>OZ020607.1:48177943-50672139 GCA_963971545.1 Philophylla caesio
TGAAAACTTCGCGAAATTTGGGATAGCGGGATTGTCCCGGGATTTGGTTTTCAGATCTTAAAAATCCCGGGATCAATAAAATGCCCAAAAATTGACATCCCTTGTATGTATCAACAAATGCCTACACACACATACGTACGCATATGCACATGCATATTTTGCACGAACTAGTGAAACACTGGTTAAAACTTTTGTGAAAAACGTCACGTTTCAGCCCATTCATACCCTGTTAATATCTATACAGAATTTTTATTAAAGTTAGATTTGATTTCATTGTTAGTGGGATGGCGATGTTGCTTCTACAAATATAAAATTATGTTTATTAGGTGGTAGATCGAATTGGTGTTCCACTACTCGACGAATGCCGTTGCCCACCTAGGATTAACCACTATACGAAACCAGGCTGAGAGTTGTGGTCGGGGTTTCTTCCCAACGTAGGCTGGTACCGCATTTTCCTGTAATGGCGCTCTGTTCTGGTGTCCAAATCAGTTGGATAGGGAAGTAGTGCAAGGCAGTAAGGGCTAAGATCGCCACCAACTTTAAAGTAGAAACTTACATTTCTATGTGATATAACACTATGTCGCAGGCAATTGGTTACAGAAGTCTACTAGCATAAATTTAATGTCAAACGAGAGTTCCTCATGAAAATCTTCCAACTCAAAAACCCAACTTCGATCGATCCGTTAACTTGCTTTTTATGTCAGAGATCATCCTCCTCCCACTCATCGCTTGATGGAATGTGTGTGGTTAAAGGTAATTTTTGAGCGTTTATCAACACAAACCAATATGTTTCTTTCGCTATGAAATCGAAGCTCTCTTGAAATGTCCACGTTAATATACCGATCACCACCCGCTCTGAATTCTTAGCCAATGTTGACCTTTCCAGCGAGCTCCATCAGACTATGATCCCATTTCGCATAATTGGTTTGATTACTATTTCATGTAGCCAGAAGATAACTCTGTTAGAGAGATCCCTTTTTATAAGGCGACCGATGTGTTCTTCCCTCGTCCTTCGAATTTTGATTTCGAATTTTGGATATCTATCCCGAAAAACCTCAAAATATCTGACTCTGTCAGAATGTAAAAGAGAAGTGACTACGATTGAGGGAAGGTGGGATATACGGCGACTTAAACGTCCTAGTGAACTAGACAAATTCCGTCTTTCCATGATAAGTAGCGAGTGCGCAAGTAGCAAACTAATTTGTCACCAAATTTAGTTATGTCTATATGACTTTAAGTACCGCATCGTCCTTCTCCTACGAACATTCTGTCGCAGAGCTTGCTAGAGAAAAGCGCAATCTGACCAGAATATTTTCAAAGAAAAATACATTCAAATCTTTATAAACATTAAATTATAAAGCAGCTTCTTTTCAAATTTAAAAATAAAACTTTTAAAATAAGTTTTTAATACCGTTAATTGAGTTATTTTTAATTTCTCGAAAGCTTTATTTTACCTACTTCTCAATTGACATATATACAAACATTATTATGTAAGTACATGTGTATATGGAGCAGGGATTTCGAAATTAATGTTTACGATATTGTACATGTTTTGAGATCTTTGAATATTATCCATTAAAAACATGGATATAATAATATTGGGTAAACAGTTGAAGATAGTTTTATGAAAAAAGCGATAGGATATAATAATAATAATAATCCCAACGGTTTTTACCCTCCATTCCCGCCCGACCGACGCGAGGGGCGCATCCGCATGACGCACGGATTTAAATTTTTTTTTATTTTTTGCATATGCAGTGCCGAGTCATGAAAGGCAGGAGTTTGTTGGGTGTCGATACTCTAAAACTATTCAGCTACAGAATTAAAGTTCATCAGCTGATTTTAAATTTAAATTATTTTAGATAGTAAAAATTGTTTTAAAGCGTAATTGTGTATGTAATCCATCATCTATTGAGAGTACAAAAGTGTAAAAAAGTGAGTCGGAAATATCAAAGGAACCGGAATGAAAGTTAAAGTCCTGGCATAAACCACGGAGTGGCTCGTTTAATTCGAAATTATTTTTGCAAGGTTTCAGAAAAAGAGGCCGGTAATGCCTGGAAATTCGGGAGGGAACGTTCCACTTCACTTCGGTCAGAAGAGGTGGGCTAGACGTCAAACCTGTCAGTAACTTGACCAAAAATATTATGTCTAACATTTCTCTTCGACTAGCAAGCATAGGAAGATTAATAAGTTTTAAACGATTAATATAGGGTGGCAGGTTATACTGGGAATCCCAGCGAAAATTTCTTAAGGCAAAAAGCAGAAATTGTTTTTGAATTGACTCTATGCGGTCAGAATGAACTTGATAGTGCGGGTTCCCAAGGATGGAACCATATTCTAGTATTGGCACACTAATGTGGTGAAAAGAGCTTTCGTAATATAGGGATCAATGAATTCTTTTGACCATCGTTTTACAAACGCATAAGCACCCTTAGCTTTGTTGATTGTAGCATTGATATGAATATTGAAGTTAAGTTTTGGGTCCATTGTGATACCTAGGTCAACAAAGTTAAATAATTGTTCAAGGTTGTAGTTACTTATGTCATAAGAAGCTGGTTGAACCGCCCTGCGAGAAAAGCACATTACTTTACATTTTTTAAGGTTTAGTGGCATACCATTTACTTCACACCCATTAGACATGCTATTTAAGTCCGCTTGTAGTAAATACCTTTCATCAACAGTGTTAAATGATCTAAAAAGCTTTACGTCATCCGCATACAACAAAATTTTTGAATATTTCACAACAGAAGAAATATCGTTTATAAAAAGTAAGAACAGAATCGGACCAAGGTGACTTCCTTGTGGAACCCCTGATGATACATAAATAATGTTCGAGGAAGTATTTTTAAATTAAATAATTTGAATTAGAAGATTTATAAAACGTCAGGTATTTAAAGAACTATAACGATTTTTTTTGAAGCATTGTAAATGTATTTGGAAATTCACATAATATTGTTCTACAGGTGTATTCGTTTTACAACCAGGTAATTTGGGACCTCTCCTGTGAGAGGCCCAGAGCGTGAGTAGTGCAAAAGAAAGAAATCAACTTCTTTTGCATTACAGAATTTCTGATACAGGATCGAAGTGCAAGTAACGTTGACGGGGAACGGCAGGCTCATAGAGGCTGTCGTGGGCTCGGCCTACTTTCCCGGGGACAACACCAATGTCCCAACCCGCGAGACTCAGGCACTGGTAGACTACTGCAAAGGAAAGCAACAACCTCTCATCATCGGATGTAACTCCAACGCACAAAACGAAGAGTGAGGCAGCAAAGGGCACAAGTTGGAGAGGTGAGTCACTACTAGAATTATTTATTAGTGAAGACATAAGTATACGCAATATCAGGAATACTCCCACATTCGCTACAAAAGTTAGAGAGGAGGTACTAGACATCACATTCAGCTGGGGAGTGCCTTTTCCTGTAGTCCGACAGGATTATCGGATATTCGAGCTGAAGGTGGTCCCTACAAGTTCCCTGGGTAGGAACCCCAAAAAGGGGAAACTGGGACAGGTATAAAAGATACTAAGATTAAATATACCAAGAGTAGATTCCAGGCACAACAGATCTCACTGTATGGAATTCGAGGTTAGGGTGAATAGAATGAACGATGTTATAGTCGATGCCTTTAACCATAGCTGTCCCGAGACAAAAGCGAGGGGTAGAGCGCAACCCACTCGGAGGTCTCGGGAGCTCGCGGTGCTCAGGAAAGAAGTAAGGCGGCTCTTAAATAGAGCAAAACGCGAAGGGCCCTGGGACGAGTACTCGGCCAAACTAACGAAGTACAACAAGGAAATCAGGAAAGCTAAGCGTGACAGTTTAGGACCTTCCACGAAGGCATTGAGGCAACTCCGGTGGCTGCCAGGCTTCACAAAGCCCTGGCGAAAGGAAGCCCAGGTATCCGGATCTTTGGCCGTGCTTCGAACGCACTTCCCGGATGCTGCTTCAGCTCCGCCGGCCGTGGAGCTCAAGGATCCTGGACCCTCCCAGGCATACTGAAGGTAATCAAGGAGATTGATCAACTGTCGGCTGGGCCCTTGACTCCTTTGAGCCTTACAAAGCCCCGGGGGTGGACGGCAGAGGACTAGTGATGCTGGGGCAGAGTGGAGAGCTACTTATCCCTCACCTGATCAGTGTAATGAGGGATAGCTTAGCACTAGCCCACATCCAAGAGGTGTCGCGCAGAGCCCGAGTTATTTGTATCCCAAAGATAGGGAAGAGAGATTATTCTCTAGCTAAATCATTTAGGCCGATAACCCTCACGTTTGTGTTAAAAATAATAGTGAAGAGGAAATGTGGTGATTTCTGAAATAGTACTATAACTTCTACCGCTTTGAGTATTGTTGTTTTTTCCTAATAATTTTCCCAATAAACTGATCGCCCTGAAGCTCAAAAAAAATTAAAAATAAACAAGGATTGCTGAAACCATAACTTGGAACAGCACACAGCAACTAAAAGAGAATGTCCGCAGGGAGGTGTTGTTTATACCCTCCTGTGGAGCCTTGTGGTGAACGAAGTCTTAAAGATACTAACTGATAATGGAATCCGCTGTCAATGCTACGCGGATGACATTGTCATTATCGCAAAAGGAAAGTTCGAAAGCACTCTCTGCGAAGTTGTCCAGAGGGAATTAAATCTGACAAGGTGTACGGAGGTGGATCTAAATATAAACCCCTCAAAAACAAACATGATCGCTTTTACAAGAAAAAGGAAGCTAAAAGGTACGAAGGACCTTAAGGTGGGAGGTGTCAGAATTGAAGCTACCAAAGAAGTCAAATATCTTGGAGCACCCACTAAGAGTCGACCACGTCAAAAGCAACAAGGGCAATGATGGTGTGCAGACGCCTTGCGGGCAAATCTTTGGGTAGCTACCCGTAGATGCTGAGGTGGATGTACACCATGATTGTAAGACCAATGGTGACATATGGTCGCACTCACAATAGTGAGGAATGCCCTTGCCAAAATTCAGTACCTTGCATGTACAGATATGCATAATGGAGGCGATAAGCAGTTGCCTGACGGCCGCACTGGAAGTGATGATTGAGTTGGAATCGCTCCATATTCACATTGAGCAGGCTGCAAAGCGAATCCTTGCGGTGAGAACACACACGTTGAGGGAGGTGCTTAGAAAAGAGTGTAGCAAATGAAGAGAACTACACTGGAAGGGAATACCTGGAGTTCTTCAGGCTAAAAAACTGCTAGGGAGCATACTACCAAATAAAAAAAAGTAGGCATCCTCGTAGGACACTGCAGACTAAACGGCCACATGCACCAGATGGGAATATGGTCCAGTGACCTATGTCGCGTTTGCGACCTTGCCAGGGAGACCCTTTCGGACCTACTCCTAGAGTGTAAGGCAGCAGTGCTTACCTCTGAATTAATTTTCTATATATCCACAAGAAATTTTATGAATATTCAAATAGTTTTACTATAACTACAATGAACAAATAAACATTTATTAATCAGTATTGTGGCCGCTGTGGTCGAGTTGGTAGCTTTGCGTTCTTTAACTCGATATGCCGGTGAGTTCGAGGTTCGAATCTCAGCCAGGGCAAGCAAAATCTTAATCATAGAAAAAGTTTTTTCTAATAGCGGTCACCCCTATGGCAAACCTCCAAGGGTATTTCTGTGATGAAAATGCTTCTCATTAAATACGTCTGCCGTTCGGAGTCGGCACAAAACTGTAGGTCCCTTCATTTGTGGCATAATATAAAGACGCACACACAAATGGTAGAAGAAGCTCGGCCAAACACTAAGCTACATACGAGTAGTGTAATCGCCAAAATTATTATTATTAATCAGTCTTGCACTTTCCATATACCTGTGGCATATGTATATTTTCCATAAAATTATTGCACTCATTGTGGAATTATATAGAGGTGATGTCAGTAAACCGAATAGCTGAAAACTTTGACATAGCCCGCTGGCTTATTTCCAGTGTTGCCAACTCTCGTGCCCTCAATTGCAAAAGCAAACTAAAATAGTAATATAAATATTCCGTTTTTGATGAGTAGTTTTGTCTTGCCTCAAGGCGAATTTGCTGAGGTGGCGTTAGTAAGGAGCAGAATTAATTATTTTTTTCCTTGCAGTGGTACAGAAAATTTCAAAATGCTATTTTTTGCTTGCATTTCATTACTCACCGTCTGATTTCTGATCATCGTACATTTTAACTAATAGGATAACCATGCGTTACTACGTGTTTTCAATGAACGCGAAAACATTTTTGTACCTGTATTGGTTTTTTGCAGTTGTGTGATATTAATTTTATAATAAAACAAAATAATTTTCTAAAAATAATAGTATTTTTTAATATTTTTTCTCTTTGAAATAAATAGCATTTGTCGTCTCGTCCTCGTCACAATATTGGAAATGAATTTTTAGTTGTTTTTTCGGCCTTATTGATTTTAATAATTGACAATTTTATTGAGCTCGAGGCCAGTTTATGGAAGATTTTATTGGAAAAATAACAACAGTTTTAAAATGGTAGAAGTTATAGTACTATTTCGGAAATCACCACATTTCCTCATAATCAAAAAAGAAGTCTGATGAGGAAATGTGGTGATTTCCGAAATAGTACTATAACTTCTACCATTTTAAAACTGTTGTTATTTTTCCAATAAAATCTTCCATAAACTGGCCTCGAGCTCAATAAAATTGTCAATTATTAATATTGGAAATATTCAAAAGACGATTGAAGATTATACGTTATCACCTCCTTTTTGGGTCTTCATTCGATCGTCAAAACGGAGCTAATCAAACATTTTCGTTTGTATATATTTTTAATACGCTACAATTAAAAGAGTAAACTAAGAATGAAATAATGGTAATTATATTTGTATTTGAACATGTTTCCCTTACAGAACTTTACTTAAAAATTTGTACAGAAAATTTTAATAGCGATGTGCAAGTTTTAGTTATAACTTTTACATGATAATTAAAACTTTACTAAACATTGCTGATTTTGAATTGCAAATATTGAAATTGTGAAAGTTTGATGTGTTCATATTCCTTCACAAAATCGAGACTATTTTTCTCTCCACTGAGAAAATTTTAGTTATAACTTTTACATGATAATTAAAACTTTACTAAACATTGCTGATTTTGAATTGCAAATATTGAAATTGTGAAAGTTTGATGTGTTCATATTCCTTCACAAAATCGAGACTATTTTTCTCTCCACCGAGTACATACCTAAATATGACCAGAGTATGGTATGTGCGGTTTTGGGCCTCGTAATTAAAGAGTAGTTTCTGATTTTGGATTTACATACATAAAATATGTAGTATGTATATATTTCAATTTTGATGTACATATGTATGACAATATACATATGCAAATCTTACTCAAACAATTTACATGAATTTTAAAAGGTTTTTAATCCTGGACTTATTTTCTCCCCTTTTTACTACTTTAAAAATGGATGCCACAATTAGGACAGTCTGTCATTTGGTGAATTCGAACTGACATCACCTGTATATACATAATTCAATGATTCAATCATACAAGGTTAGATAATTAGTCAGTTGTCTCACTCTTGCACGCTGCCTTAAGGTAGCCAGTGTTGCTATCTTTAAATTTAAGAAAGAAAAAAATGTTATCAAACACGTGGAAAATAGTACTTTTCTTGTGAAATGGTTGGCAGGCAACACTGGTGCCTTTTTGTAGTTTTAAAATTATTTCAGCATGCCCTACATTAAATAATCGAATCGACGGCATTCTCGTTCGTTTTCCAGTAGCCTTGCCTATCTAGCAGCGAGCAGGAATTGTAATTTTTTTTTTGCATGTATGAAATTGATTGGTCGTTGGTTCGATTCCCGGCCAGGTCAGATCATTTTGTTTGATATTTTTTTTTCAAAGAAAGCATTTTATGTTTTTAATTTTTTTTACTGAATATATTTTATATAAAATAACATAAAAAAAGAATTTATATAAATAATAACAACCATAGTATTATACAGTTAAAATATCGAAGAGAAGAACATTTATTAGTATTTTGACCATTTTTGACTAACGTCTTTTCTTGATTTCTAACAGATGTATGTATGTATATCTATAAAAATTCCGTTAACTTTTTTAAGAAAGTATTGTGTGGTGTTTTCCATATAAAAAAAAATTTCCGAACAACTAATGTTACATTTTTAGTGACTTGAATCTTACAATTTTATGATCTTCAAAAATGGTAATTATATTTTTAAAAAAGTTTGAAATTGTAATAAAATATGTATACAATCCTGGTTACTGGGCTTTTAATATAATAATAATAATACTTTTGGCGCTTACACTATATAGCTTAGTGTTTGGCCGAGCTTCGCCTACCATTTGTGGTGGGCTTTTAATAAATACCTCTTATTTTGGTTGCTAAAATTGATATTGAATTAAAGAAAAATTTATTATCAAAATTTTTCCAAATGTGATAGTTCTATTTTCTGCATGTAAAAACTTAAAAAAGGTTAAAGTCACATTGTTTTTGTTAATAAAATGTGTAAAAAATAGTTGCTTCTAAATCACACTCTTGCGTTTTTTGTTTATATAGTTTGTTGTATTAAGGTGCTATGTATGTACATATATACATATGTATGTACATATGTACATGTGTGGTTGAATATTCGGTTATATTGAATTAAAATATCGAATTTCTGCAAATATGTTTCATTCTATGTACAAACCGCATTTCACTACTAGTTACCAACTTTTCAACTACCTTTGCGCGAAAAGGGATAAAATATTTTCCCTTTTATCAGACCTTCCTTAATGCAACCTTACAAGGCAGTTGGAAAACTTGAACGTCAATAAGTATCCAACCTTTAATAATTGAATCTTGATATAATTCCACCAAGTATTGCACTATGTGTACATGTGAACACTTAGGGCCAGTTTTTCAGTGCAAGTTGAACTCTGTTTGTCGTTTAAACTAAGTTTAAACTCAGTATGCAGTTTTTCAGTCAACTTTAAACGGAGTTTAAACTGAGTTTAAACGGCCGATTGCGCACAGTTAAACTTAGTTTAACTTATCAGCTGCGTGCTGACTATTTCGTTTTGGTTGCAACAAATTTAATTGAGCGCAAGAAAACTAAGTTTAAATTTAAACTGAGTTTAACTAAACTTAGTTTAAACTGAGTTTAAACCAGCACTGAAAAACTGGCCCTTAGTAAATAAAATTTCAAATTTTAAAATATATACAAACCTATAGCTGACATGTATGTAGGTGTCGCTGCAGTCACTTTTAACAATTTATTAAACAACATCAGCTGATATAAGATAAGCAATGCATATTGTTTTTCTCAGCGTTAAAGAAGTTTTTTAGAATAAACTTTATATGTTTTAGTTTTTAAAAATGTCTTGTTTTGGCTGCAGTAAGAAGTATGGCCTTTTCACTAAAGAGGTATTATCAAAATTTAACAAAAATTACCGCTTTAACTTGGCTTTGTTTACATACACAGCACGGCTGTCCCAACTGCGGATATTCCTACTGCATTAAATGCCTGAAACGGCCCATTCCAGTACCGCGATATAATGGTAAAGTGTTGAATGTGTGTCTAATATGTTACGACAAACTTTCAAAGATGCAAGAAAGCGAGAAAGTCGTTGATATCGACTCATTGCCTGGGACGTTGGTGACTAAGTCCACTGCGAAAAGGAGTACCAATCCATTAGTGGCAGCGGCTGCAGCGTTACTAGAGTATGACATTAAATAAAATACGTAGAATAAAAGTAGTACATACACACTATCTATCATTTCAGAGATGATCCACCACCTGATTTGGGAGATGTGCTGGCTCCCATCTCTTCCGCTACATCTGCTGATGCTGCTTCTGCACATTCCGATTCGGCAAACGCTGAAATCGAAGGCAACCTTGACACTGTGATTTCGAAACGTCTAAAAGAACTGAAAACCATTAAAAGTATAGGCACGGACGATGAGATACGCGCACGACTTGCTAATTTAAATGGCATGCCACAGAAGGATTACTCGAAAAAAGATTTGCTTCTCTCCACAGATGAGCGAACAGATCAACAAAAAATGCAGGATCTTCTAGAGCAATTTATGGGTGAAGAACACATCGATAGGCAAGTAACTAACGAACGTAACGACGCTATCTCAGATATTGAAAGACGTTTGAGAGCATTAAGGGAACAGCCGATTGATAGTGCTATCGTTGGTTCAAACTTAGTAACGACACAAAAAGACAACTTCCCAGAAACAAACACACCAAGCGATAATGAAGATGATGAAACGGTATTAAAAGCCATTATGGAGAAGGTTTTAAAAATCTCATGAGCATTGTTACATTTCGTTTTAACTTAATTTATTTTTGTTTAGTATGTAGCAGAATCACGCTTGCCGGCGCCCCCAACAGACTTGCAAGCAGAACTTGCTTCTAGCATACCTGCACCTCCGGAAGGCACGCGACCCGGCGATCTGGATGAGTTACCTTGGTGCAATATCTGCAACGAAAATGCGGTATACCGTTGTAAAGGCTGTGATGGCGAACTTTTTTGTGCGCAATGTTATCGCGAGTGTCACGACGATGACGAGGAGTATCGCGCACATGAAAAGATTTCATATTCTGCACCCCCAAAATTTAAGGAAAACCACTTCTAGTACACAGTACATAAATATCTTTATTTTTGTACATTAAATTGATTTAGCATGTGTTAATCGTCAAGGTCTTATCAAAACAATAAGATATGCAGATGGAAAACTCGTATAAAACTTTTAAACAATGATATAAAGTGTATGATGTATGTAAGTATATAAGTAAATTTATAAGGATATGGCGAAAGTCTATGCTTAAAACAACATATAAACAATTACATAGATACATATATGAATATTTAACCATAAAATAGATGAACTTTTTAATTTTTACCAAAACAAGGTAAACAGTATAACAAATTTCCAAGTTTGATATATCCCACAACAGGATAAAAATGGTTTTATGTATTTATATGCAAAATTTTTCTATATATTGGGTGTTCACGAAATTTTGTTGTGCTACTCTACAGTCACAATTTTTAACACGTTCTATTTAAAATAACCGTTTTTATCTGATTTTTATGAATATTGCACCAAATCGCTTCTGGGAAGTACAATTCAAGAATTTGTGACATTAAATGCGCAATTTCTCTAAGAATTTAGGCACTAAATGTTGCGCTGAGTAGCGATCGAATGTAAAGTATTCGAAAAAAGTGTCCCTTTGTCGACGAAATAGTTCGGGATTACGACACCAATTGTAAAGCATTTTAATAAGTTGATTGGAAGTATTATAAAGGTTCTCTTTAGGATATATCTCCGGATAAACTAGTTTGTTGGGCGCTATAGGCATGCAGCCGCAGTATGTTGCTTCTAGCCTGTAGAAAAAAAATTAGTTTTTTGCTTTAAATAGCTTACTAAATGGCACATACATTGCAACACCGTAAAATTCATGTCCTGCCGTTGAAATCACCACGTCGCCTGATAACAAAGTCTTAATGTACTTGTCACGGGGTAGATATCCAAAATTTATTAGCTTCGCACCCAGCTTATCTTGTAGCCCATCAAACGACTCCGGTGCCGCCTGATAGTTTTCTCCACATATGGACACTTTGAAATCGACTTGACGTTTGTTAAGTTCCAATAGCACTTCCACTAGTAATTTGGGATTTTTGTCATGCTCCCAGCGATGTGGCCAAATTAAATGTAAACAGTCTTTATCACACATCAACGCAGTTAGAGAAGGCTCTGCGCCGCCTATCATCAGTCGTTTATTGGGGAAGGCATGGAACTTTATAGGATAATACAATACTTCACACTTTTTCTCAATTTTCTCGCGAATATGCTTCAATTTAAAGTCGGGTTGTATATTGAGAAAAGGTGTGATGCTGTCCAGAAAGGAATTTCGGTTGAAATTCGAGTTGAATATTATATTGTCTGCAGCAAGGCTATGTATTAAAATATTTGATTAAATATAAATAGGAAAATAATTTAATAAAACCTACCAAGTAAGTATTTGGTTTAAACCATATTGACAATCACGCTCCTTCACTTCACGCACAGGGTAAACAAGTTGGTTTTCGTGAAAGTATACAATCTTTTTGCAGTTTACTAAATCCGGTCGCACGCCCAACAGCTCCGCCAAATTGAGCACTGAACTGGTAAAAAGCACTTTGTAGTCATGTTCTACCGGTATGATTTGCGAAAAGTATAGTGCTCCGGTGCGCGCACGCCAGTGCCATTTTTTTGCCGGTAGACTAAATATTTCATAGTCACAGATGTTCAAACCTACAACAAATCATACACAAACAAATAAAACAAATCAAATAGTGATAAGTGAAAACATGCAGCGGAAGTTTAAATGGTGCGACCGGCACTTGCTGCTCTATACTTACATTCGATTATCGTATCTATCAACTGCTTGTGACTTCCTCCATAAAATGGTTCTATGATCAATATCGAAGGTTTTGACATTACAATGTGCTGCAAAAGCGAATTTTAATTAGAATTATGCCACATTAACATAAAATATGTTTTATTTTGAACACATGAAAATTCGTATGTACCTCATTTGCTTGCAAAATAAATTCACTCGCTTTGGTGTTAGTGCGTTAGGGTTGCATCAAATTGTAGTATGTATGTATTGTATATGGATAAATCGTATTTTTAATAATTTTGTATAACCTGTACCGACCTGTACAATATGTATATTATTCTAGAATGCATAAAATACTTTTTACTTTTATATAAATAAAAAATAAGGTCAATTCGCATACTTGATAATATCGATAATTCATCGAATTTGGTTTTGTTTCCCTACGGTGTTGAGGAAATTAGGCAACTCCGGTGCGATATCAGCTGTTAAAATTGTTTTCATTTTTTTTTAGCAATTTTTAGATATTAGCTTATCTCATATGATAGTGATTACTTAAATTTTAGTTTGTAGAGCAAAAATTTAATAACTCAGGAATTCGAATGGCCATCAATAAATATAAACAAATGCCATGAATGATAGCAGCGATAGTAACAGCAGTGAGTTCACTGCTGGCACACCTCTTCATTTGCCACACATACCAATTGTGACCTCAGTGAGTTGCTGTCTCATACTTTCGGTAGTATATGTTGCCAGTTTATACGTGTGGAACACAAAACATAATCGCGACCATCCGGCGACGGTGAAGAGACGCTTCTTTAGCGTATCCATCGTAATGCTTATAGCACCCATATTTGTATACAAATTTTCTTCAACGGAGTTATTAGAACGAGTCTCCCTCGCTGAAGTTTTGGGTTTACGATGGCAAGGTCTTTTTCCAGCAATTGTAATACCTTATTTACTAACAATGCTACTGTTTTTGGGACCCCTATGTGTACAGATGCAAAATGAGTCTTTAAAAGTGTTTTTGGGTAAGTGCAACAATTTTATATCATTTTTAATTAAGAAGATACATATTTGCGTTTCAGATACAGACTATTGGATTGGGTCTTTCAAAAATATACTTTGGATACGTAATCATGTTATGGCACCACTCAGTGAAGAATTCGTTTTTCGTGCTTGTATGATGCCACTGATCCTTCAAAGCTTCTCGCCATTGACGTCAGTGTTCATAACTCCGCTGTTTTTTGGTACCGCGCATATACATCACATCGGTGAGCGACTTAGTTTGGGTATGGAACTGAAGACTGCCATAGTTATATCGTGTAAGTTTAATAAACTTAAAGAATACTTACCAATGCGTAAACACTTTTCTTTCATTTAGGCTTTCAGCTAACCTATACAACTATATTCGGTTTCTATTCGGCCTTCCTTTTCGCACGCACTGGACACTTTATTGCGCCTTTTCTTGTGCATGCATTTTGCAATCATATGGGATTACCTGATGTCCAAGATTTGTGGCAACAGCATTGGATGCGTCGCGTTGTGTTCACTATTTGTTACTTTATTGGATTTATTGGTTGGATATTACTACTACCAATGGCTTCTCAGCCTTGGCTGTATTCAAATAATTTGTATTGGAACTAAAACTGCAGTTTTCAAATATTGCAAGTATGATTGATACAACAATCATGTATTGCAAGGAACAAATTCTGTTTACGCTAAAAGTTTTACATGTATTTATATATACATATACATATGAACTCTTTTTCTATTACTGAAAATTTATAGTGTTATTCATTTATTAACTTTTCTTAGCTCCGCTCTGTAGGCTTTTCTATTATGAACATTTATAGTGATATTCATTTTAAGGCTTTTCTTAGCAGCGCACTGTGGGCTTACCAACTGCTTCGTTATAAGTTTAAATAAATCTACCATGTCTTTCAAAAACCAGTTTCCAATTTTATTTGCATAATAAATAAAAGTTCAGGGGTACCAAATCCGTCAACGTCAAGCCTTAGCGAAACTAACCCTTCAGTGCGGTTTCCAATTCGTTAGTTGATTTGAGTTCTTTAATTATGTCCAATCCACCAATTAGTTCGCCTTTAACGTACACTTGGGGGTACGTTGGCCAATCGGAGTATGATTTTAATCCTTGACGAACTACATCGTCATTTAATATATCGAATGTCTCATAGGGAATACTGAAAAAAAAAACTAATTTTTAAAACAGAGCTTAAAGTTTAAAATTATACAATTTACTTTGTTGCATTTACAATTTCGATAATTTGGCGAGAGAAACCGCAACGCGGGGTGTTACGGTCACCTTTCATGAATATCATCAGATTAGCTTTGTTGATAAGCGCTTTCAAGCGATCTTCCAATGATTCACCCGCCACTGAGCCCCCAAGTTTTTTACACTTAGCTGTTATTTCAGACACATTAACACCATCAACGCGATCCACAGCTGTGCCTTTAGTGAAGAATATAATGGTAGGCACTGCCTCAATCTAAAAGTTTGGAAGGTATTTTCTACACATTTTCGAGGAACTAGAAATATTCATACCTGATGCTTAATTGAAATCTCAGGGAAGTTCTCGGCGACAATAGTGATGAACTGCAATTTATTACTCAAAATCTGCGCCAATTCCTCGAGTGCTTCTTGAACATGCTTACATTGTTCAGCCCAATCGGCGGTGAAGAGCACCACTGTCGTTTTTTCGGCGCTTTATTAAAATACAGAACATTTTTAACACAAAATTGACAGAGGTAAATAAACATTAAATAACTTACTTTATCAATGTATTATATTCGTCGACGCTGTTTACCGAAATTACAGCAGTGCTGGCGGACATATTTAAAATGCTTACGACAAAATTTTATTTAACAAAACTACGTTATAATAATTTTATCAGAAAGATTGGCTGGAAGACGCGAGTAAAGCATCCAGTCAGGTTTTCAGATTATGGTCAAGTAAATGTCAAAAGTGTCAAGTGTATAATTAAAAAGTTTGATGTTGCCATATAATTGGCTTAATTTTCGAAACTCAATTACATGGACAAAGTGTAAGCTCAAAATTTTAATTAAGACATATTGCAAAACATTACAGTATTCTGAAGAGATTGCATATCTATATATATCTATATATATTTTTGGCCTTAAGTTAATATTTGGGCAGAGTTATTATCGAAACCGATTAAGCTATCGGCCGATAATAAATTTACTTACTTTGATACAGTTCTATACAACCCTGCTTCAGCTGATTTCCATTTGTTCTCTCTTCTAGCGGTACGCTATCGGTGCATTTTTGATAAGAATTTAGTTAAGCAATTTGGTAGGCACCAATTAGGTATAAGGCGCTATTGTTTGGGCACTTTATTCTTTTTAAGTTATAATTCTTCGGACCTATACGTATGTATGTATGTTTATTCAACTACTCTTTAATAAATTCGGATAAAAAATAATTTCTTTTTTAACACTACAGTTCACAATCAAAATGCTGCCAATGTTGCGAGCTGCCACCGGTGTAACTGCTGCAATGCGAATTCTACAAAAGGTTAAGTTGTACTGTTGCAAATGAGTCATACATAACTTCATCATCTTGACCATTGTTTATTCCAGGCAACACATTTGCAACAAATACGTAAACTAAATTTGCTCGAGTGCAATAGCAAGGAACTACTACAAAAATATGGTGTCGCTATACAAGAGTTCAAAGTCCTGGATAGTTCCACAAATGATGTACAGCAGATTAACCAGTTTGGTAAGGTTTTTTAATATGCAAAGTTCTTAAATCACATCACTTGTTATGATTTATGGCAGAATGTAAAGAGTACGTGGTAAAAGCTCAGATTCTGGCGGGAGGGCGAGGTAAGGGAATTTTTGACAACGGGTTCAAAGGTGGAGTTCATCTTACAAAACGGTTAGTATTATAACTAGACTTATACGATTCGAAAACAATCATAAAGTTACTTTATTAATATTGTTTAGGAAGGATGAGGTTATGTCGTTAATAAGCAAAATGATTGGCAACCGTCTTATTACCAAGCAAACACCACAGTCGGGGATATTGGTAAAAAAGGTAATGGTTGCACGTAGCGTAAATATAGTACGAGAAACTTATTTATCAATAGTGTTGGATCGTGAACACAATGGTCCAGTACTCATTGCCTCGCCTGCTGGTGGGATGGACATTGAAGCGGTTGCTGAAAATACTCCTGAAAAAATTAAGACTGTGCCTCTAGATCTCGATAAACCAATAACACAAAAAACATTAACCGAAATAGCCGAGTTTATGGAGTTCAAAGGCCAAGGTATAGAGCGTGCCGCCGATGAAATTCAAAAACTATTCAACCTCTTTAAGGCAGTCGATGCCACCCAGATCGAAATAAACCCATTAGCGGAGACTGATACAGGCGAGGTTATATCTGTTGACGCCAAACTAAACTTTGATGATAATGCGGAGTATCGTCAAAAAGAGATTTTTGCACTGCACACTGCCGAAGAAGATACAGATCCACGCGAAGTCGAAGCTGCCCTAAACAATCTCAATTACGTAGCAATGGATGGAAATATAGGCTGTTTGGTTAATGGCGCCGGACTTGCCATGGCTACTATGGACATAATTAAGCTAAACGGCGGTGAGCCAGCAAATTTCCTTGATGTTGGTGGTGGCGTTAAGGAAAGTCAAGTTTTAAAGGCTTTTCAAATCGTCACATCCGATCCGAAAGTAAAAGCCATACTAGTTAATGTATTTGGTGGTATTGTTAACTGTGCCACCATTGCTAACGGTGTGGTAGCGGCTTCGAAAACTCTTGATCTTAAAGTGCCACTTATAGTACGATTGGAAGGCACAAATGTTGATGAAGCCAGGAAGATTTTAAAAGACTCGGGTCTTGCTATACAAACTGCAGTGGACTTGGATGATGCGGCGCACAAAGCAGTGGCTGCGTTGAATTAATTCGAAATTTGGGCTTCGAACATTTTAGATTGATTGGATATTTTCAACCACAAAAGTGCTTTTGTACTACTTACTAGAAATCAAATTAAGTTCTCAGGCGAGCATTTCTTTACAAACAATTGTGGTGATTTTTAAAATAGTTGTTCAAAATTACTTGAGTTGATCACGCATTCTAGGTTTTCGGTTTATAAGGGTATGGGGATAGATTTTTTTAAGTTTGCAACAACAAAGAACACAGACTTTTTTTTAATTTTCTGTGTACTTTGTTTTTGAAAACAGAAAAAAATATAACTACATAACCAGATAACCGATAACCTTGGTGTAGAAGTTTAATATCTTGCCTTGTCATAGTGCATTTATGTACGCATATTAAATTTAATTTTTTTATTTTTTTAATACGTGATAGTATTTAAGTAATTGAATGCTGTTAATTGTTAATAAAAGTTAATTTACAACAATGTTTTAAACTAATATTGCATTTTTTCAGAGGATAATTAATAAATACGTTCTTAAGATATGTAGGTCATTCTATAGGACTTACCCAAGAAGAGCTGGAAAAAGAATTGCCTTCCCTGCATGTCATCTATGATTAACGCAAATTAAATTTTTAATGAACTCAATATGCTCTATGACAACACGATTCAGAGCTAAGGATTAATGCAAAATGGAATAATTAAAGAAAGTACTCTCGACTCTTAATAAAGCCTTTTAAGCTATTCCAGTTAGCTCATACAATTATCTAATGAGTAATTTCGCACACGGCTTTCGTACCAATTGAAATAAAACAGCTGGGGACCATCATAGCGTATGTACATACATACATACTTACATATGTATGTACGTCGTAGAACTGAAAGATTTATCCGAATTGTTCTTATAAATTTGATTTTATTATTGTAAGAATTCGAAGAATTTGGCATTTTATGTTAAGTAATTACTTAAAACGCCAGCTTTTATTTATTCTGTTATATTGCAATAATTTATCTTTCTCCAACAGTAATTTCATTTCCGAAAAAAATTACTCGAAATATCAAAAGTCCTTTTTTAGCGTAGTTTATAGGAGCATAGCATTGAAAATTTCCTAATTATATTATATTATGGCCATGTTAACTTTTTGTGGCTTAACATCCTTTTGGCTTTTAATGTTTACAGCGACACCTATCGTCTATTTTGTAACAGCAGAGAACGTACATTACAGTGAAACTTCATTCCAGAGAACGTACATTACAGAGAAGCTTCATTCCGGTCCATTCCGTGATTCGTTCCTCTACTGTGAATTGAGCTTGATTCTAATAGGCAAGTACACCACAGGTAGTAAGCAAATTCACCAATTAGCAGAACTCATCAAAATTTAACAGTTTTGAAGCGAGAAGTGTAATTGAGAGAATTTATGTACATATATATGTATTTTACAGTACGGTTTGTTGCAGGTGTATATTACTTTAATATATTTTATTTTGATTATCTAATGACCAATTTAAATGTAATTAGAATTAAAATAACTGATTTGTCGCAATGTCTAAAGAAAAAAGGAAACGGACTTTAAGTACTTTGAGAATTTTTGACGATTGCGATCGTTCGATGATATAAATTTAATACGTTTTCAACTTAAAAACCTAAGATTTTGCATAAAAATGCCTAAAATACGAAAATGTCGAGTTCGCGAATGTGAAAGCCGCGATAATCACTATAGATTTTTCGCTTTTCCGAAGGATCCAGCCATGCACAACAAGTGGAAAAAGAATATGGAGATTCCACCCATACAGGACCTCCGACAGCAAAGTGCTTTTACAGTAGAATCTGGATATAGTGAACACCCTCTATAATGAACACCTCGATATAGTGAACACCAAAATTTTTACATGGAGTACTCTAAATAGTGAATAATCGAAAGCCTCTAAATAGTGAACAAAATTTTGAACGCAACGGCAAGCAACAAAAGTTAACCAGAAATGGGAATTCCCCGAAATTGACAATTTTATATTAAGGCATTCCTGGAAAAGCTGCAAGCTGCTGCTTTTTGATTCTAGTTTTTGGTTGTTTCTTGTCGGGTGAAAACCACTTCTTAGTGAATGTGCGCTGTTTTATGTGTTTTTAAACGTTTGTGTTAATAAATTCAGTGTTATAATGCCTGCGAGGAAATTCCTTACGATAAAGCAAAAATCTGAAATTGTTGCCAAAATCGGAAAAGGCGCAGGTGTTTCATCCTTGGCAAAGATTTACGGTGTAACCAAATCAACGATATCAGGAATAAAAAAAAATACTCGTAAAATTATATCCCAACAGACGATTGGAGCTTCTAAACGGAAGACTCTTCGAAAAGGCGAGTATCCCCGCATGGAGAATATGTTATACAAGTGGTTTGTAGCTCAAAGAAAAAAAAACTGTCCAGTTACTGGAGAAATACTTCGGCAAAAGGCAATAAAGCTGCACGCTGACTTTCAGGCAGGTGAGGGTAGCTTTCATGCCAGCCCCGGTTGGCTATCTGGATTCAAATCTCGCTTTGGAATCCGATTGTTGAAAGTGTGCGGTGAGAAACTATCATCAGATACCGAGGCAACTGATCCCTTTAAGCACAAGCTCAGAAATATTATTTACGAGTTGAAGCTTTGCGAGGATCAGGTATACAATGCAGACGAGACCGGTTTGTTTTGGAAAATGCTTCCTGGAAAAACGTACGTGAGCCAAACCGAAAAAACAGCTTCGGGGAGAAAAGCGGAAAAAGCCAGGATTACTTTTCTGGCGTGTACAAATGCAAATGGGCAGCATAAAGTTAAACCGTTAATAATTGGGCGGGCCAAAAAACCGCGCTGTTTCAAGGCCTATGACATACCAGTAGACTACCGGAACTCTAAGAGTGCATGGATGACTGCAAACATTTTCAAAGAAAGGTTTCACCATTGCTTCGTCCCTCAGGTACATGAAAAATCCACTTTTAACACCTAACAGTTTTACGGAACTTACTTCTTTGTAATTGTTATTAGGTTCAAAAGTATTTGCTACAAAAGGGATTACCAACCAAAGCTATCCTATTGCTTGATAACGCCCCTAGCCATCCGCCAGAAAATGAACTTAAAACGGCTGATGGATCCATATTCGCGATTTATATGCCTCCAAATGTAACGCCTTTGATTCAGCCTATGGATCAAAATGTTATTCGCTCAACTAAGCTGTACTACAAAAAACATATGCTTCTATTAGCTGTGGGAGAGGATGACATCACACAATTTTTAAAAACTTTAACTTTGAAAGATGCTGTATCATTTTGAACGCTTGCATGGAATCAGCTGCAGGCGAGTGTTATAGCGAAATGTTGGAAGCCTTTATCGGAATGCTTCGAAGCTACAGAACCAAATGAAAGCGAGGATGAAGAAGATGATGTTCCTTTGAGCTTACTTCGTCAAAAGATACTGCAGGAAAAAAATAAAGAAGTCCATGATATACAAGATCTGTTGCAAATTGTAGTCCCGATGGTAATTTTATTCACCCTCTTGACATTCCCCTGCTAATTTAGTTTTTATTTGTTTTAGGAAAACTTCACTGAAAATGATGTTGAAAATTGGAATAGCATCGAAAATAATGAACCAATTGATTTAGATAGAGATGGCGAGGATACGGAAGAATCTGATGACGACCAAGTCGAAGGAAATATCAGAAATCCTATCAAAAGTACCGACGCTATCAAAATCTTCGACAAAGCAATCTCATGGGCTGAAGCCAACACGACTGACTACGCCGACATAACAGTATTGTCAAGACTACGCGAAAAGGCGGTTCAAAAGTCAATTTGCGAAGGCAAGAAGCAGACATCTATTCTTGAATTCTTTCAATAACTATTCATATATTAATTTTTATTTTTCTGAGAATAAATTTGTTCATGAATTTGAGTAAATAAAGCAAGTTTTTCAATAAAAAATGTCAACCTTGATATAGTGACCGATCTGGATACTGTGAACAGGCGTTGCAAAAATTAGTTCACTATATCCAGATTCTACTGTATCTGCATTAAGCACTTCGAGGAAGATGCAGTAGATGGGACATTTTTAAAAATTGGTGCAATTCCCAATAAATAATTACTTGGAGTTTTCTGACAAAACTTGTTAGAGTTGTAATTTGTTTTTTACTTATTTATTTTTATGTTTTTTTACCAATAAAATTTTCAAAAATTGAATTTCAACTTTACCGAGAATCTTCTGCAAACACTAATTTATTAAGCCGTGTAAGAAAGTGTCGTTTTATTCGTATGAATAACACTTTCGCAACTCTTTTTCCAGCAAAGCCATTTCCATAATACAGTTTTCTCAAATATTCTCCAATAACCATACGATTTTGTTTTTTCTTTTCTATTTCAGCATATTTTTTTATTTAATTTTAGTATATTTTTTTTTATTTCATGATCTTTTCCATTTATTTTAGCGATTAAAATAAATAGTTTTATGAAATTGCGATTAATTATTTAATTGTTTATTAATTAATAAAGATGTAAAATAAAAAATATATCTTTTACACTATAAAATGTGAATGCTTATGGTAAGTTATCGAAATCTACCAAATAATTTGTAAACACCACCAAAATCACATATTCGTATGTTTTTATATACAGACAAATATAAATATGAACAAACGTATAATCAGAGAAGTTATAAGAAATTCTTATAAATTTCTTAGAATTCTTAGAAATTTCTTATAAGTTCTCTGCTTTCGGTCTTGAAGCTTCTCTGCACCGACTTTCGGTCTTGAAGCTTCTCTGTAATGTACGTTCTCTGCTTTAATGCGAATAAAATTCTAACAAGTGGAATTCTTGCTAATGTCATATTCAGCACATTCTTGTAGTTCTCTTTCTCACTCTCTCTTTTATAAAAACACTCTGTATGAGCATTCTCAGTTGTGTCTACATTTCAAATACATACATACATATGCATGTGTGTAGTTAACATTTGGTCGAAAATGTTGACTACATATGTAGATAGAAATTCAAATATGAAATAGCGCTAAGGAGTTTTAAAAAGTGAAGGGAAGTGAAGTAAATTTTTTCGCTTTCAAATTTAACATTCTGCATTTTTTTTACAAGCTTAGAAGACTTGGTCATCTGGTATCTACATATACCTACCTTCGTCAGTCCTAATCTACAATCCAAGCTACTTCGCTGATTGTTTGGCTTTTGGTCCATTTCTCCTGATTTGATAAAGTTTGCACGCTTTCCCTTACGGCTGACAACATTTTATGTTGCTGCATTCGATAGTCACTCTGTTATGCTTGCTGTTCGTTCCTCTGCGTCAAGTAGAGCATGTTATTGTTAGCATAAATTTTTTTCTGCCAAAGTGGTTTCCTTTCCAATGGCAAATGTTGTTGTTGTTGTTGTTGTAGCGGCTAGCTACGCCCCACTGGGCTGGCGGGCTCCCTCAATCATTATCGTCAAGCTCAACTAACTAGAGGTCCAGGAAACGAGCCGTTTTAACAGGGTCGGACCATAGGGATAGGGGTGTTAGTTGAGTGGGTTTGGCCGGGCATGTAAATAGGTGATTGGTGTCGTGCTGATCTTGGATAGGTAGGAGTTTAACATGCTACAATATCCAGATCGGAATTGAGCCAGAGTGACGCGCGTCTCTCGAGGCAGCTGGAGCTCCTCAGCTGCTATAGGTGGTGGTTGGTTTCACAGGGCGGGTGTCGATATATTTTGATACTGACTATCTGTGGATGTCGTCCCGAGATTGTCGGTACGTCCTTGGGTCCAGCGGTAAGCGTACGTTAGTCTGGACCTCGTCCGTCAGTTGTGAGAGGTGTCCCCTGATGTGCCTGGGTGCCGGGTCCAGCGCAAGCAAGTCTCTATTAGGGTGCCCCGGACGGTGACACCCTAGCAGAAACTGCTTTGTGAGCATTAGATTGTGCTCCTGCACTGGGAGCACGTTAACCTCATGATAGATAATTTAAAACCGGCCGGCCAATCGTCTTGTATGTTGCCAACAACGTTTCTTTGTCTTTGCTCCAAGTGCTGCCGGCGAGCGACTTGAGGACTTTGTTGCGGCTCTGTACCTTGTTGACGGTTGCGGTTGTATGCGCTGAGAAGGAGATCAGGCTGTCAACCGTCGAAAGGGGGATCCCCTCGATGTGTATGTCGAGGGTGAGCCCGACCTCCTTCGTCCAAGATGTAAATAGGGTCGCCGTGGACTTCGCAGGAGACAGCTCCAAATTCCTTCCTGTAAAGTATTGAGCAAGCTCTGTGAGGTAGCTGTTCACCTTGGAACACAAGCCATCAATTCCATTGCCGGTAGCCATTATCGTGCAATCGTCGGCATACGAGACCGGTTTGACTCCCTCTGGCGAGGAGGGGAGTCGGGAGATGTAGAAATTAAATAGTAGGGGGGATAGGACGCCACCCTGTGGTACCCCCTGCTTAATTCTTCTCGCTTTTGACACAGCGTCACGGTAGCACATCGACGCCTGACGACCACACAGATAGTTCGCGGTCCATCGCCTCAACGCCGCTGGAAGAGGTGAGGCGTCCATGTAGGCAATGGCAAATGTAGTCGTGTTTGCTGTTGGTGCTGCTCCGAAGTGCCACAAACATACATCTGTATATATATTATTAGTTCCACCTGCACCGATGCACAAACGCACAAATAATAGAAATAAAACTATACATACACATACATACATATATACATTTAAAGTTGCGTCTAAACATTGTACAAAACCAACCGAGATTTGTAGCTACTTGAAACCCGCACTTTCCAGAAGGACATTTTCAGGACGTATTTTGAAAGTTCTTCTCCTTTCGCTACCTACAATTCTATACGTAGGTAGTTTAAAGAAGGACTTTTGTTTGATGTACTTTAGAAGGTCATTGGTTCTTCTGAAACTAGTACTTCGTAAATGATAAAAAATTAAAACATTTTTCAGTTTATTTTTTCAAAAAATAAAAAAAAGTATTGCAACATAAAAGGAATACTTTCAGTGTTCAATTTTAAGACTTATGTAAATAAATAAACTTAAACTTTCATTCGGTTAAGTCAAAAATAGAAAATACCTAGGAAGCATGCTGGCTTACCTTTGGTAAGAACTTAAAGCTATTTACTCAAGCAGTTGAATCAGTTTGCGAAAACAGTTTCTCTTGTGGTCAGCTAGTTTGTATCTCGTAGAGTAGAGAACATATCGTACAGCTCGTAGTGAGCTTCTACTAGGGTAATATGGACTTCCTCATCCATTTGATCTCTTCAATTCATTCTTTATTAAAAGAAGATTTTTCAAGCATAATTCATTTTGCATATTTCCTGGTATTGTTGAGTTTCGTATTTGATAATAATTTATATTTTCACCTGTTGTCAAATGTTGTACATATATCTACAAAATTTATTATACATAAAAATTTTCGAATATTAAATAAAAATGTATCATATGAAAACGTTATTCTCTTCTCTCAGTTTCCATAATTTACGTAACTTAAGAATCAAAACTCAACAGTTCTCTAATTTTATAAATTTATGTTATGTACATGTTTTCCATATAGCAGGTAGCTCTTAAGTACCTTAAGTTAAATATACGTATTGAGTAATTAGACTATTACTCAAAAAAGGTTCAACATTTTTTGAAATCGGACATTTTTTGAGTTGTTTTTAGTTATTTTATAATTGAAAAATGGTGATAAGAAAAAAAACTGTCCAAATATTTATGTCAGTATGGGGTTGCGTAATACATAATTTGTAAGCGCAAAGTAATAGCACCAAAATGATATTTGCAAATTATATTTATTTATTTATTAATTAGCATAATAAAAGGTTAAAATCGACAAAAATGTTCACCAAAAATTAACACATCTACGAAAAGTAGCTAAATAATACTAAATAATAATAAATAATAATAAATAATAGTAAATAATAGTTATGAACATTTTTTTTACTGACGCTTTTTTGTAACTTCTTCCATGTACATATGTTAAACATGCTCAAGATTTTAATTTGGAATAAATTGCGCCAGTGAAAAAATTGTCAAAAGCCAATAGTTATTTGTAGTGACTTGAAATTTGCAAATAACTATACAAAAACTAAATAAGCTACAAAACTGTAAATTTTATGTAAGTTCGAAATTTTGATAAAATTTTGTTTAACAATTCCATATTTTTTTTTAAGTTTTTGAAATGAAGTGAACTCTTTTTAATTAAAAAATATTAGAAATTAATAAAAAGAAAATTTTCAGTGTGTAAATGTTTTGTTTGTAAAAACAAATATATATTTTTTTAAATAAATGGAGTTATCGGGTTTATATTTGATACCATAGATATTTATTTTTGTTACATTTCCATTTGGCTTCGTACATTTCGTACGTTTATTTCTTGTGTTTGTTATTATTGTAAATGCACTTATTTACAGTATTTTTTTATATTTTTTACAAGCAATGTAAACACCACTGCCTTAGCATCTTTATGCCCAAAGCGCTCTTTGCGATTGCTGCGATACCATGACATTCCATTCGAATTTTACAAAAATATGTAAGTGGTAAGTAAGGGTCGTGTGAACGGCAGGTGGTAAGTGCTTCTGATGTTAGGTGTTTGTTTTCGTTTGTAATGGAAAAAAGCAGAAGGTATACATAAATAAAAAAATGGTTAAATGTAAATGTTTTGCAATATTCATTGTTCGCGTAAAATGAACCGGGTTTTTTATTAAATAAAATGTAAGAGGTTTAATTTTCCGTAAAGCGTTTTACGATGATAAATTGGTGAGTCTTGATAAACACTAAACTATGGATGATTCTATGATATGTAATTATACGTTTTCTATTTTTTAAGAAAAGTTGAAATTTTGACTTTCATCGTAAATTAAATGGTGAGCGAAACACTTGATTTTATTAGACAATGCTGCACGAAGAAACTTATATCTCAGGCCCTATAAGGAGACATCCTTCAAAAATTGGTCAACTTATTCTTTGATATACATACGTTCCATTACATACATTCTTTTTTTAAATTTTACAATCGTGTAAACATGATTTTCCCCAAATTTGTGTTTTTTAACAAATTATGAAAAACTTTACATAAAAAAAATATATTTTATTAATCTCTGACTTTTTTTCTATAAAAAGTACTTAATATTTTTTTTTTTGATGAAACTAATATTTTGCGAGCTATGAATTGTTAAAAAATGGCTTACTTCAAGACACCTTACATTTTTAAAGTTGCATTGAAAAAAAAAGTTTTTTCATTTCCGAATTTCATAATATCATCCGTTTCGCTAAAAGATACGCAATTTATATGAAAATCTAAAAAAACAGAATTTTGATTAAAATTGCATGGATGGACTCTTGTGTAAATCAAATTACTTATAAATATACGTACTTATTGTTTAAATATTTATAAATTACTATGTAAATACATAATTTTCACTCAAAAGCAAGCCCACACTCTTGGTCTATTTAAGGAAAATCTACAATGAAAATATCCGTATTTCAAATAATTGCTTTGCTTATTAATACCTATAGAAATAAATTTACTAATTAAAACGCATAATAAATATATCTTATGCCCGAATTCAGTAAGCAGTCTCAGTCTCTAATAGAGACAAAAGTCACAATTTTTGACCAGTTGGCATTCATAAGTTTTAAAATAAAGCCTCTAGTCTCAAAATAAAGTGTCTAATACCCGAATTCAGTAACTCAGTCTCATCTCAGTCTCTGTGACCTGGTGATGAGCACGTCACAAAAAATTTAACTAAAAACAAAAGAAAAAAACGTGAAAGCGAGGAAAAGCAATAATTTCCAGCTCATTTTGAGACTTGAGATGATACCAAATTACTCAATTCGGGCATTAGTATAATAAATTGTAAATTTGAAACACTCTCCTGCGCAACTCATTTAGTGAAAAAATTTCAATAACAAAGTGAAATATGAAGTTAATTTAAATGTGCACTGTATTATAACACTAGCTTCCGGAATCTTTTAGAACATATAAAATTACAAGTGTCTAAGGGCCAGTTTTTCAGTGCAAGTTGAACTCTGTTTGTCGTTTAAACTAAGTTTAAACTCTGTATGCAGTTTTTCAGTCAACTTTAAACGGAGTTTAAACTAAGTTTAAACGACCGATTGTGCTCGGTTAAACTTAGTTTAACTTGTCAGCTGTGTGCTGACTACTTCATTTTGGTTGCAACAAATTTTATTGAGCGCAAAGAAACTAAGTTTAAATTTAAACTGAGTTTAACTAAACTTAGTTTAAACTGAGTTTAAACCAGCACTGAAAAACTGGCCCTTAGGGTTACAAAACGATTACAATTTAAATGTAAATATATATTTGCAAAATAATTGAATAATTTTTATTTTTTCCTGTATTCCTCGGCTAATTATTGTATGATAACATGATGTGCTCACGCCCATCCAGTTACACTTATACCATATACACTGAATATACAAGAGAGCGAATATTCCTAATGTATTGGTTGTATTCAATCCGTTAAGTAGTTTTTACGTGATTGACTATCAAACATTCAAACATCCACATTTATTATGTTAGTAGGGATATATTTAATTGTGTACACCGAAATATTCTGAACGGCTCCAAATAAGATAATTTGAAAAAGATTCAACTTGAGAATTTCTCTTCAAGATCTTCAATTGAAAATTTGAGTTTTGATATCAAAATTGTTTATTATAGATATGTATGTACATATATGCAAATGTACATACATATGTACATATAAGTGGCTGATGCTCATTCCATACTCTGTACAGAAACTATTCAGTTTTTTTAACAATAAACAAAAAGTGCTCAGAAAATCCTACGATTTCCAAATTTTCGATGGCTAGGGATACAACTTTGACTTACAATGTTTTTGTTAGAGAATGCAACATATTGTAATTGAAAAATATTAAAATTCAATTTACGTAGTCAATATATTGTGCGGCTATAATTTTTAAATCGAATGTGTATATTTGTACATATGGGATTTAATACCTATCTAGCATATGTATATATATATATATTTACTTACAAGCTCATATCTATTTACGCACATATATACATACACATATATAAAGAGAAACACATTTTTATTGGCTATAACTACGTTCATGTTGACTAAATTAAAAGGAAAATACCAAAAAATTGTACAGCTAATTCACTTTTTAATGCGACTTTGTGTTTCATGCATGCTGTTAAATTAATCACCTTTATATTTTTCTCAAAAATTATCTAAAAACAACTGTTCAAATTAAAAATAAGCTAATATTTGGTTACACGGCAACACCCTACCAGCCGCATTGTAGAAAGTTAAACATATTTCCGCCAAATTTCCAGTCACCTTCTATAATGTCACTCAAACCGACTTGAATGGTTGTTTGTATGTAAATATTCCTATATTTATGCCAACATTCAGAAGTTATTTGCAGCTACATAGGCTTTACTGTGTATACCAAAGATCTGGAAAGATCTGGCCAACATCGAAATTGCGACAGTTTTAAACAGAAAGTCGAGTTGCCAATATCGCGAACGCGGAGTTTTTTAAACCCGTTTAAAATTAAAATAAACAATCATCTTGTACAAATATAGGTGTATATGAGTATTTGACCATTTATGTATTTATAGTTCTTATACCCAGCAATTATTCTCACAATGCAAGTGAAGGAACATGCAAATTTTGGACGTTTGTTCGCCGTTTTGCTGCTGTTGCAAACGTTTCTACAGCAAGGGGTACACACTGAGCCAATCCCTGATCCAGTAGCAGGTCGAAAAAGCCTCCTGGGTAAGCCGAAACAACTACATTGTGTATTTAAAATATGTATAAGTTAAAAAAACAGTAAGCTGATCATAGCGATGTGCGTAAACGTTTACATGATAAACCGAGGAATATAGTAAACGAAGATATATATATAAAAGCAAGTAAGGAAAGCTAAATTCGGGCGAAACCGATTTTTATATACGCTCGCGATGTTTTTTGGATGGGCGGTGCCCGTTTCTTTGTTTCAAATCGCAGACTCATCGGCATATCAAGTTATAGCACGCACCGCTACCAACGCGGCCACCATTTGAATTTTAATTATGTTATTTTATTCAAGATTTGCCCACAAATGTTTTCTTTAATTTTACTTAGTAAAGTTTAGTTAATATATGTAGTTTAATTACTTTATTTATTTTGTTGCATATTTCGTTATACTTAATTTAATTTATGTGTTCAAGTTTAATTTAATTTTTAATAGTTTCTTAGTTGTGTTCTTTACTTTATTTTGCTTTATTAACATTTTATTTCTTTCATATATAAAATAATTTTTGTTGAGCCTTTAAAAAAAAAATTTAATCATTTTAATCAACATATGTATAGAATATGTTTTTATTCTATTTTAAATATTTATTTATACAACTTTTCTTTTATACATTCAGAAAATTAATTATTAAAAAATCAAATTGAAAAATATTGAGACAAATTTATATATGAAAATAAAAATATTAAAACAAGTTCAAATTAATAAAGTAGATACATATATTATAAACCCTACATATACTCCCCCTCCAATTAAAAAAAAAAATTAATTAATATTAAATGTAATTTTTTTGGTTTTCTTTGGAAGTGTTAGTGAACTGGAATTAGAAATTGTATGTGCAGGTTTTAATA
Source organism: Philophylla caesio (assembly GCA_963971545.1). Taxonomy (NCBI): domain Eukaryota; kingdom Metazoa; phylum Arthropoda; class Insecta; order Diptera; family Tephritidae; genus Philophylla; species Philophylla caesio. The sequence continues at coordinate 48,207,839 of OZ020607.1, forward strand.
AGTCTATGGAAATTGTTTTGATTAAGTTACCTTTTTGAATTTTGAATACTTTATTGTGTTTAGAGATAACTTTAAATGGGCCTTCATAAGGTGGTTGTAGATTTGACCTATGAATAACTTTAACAAACACATATTCGCAAGTATCCAAATTTTTGGGAACAAAAAAATCTTCTTTATTATGATGTACAATTTTTGAACGAACGTGTGAAAAATGTTCTCTCAGTTTGGAAAGTGTTTCCATTGTATTATCAAATTCATTATTGTTATTATTATTTGAAACGATTAATTCTCCAGGTAATCTGAGTGTTTGTCCGTAAACTAATTCTGCAGAAGAACATTTTAAATCATCTTTAATAGATATACGAAGTCCCAATAAAATCCAAGGAAGAATTTCAGACCAGTGAATTGAATCGTTTGATGCTGTAATAGCAGTTTTTAAGGTTCTATGAAATCTTTCAATCATTCCATTTGATTGAGGATGATAAGGAGATGTATGAATTTTGTGAGATCCTAATAATTTTGTTAATTCAGTAAATAATTTGGTGTAAATTGTGATCCTTGATCTACTGTTATATTAAGTGGAACGCCGAAACGGGGAATATAATTTTGTACGAATGTTTTGGCAATTGTATTCGCTGAAATATCTTTAAGTGGATAAGCTTCTGGCCAACGTGTATGTCTGTCAATTATAGTTAAAATGTAACGATTTTCTTTTGAAACAGGTAATGGACCAACAAGATCCATATGTATGTGTTCAAATCGTCCATATGGTATATTAATTTTTTGTACTGGTGTTTTAGTATATTTAGAAATTTTTGATTTCTGGCAGTTAATACATGCGGAAGTCCAACTATTAATTTCTTTACGCATGTTAGGCCAAAAATATTTTGATTGAATTAAACGTCTAGTAGTACGAACACTAGGATGTGATAAAGAATGGATTTTATCAAAAATTATATTCTTCATAGAATTTGGAACAAAAGGTCTAAAAGGTTGTTGAGAAATATCACACCAAATATTGAGATTAAGAACTGGAATATTAATTTCTTTTAAATTATTGTTACAATTTTTGTCAGAAATTAAGTCATGAAGAGTTTGGTCTTTTTGTTGTTCTTTATACAAAGTTTGAAAATTAATATCTTGAGTTAAAATTGTGTTAATATCTGAAATACGTGAAAGTGTGTCAGCAACAATGTTTTCTTTTCCAGAAATGTATTGAATATCATTTGTAAATTGTGCAATGTACTCAAGATGTCTAATTTGTCGAGGTGATCTATCTGTTTTTGAATTTAGAACATGTGTTAAAGGTTTATGATCAGTGTATATTGTGAAAATTCTACCTTCAAGAAAATGTTTAAAATGTTTAATTGAATTGTATATGGCTAAAAGTTCTCTGTCAAATGTTGAGTAATTCATTTCTGTAGAAGATAATTTTCGTGAAAAATAAGCAAGTGGTTCTAAAGTGTTGTTACTAAATTGTTGTAAAACTGCACCAATTGCTACATTTGATGCATCTACAGCAAGTGATAATTTACCATTTTTATCAAAATGAGTAAGTAAAGTTTGTTGAGCAAAGAGTTGTTTAACGTTTTCAAAAGCAGTGGTTGTCTTTTCTGTCCAAATAAGCTGTTTGAGTTTTTGTTTAGTTGCAAATGTTAACATTTCATGCAGAGGACTAAGTTCTGCTGCTAACATTTTCACATATCTATGGTAATAATTTACCATACCTAAGAACTTTTGTAATTTATTTATTGAAAGTGGTTTTTCAAAATTTGTAATGGTTTCAATTCGATCGGAAGATGGTCTAATGCCTTCATTAGAAATTTCATAACTGAGAAAATCTAGTTTATTAGTTCCGAAAATGCATTTAGAAGGTTTAATATTTAAATTATATTTCTCAAGTCTTTTAAATATTAGTTTTAAATGTTCTAAATGTTGTTCTTCATTATTACTAGCAACAAGAATATCATCAATATAAACAAATACAAATTCTAAACCGGAAAATACTTCGTTAATAAAACGTTGAAATGTTTGGGCACTGTTTCGTAAACCAAAAGGCATCCGTACGAACTCAAACATTCCAAAAGGTGTGGTTATTGCTGTTTTATGAATGTCTTCTTCAGCCATTGGAATTTGGTGATATGCACGAACAAGATCAATTTTCGAAAATATTTGTTTATTATGTAAATTTATAGCTAAATCATGAATATGTGGTAATGGATAACGATCAGGTATCGTTATAAAATTGAGTCTTCTGTAATCGCCACAAGGTCTCCAATCATTTGGTTCTTTTTTTGGAACTAAATGTAAAGGAGATGCAATGTGAGAGTTTGAAGGTCTGCATATACCAGTTTTTATTAAAAATTCGAATTCAGTTTTTGCTATTTTAAATTTAATTTGATCTAGACGACGAGGTTTTGAAAAAGGTAGAACTCCTTTGGTTTCAATCCTGTGAACCGTATGGTGTTGCACTGGTTTAGTGTAATCTGGTTCACAGGTTATTAAAGGAAAATTATTTAAAAGGGTTGTAAATTTATTTTCAGAAATTGGTATTTTGAGTGAAAATATATCGCAAAATCCAGAAGATCCAGAAACTTTTAATTTTGTTGTTAAATCAGTAATTTCTTTATTTCTGATATCCACTAATATCCCGAATTTCTCTAAAAAGTTAGCACCTATAATTGGAGTTGAAATATCTGTTAAAATGAAAGGGAATTCGAAATCACGTCTAAGACCTAAGTCAATTTTTAAAAGTTTGGTACCAAATGTTTTAATAGAGGAACCGTTAGCTGCAGTCAAATTAAGATCGGAATTTCTTTTAAATGATTTGAATTTGGAAGAAGGAATTACAGAAACTATAGCGCCAGTATCTATTAAAAAATTTAGTTTATTTAATTTATCATAAATAAATAGGCGGCGTGATGATTTAATGTTATTTCCATTATTAGCCACCGTCATAATGGAACGTTTCAGTTTAAACAGTTTTGATTTGATTGTTTTTTATTTGTATTAAAACTACAGGGTTTAATACATTTTAAAGCATTATTTTTAAATTTTCTATGATACCAACAAATGGTTTGAATAATATTATCTTTTGATCTAGAAAATCTTCTTGAATTAGAATTACTTCTATTTCTATTTCTAGATCTTGATCTAATTTGTAATTCATTAATATCAGAAGTAATTTTGTTTAAATTTTGATAAATTGCAGTAGTTAATTCTGTTAAATTTTTAATACATTGTTCGAGGATGTTATTTTCAACACTTGCTATTGACAAAGATTTAGAAGATTGAGATTGATTTAATAAATCAAAAAGTTTATCTGCAAGAATAACATTTTCATCTTTATTTTGATTATTACTTGATGTTAAATGAATTTGTATCTGTTGTGGTAATTTTCGGATCCACAATTTGAAAAGTAATTCCTTACTGACGATAGAATCAGAACCTATTAGAGACTTCATATATCTAAAAAGTTCTGATGGAGAACGATCGCCTAGTTCTGTATTTGAAAATAACTTTTCTAATCTTTTTTCTTCGCTAAGAGAAAATCTTTCACACAACGCTTTCTTAATAGTAGCGTACTTATTCAAAAAAGGAGGTGGATTGATAACATCCAAAATTTTGGAAATTGTATGTTTTGAATGTTGAGATTGTTTATTTCGCAATGTTTTAATTCAGGAAAGTAGTTGTTTTTATTTCACAAGTATGGTTTGTGCTTTCGGTATTCGAGTATTCGCACTCTTGGTTTGCTTGCAACGCTCGGAAATGCTAACTTTGTGAGTGCACAAAATGTCTTGGGTTAATGTTAAGCCAGCTTCTAACAATTAATAACACGTTGAATCGATGATTTCCCTTTATTACAAATTCTTGTGAAATATTACTGCAAGATATGGTGCGTCGGTTTGTAGCGTTATATGTAAAAACGGGAGTAAGTGACCAAAGTAAAAACACGAACGGGTTCACAATTGTTATTATTGTTTCAATGATGGTTATTGATGAATTTTTAAAATGAGTACTTATAAATGCAGGATCGCCAATATAGAATATGTTTTTATTCTATTTTAAATATTTATTTATACAACTTTTCTTTTATACATTCAGAAAATTAATTATTAAAAAATCAAATTGAAAAATATTGAGACAAATTTATATATGAAAATAAAAATATTAAAACAAGTTCAAATTAATAAAGTAGATACATATATTATAAACCCTACAATATGTAATGTTATACGAACCCCGCCAACCCATTAGAAACATAGAAAATTATTCATGCAGTTTTTCTTTCAGAAGCAAGTAATCTAACAGAAATTAGTATATTAAGCCAATTTTTTGGAGAACGTTTATTTAAAGTGTCCTTTTTTCAAAAAATCAAGAAAAAATTTTTGTTTTAATATTTGGTTGACCAACCTTTATTTTTAATAACAACCTTTACTCTTTGAGGCATACTGTTGAAACATTTATTTATCATTATTCTTAAGTTTGCACACATCCTTGTTGTTATATTTGAGTGTGGCTAGTGTGGAGTTTCGACGTGAGTAAACCTTCGATTTTAGATACCCACAACAGTTTTCTATGGGGTTAAGGTCGGGTGAATTGCCCGCCCAAGGTAATATGGCAACATCCAAGTTTGTCGTTCTCCCGGCCTACGCCGCACAAATTGGATAGCTTCTGTCACCGCTTCCAACCGGCATTCGTTGCTAAATATAATCTTTGTTGACCAAAAAAATCATGTTAAATAGGAGCGTAAATTTAAATACAGATATTTCGGGATCGTTCATAATTTTTTATGTTTACCTTATCCCAATCCGTTTGTGTGTAGTTCTGATGAAGTCTGGCCCATATTAAGCGCTGATTTTTCATTCGCTTAGTCAGTTTCGGCTTTTTTGCTGGACGGCGGCATTTTAGGTTGTTTTCTGAAAATATGCGTTCCACTGTTCTTAGCGATATTTTCACATGGGCATCGTTTAACTCCTTTGTAATTTCTCTAGCCGCACTCACTCCAATTTTTCTTGCTATATCTCTATACGATGCACATTTTTCTTTGAAAAGTGCAGCTATTGCACTTTTAGCTTCGTTTGAAACGTCAGATTTTTTGCCCATTTCTTGAAAAAGGTATTTTTTATAATTTGCCCAAAAATTTGCAAATAAAATACTTACCAAACAAATTAACAATGAAAACTAAAAACTAATATGCTCAGATTTATGAAAACTGTCGATTTTGTCCACTTCGTTATACGATTCGTCGCCAATTAGTCTAATTCAAAATGCTAACTTATAAGTAAAGTAGAAAATTCCTTGTGTTCTCATATTTTAGTCCCGTTTATTATAACGAAATATTTGTTTTTGTATTTGGCATAGCTTAATATATTGTGCACAGCCTACTTAACGCTTAGGCAGTAAAAAAATCGAATAATTCGCCTACAAATTAATACCATCCTGTTATTAGTAAATCCTTGCATATACTTAACGTGTTTCTAATGGGTTGGCGGGGTATGTATGTGTAAATTTATTTCAAAATTTATTTAATTGAATTTATTTTTACTTGATACAATATTATCAAATTTAATGATTTATTTCATTAATTTCAATTTGATTTTTGATATAAATATGTTAACTATGGTAAGGATAAAGTGTATTCGAAAGTACGTAGAACCTTGTTTGCCAGTTAGGCTGTAAAAATTATGATGTCTTAACTCAGCTACTAACTTAAGATCAAATTTTTTTCTGTTATTACTTTTTTTTATATATATTTAATTTTCTCCTCTATTTCGTATTAATTAGGTGGCATTGCGGTGGGTGGACTAACGAGTGTTGCTTTGGGAAAGTTGTATAGTGATCACAAACAGCGGCAGCAAGAAAAGAAAGAAAGCGAAACTCTGCCAAGTGGTTGTCAAAAGCAAACCCTAAGAGAACCCGATCCGCTCGATCCACACAAATTCATTGAAACTGAACGGTTGGTGTGTGCGTCGGCACCAAATCTTCAGCCATCGGATTCTGTCTATCCACAACTTCAGCCAGTTCAACAGCAACCACCAACCGCAATACAGGAGCAACCAGCGCTACCAGCACAACAGCAACCTTATCCACCAGTCGCATACCAATATCCAGTCGGATATCAGTATCCTGTGGGTTGGCAGCCATCATACCAGTCACCCCACTCGGTGGGCCAACCCCCTGCTCAGTTTGGACAACCGGCCGAACCACAACCTCCTCTTTATCCACAAACTTATTTCTACCCTCCTGTTGCGCCTGCTGCTCCTTCTGTTTCTTCTGCTCCTCCAGCAACCGATCAACCACAATCTCCACCTTCGCAACCAATTGAAACTCAACCAAATGAAGGACAGCAGTCTGCACAAACAGCACAACCATCACAAACGAATGTGATAACTGATGCCTTACTACAGATTAACCGGGCAGTCGCTCAACCTGAAATACAACAGCAACAACAACCAGCCACACCGCAGAATCCACCACAGCAAGCACCAGTGCAACCACCGCCGGTAAGTGTTCAATTTTTAAAAAGGAAATGTTAATATGTCATATGCATTTATTCCAGCAACCATCTCAAACGTATCCGCAGATCCCACCCGTTCCATATCCGGTTCAAACGGCCGTTCAGCCACCTGCTCTACCCGCTCAACCTCCTGTCGTACCCGCCAATCAACCCAACTGGCAGCCACCCCAGTCATCTGTGCCATACTCACCAGTGGGCCAACCGGCGACAGTAGGCGGCGCTCCTCAACAACCTGTCCATCCCCCTCTACCAAACATACCTAGTCAGCCTACTACTCCAAATCAGGGTAATCCACATGTTATTATTTTGTCCAAGAAAACAGGCTACTTTGGCAAGTCGTCCGCCGACAAAATAGTTTTGCAAACCAATATTTTCTTAATGATGATTATGACGTACTTACTGAAATGGGTGCTGTGAAAGGTTTTGTCGCCGTGAGGCAATATCTAAAACATACTTGTATTAGAAAAGAAGTCGATGTTTATGTATTTTAAGGAAGTTTTTATTTACAAAGTATTCTTTGGCTCTAGTTTGTCACAAAACATTTTTTGAATTTTGGAAGACCCATCTTAATAAATATCCCTCAGATATTTGGGTTTAGTCCCTGTATATTATTAATTTTACATTTCAAAGATATCTCTCAATAATTGTAGATAAGAAATCTGATGTCATTTGTTAAAAGCTCAAAAACGAGCTATTGAGTTTCTCATACACGGCCTTCAATCATATTTACATTCATATGTGTGTTTGTAAGTATTGTAATTCCAAAACAACCAAGCAAAAATTATTAACGGGCTTATTAGAAACCAGATCATGTATGGAGCCCCGTTGTGGTAAAAGGTGCTATGTCACTCTTTGTATTTCTGGGGAATAAAGGAAACATATAGAACTCTGGGTATGCTGGATAGTTCAAACAATGGAAGATGCCCGTCTCACAACAAGTATGGTTTACCAACATACATATATTGAACGGCGCGAAAAAAGGTCTGTAGATGTATCACTTTACTCATTGTGACATTGGTGTTGTTCAGAGTACTGAACATGAATTTATTATGTGCCCACGCTTAAACTCAGACTGGCAATCTTAAGTCAACAGAAAAATCTTAAACAATAAATCAGCGTAAGTAAATAAGAATGTTCATATTTGATGGAACGACTTTCCGTCATCCCTTGTTAAGTTTGGTTTAGAGAAAACTCGGTTCCGCGTTGTGCCTTCTTCAGTGTCAAATTCCGTTCTCAGAGACAAGAGAAAGAAGAAAATAATATAAATAATAATTATTACTAAGTTCAAGAAGGCGAATGGGTCCGGCAAGTTTGACGAAGAGGGGTTTCTTCTAAAGTTTTGCAACCATCCAGGGACTAGGAACTGACGTTAAACTTGTATGTATTCATATGTATGCCATTAACCTGATCAAGCCCGCTTTCATACGTATCGTCGAACCTCCCGCAAGTAAGCGTTGGTTAGTGATTTCACTTTGAATTTTATTTTATTTTTCCAAACGATTTTTGAGGCACCTTTGCAATTGTCGAATTTTTAATATGTTTTAAAAATCGACCAGTTTGAATGGCAAAAATTTGGTGAGCCTAAGTTGCCTTGCCTCCAAATGTTGATACATACATAGTTGCCAGCGAACGGAAAAAGTCTTGCAAGCTATTTGTTAACAATTGTTGACATTAACATCTAATGTCTGCGCCTTTCCGTTTTTGCAAGTATTAAAAGGAAGAGTTTTCAGTTTTCGACTGGGAAGTCAAAAGGGAAAGATACACCGACATCTTAATAATATGCACAGTGACTCAAACAACTGATCACGCGCGGTTTAATTGAATGAAAATGTTTGCAGGACAGAATTCATTGAAATACTCGTATCGCAAAATTGTGCAAAAATGTACCGTAGAAGTCGGTATGACATACTTTTTCAAAAATACACTCGCATTGCGTAGATACAGCAAAGCAAAGCAAGGGCATACGGCACAAACGGCAGAAAATCAAGCACCGACAACGTACCACACGATGCCGGCTAGTGATGGAAGAAAAAAAATTATTTCGACATGCGAAAGTAAAAAAAACTTTTGTGAGACCAAATCGCACAAGTTTCAAATAGCAATTGCACAAACCAAAAAAAAAAAAATAATGATAAAAGGTAACGAATGCGATTTGTTTGCATCATCCAGATTCAACGAACTGATAGAATGATAGAACTCGCAACAATGGCGGTCGGAATATTTGTTACGCAGCAGTAACAACAACTTCAGCTAACGACCACTGCCGTTATTGATGGTACGCAGCAGCAGCGGCGTCACCATTGAATGATTTTCTTTCCATTTTTCAATTCATTGGCCGCAAATTTTACCTGCTCCCTCATTTTCTTCTTCAAAATGAATAGGTGCGGGGCCCACAAATTCGTTGCAGTTCGCCGAACATTTTTGTGTGGCTGGTATTTGTAGTGTTGCCAGCCAAGCAACATACTCGTACACAAGCATCACACGTTATCGTACATTCATATGTACGTACATATGTAAGTATACAACGCGCATCGAAAGCGGTTATTGTTGGCGCTATTTGGACCGAGAGATTGCCATGCGTTGATAGCTAAAATTGCAATGACAAAGCAAAAAATTGCAATTCACCCATCGATATCGATGCCAGGACACGTTTAAAGCACTTAGAAATGCGGAATACCACATACATACATACATACATAAATACCTGTGAATCAGACACTGATTGGAAAACAAGATTTAAAGGAAGGAAGTATTGAGTTATTTTAATTTGTCTCATACTTCGCGTGATTTGCCAACGCAGGCCAGAGTTCATTACCCTTTTATGCTGCTTTCCTGCCACACATGACTGTGTCCTTGGAAAAATATTGTTCATTTGGCTATTCAACATACGCGAGTACCCAAATTCCCCCTTCAAAAAAAAAAGAACAATTACAAACACATTTACACAATTTGGCATGGATTTATATTTAGGATTTCCACAAGATGATGATTATGTAAAAATTGCGAACTTTGCAGTAGAGAATGGAAATGTGGGAAAAAATATACATATATTCCATTTAAGAGTTATATACGCACCAAATATTTACATTTAATTTTTTTGAATTTTTACAATTTTTACATTCTCTAATTGAAGTCATACAAGCTTCAACAAGCTTTTATAAAGAGTACAACGTTATATTAAAAGTTTGGATATTTTCAGTACGCAGTTTTGTAACCCATTTAATTTTAGTAGTACACGTTGAAGTTGCTATAAATTATATTTGGTTCTTGGCAATTTTTCACTTACGGTCTTCCGAAATTTCGGCTGTATTAGAACTCTTTAAGAATGATTGTAAAATAAAGTGACAACAATCAACGTTCAATTATTGCCACTTGAAGTTTCCCCGTTATTGTACTAAAATTTAATAAGGTACGAAATTGCAATGTCAAAAATTCTAAAAGATCTAAAAAACAATTTTGGTGAAAATGTTTATATAATAGTTTTTTAATTTAATTTCCTACGAAGTTTGTTACTTTGGCCGAAGAGTAGCAAATTCAGTTTTTATTTGCTAAAATAAAGGCACCCGGAAGTGTCAGGTTTTTTTTTATAATGTTGGTATTTCATACGAAATACTATAATCAGTCCTTGCTGTAAGCAATATATTTTCGTATTTTCCCACCGAGGTGAATTTAATAAGGGTCCCTCCCTTATATACACAACACATATTTTTCTTTTTTTTCTTTTCTTTTGATGGCTTGCTTGTCCAATTCTTGCAGATAGTTACCTCGCCAACCAATCAGATGTTAGCAATTTAAGATTAATGAGAGGTTCTTTCAAATTTGGTCGAGGAAATCGATTTTTTTTATAAAATATTATAGCTACATATTCGTAGAAAATGCATACAAAAGGATTTTTCGCCACAATAGCTATTTATAGAATTAGAGCGTCTTGAACCCATTTAAGTCACGCTCGCTGAGGTATGCTTATGCGCTTTCTAACAACGTTAAACGCGTTTTTCTCAAAACCATTTCATCCGAATTTCAAGCACAGGTGTTGATCTGTGGATCCGATTAACTTATTTAAAATGTATCTTATACTTTTTGGCATGACATATAAAAATTGAAAATTTTTTCTTTCAAATGTCTATAATTTAGTTAATTTTTTTATCGAAATTTTTTCTAATTTGGTATAAGCCATAGGGATTTTTACCACAAGAGGGTGCAAACTCGAACTTAGGAGACGATGTTTCGCGTGCAGAGGTCAACGTGAGCCGCCATTTGGAATTTCGGCATCATAAAAATGTCAACGTATTCAGAAATAATAAACACATTTCACAATCAAAAATTGATGATCCTATGTCATTTCATTATCCCACAAAAAATTCTCAAATTTTGATGTATTTTTGACCAAATCTGAAAGAATCTTCCCTTAAGTCCACTAAAGCGGACAACACAGCTAACGCCTCAATACCACCTTATTGAATTCAACTTGTCAAACCAACAATAAAACGCATGTGGTTTTCTTTGCCTCGGGTTCATATTATCACATACATAGGTTTTAAAATATGGAAAGCGCCAATTAATCGTAAGTCATTCATCTTTGATTTCTCTATTTTTAATGCCATTTCTACGGTCAAAATATTCCCTCAAAAACGTGATGAAAAATAGGAAACATAAATAAATTTAGATGTCTTTGCTTTAAGATGAGATTTATGTATGTATATGGATATAAGTATGTACATATGTTTATCATTGAATAAAAAATGTTTCAAGCGTAGCGAGTTTGAGTGTTGTTCGCATTCGCTTTAGTTTTCGATAATTTAACAATTAGCATTATCGAATTTGTAATCGGCATTGTTTTCATTCAATTGTCACCCATATCTTATAAAATATGAAAATGTTTAATATTTTTATCAAATATTTTCTCGTCACCACGATAGATAATCAAAAATTCCAATGTTTGAACTACCTCAATATCCAAACCTAGTTTATTAACTTGCACAAGTTTGTTTATTCCCATCGATAACTATTACTACAAAAGTGGTTTTAACATGACCATACCTGTAAACACGAAATATACAATGGCACGAGTATCTGCTCTTATATTTTTAGAAATTGGTGAGTGAACAGAGGAATACATTTCAAGATTTATTACTGTGTAAACGGGTTGTAAGCAAATGTTGGCGAAAACTAGTGTTCCGCAAAATGGTATAACAACAAAGAATTGCCTGCTTTCTTTAACAAGCCGAACGGCTCTAAAATTGTTTATTCTATTTCTAAAATAATATTTAAGATAGCTTCTTTGTAGGCACATCCGTTAAATAGAATAAACAAAACAAAAAAAAAAAATTTTATAAAAAGATTAAAAAACTTAATAATATATACCAACATATTTTTAAAACCCTTTTTTTTGTACATATTTTCCCTTGAATTTGTTAACAAAATATTGGCTCACCTGCTTACTCTGAAATCGAATTATATTTACTTGACATCGACTTTAGTAAACTTCTTTAGGTTTATTAAATAACAAGTATTTGCTTAAAATTGCTTTACTTATCTAATTTTTGGAGAATACTGTCAGATTTTGTACTAAAATTTTTTATCTTGAAATACCATTTGTTGTAAAATAGTTTTGCAGTACAATTCTTTGTTATAAAATACTAGATTGAGGAAAAATATTTTTTTCTTTAATGATTTGCTTGGAAAATAGTAATCAATTTTTGGGAATTTCAATGCATATACAGTTTTTATTTTATTTTTTAAGGTTAAATGTGCATACTTTTCATACCTTAATCTTTAGATATTACATGCCGTTGATAGAGCGAGAAAAGGTGCTAAGCTCAATTTTGACTAAATATTGTACTTAACGCTAAATGAAGAAAACAAACAAGAATGAAAACATTATTTTTGTTTCTGCCGTGATATTTGAAAAATCACACTTAGCGCCTTGGCACACAAAATCGACGATAACGATAAAATTTTCCAGCATCATATACTTAGTATTTTAAAAAAATATATGTACTTATTTTTATTTGTTCATAGTTTTCGATTCTTGTTTGATACATCGACAATTCATAGTTGGTATTTTGCTAAATATTTAACTCATTAATCACAATGGCATTGCAATGTCATGCACAGATTGTGGTAATGCTATATAAATATTTCCAAAAAGACCCGGCGTGTAGTTGGATTTTCCTAAAATGTGACAAAAATTATTAAGCTCGTATTTTATTTAAGGGTAAAGGTTAATACATGCACACAGCCATGAAAAGTATATGTGTTTAGTTATGGGTGTTGGTAAGAAAATGGGGTTAACTAAAACAAGTTTACCCAATGTAATGTATATTGTGGCAAAAATGCTAAAACTATAATAAAAAATTGTACGACGTCGTTTTCGGTCAACGACCTTGTGTTTGGCAAGGCTGTCAAATAACTTCCGCAACTTCCCTCTCTCTTTATAAATTTCACGATAATGAAGGAACGGCACTAGTCTAACTCAACAATGAAGTGGATTTATAAATGTATAAGCCTTGAAAAAAGTGAAGTCCTTTAAAACTTGGATAGAATAGTAAATAATTATGTATTAATGGAAATTTACTTATAGTTTTACATAAAGAAAACTATACTCAATGCTCTCAATAATTGATACATACATACATATTCTCCAGCATGAGTTGAACAACTTATATAGTTGGTGTCTGCGTAATCATTTGCAGCTCAATGTTAGTAAATGTCACTACACTTCTTTCGCGAAGGTTCTAAATATTGTTCCAACTTCTTATAGCATATTAAATTCACCGCTAAAAACAATTAGAGAATTTAAAGACCTTGGTGTCTACTTTGACACCAAGCTGAACTTTACAACTCACATAAATAATATTGTTTCAAAATCATTTGCAATGTTAGCCTTTATTCGTCGAAATGGTTCTGCGTTTTGTGATCCCTATACCCTCAAAATGCTGTTCTCGTCCCTAGTTCGTTCCAGGTTAGAATACGCGGTATTCGTTTGGCGACCGTTTCATGCGGTATATATCAAAAGATTGGAGTCTGTCCAAAAAGCTTTTATGCGTTTTGCCTTGTGCACGATTAAGTTTGCAGATCCTATTCCGTCGTATCGCTCTCGGTGTTTACTTATAGACCTCATGTCTTTAGAGTCTAGGCGTGATCTTTTGTCGATGTGTTTTGTCTTTGACTTATGTACCGGCTCAATTGATTGTCCATACTTGCTCACGAAAATTCATTTTAGTGTTCCCTCACACATACTTCGCTGTAATGATATATTTTTTGTCGGGTTTGCTAAGACTGTCTATGGTATGAATGCACCTCTTAGAAGGACGCTATCTCAATTTAATGCTTATTCTTCTTCCTTACATTTTGATTTTACCTACTCTAAGTCTACTTTTAAGAATTTACTCATACGACTCCTGTCGTTAAGCCTTTGAAATTAAAATGTATCATAAAGTCTGTAAGCAACTTGTTTGTTGATTAATAAATAAATAAATATATAAAGATATATGTACATATATTACTATTCGATCAGCTGATGAGCATTTGTTCTGTAGCTGAACAGTTTTAGATCTCGACACTTAACAAACCTCTGCCTTTCATGACTCGGCGCAACATATGTATACGAAAAAAAAATTTTTTTTTATATATCCGTGCGTCATGCGGATGCGCCCCTCGCGTCGGTCGGGCGGGTATGGAGAGATAAAACCGTTGGGATTATTATTATATTATTATAATAATTAAACCTGTCCCTGGATTTCTACAAAACGACACTTGCGTAAAGAAGCACAAATTACGATGGCTCTTTTTAAGCCATAAGTCAAGTTTTCATTTTTTCGAACTTTTCACTATGTTAAATGACATTAAACAAAATCGAACTACCGAAGGAAGCATTAAGCCTTTGAGATTTTTGGAAATTTTGGATCATTATCCCCATGCAAATTTTTCAAACATCATTATTCTCTGAGGATTTCAGTTAAGCTATCGTTTTTTTTTTCAACTCGCAATTAAAAATTTCATAAAATGTTGAAAAAAAGATCATTAAAATAAGAAAAAAATTATAATTTTTGCCATATCAAGCATAATTATGAGGCACAAAGAAATTTTTAACTTTGTTTTTAATAAAATTAGCTTTAGAAAGACATAATTTTCAATATGCTTAGAATGAAAGTAGGCGCAGCTAACCTGTGTTTCAGCTATTCTGTTTTTGTCGACGCAATAGCAGATATTACCACACATTAGGTCCTGGGTGTGAGTGCTGGCACAGTTACTCTTCTTCTCACATAAGTCTTTTTTATTTAAATTTATATATTACTAATGGCTTTGAAAGTTTCAAATGCAAAATGCGGTATCAAACAATCATTATCGGACTCGCAAACTTTTAGTCTTCACTCGACGCCACTCTTAACTGAGATTTTCTTGTGATTAATGGCTAGTTGTATTATAACAATTCCCACGATTTTTTAACTATGCAAAATAAATATACTGAAATTCATACACTATCATTATTTTTTGTAATATAAAATATTTGCAGGCGGTGTGCCTTTTTTTCCTTTATAGTATATATATGTAAGCTTAGAATACAGCTCTCAATCACAAAAACTATTTTTCATCATTTCTGTAGCCTGAAAAAGTATTTTTAAGAAATTTAAGAAATTTTTATAGTAGAAAAATTCTTCAGTGTCATTTTATATGAATTTTTATATTTTCTTGAGAGCTTTATACTAAGCTATGGGGTACAGTGGTACTTCTGGGTATGCGGTTACAGTCGCACGGCTGTACTCAATCCCTACTCTTACGTGCACATTCGTGCACCCTGGGCAACGTTAGCAACCCATGTGCGGTAACCAAGTTTTGAGTCACGGCTAATAGAGAGCGGGCTTTAGTGGAGCCACTCCGACATATTCGGTTTAAGGGTCCACCAAAGTCCGCCACGTCTGTTCACCAGGAGGTGCAGCTGCAAGCGGGCGTCTGTCTCGGAGCAAGCGACTCGCTATATAAACGAGTTCAATTTTTCACCCCCAGCAATGGGTCGTGCGCAGAGCAATGCAAAAATGGTGATCCTGCAGTCTGTGCCAATTATCGCGGGATTAGTCTTCTTAACTGTGGTCGCTGTGGTCGAGTTGGTAGCGGTGCGTGCTATAGCTCGATATGCCGGTGAGTTCGAGGTTCGAATCTCAGTCAGGGCAAGCAAAATCTTAATAATAGAAAAAGTTGTTTCTAATAGCGGTCACCCCTCGGCAGGCAATGGCAAACCTCCGAGGGTATTTCTGCCATGAAAAAGCTTCTCATAAAATACATCTGCCATTCGGAGTCAGCACAAAATTGTAGGTCCCTCCATTTGTGGTAAAATATAAAGACGCACACCATAAATGGTAGGAGAAGCTCGGCCAAACACTAAGCCATAAAGTGTAAGCGACAAAATTATATTATATTATATAGTCTTCTTAACATCGCGTATAAGGTTCTGTCGAGTGTATTGTATAAAAACTTAAGCCCACCGTCATTTAACTGATTGGACCTTATCAGTGTGGGTTTAGACCTGGTTAATCTACCATCGACCAGATATTTACAATAACCCAGATCTTGGAAAAGACTTGAGAAAGAAGAATCGACACACACCATCTTTTTATCGACTTCAAAGTCGCCTTCGACAGCACAAGAAGAAGTTGTCTATGTGCCGCAATGTCTGAATTTGGTATCCCGGCAAAACTTATAGCTATGTAAAATGACGCTGAGCAACACTACCAGTTCCTTCAGGATTGGGAATTACCGAGCCGTTTGATGCCAAAAGAGGTTTCACACAGGGTGACTCGTTGTCATGCGATTTCTATAACCTGATGCTGGAGAAGCTAATATGAGCCGCAATTTATAAGAGTGTGCAATTGCTGGCGTACGCCGATGACATTGACATCATCGGTCTTAACAACCGCGTAGTTAGTTCTGCCTACTCCAAACTGGATAGAGAAGCGAAGCAAGACGAAGTATCTCCTGTCATCCAATAGACAGTCGGCACATTCACGACTGGGATCAAACATCACTGTTGACAGTTATAACTTTGAAAAAGTAGAGGACTTCGTTTATTTAGGAACCAGCATTAACACCAATAACTGTGTCAGCCCTGAAATCCAACGCAGAATATCTCTTGCCAACAAGTGCTACTTCAGACTGAGTAGGCAAGTGCGCAGTAAAGTTCTCTCTCCACGGGAAAAAGCCATACTCTATAAGTCTCTCATCATGCCCGTCCTATTGTTTGGCGCAGATGCTTGGACGATGACAACATTAGATGAGAGAGCTCTTTGAGTATACGAGAGAAAGATTCTTCGAAGGATTTATGGACCTTTGCGCCTTTGCGATGGCGAATACCGCGTACGATGGAACGATGAACTGTACGAGCTGTACAAGGACGTAGACATAGTGCAGCAGATTAAGAATCAGCGGCTCCGCTGGCTAGGTCACGTCGTACGAATGAATGAAATATCTCCAGCCCTGAAGGAAAAGGAAGACCTCCTCTGCGTTGGATAGACCAAGTAGAAAAAGACTTGGCTATATTTGGGATTCCAATTGGCGCCAGTTAGCAAAAGATAGGGACAGCTGGCGTGCTTTGTTGACCTCGGTCAAAATAGCTTAGGCGGTTGATGCGCCAATTAAGTAAGTAAGTAAGTAAAGAAAAGAAAATAGTTAAGAGGAACTTAAATAAATATGTGAATATAAATAAATGTATATTTCGCATTTTTTGCAAAGGTCGATTCAACCCACGCATTTCAAAATTGACTTAGAAAATTTAACAATGTTTTAGTTTCTTTCTTTGTTATTAGGAAGAAGGAATCGATAAAATTTCGAGCAAAAATGAAAACACTTTTTGCGTCTTTAAAACGAGCTTGAATATGAAATATTGTCAACTGCATTATCGAAACCATTTTCATAATATTCCAATTATATGCAACGCAGTTATGCGTACAAACAAATTGTCGCTGGCGACAACAAAGCGCTGTGAAGAGAATATTCAAAGGATTTGAAAAATGATGCAGCAACGATATGACTCCCAACACAATTCAACATAACTGATACTACAAGCATTTGCATATGTGTTATTTGCTATTATATGTAGTACGAGGGGTGACTGATAAGTTTGCAACCTAGCAACAAAGGCATATTAAATATAAATTAGAAATTCTTACAATTTGAAAAATTATTGATGACCGAAATATTTTATTGTTCTAGGCAGTAAGTTAGTAAATAATGAATTGTCAGAATGCTTTGAACGATTGCAGGTTTCGTTGCGCATTGTAAACGTTGATAAAAGCTCGGGCTGAAGAGCTATCGAAATATGTAAAAAAAAGATATGTTGACATCAAAAATAATACTTTAGATTACCATGAAAACTTTTTGAATTGGTTACTTGGCTAAATATTCTACAATTTACTACCAGCGCCAAGCGAATATGCTGGCATCTGAGTCCTAGTAACTTTTACTTTTTTTTTTTTCTAATTTAACAAACAAACAAAGATATTCGAACTGGAGTAATATTTAAAAAAGAAAATCATAAAAATAAATTCACGTTCTTAAATGCGTATTTAATTTCAGAAAGATATAAATGAAAGTAAGTGTAAAGCCAGACTGTTCATTTATTATTCCAGCCGCACCTCGTATGCATCCAAGCACATGTCTGAGTGGCATTAAATTTTATATAAAAATGCATATGGAAAGACAATTTGCATATGTGAGCTTTGGAGGATATACTGCTGCAGCCAACAATAACAACAACAACAATAACATAGCTGGCTATCAACATATGTGCTTGTACAATTTTTCACTCGTAAATCCGTATGAAAAATTGAAACGAAAAATGATATGGATACATATAAGAAGCATATGCATGCGCGAATTGGCTAACAAAGAAACAGACGATTTAGCTTTTGCCAATAGAAGAAGAAGAAATAAGAATTGGCAAGCGAAAGTTGGCCAGCAAATCAAAAAAAAAAAAAATATTGTGAAATATTGCAAAGAGGCAAGGAAAGGAGGTTATTTGTTTACATGCAAGAAGATAACCCAAGCGTAGACTACAATGTTGTACGAGTGCATACATACATACATACATATATATAGTTTATATAAGCACATGTAGAAAATGCACTACTTATTTCATACATATCAATTTTTCCAAATAAAAGATATACAATTTTTTATTAAAATGCATTTATACAATTTGGGTCATTGTCAGCGTGATTGTAAAGCCATTTTTTGGGTTACATGAAAATACATATTCTTATTTATTATTATAAAACTGTACGTTTTTTCTTTATATTAACTTTACATTGTTCGTATAAGTATGTATATATGTATATGTGAATGTATGTAAGTATGTCCGTATGTTTTGTTTTCGTAAAACAATAATCAGATTCGACTATATGTATATGCAATCATTGGCGTTGCGCATAAGAATGACTGTTAGGGAGACACAAAAAGAGAAGCGCAAAAATATTGTATGCAATCAATTATGGTGTGGATAAACAATGAATTCTTCTGTTAAATCTTTTGTGATTGGAAATGAAAGAAATACCGCAAATTTGATTTGCGTGCGCGTGCACAGCGGGGCGTATAAGTAACATTGGAAATATGTTTTTTTTTTTTAAATTAAATTTCAATAGCATACTACGACTAGGCGCAATGGGTTTTGTGCGCGGAAATGTAAAAGTGCAAACACACACACGAACAAGTCGGAGTTACGGACTGAGGAAAACAATCGTATGCAGGTATGTATTTATTTACTTCAGACCGAGTACTACATTCAGCTGGCAACTCACCTAACTACTTACATATTTAATAAGAGTAAGCAGACAACTTACATATAGTTCATATATGTATGTATGTATGTTACCATAAATAATAATAAATAATAAATTTAATTTAATAAAAACAGTTGTATTTTCGATGGACATTATATGAGCTCATGAATCTTACAATAGAGTATCTAAAACAATGGGTTTCGAAGTGCCAAAATATTATTTTAAATAACAAACTGTATTTTTACGAAATACACTAGAATAAAGTTACTACTTGTTTAAAACAAAAAATAATTTATTGCAAGTAAGTATTGTGCAACATAAAGGAAGGCGTTTATGCGTTTTTGAGAACATGGAGATATACAAACAAAGAACTTTTGACGGAAAATTAAAAAAAAAAAAACGAGCAAATAAACACCACATCGGAGGTAATGTTTAAAACCCTCCGGCTGCTATACAAAAAACAGGTCAAATCTCTGCCAACACCAAGGAACAGACAAACAGAGACCCAAAACACCAACATCCATAAAATAAGAACAGATTTCTACCTGTCCGCACAAGTAAATCGTAACACGGAAAAACATTCAAACAGCTGCAGTTCTCTACGACCAACTACCTGACGGACTGAAGCAAACTTTGTGCGCGAGGTCGTACTTAACTAAACTAAGTAAAAACATTTAACAATGAAACGACTATAAATACCGGTTTGTCTTAAAACCAAACACGACTAGGGATGACGAAAAATCGTTTCAAAATTTAGTATTTAAGAAAAGTCACAGTGTTCGGAAATCTTGAATTTCTAGATCCTGGGATCTTGGCAGACTTATATATATTCTGACAACAGTTTTGAATAAAAAAGTAATAAATTGGCTTTGTTTTTTTCAATTGATTTCTTAACAATATTTGTTGTCCAGGAGTAAAACACGTTTATTGTCAATCATGTGTTACTTTGATTTACATAGGCATAAGCACTTACTACATACTTATTTCAAAATATTCTAGATATATGTACATATATTACTAAGATTTGTTGCCGCTTAAATGATTATCTTCAGTCAATAATTTATCTCTTGATTGCGCAACTTTTATGCAATTGTCATATTGCATTTGCTAACAAATTTTATTAAAAACGCTGGCTAAAACGCTGAATGGCAAAATTTAAAAACTTATGAGACATCTTCATAGTCAAGTTAAAGTCGACTCTAAAGTTAGCATCAGCTTTTTTGACAGATATCTGATCAAAAAGTAAGTAAGTAAGCAATATCATCGAAAAGTATGTCAAAATTTTGCTACTAACTTAAGAGTCATCTTTAACTTGACTATGATTATGACCCTATATCTTTTCAAGTCTACGTTAGTAAAAATAAGTGTAAGATTAATGCCGAATATTTGATTTTTATACCCGAGCGTACTTGTACACAAGGGTATTATAACTTTGTTCACATAACGGTTGCTTGTAACAGCATAACGGAATCAAGATAGATATAGACATATGTATATACAACAAAATGCTCAGAATGAAAAGAGAAGTCGATTTAGCAATGTCAGTCTGTCCGTCCGTGCAGACGATAACTTGAGTATAAATTGAGATATCTCAATGAAATTTGGTACATAGATTGACCTTTGGATAGGGTAGGTTGGTATTGAAAATGGTTAATATCGGTCAATTACCACGCCCACCTCCCATATAACGGAAGTTTTCAAAAAATGCATAAACTCCGTTTTTTCGTTATCCATTAAAGCAAATTGTGTGAAATTTGGTGTTTGGAGAGATTTTGAACTAAAAAATTAGGTATTTATGAAATTTTGAAAAATGGGCGTTGCCACGCCCGCTTATAAAACATTTTCTGTATCTCAATAACAGTATTAGTTATCACCACAAAATTTGGTGGACATATTTTCCTTGATATCACTATTATTATTGTAGAAAATTTTAGAAAACGGATCATAACCACGCCCACCTTCCATATAACGGAAGTTTTGGAAAATGCAAAAACTTCATTTTTTGGTATCTATTAAAAGGAATTGAGTGAAATTCGGTATTTGGAGCAATTTTAAACTAAGAAATTAGGTATGTATGTAATTTTGAAAAATAGTCGTTGGCACGTCCACTTAGGAAAAAATGTCTGTATCTCAATAACGATGTAAGGTATTGTCACAAAATTTGGTGAACATATTGTCCTTGATATCATTAGCATCACCGTCAATAAGTTTTGAAATCGGACCATAACTACGCCCAACTTCCATATAACGGAAATTATAAAAATGCAAAAAACTTCGTTTTTCAGTATTTATTGGAAGAAATTATGGGCAACGCCCATACAAAAATATATCGCGAATGTATATAAAAATCGGTTTCGCCCGAATTTAGCATTTCTTACTTGTTTTTATTTACTCTGTTTACTAATTATGGATAATTTATTTTTCTTTTAATTACTCAAAATTATCTTTTAATTAAAATAACGTTTATTTTCTAACAAAACCATAGCACCGCATTTAAGAAATTTTGAGTTTTTCAAGTATACACTTTAGTAGCTCATTCAATTTTATGACGAAAAAAGTGTATATTTCAAGTCGCTACAAATTACGATAGATTTCGACAATTTTTTATTTCGAAATTTCCAGTAAACAAATTTTCAAAAATCGTCGGTTATTTGTCGGCTCTGGAAACATGCACTTTGCTACAAAACTGCATACTCTAAACAGTTTTAAAAAGTTCGAATAGGTCTTTGCTAGGAAATTCATCGTATTTTATTTCAAAAATACTTTTAAATTATTAGAAGAAAAATAGATTGTCCAAATGTGTCAACATGTGGTTGTGCTACAATTTGTGCATAGAGGATAAATGTTTGTACATACATATGTATGTATGTTATGTATGTAGATATTTGTGCAGCAAGCAAAGGTTCTTGACCGAATGTCCTTTGATATTCACTTCGCTAGTAATTCAAAACTATATGAAATATTTATATGCTCGTATATTTAAAAATATGTGAAAATACTTAAACCCTCTTATGAATGTATGTATATTCATTTGTTCGTACGTACATATGTATGTATGTATGTACGAGTATGTACGTAAGAATACCGCATACAAATTTAACTTGAACGGGCGCCAAAAGACTTTCACTATTCATGATGCCGAAAGCAATAAAGACTGAAACGGCAAGGCCTTTGTGCGCTTCAGTCAACGGAACATGGTGATTCCTGCCCTCTTTTTTATTAGTTATCCGATGGTTATTGTTATAACTACAATGATCTTTACCAAATCACACTTGACTGCACATACGAACATACATACATATGCATTTATACACAAACATTACAGCTTGTTTGTATGAAGTACGGCACATATTCGCTGACCCATTGTTAATTTTTGCATAAACACTCGTATGTATATTTCATAGAGTGATTGACTCGGTTATTTCAAAACGGTTTTGACCGGTTTATTCATAAATTATTGTACGGTTTTTTTGAAATCTTGATTTTTCGAATATCAAATAAATCGGTTTTTTTAATCTTCTAACCCGATTTTTTACCTAGGTGTAAAGTAAACACTTTGACAAATTTCACATCCATTATATTATTATTGAAATAGCAACCACAAAGTGTTTATCAATAAGATAATACCATTAAATATATTCGAAATCGAACTAATTTGCAAAAAATGCAGCAAATGTGTTTAAAAGATTTTATATAATATTTAGACAAACGTCATTAACGGCAAAACTTTGAAAAATTGTAAAACGCTTCACGCACAGTAATACCCGAGTCTTAATTCTCAAATGAGCTAGAAATTATTGCTTTTCCTCGCTTTCAAGTTTTTTTCTTTTATTTTTATTTAAATTTTTTGTGTCCTACTTATCACCAGGTCACAATTTAGAGTCTTTATTTTGAGACTAGAGGCATTATTTTGAAACGAATGAATGCCACTTGGTCTAATATCGTGACTTTTGTCTCTATTAGAGACTGATGCCCGAATTCTGTAACTTGGTATAATTATTGTTTTTCCTCGCTTTCGTCTTTTTTTCTTTTGCTTTTATTTTAAATTTGTTGTACCTGTTCATCACCAGGTCACAATTTTGAGACTTTATTTTGAGATTACAGGCTTTATTTTGAGTCTTATGGATGTCAATTGGTATATAATTGTGACTTTTGTCTCTTTTAGAGACTGAGACTGCTTACTGAATTCGGGCATAAATCCTTCTAGCTCGGTCAATGTGATTAATGTGGAATTCAGTAATTTGGTATACTTAACCTCAAGTTTTAAAATTTGAGACTATGGATGAGTTGAAGATTATTTCCTTTCCTAGCTTTAACGTTTTTAATTTTTGTGTTTGTCTTAATTTTTGTGACCTGCTTATCGCCTGATAACAATTGAGGACTTGAGACCAATTATTGCCAACTTGTCTAATATTGTGACTCTTGTCTATTAGAGACT
This sequence comes from Philophylla caesio, assembly GCA_963971545.1. Classification (NCBI taxonomy): domain Eukaryota; kingdom Metazoa; phylum Arthropoda; class Insecta; order Diptera; family Tephritidae; genus Philophylla; species Philophylla caesio. The sequence goes on from OZ020607.1 coordinate 48,231,570, forward strand.
GATACTGTATTTATGCATGAATTCGGACATTAAACTACATTTTATTTTCAAAAGATTTCTTTCATAGAAATAATTGCATTTTCCAAAAAGTCGAATAATCGAACACCCTAATATTTACGTATGTATGCACGTTAGCAAGTCTTCCCTTGTGATTTTATGCATATCCATGCAGTCTATGTTTAATTATTTTCAAGGTTAGAGTTTATGGAAATGATACTAGAAACATTGTAATTGAGTTTAATTTGATTTATTACAATTAATTCGATAGTCTGATGTATTTAAAAAAAATGCATGCGTGCGGAATTTCAATGAAAGAAGAAAAAAGGTCAAATATCAACTAATTAGTAGTCACTTCAAACTTTCACTTTATTAATAATGTTTTTTTGATTAATTATCTAAAAAAAATTGGATTTATATGGTTTTCATTAAAACACGAACTGTATTTTAATTAACAGCGTTTCATTTTGACTAATTTTGACAATTTACTTTTTTAGCTTAAATATATTTATATTGAAATATAGTCCATTCTCTAACAAAACAAGCAATATTAAATAAAACTTTAAATAATTTAAAAAATTTCAAACTCTTTTCTCGGAAGATGTTGATAATTTTCCGGTATGCAGTTACAGCGAATTCTAATTGAATGAACAACTTTTTTTTATTTTTTACTTTCCTCGACAAAGAAAATTCTTTAAAATCGAACATAAATTTTAGTCACTTGAAATTTTCACATTATTATACTAAAAATTAAGGCATACATTATTGTTATTGAGAAGAGAGTTTGAAATTTTGTTGAAAATTTGTCCAATGTTTCTTTTTTTTTGACGGATAAAAAGGTTTGACGTGTTTTGTTGTGCTCGGCGATTTTCTATTATTATAAAAATGTATAAAAAAAATAAAACTGTTTGTCGAAAAACAACATGGCAATCATGCCTCACCCACCGGCTTTGGTCTCTGCGACTTTTTTCTGATCCCAAAACTGAAAAAACCTATAAAAAGATGGAGACTTGAAAAAATATTCACTTACTTTTTGAGCACACCTCGTACATGCAAATAATTTGCATCAAATTTTGTGTGAAAAATGGAAAAAAGTACCTACTTTTAGAGCCTGAAATGTTAACAAGGGCGAGTCTGCTTTAATTAATTGGAAAATTAATGAATAAATAAATATTTTTTTCATAAATATATAGTCACCTTACTTTTTGAACACATCTCGTATAGTTTTCTTAAATTAAACTAAATAAAAGGAAAAATAAAAAAATGAAATGTAAAAATTTATTAAAATTCATCGCTGCTAAACTGAGCAAAAATATATTTTCCAAATGCACTGCGTTGCAATTATGGGCGCTTGGCATAAGGGTATACATAAGGGTTGTCAATTTTGGGCATTTTATTCATCCCGGGATTTTCCAGATCTGAAAACAAAATCCCTGGACAATCCCGGTAAAAAGAAAATGCACCTGCATAAATAAAATGATTTTTAATGAATGTGACCATTATTAAATACACAGTGCTACAAAAAGGAAAGAAGTCGAAATACCTAGAAAGTGATGTTTATTTTTCTTGTAGGTAAATATTATCGAGTAGAACGAGAATCCAATTTTGGAATTTGTCAAACACCCCCTAAATCTTAATTACTTAAGCTTAAAAAAATCGATTTTCGTACTTCTGCGCACTTATTAGCCCATGTCTTAGCTAATTATTAACCGATTTTTAATTTAAGAAACTCAGACCTTTCGAATGAGATATATAATGATTCTAGGGAGTTCAGAAGCCGAGTTATTTGTCGTATTGGTTATCGTAATACAACAGTTGTAAATTTGTTGTTTTTGTTACTCATGTTAAATTTTGTTATTTCAATACAACTCTGAAAGGTATTTTTATTCAATCGGCTCTTTCTGTTTTAAATCATTTGAGATTTATTTTTGTTTGAAGAAATGTATATTAATGGTTTATTGCAGATTATGAAATAACGCCCAAGAAATGATTTTTTTTGTATCAAAAAATAAAACTCAAAAAATAATAATTATTTTTGATGAAAAAAAAGTAATAAAAAATAATGGTTATTTCCGATTAAAAAATTGCAATCATAAAATAAGCTTTACTTCAGAGCAAAAAATTAACACACAAAAAATAAGTTTTATATATTATCAAACAAAATTTTGGTCGATAATAAATATTTATACAAATATTTGTTAATTTTTCTGTTGGCCTAGTAAATGTTAATATTTGACAATTTTATTGAGCTCAAGGCCAAAAAATTAAATATTTATGTCTGAACAAAAAAAAAATAAATTTTAAAAAAATTATTATTATTTTTGATCAAAATTTAAAAAATCTGAAAATATTTAATAAATATAATAAAACACGAACATTTTATTTCTTTTGTCGATATATTTCGATTGCACTCCGGCAATCGTCTTCATTGCCAAAATTATTTAACACGCCCGGTCCTTTTGACGTGGAGTGTTAAACCCCTTTATTTAAAATGGAAAGGTCGCCAAAATCAATGTTATTATATAATTTATTTGATAAAACTCATAATAAATATGGTCCCTGGTTTTCTTTGACACATTCATACTTATGTTATATGCATGGACTCTATATGTCAAAATAAGTAAAATCTGAGTTTGAAAGCTCTCACTCCCTAGGATTGTTCTATATCGAAAAAATAATATCCATATTTTTTTATTTTGCAATCAAAAATATTTGGGGGTCGCTCAAAGCGCTCGAAGTTTTCCATTAACTGTAGTGGTGGGTAATGACGCAAATTGTTTGGCGCTGACACACTGGCGCCAGCGCCACGGTCGGAATCAGAACAGTGTGTCAGCGCAATTGCGCCATTACAGGGCAACACATTGATCTTTTCAAATTAACGCTTTTTCATTTGTTTCCCGCGAGCGACGCTCAAATAAATTTGTTTTACACGGATTTTAAGAACATATTACTTCGAATTTCAACAATTTTGCTTCCTGGTGCACAAGTTGTTAAAAATTTTAAGTTTGGTTTGAAAAATTAACAAAACTCTAAGCACCAAAAAATGTTTAGCAAAGTATGCAAAGTTTTTATTTCAATTAGCGAAAATATTTAAAATTAAAAACAACTTCGCAGCATTTTACATTTTCCTAAGAACGATAACGAATGTGAAGTTGAAAAGGAATACGATGACATCAAACACATCTGCATTGTTGCATTTTTCGTATACACATCACACAACCTATACATGCAATTGTTGGTTCATGAGTTGCTTGCAATGCAAGCTTTGCATGGTTTGGTTGGTTGGTGGTGTTTCCAGTGTTCCAGTGTTGCGTTACAGAGTTGTCAAAATCGGTATCAGCACTCGTAACTCAACTCTCGGTATCAGCGCAATGGTGCGGCGCCATACTGTGTTACCCACCCCTAATTAACTGTATGTTGTAAAATAATAACAAACTTTCGTAGATTTGACAATTTTGATGCATAAATATGGCAAATTAAATAAAAAGCGATGCCGACAAAAATGTGATGAAAATTTAAATGTAAGAAACCAGCAATATGCCCACAATATATACACACAATTAAATAAATAATTTACACTTTTTTAAACTAATAAGTAACCAATATGTTTATATTTATATATGTATATATTTTTTAACAACGCCATTTCACGATTTCGTGAATGACGTCCCTATTACATTCATACATAGTTTATTGCCATTATTTTAACAGCAACTTCATTTAACCACAGCTTTATCCATTCGCATCTCATAAATCTCAGACAGTCTACATATTCGATTGCAACGACACAATTGATTTAGTAACGCTTGAGAACTGCTAGAAATAAAAAAAGAAAGAAACAAGCATATGTTTTATACATACATATGTACATATGAAAATTCTTTTTGTGCTTTTTGACATTTATTGCCATTTTACTGTCAACCAAAAGCCATTAAAAATTTAAGTATTTCACACGCCACAGCACACACTTTATCTCTCTCTCCGCCAACTTACGTCCGATTTCCTTAGCATTTACAACCACAAAAGTAGTGAAAATCGAGTATTTAAATGTAATTAAAGTACTTATGTGGCAGTGAGAGCATACATGAAAGTAGTACAGGCGACAATTTAAATGAAGTCAAAGAAAGTGAAATACATGTAGTATTTTATGAAATAAATGAATAAAATTATTATTTTGTATATTCAAAATGTACGAAAATGTAATCAAAAGTTAAATTGCATCAAACGCAATTTACATGAAAAACTACTTAAGTATGCGAGACGATGACACATCCCGCCTTCCTGCCTGCCGTTTCCGTCCTACTTCTCCACATCCGTTCGCACTGCATCTTGTCCTCAAGCATTCATCCGGATGCCGCGTTCACAGTGTTGCTATGCCTGCATGCATGCTTTGCATTGTTACCAAGAACATGTTGCATACATACGAGTATGTAATGGAAGTGTTGCATGGTTGACTGCCATTTATATTGTTAATGCGCTGCGCTGAGAGCAATGTCGCCATGGCGCTATTGTTGCTGTTGATGTTGCCATTTTTATACAAGTTGCAAGCATTTCACATATAGTGGCATGTCGGTTTGTTCGTCGGTACCATGGCATGCGGAGTGTTGGTCGCTCGTGAGTGAACGTCATGCAGGCAGCTGGAGCATAATGGAGCTCAAGCGCGTATTTGCGGATTTAATTTAAGAAATATTTATTTTCGCAAAACAAAAAAAGCAAAACGAAATACATCAATCAATTATTTGCAAATGTAACGAAATATGCAAATGGAAAACAATTTGCAACGAAGTTATATAATTTGTGACTTTTGGTTATTTATTTATTTTTAATATTTTTTAATTGAAAATATAGCTAGATTTAAAACTTAAAAACCCAGGCAAATTAATGTAAGCTGCTTGCTATTTAACAAGTGAAACGTCAAATTTTATCTCCATTGTATTTAAGTAACGCGAAATAATTTTAACACAATAAGAATCGCCGTTCAAAGTTTTATTGAATCACATTTTTATGTTTTGGTAGTTAAATGGTAGACTTATTTATTTGTAACAAAAAATTGATTTGGCAACCAAACATCAATCAGATGATTAATCAACACCACTTTATTTGAACTCGTCTTGCGAGTATTTCAAACTTTTGCCTAAGAAATGCTGGAATTTTTCGAGAATATGCAAGGCGAATTTATCAAGGTGGTGGTAATCGTATATAAGTAAAAGGCCTCCATGTATTTTGTTTTTGCTTTGCTGAACTGAATGTCAAATTTCTGTCGGTGGTTTACATCGCCCGCCAATCGCCAGCCAATCAGAACGCAGCTCTTTGACGTTCAGTCCAGCAAAGCGAAAAAAGCGAAAAAACCAGCTGGCTCCTTAACACCACCTTGTTAAATTCGCCTTAAGTATATGTATGTATAAGAATTTTCATTGAAAAAAAAGGTTCTCTTTTCTATCACAAATAAAAAGTACGTAGAGCAGTCCAACAGAGGTTTCCAATCGCGTCTATATGCAATTGAGCATCGACATACATACATAAGTCTAACCACAAACGCAAATAATCGCACGTTTTTTTGATTATCGTCCCACTGTCAGTACAATTAGCACTGCACGATGAAGTAGATAGTAGCTGATATTTACTAACCGGAGTTGTGTGATGAATAAAGCTGAAACGGCGAATGCTTGCATATTCATGTGAACACATATTTCTAACTATACGAGTATAATGCAATTTATTAGTCATATTGTGCTAATTTTTATTTTTCATGCATTTTCACACGAATTGGGACAGGCGACAGTGCGACGCTGTCACTAACAGATTTTTATATGTACATATATTTGGCATTTTTTTTGTTCTTTTACGAATTATACTTTCTTTCATCTTAAAAATATGCTATTTATTACGCATACATAATAATTGTTTTCCACTTTAGTTTCAAATGATATATTCAGATTATTTGATTAGAAAAATGTTAATCAAAATTGGCTTCTACGTATAGTTAGATATAAATCGATACAGTTACCATAAATACAAGAACGTTTTCGATATTTTTCTCATGTCACCTAGTATTTTAGTGGTCGAAACTTTTTACTGCGTTACAAGTAGGTATCGAAAAAAGAACTTTTCTCACTAACACATTAGCTATGATGAAAGGTATTTTAGCATTTATTATGATTGCTTTGATTACATTTTAATCGATAAAAATGCCTACAGCGTTCGTAGCAGATTAACTTTAGCTTTCTGAAACTTTAGAAACTTTCTATTCCCCTACGTTTCGCTAACGATAAACTGAACTAAAGTCAATTTTTCGCGCCCCCTTTCATAGTACAACTTAGACCTTAACGAATCGCTGTGCAGCCTTTTTTGTGACAAATAATTGAAAACCTATAACACATTTACTTTCCTTTTGGTTTGTTCACAGTTCAGCTGCACATCATTCAACCAGATAAATATTAGCAGCCAGAAAGTTGCAAAATCAAAAAAAAACAATTTCATGTTCAGAAATTTTCGTAAAAGCTAAAATAATTAAGAAAAAAGAAAACTTCTAATATTTTCTGCGTATACATTTCTGTAGCACATTGCATTTTACTACGAAAAGTGTAGGTTTCAAGTGACTCAATAACTCACTTGAGTTTTATTATGTTTTTAACTGCGCTGTTGTACATAGGAGACCATCAGCATTCCTTTAACAAAAACTCACTTATATTTATGCGGCATATGTAAATACTTTCAAACAAATATACTATTAGCAGCTCTACTAGCAGTTTGTTAGAATGTTGCGCGAACTGTGCACAGCAGCTGGCATATTGGCATCGCCTTATGGCATAACTTCCGACTTGAAGACTTGACTGCAATTTATTATACCATTTTTGTACCCCTTTTTATCTGTGACTTTGTACTTTGTACATGTGCATACAATCGAGTATGTAAGTTTAACCAGCATAGCACATTCATACATAAATATTTAAATAAATTGTACAGAAGCCGACGTGCTATGCATGTGGAATGCAACAATCAGTCAAGCAGCCAACTAATGCAGTCAGGCATTTAAACATACGAATACATAGTACATACATACAAGTAGGCGAGCGGTTAGGCAGAAGGACAGTCCGTCACCCAACCAATCAGATATGTCATGGCATGCCATGCTCGGCACTTGGCACGAGAACAATAATGTTGTCCATTTGCACACTCCTCATTGCTTGCGAGTTTGTTGCATTTTAATATTTAGATACAAATGCATACTTACATCCATGTGGAAAATCTAAAAATATGATAAACTTTTGTTGTATACATATGTACATATGTATATATTACTTACGTTTCCGGACCAGCTCCTTTTTCGTCACAGACAGTGTGCACTTCAAAGAACCTTGAAAAGTTGCACAACATTAATCAAATGATAGTTACTTACGGAATTGTTGCCATAACTATGGCACTGCGGTTTACCGGGCGTATACGTGACTTTTTGTGCTCTTGAGCGTTGAAGTGCGACGAACTATTTGGTGCATTTTTCACATGATTTGCGCATATCTACATTGAAATTCAAATTAAGTGAATACATACGAACATTATCACCATGAACACGCTCGATTTAAATTGTAGAAATGCGATGCAAAAGTTGAATTGAAAGAGTATTGTGTACAGGTTAGAAAATCTAAAAACGGTAATGGTTTCGAACGGAAGGGAATTGGAAAAATCGTTCGAAGGTTAGAGTAAGCTTTAGTTAAAAAATAATTTTGACGTAGACTAAGTTACACCCTATGATAGGATAGATAGCTTAATAAATAGTTACTTGTATAATAGAGTTCTTACTTATATGGTAGCACTTCTATAGTATTGAAGGAATGCATCGTCAGCAGAGGTGTTCCTAGGGCCATTGCTGTGCATACATAAATTCATACGATGGAGTCTTATGCCTATCTGTTCAAGAAGGCGTTCATATAATTGGCTACGTGGAAGATATTGCGGTAGTTGTCGTAGCGCAGATGACCACCACAAGCACTGCCTTAAGGAAAAAGGTTTGCAACTAGCCATTCAGATAACAAGTTGGCAGAAAAAAGAAAGTTTTACTTTGAATTTTAATAGGTTTGTATTCGATACCCTCCTATCAGTAATATACTTAGTTGTTATGATAGACGTTAGGTTATCATACAAAATACACAGTTAGTCAAGAAGCGTCGACAGTTCACTGTGCGAAGAAAACTCTTGAGTAAAGTAACGCAATGTCGCTGTGGTCGAGTTCGTAGCGGTGCGTGCTATAACTCGATATGCCGGTGAGTTCGAGGTTCGAATCTCAGTTAGGGCAAGCAAAATCTTAATCATAGAAAAGTTTTTTTTCTAATAGCGGTCACCCCTCGGCAGGCAATGGCAAACCTCCGAGGGTATTTCTGCCTTTAAGAAGCTTCTCATTAAATACATCTGCCGTTCGGAGTCGGCACAAAACTGTAGGTCCCTCCATTTTGTGGTTGAATGTAAAGACGCACACCACAAATGGTAGGAGAAGCTCGGCCAAACACTGAGCTATATAGTGTAAGCGTCAAAATTATTATTATTATAAAGTAACGCAATCGATTGTTATGTATGCAGCCCCGGGTTGTATGCTAATAAAGTAAACTTGATATATCGGCTAAGTACCATGCGGATATGTAGTGTGCTTTGCAGACGGTTTCGCATGTTGCGGCCTGTGTCATCGCTGGTACAATGCCTGCTGATCTGAAGGTGAGCTAGATCCGGCGTACCTACTTGACCTCCAGCACCAAAGGTAAAACCCTCTCCGAAGACGAGATCGCAGCCGATCGCCAAAATAGCCTCATAACATATATAACAAATAACAATACAGTTTGGAATGCATTTAAGATATTCAGCAAAGAAATAACGCCCGAGCTTAGAGTTAGGGAATAACGGCGCCATATAGAAAGAGGCCGCAGTCAGTAAAATGGTAGAGAGAATTATTTTTAACATAAATTTATTATTCTTTATATTACAGGAAAACGTGCTACGACTGGAAAACGCTCCTGAACCCCTTATCATAAACGTGGATGTGAGAAGCAATCACGGGGTGATAGTGCGCTATCCCAACGTCCGTATAAAAAAAAATATTAAGTTCGGAAGGGCAAACGTTGTAATTTATGGGTTGTGAACTTATTGAACGTGACGTAATGTAGTATTTTCATCACGCATGCGTTAAGCAGATTAAATTATATTTTGTAAAAATATTTCTCCTTATGTTACATTTCTAAAAATCAAAAAAACCTTTACACCATAGTCTTTCTCATTAGAGATATAAAATCCTATTCATTTTGGCAACAATGATTTTATAAACATATCAACTGCAGCGACATCTATCGGTTAAATTTTTCCAAGAGTAATTTTTATGCAAATAATAAACTATACAAAGACTACTTCCAATAAATTTATTGAAATCCGTTAAATACATACTAATCCTTATATACTTTTAAAACGGATTGTATTTAAAGCAAGTTTTATTACATCTATGTATATATGAATATATAGACTTGCGGCTGCAAGCGCTTTCATTTTCTAACTCCCAGGGATAGGACCCCCGCACATGTAACAAGGAATACGACTGAAATCTCCGGACCATCTATAAAGAGGATGTCTCTAATACAACTGCTTGATGTTTTCCATACCCATTTGTGACCAAGTTGAAAAAATCTGCACCAAAGTCAATTGAATAATATCAGCTTGACTTGTGTGCACGCCCCGACGAAGATTAATTAGAAGAGGAAAATTATGGGCAACTTTTACGCTAAAGTGGACAACAGGGCAACAGAGAGATGCCGACTTCGATGCGGCACAAAATATGGTTGTGAGCTTTGCAGTTTCCACAAAACTAATTACATTACCTTGTTGCAGCTAAGGTCTGTATGCGATTCGATGCGCAGAATAATGTGCAACAAAAAAATAATTTTCAAGAACATTTTGATACTCTAATGATTTTTCAAATATTAATATTTAAAGGGTTTCTTGAAGTAAGAGCCAAAACGACGCTTTTAGGTAGGAGATTACAGGTTAAAATATTATTCGGAAATATTCTCCGTGAAATTTTTATGTACTCGTGTATGTATTTTTCTTGCATTTCGCTTAGACATTTTTTTCATTTTTTAAAAACAAGTTAGTTAGTATTGCAGCATAAAAGTAAAGATGCATTATAGTAAGCTTTTCTAATTATTATATGTATGTACATAATAAGTGAATCACACGCTGTGCTAGTGGCTTGCAGTTGAAAGTGAATATTCCGGGCAGGTATGATATTTTCTTCCTTTCCGCTCTCAAACTATGAACATTAGCTAGATTGGAAATGTTAGAAAAACTATATTCCTAATCAAAGTGATTAAAATAAAGAAGTTTAATGTCAGCAAACAAAAATTCTTTGCAATTCGAAAACTTCTTTGCACACCACACAATTTCATTTAACTTTCTTCACTTCACGCTTAATTCCTGTTAAGCATTTTATAATTCCATACAACTACATACGAGTACAAACATATGTACATATATTATGCGCTTAAAACATTTTATTACCAGCGTGTAATCAGAGTATGTGAAATCTTCAAATTGCAATCAACTTTTGCAACATTTTCATTACTGCCAAATATATCAACTTTTGTCCGCTGTATCCTTGCTAGCTGAAGCAACAAAAGGGTGTTTTTTTTAGACGTATGATTTTCAATGAGGCAAAACCTTTTTTTGCAGTTGGTCTTTTTTACAGCTGTTACTTGATTTATACTCAGCTCGTCGCACGTTCGGTGAATGGGCCCAAAACCAGATGGCCACCGATTCCGATTTTCACAACACAATTTTGTTCAGCGATGAAGCTCACTTTTGGCTGAATGGGTACTTTAATAAACAAAATTGTCGCATTTGGAGTGATGATAATCCACAAGCCGAGACGGCGTTACATCCTCAAAAAGTCACTGTTTGGTGTGCTCTATGGGCAGAGGGCATTATTGGTCCCTGCTTTTTCAAAAATAAAGCCGGCCATAATGTTACAGTCAATGGGAAACGCTATAGAGCCATGATTAATGACTTTTTCGTGCTTGGATTGGAGGATGTTGATGTGGACGGCGCTACATGCCATACAGCTTTTGGTGAGCGAACCTGTGGCGTGGCCTCCAAGATCGTGCGATTTAACACTGCTGGACTATTCTTTGTGGGTTTATGTAAAGTCGTTTGTCTACGCCGATAAGCCCGAGATGATTGACGCCTTTGAACAGAATATTTGGCGCATTATTACTGACATATGGCCCCAATTGCTGCAAAAAGTGGTCGAAAATGGGGGTCTCGGCTGGAATTTATTCGAGCCAGCCACGGCGGTCACTTGTTCAAAATCATTTTGAAAACATAATGGCAAACTCTTATATTTATAATAAAGCTAAATTCTTGGCCATAGCATTAAATTATATTGCGTTTTATTTCTTCTTAAAAACCACAAGTCTAAAAAAACACCCTTTATATAGAAGCCCCCAAACATATACAGTCAGATTTTGCCGCACTTGCTGCACATTTCCAACTCAATCATCCATCCACACATACATACAGACAGACATACATACACAGTACCATATAGTCGAGTGCTCACTTGAATTTTCTCGTTATGAGCGTCAAACGTCTGACGCCTCGCTTCACAGCTTCCTCGTGTGGCCAGCAGACACAATTCTGCCAATTACGCGGAAGCGTTCAGCTTATGAGAATGAAAGTGTTATGCGATGGCGTTTCAGTTGATGATAATGCTGGCACATTAAATGAATTTTCTGCGATATGTGAAGATGAACACGAGACAAGCCAGCTGGTTGTGGTCATGGTTGTCATGCAATATAAAGGGAAGATGGCGGAGGGAGAAACAAACTAGTAAAATTGGATAAATGCCAAGGCGGTTGTTGGTATTTTGTGGCGTCAAGATGGCATATTATGAAAATGCATAGAGGACACTTTAAGGCGTCATTTAACTTGAAAAACACATCTACACATACAAACATATGTACATACATATGAATGTGAGGAGTTCATATACTAACACTTCTCTAAAAATTATCATGTCTTTAGGTCCTTAAAATTCTCACTTGCATTGCCAGTATTTTATTTATATACTCGTATGTATAAGAAACTCTCTACGCGCCTCTTTGTTAGAGCAATCATTTATATTTGTATACAGCCTTGACCACGCTTAGGATTGCAATTAACTTACCGCTATTAATGGCAATTTGTTCAGCTTGGATATAAAAATAAGGGGTTTGTTGTAAATGTTGAGATTAATTATGGCTAATAAAAAGGAGAAAATTTATAACATGACGGCTTTAGACTTATTAAATTAAGCGGAAAATTCAAATATAATTTAATTTACGATGGAATACAAGAGAGATAAGTAATTTTAGCGCGAGTAAGCTGTTGCTGTCTTTACATATATTTTTTAATCTTGTAGAATCTTTGTGTTTAGTTTATTTTTTTATACCCGAGCGTATTATAACTTTGTTCGCATAACGGTTGTTTGTAACATATATATACCAAAATGATCGGAATAAAAAGAGAAATCGATTTAGTCCTGTCTGTCCGTCCGTCTGTTTGTGGTTACAATAACTTCAGTAAAAATTAAGATATCTCAATGAAATTGAATATACATATGTATGTTTATACATTGCTCTTTGGTCAGGATAGGTTGATATTGAAAATGGTGAAGATCGGTTTAATAACGACGCCCACCTTCCATATAACGGAAGTTTTTGAAAAATGCAAAAACTCCGTTTTCTCGGTATCTATTACAGCAAATTGAGTGAAATTTGGTATTTGGAGAGATTTTATACTATGAAATGAAGTATTTATGACTTTTAAACTAAGAAATTAAGTATTTATGACATGTATGATATAATTTTTGTAACTCAATAACAGTTATATGTAGGTAGCGCCACAAAATGATGATATACATATTGTCCTTTATATTACACTTATCGTAGTAAAATATTTTTGAAATCAGACCTACCTTTCATATAACGGAAGTAATTAGCAAATTTACATTAAATATTGTTTTTAAGATATTTAATGTAAATTATTGAATAGTAGCTAACTATGTATATATTAATAAATTAATGCAAACACTACAAACTACAGCTTACATAAAAATGTGTGTTAAAATCAGTTTGTCTTTTTATGACTTATATCAAAACATTTTAAACTTTAAACTTTGTATGCTATGAATTATCATGATGGAATAATGAAAGGTGTTGTACGTTGGGACAACGCCAGTTTGAACGCCCTTAGCTCAATGTAGTATTAGGGAGGTTTTAGAGAAACGGGAATAAAAGAAGGCCGTTCTTAGGAAAAAGTTTAAATTAGTGAAGATATTTACATATAATTTAACCACAATGATTTGAATATTATGAATTTTATATGAAAACTGACAAAAAAATAATAATTTGTATATAAGTACATAAATTGCTGGTGAAACCTGCGCACAGTTTTAGGATGCCAAAATTTAAAGGGACAAATCTCTTCGAACCCTACCAACAACATAGCATAGCAAAAGTAGAACCTCACGGTTTTTTCCACATTAATTTAGTTTATTTCCAATCATTGGATCATGAAGAAACTGAAGGTAATCCTCAAAGAAATACTAATTGATAATTGAAAAAGCATAAATATACAGGTCCATGGAGTACCTTTAGAATTTATGGTATAATTATTAGAATACAACATCCATAGTTTAAATTGAATATAAGATTAGCTAGTTCCAAAGAAGAGCGGAGAAAACGAAACATTGACGTTGACGAGAAGATGGAGTCGGTTGAAGGCGGCTTTTGAGAAATGGGAGTTTTTCTATGACGATGATTTTATGAAGAATTTTTTTATTGTTGTTTTTTTTTCTTGCCAATAAAATATTGTATTGGAAATGTCAATAAAATTGTTTATCCTGTCTTCCGAAATGAACCCCAGAGCTTTATTCCACTTAATAATTTAACAAATAATGTTTCATTATACAAATACTTGACAATTTTTACAAAAACTTATTCAAATTCTCGCTTTTAGAAAACCAATTATCCACAAATGAGAAACATTATCCAAAATATCAAAATAATCGATAATAAGTTCCCCATGAAAAACTTAATTTTCTGCTACAATCCAACATTTTTTTTTTACAAAACTGGTAACCAAATTTCGCAAAGGAACAACACAGTTTCTAAGGGCGTTCAAGATGGCTGATTTAGAGCGAGAAGTTGCCAACGTACAACACCTTTCATTATTGCATCATGATGAATTATGAGAATAACATAATATTCCAGTCAGAATACCCACTTATGCTTTCAATTGTAATGAAACTCCAGCAAACTCCGTTCAAGCAATGAATATAGTGCGTAGACATTATTTTAATTGGACTAAAACGACGTCTATCTCTCATTAGATTTCATATAATCTGAAAACGCAATATTTCAGTAACTCTAATTACATTTTTTTTTCAAATTGGCTTTTATACAAATTTGGAAATAAGCGTGTTCCCGTCCATACCATAAAACATCGCGAGGGTATATAAAATTCGGCTTCGCCCGACTTTAGATTTTCTTACTTGTTTTTTTTTTTTTTCTTAAACCAAACTACTTTCAGTCGATATATTCTTAAGTTAGGTTTGAGCAAGCATCAATCGATTCTGAACGGATTGAAGAGAAATTTACGAGGTATCAAGTGATTTGCTTCTGGCGTAGATAATTTGAACCCAGTTAGGTGTGTTATTCATTACATGGTGGGGTCCAGAGTTTGTTTGATTGTATGCACATCTGAATATCGTATTCGTGGAGATGTCTACTGATTGATGTACAAGCATACTTCTCGAACGAGCCTGTTTTGTGCAATAACTTTTGCAGAGAGAATGCAAGCCTTTCCGTCACTATTCGAAGCGAGGTTTTTACTTTCAATCGAGTGGGTAGCGGTGCATGCTATAACTCGATATGGCTCTGAGCTCGAGGTTCAAATCTCAGCCATGGTAAGTAAAATCTTAATCATAGAAGAATGTTTTCTCTAATAGTGGTCAACCCTTGACAGGCAATGGCAAAACCTCTGAGGGTATTTCTGCCATGTACCATATAAGCTTCTCGTATTTATGAGATCTGCCGTTCGGAGTCGGCACAAAAAAGTTGTTCGATTGTCATCCCAAGATTTTCGTGTAGTTAGCCGACGCTAAGAATGTCGGCAAGAATGTTTTTATTTAGATGTCTACTGAGCTTATTCTTCCGTTTTGTAAATGTGGTAACCAAAGTTGTCTTTGAAACATACTTATTTCTGATTGTACACCACACATTAAACTAGGGGGTTTCTTAGCAATAAATCTAATCCAATGGTTTGGTCTAACCGGCATAATTACTTATGATGGCATGTAAAATATGACAGGAACAAGTATCTATGCCGCTTATGAGCCCGGCATGCGGAGATACATAGGGGGGAATCTCTAAGCCTTGCAAGACCCTTGTACAAATAATAATGATCAAAGGACAATTGATATTGAGTGATATTGAAGAGGAAACAAACAAACCTCTCTTAATTACGAAAGAACTCTTATTTTTCAGCTAGACATTATATGAGTAAAAAAGCATAATAAGATGAAGCGGTTTTACGCACGATTGTATTCTCCTACATATGTACAGTGGCGTGAAATAAAAGAACCAAAATCGAAAATATTTTTTGCAACTAGTAACGTGTTGGGTATATTTATGTACATACATACTACAATTGTTTAAAATTATTTTTGAAGTAAAGTATGGTTCATTCTCTAAGAAAAGCCATAAAAACCTATTTTTAAGCTATATGCAAAGTGTACAATAATTTAACAAAATTTTATCAAAATTTCGAACTATTTATTAGTTTTTATAATTTTTTTTGAGTATAAAGGTTTTTTGCCCATTCAAAAAAGTGCAAGTTTAAAATTTCTACAAGTTATCACTGATTTTTGACAAATTGTTTTACTGACAGTTTCCTCCACACAACGCAAAACAGCGTGTATTTTTTATATGAAAGGAATTGCGAGAGAGTAACAAAGTCAGTAAAAAATTGTCAAGAACAGTCAACAGTGATGTTTGATCCCAGTCGTCCATTTGATTACATGAGATACTTCGTCTTACCCTCGTTCACCTCCAGACTCATTCGCCTTGCTTCTCTATCCAGTTTGGAGAAGGCAGAACTAAGGCCAATGATGTCAATGTCATCGGCGTACGACAGCAGCTGCACGCTCGTATAAAAGATAGTGCCTGACCGATTTAGGTTTGCGGCTCGTATTATTTTCTCCAGCATCTGGTTAAAAAAGTTGTACGACAAAGAGTCACCCTGTCTGAAACCTCGTTTGGTATCAAACGGCTCGGAGAGGCCCTTCCTAGCATTAATACGAGTATTAAAAAAAGAACACTTTGTTGTAATTCATGTATATATTTATATATTTATTGGTCTTTTCCATCCAATATACCATACCATATATGTACATACATACCATAAAACTATTTTTAATACCTGTTTAAGATCAATATTAACAGCCCGATTCTGGTTCTTGATACATAAATCATCATTTATTTACACATATTCAAAATTTTAAATTTACCAAGTTTTATGTATTCTAATCGAAACTAATACTGTTTTTTCTTTGATTTATTATTTATATAAAAATATTATTGACAATTATAAACTTTTGAATATGTTTGATAAACTGAGAAGAACACAGAATTGGACAGTAAATATAAAATAAAAATCAAGTAAAAATTAAATGCATCACACATTCCATTTTGAGCGAGGCATATTTATTAAGTCCGACTTGGACTTAAATTTGTTGCATATAAAACATGTATCGCTCCCATTATAATTTATTTTACCAAAGCTTCTGATAAAATGTACGCCATTCTATTGTTGGACACTCGCTCGTTAAAACTTAATAAAATTTATCTTTGAGACTTGCTGCCTTACCTCAACCACCTCCTCGTTAGTGTTGTTAACATCGGTTTCATAGTACGGCTCAATTTCTACTCCAGGAGGATATTTCCCAGCTCCTTTATAATGGCAGTAAAATTAGAAGCTTCAGAAAGTCATAATAAAGATTATATACATTGTTTGGATTATTTAAAAAGTGTAAACGTCTGACAGGATTGCCCTCTCTGTTGTTTAGATTATTTAAAAAGTGTAAACGTCTGACAGGATTGCCCTCTCTGTTGTTTGATTCTTGACACAAGTTTATTAAAAAACTGTGTCTCATAATAGATTTCTTAATTTTTATTTGCCCAGCATAAAATTTAAAGGGGTGTCACATTTAAATAGCTCCATGTTGCGAACACATTAAGCTACAAGAGTAACTTCGACCGAGCGGAGCTGTTATTAAATAGTGTTACAAATAATGCTTTGTTTCGCCCTTGAAATATAAAATGAAAATAAAAATTTTAATTTCTATTAAATTAATTGTTTTTAACAATCCCGGGATTTCAATAGAGTAATCCTGGGATATTTGGGAGTTAAAACATACTGGGACTCCGGAATTTCTGGATCCCGGGATTCACATTCCCAATATGTAGGTATATTTATTTTTATTTTCATTTCAAATGTAGTTTAAAACTTAAAATTTTTAATTGCAGTGTTTTGAGAAAACTTTCGAGTGTCCAGTTTCGTTTTAGGTACAAAAAAGTACAAGTTTCAAATCGGTAAAAATAACCTTTAAACTTTGAGGATTTTTAACGATGAAAATATTAAGTGTTTGCTTCCTATTCCCAAGAGGGACGCTTTTACGCAACGGACTGGCCCGAGGTGTCCTCAACCAAAGTCTGCCGACATTACAATATTTCTACCACACAACGCATGAACAATTTCTTTTCCTATAACGAAAATAAAAAGTAACACCCTCATCTAATATAATAAATCTAATGATT
Organism: Philophylla caesio; assembly: GCA_963971545.1. Taxonomy (NCBI): domain Eukaryota; kingdom Metazoa; phylum Arthropoda; class Insecta; order Diptera; family Tephritidae; genus Philophylla; species Philophylla caesio. The sequence goes on from OZ020607.1 coordinate 48,249,455, forward strand.
TAACGTTAATTTTTAGCTATATAAAACTTGCAGTGTATTATAATTTAACCAGGGACCTTTCTCTTTATGCATTTTATCAGAAAAAATGTATGGTTAATCAATATGTATTTTAAAAAAATTTTAATTCCGATCAAATAATAACTTAATAACTTTTAGAAATAAACATTTATGTAGTTACGATCACATTTTTTTTTTTTTAATTACCTTTAATTTTTTAGATCTTTTTTTGTCAAGAGTGTTGCGTCTTTCTTCTATATAACGAATTAGTAAAAAATTATAATTTTTCTAGAAAAACAAAGTTGAGGTGAACTCCGAAATAGTACTACAACTTCTACCGCTTTTGGTTGTTTTTTTACTTACATACATACATATGTATATAAAAACTAATCGGCCTTAAAGCTCAACCAATTAAAAACTATATACACATTTTTTTTTTGTTTTTTACAGTTTTAAACTTGGATTTATATAGTTTATGGTAGAGAATGAAATGGCTTTAAATTGAAAATTCTTAAAAAAAAAAAATTGTTTGTGTCACTCGTCAGCATAGACTCGCTATCAATTTAATCTTCTATATGATGAAATAAATCAGTCCTTATTAACATATGTAATTATTATCATTTAATAGAGCCAAGGCACTTTCAATGGGTAGCAGCAGTATACAAATTGAAAAAAAAAATTTTGAGCTCTGTATATTTTGTTTTTGCTTTTAAAAGCTAAAATTTCAAAAATATTTTACCAACTACCTTGAATTGTACCGAAAGCATTCTTATCACAACGAAATTCAAAATTGAACCATTCAAGTTAAAATAAAATATGAAAAAAGTTCAAAAAAAAAAGTTTGTTGCGGCTACCTATTTGATGTGCCTTGAATAGAGCTAAAATATACCGTTTCAGGAAATAACTTTAAACTTTATCAATATTGAAGTATGTCATTCATATCCTTCGTACTACTCTCATTGAACTAAAACACCACGATTTCTAAGTTTTACCACTTATATTAAAAAATCTGTATTTTTTCACGGTTTCCACTTTTTTCTGTACGCATAAATAATACGTACAAACCATACAAATTGCGCACAATAACAGAATGCATTGTATTTTACAGACGGCGACCACGACGACCACCCTTCCTGCGTGTGGAATCTGATGGAATTGGCGTCACATCTTCGATGCGACCAATTTTCATTGATGAACGCGCCAGTGCCCGCAACGCAGATTGAGCGCCAGGTCCAGGGGTTTTAGTTTTATTTCCACCGGTGGCACGCAATTTAATGTGCAAAGCAGTGATGCCCAAAGTCTTGCACTTCTCAGCAACATCCTAAAACGAGAGAAAAAGTAAGTACATACTTCCAATTTATATTTGATGACAAAATTTACAACTTACTTGAGCAGCTAACATAGCAGCGTAGGGTGACGCTTCATCACGATCAGCCTTTACTTTCATGCCTCCAGTTACACGAGCAATAGTTTCACGGCCCGACAAATCGGTTACATGGACGAATGTGTCGTTGAAACTAGCATAGATATGTGCAACCCCAAACACATATTCACCATCACGCACTTGTGGGCCCAAAGAAACTTGGACTTCTTCCTTTTGAGCTTTAGCCTTTCTGGGAGCCATTTTTATACAACTGGATCAACTAGAAGAAAAATAACAAACATCGAAAATATTTATTATCACCTATTGCCACATTATTCTACAACATATTTTTATATAACGATCAACTTGTTTATATTACGATATTAAATATAAAAGGGAATACATATTCAGTTCAACTAAAGTTTCCGTAGATGCTTCAATCTATTTGTTGGCATCCGTTCATATAACCAGATTTTGGAATAACTTTGTTCACTAGTTTGTCTATAAACTTTTGTTTCATCTTCACACGCATATCTTTCATAAACAAATTGACCGTTTTTGTAAAAATTTTCAAAATTTATAAAGAGCTTAAATAAAACACAGACCAATTGAGTTAACCGGATATTGAAAAAGGAATTGTAGCAGTTTTTGCTGTCAAAAGTGTCAATAAGCTATTGGTATGTCAAAACTGCTATAAAACTGCCACCGTCTCATACAGAGTTGCTGTGAAATGGGTAACATCATTTCTATTAGGGCATGTGCAAAAAGACTATAATCCAGAACAATAATCGGCACTTAATAAAGAATTTATTACCGACAATATATTTGCCTTGAAAGTGGCCGAGTGTGTAGTGGTGCGTCGATATTCAGACGCGGCAAGTACAATTTAAAACTTAAAAATAGTTTTTCTACAAGCGGTCACTGCTATTTCTGCCATGAAAAAGCTTTTCATTAATACAAATATGGACATATTTTGGCGTTCGGGTTCGGCACAAAATTGTAGATCCCTTCACATGTGAGTGAACAAAAAAGACGCACATCACACATGGTAGGAGAAGCTCAACCATATACTGAACTATATGGTGTAAGCGCAAATTAAATTAAAAAATATGTCTCGTTCGTTTACAAAAATAAACATATTTAGTTTTCCTTAAAAAAACTAAACAAATAAAAATGGAAGTTTATTTTATGTTAAAAAGTTGTTAATAAAGAAGAAAATTGCAAAAAAAAAGCATATAAATTAATATATTTCGGGTCAGTCAAGTCGTTTTGACACTGGTTGTGGTCAACTTCAAAGAAATATATTCTTCATTTACCGCATCCTTTGCAGGGCAACTAAAAACATCCACAAAATCCAAAATCCGCCTCTTCCGCTGGTAAATAGCTATGTGATAATTGCCATTCCCTATTTACTTGTAACACATTGCAGACGATCGAGATTTAGCGACAGGAATTATTAAACCTAAGGGCCTATACCAATTGGTATTTAAGTACTTCGGTGATATAACTTTTTGCTATGGGGAACAATTTTTACTATCCTGCTGCGCCAATCTTTATTTTCTTCAACTTTTCTTAGACATTAAGGGCCAGTATTTCAGTGCTGGTTTAAACTAAGTTTAGTTAAACTCAGTTTAAATTTAAAATTAGTTTCCATGCGCTCAATTAAATTTGTTGCAACCAAAACGAAGTAGTCAGCAAAGAGCTGATAAGTTAAACTAAGTTTAACCGTGCGCGAATGAAAGTTGACTGAGCACCTGCATACTGAGTTAAAACTTAGTTTAAACAACAAACAGTTCAACTTGCACTTTAAAACTGGCCCTAAGATACACATTGAGTAGACGTCTTAAAAATAATAGAATACATTGTAAACAGTTTTTATATAATTAAAGTCATCTACAGTTTTGCATTGGTAAATGTGCATTAACTCGTTTGGTTATCATTTATTACGTGTACACATAGTCTTGCTGGCTTGAAAATTGGTATTCACCTCAAAAATTGATTTTACTTTGCTACCAATTAGCACAGGCCCTAAGTAGGTAACTCTGAATTTGAAATCATGTTATTACTTTCATTAAATTCGTTTTAACAACAATTATAAATCACAATGCAGTCGACGTTGATTCTAATTCCAGTACTTTGATTTTCCCAAATTTGACAAAAAACCAAAGAACCGTTGCGTCAGTTAACATTCTACACAAATAATTTCCTAAAAACTTATTCACATGGTTGAATTATTTGAAATATTAAATTTTAACTTCTGAATATTATGTGTTTTAATTTTTAATTAATATGCTCTCAAGATTTGGGTTTTCCTTTTAACAACACTCATATTAAGAGAATATATAAATATCAGAGGCAAACAAAGAAACGCTATATGGCTTGACCGATGTGTCTTAGCGCACTACTTCTTCATTCTCTACTTCCTCCCTTTTTCATTTTACCATTCTTAATTTCATTGATTCGCCATTTTCGTTATAGATATTCTGAATTAAGCTTCCGATTTTTGGATCGTCGTAGCCTTGTAATCTAATATCCATACAAGACACGACTAACCGAAATTGGAATTCCCGCAGTTGTTTCGGGTTGAGCTCAGGTATATCATACGTTATTTAACCGATAATGTTCTTGCTGGGATGTAGGATCTGTAAAAATTAGTGTACAACATAATGCAACTCTGCATGTGTGAATTCGCTGTGCATCGCAACCGCTAGTTAGCTCGTTCGCACTGTATCCTATGCAGAAGTATTTTTCTTTCACACTCACTGGAACAAAGCGAGAGGGACAAGGCAATTTTCTTGTTCCATGATTGCGTCAATAATCAACAGCCTTACCACTAGCGTAAAATTCTTGTATCCATCAATATATTTTTTAATTTTATTCATTGTACATTTCCATGCGGTTGGAGATTATTCGAAAGTATATTCGTTGTCAAATTATATATTTAAAAAATTTCTGAATTTGCATCATAGATCTAAGTATTTACCTTAGTTTTACTATGTTAAATTTATTAATCATTTTTAGAAAATTTCTGAATACAATTGTACAAACAAATTGTGGCAGTTGGTAACACTAGACAACCGTGTGAGTGTGTGTGTGCGTTTTGTGTTCCAAAAGAAATTTTGTGTGTGAAAATTTGGCGACGGAAAATTGGGATTTTGATTAAATTTTCGCATAAAAATCAGGAGAATGTGTTGAAAACTATACTACTAAACTGAATGAATATATACATGTTAAAAAGAAGAGTAAAACGGTTAAGTAAAATGTAAAATAACATTGATGATTGACGACTGTTCTTTCCTACGATTGTCAGGGGCACTTGGTCATATAACTTTCCGCGATAGAATCCGAAAAGTTTTCTCAGTGCTGACTAATATAAAATTAAAAAATTCGTTAGGTTTTTCCCTAAAAAAATTGTGGTATAATTGTGCGGTATTACATATGTACATATTTTCATAAAGGGGCTCCATTGGCCAAAGCAAAGGGAGCTTAGAAGTGAATATTCATATGAAAGAAAGGAAAAGTGGTGGATGATTAAAAAAGCAGAAAAAAGACTGGTTATGCTGCGAAAAGACAACAATAGGCGAGTGACAACATCACAACGTAAACAAGAACAAAGTTGTTAAGGCGAATTGGAATGTTGGAGGACGGTTAACAGCAAAAAAGTAGGAGAAAGTAAAAAGAATTCGTATGAATAAGAAGTTAAAAGTAAATCGACAATATAAGCAGCTGGTGGATCGGTTTTCGCGGCTGGTGTTCCGTTCCAACTTATATGTACATACATAATTCTATTTGTGTAATTACCAGCAGCGCTGCCCTGCGCCATTGCCGGCGCAGACATACTCGTTGATGTCCTCGGACCCATCCGCACTTTTGGGTTGACTATCGCGTTACTTCGCTGCTCGCAGTCTCGTTCGATCGGTTTTCGATTTGTTTTGAAGTATTCTTCGTGTTTATTCGCGCAGTGTTTTGGTAGTTGGTAGGGGGCAAGTCGAACAACGATTAGGTAAAAAGTAAATCAAATATCCCCAACATTCGTGAAAGGCCGTGGGTACATCGAGGACGTGTTTGTTTGCGGCAACAACTAACAAGCATGAGACTTTAATTAAAAGAATAATAAATGTTTAGAAAATATAAAGAAAAGGGAAAACCGAAGTGGTACTCATAATCTTCGTTGAAGTCGTATGGAAATTCTCCTCGGTTGTTTTGAAAATATTTGTTATTGTAAAAAATGTACATAAATACATAATTTTAAACATATTTAATTAAGGTTAGAATTTGACGTATACTGATGAATTAAAGCAAAGACGCATACGCACACACACGAACATATGTACATAGGAATACTCTCATGAAATAACACATAATCGTATGAAGAATTTAAAGTTTAAAGCATCAGTCGCGTTTAATGAAATGAAAACAACTAGTAATTAAAAAAAATCAAATAAGACACGTACGCACCCGCACAATATTGAGAAATAATTCTCAAAAATAACAAAAACTTCTTGTGTATAAGATATCAGCATCCTGGCGAACCGTAACGGTAACAACGGAAACGGTGGCGGTGGCAGCGGCGGCGGCAATAACGCTGCTGGTGGTGGAAATGCAGCTGAAGGTTCACGACGCAACGGCGCTGGCGGCGGCGCTGCAGCAGCGGCTAACGTTGCGGGGGGTGCAGGCGAGGCGGGCGCTGCAGCAGGTGCCGGAGGTGGTGAATGGAATCCCGAAGAAATTGATCGTTTCAGTTTCGACGATTCGGATCGCTTCGAGGAGGATTCACTTTGCAGTTGGAGTTCCGAGCCAGAGTCTCTATGCAATAATTGGCGTGGCTGGAAGAAGCCATCCAGTTTTGGTTTGACTAATCCCATTGCTGCTAGCACTAGTTCCACGCCGGCCACTATAGCTCCGCGCAAAATCGAATCGGAAGGCGGTAAGTTAACACAAAATGTGTAAATGTTCATATGTATTAGATTTTATAAGTATTAATTATGCTTATGTACATATGTTAATAATTTGCATTTTACAAACGGTAGATAAGTGTTTATAGTGTAATTTTCAGTGAAATAACCGGCAGCAAAAAACTATATATTTGTAATCAGGAGGTCCTCCTCTACCCCCCCCATTACCCCCTTGATTTTCAATTCGGGGGGTGCTAAACTAAATCGCAGCCCAAAAAAAAACTTTTGTACCTAGAAAACTTAAAAAAATTCAATAAATTTTGATATGTACATACATACATATGTAAGTGGCAAATATTAATTTTGTCTCTCATTTTTTTCTTATTTTTTTTGGGGTGCTTTGCTAAGTTAAAATGAATTTTGCTAAGCATGCCCCTAGAAAATGAGTAAAACGCGATATAAAAAAAAAAAAACAAGTCCATATTATTATTTTTTGAACAAACATTTTTTTTTTAATTTCATATGAAGTTTGCATACTTGGACCAAAAATCTGAAAAAGTTCAAAACGTCCTTAAAACGATTTTAACCGAGTTTATAATTTGTTGCCAATTAGTTGATTACATAAAAAATTATTTTGTTGCTCTTTTTATTTTTTTGGTGCTTAGCTAACTACCAGAGATCAACAAAAATCAAATTTTCTTGATTCCATCATACCACAAAATTTTTACTCATGCAACAAAACTCAGCATTGAATAAAATCAGCATCATGCTGGCGACACGTCTTACGGATATTTATGAGTGCAGTGATCGAACTTGTTTATATCAAATCACTCACTTGAGCGAAAGTAAGTTCGATTTGAATAAAATCAAATAATATGAATTTATTCAGTTTGTTGTGCAGAAGCAGACATTTAACTCTGTAGAAAATGTCGACCGATCAAACTTTTGTGCCATTAATTTGTGCTTATTTATTAATAATAATATAAAGAAATGTGAATTAAATTGTTTCTTTATATATTTCTGATAATTTTCATGAATTATGTATATATTACTTTTAAGATGTATTTATGTATGTACATATGTACATATATAGATATGTGTGTATGAAAAGAAAAATAATTTTATTGTAATGAATTAATATTCCTTCTTCCCGACCAAATTTCGCTCTTTCCGTCATCCAGTTTGTCTACCGGCACAAAAATCAAATCGTTCATTTGTGCGTTTTTTGATTTATTCTCAATAAAAAAAATCATGTTGAGTTTAATGAACAAATACCCGAATTGAGTGATTTGAGCCGATCGATGATTAAATCATTGGGCGAACACGAACCGCTTGGTTTGATTGAATTAAAATTAACGTTGAATATTAGTGTTCGAACAAGTTTGATCGCTTGAGCGTAGGGGCATACTCATACATATATTCAGTGCAATGATTATGTATAAACATTTCACAATCACCCGTTGCTCATCTCTGCTAACTACACGTCAACTTTGCAATGCACCCCAAAAAAAAAAAACGCTCATGATTTTGAGCTTGTTTGGCAATGATACGAACAGCACTGTGGATACTTACATATACATAAACATATGTATGTATTACCACTGAAGGCTTAATATTATACATAAATCCGATATATTGCCACATTATTTTTCATTTATTAAATTTCTAATATTTTTCTATTAAAATTCAGTTCGTTCTCTAAGAAAAGCCATATTAACCGAGATTTAAAACTTTATGGAAATATTCCTGTTGGGAAGGAAAATACAAAATAACATAACATTTAAAGAAAGTAAAAACGTTATAATAATAATCCCAACGGTTTTATCCCTCCATACCCGCCCGACCGACGCGAGGGGCGCATCCGCATGACGCACGGATATATAAAAAAAAAAATTTTGTTTTTTCATATGTATATGTTGCGCCGAGTCATGAAAGGCAGAGGTTTGTTAAGTGTCGAGATCTAAAACTGTTCAGCTACATAACAAATGCTCATCAGCTGATCGAGTAGTAATATATGTATATGTATGTATGTATTAATTATTGAAAGAATTGAGTATAGTTTTCTTTATGTAAAAAAAGTGAGTCTGAAATATCAAAAGAACCGGAGTGAGTGTTAAAATCCTGACACAAACTACGGAGTGGCTCATTTAACTCAAAATTACTTTTACATGGCTTCAGAAAGAGAGGCCGGAAATTTCTTGAAATTCTGGAGGGAACGTTAAGTTTTATTTCGCTAAGAAGAGATGGGCTAGAGATCAAGCCTGTCAGTAACTTGACCAAAAATACAATGCCTAGCATTTCTCTGCGACTAGCAAGTGTAGGAAGATTAATGAGTTTTAAACGACTTATATATGTATGGTGGCAGGTTGTACTGAGAATCCCAACGAAAATTCCTTAAAGCAAAAAGTAGAAATTGTTTTTGAATTGACTCAATTCTGTCGGAATGAACTTGATAGCGCGGGTTCCAAACAACAGATCCATATTCCAGTATGGGCCTCACTAACGTTGTGAATAGAGCCTTCGTGATGTAAGGGTCATTGAATTCTTTTGACCATCGTTTTACAAATGCAAAAACACCCTTGGCTTTGTTAACTGTAACATTTATGTGAAGATTAAAATTAAATTTCGGGTCCATTGTAACTCCAAGATCAACAAAGTTAAACACTTGTTCGAGGTTATTGTTACATATTTCATAAGAAGCTGGTTGAACTGCTCTGCGAGAAAAGCACATTACTTTACATTTTTTAAGGTTTAGTGGCATGTAATTTATTTCACACCAGTTAGTCATGCTATTTAAATCCGCTTGTAGTAAGGACCTTTCCTCAACAGAATGATACGATCTAAAAAGCTTTACATCATCAGCATACAATAAAATTTTTGAATAATTTATTACAGAAGGTAAGTCATTTATAAAAAGTAAAAACAGAATCGGACCAAGGTGACTTCCTTGCGGGACCCCTGAAGAAACATGAATAATGTTTGAGGAACTATTTTTAAAAAGAACTCGTTGTGTTCTGTCAATGAGGTAAGAAGACATCCAACGAAGAAGATTAGGTTGAAAACCAAGGAGATCGAGTTTATGGATCAGTAAAGAGTGACTTACTCTGTCGAATGCTTTACTAAAATCAGTGTATATAACATCAGTGTGCATAAATTCTCTGAATCCATTTGAAACATGAGTTGAGAACTCAAGCAAGTTTGTAACGGTAGATTTACCCTTAGAGAACCCATGTTGTGTGCTAGAAATTGTAGAGGATATGGAATACGTTAAATGGTCAACAACAATAGCTTCGAATAATTTAGGAATAGCAGAAAGCTTAGCTATACCGCGGTAATTTTCTATAGAGGACCTACTCCCGGTCTTATAAAGGGGTATAATGAATGATTCTTTCCAAGCTGAAGGGAAAATCCCAAGCTTAAGAGAAAGATTAAATAAATTAGTTAAGGGCACATAAATATGTTTAGCACAGTTTATGAGGAAACACGTCGGGATCGAATCGGGGCCAGCCTTAAATGATTCTTTTAAGTTACTCAAATAATAAAATACTTCCTCCGAAGATATCTGCGGAATAATAGCAGAGGTGAGGGGACAGAGTTTATATGGATAAGGTTTGCTCAGAGGCGAGTTAATGGAGTAATTTGACCTGAAGAATTGGGCAAACATGTTGGAAATTGATTGGGAGTCACAAGAAACGGTATTTTGATATTTCATAGCAGATGGAAAACTAGTCACTCTGCGCCTAGAGTTAACGAAGTCATAAAATGATTCAGGGTTTTTTATTAGATTCCTTTTAACTTTGCACAAATAAGATCTGTAGCATTTTTTATTTAATTCAAAATAAGCGTGTCTGATAACTGAGTATTTAATATAGTTAGTGTGCAAACCAGTTTTTTTGTACAATTTAAACGATCGCGACTTCTTATTTTTAAAATTTTTTAGTTCTTTAGTAAACCAAGGTTGTGATTGCTCCTTTTGTACGCAAACCCGTTTTGGTACATACTTTTGAAATATGCTAATTATAGTGTTATTAAAATGCTGGACGCAGCGTTCAACATCATCTTTATACGTCGGCCATGATAATTTTGATAATTCTCGATCTAATTTCTTGAAATTGGCTTTCGCGAAAATAAAACGAGCGTTTGAGCTACTTGATTTATCAACATTATTTCCAAAATCACCAATAACCTCGTAACTTACCTCAATCGCAGGGTTATAAGAGTCCTCTGGAATAACCAAGGGTTCGCACATCTTCATAGATGACTTAGATACGTCATCAACAAAAACAAGATCCAGAATGGTGCCAAAATTGTTTGGAGTTAAATTAATCTGATTTAGACAGAGCTCAGCCATATCTTCTAAAAACACATTGTATCTATCCTTTGATGATATTGGAACGATAACGTCGTCTATAAGAGTCCATGATATGCCTGGCATATTGAAGTCACCAAGTACAATCATCGAGTCATGTGCAGTAATCATTGAACTTAAAGATCTAAGTAACGCAATATGTTGAGAATAAACCGATAAGTCAGAGTTAGGAGGGATGTAGCAAGCAGCTAAATAAAAGAAACCATTTCCTACCATAACTCGTATGGCTTTAAATTCGATTGACTCGATGAGGGGGATATTAACATCTTCGGATGGTATTGAAGAATGAACTGCAAAAAGAACACCCCCACCGATTCTGTCCTTACGGTCATTTCTATAAATTTGATATTAAAAATATGTGGTTTAAGCCAAGTTTCAGTAAAGCAAATTGCGTTATAGTCACAGTCTAAGCCTTTTAAATATAAATCGTTCAATTTAGTATTTAAACCTCTAACGTTTTGGTAGAAAATACTTAAAGTAGAATTTAAAATTAGTTTTTTGGCTCAGTGTCACGATTAGGAATTGAAGCTAAGTTATTTATTTTATTTTTATTTTTATGTGGCTTGTATTCAAATTCGCGAACAAATGCCCCGGTTGGCCAAAAAGAATTGTTAAGCAAAGTATCAAAAACTTCAGGTGCCACATCAATTTTAAAAGATGATACGTTACGTTCGTATTTAAAGTTAAATTTTCGGATTGCTAAGTTACAAGTCTTAATTTTTGATGAAATGTAAAACTCTATATCATCAGAAGAAGTGTCCCTAGCAAATCTAGAAACGAAAATCGATTTTCTCAAAGGAACCACAACCAGCTTCTTTGCAGAGCATTCAGCCTCATCCAATGGTGCTACAGTTTTTGCAACAATAGGAGCAGATTGGGATGGTGGAAGCGATTGAGGCGGTGATGGACCCACCTCAGATGAAGATGCTTGTAAGTTCTCATGATCAGAATTGCTTTTATTAGAGGAAGAAGCGCGAGTGCAGATAGCTCTTGATGAAGTTGAAGAAGACGGGCCCTGAGGCGGAGGGACAGGAGACAAAAGATTAATTAGCTCAATTTGTTGGGGTTGAGGCAAAATATTTTTTTGATGTAATGTTAGAGGAGCCACAATACTTTCCTTGGGTGGACTGTGTGTCCGTTTGCGTTTGGTCTCTCTTACAGGTTGCGAAGTTTGTTTATCTAGGCACTTAAATGATTTAAACACGTTTTCATAACGTTTAAATTTATCATTAAGTGCCCGAAGGTCTTTGCCGATTTCGAAAAACCCATTTCTGGTTTCTCTAAAAAATTGGAAAAGTTCAACCTCAGTTGATCTGCATTTTAAACAAGACCAACGAACACCTCTTCCTTCATTTATTAAGTCTATGACTCTACCAGTCAATCCGGCACATTTTATATGAGCAATGCCATAGCACAACCAGCATGCAACAGAGCGTTGCTCATTATCGCTTTTATTTTTGCAGTTGTCAAAAATGCAAGACATAATTGAAACAGCAAAATTCAATATGAGTAAAAACTAAAATTGTATTAATAAATCAAAGAAGAAAGCAGTTTGCAAGGTAGGGCAAGTTTTATAATTATTTAAGGTTTGAGAGCTATTTATGCAACGAACAGTTTTAGATGCACAGTAATAGACACCTAAAAAACTAAACGCAAACAGCTGTTTAAAGAATGACAATCAAAAAGAGAAAAGAAAATGCGCGTAAACTTAAACAAATACACAAAGTTTAAAGCAAAAACAATGTAAATAAGAAACAATAACAATGCAAATCAACTAATGACTCGGCATTTGAAAACTAAATTAAAGTGTATAAAATCAATGCAAAAAAGGCTCAACATATATTGTACTTAGCTTTAAATGCGCACATAAATTATTTATTATTTCAATAAAATCTAAAATAACTAATATATGTAGGTGATTTTTTTAGACGTGTGGTTTTTAATGCGGCAATAAATACTTTTTTCAGAAATGGTCTTTTTGACAGCGGATACTTGATTTATACTTAGTTTGGTTTGCCATTTCAAGACGCCTTGAATGAGAACATTCGGCGCGTTATTGTTGACATACGGCCCCAATTGCTGCAAAAAGTGGTCGAAAATTTGGCCTCTTGGCTGGAATTTATGTGAGCCATCCGCGGCGGACACTTACCCGAAATAATTTTTAAAACAATGGCAAACCATTTTCTTTATAATAAAGCTAGTATATCATCAAATTTTATGCGTTTTATTTCTGCTTAAAAACCACATGTCTAAAAAAATACCAGTAAAGTCCAGTAATCTATGTATATTTGGTCACAATATCAGTTGTAAGAAAAATTAAGTACACATTACAGATGGATTAAATTTCTTATGTATTAAGTATTACATACATACATACATGTTTAATACTTTGTGGAATAACCTTTATTCTTGATCACAGCTTCACACCTGCGTATTAAACTCTCTATTATTATTTGGCACCTGTTCAAAGAAATATAGTTCTACGCTTCCTGTACACCTTCCCAAATTTCGTCACATTTCTTAAACTTTGTTTGTCCAGCTTTAATTTTTACGTGATTTTACACGTTCGCGACTGCGTTTAGGTCGGGACTTTGAGCTGGCCAATCGAGAATCGGGGTTTTTTCATGTGAAAGCCAGCTCTTCGCGCCTTTTCCGTATCTTTGCGGTCAATGTCGTGCATAAAGATCCAGTTCACTGACTTAACTTCAAAGGAATACGGCTCCATTTTATTTTTTACTGTGTCAAGTTATACTAATTTATCCATATTCCCTTCTATCTTAACACGTGGTCCAATATTGTACATATGTATGTTTTTCCATCGGGTCCGATTCGATTTATTCTGGTTTCGTCCGTAAAAATTATTATTTTCCAGAATTTTAAGTCTTCGGGCCAGCCTACTCGAAACGTTTATGCCCAATTCTGAATTTTTTTCGGCCATAATTGTACATGGGCGCTTAAAATAATCCATCGTACTTTTCCTTATAATTATTTTATACTCTCGGGTTCTTGGACGATTTTTTCTTAACATACTAGTTTTTCTTCAATAACGCCTTCTCTAGCAACAGCTTACAATTAGGAATTCCTTGTATTTTTTTAATAGTATATGATGAAGTATACATTTTTTTGCTAGATTCATATGTATATATAAATTGATACACGAAACCCGCTTTTCGCTTCTCCAAATAAAAGGTTTTTTCTTCCGAAGTTTTCCACCAACAATTGCATAGGAGTGTCGAGAATCATAGAATTCGGCCTCCAAAAACTTCAATAGGTTTGACCAAACTATCATCACTACAGTCGAGGTTACGGAGTGTAGACGATGTTCTACAAAGGTTGAAAAAAACAAACGAAAACAAAGAAGTAAGGAAAGCAATATTCGGGCGACACTGAATTTTATATACCCACACAATGTATTTTTGTATGGGCGGTGCCACGGTTAATTTTAAAAATTTCTTAAAAACCCTGTTCCTTTGTTTCAAATCGCTGCAAGTATTAAACTTTATCCGATTTATACCAATAGATACTAAAATACGAAGTTTTTTGCATTTTTAAACCTTTCGTTATATGGACGGTGGGAGTGGTTATTGTCCGATTTATGGTGGTATCAAGGTAACGCTCATATTTCAAAATTTCATAAATATCCAGTTTCTTTGTTTAAAACTGGTTATCGTGACCGCGGACAGACGGACTGACTAATAGTCAGGGCTAAATTGATTCCTCTTTTCATTCAGATCATTTTGGTATATATATATATATTTATATCTATATCTATGTATCTCGATTATTTTGTGGCTGTTACATACAACCGTTATGCGAACAAAGTTAATATACTCTTGTATACAAGTTCGCTCGGGTATAAAAATTACTAATAGAATTATGGAAGCGAACTCTTTCTCACAGTCAGTGCCCAGCAATTGGTCATTAATCAAAGGTATGTTTGATTTTCCGTTTGATTTAAATGAGCCATTCATCGAACGAAATGTCTACTGGGACAAACATTTTATTGCCACAAAGTCGTAACTTAATAATAACAAATAATAAACCCAACGATAATAACCCTCCTTTCCCGCACGAGGGGCGCATCCGCATATATGTATATGTATGTATATATATATTTTTTTTTTAATATGGTTATGCCGATTCGAGAAAGAGTTTGTTAAGTGTCGAGATCTCAAACGGTTCAGCTACAGAAAAAACTAATTCATCAGCTGGCCGAAATGTTACTATGTATTTACTAATGCAAATCAATTTAAGAGTGAGGACCGTACATTATTCTTGATGTTAAAGTCCGAGTCTGACACATCAAACGAATGGCTCATTCAGTTCAAAATTTGTTTTACATTGATTCAGAAAAAGGGGATTAAAGTACCTCGAAACACGAGAAGGTAAAGATAATGCGGAATCCATATTATAGAACCATATTCCAGTATCGGTCTAACTAAAGTATTAAAAAGCGCTTTCGTTATGTATGTAAGGTTCGCTGAATTCTTTCAACCATCTTTTCACAGAAGCAAAAACGCCTATTGACTAATGTTAATATGTACCTTAAAATTTAGTTTGGGATCCATTGTGACACCCATATCGACAAAATTATGTACTTGGTCAAGAATATGGCCACAAATACTTTATTCAAAAGAAGCCGGCAGTGTCGCTCTCCGAGAGAAGCACATATACATATTTACATTTTTTAAGAGTTAAAGATTATGAAATTTATATTCGAATTTTTGAAAATTTTAATACAGGTGGTATACCATTAATAAATAGCAGGAAGAGAATTGGGCCGAGGTATCTGCCTTGAGGAACTCCTGAGGACACATCAATGACATCCGATGCAACATTTTTATAAATGACTTTGCGCTCTGCGAAGGCTTTACTGAAATCGGTATATATGATATCAGTGGAGTTATTTTGACGGAACGACTTTGACACATGAGTTGTGAATTCAAGCAAATTCGTAATAATAGATTTGCCTTTACAAAATCCATATTGAGAATTAGTAATTGATGAAGACATTAAAAAAGTTAACTGACTAGTGACGATAGCCTTAAATAATTTTGAAATTGCGGAAATCTTGGCTATGCCACGATAACTTTTTAAAGTTTTCAGATAAAGGAATACCTCCTCTGGGGTTATTGTAGGTAAATTGATTGAGTTATTCGAACTTATTTGATACGGATATGTGGTAAAGTTCATATTGGAGTTAATGCCATAATAAGACTTAAAAAATAGTGCAAATAAAAAAGCAATCTGTTCTAAATTGTTAGAAGTGATATTTTGAAATTGCATTGCGGACGGAAACTTTTGTAGCTTTCGCTTAGAGTTTACGAAACCATAAAATGATTTGGGATCAGAAATAATAGAATTTATTTATCAAACATTTCAGTTCCCTCGTAGACCATTAAGTTTAGGTACAAGGTTCTCAAACAATTCATACAGAGTATTATTAAAATGATCAACGTTTTTCTCAATATTTTCATTATATTTTGGCCATATGATTTTAGATAGTACTTTATTAAGGTTTTATAATTTGTTTTCGCAAAATTAAAATTAGTGTTAGAAATGAGTAATTTAGAGCTTTGATCCTGTATACATCCCATAATTTCGCAATCTAAATGCATAGCTGGATGAAAGACGTCTTGGGGTAAAACCAGAGGGTCACATCGATTCACAGACGTTGTAGCCATGTTGTCGACGTAAACCAAATCCAGCACCCTTCCAAATTTATTAAGAATAACATTAATTTGATACATGCAAATTTCAGCCATCTGATCCAAAAATTTATTTGTACTCATTTTATATGAAAAAGGTACAATATTATGGTCAACAATCTTCCACGATATGTGGGGGAGGTTAAAATCACTCAAAACTACAATGCAATCTGAGCAGTTGGTCATTGAACTAACAGTTTTGAGTAAAGCAATACATTGCAAGTAAACAGTCTGATTGAGGTGGAATATAGCAGAGAGGTAAATAAATAAAGCCCTTACCTGACTTAACAGGGATGCATTTCAATTTGATAGAGCCGATAACAGGAATCACAATCTCTTCAGATAGCAGCGAAGAGTGTACAGCGAAAAGGACACCTCCGCCCATCCTGCCCATCCTGCCCAATCACTGCAAAATATCTCCGAGTCAAGAACATTTATAACCCAAATGAATACTCAGTCTGAGGTTTGATCGAGAAATCCCCTTCTATATTGGATATGCTTTCTTTTATACTAAATTCTTACACTAATACTTAGAAGTTATTTACGAACTAAAATGTATACCGATATATTGCTAATACATACAAACTAACTGCATAATTCTAAAATATGCTGAGTCAACATACATATGGTTGCAATAAATATATAAATATGTCAGTCGCATTGACAAACTGACGTTGTGGATCAGTTGGGCATTGCGACTGTCTTTGGCGGTGTCTTTGACCGTCCGCACAAGTGTAACAAGATCCTCGTTATGTGCGACGAATGCAGTCTTTGCATAAACACCCGCTGAGTTCAATGTAACTAATTTGGGTATAATGTTGTTTGTGTACATGGCAATTAAAGTAAAAGGGCGATGTGTTTATGTAATGCTACACATTGGGTTTAAGCCAAGTTTCGGTAAAAGAAATAATTTTAAAATCGCAGTAAACGGTTTTTAAGTATAGATCAGTAAGTTTGGTGTTCAAACCCCTAACGTTTTGGTAATACTTAGATACTGATAGTATATATTGAATTCAGTTTATTGGATCCGTTTGCCGAGAAATCCTTGCAACATTACGGTCGCTTATGTGAGGTTTATAATCGAATTCGCGCACAAAAGCACCTTCCGGCCAAAAAGATCTATCTAAAAGATAGTTAAAATGTTCGAAACAAATGTCAATTTTAAAAGATATATTTCTCTCATAATTAAATTAAAATTTTTTAATAGTTAAATTGTCAGTTTCAATGTTAGAAGTAATATAGCATTTATTATCGCAGGTACCAACAATTCTGGCGGCCCAATAGCATTCTTAGACGCCAATCTAGCTGAAATGGGCCTAGATGTAGACGGCTCAATTTGAACTGCAGTTAGCTCAACAGCATTTTTAGACGTCAATCTAGTTACAATGGCTTTTCGATGTAGAATGTTCTACTTCCATTGCAGGAGTTGGAGATGCTAGATTAATTCGTTCAATCGAAGGTTGAGCACTTTGGGGTTTCAATCCAATAATTTCTTCAGATTGAATATCAACTCTCTTGCGCTTATCAACGTTGAGCCTCGCGCAAGGTGACCCATTATTCAAGCCTTTAAAAGATTTGAAAATGCCTGCGTACCTTTTTCGGTCAATGCTGAAAGATCCCTCCCTGAATCTGGAAAAAACTGAGGGCAGATTGCAGTGCAGTTTTTCGAATCCATATGGGGAATACTGTCGATCCAGTACAAAATTAAATGACTCATCATGGTATGTATTGAGGTCTTTAAGTACACATATTTCTCCTGCAGCCAAACGAGTTTATGATCATCCAAAACAAGTGCAAAGGAGCCTATTATTCGCGCAATGAATCCGTAGAACGTCCGCAGCTCCAGCTTCGACTGGAACTACAATCTATTCTAAATGTAGCGGAAGGCAGTGTCGATGATCGCATCACACAATTACACGCGTTCATCCGGTTTATTTCGTTTTTGCTGCTTTGTTGCCGGGGTAAAGTTGGTGCAACACACATTTCGCTTTCTTGCTTGGCGTTTTGTGCGTAGCTAACTAACTACTCGCAATTGTTGCACTAGCACCTTATCCGTTTTGTTTGCAACATCGCATAGAATTGTCTAAAAATAGCAAGTTGTATAGTTTTTATTTCCATCACTTGTTGTCGGATTTCGCCCTCAGTTGGCAGCACGACATCAGCTCTATGGCCTCCGGTGGTGGTAACTCGGTATGTATTTGTTTGTATTTGTTGTTTACAGCACTTTTCCATTGCACTGCATTACAGTTGGTGTTTTTTGTTTGTATCGCTTTGAAGAATCACGACTTGTAATGCGTAGCATTATTTCGGTTTGTTCGTATTTCTGGGTATTTGGAGTAGCCGATGCCTGCGAATGCTGTGCTTTCGATTGGACTAGTGTACCGAACTCCAGCGCATACAAAGAAGCCACTTACCTATCTACATACACATATGTACATACATACATATAAATACATGTTTGAGTATTTTTTTTTCCTTATTTTACTTTGAGCATTTTAGGTTCTTACAATATTTTGTTGCACAATGTTTTACATTGTGTGTGCTTGTGTGCAAAACAGCCTCTCCAACATCACCTGTGTCCTGTCCTCTTGTTACTTGTCTGCTCACTTCTCTTGCGTTCTTCACTTTTTTGTTTTGTTTTTGTATCTATGCTGTCTGTCTAGCTTGTTTACTTGCGGAGCTGCTACTGCTGATGGTGGTTGCGAAGCAGCTACACGCTCTTGCCATTATTACCGTTTTCCACAGCTCGTAAGATAAAGATATCCATGTTCAGTGCTGCTTGGGCATTGACTGCATGTCTTTCTGCCATCATTTCGTCCATTCTGTTCGGTTATCTGCACTTTCGCTGCCTGGCGTCATGGTTACTCGAAAACGCTTTTTCCCCCATAGTTTGCTTCTCCTGCCTGACTGCCATTTTCTGATGTCAAGGAACTCTTTCAAGGATTCTTGCGCTGTTGTTTTAAATGAAATTAAAATGATGCCACGATTTACATTTTTTCAACGTATGTTAACTTCGTTCGTCCAATTGCCATACAATTTTCGTGGCTATTAAAATTTAAGTGGTTGTTCGCCGATCGGTTGCAGCTTGGTTAGTTGGAGTAAACTCGTAATCGTCCATCTTATTTGGAGTTTGTGTTGTTTATTATTTATCATATTTTATGCTTGTATTTGGTGAAGTGTTCTTTTAAATGTGTTAAAATGTAGCCATATAATACTCTCCCAAGAGCTTAAGGTCATTTGTTCGTGTTACCTCTTCAGTGTCGAACCAAAGGGGTGTAAAAATGTTGAGAGGGTGGAAGTTCCTTGCAATATAAATTTGAATTCTCTCTGACGTCTTGGTAGTTTTCAGTAGTCATCTCGTAACGAAATACGCTCTGTTCTAAGGAGAATATGCTTCGTAAAACCTAATAATGTCAATGAGAATACGGCCATGTTTAATTTGCAAGAGTTTCTTAGGGCTATAAGATGGAGCCACACATTCGTTTCGCGAAAGCTTGAAAGCTTATTACAAAATGACGAATGTGCCGTAATTGCACCTAAGGCCCTGGTGGGCAGTGGATCTTCGGCTTCTTTGACGATAACTACTTCTGCCTGAAAAATATTACACCAGTCCAGAAACCTGAACTCCACTCAGCTACTTTGTTATTCCATTTTGACCCATCCGATAAGAAGAACACACTTTCATCCCCCCATTCAGTGATCCCTACATATGAATGCTATAGTTTTGGTCACAATTACAATCTAAATATTGTAGCAGGTTTAACTGGGGTGGAGTAACCACTACAACAACCACAACAACAAATAAAAGAAGAAGTCGAAGATCTCCGGAAGTATTGTGAGTTCATTCTTCAAGCATTTTAACTGTCAGCGATATCGGCTTGTGTTCGGTATTCCTCGATGATTGCGTACACTTCAGCTTCCGACAAGTAGTTATTACAGGCTTTAATAATTGACCCTGTTAGAAAGCCGTAAGCGAATGGCTCCAACGGAGTGATCAGACATCTTATACTTCCTAATGAATCACAAAATTCACGTAACTCTAGATCAATGATAATTTAACTGCATACATTTTTAACCCATTTTAAATGTGAAGTCGTCTTTACTTCAATAGTACTATAATGTTTAATTGAAATGTTAAAATAAAAGTTTTGTTTTCTAATTTCTGTAACTTTCTAACAACGATATTCCAATTATATGTATATTTTTTATTTTATAAATGCCCTTTGCTTATCTGCACAAAATATTATCACTTCCGTGTGTGCTCGCTGAGCAACGAACATCGAACACCGAATTGACCTGACCCGCTTCGATGGCAATCTTTAGCTGTTGTAATTGTTGTTGGCGTTGCAATCATTTTAATTGAGGCTGTCACCGTAGCGGTTCATGCTTGTGGATAACCGACGAATGGCGGGGTGAACACCTCAAGAAAATGAAACACGCGATAGGGCAAAAAAGTGCAATGAAGTGCAGCTGAAGGGCTCTTGGAAGTAAAGTTGACGATGACAGATACGAGGGTTGTTTCTTATTAGCTTGTACATAAACTTAAACCGCTACGTATATACATATGTACATATGTATTTGTTAAGGTAGCTAGTTTTATTGAGTGCCTTGTGGCACCCCATTTTTTTGTCACGCCGTTGTATGTCTCTTTATAAATTTAAATTGGTAAATATGTAAATTTATTGAATAGTTTCCGCTTCTCCAAATTTATCGTGACCATTATAGGAGTTTGCTGAAAACTTTTAAAAAGTAAATGTAAACTTGTTTTTATGTAAATTACTTAAGATTTAACAAAAATGGTGATAGTGGTTTTAGCCAAGCTTGAATAGGTAATTATTTGAGTAAGTGTCCTGGTTCTGGAATTGTTATTTATTTTCTAAATTATTTGCTTAAATGCATATGTTTCGCTTTTTTTTTTATTTAATACTTCAATAGCCACCCTCGTATGATCATACATATGTATGTATGTACATACATACATATGTGGTATAAAATGGTTTGCCCCACAGAAATTTTTATAAAGCGTTTACTTATGACACGATTTATTGTTTATGGCTGCAAGAATGGCAAGCAGTAAAGTGAACGAACACGCAAAATTAAAATGGATAAGAACAATTTGCAACGCTCTATGTACATGTCTTTTTTATAATATATTTTTTATACATACATACATACATATGTATGTATGTACATGCTTTTTGTATACTTTTTTATTGCATGCACAAACTGTTGTTGGAGTTGCATTCAATGGTTTTCTTTTGTTAATACTGCTGTTGTTGCTCTTATGATTAATTCTCGAATTTTGTGTAAAGGAAATATTGTTGGCAGCGCGACCAGCATACATACATATGTACATAGTTAAGCTCCCCAAAAAAAGCTTACAACCAGTAGCTTATTTTTAGTCGGGTGAAGAGTGGGCAGGCATTTTGGCGACAAGTAAATGACCGTTCCGTCCGTACGCGAGCGAATGCACGACGAGCGTGGTATGCACGTGCTCGCGAGCAGGGCTGCCATTTTGACACCCAGCGCTACATTTCCTTTAGCGCCATATCTCTTTTGGCTACTTTTGTGTAACTCATTCAATAGTAGTTTTTGTCCTCCATTAAAAATAACAACAAGTATACAAGTAGAAGTATCAATACCATGATATCCATATTCTGTTAACTTATCTAATTCATTTAAATTTTTTATAGCTGAAAAAAAGGTGTGTAATAAAACTTTAATTATTCTCTTGACAAAAAACTTTATGTACAGCTGTGTTCACAAAAATAGCAGTAAATTTCGAAATGATATTTTTTAAACTTTTATTATTATTATTTTTTTTTTATTTTTTTTCATTTAAAATTTAGTAGGATCTATAACCGAAGTCATAAAAAAGTTTCAAAGCTTTTAGAAATTTGAAAAATTAAATGAAATTCTAAAAATTGTCATCAAATATTTAAGCAGTTTTTTGTAGTCAGTAAAACCAAGTGCAAATTTTAATTGGCTAAAGAGTTCCGATGATTTATTAGAATTATGTTTTTCAAGGGTGTTGTGCATTTTCTTCCATATAAACTAAGGTTTCGATGATATGAAATTAAAATTGAATTTACTGCAAAACTGTATACCCAACATTTCCCTAAAAGTCCTGAATTAAAAGTTTAAAATTTTGAAAACAATTTTGAGAATTTCATTTAATTTTATATGACTTCGCTTACATATAGATGCTACTAAATTTGAAATAAAAATTATCAAAAAAAATATTAATATAAGTTTAAAAAAATATAATTTCTGGCGAAATACCTGCACTTGTCGCCATATTTCAACCGATTAACGTACATATGTAGATATTTTCTTTGGTGTCAACCTTAAAAAATCAGATAAGTAGATTTATTATTATTATGAATATTGGAAGTAAATAGCTTCGTCACAGACTGTAGGGTTGTTTTATTTGTTTATAAAATATGTTAAAAAAATCTCCACACTTTCGTTTTTTTTTTAAATACAAATTTATTGTATGTGGGACTTTTTCGTTTTTTCCTTTATGCAAACAAATAAAAATGGCAACTCTACACGCAATAGCGGATTGGAAACGATTGAGAACAGCAATTGGAAAGGACGACAATTTGCTTGACGGCATATAATTGTTAAATAAATATGCATATATGTATGTACATCTATAGTTATTAGGGTGACAGTTAATTTCGAAAGTGATATTTTCTTTGGTCTCAGTATTTTTTTGTGTGTAGTTTTATTTAAAAAAAATTCTAGTAAAATTTCAAGGTCGTAGGAAGAGGATTAGGGGGCGCGTCGGCCCCCCAAAGTTACACAAAATACGTTTTTTCACGCAAATTCTTACTTTGTCTGCTTGTAACTTTCTCTGTGTTTTTTTTTTTTAAACATTACTGGCGAAAGATGTTCATTAATATGTCTACAATAACATCTGTCAATAACATTTTTGTCTAATATAATATTTAATGAAAAAAACTTAAATATAGGAGAAAAAGTACGCCTCAATGTCGATTTATTATACTTAAATAAAATTACTTATATGATTCAAATTTTGGATTTTGTTCAGATTTATTTAATTAAAGATTCATATAGAAAATTCCTTATGATTTACGTAAGAGTAGCTTCAACAATTATATACAGTAAGACCTCGCTAGTCCGAACTTCAGACTTTTTTTGTTTACTTTTGTTTTCAAGTGTAAGAATTGTCTTTAAAAGTTTGCTTCAAATTTTTTTTGCCTGTATGCTGAAGCGATCTATAATATTGACAATTGTGACCGAGAATATTCCCGTTACAACCTCAACAATATTATTCTCAATGCTTGCGTAAGCTACCGACAAAAAATCAGCACCAATGTTTTACAGTTATATGCAGCAGCCGCAAACATTTTTTAATAGCATTAAATTTGCAAAAAAATCATTCGAAGTGAATATTTGAATGTGAAAAGTCGAAAATGTCTGCTAAAAATTTACGTGAACGCATATATTTAATTGGTTATTGTACCAACTCATTAACGGGAAGTAAACTACCCTCCAATATAGAAGTGTTGAAAGTTTTGTTTTTCAATTTACGTGTAGTAAAAAAAAATTTACGGGAAAGTTCAGATTTAGTTGTAAAAGAACTATTCGTGTTCTGGGAAAAAGCCCGCATTCCGGTCAAGGATAAACAACACTGCATTACAGTGTTACATTCTGCTCCTTTGGCCATTAAAGCGCCATATCAAGATTTTTTATTTTTACAAAAACTTGAAAACTTCAAAAAAATTGATGCTGCTATATCTTATGTTGCTCTTAAAAAGTTCAGGAACCACTTGTGGTATTTAAGCCCTGAGGCGGTTGGTCTTGCATTTTTTGACAGCAACGTATCCCTTTTTTCAAAACAAAAAATGGTGGCGGCTTTGGAAAATGATTTTGAACAAGAGCAAAACACAAAGCGAGCTACAATAAATGATAGAGAAATCGTTGAAATATTCCATGACGGAATTCAACAGTTCGTCTCTGCCGAAACAAAAGCATTATTTGAAAGATTTCAAATAAATACTGATTTTTTTAAATTAAACCCAGACAAATGGGAGCAGGACCAATCTTATTGTAAAGCGGCTGAACTGATGAAAAAATTAAATGTTACAAATGACACTGCCGAAAGGGGGGTTAAATTGGTGGAAGAGTATAATAAACTATTTACCAAAAATGAACGCCAAAAACAATTTGTTTTAAAAATTGTTAGCGATTACCGCCATCGGTTTCCGGACTGTAATAAAAAGACATTGTCTCAAGTGCTTCAAACAATATTAATAAAAAGAGAAATCATATACATAAGTAGTTTTATTTAAGTATAATAAATCGACATTGAGGCGTACTTTTTCTCCTATATTTAAGTTTTTTTCATTAAATATTAACATTAGACAAAAATGTTATTGACAGATGTTATTGTAGACATATTAATGAACATCTTTCGCCAGTAATGTTTAAAAAAAAAAAACACAGAGAAAGTTACAAGCAGTCAAAGTAAGAATTTGCGTGAAAAAACGTATTATGTGTAACTTTGGGGGGCCGACGCGCCCCCTAATCCTCTTCCTACGACCTTGAAATTTTACTAGAATTTTTTTTAAATAAAACTACACACAAAAAAACACTGAGACCAAAACAATAAAGAAAAAAAAAAATACTCCATACATTTAATTGTCACCCTAATAGTTATATACATATACATACATATAAGTGCAGTGAGAAGTTGTAAAAATAACAACAACGACGAAATCGTCAGCGAAATTTCAAATTGTTGTGTTGGGTATACATATGTATGTATGCATGTACATATGTAAGTATGTATGTAGGTAGAAAAGGTTCGCTGCCTCCAACAGCAGCAACAAAAACATTAATATCAAAAAGAACAACAACAACGACAATAATTGTTACTGCTCTTGGCTCTTATTGTTGTCGTTGTCCGATGTCACCGTCATCGTGACTTTACCTTGTGGCGTGCAATGGTGCGAAACAACGATGACACAGCGTGTTTTGTTGCTGTCAATGGTTGTATGTATGTACATATATTTTTGCAAATTCTTGAGTTGCCCTTTCTAAGAGGATGTTGTTGCTAAGGTTCTGGCTTTCATAAATATACATACATACATATGTACGTACATATTATGTACGAAATGTTTTATTATATTGGCTTTTTTGTTACAAGTTTCGCAAGCGTTCGGTCACAAGGCTGTTAACGACAATTACGACAACGACGCCATCATCATCGTCATTGGCATCGTTGTAATCAGTATAGTCGCACGTCCCCTAAAAATGAGAAGAAACCGATGAAGACGACGATGAATAATGGTGCCACTATGTCTGGACTTAACCGAAACAACATGTGTTTGTTTTCGTTGCTTGCTCACTGTTGCTTTTACCTATTACTAATGTTCCTACATACGTACATATGTTCATGCATACACCACATATTCGAGCAGAAAAACAAAGACACAAACATACACACATATGTATGTATGTATATACATAGAAATGCACCTTAATACATAAATATGTATTTCAATATTAGAGTGCCCGACCAAAAAAAAAATAATGTTTAAAAATATGTGTTAGCGACTGAGTTCCTTCTAAAAGCGTGGATGGAGACGCAGTCGAGTAATTATTTAAAATTTTATTTGTGTTCGGGTTAAATACATACATACATATGTACATATGTATTTACATGCATTACATATACCATCCTTTGTATATTGACCAATTTAAGATATGAACATAGATACATATGTATGTATGTACATATACTAAAATTCAACCAGATCCCGCCCGCCCTTCTATACACTTGCCAGAAAAAGTCTGCGTACAAAAGTCGAATGAAGCAATATCAATAAAAATGTGTCTGATATCTGGTTATATCAGTTCAAAATAACTTTTTATTCAATGGCAGTAATCCTTTCAACATTTTCATTAACATTGAGGGAAACTATAACTCCAAAAATAGAAATGGAACAACAATAACAAAAAATAATAATATAGGAAAATTTATTAGAAAAAGTATTCGTACAAAAGACAATAATTAAATTTTAAATTAATAACTCGTTGTATATCCCTCTGCTAAACGCCTTGGCATTGATTCGATGCGTTTTGAAGTTTCCTCGCTGGAGATTTCACTCCATTCCTCCCTCATTACTTCTTTCAGCTTTAATTTAGAACTTATACACTGTTTTCGGATTTTGCGTTCTAATAAATCCCACAGATGGTCAATAGGGTAAGATCTGGTGATTGGGGCAGCGTTCGCAACTCTTTAGGCACAAAGTATAGCAACCAAAGTTTTATAACTTCAGCAGTGTACTTAGGGTCATTGGCCTGCTGGAAGTAGTAATCGTTGCTTAGACCCAATTCCTCGGCACTTTACTTCAAATTGGCTATTAAAATGTTTAGATACATTGTCTTATAGATATTTGATTCAATAAATTCCATTTGATCCACACCGTTGCTCGCCATACACCCCTAAATCATTACACCGCCTCCTCCGTGTTTCACCGTTGCTATCAAGTTTCTTTCATTAAGCTCTGTGCATGGTTTCCGCCACACCAACTTACGCCCTTTGATGCCAAATATACAAAACTTGTTTTCGTCTGAGAAAATTACTTTTTTTTTTTTTAAATGTGGTGGCTTATTTAAAAGTTATCTGGCGAAAGCAAGTCGCTTCTGTCTATTCACTAACGAAATAAAAGGGTTTCTACGTGCAACACGACCATGATATCCAGCCTTTTTGAGAATTTTTCCACGGTATCATCACAAATTGACCATTTGTACTTTTCTCTAATATCTAAAGCAATTTTGGATGCAGTTAGCATAGGATTTTGCTGAACAGATCGGAACGACGCTGTGACACAAATGTTCGTCCAACAGTTTTACCGATTTCGCGATATGTTTTGTGTTCTTTCCACAGTTTAACGATAATTTCTCTTTCTCCAGCACTGATTTCTTTCCTTTTTGGCGTCATTGTTTATTTTCAATTCAAAACGTTGCTAGTTTTTTAAAATGTAACTGGATTAAATTTTCCTCGCTATAAATCACCAAACTGTAATATTGAAAATAAGCAAAATCAAAATGAAGTTCAGAGAATTCCTGTTTTTCTTTGCTAGTACGCAGACTTTTACTAAGTTGCCAAAGCATTTTGTTAAAAAAAAATCAATAAAAAAAAGTAATCGGTTCGATAAAATTCAAACTAATGTGAAACTATTCCTAAATTATATATCTACTCAAAGATCGAGTATAAAAGTAAGCGGAAAAGTAACAAACTAAATACATTTTTGCGTTATTTTAAGCTTTAGAGTACTTTGTACGCAGACTTTTTCTGACATGTGTATATCTGTATATATATATTTTTTTAGCGTTGGAATATCGCTGTACTCTTCTTAAGATGTTTTGAAAAACCATATATGCAAAAGTTTAAAACTTTGTACGAAACTAAAAGACAAAATACCAGAAGATTTAATCAAAATTTAAAATTAAATTAGCTTAACTTTAAGTAGACTTATTCATATATTAAAAATAACTCTAAAAAAAACCTATGCAGGAATTCAGCACTATTTTAGGGTTTTCTTTTTTCTCTAGGGAAATTTTTAAAGATGTGGATACATCAGATAAAATTATGCTAGCGTAAGCACAATTCTAGAAAAATAGGAGCAATCAGTTTAGGGTAAAGGCATTTCAATTTAATATAGGTTATGGTTTGGTTGCTTAACTTGGTCGCTAACCTATAAAATTGTATATATGTATATTAACAAAGTAAAGATTTACTTACACATTATATAACTAATAGACACAAAAGTTGTATACCAATTTTACAAAATTTTTTTATTTTTCTGTAATTTTAAACAATTTTTGACACTTTGTTTTTAGATAATAAACTGTACTTCCAAAATAACGAATAATAATATCAAATAATTTAATAGGCAAAAAACGAAGTAGTAGAATTTTATACATACATATGTATGTATATGTAAATATGAAAAATGAAGAAAAATTTGCCAAAATAATGTCAACAACATTTTTCTGCACGCTACTGTTTCCATACGCAGAATATATGATCGAAAATTAAAGCAAAATTTTTGTTACTTCAGAATTACACATTATTATAACAAATTTCAACGAATTAATTGATTTGTATTCCATAGTTTTTTTTAAGTACATTTGCAAGTTTAAAACCATGTAGGAATCACGCGATATATGTATGTTATGTACATATATGTATACACTTACAGCCACAATAATATAAATATGTCGTATTGACTGCTATGATGCTATTGATGCTTCATCATAACAATAATTAAAGATCAACAAAATTTCAAACTTCTGAAACAAAATTTCAAAATATTGTTTTTACACATACATACATACATATGTATGTATACATATATGTTAATGATGTTGATGGATGGTGGATGTTGATAACGGGATCCCAATTTTCTTAAATTAAAATTTAAAATTAAATAAAAGCTGTATTATTAATACAGGGATATTCTAGGAAGAAAAATGTAAATCATAAAAAATCTCAAAAATCTAGTGTAGTAGAAAATAACACTATAAATGCTTGACATCCATTGAAATCAGATAACCTCTAGGCCCATAACAGAAATGGAGAAAAGAGAATTTCGTATGCTGATTAAGCATTACTTTTTGGTTTAAAAACCCATCACCGAAACCAAGGAAAGGCTTAATCAATATTATGAGGACAACTATCGTGTTGACCGTATCAGCACAAAGAACGCCGAACATTCAGAAAACGTCGATAAAAACCATGGAATGATATTTGATGACTAGAATGTGGCTGAGGCTGTAGTCATCTCAACTGAGCGGACACATCACATTTTACAGAAATATTTGGATATGAAAAAGCTATCCGCGCGATGGGTGCCGCGATTACTCACACTCGACCATAAGCACGGGTGCACACGTGACGTTGTCACCATGGCAAAACTCAATGAATTGGCCTACGAACTGCTACCCCATCCATCATATTCTCCACATTTAGCCCCATTTCCTAACCTGAAAAAATGGCTGGGTGGTAAGAGGTTTGGTTCAAATGAAGAAATCATCACCGAAACAAACGCCTAATAAGAATTAAAAAAAATTAGAAAAAACGCTCAACTTAGTGTTTAAGAGATTATGTTGAGAAATCGAACGCTTTTTTTCTGAAAAGAAATATATTATTTACATTTCTTTAGTTAAATATATTATGGAAAATCAGTTTTAAAAAAATTACGAAGAGTGTTTACCTTTGCGGGCACTTTGGTGGAATGTGTAGCGGGGCGTGCTATAACTACCTATGCCGCTAAGTCGTGGATGGAATCTTAGCCATGGAGAGTAAATAATATATCTTAGAAAAAAGTTTTTTTTTTCTAATACCGTTCAACCGCTCAGCAGGCAATGGCCGTACGCAGTCGCCATATAGTACAACTCTAGGTCCCTCCATTTTTGGTACAAAGCGCCAAATTATTATTATTATTTACCATGATATACATACATATGTATGTGCCTAATTTAAAAAA
Organism: Philophylla caesio; assembly: GCA_963971545.1. Lineage (NCBI taxonomy): Eukaryota > Metazoa > Arthropoda > Insecta > Diptera > Tephritidae > Philophylla > Philophylla caesio. The sequence continues at coordinate 48,279,316 of OZ020607.1, forward strand.
AATCATAGAGTTTTAACTTTTGTTCTCTAGTTTGTGTACATACTGGGGTGTTGAGTCGACCGTTTTTTTTTTAAATCCAACGACGAAATACCATTCTAAAACATATACAAAATTCCCAAAAAGGCCGTGCACTTAATTTAAATTTTAAATATCTACGCGGTTAATGAAATTGAACTTTTCCTATTTAATTAACTTGTAAATAATATATTTTTTAATGATCTATAGCATCGTGATATTTCAACATATTTAATTGACCGTGGCCGTAAGTTGTAGAGGGATCCTCCTCTTTAAAAGCTCTTTCAGCTTATTTAAAATTTAGTTCTTAGTTAACAAATCATGGATATCTAAATGCCGGGACTAATCCCGGTATTGTAATGATGAGCATTCAACAATCCCCATTATGCATGCATACACATATACACATACATACATAAATAATACCACCATCTCAAGCCATTTATATTTACCCCTTTTGTTGCTTCGTTGCGCTGGCAACGCACATTTTAAGTGGAATTTGTCTGCTTTAATTAAAGGGATTGCAAATTTCATATCGAGCACATTGCAGGCATTTAATTAGTCAAGGTCTTTGTTATTTTTATTTCGGCTCCCGATGCAAATAATACATAGTTATGTATATATACTACATACTTACGGACATATATAAAAAAAATATGTCAGATTGTTATTGTTGTAATCTCTATTTCTTTAATGATAAGGAAACGGCGAGATAAATTTTAAAAAATTTTTTTTTGTAGTCAAATGAAGATGTTAGCTTTCGTTTGACATATGTACATTTCATATTGGTTGATATCTTCCTAATATTTAAATTTCTCTAATGAAAATTTTATAAACACATCCAAACAAATATGTGTGTGGTGTTTGGTTGAGTGTGTAGTAGTGGTGCGTGAATAGACGTTCATTTTATTGCATAATTTTAGGCGGGAAAATTTAAGTAGAGTAAAGGCAGAGAAAGCGCTGCCAACTACTGCTTATTGGTGGTGATTTTAACACAGAAATCACTTCAAATACTAGATTGGCGAAATTTATGAGCGATACGTTTAATTTGGATTATATTCGAAATGATGCTCCCACAACTATTGATAACACAACCATTGACTTAGTTTTTGCGAGAAATTTAAATGTTAATTAAAAACATATTTATCCTATTTTTCCTATCATAAGCCTATATTCTCAAAAGTAACTTTCAAATAATCAAATAGATTTGGGTCTGTTATTTATCATTTATCTTTACTATTGATAACTACCATTGACTTTGTTTTTGCGAGAAATTTAATTGATAATTTAAAAACATTTTTATCCTATTTTCCTATCATAAGCTTATGTATATCATCAAAAGTAACTATCAAATAAAGAAATTCATTTGCTTGTATTATTTATCATTATAAATTATCATTATACATATGTTTTCTGTCTTATCGGAAGGCGTATTCTACGTTAAACTTAATGGCCATGTCTCTGACACAGCCTCCTTCTTTTTTACCATACGCAGGCCTCTCGTTTTTATTTTTATTTTAATAGTGACAGAAAAAACACTTGCCTCCAAAATGAGAGGAGACGTCTTCGATGTAAAAATACAAAAATTGGTGACTGACCGTACAACGCATTGTTATTGTATTTGAATTTAGGCGAGCAGAGTTCTCACACTACTGATTAAGGGTCTCCACATATGTACATACGAGGACGAGTATGTTTGTATGTATGTACATATATGTGGTGATAGATCGCACCCTAACGTGAGACTTTCATAACTTTTTACCATACTCGTTTATGATTAAATATTTTATTATGGAACAAATTGAAATGTCAAATGTCAGTGGCACAAATGATCCAAAATTCTATTCCCAGTGAAAGAAACAATAGTAGTTCTGGTCGATTTAGCTGAGAGGTTATGATATATCACACCGAGTGTAAGGTCATTAATTTTTTTATTATTATATTTTTTATAAATATTTTTTTATTTTATTTTTATTACTATTTTTGTATTATTTAAGGTTCTAGTTCTTATTACGAATATCACCACATTTCCTCTTCACACTCCTTACTTTTTAAGTTTAAGCAGGTCTCGAGCCCGCTTTGATCGCTATTCTTACCATGTAATTTTTTTTAATAAAACTGACTGTTAATTAGCTCAAGAAATTATTGTTCACAATACAATAGTTTGCACTGATGAAGCGAGTTTGGAACGTATGGTTAAATTGTAGTATCGTGTGGAACGGGAGAACCAATTTCTCTTTCACCTAATAATTCTAAATACTTCCGAGAAAAAAGTTTACACCGCTTATTTATTTATTTATGCATGTTTCACTATTAACACGTTAATTTTATTATACTGTAATTATTTTGAAGCAATATCAGGACTGTTGTTAATAACACTTGAGTATAGATAAAGCATTTCATTGTTGCGTTCCAAGAAGCTTTGATAGGAAAACAAATTAAATACATAAATAATTTTTCTGGCGTTTGAATTCGAAAGATGATTGTTGTGGCGTTAGTTCACTTTCAGAAAGCCACACTGCTTGAGCGCTCATTCTCTGCTTGAACACACACATGTACATACATACGAATACATACTTATGTACAAATAAATGTTTGTATATAAACATAGAGTCAATTGCTTGTTACAAAGTATCATTTACTCGCGAACGATTCGTGGCGTCTTTCCTGTCCCATTTCCTCTGGCTTCCCGCCTCTCTTGCTTTGCCAGTCCATACGCTATTTCCTTCCTTCCCATTCACTTCCATACTTACATAGTTACCTACATACATATTTAATATTGCTCTACCTCTATCCGGTTTTTGTCCCTACATATGCTTCGCAGTGGGAATCCTGTTGCGTTCCATTTGAATTTTGTTGGTATTTTTCGTTTGTCTGGTTTGGTTATTAGTGTTTGGTTATCTTATCCACTGACTCTTGACTGTCGGGCAGACAGAAAACAACATTGCGTGCCACTTTAAGGTCTTTTCATACCTTGTTGACTAGCTGATTCGGACTTGACCGCTTGACGTTACGGCCAAGTGACTGGTTGATTGGCTATCGCAATGTTACCTGTCTCAACTTTGTTGTCTTCAGAACTTGTCGTGTCAACATTGGTACATAATCGAAAACTAAAACCCAAATAAATGAATTAAATGTAAAAAAAAATATCCTAAAAGTTTTGATGTTGCGAACAACCATCGCGGCGGGGAGAACTCTTATGCATACATATGTACATAGATGAAGTAAATATGTACGTAAGTGCATACACAAGTACACTAAGTCAAATATAAACAGTACTAAGTACAAGTTGTCTGTTGAGGAATCCTACGAAGGTAAGATTGCCGTGTGGCACGAATGCTTCTTGTCCGTGCGCTTGTACATATATAAAAGCAATCTGTTTACTACGTATTCTACTGGTTTTTGCATACGCGTTTTTTTTTTTTTACAAATTGTGGCAAATAAGTCATTGAGTAAGCTATACAGCTGCTTGCATAAAAAAGGCAAGGTTTTATGACTATGTCGAAGGCTTCATACCTGTTACAAAGCACAAAGAGTGCAACCTTTTAAGCTCTCAGCGGATTATTCGGAAGAGTTATGACGCAACGATTATATGAGATCCAAAGCAATTCATTTAATAGCCATTTACATTTTGAAATTTTTTATCATAAATATTTATTTTTCAAGTGCAAAACAAAACATTATTTGTAACACTGGTTGCGTTTAAAGCGTTTCGAAAAACTGTTTGATAAAACAACAAACGAACAAAGAATAACACACTTAACTCTTTAATTCCGAATTTGATAAAAAAAAGAATAATTCTACCTCACTCAAAATGGAAGCGCTGTGAAGTTGACACCACCTTATGCGAACTTTAGAAAAAAATATATATCGTTCGTTTGTCCATCGTTTGTCCACGTTTGTCCAGGAAAAATTTTCGTTTGTCCACCCTTTGTTTAAAAGTTATTTCAAAAAAAAAATTTTTTTGTGAAGTTGGCACCACCTTATTCGAATTCAAAAAAAATATATATATCGTTCGTTTGTCCATCGTTTGTCCACGTTTGTCAGGCAAAAATTTTCGTTTGTCCACCCTTTGTTCAAAAGTTATGTAAAAAACAAAAATTTTTTGTGAAGTTGGCACCACCTTATTCGAATTTTAGAAAAAAATATATATCGTTCGTTTGTCCACCGTTTGTCCACGTTTGTCCAGCAAAAATTTTTGTTTGTCCACCCTTTGTTCAAAAGTTATTTAAAAAACAAATTTTTATAAAAAAGCATAAAGTTAAAAATTACGCCATTTTTGAGCTAAATCGTTTCTCCATTGTTTGTCCATCGTTTGTCTAGCAAAAATTTTCGTTTTTCCACCCTTTGTTCAAAAGTTATTTAAAAAACAAATTTTTATGAAAAAACACAAAAGTGAAAAATTAAACTTTTTTCAAGCTAAATCGTTTGTCCATGTTTGTCCAGCAAAAATTTTCGTTTGTCCACTAGAGGGCTGCATGAGCACATTCATTTCTTCTGTTAGCCGGATTACACGAATGTGAATGCGATACTCATTCAACTCAGGCACTCATGCGATCATAAATATGTGTACTTACAGAGAAAAAAGAGACCAATATGGGTACTCTCTGCTTATGATTTAAGGGTTGTACAAATTTTTCTCTTCGCTACGCTCATTTATAGTCATCGATCATTCATGCATTCACGGCCTGTCCGGGTTTTGCACGAATGTGACGAATGTGGCGGACGTTGCGCAGGGAGACGCCACCAAACGCACATACATACATATGCAAGACGCAGCTAGCGATGGCTGTTATTATGTGTGTACGTAACAACGCTTTGCATATGCGTTGTTTTCGCTTATGCTTACTACTTTGTTATTAAAGCGGATTAGAAAATTCTTTTAACTCATGTTATTTATACAATACTATTATTATTTAAGATTTAAATAATATTGATGTGAATAAAATATTAGTGGACATTTGACTTCATTAAATTATCCAAATAATCCTCAAAGATAATTTGAATATTTAAATATTTTCTGAGTTGTTTTTTTGATATTATTACTTTTCCACAATTCAATGTACATATGTACATACATATGTATGTAGGTATTAATTAATTATAATGGTTTTTTTGGAATAAATTCGAAATGTCTTATGTATGAATATGTTTTATAATACCATTGAAACTATAGTGCACTTCCATTTTCAAAAATCAGAACCAGAAACTTTATAATTTTTTTTTTCAAAGGTATACAGAATATGATATACGATCACACACAGGAAGGGAATATATGTATGCATGTATGTACATACATACATACATACATATGTGTTCACAAGCGCAGACGCGCACTATGCATACGCACAATACACATGTATGTACATACATATGTATATATGTATGTGTGTACATAAATACAAAAGGGATATTCACCAAGTTGAGCAAATGGCCTGGCGCTCAGTAAGTAGGCTGCATATACATCAGTGTTGTCCAACGTGACTGTGTGCACGTTATGCTTGTGTTGGTTATTAGCGTACATTCGGAAAGCTACAAGCAGACAACACGAATACGGAACAGTGTGTACAAATAAGTAAACGTGCTTTTTAAAAATTACGGTTAATAGATTTCTATATTTGCTTTGAATATGCTTTAAAGTGGAAAATGCCACTTCGTAACTACTTATGTATATGTTGATCCGAACATTGAAAATATACTTTGAATATACTTTTTTTCATCAATCATTTGAAATATACTTTTTTTCATCAATCATTTTCCAAAAATCAATACCGGAGTCAATAAGTAACGAAAAATCTGATCGCATTTCTCTGATTTCTTTTTGAAGTAACGGATCAAAGGTAACAACATCACACGTCAATGGATTATCATATAGGTTTATAATTGGTTGTATTTGAGCTAGATCTTTAAATCTTTTGTTGTAATTTTCTAAAATGCGGGATATAATTTGGCTATAGTATTCTAATTTATTTGTGATTGAAAATTCCTCTGCAAGTGATGATAGGTTTGGCATACTTATTAAATTCAAAATTTCCTGCATTTCTTTACCTTCATCAAAGCATTGCAAAACATTGTCGCATAAGTTTCTGAAAAACTCGCCATCAGTGAAAGGTCTGCCTTGCTTTGCTAATGCAAGTGCAACTACAAAAGATGCCTTTTCACGTGGGCATACTTTTTTGTTTGCCATAGGCTGAGAATTTAATTGTAAATAAAATTTTCTTTTGTAATTATCAAGAAGACTTTTTCGGGCGTCTCCCTCGATATTTACAAGATTTTTGTGACAACGTTCATAATGTCTTTTTATATAATGTTTGCTACAACGCTTTATTTTTTTATAACAAATTAAGCATTTTGCATGCTTTTCATTGTTCTCAATAAAAAAAAAAACATATTTCCCAAATTTGTTGGAACATTTTTAGTGCGTTCTGTTTTTAAAGCGTAAAACGTGAATGGTGTTGCTTGCTTGAAATTCTAGCGTCAACTGATCGCAAAATTCTGCTTTGCTTGCCTACGAAGTTGAATACAGTAGCACAATCGTGCTTTCACAGACACTTGTCGGTGTGAGGTGTCTGGCTTGCTGTACAACTGTCCGTGCGCTATTGTGCGCATAGGCCGTGGACAACGCTGATATACATACATACATGTACATACATGCATATTTACGGATGTAAAGAAGCTAGCGAATATTTATAAAAGGGTTTTACTACCAAACATTATACCCACACATAAATAGACATACATATGTATGTATGTACGTATATAAATACGTATATATGTATATATGTATGCACCTCAGCGTCAAAAGCAGATTACAGTTTTATGCAATACTTACAATGTTTTTTAACACATATCCTTTCCGTTAATTCTTTATTAAATAATATCTTATTCTTTAACTAGAACCATATCAATTAAAGTTTCAAAACTTGTACAGAGTGCAAACATTTTCCAAATATCAAAGTTTTCCATCCAAAATTTCTAATGTTTTAATGAGAAATTGAAAATTTCTAACATTTTAATGAGAGTCTTAAGAAATTCTGTATATAAAAACATTGTGAAAATTTTTTCTAAATATGTTTTCTTTCCATTTACATTTGCGCCTACATATGAACATATTTTCATACAAATGTGCATTGACTTTATTATAAGTGTATGCATTTATTTAATAGTTACTTATTAATTTCAGTAAAATTCAATGTAGATTATGCATTTATGTATGTACGTAAATATGAAGAGACATGCAATTATTGAATTTTTTCTATTTAATTGCTTTCATAACGTAGCCGCTATCATTTGCAAAAATTGGCGCCGTCATAAAATTTTTCAGTCGAATGTGGTCTCATACACCCGGATGAGGTCTCATACGTCCGAATGCGCATGACTAGTTGTACAACATATTTGCCACTCTTTGTACAACGAATGCCTCTCTTTGTGAATGCGACTGAGCGCAGTATTCTCAGCTATCTGCATACTCATTCAGTCATCTCGCTTGCTGTGAGCAGAATGCGTAGAGTGTTGCGCTTACGTGTGAATGTGTTAAAACGGCCAATGAGTACATTCATGCAGACGTCTATTGTCCACCCTTTGATCAAAAGTCATTTAAAAAACAAATTTTTATGAAAAAACACAAAAGTGAAAAAATAAACTTTTTTCAAGCTAAATCGTTTGTCCCTCGTTTGTCCACGTTTGTCCAGCAAAAATTTTCGTTTTTCCACCCTTTGTTCAAAAGTTATTTAAAAAACAAATTTTTATGAAAAAACACAAAAGTGAAAAATTAAACTTTTTTCAAGCTAAATCGTTTGTCCACGTTGGTCCAGCAAACATTTTCGTTTGTCCACTCTTTGTTCAAACAACTTTGACAAACGAAAACTTTTAGTGGACAAACATGGACAAACGATTTAGCTCAAAAATGGCGTAATTTTTAACTTTATGCTTTTTTCATAAAAATTTGTTTTTTAAATAACTTTTGAACAAAGGGTGGACAAACAAAAATTTTTGCTGGACAAACGGTGGACAAACGAACGATATATATTTTTTTCTAAAATTCGAATAAGGTGGTGCCAACTTCACAAAAAAAATTTTGTTTTTTACATAACTTTTAAACAAAGGGTGGACAAACGAAAATTTTTGCTGGACAAACGTGGACAAACGATGTACAAACGATTTAGTTTGAAAAAAAATTACGAATCAAAACTGCCTGAATTTCGGGGCGATCCCGATTTTCCGAGATTTTGTTTTCAGATCCCAAAAATCTTGGCATTGATAAAACGCCAAAATCAAATCTAAAATGTAAATTCTAGAAATAGTATTTTTACGTCAATTATACGAGTAGTTGCTTTATGCATTACAACTGAGGTGTACATCGCATTTTCCATGCTGCGTTTCCTTTCACACGACTATAGTTAAGTGTAGTCGTATGGGAACTTCAACTTCAGATTGTGGCTTCAGTGATTTTTTCTTGAAACTTAAAGAAACTTCGAAAGTGACAGATTTGTGTCAAATGATAAGGTCTTCCCTGAAATTAACGCTTTTTTTTAAATATTAAAAACAATTTAAAACCTGAACGAAAGGAATCGAGACAAATTAAGAAAAAAAAGTTTTTGAGAGTTTTGGCTCTTTTAATTTTTGTTTATTGAAATAAAACACGAAAAGGGTTCACAGAGTAAGGTGAATTTCATTTTTAACAAAAGCTTTATATTTATTAATCAATAATGATCTTGTCTTAATCAAAGTTATTCCCCTCAGATATAATTCACTTGTGCCGAAGTTTTTTCCAATCCTGTGGTAAAGCCTTGTGTTTTACAAGGGACGCAGTTTTTCTCGCCGCAATTTTTCGTTTTTCCATGGGTCTTTTTCTTTTATTAAACAATTTCCCAACACTTTTTTCTACACTTTCTCACCTTTTCACCAGTTGTTGATGTGCTGGTTCGTTTAAAGTGAGGTTCGCCATTGGCCTCCACTACATAAAAATTTTAAAAGTCTTTTTACTTCTGGAACACACCTCGTACCTCGCATGGCCCGGGGTATGACGCTTGGAGAAATATTTGCAAATTAATAAGTGAGACTGTGAGAGTTGCATTTTAAATGCTCGCTGCTGTATTGCTAAATTCAAATTCCTTGCTTTATTTGTGGTTTTCATTGCGGCGCTTTGTTGTTGTAAGTTCTTCAGTCTATATACAAAAATACTTTTGCGTGTGTGTTTTTGCGTGCATTGAACATAATATAAATATTTAGATTGCTTTAGAAAATTGCAACTATGCGCCACGCTGGAAAATTGCTCCTGGTAGTAGTACGATTTTGTAAAAATTCTACTACAAATTTGTATTTTTTGTTTGAGCCAAACTTTACGGATGTTCACTGTCGATAATAATTTTTCAAACACCGCAGGAGTATTCTAACGTTTTTGTTTGTCTCGCTTCTTTGAACATCTTCGTAATCAAAATTTTTTCAAATATATTTTTAGAAATATTACTGAATAGGAACAATTTTTACATTAAGATAGCGTTACATTTTATTAAACTCATATATTACCTAAATCCTTTAATAATTGAAAATTTTTAAATACACTCGACCCCTAAATTTGGTGGAAATAGAAGCTCTTCTAGAAGAACTCCCTGAAATACAATTTCATCAATTGTGTCGTTCAAAAATCCCGATTATGGTTACTAATTATCGCATTGTTTATAATCATAATAAACAAAGTAAGGGTGTACAACGAGTAAACAAAAGGCATAATAGGATAAGCTTTTTTGAAGAATTGGTAAAACCTTGGCTTCAGTATCGGTTTCTGTTGCCAACTTTGCAGCGCTCATTCAAACAAATGATCGCCAATATTTTAGATTTGAAAATGGAGGATCACCAAGTGATTCCTAATATTTATTTTTTGTTTGTTTTATTCTTTTATGTTTGTATTTTGGATTTAAACTACTTTATGTGCCTAAATCGTTATAAAAAAAATATCGTAAAATTTACGAAAAGTTGGTGTTTAAGTAACTTTAGTTGATGGTTAGTACGCTAAAGTTAAAAAGCTAGCGCCATTTAAAAAAGCAATTCCAGCGAAAATTAACTCTGCGAAGGGAAACCAATATAAATACATATACATATATGTATATATACATAAATACATACCTATAAAACTACAGACATCGAGCATCGCCGAATTCAAAATTTCCTCAGCCCGAATTTTCCAAAATTCATTTGAAGCTTTGGTTATTATACCTTTTTTCCTGTTACATCTGGAAATGAAAAAAAACATTTTCAACCTTGCGCCACCTTAAAACTAATTTGAGATCAATTATGAAAGAAGATCGTCTCAATGGGCTAGCTACTCTCAATATTCATTGCAATCTGGATGTTAATGTTGACTCTTTACCTTGGCAAATTGCATTATTGAAAGCATAGTTATTTAGTAAATAACGCATCAATTGACTTTTCTTTGAGTTGTGTCGAATTATATCCACAATTAAATACAATATGCCAATATTCTTGGCTGTAACAAATGATTTGACATAAAACCCCCTCAAAAAAGAAATCCTGCTTATCCGGCCGTCTAGCGCTATCAAAAAATATATTTTTTTATATTTTTTTAATGCTGAGTTCCAAATATTTATTTTGTAGCATATAAAAAGTCACTTCTATGTGAACCTCAAGAATTGTATAAAAACTTTGCTTTCGCATATTTTTATAACACAAATAATACTAAAAATGACGTTAAAAATATTTTGCCTTTGTAACGTGGAAAAAAATTAAAATCCCCAGTTATCGGAAGTTTTTGAGGACCATAGACTCTGAAATAGTTTAAAAAATAAAAAGAAACCTTGTACATATCTATGTTTCAGACAAGAATTGTGAACGCTATCCCGCCCGCAAACTGACAACTTTTGCAAGGAAATAATTTACGGCCCCATGGATAACTCCGACATTTTTCAATAATTTGGAGCCACAAAATCATATTATATAGTTTATGTGATTGTTTAAATAAACCTCAAAGTTTGGTTAATTGCACTTTTTTCATTTCGCAAACAAATTTTTTTTTATCGAAAGCACCTTTCCTGCACCTCTGCCGGACTTCCTTACTAACTTAACTTTGATTTTGTTCTGATTTTCTGACCGGGTGTTAATTTGATGTATGTATGTACATATATTGGAACAAATTTAATAAATATATGTGGCAAAATTATAATTTTGATTGATTTGGGGTTTCATGTGATTTGAATGTTTCCGCCTACTTTGTGAGATTTCAAAACCTTTCAATTAATACGTTAAGTCTCGTGTATACATATACAATTATTTGGTGGACACCTCAGAAGTGAATAATTTAAATTGCTGTATATTAAAAATGACTTTGTTCTAAGATTTGATTAAACAATCGTTTACTATACGGATGATTCATCCAGCGTGAAGGCAAACTGAAAATTCTTAATAATTCATTAATTTCTAATTATCTTTTCCCTATATTGCTTTCGGTAGTATAAAATTGTGTGATTATACATACATATGTATTGAATCGGGCTGATATACAAACAGCTCCTAGTCATCTTCAAATGATTTCTGAACATCTCAGGATCCTTTTCCGCTAATTTATTTTACGATCGGCCAGTGTCCTGTGAGAACACGACGTTAGGCCTACCCTTTGTCAAACTAACAGATGTTCTCTTTAGGACGTATTCGCGCCATGTAAATTTTGGAATTTTTCATCCTGGCGATGTGCGCCATCGTTGAGCAGATTGCTGAAGATGGTCGAGGTAAACGATCCTGTTTATTAAACCTATTTGAACTGGAATTGAACAGCTCACGAGGTTGCTGTTGTCACTGAACCCTCTCTGGCTAGCTGATCGGCTGCCTCATTTCCAGCTATGTTGCGATGCCTAGAAACCCAAATTAAATCTACTAAGGGCTGGTTGCATCCTCAGTTTAATAGTGTCCTGCATTGCCTAACCATAAGCAAATTGAGGCAGTTGGTAAGATTTCTTCCCATCTAGGAAGTCTGAAAACACCCCTGCCTCATAACCTTGCCTCATCTTGGAACCGTCAGTTTATATGTGGTGATTCCAGGTGGACATATCAAAACCTCAAATCTTGACGAGATTAGAACCCAAAAAGGCCTATGGAAATATTTTTCTGTCTGCCTATAGTCTGATCGTGGCGGGCAAGAGAAAATTAACTTTGCAATGTCATGTCCCTTCATTCTTTCCTTCCACAAGCCTAGTTCTCGGAGCCTTTCAGCTAACACAGATGCAGATGGTAGGAAATGTGTTATAACGCGCCCGCTTATCTCTACACTCTTCCTAGCTTGACTTTGTTTTTATTTGTTACGCAAGGCTGTCTTCCATAATAGTTCTGTATTCTGTTTCCACAAAATATTCATAGAAAGGAGCGAAAGTAAAGGTAAAACTGGAAAACTGAAAGATCCGCTTCTGGCTGATGGAGGATCTTCAAAAGTGATAAAGTATAAATTGCACTTTATGAAGATAAAATAGTTTTTTGTAGAATTTTTCAATAAAATACATAATTGACTTTTATAAAGAAATTATTAGGTACCGATTAGCTGGATAACTTGAAAACTCTAAGCTTTGATTTGCAGCTGGCAATGTTACCTATCACAGTCATCAACCCGTCGATTCGTATTCGTTTCAAGTACACAAAAATCTTATAGAAAGAACACATTTCGTCAGTTAGGGATCTTAAACGTTTTATTAATTTGTCAAATATTGTTCGGCCACCATCACGCTAGAAGTCAACAATTTTTTACTTTGACGAGATAAATCTTCAAAAATCGTCAGTTTGAGTTCGATCTAATTGTTTTCACGTGATACCATTACTAACGACATCATTTAATTTTCTGTGCAGTACAATATGTGACTACATTTGCATTATTAAAAAATATTGCTAACATTTAATTTATGTTTTTCATTGATACCTTTACAGATGTATCCTCGTTGACCGAACTTGCTGCTCGCTGTGTCGCCTCGTACATCCCCTTCGAATTGGTCGAACACGTGTATCCGCCCGTGCCAGAGCAATTGCAACTGCGTATAGCTTTCTGGAGTTTTCCGGATAATGAGGAGGACATACGTCTCTACTCGTGCTTGGCAAACAGTTCAGCAGATGAATTCAATCGAGGCGATCAATTGTTTAAGACGCGCGCCGTCAAAGACACACTGCAAATTGGTTTGTCCATTAATAAAACTAAATAATTTTCTTTCTGAGGAATATACATACACACTTTGTTCATTCATTCATTTATTCATATATAAATTCGCATTTTGCTTATAGGTTTTCATCTATCTGCCACAGTAGTTGGCCAAACACCACGTGCTCACTTTAATGTAGCCGTTACGTTCGATCGCAGGCGCATCTCTTCATGCAATTGCACTTGCACCTCGCTCGCCTACTGGTGCTCGCACGTGGTCGCCGTTTGTTTACATAGAATACATAATGTTAGTAAACCGATTGCATATATGTGCATACATACTTACATACTTTATACTTGCACTAACACTTGTAGATTATAATTGTAATTTATTTTTTCTTGCTTATTTACGCCGGTTGTGTGCAGCCCCTAGAAGTATGTTTACGTGCACCGGTCTCCGAATCATTGACGCGCCTACAGCGTGATCAACTGCAGAAATTCGCTCAATATTTAATCAGCGAATTACCGCAACAAATTCTGCCAACAGCGCAGCGTTTGCTCGATGAGCTGCTTAGCTCACAGCCCACTGCCATTAATACCGTGTGTGGTGCGCCTGATCCGACAGCTGGTGCTTCTGTTCATGATCAGACTAGTTGGTATTTGGACGAGAAGACCTTGCATGCTAATATTAAGCGTATTTTAATTAAATTCTGCCTACCGGCGCCTATAGTTTTTAGGTAAGTCAATCAAGCGCTAAGAAATTATATTTTTTAATCAAAAAGAAAAGAAAAAAAATGTGAATAAAAACGATTTTTGTATGCTTTTAGCGATGTAAATTATTTAACAAACTCTGCTCCACCGGCTGCTGCCGAATGGAGTTCGCTGTTGCGTCCGTTACGCGGTCGTGAGCCGGAGGGCATGTGGAATCTATTGTCGATTGTACGTGAAATGTATAGACGTTGTGATCGCAATGCCGTGCGACTGCTGGAAATCATCACCGAGGAATGTATGGTGTGCGATCAAATATTGATATGGTGGTTCCAAACGAAATTGTCGCTAATGATGGGCTCTCACGGTCATAGCGGTGGCAAACATTCGAATACACATTCGAATTCAACGGCTCTTCAACATGCATGTAGTTCACTGTGCGATGAGATTGTGGTGCTGTGGCGTTTGGCAGCATTAAATCCGGGCTTGGCGCCTGATGAGCGCGATATGCTGCACGCGCAATTCACTGCATGGCATCTGAAGATACTCGATCGCGTGGTGAAGTGTCGCATGATGCCGCCATCGTACAGCAACAAACATCAACAGAATTCGAGGTAAATGAAATATCCTTTTTTCTTGTGGAGAGGTTGTAAGAAACGATTATTTTTTTAAAAATATATATACATATATATATCTATATCTTTTTATATGCCTACTGTTATATCTTTTCTTTCCTGGTGTTTTTATAATTATTATTGGCTCATAAGACCTTGCCTACGACCTCACACTGTGCTCCTTGTCCTGGTCCCTATTCTAGTCTTTGTCTCCTACGCGAATTGCTAATATATGTACAATGGACACATTCTAATCGATATTTCTTTTTAACTGTTCACGTGTGTTTTTTTTTTATTATGCACATAATTTTAATTTTAACCTTTTTTTTATATGCTTACCTCTTAGTTAGTTTGAAAATATACTCGTGACGTACAAATATTCTTCCTAATTTTTATCAGATCGGATGCCGAGTTGTTTGTTGGATTTAAGCCGGCCATCGAAGCATGCTATTTGGACTGGGAAGAGTATCCCATTGTGGGAATCACACATACACATGATACCAATCCAATATACTATTCGCCCTTTACCTGCTTCAAGCACACTGACTCGAAGAACGAAACAAATGGCGGCCAATTAAATGCCACGCAAGCTGTAATGGCAAACAACAAACATTACAACTACATCAGTTCATCCACAGATCACGGTATGCATGGAGCGTTTAAGCAACGACACGAGCGCCCATTCCGTGAGCGCTTCTACATTTCGTCCAGCAACAATTCGAGTAACTCTTCAAGTGACAGCGTGCACGCACGTTTGCATCAAGGACTTGGAGCGGCTGGCGTTGCGGTCATACCTTCAATAACTGATGGTTTATCTAGCAATATTGGCGTTGGCAATATCTTGGGTAACGTAGAAGGAGGTAGCGTCTTACGTACAGATGCTGGACCTAGTGGGAGTGGGCATGGTGGAGGGATTCCAGGTGGTGGCGTCACGATAACCAGCATTAACGGGCCCTCAGCAATTGCTGATTTGCCAAGATTGCCAATGAGTAGTGTTGCTGGCGGCGGTGTTGGTGGTGGTGGTGGCGATGGTAATCGCTCTAGCGCAAGCAGCGAAGGATTTTGCGAGAATGAAGACTTTGGTGGTGATAGCAGCAGCAACAATCTATGCGCTGAGGGTGGACAAACGTTGGAACCAGCTCATGCGGCTGCAGTAGGTGTGGGTGCTGGCAGTGTGAGCATGACAATGCGTTTAGAGGAAGGAGACTCACAGCGTGGGTTCGAAGCCTTAAGCACTATTGCCATCGCCGAAGTACCGGTCTTGGGGGCCGTTGGACCTGGCGGTGGCTCTTCATATAAAACTACCACTTCGCTGTCGTCTGACACCTCGTCGTCGACCTCAAGCTCCTCGTCGAACTCATCATCGTCTTCGATGTTAATGGGTGCGGCAGGCATCGATACTACGCCCGAAATGACAGCAAAATGTAGCAATAAAATGACAGTGATTGACGTCAGACGTTTGTCGAAGGATGAATCATTCTCTTCTTCTAGCGATGAGTTCGTCACACAGGACTTACCGCCTGTGGTAAAGTCAGACGAACTAACTCCATTAGCTAGCACGTCAGCGGCAGCGGCGGCTGTGGCTGCATCCGCGGCAGCACCAGCTTCCACTGTCATTGCCACTTCATCAACATCCAATAAGCAAGCAATATCCGGCAAAAGTTCTCATACAGATGCTGCGGTAGTTAGTCACCCAATACCAACAACGTCGACTACAGTGCCGCACACGACAACGTCTACGAACGAAAAGCCGCACATATTTTCAAATGTTCGACCCACTGAGGACGCCTGGGATATACTTTTGGCACGCGCTGAGGGCCTGCATGCGCATGGACACGGGCGAGAGGCATGCATATTGGCGGTGCGTCTGGCGGAGGAGATGTTGGCAAATCCACCAAACCTAATGGTGGAACTACCACAGATGCCGAAGCGCAAAGGCAAAAATAAGAACATCAACCCCATCTCGCATCACCTCACTGTACTGGCATCGTCCACCTTGTCGAAATGTGCATTCTTGTGCACTGTGCTCTCCGAGAACTCGGAGCACTCTCACATCGCTTTCAGAATTTGTTTATTTGCATTGGAAATGCCACGGCCACCAGCTAGCACAAAACCATTAGAAGTTAAACTGGCTAACCAAGAGGCAGATATACTTACGTTGCTGAAAAAGATCCCGCTTAACGAGCCAGAGCTAAGGGTTATGAGAGATCGTGCCGAATGTCTGCGCAACGGTACATTAAAATCGCGCGGAGAGGCATTGTTACCCATCAACTTGGCTACATTCATTTTCGATGCTCTGGTCATGCCATCGCTTACCGTTAAGGAACAACGCAACCGCCTGATGAGCATGATGTTACCCTCCGACGAGACTTTGGGATTTGAAGCAGCCGTTGCCGCATTGGGACTTAAAGCAAATGTATCGGAGGCCGAGCACCCGCTGCTGTGTGAGGGCACTCGTCGTCAACGTGGCGAACTGGCGCTAACGCTGCTCTGCTACTACAAGGATGAACCTCGTAAAATCGCTAAGATTATTGAGAAACTATTGGATCGTGAGATACACATATTGTTGAAATCGCCATTGCTGCCAGCCTATTACTCAAATAACCCGCCCGTGCGCACGGCCGCATCGTCTATGTCACGGCGCGAGGAACATGAGTACGCCAGCGCTCTCAATGGCGGCACACACAATGCCAATCTCATCGATATGTTCCCTTCAGACTATGGCTCTGTGGGAGGCAACAGTCGGCCGCACAGTTCAACCAGCGCCGAATTAGAGGTGGGCATGGGTGCGCTTAGTGTCTCCTCGTCGCAAGGTGGCGGCAGTGGCACCTTAACTACCGGCGCTGGCAGTAGTCAGACGATGACCGGGCCTGGTGGACAAGCGAACGTCTCTGGCGGTGCTACCAGTCGTTCCAAGGACAGCCGCTATAAAGGCAAACGCGCCTACCCGTCTATACCCAATCAACCGTCGGAAGCCAGCGCACATTTCATGTTTGAGCTAGCAAAGAATTTACTAATAAAAGCAGGTGGCAATTCGTCGACTTCGCTTTTCACACAAGCCACCACCAATCAAAATCATCATGGACCGCATCGTGCGCTGCATATGTGCGCCTTTCAGCTGGGTCTGTACGCTCTGGGACTGCATAACTGGGTCAGTCCCAACTGGTTGTCGCGCACCTATTCGTCGCACGTGTCCTGGATTCTCGGTCAAGCAATGGAAATCGGTGCACCGGCTATTAGTTTTCTAATCGATACTTGGGAAGGGCACCTAACACCGCCCGAGGCAGCTGGCATGGCCGATCGTGCTTCCCGCGGCTGGGACAACAATATGGTATACCCAGCGGCTGAGCTCGCACTTTCCGTATTACCACACGCTGCTGCTCTCAATCCCAACGAAATACAACGGGCCATTCTGCAATGCAAGGAACAGAGCGATCACATGCTTGAGCGAGCCTGCATCACCGTCGAAAATGCAGCCAAGGGTGGTGGTGTTTACCCCGAAGTGCTATTCCAAGTAGCGCGTTACTGGTACGAGTTATATGGTCATAATACACCAAACAATGAACATGAACAGCACGATGACCATCTCGATCATTCGGCGGTGAGTCTCAGTGCACTGATCGAATCCCAGCAGCATCACGAAATGCAACAGCAAATGCAGGCGCAAGTACAAGCGCAACAGCAGCCACCAGGCGGTATGGTTGGTCCGCCGCCTGTCATGTCAACAGGCCCACCGAGTGGTCCCAATGCGCCCGGCCAGCCAGGTCAGGTCGTGGTCACCACGGCGCCACAGCCCTTCCAGCAAGGTGTTGCCACACTGGCGTCCATCGGTTTGCCACCATATCCGCCGTATAGTTTCTGCCAAAACCTGTACCATCACAATATCGCCACCTATCCGGGCAATCAGATGCAAATGTACATCTCTGCCGGACCACCGCCACCGCAAGCATATCCCGGTTACCCGCCGCCGCAAGCGCAGCAACAGAACGCGTCACCCTTACAACCAGGTGTACCTAACCAGCCGCCCTCAGCGTATGTGCATCAGTCGCCTGCACCGGGCGGAGGATTTCCACCACAAATGCCACCGCCACAATTGCCGCCGCAGGCATACCAGGCGATGCAATGTGGTGCTGCGGGCGCTCCAACATCCGGCTTTTCACCGCAATCCGTTCAGAGTGGACCACCACAAATGCCGCCACAGAATATGCAACAAGTTGCTGCAGCCGCGTACTATGCACAGCCGCCACATCAGCAGGGGCCATCACAGCTTTCCTCACAGGCGACGGCGGCAGCCAGCGTGGCCATGGCGCAGCACCAAATGCGGCAGCAGCAGCAGCAACAACAACAACAACAACAACAACAACAACAGCAGAACGTGTATCCGCCGTTTCTGCAAGCATCGCAGGTGCAGCAACCGCCGGTGCATGCCTCGCAGCCTCAGCCGCCTGTACGGCAACGACATCCTCATCAATTCACGTAAGTTGAAAGCATGCTGGAAAGGCTGCGAAAGACTTCGACATATTTCATATCAATGAAATGAAATATATATTTTTTTTTTAATTCGCAGCTCCACTCAATTGCGTTATCTGCTCGCCGCCTACAATGTCGGCATGTTGGCCATGGAGACTTTGGCACGGCGCGTACATGATGACCGTCCACAAGCGAAATATGCCCGCAATCCACCCTACGGCGAGGATGTGAAATGGTTGTTGCGCATCTCCAAGAAACTGGGCACTCAATATCTGCATCAGTTCTGCGTATGCGCGGTAAATTCCATTGTCAGCCCCTTCGTTCTGCACGATGTCGCTATCGAGTCGGCGCACTATTTAGGACGCAATAACCATCAGTTAGTTATGCAACACCTTCGCTCGGCGCTCACTCCATTGGTACAAAAGTGCCAACAAATGTAAGTGACAAAGTCTTATAAACATATATCATTTCATTCCGATGCAATAGTTATAACTTAATTCTCTTGCACAAAACTCAGGTATATTCAGTGTATACACCAGAAGTTATACCATCTTACACAGGCTGATTATGAGGATTTTGCCAGCATAATTTTAGCAGCACGCGCCGCTTTTCAAATCACGCCCGAAGGCAGTGCTCAGTTCAAAGACTGGCTGCAGTCTATCAAAAGGTAAGTGAGAATATCATAATCACAAAAAACAAAAAATTTTTATATATTTGTAGCAAAAATGTCATACCAATATAATATCCATATATTAACTATATTCCAGATCGAAATCCTGCAAAAAAGAGTTGTGGACGCAAATCAACGCAGCTCTACAGAGCAATTCCAAATGACAAAGACTTGATTCCTTTAGTTTGTCACATTCATCATCTGCTTCTAAAATTGACAATTACTTTTCTGCAAATAATACAACGACTTCGACCACATCACCAACAACTACATTGAATGCCCTCGATATAGCAAAAACAAAAGGCGTTACAGATATCCCACTAGTTGTGGGTGCGTCAGTTGCAACACCGTTAGTGTTAAATAATGAAGTTTCGGGTGGCAGCAGCAGTAGCAACAATCACAGTGATTTAAACAAGGGCGATAACCAAAATAGCTGCTTTCACAATGCGCTCAACGGCAGCAGTAATGCCCACGAAAGTAATGTCCACCACAACAGCAGCTATAGCAAAAATATAAAAGGGAATAGCACTGTTACAGCGCTAAGCAATACGCCACCGTGCAGCGCAGATCTGAAAAACGCCGTGAGCTTCACTTACTATGCCAGCGCTAGTGACTCAGTAGCACCAACAACATCAAGCGCTACCACAACCCATCGGCATACGCCAACAACACCGCCGCCACCGCCACCGCCGCCACCACCACCGCCGTCGTTAGCAGCGCATTATCACCACCACCAGCAAGCGCTGCAGCAAACTCACCAGCAGCATTATGCAGCTACCAGTGCAGGGGCGGCTTTGTCGGATGCATTTCATCACCAGCAGATGCAACTACAGTTGCAGCAGCAATACAAGCAGCACTATCAGCTGCAAACAGCGTACTACCACCACCAGCATCAGCAACAGCAACAGCAGCAACAACAGCAACAACAACAAGAGGAGAAACATGCAGATGCGGAAGCACAGTCCGGAACACAGTACCAACATCCACCCTGTCATCCAGCAGCAATAGCAACAACAACTCAACATTCCGGACGCAACAGACAAGCAACGCACGCTACATTGACGTCACACTCAACGAATACACAACAATTGTCGCATGCGCTGCCGCATCAACACTCACAAACGCCACAGCACAGCAGCGTTTCAGCTGCGGCACAACAGCAACAACATCTCTTTCCAACAGCTATGCTCGCGATAGCCACCGCTCCGCCAACAACATATGGTGCTGGCAGCAGCAGCGCTGCAGCGATACCCAGCATAAGCACCGTTAATACAACACAAAATGTGAATGTAATTTCGGCAGCGCCAATTGTATTGGAATTTAGCAACTTTCCGCTGAACTGTATGCGATCAAATGTCAGCGGCGTGAGTGCGGCAGCTCCGTCAGCGGCTGTAGCAGTGGTGGCAACATCGCAAGAAAATAATGATGCCAGTCGTGGTGTGTTGGGTACAGCGACCGAGCAATCTAATGGGCATATACACCCTCATCATCGACATCATCATCACTATCACAATGCAACATCAGCAATGCATACACATGCACATCCACAACCGCTGCAGCAGCAACATCAACAGCAGCTACAACACACTACGTCGCAGCATCAGCAGCAACTTCAGCCAAAAATGGCCGCCGTAGAGGAACGGTCTCAAATGCAGCAGTTGCAACATCACCAGCACAACCAGAATCACCACCAATACGCATCTCAATTTGGTTATCATCATCATCATCATCATCATCAAAATTTGCGCCATTATCATCATCCGCCGCCGCCGCCACTACCGCCCATGTAAAGCAGTGCGCGTGCACGGTAAAGGTAGTGAATAGGAAATGCATTAGTAATAATGTTGCGCAACATGTTGCCGCAACACAACGCGTTGAAGCGATAGCATAAGGGAGTGTTTGTAAGAAAATCATGAATAACAAGCAATTTTTTGAACTTACCACCGTTTCCCGTAATGATAGTTTGTTTAATTTTCCTTATGATTTTTTCTTTTAAGTAATTAATTATTGAATTATCGTTCGTTTATTTATTTATTAAAATATTTCTACGTTAATAAACCTTTTTAGTTCCGTTTTAATACATGCATATAGTATGTACATAAGTGCATACTTTCAGTTAGTAGACTGGACTGATTTTTTTTCTTAATGTAAAGTAACATTTATCATATTATTCAGGATGTTTTTATATACATATACATATATGTACGTATACATATATGAAACCAAAATCTTTATTATACATCCTTTATTATTTTCAATAGAAATATTAATTATTTAGATTTACTTGGACGATAAAGTCATTGAAGACAATGCAAAATAAAGAACGGAACAGAAAAAACGAAATCAAGACGATAGCTACTACAACTATTTGAATCTGACGTGAGATGTTGCCTGTTTTGCAGCAGTAATGTGTTCAAAAACTCTTTTTTTATTACTATTGCTCCTATTTAAGAAAACTAAGCACTTCTGAAGATCCTTTCGTGCACTCATCTTTCGCTTATGCAATAATTAATTATTAAAAATCTTATTACCAGAATAAAAAATTTTATTAGCATATTTTTGTAAATTCACATTATTTTTTTAAGCATTAAGTACGGAGTTGTGAGTGTTTTTCTTTATTTTGGCTTTATATATCCGTATTTCTCATCAACATACAAACAAAAACATTTGTATATATTTAAAAGCGTTACATATAGGCTAATATACACACATATATGTACATACTTTTTTATTGAAGTAAATTTTTTTTTTGTAAAAATACTATGTAAGAATCTACGAAAATAATGGTAGATTTGGTGACGATGCATATTTATACATATGTACATACATACGTACATACAAACTTATGTTTATATGAATTGAATTGGCAACCGTTTTTTTTTTTTTTTTTGTTTTTTATACATTCATGTATTTAATTATTTTATTAATTTAAAGCTTTTATTTTATACACATATTTACAAAAATACATGCACCACATAGGATATACATACATACATACTTATATATGTATGTACATCCACGATTAATGCTAAATGAATATTTCGTAATTTTACATACATATACATAAATTTTTTTAATATAAAATTTTATTTAAAAAACTAAAAAAAAAATATAAAAGTAGTTTTGAATAAATATGATTTTTTGGATTTATCTCAAAACTCACGCGAAAAAGAGAAAATCAACTTGTCTTTTTATTTATTTATTTTTCAATTTATAAAGAATTATTGGATTTTTAAAAGAGGGATGGATTGAGAAGAAAGGATGAAGGGCAGACAGCTATTGACGTAAAATCTAGTTGAATACCTTGAAAATTCAAATATTCTAAAATTCGATACTACAGTCCAATATTATTGACTGAAATTTTTGAGAAGTATACTCATTCACAATAGAATTATGTGTGCCACCGTTCGGACTATAGTCCCATTCGCGATGAAACTCTTCCGACCTTGATAACGATTTACGCAGTGTTACGAAATGGACGTTCTATGTCTCCGCATTTGATGAAACCGAAATTACTTAAATGAAAGTATACACGTCCTTCATCGAAACCAGAAACATCTGGCACTTAAGACCGAACAAATTCCGAAACGGTTAAAAACATACCGCCCATTGATCTCAATTTGAACCAATTAAAAACTATTTAAATTGTTGAACCATTTTTTTTTTTTGGAGGACAAAATTATTTACATAGTTGCAAGTAGGAAGTACTAATTATTTTTGAAGATTGTCACGATTGTCACATGATCATTTGCTTCAACAAAAAATAAAATAAAATTTAAAAAAAATTAACCAGGATCTGAATTGAAACATAAATGAAATTATTACAATTCAGTCTAGCAAATTAAACCGAAATTTTTAAATTATTAAAGCCGTACATAAACAAAAACGTTGGTGAATTCCTATGTATAAGGTGGTGTTGCTGGAACATTAAAGTTTATTTTTTTTCTTTCGCTTTGAAGCACTGAGTGTCAAATAGATTCATTTTGTGTAAGTTTATGAAAGATTTAAAAAAAAATATCTGTAAAATTTTTATTTTTGTACACTCGTGCTACCACCTGGTATGAAAACATAACCAAAGTGTGCATATTTTCGTCACAAGTTTAGCAGTCTTTGTACATAATTTTTTTTAGCTAAACGAAGAAACAATTCAGAAATTGCTTATATTTTGTTTGTTCGTCTTTACCATTTTGTTTCTCTATGACGCCACGACCTGTGAAGTCGAAAACAAAAAGAAAACATACGAGCATATCTATTTTTGCCAACTTCAAATTCACCATTCTTAAAAATAGAGAATGGAGAATATATCATTTTTAATAAAACGGAAAATTTAATAATGCAAATTTCACATCGGTCCTTATATTATTATTTATTTCCTTTTTCACGCAAACAAAAAGCTGTTGGGCATTGATAAAATTAAAGAACGAATATTACAAAGAAGTTGTAAGTCTTCTTTCACACCGCTAACAAAATATCTCGTATATTTCATCATACAAAAACGAATTTGAAATAAGTTGATACAAATTAGAATCTAACTCAATTACCACATAGAAAAAATAAACGCGGTGCAATTTCTTTGTAAAACAAGTTCTTTGTCCGAATTAGGATATCAACTGAAGAAACATGTTGGATAAACATTTCTCTGATTTTCTCTAAGCTATCGGAACGATGTTGACTTAAGAAATTAGAGAACTATGCATTTCCAAATATACATATTTCTAAAGCTTGATTTTGGTTAGAGATCAGATGGAGAACTACAACAGTGCGAACTAAAAAAATTCTCAGTGTTTGGAGAAATATTTGATTTCACCATCTGATCCCACAAAGCGGCAGCCAATGCAACCGTTTGATATTCAGTATATAATTATTATTAAACAATAAATCATTCTTTATGCTAATTTTTAACAACAAAAGGGTTTGTTGTAAGATTCACCCTCAAAATTAGTTATTTTAAAGAACATCCATAGTAACAAATATGTTGCATGGCTTTTCGTGCCCTTTGGCAAGTTATATCGGCTTAGATTCTGATATCAATTAGCGAATGTCGAATTCGTACCAGTATGGTGAAAAACGCCGAGATATTTTGTTAGCGAAACGAAACAGGAACTTGCACCTTCTTTGTAATATACATACGTTCTTTGGTCATATTTTTGAATTTCTTAAAACAAATTGCGCGTTAAATGAAATAGTGGCATATTGGAAAAAAAGTTGAAAGCTCTTAAGAGACGATATCAAAAAGAAATTTTTACTTTTTTTTATAAATTTTTCACTTAAATAGATTTCGTGAAACCGGTCCTAAGAAAAATTCATTAAAAGTTTTCAATTGCTATATGCTTCCCTAAAGTAAAAACTAGTAGTACAACTATAGTAAAAATGTATGCATATAAACTTACTTCGTATGTTTTCGTAGTATAAATCAAAATCAATTTTTTAAACAAAATAAAAAGGCGAAAACAAAAATTTATTCTTCATTTTTATTAAAAAAAAAAAACATTTTATTTTATACATACATACATACATACATATATGCGTGCCACTGTTGCTACATACGCGTAAAGTATTTACACAGCCAATTCCAACACTTTTATATAAATGTATTAATTTTATTTATATTTTTTTACAAACTTAATACACAAGTTAGCAAGATTTTGAAATGTCGGCAAAACCATGACTCATGTATACGTAGCTATGTACGAGTACATATGTCCATACATATACATTTGTAGGTAAATAACTATACACACACACAAACATACAAGCTATTTATTAACGCACTAACACTTGTACATACATACTTATAAAGATAAAATTAATAAATATATTTACACTATTAATTAGGCTATTTAAACAAAAAAAAACAGAAAAATTACCTCATTCTTTACAATTTTACAATTAATTACTACTAACTTTAATGGTTAAAATTTAGCATACATATATGTATGTATGTATGTACTATTGCAAAAGAATTAAAACATAACTTAAATACTCATCACACATGTAGTAGTTACAAATGCAATAATTTATTATATTGTAAGAGAATTGTAATTAAAATAAAAATAAAAAAAATTATGCACATATGTATGTATGTATGTATGTATGTATGTACGAATATGTATTTGCAACGGTAAGTCATTGTTGTAGTGAAGCAAATGCATATGCACTTGTATGTATACTATAAAATCGGAAAACATACAGACACATACATACATACATACATACATACATACATACATATGTACATATAGAAAAATAATTTGTGAAAAGCTACATATGTATATGTACATACATATGTATGTATAAATTTTAGCTGCAAGACTGTAAATATTAAAAATCATTGTGTGTTTGTTGCATGTGCATGTGAGTATATACAGACATAAAACACAAATACCGTTAACATTGATTTAAAAAAACATAAAACACGAATAGCGTTAACATTGATTCAAAAAACGATTTTTTTTAAATGGTATTCACACTATTTTTCAATTCGTTTTTGTTAAGTTTTTGTTTAAATTTTAAAGTGAGTTAAGTCGAGTTAAAAGTAAATTATTCAAAATAATCCATCAGAATTTTTAGTCGCTTTAAATTGTGTTGGTGGCCGTTGTGGTCGACTGGGTAGCGGTGTGTGCTATAACTCGATATGCCGCTGAGTGCGGGATTCGAATCTCAGTCAGGGCAAGTAACATTTTAATCATAGAAAAAGTTTATTTCTTTAAGCGGTCACCCCTTGGCAGGTTTTGGCAAACCTACGATGGCGTTTCTGCCATGGAAAAGCTTCTCATAAAATACATCTGCCGTTCGTAGTCGGCACAAAATTGTAGGTCTCTCCATTTGTTTTAGAATATAAAAACACACACTACAAACGGTAGGAGAGCTCTGCCTAACACGGAGCGTAAATATATAGTGTACGCGCCAAATTATTATTATTATTATTAAATTGAGTTGGCTATAAACCTGCTTAAAATCTGTCGAATTTTTATCAATGCACAATGATAAGAAACGATGGTTTATATTTACATATTTGATGAAACCAAAAGTTAATGTAAAATACAAAAGGCATTTCAAATCTTAGTTTTGTACGAGTTGTTTTAAACAGTTTTAATGTGGTGTATTTTTAGAATAATTAGTATGCCGAAAAATTGAAACCATCTCTTATTTCTTTTCATAAATAAATTTTACAAAGATATGGGCTCCAAAAAAAGGATTTACCAGCATTAAAAACATTAATGTCATAATTTTTCAAAATATCACTCTCCAAAAGAGTAGACGAACAGATGTTATTTCATTGATTTCCAATACGCAGGATATTAAAAAAAAACGCAACTATAAATTGACTTAGAAAACGCCATTTATAAACCAGACTTAAAAATCGATTTCGCTTAAAATATTACGCAAATTATTCTTCAAAGAAAAGCATCAAATATTAATTCGTCGACGTCAAAAATATCAATATAACGTCCCTTTTTAGATGGAATTCAGAAATAAAGGAATGTATCCGAAGTCCATGACTTAGTTCGAACGCCGTTGGATTCGGTGTTACGGTTTTTTTGTAGATTTCAAGAAAACTCGGACAACGTCGAATTCAGTGGAAGACCGGAATATTCTTTAGCATATGAACAAGTTGTCAACTAAATTAATTGAAAGTCATTTATGGATTAAAAAAAAACTTCACAAACCTCCCGTACTTTAAGCACGACTCGTTTCGAATTTTCTCCCACATCGTAGCGAATTAGTTCCGAAACAATGCGGACTACTCCCGAAAATTCGCTGAATTGTTCCAAATCGCCTTAAAGGTTCTGAAAAATCCCATATTAATTTTTACATAACTTCCTTCTAACTGAGCTCAAAGCGATACTAGAAACTTTCTTGTGACAGTTTCACAGCGATATATACATATGTACTTATATAGTTTATTTGCAACCCTATATCGAAATTTATTTTGTTGCTTTTTGTTCATTTTCTTGTCCGATTTTTAGTCACTCCTTGTCAAGTTTGGCTTGGAGGCAAAGCGGTGTCGGCGTTGTGTCATCTTCAGTGTCAATTTTCTTGTAGAATTTTATTATTTAATTAACTTCTTATATAAACGCACTGCCGATATACATATGTACATACATGTTATGGATAAATTTCGTCAATTTTTTTTTAATGTTTAGTTAAAAGTTATGCGGCCGCATTTAGGCAATTCGCTAATTGTCTACGGGTATTTTGAATAGACACAGTCAAGTAATTAACTCAATTAAGCGCTGTCTGAATGGGGTTTAAGAATATTATCTTTCTGTAAGTCGATTATTTCCAATATTAAAATCACATTTCTCATCAATTCATACATTTTTTTTATGCAATACCCAATTGAAAAAATGTTAATTATAATTAAGAGAAAAATTATTTTAGAAAGAGACATTGAGAAACATACAATCGAGTATGTTTGCATGCATATATGTACATACATATGTCTTTATGTACTCACATTCAAATGCCTAAATGCAATTAAATAAATATACATACATACAATTAATTAGGCGATTCACAAAGTGTTGTAAACTTTACGACATCACCTAAATGAATAAAATAATTTTAAAAGCGTAATATTTCAGTTTCGCTTTCGATATGGAATCTGTATCGTTAAGTGCTAAGAAACTTTACACTCTCGCGAAAATAAATAGCTCACTGCATTGTAACATATGTAGATGCTAATGTGTGAAATATGATTTAAACATATGTACATACATACATACATACATATACACTTCTGGTATATAGATTAAATGAATTTTAAATACAGGTATATTTCATATGCAAACATACATACATACTTAATCTATATACTATGCATGTTTGTAAATAAACACTAGTTTTCATTTTTGCCAAATATGTAGATTTCTGTTATTTCTTTTTATAAAGTATTCTTGAGTTTATTGTACATACCTATGTACATATGTATATACTTTTATATACATACTAACTGCTTCATACATACATATATATGTACATACATACATGCATCATACATATGTAGATGCACATGCTATACACACATACATATATATATACATATATATATATAAATTTATGTATATACATACATAAATACTTTTGATTTAAATATAATGTTGTAAAGAGTTAAAGTTTTGATGAAAACCCTTTTAATATTTGCGAAAAAAACATTCCACTTAAGACCAAAAAAAAAGTTCATGAATAAATTGTAATTAAATGCAAAATGAAAAAAAAATAAAAAACACGAACCGCTTGCAGAGTTTTAAATGTAATTAAATATATGCAGAATATGTGAAAATTTTAGTGAAAATATCATAATAAGAGCAAATGTTCAGGCATATTTAAGATTTTAATGAAGTTAAAGTGCTCGCAATGAGTAAATAGTGGCGAACAAATACATGCGTATATAAGTTCTATGTATATATGCACTTACTATGTATACATACATACATATGTACATGCAGTCATAAAATAAATATTTCAATGGTCGTTATACATATATATACATATATACATTCTAGCATATATGCAATATATACAAACCTATGCTATAGTTATAAAAAAAATTGAAAAATCGTAGACACACACACACACACAGACAGACATAAACACATACAAATATATACATATGTAAATGTAAATTAAATATAAAAAAGTATTTACTAATATGTAAGTGAATTTAATTATTAATGAAAATTTCATACACGTATACATACATACAAACATACATACATACATATGTATGTACATACATATAAACACATATGCATACAAAGACACGAAACAATTACATGCAATGACGAAAAAGTGTTCTTGAAAACATAAAAAAAAACTAGCTCAATTGCGAAAAACACAAACATACATACCTACATACATACATACATACATACATACAATGTACATACATACATATGTACATACATACATTGCTTATACACTTGTGCCCTTCAAATTAAGATTTTGCAAGTTTTGACCCTCTTCTTTTTGTCTATTTAATTCAAATTTTTTTTTAAATAAAAATTTAATTAATTCCGTAACTACGAGTATAACCCTAACAATCGAAGTTTCAAAATTTCTACAGTAAGCACTAAAAGTTTTACATTAAAAAATTAAAAAAAAAAAGAGAACGGCATGTTATTGCTACCTGAAACTTGCAGTGTACAAAATTGCATACTCGAAAATTTTCCAAAAAGTGTGAGAAAAAAGTTTAAAATTTTTATGGCCGCTTTAAATATCAAAAAAAAAGTTTGTGATTACCGTACATCATTTGACACATCGAATTGTGTGGTTTTAGTTATAAAATAAATTATAATTTTTTTATTTAAAACTTATTTGTATTTAATAAACAAAAAAGAAGATGGTCGAAGCTTAAACAAAATTGTTAATTTAATTTGATGAGCCCAAAACATATACAAATACATACACACATAATTGCAAAACCAACTAAAAGCGCAAAAAAACGAAAAATTATACATAACTTACTATAACAATTTTTAAGCTGTACATTAAATGCAAATAGTAGTTTTGAAAAAAAAAGCAAGTAATATGAAAAATATGCGAAAAATGAAGGAACTTAAAAAATCCAAATCAATGCAGTTACCACCATTCCGCTCTCCCACCCTTAAAAAAAAAAAACACAACAACAAACACCCAACATGAATTTCGAAGCCAACGAAAGAAAGCAAAATAATTTCAAAGTTTCCCAAAAAAAAAAAAATTGTTAACCCAAACTGACCGCGCTTTGCGCAGCGATGCCAATTGACCTTTATTCAAAGCATATTTCCATATTCGAATTTCGAAAATGGGTTCATTCTTTCGCTTACAACAAGAACGCGCATAAACTAATTGTACCGACAATGCGTTTATACTTAGCTCACAGTAATAAATAAATACAAAATAATCAGTTCAATACCCTTAAACGAAAATCAGAAAAATAAAATACATCAATAATACAAAAGACAACAACAAATTCTCTAATCAGTAACCACTCCAATTGCAAATTTGAAATTATTGCAAAGCCTGCAAATCCAACAAGCTTATTAGTAATCAAATATTCGAAAATTATTTTACAGAAAGCAAACAAATTCAATTTAAATAACCAACTACAACAATATACTTAATCGCTAACTAAGAATAAAAAAACAAAAGAACTAAAAACTTTGATTTACAATAAACTGTCCGATTGATTGATTGTTCACAATACTTACATACATACATACATAAACACATAAATACATACCGGAATACTTGCATATAAATTCCCATAATCGAGTACATTACATAACTAATTACATGTATGTACTTGTGCATGTATACACTACATCAAAATACTTATGTATTACATACAATTATGTAATACATATGTATGTATTTGAATATTGAAATACTAAATTAAAAGCCAATAAGCAAAGGATCCACAAAGAACGCAAGCGCATACAGAAATTGTAAATCCAAAATTAACCAGAATTTTAAAGAGGAAACAAAAACACTAAACATCATGAAAATAAAGCAAAAAATAAACAACTTCAAAAGATTTGAGTTTTTCTATTAAAATAAACAAACAAAGGGTTGCGAGTAGTACCACTGCAGTAATAAGTCGGAAAATTGTTGCGTTGTTCAGACAGCGCTTAATTGAGTCAATTAGTAAAATTGGTCCACTCAAAATACACGAAGACAATTTGCTAATTACCTTAATGAGTTGTCTGTCTGTACGCCGCTTTAGATATTCCTTTATACAGTCAACAATTACTTAGCAAATTTTGTCAATTCAAAATACCCTAAGACAATATGCTAATTGTCTCAATTAAAGTTTTGTCTGAATGTGGCATAAGGAAACGGTCTAGAGATTGACAAACATTCCATTCCACTATTAGACAAACACTTTTTAGACACCCATAAAATCAAGGCGAATGCATAAAAGGTAATTAGTAGCATACCGTCATAAATTTTATGTTTTTGATTGACCTTCGGGAAATTCAAGAGACCTTCTCTCCTACATTTTTTTTTCTTTCTCTTTTCTGAATGGACATCTTCTACTTTTGCTACCTACAGAATGGCTTCAAGAAGGGCTTTTGTTGGATGACTATATAAGGTCTTTGCAAGCTGTTCTTCGAAAACTGCTTCTTTAATCATAAAAAATCAAAAAAAAAAAACTGTTTTGACGTACCAAAAAAAGAAAAGCCTTTCTAGGAAGCATGCTAGCAACACTTTTTCAACGCTTCTTCAGCCTTGTATAATGGCTTCACTTAAGAGGGCCTTTCAAAATTACCTTCTGTGCAGTATTGTCAGTTTCACGGCTATCGAAAATGATCTTCAAATAAAAAAATACTGAAACGAGAATGTAGGTAAATATGTGGTTTCAAATAGAAAAAAGTAATAAAAATTACACATCTTAGTTTTATTATTTCGACTAATCATAGTCATAGACAGTCAGGCAGCTCTCAAAGCCCTCTTATCTTTTGAGGTCAAGTCCTCGCTGGTCTTGGAATGCATTGAGAAGCTTAACACACTGGCTGAAAAGAACGATGCCACTCTCCTATGGGTACACCAGGACATGCAGGTATCGAGGGTGATGAGGAAGCGGACCATCTAGCAACGAAGGCAGCTGCCTCAACCCCTATAGGTCCGGAGCCAGTCCTCGCGGTGGGCTCACACACGGCGAGGGAAATGCTGAGGAATGAGTGTAAAAGACTAAGGGAGCTACACTGGAAGGGCATACCTGGACTTGTCCAGGCCAAGAGACTGCTAGGGGGTTATAATAACAAAAGGTACAAACTACTGATAAACCTCCCTTAGGCAAAACTTCGAATTCTAACAGGCAATCTGACAGGTCACTGTAGACTCAAAGGCCACATGTACCAGATGGGAATCTGGTCCAACGACCAATGTCGTTACTGTGACCTTGCCAGGGAATGCGATGCTGCAGCGCGAAAAAGGTAGAAGTGCCTAGGACAAATATGGCCTAAGGAGGAGCACATACAATCCCTGTCTCAAGGATCGATCTCTCGATTCCTGGAGATGCTAGGGCTGGTAGAAGTACTAAAGTAAGTGAGGGCACAATATACCTATCGGTCGCAGTACTTACCTCAAATACCTATATGTATATCTATAATTTGTTACAATAAAACTCTCTTAGCCAGTCGTTGGGTGTACCGGTCCCTTTCCAATAACACGCCAATGTTAAAAATGACTGTTGAAATCGTTGGCGGGGAAAAGATGTGGTGCTAGTAATGGTAATAATAGACACTATCTGCGGGCTATTATTGGATGAGTCCAAGACGAATTCAATGCAAGTATTTTTTTTTTGCTGTTTGGTGACTTTTTGTGGACTTTAAAATCGCCAGCCAATCAGTATGAAACAATTTGACGTTCAGTCTTGCAAACTAAAAGAAATCAGCTGCTCTTTCAATACCACCTTTAACGAATTCATCTAGTTTAAAGTAGATTAGTGTTTTCGCCTCAGGGCCTAAAGTGCGATTGGACTATTGATATGGACTTATCAATTTTATACGACACTCACATATTGATAATTTATTTTGGTATTATTTGTATTATTTTTCATGAAATTCCCAACAAAAACTTCATAAAAAGCAGAAATATAGGTCATTAAATTTAAATACTTATAAATAAATTAATGAGCTACATTATTTTTTTGAGTTATTACAAATTTGTGTATTAAGTTGTAACTCGATTTGTATGGTTTTCACTAAAGAATGAACTTTGTTTAAATTGAAAAATATAAGAAAATAATAAAATGCTCTGTCAGAATTTTAGGCTTTGAGGGCCAAAGAAGCTTTCCTTCCCGAAACAGAAAGACACTAGTTGAATTAACATGACACTCCATTTTTTTCTAAATTGGCGAAGTGTTTTTGCAAACTACATAGGTTGCGAGAATTGTGAAACGAAACATTATTCATAATCAGTTGGTCTTAGTTTAACAGCACTGTTAATTAGCATAAATCTGCTGTTTTATCAGCGAACTTTTGGCAGACATAACATAGCCCACTTATTTAAAGGCTGGAAATGAAAGTGATACGTCGACTGCATTTCAAAAACTATTAATTCAGTACATTATTTTCAAAGACTGGCTGAAAATTGTTACAAATTATATATATATGTATATATAGATATATATATATGTATATATGTATCTATATCATACATGGTAGGTTAGTTCTTGCTGTTTTCTTCCTTTACCTTCAGAGTAACACCTATTAATTGATACGTTTGGCTGTAACGTAACTAAATACATAAGTAAAGTAACCGGGACTGTTCTAATTAGTGCTTGTAACATATACATATGTACATAGCTATCTAAATTTTGGTTAAATGTAAATACGTGCAACATTTTTAGAATACTTTTTCTTAAGCATTTTTGTAGCGCATTAAATTTAGCACAATCAAATGTGAGCCTTGAGTGGCTGAAAATTACCATTGATTTATGACAACTTTGCACTGGCGCGCGCTGCTGTGCAATATTTTCCATATTCGGCTAAATTGCGCAGCACCGCCAGTAAAATAATTGTCAAAAAGCAATCGTAATTAGTATGTAGCCACTTTGAACTTGCATGATATCATACTAAAATTGAATTATTTACAAAGCGGCACACTCAAAATATTTCTACAACATTTTTTAACAAAATTTGTATTTTTGTTTTTTCAATTGTTATCAACAATTGTTGTTCCAAAACGCAGAGCATTTAAATTGAAATAGGTTTCATAAAATCTGTACAGCTGATAACCTAAAGCTTCCACCTATAAGTTATAATAATTTAAAAAAAATATTCATATGCACATATTTACCATCGTAATAAGCTCATTAAAGCTACATACTATATATGTATAGCGCTCTATAAAAAAAATGTGTTATTTGTGAGTTAATGCGCGCGAAAATAAACAAGTGGCAAAACGCAATTTTTTATATGATTATCGTGCTCTGTGAACTACTGAACTGGGTATCAATATTCGCATAATGCCTGGTTTTCATGTTGTCATTTTTTCTTTGACAAATCATGCCACATGCTGAAGGCAAAGAATCGTTGGGTCTTAATGCGATTTGACGCCGATGAAAAATCAACACACTTACTCGTACTCGTATATGCATATTTATTAGGTCAAATTATCCCAGCAGAAAATGAATTCATAACTGAAAACAATTAGCGTGTTGGTAATAGGTTGTTGTTATTTCAAAATGTATAACCGAGTATGTGAGTCGGTAATGCATATATGTAAATGGTCGGTTAATATCCCTGGGTAGGCGATTTGTTCAGGTATGAATTTAGCGAAAGACTCTCACTTTTGCTCTTACCAAATCATTTAATTTTTGCTACTGGGATGTCATAAAAAATTTGGCTTTCAGCTATCATTCACACAGTCTGCCCGCCCGACCGACCAAGCGGCAGAGTGGCCAGCTTTCGCATCACGCTTTATTTATTTTATTAGCTTAATTATGCAGCATCATTTGCTTATCACTTATTAGCTGATTGTATATTGCTTTTTACGCTCGCTTTGGCGATTTCAGTACAAAGTTGCGGTGTCAGAGCGATAATAAAAAGAACTCCAAGCTAAAAGTCAACAATGCCACTTTCATCATACATACATACATACATATGTATGTACTTATGTGAAGAACAGAATGACTTAACGCCAGCAATAATAGTAAAAGTGTCGGCGTCACCAGCTGCCTGTCACACGCCGGACAGCCAAAGCTAATGTGTACGCTTGCCTTTGGCTTTTAAACATACACATTGCAAAAACAAAAAAAAAACGCGCTAACCGGGCCTGCCTGCTGCTGTATGTACATACATATGTACATACTAAGTACTTGCTAAATGCCTTGCTATACTCAGCTGTGAATGTCTTAACGCGCCGGCAGCCTATCGTTTGTTCGCTAGCCGGGCCTGCCTGCCCATCTAGCGCTTGCAGCGGGCGCGTATAAAAACACCGCTCATACACAATGGATTCGTCATTCAATCGCAACAGGCAAGCCCACAAGCAGCTGAGCGTTGGCGGTAAGAAGAACAAGAGCACAAGCAACATTTTAACGACAAGAACAAAGAAAATAAAGTAGAGCAAACAGCGCAAAAGCGGAAAATCACGCGAATTGAATGATAAGCAACGAGACAATTTTCTGAAATCAGTTGCTGAAAGGCAGTGAGCAAGCAAACAATATTAATTTGGTGATAAAATATTTGCGAGAATAATATAAAGTGTTTAAGAGTTTTTGTCAAAGTGTTATATTTTGTGC
This sequence comes from Philophylla caesio, assembly GCA_963971545.1. Classification (NCBI taxonomy): domain Eukaryota; kingdom Metazoa; phylum Arthropoda; class Insecta; order Diptera; family Tephritidae; genus Philophylla; species Philophylla caesio. The sequence continues at coordinate 48,315,156 of OZ020607.1, forward strand.
TTCGTTAAAGTTTTGAGAGTAAAAAAAGTTGATCAAAAATGTCGTTTACACGCGAACAGCTGGAATCGGCCATGAGCGAGAAGCTATCGAAGTCGGAAACGATCAAGTTGCGGAACAAACATATCGGGTAAGAATGAAAACAGTGATATATTATGTATTTTTGTAACGTATTTCGAAATTAGTTCTATAAAAAATTTTAAAATCTAAAACAGTGTATCACTAATTTTTTTAGTTTGTTAAAGAGTAAGCCATTATGTGGTTAACAAAAGAATGTGTAATTATTTAATAAATGATAGAGTGGCATTTTATTTGCAAATTTTTTTCAATATTTTATCAGATTTCAAAATTTTATTTTTGTGAAAAAAAAACAATATTTACAAATGTGTGTACATACATACATATGTATATATGCTGGTTGCAAAAGTAATGCGTTTCGAAAATTTTGACTGTTTATTTATCTTCTAATTATTTTCTATTTTTTGTTTTAATAAAATTTAGTTTATTCTCTAACAAAAGACCTACATATATGCCTAAATTTCAAACTTTCTACAACATTTAAAACACATAAATCAACAAAATTTCGACTTTTGTTTTAATATTAGAATAATTTTGCGTATGCTGGTTAATAAAATTTTAAACTACTAATTGAAAATTTTTTTTCCGCATTTGCTTTCACATAAATTTTTAATCAAATTTCTTCTAGTTAATGTGAAAAATAAACGCAATATTCTCGTCGAAAGAAATTCAAAACGCTGCGTTTAATTTGAAAAACTATAAACTTGCAATTTACATTATAATATTTTATGAGCTACAAGAGTGCATACCCAAAGAAATTAAATTATTTAAGTTCGAAAATAAAGGAATTTTTTTTTATGTCACTCGTCGGAGAATAAACTGAATTTTGAGAGAAAAGTATTAGAAATGAGGTAAATGAAAAATAGTTAGTCTAATTGGTCAAAATGTTTATTTTTGCCGCCAGTTTTATGATATTTAACCAGGCATCTGTTGTGGAAAATGAAATAATAGAAATCATGACTATAGAAAGAATAAGGTTGTGAAAATTTTAAACTTTGCGAATAGGTGTTTTTAAATAAGTAATAAGAAAAGTAATTTTTAGGTGGCTTAAACGCATTGCTGACTTATTATAATTTTTTTGGAATTAAACGTTAAAGCTCTCAAAAAAAAAAAAATTTTACTGAAATTCAACATAACCAAAATTCTTGAAAAAAATTAAAAAACAAGTCGACAATATGATTTTTTAAAAAGGAACTTTTTTTTGGAATTAAACGCTAAAGCTCTCAAAAAAAAAAATTTTACTGAAATTCAACATAACCAAAATTCTTGAAAAAAATTAAAAAACAAGTCGACAATATGATTTTTTAAAAAGGAACTTTAAACTTTTTTTCTAACGCAAATAATAAAATTCTAAAATCAATTATAATTTTAATGCTGAAAATAAAAATAAAAAATGCCGTTATTAAAATTATGTATAAAAATAAACCGTATTTTTGAAAATGTTCAAACTTCAGCTATTATTACCTATAAAAATATTTGTAAAAATACATAATATAATTATTAAAAATTAAAATTAAGTGTACACAGCTTTCTTTTAAAGATATTGAAACTTTTTGAAAAACTTTGGCACTAAGCGTTAAACGGTCAATCAAACCTTTTTTTTATTTGTCTTTCATTATTAACTTTTGCAAAAAGAAAAGAAATTTTATAAAACTTTACTAAACTTTTGATATTTTTGAATATTTTTTTAACGTATTTTATAAAACTTCATATACATATGTACATATGTATGTTCATGCAAGCAAAAAACCTAATTGAAATGAGATCACTAATGTATTATACAGATTCTTACAAGTGGCTTTTATATCAGCTATTTAATGCTAAGCAATTTTTTTTTTAAGACCAACCACACATAAGAAACTTTGAGCTTACAAAAAAACCTGATAATTTTTTTATAAGATATTTTTAAATCAAATTTAAAATAGCTTTTATTTCACATTATGCAAAATAAATCTAAAGCCAATGCATTTTTTTGTTTTGCTTTCTTGATGCTCCTCGACGAGGCCAAAAACATTAAAGATCAAGCAAACAATGCAAACAATGCAAATACAAATTTTGTGTACAAGAGCACTTATGTATGTATTTAGTATGTGTATATCTAACTATGTATGCTTGTTCAAAATTCTCACTTCGTGTGTTGGATTTGTGCTTCATGCGGCTAGGACGTGACCAAGGTCGTTGCCTTGAAGAGATTTCATTATCAAGGTCATGATGGGTGGCGCCAAACGTATTATGCGCCAAATGTGCAAACATTCACATCCTCAAGCCAAAGCATCCTTCTTAACAATATCAAGTATGCTGGAAAATTACAACAGAAACAAAGTCGTTGAAAGCTTTTGGTATCCTTAGTATGTCTACATACATACTTACTACTTTCGTTTCCTTACACCCACTTTTTAGATGCCAAGATTTTCTAGCAAAAAAAAAAGTATGTAAATAACAAATACTAAATACTTAACATAAAAGAAACAAATAATAATATTTTTCCATAAATTAATTTAAAAAAAAATGTTTTTCTTTATGATTATTATCTTTGGCGGCTTGTTTCAGTATTTAATTGATTTTTCATAACCTACAAGCATACATACATATACCATAAACATACACATATATACTCGTATGGGTTTTATTTGTAAGTTCTGCCGTTTTTGTACTTAGTGCGCGTTACATTTACATTTGGTATGCGAGGACTTTCTTGTGTTTCAATGCCCGCAATGGAATAAACTTGTTTTTATCCTTGGATTTAAAAAAATTTTAAATATCAAAAAAAAGTATTACAAAGTTCGACAAGAAAAAACTCGTTTCAATTTATGTAGTACATCTACAAGTAGAATATAAAGCAAATAGTTTTGTATCATGATTCAATTATAAAAGGTTGGATACTTATTGACGTTTAAGTTTTCCAACTGCCTTGTAAGGTTGCATTTAGGAAGGTCTGATAAAGGGGAAAATATTTTATCCATTTTCGCGCAAAGGTAGTTGAAAAGTAGGTAACTTATAGCGAAATGCGGTTTGTACAAAGAATGAAACATATTTGCAGAAATTTGATATTTCAATTTAATATAATATAACCGAATATTCAACCACACATGTATGTATATACATATGTACATAGCACCTTAATACAAAAAACTATATATACAAAAAACGCAAGTGTGATTTAGAAGCAAATATTTTTTACACATTTTATTAATAAAAACAATGTGATTTTAACCTTTTTTAAGTTTTAACATGCAGAAAATAGAACAATCACATTTGGAAAAATTTTGATAATAAATTTTTCTTGAATTCAATATAAATTTTAGCCACCAAACTAAAAGGCTTCTATTAAAAGCCCACCACAAATGGTATATATGTATGTAGCTATATAGTGTAGGCGTCAAAAGTATTATTATTATTATATTAAAAGCCTAGTAACCCGGATTGTATACATATTTTATTACAATTTCAAACTTTTTTAAAAATATAATTACCATTTTTGTAGATCATAAAATTGTAAGATTCAAGTCACTAAAAATTCAACATTAGTTGTTCGGAAAATTTTTGTTTTATATGGAAAACACCACACAATACCTTCGTCAAAAAGTTAACGGAATTTTTATTGATATACATACATCTGTTAGAAATCAAGACGTTAGTCAAAAATGGTCAAAATACTAATAAATGTTCTTCTATTCGATATTTTAACTGTATAATATTATGGTTGTTATTATTTATATAAATTCTTTTTTTATGTTATTTTATATAAAATATATTCAGTAAAAAATTTAAAAACATAAAATGCTTTCTTTGAAAAAAACTATCAAACAAAATGATCTGACCTGGCCGGGAATCGAACCAACGACCAATCAATTTCATACATGCAAAAAAAATGCAATTTCTGCTCGCTGCTAGATAGGCAAGGCTACCGGGAAACGTCCGAGAATGCCGTCAATTCGATTATTTAATGTAGGGCATGCTGAAATAATTTTAAAACTACAAAAAGGCACCAGTGTTGCCTGCCCGGCCATTTCACAAGAAAAGTACTAATTTCCACGTGTTTGATAATATTTTTTTTCTTAAATTAAAAGAGAGCAACACAGGCTATCTTAAGGCAGCGTGCAAGAGTGTGACAACTGCCTAATTATCCAACCTTGTATGATTGATTGAATCATGGTTTTGTATTGAAAACTGCAATAATAATATTTTCAAATATCTTCACTTTTTCCGAATACGCTTTCGTTGTTTAAAAACGTTTTCAAATCAAAATCAAGCTAAAAAAGCATTTACTACGTACGAGTACACCCTAACAAAGTTATGCCCATATACATATTTAGAACTTTACTAATGTTTAAGGCATTCACAAGGTCTGGTAAAGTGTCGTATGGTCGTAAAATTATAAAACTTGAAAAATGTCATATTGTGTTACGAGTTTTTTATATTTCTTTTTGAAATGCCTTAAAAATAATAAAAACAAGTAAGAAAAGCTGCTAGTATTCAACTTTACTAAATTTTCAAAATTTCCGTTATATCGAAGTTGGGCGTGGTTATGGTCCGATTTCAAAAATTATTGACGGTGATGCTAGTGATATAAAAGACAATATGTTCACAAAATTTTGTGACGATAGCTTACATCGTTATTGAAATACCTACAGACATTTTTTTATAAGTGGGCGTGGTAACGTCAATAGTTTGTTGGTGTTCTCACACATAGTCAGCTTGATAAGATATAAGCACTACTAATAACGTTTAATATCAGCGCATATTTTTTCCCGATCTTTTCTTGTTTTCTTCGACTAATTTTGTGTGCCAAAAAACACAAATAAATGCTAAATACAAGTAGTAGGTATACTTGCGTTATAAGTATCAAAATAAAACAGCTCAGGGTTGCATTGATATTTCGACTGAGTTTATAATTCTATAAGAAACAAATTGAGCAACTAAGTGTAGCTCAATTAACTGTCTGTGTGAACATTGTGTTATGGGTACTTTTATAAAAAAAAACATTTATGAGCCTTTTAATTAGCTATTTGAACATATGCGAAAAGCACGCTTACCGTCCGTTGATTACAGATAAGTAATATGTAGGCAAAAACATTTATAAAGATATCTTCGAAAAGTGGGGTTTTGTAGATTTTATTATGACTCAAAAAACTTTTTTTAATAAAATAATTTTCAATATACATATGTTGTATATATTTGCTGGGCCGATTTTCCGTCATCCCTTGTCAAGTTTTTATTTGGAGACAGCAAAGGAAGATTCGAGATAAAATATACCCTTTTGGACTCTAACCGCGCGAGACAACAGGTACCTATACTCGGAACACTTAACATTTGTTAACATTTACAATTGTGCACCAATAACTGATTGACCAAAAAAACGAAATAAATACGTAACAACAGACATAAACCGAACAGAACGACAATTGACACTGAAGATAGCACAACGCCGAAACCGATTTGTCTACAAACCAAACTTGACAAGGGATGACAGAAATATCAACATTGCACCCTGTCGGACAAGAAAAAGAAGAAAACAATATATGTTATATACTCTGTTTACATATTTGGGCACTTTATTTTTCTTGCGATTAATAACATTATTTTTCAATAAATATATTTACCATTTATAAGAAAAACTATAAACACCCATTGTTTAAACTATTTACAAAATGAACAATGATTTAACAAAAATTTCGAATTTTTAAAAGAATTTTTTAAAATTTATTTCAGTATGCAGATTTTTGGCACATTTAATTTTAGTGCAAAAAAGTGCAAGTTTTAAGTGTCTACAAGTTTTCGACAATTTTTATCCTTGCAATTTTCTCAATACAAAGCAAAACCGTGACTATTTTTTATGCGAAAGAGGAAATCAGTACTAATTTGTAGTAACTAGAAACTTGCACTTGGTCCTACTAACATTGAATGAGCTGCATATCTGCATACCCGAAAAAATTCAAATTTGTTTTTAAAGTTCGAAATTTTGATGATATTTTTTATAAAATTCAAAAAGTTGTTTTTAATGGTTTAGAGGATTAACGATGTTGTATTTGAAAAATAATTTTAAATAATTGGAGAATAAATAAATTGCCTAAATGTGTCAATGGCCGCTGTGGTCGAGTTGGTAGCGGTGCGTGCTATAACTTGATATGCCGGTGAGTTCGAGGTCCGAATCTCAGTCAGTACAATCAAAATCTTAATAATAGGAAAAGTTTTTTCTAATAGCGCTCACCCCTCGGCAGGCAATGGCAAACCTCCGAGGGTATTTCTGCCATGAAAAAGCTTCTCATTAAATACATCTGCCGTTCGGAGTCGGCACAAAAATGTAGGTCCCTCCATTTGTGGTAGAATATAAAAACGCACACTACAAATGGTAGGAGAAGCTCGGGCAAACACTGAGCTATATAGTGTACGCGCCAAAATTATACATATGTATACATATGTATATAAATTGCCAATATGTGCTTGTGGTATAATTTGTGAAAAGAGTGTACCTATATTTCTTAAGTTAAGTGTGCAGATGTTTTAGAAACGTTGGTAAAGTTTTCATAACATACATAAATGTTCTCCTATAATATACTACGTTTGAAATGTACTAGAAGAATGTTTGGTATTATATGTATGTATGTACATATGTACCTACATACATACATATGTATGTAGATATAAGTTTTCAATGAAACTTCGTGTTAGATTAACACCGACTGCTTATCAGCTTTGTAATCTTATACCAGAGAATAAAGTTCATTGACAAAAACTAATTATTTATTCAAGCAAAAATAATAACATTTTACTGCATCAAGTTCTTCCCTTCAATTTATACTATGAATATACATACATATGTACATACACATACATATATATACTCGTAGCAATCAGCTGTCAGTGTTGAGCGATCACTCTCGCTGGCATTCGCTGCCTGCGTAACAGATCGTGCTCGTGTACAAAACCGAGAAAAACTTGAATTTGCGGCACTATAAACGACTCACGTCCCGCGCTAAGCAGAAGTGGCGCAATTTCATATTTTTGTCGTATGCAGAACGGGACCGGCCCCCTTTTTTGCTTACCTTATGCGTAGATATCTAAATTTAGGCTCTTTCGAGTTTTTTTTTAATTTTAATATTTATTTACCTTATATTACATATGTATGTATGTATGTATGTACATAAGTATGTAAAAAAGTCAATATTTTCTTGCACACCACAAAAAATATTTTTTGTTTTCTTTCTTCACTCTTTTATGTACTAAATAACAAACGAATGGATTCGTCGTTTTTGTAAAATTATACTATAAACTCAATCAATCTATTGAATGATTAACTACGCATCCTGACAGCCAAGCTTGCCAACTATTCTATCGTTCTGATCCATTGAAAATTGTACGCGGCCAGGGTCAGTATATGTTCGATGAGATGGGCAATCGTTACTTGGACTGCATCAATAATGTGGCACATGGTAAGTTTATGAAAGTTTATGAAAGTAAATGTTTACATGCATATATATGTATGTATGTATGTACATGTAGGTACATGTTTAATAAATATGCGATAATGAAGTTTACCAGAAAACTTGAATTAAATATTAAAAGGTGTAATATATTTACTTACATATATGTATGTATGTATGTACATATGGATATTGCTTTTAAGATAGATTAAATATAATTAATTACAGTTTTATACTACGATATATATTTATTTTAATTTGGTTCTAAACGGTAGTATGAAATGGGACATTTTTAAATAATTAATTTTTTTATTTACATTTATCAATTTCTTATAGTATCTATATTTGAATGAAAATCATGTTTAACAATGTTCTTAACAAAAACTAAATAAACCCAAATTTAAACTTTAAGTAACATATAAAATATTTAACAAAATGTAATCAAAATTTCGATTTTTGTACTTTTAAATTACTCGTTTATCACTTTATTAAATAAAGTTTATTTACATATGTGCATGTACATACATACATATGTATGTATGTATATTTTTTATTGAGTGCACTTTTCTGCGCTAATTTGTCTTTTCGTTATTTTTATAAATAACAAAAAAATGGCAAAAAATATAAATAAACAAAAGCATGTGTTGTTTTTCAAAATAATTTGCTACAATGCCGTATTTAAAAAATTTGCGTCAATAAACGATGACCTAAATCACGAGAAAAACTTGATAAGCTATCACTTTAAATGCTGAAAGTATGAATCAGATGCCTTAAGTTTAATAAATGTACATACAACAGAGACTTATATATGTATGTATGTACATATGTATTTGCCTTAAAGCAGAAATAACAAAAAAAAAAAAGATGAAACGATTAAAAACTTTTGCATACAATAACATCGACTTGTGACAATTTTTCGCTGAACAGCCGTATTACACTCGTTATCAGAGTCGCATTGTTTTTGTCATTGCCCTGTGTGTGTGCTCCGCACGTTTTACAATTTCTTGCACGCTTTATTTTTAACATAATATACATACATACTTACATGTGTATACATATACAGGATTGTATGCACCCTGTCGGAAATCAAAGTACTTTAAAAGCAATTTAAAAAGTACTTTTTATCTAACTACAAGTGGTTTAAATTCATTATATTTTCTTGACATCAACTTAGTTTATTAACATGACGATGTCCTAGGAGCAAGTCAATTAGCCAACTCTGCATTTGGTTTCAACTACTTTCAAAAATACTTATTTGACAGAAAGAACATTAAAATGATTTTTTTAAACTGCATTAAAATGTGTATATTTCCCGCTAATTTAAAACTACTTCGTAAAAGTATTGCTTCTTTACCTCCCGCATGGCTTTGCGAATAATTTCCGCTGGATCCTGGTTTTCGATACAAAAAGCATCTAGTAATAATGATAAAAGAATTGAAATATTTTATGTATCACGCGGATAAAAATTAGCAAAGGCCTTCAATCTTTTTTTCGAGTGTTCCGTCGAGGTTAAAGTTCTTATCAACGTCCTTGGACATACGAGCCAAAAGCATCTTTTTGGGGTTTCCTTCCATTAAAGCTTTCATTCTATCATATGGAATATATGGAAAATAGTTTTAGATATATATTATGAATATTATGAATATAGTAGCTCTTCACGTAATTTGTTTTGTTTTATTCGTCATTATTATTGTCAACGGCTGTCAATTCGTCATCTGTTTTTATTGTAAATGATGGGTTAGACACACCAGATTGTGTCTTGTTGTTTGTGATAATAAATATACTAGTGAGTGTACGTTTTAGTTCATGACTACCTGCTTAAAACTAACCAAAATTAGTTGAAATTGTATGAATATTCACGAATGTTCGCTTTTCCCCATTATTATTTTGTTTACGCATTGAGCAATACTCGTTTTTCAAATGTTTTCAATTAAATAATTTCCTAGTTTCTCTTCAATACAATATTTTTTATATAATTTTTTATTAAGCTAATTTCAATAAATGAATAATTAAAGACTCGCACGTTGTTTTTGTTTCATAGCAGTTGATTTCCAACTACTTAAAAATTGGTTAAGTTTTAAACTATTTGCTATTTTCCGACAGGGTACATATTGACATGTGTTTATTTGTTACATGTTTAAAAAAAATTATTTTGGGTATTTTCCGCTCTTCAGTCAGCAGGTAAACAAAATCACGCACAATGCAGGGGTCAGTGATTTTTTAAACACAGTGACTTATTATTATTGTTATTACATTAATATTACCTCAAATATTAACTCACATGCATATATACATACATACATATTTATGTTCATACATATATACGCGTATAGTAGATGTAGGTACGTTTGTTTCTTCCAGCAAAACAATTAAGCCAAAAGACAATTACACCGCTCCCGATATGGTAATTTCCTGCGTTTTCTTAAAATTAAATAATTTGACTTCCTCCTCTTATGTTTATGTATGTATGTATGTACATATGTATATGTTTTTGCTCATGCAACGCCTCCACACTTATTCTATAATGCACTGTCTCGATCGGCCAGTAGTCTTTTGTGTATGATACGTACATATATTTTACTGTTGTTGCTCTTTTTTACTTAGGTATGCATGCATGCATGTACATACATGTGTACATAATAGGCATGTCAATCCCGGGTTTCCGGGATCCCGGCCTTTTTTAACTCTTGAATATTCCGGGATAAGTCTATTAAATCCCGGAATTGTAGAAAACAGTGATTTTAATTGCCAGTAAAACAAACCTTTAGAGAGTTCACAATCGACAAATAACACTGCTTGCTAACTCCCTTAAGGCTTTGTTTTGTCCTTGCCATTATAAATGAGCCGGAGAATATCCCATTCAAGTAGAAAATTAAGCTCACTATGAAAGCGATGTTAATAGAACTAATGACGAGTGTCCTGAAGGGGATAAGGCAGAAAGTCTCAATGCTAAATTGCATCAAGTTTTAACGAGCAACTCGCAATTGGCCAATAATCAAAAGGCATCCCACCAAGAGCATTTAACAGTGATTCTCCACTGCATGTATTGCTTTTTTTACTGAATGGTAATATATTAGTATATAATATTAGTTTCAAACAGTGATTAACAATAATTTCACTTAATGAAGGTGCATTTGTTTCTATACCAAAAATATACATTATTTTATATGCGTTCAAAATTTTCCGTATAATTCTTTTTTCCAATAAATACATACATGGTTTACAACAAATCGGTTTCTTTGTTATATTAATACTATTTTGTGTACTTCTATAATACAACGATTACAGACGTGTTACATTTTTTGGCAAATTAAAAATTACGAATCAAAATTTTGTGAAATTCGGGATCCCGAATTGTCCCGGGATTTCGTTTTCAGATCTCGAAAATCCCGGGATCAACAAAATGCCCAAAATTTACATCCCTAGTACATAGTATACACATAGTTATCATCAGCTGCGTTTAGCTGTGAAAAATTTAGAGCGTGATTATCGCATTGTTGTTTTGGCGCGAAGCATATGCCATTCACGTGTCCCCTTACATTTGTAACAAACAAAGTGTTCCACATGCATACATATGAACATACACACATACATAAGTAAATATTTAAGCACCGGAAAGTTACTGGTGTGAAACCCAACAATAACTATTTGTTTTGTGTACCTTCTAAAGCCAGTGCATTGTGATATTTGTTCATTGTGATAGCCAGTTTTTAATGGTTCAAAATGCCCCTGCATACATACATATATACATATATATGTATGTACTAACATTGTTCATATAAACATGTGCACACTTGGCGATCGCCTGGTAAATACATACATACATACATACATACATATATGTAGGTATCGTTTGTGGGTTAGTACAATTCCACTGACAAGTAACCGTCGGATCACCACGTGTTTTGTTGATTCATTGAGAATAATTTTGCTACTTAAAACCTATTTACATACAACATATTTTTGTATGTGTGTGTATGTTTGCATGTCTTTATTATAATTTAAAATGTCTATTTATGAAGAGTTTAAAAATAAAGCATTGATATGCTCGATAAGTTGCCATTATCATCACAAAATTGTTTAATGATAAAATGAGTTAAGAAATGTAAATCTTTTGCAATTGCGTTTTTCGAGTTTGGTTAATAGATATTATATTTACACATAAAATATATTTAAACGTGGTTCAATGGGACATAATTTTTTTCGCGTAAATTAAAACGCGCAAAAACAAACAAACACATACATAAGTACATATAAGTTCAAATTTTTTGATTCGTTTCTATTTTGCAAAAATTGGCGCAAAAAAGAACTCCGCGTTAATGCTTTAATACCGCTGTTTTACAAGATTTTGACAAAAATCATTTATAATTAAAAAAAAGCTGTTAATAAGCGTGTATTTACATATATAAATCCCGGTAGCACTCTATAGCCTTATTAAAATCTCGACAAAATTTCGCTAAACTCTTATCATTAGCGCTTGCAAAACGCGTTAAAAATAAAACAAAAGAACAAAATCAGAATGTATCGCGAACCGCGTTAAAAAAGTAAAACTGCGTTACAAAAGTAATGGGGGATTGCATAATAATCCGCTTTTAAAAAATTAAACCGTGTAAAAAGAGTTAATGGGGGATTGTAGAAAACTCCGCTTCAAAAAAAATCCGCGTTAAAGGAGATCGCCTGTATGTAATTATCTAGCAAAAAACCATAAGAACACAATTTTCAACTACTATAGAATATTTATAAATAAATTTAAAAAATTTCGAAATTAGAAAAATTGTTTTAGAATTTTTTCAAGTATGCGCAAAAGAAAGTTTAGTATAAAAAAGCGCAAGATGCGGCTTACTCAATACTACCGCTAATTTAAAAACAAAATTTGTACTGTATTTTGAATTAAAATTTCTAAATATGATCGCAAAAATCAAGGGCAATGTTAACTGCTTCGAAGTCTGCACTTTATACTAAAATTGCTCTTGCTATAAAACTGCATGTGCAAAAATGATGTAAAATTTTCGAGACAAATTTTGACTGATTTTTGTTAGAGAACATACCCAATTTGAGTTGAAAAAATGGAAATAAAAAAAAATAAATTGCTAAAATTTGTAAAAAGGACCACTACATACTACGAAATTGAACAAATGTTTGTATGTACACACTTATACATACATACATATAAATGTATATACATGGCTACTTATATTTTTTTTTTATTTTACTGCACTTTCAATAATTCAAATTTCCAAACTTTAAATTAAATTTATAAAAAAAAGCTACAGATACATATGCGTTAACATTAGTTTGTATACGTACATACATATGCGATAAATGGTATGTGATACATTTTTTCTAGGCTAAGGGGTATACCTTCGTCATAGAAAGGTGCTGACATTAGTGCCAAGCCCAGTTCATCTGTTTGCTGACGCAATTCCTACCTAGCTACTTTCTATTGACGTCAATAGCATTTATGAAAAATATGAACATTTCACTGACATATTTTTTAAAAATATTTTTCTTGGACAACAAAAGTAGTTATGTACATGTGTACACATTTTTGTCTGTAAACATTCATATACACCTGTGAAATAAAGTAAATTATAAATAAAAATAAATAGTCTCGTAAGCACATGTAGTAAAAGATAAAATTATAAAAATAAAATCCTAGATTAAACAAAAACATAAACATATTTACATAACTTTGTACGCAAGTGCCTCTCACAAAATCTATATTATCAAACTAGTACATGCTGGACGCTACATTTGCACCGACAATAAAGGTTAATTTATAAATGTCAGACAAATAAGCGCGAATAGTCGCACTCTAATAAAAACGACTAAATAAATAACATATTTGTTAATATATAATTCTATTTTTATCAGCAACAATTTGTGTCAGTTATTTTGTTTGTGCTCAAATTACTCTATTAGCACAAGTAAATTGATTAAACTGGGCGCGCATAAACTACTTTTATAACACGAGCAAGCGGCAAAGTGCGCATTTCGAAAAACTCTCAGCGGTTGACTTAGTACACATGGACACCCTTTAGGGAAAACCAATGCACAGTTTTTAAACTGATTCGTTATGGGGTGGAGATACGATATGCAACCAAAATCAAATTGCCAATTTAAAAAATAAACAAAACTTTTTTTTGTATTATTTGTGAAACTTAAAGTTATTTAAATTTGGTTAGATGCTTAGTCCCATAATATTTTAAAATACACCTGCAATTTTTTTTTTAGTATTTAATATTGTAAAATTTTTTTGCGTTATAATCGAAAAAAATAAGCTTTCTTCTTTGCTTAATTATTAAATATACAAAATTTTATTGACGAATTATAAATCTTTGAATATTTGAAAATGTTTGATAATATATCAAAAACACAGAATCTGACAGTTAGTTAATCAATTCGGTCAATGCCAAACACCAAAGCAGTTGAAAAAAATTTTACTTTAAACAAGTATTACAAAATTTTAATTAAATTTCGATGCGAAAATTTTGGCTAGAACTTCTGTACACAAGTACCCAGTTTTAGGCAGGTAAAGTTTTTCTTACAGACTATTTTCTCAAATTGAAATGGGGATTGCTTGTCAGCGTTTGCGTCATTTATGCTCTTTGCCATCGCGTGTGAATCACGTGGAGATCGCATAGTTGCCGGACTAATGACCCTGGGGCGTACAAGTTTTTAATAGCCGACCAATTTAAAAGCTGATATATTCACACAAACATGCATACATATGTACACATGTATATATTTACATAAATGCTTGGATTTAGTTTTAATATACATACAATTTATTGCAATACTCGTGGGGATAGATGTAGAAATTTTGAATATTGCATGAGATAACTTTTATAGGAAGGTTGCTAACACACACATACATATGTACATATATAACACATATCAGCTAATGTTATATCATATCACTAAACATGCACTTTGCGCTTTAGAACGTTTATGAGTCGAATTGAAAAAAAGTTATATAAATATATTAAGCGGACACGCTTATAAATTTTAAGGTTCTCCCCTATCGCCTTTAATGCTAAAATTGACTAGCGAATTTTCTATGCTTTATTTTGCTAGAACTGTTGTTTAGTAATAAAAATTAGTCGCCACTGCTACGCCATTAATGCTTCTGCTTTTGCAACCCAACCCTTTTTCATATTTTTGTAGCATATTCGCTCAAAGGGAGAGAAAGTCCAGTTTTTTGCGTCTGTAGCTCATGACGGTTGGAACGGCCTGGGTTTCAATCCGCCCCAACGCTTTAGATTCTTGATTCTTCGACTGCATTTATATTTGAAAAATATTAAACTTTTATAATAGCTATAGCTTTTCGTTGCGTAATTTTGCGGTTGAATGTTTCGGCACCGCTCGTGAGCTTAGAAAATTAGCTCTAATATCGCATACGCAGTCGGAAAGTCCGAGATTCCGATCTGCCCATCTTGTTGAGCCAGGCGAGCAATCTGAGAGCGCCATTTGGCGGTTGGAACGGCCTAGGTTCCATTCCGCTGAGATGCTTAGGACCTTTTTAGTAAGCTAAGTGCAGTCGGAAAGGCCCAGATTCCGATCTAACACCTACTGCCACTCTTATGGTGTCGTTACTACGTATTCGGTGGCTCTGTTACGTTGGCCCTTCTGCGTCTTTGTCTTTCTTCTCTTCTAAGAGTCCTCATCGTTGATGAAATAATGCCATTGGCTAGGTTCCATTCTTCTTTGCCTCTTAGCATGTAGTTCACAATTGCTTCCGGCGAAAGGTTTTCGCAAATTTCTCTTTGTAGTATGGCCATTTGGTCGTTGAAGCGTGGGTATCTCAAGAATACATGTTCCACACTGTCTGCTACGCCGATCCCGCAGCAGTCACAGTAAGGATCAACCTCGTGCTTGAATCTGTGCAGATACGACTTAAAACATCAATGACCGCTTGGAAATTGTGTCGTATAGAAGTCAACTTCACCGTGGCTTCTTTGAACCCAGCGCTCTAAGTCTCAAATGCATCGGTATGTCCATCGTCGGATTATCGCGCTGTTCCATTTGTTTTGCCACTCGGCTAGGCTATTTACTCTAGCTACCTTGCGAATGGCTTCAGTAGTTAACTCCGTACTTGAGAAGATATAAGCAGACTCCTTAGCTAGTAGGTCTAGTGGGTACATACCAGCAATTACCAGGGCTGCTTCATCAGACACATGTAGGTATGTATGTACGTTGATCACGTGATCAAGCAATTACATACATACATATATATATATCAATTTAATGTATGTACATCTGGGTTATCATCACTTAGCAAGCGCGCTTCGCTTTGTAGGCGTGATTTCTCCAATCTATAATTCCACTTACACTTATGTAAGTGATGTTTGAAGGCTGCTAGGCAAATTGCAAAGCTCATTATTATTATTTGTTAAACAAATTGTTAAGTGCTAGGAAACGTGACATACTTTACATGAACAGCTGATTAAAAAGTATTGCGAAAGCATATTGATTGTGAGTATCTACATACATATGTAAATATGTGTAAATATGAAAATATACCGAAACCTACTTACATATATTTATGTGGTACATACTGAAAAATATTATTATCTCTAACTAAATCCAAACAAACAAAAGTTTCAGAAATAGGAAAAAATTAAAAAAATTAAAAAAAAAAGTGTTTTGCAAAAAATGTATTAATTTTTTGTTGAGTTTATAAATAAAGAGCCAATAAAATTTTAGTAAAGCATAGTGCAAGTTTTACATGCCTAGAAATTAGCACGGATTTTTACGAGTTTTTTGGCGCATTTGGCGCTGTTACTCGTACTAACTTGCAGCCAGTTTAATGAAATCAATTTAAATGAAAATTAAATGCAATGAAGAATGACAGAAAATAAAAAACTAAGTTCCGTTTAAGTTGATGGTGAAAGCAGTTGTTAGTACGCCAACACACTTTATAAAATAAAATGTCGTAAATCGAATAAGTATTTTTAGCGCTTTTTAACGTGAATATTAATAATAAACTTACGAATCAATAGCAATACAATTTCAATAAAAGTAGAAAACAAAATAAAAAACCACAAATTTTCATAAAAAACTTTTTCTTGATAGTTTTGTAAATTTTTTTAATACACAGTTTGTAACCTTTTTTTTAATTTTGATTTCAATAATATGCAAGTTCCTAGTAGTTAAGTATTACCGCTGATTTTTAAGACATTTTTATCGAGCGTTGCATTTGACTCAAATGCCGCATTCCAGGCAAAGGCAATTTCAAAAATCAGCAGCAAATTTTAGCGCATTTAAATCTTACACGTTACTGCACGAATATTAAGTCAGCTACAAAAGTGTATACTCGTACATATATTTTCAAAAGTTCTTGGAGATTGGAGATTTTGTTAAACACTTTTTGAACTTAACCCTTCTTTTATTATCCAAACATAAACAAACATTTTTTGTTTGTGTGGAATAATAACAAAAATATGAATCGGGCATTTTTTTAAATTTTAAGTCTTTTCTTTTAAGATATGCTTATAAAGAGAATATATATTTTTTTTTAATTTTGCGAATTTTAAAACTTGCCTGAAATAAAAAGATATCGTTTCTTTTGTAATATTGATGACGATTTTCGTCCAAATGTACATCAAAAAAAATTAATGAATTTCCAAAAAAAAAAATTTGAAAATATTACTATCGACTCTATTTACTAATACTTTCCTATTTCATCGTGCCTTAATATTAATAGTCGTTTGCCGGTTAAGCGCTTAATCGGAACTAAAAGCGCCAGTTAAGACCATCCGTTAGATATACCAAAGACGGTTCAAACGGCCCTAAGTCCATATGTGTTTTAATATAATAATATGTTCGGGAAATCAATCAGTTTCATAATTTTTTTTTTTGATTATTTCTGATATAAATACTAATTATTATAAACAATATTTGTGTTAAACTCAAAGGTTTCAATTAAAAATCTTTACGAATTTTGGAATAGGTCTAATAAACGAAAAAAAACACGAATCAGAAATAAAATATCCATACCAAAAGCTACGCTTCCAATGGCATATCAAAATTTTTTTTGTAACTTGTTAAAGGTTGTTTAACCGACTCACGTGATATATTTACACACATGTTTGTATGTGCATGGTTAGTGTAATAATTGAACAAAAACAGGGTATTTCGATCTTTATTAGTTCTTTGTATAGACTATGTACATATGTATGTATGTAGTCGATTATTGCTTGTTCTTATCAATTTGAGTTGGTCGACACGAAAATCGGCTTCGACACCATTTCAACTGATTCAGATTTTGTTTTGCATTGCATTTAATCACGTTCCATTTCTATCAATAGTTATATATGTACATACATCCATAAGTGCATATGTGTGTACATACTTGCATATACATGTTACAGTGTACGTACACACGTACATACATACATATGTACATATATGCATATATGTACATATGTTTTATTTATGTCAATATTGATATGCACGCGAGATAATCTTTAGAATTTTCCATTGCGAACTGTTTGAAAAATAAATAAACCTTTCATAAATACAGATGTATGTACTATGTACGTACATAAATATGTATGAATTTTAGTATGCACATATGCGCGGAAAAAGCCTTCTGATACTCAGATAACACTAGTTCGCGACAAAGTAAACTATTAAAAAAGTATACAATAAACAAAATTAACACCAGAAACATATTTACGACTTATTTCACGAGACGTTCACATGTTTTCTTAAGTCTTATGGTATAAACTAACACAGCATGTGTATGTGTACCTAAGTACATAGTACATTAGATAGGGTTAGTCTGCGTACTATATATAAATATAAAAGTTCCTATGAAGTGCGATCAGACCAGCGAGAGCATGTTTTTAAAGGTAATGCCATCTGACTTTAAAACATTGTGTTGACTTGAAAGCTTTAACTGCTCCTCATGGAGGTGTAGATAATTTGGTCACCTCCACCTCCGTTCTCATTAGAAACTGTAGACAGAGAGGATATACTTGTGTACATACTTATGTTCAAGCTGAGTACATGGCGAAATTAGATATGATGCTTCTGGAAATTGGCGATGAACACTTCAAAGTATATACATATATCTGGAAAGCGATGCAATTCACACGAGAAAAGTTTCTAGGGACACAAAGGCTACATGTTGAGAACATATATCCTGATCCTTGAAGTTTCTTGGACTTCCTAAAAACACAGGGTCTTTATGATGTGAGAAAGAGTGGAGAACATAGTAGAATTTCAGATTGCACCACTTTTTATTATTCATCTACATACATACATATCTATCTAACCTCTCCGACATTACACCTTTTTGTAATAATATAATTTTTTCGCTTTGATTATTGTACAAAACTTATTCTGTTTATTATTAAATAAATGAGGTAATTCAATCTCAAAACTTTATATATTGAACTACACATTTGCATACGTTCTCGGGTTTGTCATTAGGGAAATAGTTACATACGAACGCAAGAGCTTATTGCCGCTGTAGGAACGTAGTAAGGTAAAGTGGTTTCTCATTGTTATTTGGATGGTTTTTTTTTTAAATATACTCTGGAAATATATTTTCATACTGTAATAGTAATCATGTATATACAACTATTTTGTGACCCAACCTAATGTAGACGGGTGCCTCAATACGAATCGAATAAGTGCAGTGTCAGCATTGTAGAAGCATGAAAAGCACGCGAGTCAATGCGATTATCGGAAAGAATACATATGTATGTACATATGTAAACGTACATACACATGAACCGTGCCGAATGCGCTTTCTTATCTAAGGCCTTTTGGGCCTCCAACTTATTACGAAATATTCGAGGCAAATTTCATTTCTATGAGAAAATCTTGTAAAATATCCAAATGAAATAATATTTACACACTTTTTTTTACTAATTAAGAACGCTAAATAAATGAAAATGAGTATTTCTATCATGCTTCTATAGGCATCACTTTAATATGAAACTTCAGCTAACGATTACGAACAATCATAATGACATAAAAATTCACGTCTTTTGTTGAAATGGTACTCGTAACTTGAAAAGAAGCCCGGGTATTTTGAAAAGTTCGCTCTTTCTGTGTTTCACGTCAAAGCCAATGAAAACTTTGTTTTCGAAATTGCTTCTGAGTGAAAAATATATATTTCGGAAGCAAACTAGTCCGACAGGGTTTGCTTTAGAATGTCAGACGGCATTTCTATTAATTACAAGAATTAGAGAATGTGATTTGACAACAAGAATATAGGCGTTCGACAAAGTACATAGAAAAAGTTGACTAAAAATAGGTTTTCACCAAAAATTGTGTTCTCTGCTTTTATGCGATCCTAGCAATTGAGTGTCCAAGCGATCGTGTGAAAGTATACGAAATGGTAAATTATTGCCCGACGCAATGATGGCGCATAAAATATCGTTTGTATGTTTCATAGAAATCGTATTAAAACTTAGCGCAATAAACTTTAGTTCGACCCATGAAAGTGCTAAGTATACTCTTTTTAATATACAAAATACTAATTTTTTTTGATGAATAACTAGAAATTGGTTTTAGAAAACGAGAATCGCAAACGAGTTAGTCGCAATTAAAAAATCCCATATTCTCAAAAGTAATTATAAACTCGTTTAATTAAGAGTAAAACAAATAAATAATCCATTGCATTCCTTCAGCTTTCACTTACTTTTTAATTTCAATTTAACTTAAATTTCGTTCCATTCTTTTTCTTTGCAGTCGGCCATTGCCATCCGAAAGTTGTGCGTGCCGGTAGTCTACAAATGTCAACCATTTCAACCAATAATCGTTTTCTCCACGATGATCTTGTCCAGTGTGCCAAAACATTGACCAATAAAATGCCCGGCGACTTGTCGGTCTGTTTCTTTGTTAATTCTGGCTCGGAGGCGAACGACTTGGCTCTGCGTCTAGCACGAAACTACACCAAGCGCCGAGATGTAATCACACTTGATCAGTAAGTTTCTCATAACCATCGTTATAATTTGACTAATAATCGACATTTCGCTCTCTCCCTCTTATTGCTCACTTTAGTGCTTACCATGGCCACTTGACCGCTGTTATGGAGATCTCACCATATAAATTCAATCAACCCGGTGGAGATCCAAAACCCGAATATATTCACGTTGCACCGTGTCCTGATGTTTATCGCGGCAAGTTCATCGACAAAGAACATCCCGGCGCCGATATGGTTGAGCTCTATAGCGCTCCCATTGTGGATATCTGTAAGAAATTGCTGGCGCAGGGAAAAGGCGTTGCTGCTTTCATCGCTGAGAGCTTGCAGAGTTGCGGTGGTCAAATTATACCACCAACCGGCTACTTCCGTGCCGTCTACGATGCCGTACACGCTGCTGGTGGACTCACTATTGCCGACGAAGTGCAAGTTGGCTTTGGCCGTGTTGGTACACATTATTGGGCTTTCGAAACGCAAGGCGTTGTACCCGACATAGTAACAGTGGCCAAGCCAATGGGCAATGGCTATCCAGTGGGCGCTGTTGTGACCACCCCTGAGATTGCGAATGCCTTCTATGCGACTGGTGTGGCCTACTTCAATACCTATGGCGGCAATCCGGTATCCTGCGCCATTGCTAGTGCTGTGATGCGCGTTATTGAGGAGGAAGGACTGCAGGAGAACGCACGTATTGTGGGTGAATACTTGAATGAGCAATGTCGTAAGTTAAGCTTGGAATTTGACATTATCGGTGATGTGCGCGGTGTGGGCCTCTTCGTGGGCATTGAATTGGTCAAGAATCGTGAGACGCGTGAGCCCGATACGAAATCTGCTCACTGGGTGGTGAATCGCATGAAGACCTTGCACAAGGTGCTCGTCTCGTCGGACGGTCCTAATGATAATGTTATCAAACTAAAGCCACCCATGTGTTTCAATCAGGAGAACGCCGATGAGTTTTTGCGAGTTTTTCGCGAGTGCTTAGCCATGCTGGTGAAGGAAGGCAGTGATGCGCCATTCACGGTGGGCGCCGCCGATCAAAAGGAAAGCACGAGTACGATGTTTGAAAGCCGCCCAAGACTTATTAAGTCATCGTGAGAAGTTGCTTTGTTAGTAGTTAGTTTTACATTTAGAAATAGCCAATATTTTTTATTTGTGAGTATTTAAAAATATTTAACTATATGTCAAATCAATATGTTGCCATTTAACATGGGTGCACCAACATACAAAAAATATATCATGCTATCGGATTTTTCTTGTTAAGCTATTGTGCATGCAGAGATTTAGTTAAATTTGTTTAATAGTTTTAAAATAAACCTTACAATAATTTGATATTAGCTGAAATTAATAAATATAGTTTTTAAGATTATATGCAAGAAATAATGGAAAATGAAGAGAAAAAGAAAATATTTATAATTTTTAGAAACATAAATTAGTATACATACAGATGTGTGTAGTTACATTTGTGTATTAGATAAATTCTAATATACATCAAATATATTGGTTGTCTAAGTACATATACATATATTATGTAAAAATGGGTTTCTTTTTTACAGTAAACAAGTCGAAATTTTTCCATGAAGGGCGTTTGACAAAAAAATTTGCTTGTATAAGATGCATTTTTCCAAAATGTTAGTTGATACTATAATCAACTAATATGTATTTTCTCGATCACGTTCGGTGCTTATAACGTTTTGTACTCTCTTATTTTCATCAGTTACCTTGGCGAAGAACGTCCTTAAAGTAATGGCTGAAACAAAATGCCGACGTATGGCCGAAATTTCATTTAGCAAAGCGACATCCTCAGTAGAGGTGGGTAACTCACTGAGTTAAGTTTCTGAGCTTACTCTTTGCGATGAGCCGCTCGCTCAGACTCAAAGGCCTGCCAGATAGAGCACATTACGTGCGTTCCGGCGAATCATTCGCAACGCATGCGATGCCGCAACGTACAACAGTAGCCCTACTCTCTACTTTCGACGCATTCAAATCCGTCGCTAGTGGCAGCTGATTGTTTTTTTTTTCAATTATTTCCATTTTTTATAATCTTTACACAAAAGTAAATATCAGCACAACTTTAAGATATATTTGATTTGCATACAAAAAAAAAATTAACCGCTAATACAAAACAACTGATTTGTTTACATGCGAAAACGCTTTTAATGTGGCGTACCTCTGCGTTTCGTACGCCTTGTCAGTTCAATGCCTCGTTGAAACGGACTCAACGTATTCTATCTGGCAGGCCTTTCACTTCCCAAAAAAAATGTCACTCAATAGCTCAGTTATAAACTTTAGCCATCTTACTGAGCGGCGAGGCGATGAGTGTGTCAGCACTGAGAATCAAAGATGAGCTGATCGAAGTTCTTTGTTTTGTCGACAGACACTCTGTAAGAACTGGCATTTGGGATTTTTTATTGCATTTTTGGAAATTTTGCACATTTTTCGCCATCTTTGAGGTATGCAAACAGTATACATATGTACGTAAATGTAAACGCAATAAAAAAAAGAATAAGAAATAAATATGTATATGAAATCAACAAGATCACAATTATAAAATACGAGAAATTAAAATTTTGCAAAAATGTTTAATAAGAACTTTTAAACATGCATAAAACAAATAATTATAAAAATATATGTGATAAACACGCGTGTTCACTTAGAAATAAAGTTTTACGGACACCTTTTTAAAATATAACTTAATATTTGCATGTAAATCTCTAAAATACGAGTATTTAATTTAATTCTCAAGTTAAAGATATCAACACATATTTCGCCAAATAATAACATTAACTAGCTTTTTTAGCCAAATAAAAATGATATGATTCTTAGAGCCTTTTTGCTTTGATTGGGATTTGATTCCAGCCCAAAACCTATGAGGCAAAAGAGGGAAGTTGCATATCATACTATCTATGGTGAGAATAAAGAATGACAATCACTAGCCTGAAAATGTTTCCTTTTGGCGCGTTATCACTTGTGCTGTCACTTTAATTGTCCTCAGCGACGTTCGCCCGAAAATTTCGCTTACTAAAACATAATTACGAAATAAGCTGATTATGTATAGTTGTATGTCAGCTGATAAAGTGACCATATTGAGCAGATACAACGGGTCCTACACAGAAAACGAGAGGGAGAGGGCCCTCGCCCTACTTTCGGCTCACTTCTCTGGTGCCGCCGAGAGCTCGCTGGCGGCTGGACGCTGGGAATCGAGACCGACTTCGGCCGATTGGAAGGTAGCTAGAAGCTTATTCGCTTAAAGATCAATCGGTTGGGCTCTGGACTCGTTTGAACAGTTGAAGGCCCCGGGGGTGGATGTCATCAGTCCGGTTCTGCTTAAGCGGGGTGGGGAACTCCTTCTTCCGTATCTCGTAAGCATTATGAGGGACCGTCTGGCGCTGGCCCACATTCCCGAGATATGGCAAAGGGCTCGGGTTATTTTCATCCCGAAGGTGGGTAGAAGAGATCTATCCTCAGCCAAATCCTTCAGGCCGATCAGTCTTACCTCCTTCGTTTTGAAGACAATGGAAATGGTGATCGACCTGGAGATAAGATCAAACGCTCTCAGGGATTCACCGTTGCATCCGGATCAACATGCCTATAGGGTCGGCCGCTCGACGGAAACGGCTCTGTATGCGCTGACCTCGGACATTCGGAACGCTTTCGAGAGCGAAGAAACAGTGCTCTGTGCCTAGACATTGAGGGGCCTCCGACAACACCTCGCATGCAGTCGTGGACAGAGCCCTGGAGCAGAGAAACGTGCAGACTACTATTCGTAAATGGATAAAGAGGCTGCTAGAGAGCAGATTAGCCGAAGTTGACACTAGCAAAGGCACAGTTCAACTGCAGACAACCAAAGGATGCCCGCAAGGAAGTGTACTATCCCCGCTTTTGTGGAGCTTAGTGGTGGACGAGCTTCTTCACATTCTCACCAACAACGGCATCCGCTGCCAGGGATATGCTGATGACCTGGTGATAATAGCAAGAGGCAAGTTCGTGAGCACCCTCTTTGACATAGTGCAAAGAGGGCTTAACCTGGCAAGGAAATGGTGCATGGAGGTAGGACTAAATATTAATCCTGCCAAAACTGCTATCGTTCCCTTTACCAGGAAGAGAAAACTACTCGGGTGTAGAGTCATAGCTCTGGGGGGGTGGGGGATCGCGGTCGAAGTCACCACAGAGGTGACTATGAAATAAACTCATCGTTGGTCATGGAGTGTTTTGAGGGACTGGACGCCCTGGCGGTGAAGAGCCGGATTCAACTCCTCTGGGTACCAGGTCACCAAGGGGTGGCTGGTAACGAAACTGCTGACCTGCTAGCCTGGACGGCGGCGGCCTCCGCTCCTGTTGGACCTGAGCCTATCCTGGCAGTGGGTCCAAGCACGATTAAAGAGATGGTAAGGAAGGAGACTATCAGACTGAGGAGTCAACACTAAAGAGCAACCTAGCAGGCCTCAGACAGGCCAAGTATCTCATTGGGAGATACAACCTGAGAAGACACAGGTTGAATCTGCCCAAGGAGAAACTAAGAATCATTACAGGCTTTCTGACAGGCCACTGCAAACTAAGAGACTACCTGCATAGACTGAGAATCTGGTCAGGTGACCTTTGTCGCTTCTGCGACGCAGCCAAAGAACACCACAGCATCTACTCTTAGAAGAAGAGAAGTATTGTTTGTCTCAGATAGGGATAGGAAGAAAGCCCTAAGAAAATCATACTGGGATGATCCAAATCGATTTTGGTAATTTACAAACAGATATGATTTAGATAATTCATTGGCTTGCCTAAGAGCAATTTGAAAGTATTTAGATACAGAAACTCTTACATGACGCTACAGATAACATCATCTTCCAAAAAATATTTAAAATATGGCCGCAAGAACACAACAATCCAATCTAAATTTCAGACGCATTTGAAATCGATCCCTTCTCTCAAACTTCGAAATATTAGTTTTCAAATTCTTTCAAATTGAAAGGCAAATTTTTAATATGGTACTTTGAAATTGAGAACCCCTTATAATTCTCAACTTCTTCTCAAATATAAGCGGAACTTAATGTAATTCAGTTAGTGCCCTTTTGCGTTATTCAATTCGTTGGAAACAGTTCTTGCTCATTCTCTTTTGTGTTTTTTGTTTGCGTTGAATTGAATTCAACTTAGGGTTTTTTAAATTTTTTTATTTTTGTTTTCTATTTTCTTACAACAACAAATATGTGGGAAAAAAGAAGATGTCAAAAGTAATCGAAGAAAATTAAAAGGAATTGACGGTACGGACGCATGTGTACTCTTCCTTTTGCTTCTCACCACCTTTATTTTATGTCGGAACAGAATTGAAAGCAAAAGTTGCAATGTGTAAAAGGCCACTTACTGCAATTGAAACAGGCAATGTTTATAAGTTGATTTTTTTTCCAAGTGTTTCTCAATGCGTTCTCAAGTTGCAAAGCAGGTTGGAGACCCATTTGAGAAATTGCTAAGATAGTTTCTTGAAACTTAAAACAATCGTATACATGTAGATTGAGAATTTTGTTATATTTACGAATAAACATTAAAACAGAAGTACATAATAACCGGTAGGTATTTTTTAAAGCATAACTATCAACCAATCAACTAACCAATATATGTTACTACATATGTACATATGTTTGTATGCATGTAAAGCTAATTTTTGAATACATATTCCAATTTTACATATACATATATATACATATATGAATATACACAATACAAGTTGACATTCTGCATTACAGCAGTGTATTTGCACACTTTCCATATTTCATTTTCTGTGAAGTACTTTAGAAAGTTTATGGACAAGTTTCCCTCTAAACAGCGTTTTTTTTTATATACCAATAAATACAAGTAACAAAAAAAAATAACTTGATAACAAGGTGCCAAAGTACAGAATAAACCAAAAATAGACGTTTTAAAAAAGTAATTATTTAGGAAATAAATTTGGCTCTCCCATCATCATTTCCATGTTGAGGTCGGACTGTGTCAGGGCTGGCATAAAAGGATTCTGTCTCCACCATGGTGTTGACTGTTCGTCCAGCTGTCGCCAACCCTTCTGTTTCGTCGGGTGGCTGTAAAAAAAATTGAAAGTTAATGAACGCACAAATAATGTGAATAATTAAAATACCCTAGATAAATACTCGATTGCTTTGGATGCTATCTTTTTAAAAATTTCAAAACAACGTTCTTGAAAACGTGTTTTAAACTTGAAAACCTATTTTAACTTCGCCCTTCGCAATCCATTGCAACTAACCACTAAAATAAACCTGAGCTCGCCCGCCACATAGAAAACGACTTCTACCCACCTACTCGGTTTCTCTCGTTTCTCTTTTAGTGTTATCTTAGTACGTTGCTACTCTTTGAGAACTTTTATACTAGATACCGTCTCATTGGAGGAGCTGTCGCAACCTCCAAAAGTTCTAGATGGTTTTAAGTGGGCACATTGTAAATTCTTTACTGGGTATCGTAATGAATGGTGAATGGTTTACAAGAGCTGTTCTTGTTATCTCGCTGGAATTAAACTTCGGCTACAAGTGAAAAAGTGTAAAACTAATCTTCAAAATAAGCTAAAAAAAACCATTATTAGGTTATTCACAAGGTAACGTAAAGTGTCGTATTGTCGTAAAGTCAAAAAATTTGAAAACTTCCAAGTTGTGTTATTTTACATCCTTTTTCTGTGCAATGCATCAAAAACAAATAAAATAAATTTTGAACTATTCAAAATTTGTATGACCTTACAACATAACGACATTTTACGACACCTTGTGAATCACCTACATATATATTAATAATTTTTGATCAACATACCCACAAAGAGTTTAAAACTTTTCCATCATTTCTCAAACATTTTCTCAATTTACAAACATTGATGCGACATGAAAGAAGACCTGAAAGTGCATCACTATTTTCTATCTTGCAATATTTGATAAACATTTATCCTTGAATTCTTTGATAGCTAACATTTTTCAGTTGCTAGAGAAGTGGGTTTTATGTTGAACTGTGGATCAGCTAACGAAACTGGAGCTCTTCAGAAAGGACACCGGATGATTTAGAAACTTTATTTAATTTGCAAGAGTTTAACTACCCTTTTTTATTTCACTGGCAAACCTCGGACTACATTTAAATTACCATTCCATCTTATTTTGACTCACCGCTGCCGCTTCGAGAAGAATCTCCGCGCCCGAGATCGAACCGTTGCCGGAATGGCGAAAAAATCTATAAATCGGCGGTAGATATTCCTTCTTTTCGTTTCTTCTGTCGTCACTGTTGTGGGTGTCGCCATCAAAAGAGGCTGTCGTGCTACTGATTCCGCTTTGCTGCTGTATGGTGCCTGCAAATTTTCGACTCGCTCCGGCACTGGAAAATGCAGATAATGGATTCTGGAAATGCAGGTTGATATTGAAATCACGATGACCCGGAGATACGCGACGATAGTAAAAATACCCGAGACCCATGCACAGCAAAACTAAAACCAGCAAAAGCAAAACGATAGCAACTGCAGCATGTGATTCATGGTGATGAGAGTATTGCGTTTCACTGAGAAAAGTGCCGGATAAGATCTCGTTTCTAGTTTCCTTCGGGCATCGCACATGTTCGCCCACAACAGCATCGCCACACATACACTCGTAACCATAGTCGGCTTGCACGCACATACCGTGACATTTGGCCATGTCACATGGACTTTTTGCGAGTGGTTGACGCGTTAAACCATCAATCAGAACATCTTCTGCGTTGAGTATGTTCAGGTTGAATGCTTTGCAGTTGTGAGTACCAAAAAGTTGACAGTGCACGGCCTCCTTGGAACCGATATTCACAATATACGCTTCGTTCTCATAGATCGTGAGACCGGATGGATGCATTATAACATTCCCCTTTTGTATGATCGTGCGTGGCACAAGCGAGCTGCCCGTTCGGTATTGTATTACTTGCAGTGTTTTCGTGTGCATATCCGCAAAGTAGAGTGCACGTTTGTAGGGATCACAGGCTAAGGCGGTAATATAACCATCGCGTTTTGTCAACAATGTTATACGTTTCTTGCCATCCAAATGCGCCATGTGCAGCTCGGAAATGGGGTTATTAAAAGTTTGTGAGCGAACAATTGCATAGAAAAGATGACGACTGAGAGCGTCCACGGCTAGCGCACGTATGGTTTCGCGTGGATTTGCCTGCGCTATGAGACCGCACATTCTGGCCTCGAATGAGCACACTTTGATGACATATTGTTTAGCGCGTGTTATAACATACACATTATCTATGTATGGAAGAATTATAGTCACTCTACAAATGTATTTGGTTTAACCTACCTGTAATCCAATCCACCGCCACTTTCGTTGGTGTTTCCACAATCAAACCAGCCATCACCTCGCCATTCTCCATGTTCACTTTATATAAGACATTCTCGACGTCGGTAGTGAAGTAGGCCATACGTTTGCGCATATTTATATCAAAACCAGCTATCTTCGAATCGTTTATCGCCCATGCAACCCGCAGCGTGATCGGTTGTTCAGTCATGCTGCGCACTTCATTGTAGGTGGAAAACATCAGCGCCGATTTGCTTTCGATTGATTTACAGGTCGTTTTGTCGGTGCGCAGCATGAAGTCCGGATAGCATTTGCAGCGATATGAACCGAGCGTATTCTCACAAAGTTGCGCGCATGGTTCACTCTCCTCACACTCGTTCACGTCTATACATGTACGCTGATCCGCATCCAATCGATAGCCTGGAAAGCAAGAGCACACTGCACCCATCGGCGTTGGACGACATTTGTGCGAGCAAATGGGACGATTCGATATAGCGCTGCAGGATGTCTCGCAAAGTGGCCCTTCATCAGCACCCGTTTCGCAATCTTCGAAATCATTACACACACTAGACATTTCCACACATTGCCCGTCCTTGCAGTCGAACATGTTTGGTCCGCAGGCTCGTTCATGCTGATTACTCATCATTATGCCCATGGCAGATGAATTTTTATAATGTTCACAATTCATTTCGTCAGAGCCATCATCGCAGTCCTTATCGCGGTCACAACGAAACTCTATTCGAATGCATTCCTTTGTGGATTTGCACTGGAATTCATAAATACTACAAACCGTGCCACATTTATCCTCATCCTCACCGCGTGGACATTCGGCAGTGCCATTGCAACGGGCGCTTAAGTCCAGACAAATATTGATGTCGCTCGTACACTGATACATCGAACGGTTTGCTTTGTCGCATGTGAGATTGCGTTGTTTTCCCGTTGCAAAGTCACAATTCACTTCGTCCGAATAGTCACCACAATCATTGTGTCCATCGCAGACTAACTTCTGATCAATGCATTGACCAAGCATACATTTGTGCATATCGGGTGGGCATTGCCGGACACCTACATAAATTGAAATGTATACAAAAATGTTAGTTCAAAAGCAGTATTATCCTAAATATTTTTAAAGACGAAATCATTGCCAACAAATCCTTGACTTAGGTTGATCAGTAAGTTCTGACTTACTGACTGACTTAAAAAAACTTCAGAGTACGTTGAACCGTTTAGCAAAGGATTGGAGATAGTCGAAGCATCAAATGCTTGGATGTCGCAGTTTCTTAAAGAGTAAGATCTTTGGAAAAGCCGTTTTGTAGTTGAGAAACTCCTATACTTTGAAGCATCATACGCTAAGCTGTACAACTAAATACTTCGAATGCAACACGTGAAAACATTATTTTCAACCTTTCGGACTGAAGCCGATTGTCTATCACAAAACAGTCAATCACAAAGCAAATAACCCTTATTTATGGCATATATGTAAGTATATCATTAAATTTTTAGAGAATTTCGAATTTACAACTTCAATGAATTATTCCTGAAATCTCGGTTCCTTTCGATCTTCTAATAAATGGCAAGTTGCTTCTTTTTCCTTTAAAGTTCTTATGATCATTTATATCGTGCGAACAACGCATACCCCAAAAAACCCCTCCCATTTCACGCAACTAGCTACCCTTAAAAAACGACTAATGTATATCCTTATCTCGAGAACGCTATTATTGACTTCGGTAGTTTGCTGCGATCTTACCGCATTTATCATGTTCATCCGATGCATCCGTACAGTCTAACTTGCCATCACATTCCCAGCTTTGTGCGATGCAGGTTCCCGAAGTACACTGGAACATATCCGACGCACACACAGGCATTTCGCCAGACGTCTGATCAGCATTCGATTTGCAGTTAGTCTCATCCGAACGATCGCCACAATCATCTATGCCATCACACATGGCACTATTATCCACACAATTACCATTGTCACATGCATGCTGATGTATGTGACAACGTTTGTCTTGATCTAAAAATAAAATAATAGCTTCTTAACAGAGTATATAGTATGTATGTAAGTGGCCCAATCGCCTACCGAATTTCTCGCAGTGTGTCTCATCCGATCCATCGTGACAGTTCTTCTGCCCGTCGCAGCGCTGCTGCATTTTTATGCACTGTGTAGCATCATGACATGCATACTCACCAATCGAACACACGACTTTGGGTTGTTTAATGCTCGCAGGATCACAACCAAACTCATCTGAATTATCCGGACAGTCTTTCCGTCCATTGCAACGACGTGACTGGGTCAAACACTCGCCCGAATGGCAGCGGAACTCACAGTCTATCGCTTCGATGCAAGTGGTATTGGTAGTGTCGCGGAAGACAAGTCCCGCCGGACACAAGCATGCGCTAACCGATTTTGAGACCGTCACGCAAACATGCGAACATCCACCATTACCATGCTGACAGGGATGATCCACCATAGAAACGGGCTGACTAGCCAAAAGTGCAATGCGTCTGGGTAAAATGTGTGCGAAGGTTGAATGTGCCACCTGAATTTCAATGCGTTTCACTGTGCCTCTATTGTTTTTGTGCGTCCAGTGTATGGCCGAGGAGCGGAGCTCCGACCAAAAGAGGTCGTCCTCGATCAGTGCAAGTGAGTAGGGACGCTTAAGACGAGCACGGAAAGTGTCATCGTGTAGACTGCGATAATCGGTGTAGGAGATGCGACCCAGCTCACTATCGGACCAGTAGAGAGTTTTCGTTTCAAAGTCAGCGGCAAATCGGATATCATCATCGCCGAGATCTTCCTCAAAAACATGTGTATGTGGACCATAGCCGCTGAGGGGCAACTGATTGATGTGAACATATTTGCGTGTACGAAGAGCAACAAACATAATGCTGCAGAGGTAAAATTTGTAAGCACAAAGGTTGTATTGAATTACTAACTATGCTCGCGTGCTTACCCATCCTCTGGTATTAAAGCGAGTGCAATTGGTGCTTGCAATCCAGCGAAGAAATTAACCATTGCCCGCTGTTTTGTTTGCATCGAATATACCTCCACCACATGACGTTCCGCATCGGTCCAATAAATATTGCGTGCCAGGTGATCTGTAGGTGATAAGAATAATTAATGATGAACTGTTTCGACTTCGTGATTTTCGATCAAGTATGTACTTACCAAATGCGATCGCAGTTATATTTCCGATATTCTCGCGCGCGATCACCAATAGGTTTTTGTTCAGAAGGTCGTACTCAAAGATAGCGCGTTGCACATTATCAGCAATGATCACATTTTCATCCACACTATTGTATGCCATTTCGTTGATATACACTGGCAATTGATGTGTTTCCAAGATGCTGTGCCGTCCAAACTTCGTGTGCTGCATTTTAAGTAGTACATTCTGCAAGCCAATAAAGAGATGTTGTTTCTTGTGTGTTTTTATACAGCGCAAACGATCGATGTCCAATTGCATGCCATCGGGACAGGCACACGTTGATGAGTTATTTTCGGCGAGCAAACATAAATGCGAGCAACGCATATGCATACAGGCATGATCGCTTTTAGGTTGCTTAGCAGAATGATAAATGTGCACCGCATAGATGGTGCGATCCTTAGTGACCACTCGATGTTCCTTGCCGGTGAATTTATTGCATCTATGCACACTCTTCGTGCCCCAATCGGACCAATATATATGATCTTCGAAGATGGCTAAACCATAAGGATGTTTCATTATACCCTCGAGTATGCGACGTCGATCTGTGCCATCGGGTCGCACGCTCTCCATGGTCGCCAACTTGGCATCCACCCAGTAGATGCGAAAATTGTGCATATCCACTGCGATGCCATTCGGCCAGTGTACATCGTCTGTGACCAGTTCCATTGAGTTGCTACCGTCCATTGAGGCGCGCGCAATCGTCGGATTAACACCCCAATCCGTCCAGAACATTTGACCACGCTGCGGCCAGAGCGCAACACCGCGGGGCTGATGAACGCCCATGGTGACGAGCACAGCACAGTTGAGACCATCGTTAGAGCAGACAGCGATATGATGCAAACTGTTGTCCGAAAAGTAGATATTGCCTGGAAAGTAAAAGTGTACAGTGAGATGGGAATGGAACCGTGAAAAAAGTATGGAGAAATTCAAGTACCGGCATAGACGTTAAGACCGTCTTCAGCGAGGAGTGGTTAATAGTTATATTTTAAAGAGGGTTTATATATATGTGTGTATGTGCAGAGGTGATTAATAGATAATAACAATATACATAAATTTGACAGGCAGGAAAGAAAAATAATTACATATACTTGTTATAAATACGCCTGGCATATATTATACAACAAACATATAATTGCCATTAACCCTCATACGATTCTCCAAAAAAAATCTTAAACAAATACATATGTAAGCATTGCATATACATACATACATATGTATGTATGTACATACTTATGTTAAGAGGAAATCTCTACGTGCCATATACGGAAGCCAATGCGGCAAACATATTTCCAAAGTTTAACGATAGTCCTTAGCCAGTTAAATTTGGCAATCAACATTTTTTTAGTTTGAAATTTTAAAAATTTTTTTCAGTTTTCAATCATGATTGAATCATGGTTTTTTTTTAACAAAGTTTTTATTTTTTTAAATTTTATTTGAAAGCTCCCAACTTTTCCATCGAAACAAGGCACATTAAACAGGTAGCAGCATTAAAGAAAATGCAACCCTTCAAAATAGATATATCAAATTAGACGAGTTTGATAATTCTAAATGTAAAAAAAATGTACGCGTTTCAACATTTTGCTTAAAAAATAAATGTATTTCAATGCAAACTGTACAAGTCGCATCCTAAATACTTAAACGGAATCTTAGGAAGCATTGCTCTGGTCAGACTCTGCTTCTGGAAAGACTCACGAGGTATGTCTTCAAGAATGCAAAACATGGTCGGAACTCACTTAACTGTTTGCAGAAAACGGCATGCCCAAGCTCTGTTCCAAATGGATATTTAAAAAAGATCCGAATATTCCCCGTCTTTTATAAGACAATGTTCCTTTTCTGGGTATGTGTATACATACATATGTACATATGTACATACGTACATATGTATGTAGGTTTCCCAAATCACGTTAACGCAAAATTTGTTTAAATTATTAATTAGAAATACATATACAAAATGTAAACAAAGATTTTTTGTTTGTTTGTTGTGAAAATAAAAGTTTGTTTTGTAAACAAAGTTTGACTTGTTATGGACCACATATATGAAGAAACTCCAATCAACTGATAGCATTATACTACCTGTTTATTGTACCATGCATCGAAATAAATGTATGTTTGTTATTTTAGGAAAAAGTATATCTATCAAGGCTATATATCAAGGCTATCAATGATGGTGGTATACTCCACATAGGTATAAGTAAAAAGTTTTGTTTATTTTACGGAAAAATGTCAAAAAAAACCTTAGAATAACCAAAATAAACAAATGGTCGGAACTGCAAGTTTTCCACAAAAAGCAAACGTACTAACGATTTACATATAATACAAATATTTAATTTAATGTCTTTGTAGTATTATGCAAATATGAGCAACTCATGTAATTTCCTATCATAAACGTAAATAGAAATGGAAAATGTAAACAAAATAGTAATTTTGACACTTTCAACGCGCAAGGCCAAGCTAGACCAAGCAACCAGCTGATGGCAATATACCACCTGCTATGAATGATACTCGTATGTACGTTGATTTCTTTTTTAATGTTTAAGGTCCGTTTGCACCATCTCCGGTTAAACGCTTAATTGGTACTAAAAGCGCCGGTTAGGACCATCCGTCATATAAGCAAGCGCTGAATAGTAAGCTGAATTGTAGTTAACCGCCGGTAATTTTAAGCAGATATGGTGCAACCGGCCCTAAGTAATATCCAAATCCATATGTAATCTTAAGTTCCAACAAAAGTATAACTCAGTGCACACATTGTGTTTTTGAGAAAACATAGTACTTTAAATCAAAAATACTACATTTCCTTATAATTTTAAAGAGAAAATCATGGTAATGTAACTACTTCACAAAAAAAAAAAAAAGCACTACCAACCTGTGAGCCAATCGACGGCCAAATCTTCGGGCGCATCCAAGCCAGAGGTGAGTAAAATCTCATGTTCGCTACCATCTTCGTTTGCTTTTACAATGCTCTCTGCCTCGTTTTGTATATTCGTCCAATATATAGTTTTACCATCAAAAGCTACACCGATCACTTTGGTCAAATTCGTTGCCACCACATAGACGTAGTTATCCCGCAAATGCACACCCATCACAGCCATCTGAGTGGTGTAGAGCAATAATGGATCGCCGCCTAATGCCTCACAAGTGCTATTATCATCCTTCAGTGCATAACCCTCATCGCAGGTACAACGATACGAGCCACTTGTATTAATACAACCTTGTGAACAAAGTCCATAAATCTCTAAGCACTCATCGATGTCCCTGCAAGCATTCTCCAGTGTGGACATACGGTATCCTTTCGGACAAATACACCGAGCACCCCCGTTGGGTAACATTTGGCAAATTGAAGCGGGCGGACATGATTTTGTACTGCAATTATTGACGGTAGAAGTGCAAAGATGCGACTCGTCACTTAGATCCGCACATTCCGGCTTACCATTACAAGCTGCATCGATCGATAGGCAACTTGTTTTGTCTCGGCATAAAAATTTTCCCTCCTCCAGTGTGCAATTCAAACCTACATATGTACATACAAACATGCATATAAATACACGAAATGGCACGAAAGTGGATTTTGAAAAATTCCATTAATGTTTCTGAATGATTATTCAAACTCATACCGCATTTCCGCTCATCGCTGCCATCGCCGCAATCATCAGAGCCATCGCAGATCCATTGCTTGCTTTCTAAACACTTCTTATTGTCGCAGAATAGTCCCTGACAGCTGTTTTTGGCTCGCTCACAACCATCCAACTCGTCGGAATGATCCTTACAGTCTTTCTTACCATCACACATGAAGTCCAATGGAATGCAAGTTTTGTCCGAGCGACAAGTGTACTCGAATAGGCTGCAATTTCGTTTCGCCGATTCGGCACGGCCAGCACCACCGCCGATCCACAGCGAAGTCAAAGACGACAATGACGACAAGCTCAAACAATTCAACTCATCTTCGCCACCTGGACAATTCTCTACACCATTACAAGTTAGTTTCGAGGACAAGCACGGTCCATTGGGTTTGGCGCATTGAAACCAATCCGGCTTACGGCACATCTTCTTATCTGCAAATGAAGTACATATTTGCAATGTTAAGGGGGAGCAAGGATTTGTTGGAAAATAATAATATTTACCGCAATCCAGTTCGTCCGAGTTATCTGGACAGTCGTAACGTCCATCACACATCTTCGCCTGTAAGATGCAGCTTTCGTCACGACATTCGAAGTGGTCGGCGCTGCAATGGTGGGCAGCTGAAGTACGCGCGAAAAACGACGACATCAAAATTAGCACGACCATAACAACATAAACGTTGCAGTTAGGCGCAGCGGTGGCTGGCTGTAGCTTCTTGCGCACATTATGTAACGGTAAATAAAAGGCTTTTGCCCTGAAATGGGGTGAAAAACAATTAAACTGATATTACATAGTATGTATGTACATATGTATATGCAGCTAAACATGTGCTAAAGCGAACTATGAAAGAAGGGCAAAGGAAAGGAGAGAAGAATAGAAGAAGTGGACAAGAAGAGTTGACAAGTTCAAATGTAGGACATCTTGTGGGTGATGAAAATGTGAGGTTAAGCACGCTGGGTATGGAACTTTAGGTTATTTGGCATAGTTTTTTGTTCTGCGACATTGTTTTAATTAAAACAATGGTTAATGGTTAACAATAACGAAAATTTCTTAAAATTTCAGTTATGATATTTAGTTAAAGTAAGCATCCACAAATATTTATTAAAATATTGGGTTAGCGGTAATGTTTACATACAGATTTTATCGTAATATAATAATATTTTTTAACTGAAAAATGTATAACAAAATGTATTAAAAACAAAAGAATCCTATCCAGACTATTTTTCATTATATGTATGTATATGTATATCGAAGGAAATTATGAAAAACTCAAAAGCCAAACACAAAAAAATCCATGAATACTTACATTGAATGGCTCTTCAAATACTCCTTCGCCACTGAGTGCTAGCAAATGTGCCAAACCGTTCAAATTGTTTTTTTTTAAAGATTTTAATTATTTACCTTAACTTTTCTTTTGGTTACACAAATTTAAACAAAAAATGTTGTTACAAATAAAACGACATAAAAAATATATTTAACAATTTTTTCCGGATCGACACAAAGATTGACGCGCATAAGCGCGTTATAGCCGTAATTGACTGATCTTCGGGAAACGCTGCCAAAGTGCCGCTGATCTAGAAAGTTTATGTATTGACTGGAAAGTCTACATATGTATGTATGTACATACATAAGTACCGTTAACGGTGCATTTAGTTTAAGTGCAGGGTGTTGTGAGAACTAAGTTAAAGGAATGAAAGCATCAAACCATAAATTCAATAAAGAAAGTGGAAAAGTAAGAGAAGTTTAAAAATAACTAAATATCGTTACGATTCCAAATTTTATTTGTAATATTATAAAATTATAAAATTTTTTTGTTGTACATTTTTTTTAACACATTTTTAAAGTTGCTGAATTTTCAAAATATTTGCAATACATTGATTTCTATTTTAAAAGTAAAAATTTCAATATGCAAATTGGGCCGTTAGAAACATTATTTCAAATGTTTGACACACTTTTAATAATAGTTTTGTATTGGATATGAATAGCTTTAACAAAATCGTGTATTTGTATGTGATATATACAAAACTATGCACTATGTATGTGGAGAATTTTCGTCACATTTATTTTTTACGTGAAAAACAAAGTACTAAGATAAATTTAAAGTAGATTTATTATTTTGTCGGAAACTGACAGCGCCATCTCTCGGACGATAGAATTAATAGTGTCGTAAATTGCCACTAGTGTTTTGGGTATCATTTAGCGGTTGTTAGTTTCGTTGTGCTTTCGTCCACTAGATGTCAGCTACCTATCTAAGTGTAAAATTTCCGTATATGTATGTTAGATAATTTGTAAAATGTTTGCCTAAATTTCGAAATTTGTTCGGTATAGCTCATTTAAGTCCACTATTTCATATTATATTGCAATAAATGTTGTTTGTATGTATTTCGAAAACATAATTAAGGAATTCTCTATATACATACATAGTAAGTATTGCAAACCCTTGCATGATGCCCGAAATGCACGTATTGCAAAGCATTCTGCAGAAAAATCGTCGAAAAAGTATTCATTTCAATCCGAATGGATCAAGACAGCAACATCGCCCCATATTGAGTCCAGTTTTGTCTGGAAGAGCGATTTGCCGGTAAATGGAGAATTTTTTCAGATTTTCCCAAAGAATTTTCAAAAGTCGCCGTCCGTTTTTTTGCGCTTATTTGCTTCTTACCCTGCAATTATTATTAAATTAATGTTAACGACTCTACGTCAATTATAAGATTTAAATAGTGCATTTACTCTAACAAATAATATGCTCTGAATAGTCGACAATTCGATTTGGGACACTGATCCAAGGGAATCAGATATCCATGAGCTAAAATTCCTCGAAATAGTATGAGGTAGAAACGATAACTACAAAAAACATGTGTATGTATGTACTAGGCATGTCAATACCGGGATCCCGGGATTTCGGGTCTTTTTCAACTCCCGTCTATTTAAATCCCGGAATTGCAGAAAACAGTGAATTAAATGGCCTTTTTTTTTAATTTTTAATTTACATTTTTTCAAACAAAAATAAACCTTAAATGGTTTAAAACAGAGCGAATAAAACACACAAATAACACACTAAACATACCGTTCAGAGTTGTATTGAAATAAAAACATTTAACATGAAAAACAAAAACAACATATTGCGATAACACAATACCACAAATAACACGGATTGTTAACTCCCTAAAGGTCCAGGTCGGTATCCCGGGATTGTCCCGAAATTTTGTCCAAAATTGACATCCCTAGTATGTACAAACACCGAAACGAAAAAAATAGTTACTAGGGTTTCAAGTAATTTTTTAAAAGGTTATAGATAGTAAAAACACACATGTTTTAAGAAAAATTTGTATAATTAATTAATTTGTCTAGTTAATGCCACCTTAAAGTTAACAATTGTTTTTTCATATTAAATTCTGAGCTACTATTAAGTTACGACAAAACTCAATTTCAAGTGACTTATGTATTAGTACAAGTATCGTTGATTGTTGAGAAATAATTTTCGCCGAGGCGAAGAAAACGCGCAATACTCTCGGCGAAACAAAAATTTCAAAATCCATCTGACGAGTGCACATTATTTTATTGAAACTTAATTGGTTACAAAAAATGAATTGAGTTCATATATCGTAAGAACTGTTAAATTTTGTGTGCCATAAAATTAAAAATTATTTATTTGAAGATTTAGCAAAATACGAGTCTTCTTTCGTCATCCCTTGTCAAGTTTGGTTTTAAGACAAATCAGTTTCGGCGTTGTGCCATCTTCAGTGTCATTTTTCGTTCTCATCTTCATATTTTCCTTAATCAATTAGAAAAATACTTTTGTTTCCTTTTGTAATTGTTTTTTTAGATTGCCATTATTTCAAAGCGCTATGTTAGCGCAACTTTGATTTTAACTAGTACAAGTTCATACCTCTTGTAAATATTTCTTTAATTGTTACAAAATTATTTACACCATAGTAAATACAAAACGAAAGTGTATGCTTTGAAGGTTTTAGTTTATTTTTATTGTTAATTGAATACTATTA
Source organism: Philophylla caesio (assembly GCA_963971545.1). Taxonomy (NCBI): domain Eukaryota; kingdom Metazoa; phylum Arthropoda; class Insecta; order Diptera; family Tephritidae; genus Philophylla; species Philophylla caesio. The sequence goes on from OZ020607.1 coordinate 48,354,708, forward strand.
TTTCAATACAATCATCAACGTTTTAAGTGGAATTTATTTTTAAAAAACTGGCAACACTGCTTTACTTTTCCCGCTCGCGGCTCGTATTTCATGGAAATACGATGCCGATAAGCAATAAGGTCTGTGTTTGAAGCTTATCGTCATCGTTAAAGTATAAACTCTAAAAACGAAGAGAACGCTTTGGTTTTTTTTTTAATAAGAACGGAATTGCATCACATAGGCAACTTTTGTTATTTTTGCATTTTTTTTTGGAATAAAACAAATTTCTAAACGAGGCAATGCCAGTCCCCTTTTAAAATTTATATTTAAACGTGCATATTTATGTAATCGGAAGTTTCACAATTTTCATTAGTTTCCAATCAAACGTCATTGTGTAAGTCATTAAACAAGTTTTTTTCTTTACCTTAAAATTTAGAACATTGTCGCTTGTAACGTGTTTTAGCGGCCATTCAAATGTTTAATTCTAACCTACCAAATATATTAACCGTTGAAGTAGTAGTGCTCTTCGGGAAATTGACCAGCTTTTTGCTGCAGGGTTTGCATCTACAAAACGTTTGTATGTTTGTACTTCATTTCTTACGCGTACGCAATGTTTAACACGAAAAATCACAGAAGCCAAAAATGTACGAGTATTTTGGTAAATACACAAAGTACATACATACATATGTATGTACCTACAAACATATTTTGTTATGACATATTATGACCCACTGAATGCTTAAAGATGTTTATCTGTTTTTGAGTTTAGTTCGTTGTAATAAAATAACCGCAGAAACGAATGCATTAACCAAATAAATTATGTTTAGGTTATTCCAGGTAATCAGGTTTTCAAGTTAAGTGGTTAAAATCTTTTTTTTCCTTCTCCCTCAACAAAGTACTAAACAAGTCGAACTCAATGTGGTGATGTTGAGATCACAGTTGTCTTCTTCGCTTGGCTGGACTGTTTGTCAAATGGCTTCATTCTTATTCGCTTTTGGTAAAAAAAACATGTTTTTCTCCATTTTTTCTATTGAAACTGAAAAAAAAAATTTTTTTTATATAATCCTATAACCTCGATTACGAGAGCAACCCAAATACCCGAAAGATTTCGAGCGACTCCTGCGAAAGCCAAAAGGAACAAATTTTGATGAAGCGATGTTGTGATCACCAAAATAGTACCGAGTATTGTTATTTTTTACCTTATAGTTTTTCTTAAAACCTAATCCGCCTTAAAGCTCATAAACAATTAAAATATAAAAAAAATTTAAATACAAAATTTGGGCGAAATAAATATACGACTATGTACCCTCGCAATGTATTGTCATGCCCAGTTCCAAATTTGTATACATTGCCAGTTGGAATTAAAGTGCCATCAATTTTTAATTTTTCAAACTTTTTTTATATGGGAGGTAGGCGTGGTTATTAACCGATATCGACCATTTTCAATACCAACCAACCAACATAACTACGGCTAAAAAGCAATGTGTGTAACAATGTGTTCATTAAGAAAAGCCAATGTTTAGTCATGTTATCATGTTATCGTGACCACGGACCGGCGGACGGACGGACAGACAGACAGTGAGAGCAAAATCGATTCCTCTTTTCATTCTGATCATTTTGGTATAGTCGTATGTATGTATGTCTATATCTATCTCGATAATTTTTGGCTGTTACAAACTATCGCTATCCGAACACTGTTAAAATACGCTTGGGTGCAAGTACGCTCGGGTACAAAAAAAATTAAAATGTATTATACATTTTTTTGACTTAATGGTGCCATTTCGAAGATCACCACCTCTCCTCATCAGACTCCTTGCTCCATTTGTCTATTTTATAATAATATTTTTTACTTCATTTCAATTGTTTAAATAAATATATATTAGTTTTTCCATTTGCCTTACTGTTAATCTTAAGTTTACATAGCATTATGCAGGAACTCAATTTTGTATAACTACCAACCAGTTGATGTACTGTAGATATAAGACTAAAAGTCTTACAAATACAACCACTTTCATTAAAAAAATAAAAAAATTAATAAATGAATTACTACCGCGGAAAACGAACTCACTCCACCAATAACTACTAAACCAGCATCTTAACGCGCTGAGCTAAGCATCCGCAGCATGAGTTGTTGCTATTTTAATTTTTGTTCTTCACAACATACTCTAATTCAATGATTGCAAATCAAAATTAAACTCGCAAACAAAGTTAAATATATTTATGTAATTTTTTTTTTATACATATATTTGGTTTATTTCCAATATTTACAATTGTATATTGAGTCGAGGTTGTCTATTACTTTATTTTGCTTTCAATGCCAGTAAAACTATTAAATTTTCGGAAATAGAATTTAATAGACAAATAAATTACACATAAAAAATATACATTCTTTTTTATCTTTTTTAATTTTACAAATAATAATATCAAAAGTGTAAATGAATATGACTATTTGAACAAAAAAAAAATATTTTAATTAAAATAGGAAGCGGCCTTAAACTCAAACCGAAAAAAATTCCATTTAAATTGTAGTTTAAACTAAAAATGCTTTATTTATGTTTTTCTTTTTAAATTATTTCTTGACTGTTAATTTTTTTTTTACAATGCTATGGTATTTCAAAAAATTGCACTGCGTGTCGACACCATCACGATCACCAATTACGAACACACTCGTACACACCAAAACATAATTACAAAACCAAAGCAAAAAAAAAAGAAATAATGCAAAAGAAGCGTAAACTTAAAAAAGCAATAAAAAATATAAAATTAATAGGTTTGGCAAGTGCTAAAGTGTTCAAATGAGCTTATGCATTCCCTGGCACTTGAACATTTGTGGTGACTAACGTATGACCGATGCGGAATTCGGCGTTAGCCAGGCTATTTAATGGCTGCGAAAAAAAAAATTAAATATCCAACTGCTACGCAGCCGCACCAAGTTAATTATGGACATGTTGACCTACACCAAAACAACAATGTTTGCACTTGTGAGTAGTTGGGAATTTTTTTTTTTAAATATTTATTACCTTCTTCCCTCACTAACATAAACACAACTCTTTTTTGCATTCCTCTTTGGGTTTTTTTTTTTAATTTTTTAACTGCCAAACGGCGGTTAGTGTACACAACGTATTCGGTTGCTTTAAATATAAAGTATTGTTTTTTTTAAATTTTTAAGTAAAATTGCTTACTTTTTAAAATCATCAAACTTTCTCAAAAAGCATTTTTCTTTCCATCTAAAGTTATTCAATTTTGTGTTTTGTAAAAATTTTAAATTTTGGACAATTTTCGCCCAATGAAAAAATTAAAATCAAAATTTTATCAAACATATGCAATTTATAAAAACAAATTGCTTGTTACTTAAAAGCATACAGGCTTCTACAGCAAATAACTTTCAATATTAAATTTCGTTTTGTGGTTAATATACGTACATACAAGTGTACAAGATTATTATTATTTTTATTTATTTGGCGCTTGCACTATATAATCTCAGTATTTGGCCGAGCTTCTCCTACCATTTGTAGTGTGCGTATTTTATGTTATACCACAAATAGAAAAACCTACATTTTTGTGCCGACTCCGAATGGCAGATGTATTTATTTAAATTTGATTCATACAATTGCCTATGTAAATTATATAAAACTCTTACACTTTTAATATTAAATGCATTTTATTTTGAACATTAAATTCTTGTCTAACAAAGTCTATGGTAAGTTTTAGGAAGCTAAAAATTACTTTTGATTTAACAAAAAATAAATTTCCGCCAAGGGAAACGCGATTTTTTTTCCATATAAAATTTAGTTTCCATAAACATTTTAAAATGGAAGCAGATACATTTATGTTTAACAAATTTATATTTCCATATAAATTTTAAAATGGAAGCAGATACATTTATGTTTAATTAATTAATATTTTGAGTATCGAGTATTTTTACTTGTATAATATCTAAGACCAGATTCTTTAATAACTCTTTATAACTCTGTTTTTGGCCGGGCTTTTCGTGGGAGGGATCTATCATACAGTTTTATGCCGACTCTGAAAGGTTAATGAATTTAATGAGAAGCTCTTTTATGGCAGAAATACCCTCGGAGGTTGGCCATTGCCTGACGAGGGGCGACCGCTTTAGAAAAAAAAAATTATTTCTATGATTAAGATTTTACTTGCCCTGGCTGAGATTCAAACCCCTGATTTCGGCTGCGTACCGAGTTATGTTATAGCACGCACCGCTACACAGTCCGACACAGCGAGTACATAGATTAATCAATTTGAAATTAATTAACTGCTGAATATTCTGAGAGTGATGACTTCTCAAAACACTTTTCTACATTTTTATACACATGCATGTCTATACATACATATACATTTTATATTATGCAAATGTTAATATTTTTTTCTTACTAATATTTTCTTACTAAGTTTATTGCCAATCGAAAAAGTGTCAGTAAACAAATTTTCAGAATTCAAACATTATTTGTAGCTACTTGAAACTTGCGCCATGTTGTACTAAAATTGAATGAATTGATACTTAAATATGAGTATGTTAAGAGGCATATTTATGAGCGGAATTTAAATGAAGTACTCCTTTGAAAAGAAAAAAATATATTGACTAATCCCGATTTGATTTGGAGACGTTTCGAATATTATTATTAGCTTTTGTTAAGTTTTTAATGGCCTTTTAAATGATTAATAATAATAATAATAATTTGGCGCTTACACTATAAATGTAGCTGAGTGGTTAGCCGGACTTCTCCTACCATTTGTTGTGTGCGTCTTTATATTCTACCACAAATTGAGGGACCTACAATTTTGTGCCAACTCCGAACGGCAGATGTATTTTATGAGAAGCTTTTTCATGGCAAAAATACTCTCGGTGGATTGCCATTGCCTTCCAAGGGGTGGCCGCTATTAGAAAAAACTTTTCTATGATTTAGATTTTACTGGGCTGAGGTTCGAACCTCGAACCCAACGGCATATCGAGTAATAGCACGCACTGCTACCCACTAGACCACAGCGGCCACGGATTAATAATTGACAATAACATTGAGCTCGAGGCCAGTTTATGAAAGATTTTTTATTTGGTGGTAGAAATTATAGCCGCTTTTTCGGATCTCACCACATCTGCTCATTCGACTTAATTTTATTTTGATATATTTATTCTTCATCACCGCTTCCCAAGTTTGAGCCAAGAACCTACGTTACGCTTGGCGAATGGGCTGTTATGTTTTTCCATCGTCCTTAAGGAAACCAACTACCAACAAGAGCTGCTGACATTAATATAAATACTTATTACAAAAATAAATAGGAATTGTCGAAAGTTATAAAAAGAGTGAGTGAAACTCTGCGCCCCTTACTTTTTAAAGGAATATCGAAGAAGCAAAAAGTACGTGTTTTTTTTTAAATATATACATACATGTCATATAAACGAGTACTTTTGGTTTAACGCATTGACTTAAATTTATTTTCCAAAAATGTTCAACAAAATCATAATAACACAATAAATATTAAGTTATTTCAACTCGGATATTGTCTTGAAAGAAACAAATGATTTGTTTGTGCTCCTGAAAATCGGTTGTAAAATCGTGCCAAAGGAGCAAAGCACTTTTCTTTTTTCTAATTCTTTTTTTTTTTTATTTGCTTTTGGAACTTATTTATATTTAAATAGGAAAATTCATTTATTTGGTTATGTTTACCCTACCATAGTTAAAGTTACAAAATATTAAAAAAAAAAATGGAAAATATATATTTTTTTGACAAATCTTAATTTTTCTTAGTGTACACACTTGAGTCTTTCTTCATTTCTTACTTCCATTGAAATAAAGCCAAAGCTTTTTAAGAAAACAGTAAATACATTGAAAACGATAACATCTACTTTCTGCAATAAAAAATCTGTTATTTTTGTTTACATATTTAGTAATTCTTTTGGGCATTTAAGTAGGTATTTAAATAGTAATACATCGATGTTTTCGTGCCTGTGAGAAAAGACATCGACACATTTCGTACTTGAAGCTACGAGTATGACTATAAACGCCAAAAATTTTACGAGAAATGTAACAAAACGTTCTCAACGGTAACCAAACACATTTTTTTTTTTTTTAATTTTCTTGTTTTCTTGGCGATCTTCTTTTGACATGGTCTGTAATAACGTGTGTAAACGACGAAGAAATATGACGTTATAACATTTAAGTATAAGCATCACCTTATACCGGCACAATAAAGCAACCAACACGAAGAGGCAGCCATTGTCATCGTTCCCGACAATTGTTGAGCAACGTCGGTTGAGTAAGTTAGATCGTCCAGTCCGTCGGAATTAAATAAACGTTTAAGCTTAAAATATATGAATTAAATTATTATTTTTTACTTAATTTGTTATTTCTTAAATATTATCAAACCAATACACCAAAATAAACAATGAAAGGGATTATTCGTCCTGACTAAAGTGTTTTCATTAAAACGGAATAACGACCACCCGAATATCCCCCTTTCACGTGTGTAAAACCAAATGCTCAAGTTTATATTTTTTTTAAACGACAATCAATATTAAGTAAATTTCGCAATAATGACTGCTAAACAATAATTTCTACATTCTACAATTTTCATCGCTGTACTTTGAACAAGTTTTTCTTAACTACTTCAGTACTTTGTATCTTGTTAAGATCTAAACAAATTAAAAATTACCACGACACAGCAGCATGAAACGCATAAATAATTAATCATTTTTGAAAATAATGAGTTGCAATTGTTGTTTTGAGTAAACAAATCTCAAAAAATCATATTTGCAGTTTAGCTGTCTAATTTAGAGGACATTAATTGTAGAGCAAATAAGTTATGAAAAATTGGGAAATAAAAAAAATGTTTGAGCAATTATCTTGATTGAATTAAGGAAGATACTATTGAGTTTTGTAGGTTCTTTAATACGAATGCCATGAGGAGCGATTCTAAAATTTTCACTTCAAGCTCGCGTCATCTTCATTCGCATTAACAATCATTTATTGCTTGAGATATAAATGACAAGCATGATGACTGCAATATATACTAAGCAGGCAGAATATACATTAATAGTAGAAGGAAAGGAGTGGCGTTAAGTGGAGAAGGTGACGCATTTGTAAAGGTGGCTGCACTTCAATGATGCAGTTCAAATAATTGGGACTTATGCTATTTTAACCCGGAATTGTCAGTCTCTTAAGAGGAGAGTGAAACTACATAATTAAAAAAAAACAAGAATAAATAAAAAGAAAATCACACAAAAACGAAACTTATTTCCGATAACAAACATAAGAAACAACAAAATGTGTAAAAAAATTACATTCGCACTTTAATATTTTCAAGAAAAGTGGTTTTGTTGTCCATAACTCAAACAATTGAGGCCTTTCACCACCTCGAAATCCGCTTTATGGTGGCGCAACTGCTCTTCAACATAGAATGCATCATTAACATTTTTGTTGTTGTTGCTTTTACTACTATTTCCTCTTGTAGCACTGTTCCTCCGTAAATCACAGCATTTCTAAAAAAAAATTTAATAAATATTTTTGTCAGTTTTCAGTGTGTTTTAATTAATTGCGGATCGCCAGCGTAAACTTACTTTATTGTTCAATGTAATGCAAGGTGTTTCCCGCTGTTGTTGTTATTGTTGCCGAGCACTGGCCATTGTTTTGCTTTATCTATGTACATTAGTATGTACATATGTATATAAATATGTATGTATGTGTATGTTGTGTTCGTCTCATTTGCCCGAAAAAAATTAAAAGAAAGATTGATTTTTCAAAATTGGACAGTTTTTAAGGTGAGTTAAAGGTATTAATTACGAATTGCCAGATAAAAATTGTATGAATAATATTTAAGTCCGTGCTTTGTTTTGTCTATCGTACATTTCTATTATAAAGGGAGTTTCAATAGGAATAAATTAACAATTAATAATTAGTATATTTTTATTGCTTTATAAAATTTACTTAATGTCCGAAACCACGTTTTTATATTTACGTTACACAACGTTTCGATAAGAGAATTAGACTTCCCATGGAGAAATTGGAAGCAGATTGAATTGCTGTCGCATTTATCGTGTTCGTTCTTTATGTTTAACTATTTTATACTTTAAATGATGGCCTCTGTGACCGAGGGTGCAACGGTTTGTTTTAAAACTTAGAATCCCGCTGAATGTCCAAGTTCAAAGCTCATTATAACATAAAAATAGAATAGAAAAAATGTCTGCTATTTGAAATTCACATACAACTTTGGGTTCCTGCATGAATGTCACAATTTTATTGATTTATTTAAAATATTTTTGAGCTTAAGGCCGTTATTGATTTATTTAATCATTAATATGTATATAACTCCCAGCATATTCATACCGTACAATTTATCCCGAAAAACCCATTCCCAATATTTGAATCCCAACAAAAGATCATCCAAATCTCCATACTTAACAAATAATTTAAAAAAATAAGAAGTCTTGGGAAGTATAATATAAACTTTATTTTATTTTTAATTCCAAATACTCTTTTCCTTCTCGCCTCTCGCTCAGCCCTATCGTCTCTCTAATTCTTTCTCTAATTTCTATCGATTTTTCGCACTCTCTCTAACTTCTGCAGCTTATATAACTCTTCTTTACCTCTGCTACTTGGCTCACTTCTCTTCTCCTTCTCATTTCTTTCTCTAGTTACAGTCGTAAACCCGTCAATTATCTCTCTCTTTTACTTTCACTCACCTCTTTTACCTAACTCTTAACTCTCTCATCACCCTATGAAACACGATGCAGCGAACCAGAGATGGCGCATTCCGGGGTATACGTATCGCTACTTTGGTTTTGCCGATTTTGACATTTCTGGCAGTTTGTAAACAAGCCAAAAATCGATACTAAGGCTAACACAACACATTTCTTTCTAATTTTTTTAATTAGTTATTAATAAATAAACCACTGTGAACAACGTATATTTTAATAATTTTACGAAATCAAAAAGCTTTTTGTATTAAAAATCAGTTTCACTTGGTTTTCCTTCTTTTCATATTCTTTGTTTACTTTATTCCAGAAATTTCAAATCCCACGGAAAGTCGCGATCTTGTATTCTTCGTTCGTGCTTTCTCGCTTTCTTTAACTCTAAGTCTGCTCAATTACTTTCACCAACTCTTCATCACCCCTGCTATCTGCCTTAATTTTCTCTCATCTTACTCTCAATCTATCATTTGCCAATCGCCTCTCGCAACTCTCATTATCACGTAAAACTAGAGAGACCTAAAATTTTTAGCGCAATTTCACTTATTATAATAAGTTATCCATTTAATAGACACATTCCGTATACCATTTCCACACTTGAAAATAATTTGTTATGAGATAAATTTGCTCTCGGTATAAATTTAGAATGCCTTTAAAATAATAGTGAGAAGGAAGTAACTGCTTCGCACACGTTGTTGGACGACAGGCCCTAGAAAATAGGAACGTGCAAACCTCCGTATGTAAATGGTGAGAGAGTTTGCTCCGAAGCAGAACAGCTGAAACTGTGATGCCAGGTATCATCGCATTATTATGAACCACTAAGGGAGGGCGACCAGGTAGAATATTATTGTCTCTACAATTCTACTATAATCGCTTACGGCCCATGGAATCCGCTGCCAAAGTAAAGTTAACAAACATTGTTTTTATAGCTAGAAGTAGATTTGAGAAATATTAATAATAACCAAGTTGTATACTGGAAGTAAACTTCTATGGGTGCCTCAAACGATAATGGAGTGCAAGCACAGAAAGAGAGATAGAAGAGAGATAAACTTCGACATACAAAGAGTTTGTTCGCAGGGTAAACACTTAAAAGATTAAAACATCCAATCATTTTTCTAAAGTTAAATTTGAAATCATTTACTGAGCAGTGGAAAGTTCACTGTAGACTAGGGCCGTTTGCACCATAGCTGGTAAAAATTACCGGCGGTTAGCAACAATTCAGCTTCATCGCTTACTTATCTGACGGAAAGCCTTAACCGGCGCTTTTTGTTCCGATTAAGTGCTTAACCGGAGATAGTGCAAACGGCCCTAAGATGACACCTATAAATACATACATATGTATGTATGTACAAGCTTGCTGTGTAAGTGAGTATATTACGAAACGAATTCGGCCAATTCTGCGTATCTGTCGTGACGTGGATCAACTGCGCGCGCTAATCCTAATGGGCTTGTAAGTCGTAGTACATTTTCTACCCATCTATTAAAAAATAAAGAAAAACATATTTATATTTTAATAAATTTTCGTTCTTCGCTGGTTATCGAAAATCGAACAAATTCTTATTATGAGATTTGTATCTCTGTAAAAATTTTCGATGCTGTAGCGTATTGAATGAGTGTCATAACACCAAATGAAAAATCGTTCGATCAACACTTTCGACGACAGTCGAAGATTGAATGAAACTTATAATAAAGGTCAATAAACGAGAAGCTGTGAGCATCAACGAACCAATCAATCCATCAAAGAGTTCTTCCAGTCAATAAGTCCGTCAGTTGGCCGTTCGCTTTGCATACGCAGCCCTATGCAATTGGCGTCTACACCGGGAGTAGGGTGTGTCGCTTAAGCTCGAGAAGTACATAGCAAGTCTCAACACGTTTATTCTCAAGCTTATTAACAAGAGTAATAAGAACAAAAGCCATTATGACAGCTACTCAACAACCTATTTAATACCGATTACCTCAGCATTGCTGCAAATGTAGTTAAAAAGTTTGTAAGAAAAAATGTTGTTAGTACTCGTACATTAATCTTCTGCTGCTTATGTTGTTGCTTTGTTATTTGTTTGGTGGCACAGCGCTAAGTTTGTTTTGTGATTTTCAAAAATAAAAAAATTAAGCGCATCTTTCAACTATAAATTGGCGTGTTAATCACTTATGCGGCAGCAGTTCTTAACTTACAACACACCGTAAAAGACGCGATCACAAAACGTAACGCGCCTCAAACACAGAACGAAGAATTTGTGTGTAAATAGTGTCGAAATGGTTAGTGTTTTAGGCAGACAGAAATATTTAAATACTTAAAAAGTGAGATAATAAAACTAAGGAAAAACACGCACCAGAAGTGCAAAATGTTTGAAACGAGTTTAGCAAAATACTTTTTTGCGTACAAATAGTAAAAGTAATATGATGCACATACGTACATATGTAAATATCATCGGTTGTCATAAAAATTTTTATTTTTCAAAAACTAAGTTAACCGAATCGACCGATAAGGGACTCTTTCTCTCTTAAAGCTGCTTCAGCATCAAACGCCTAGGAAATGTCCTTCTCTATTGAATAATTGCGGCATAGGCAACTTTGTCTCGAGTAGTCGAAAGGGGCTTTAAAATTGGTAAAGATATGAGAAAAGATTCAGTCAATGGTGATCTAAAGTCACACTGTTAAGTGCCAGTTTATTGATGGTGTGCTACATTCTTTCCTACAATGCTCTCAATAGAATTTTGTATGCGATGGTTAGGCTTGCGTTCGGCCCTCCATATTCTAAAAATAACTGTAGCGTTGCATAAAACAAAAAAAAAAATCAAAAACCATCGACGCTAATTTCGTGTCCTCCGAGGAAATAAGAACATTGCTTTGGTTATGTTCAAAGCATTACCGATTTTTTACATTAAATTAATTTCCTATGTTGGCAAAACTTGCATCTATTTTGCGACAGAGTATCAGCACCATGTGTGAACTTCGATTTTTTGAGTGCAGAAAACAGCTCACAGACTGCATTGCACTGTTTGCGAGTCTGTTAGTTGCTACTTACATTTTTTATTCTATCAAGAATTTATAGTTTGTTCAGTATAATGCAATATAGCTTATAAAAGAAAAACCAAAATACACAGAACTTATTACTATTATTATTTCTTCAATTTCACGCTTCTAAAAGAATTATTAATAGCAGAAAATTGAACAAAAAACAGTTCGAATAATCTGACAGTCAGAAAAAAAAAATCAGGTGATCTCAGCTGTGACAAATGGAAACAAACAAAATATGGCGTCTGCCACACCGAATTATATCATACCCAGCTTTTGCAATTGCAGAGCAAAAGCACAGTAAGTTTTACGTCATCGCAGTCAGGTGTTTGTGTCTGGGAAACGGACCAGTCAAGAGTCCAACCAATTATGGTCAGTGATGCTAAGACGCATTGAAATTGGTGAAGAATACTCGAAGGGATTAAGTATGAGTTTGATTCAGCGAACTTGCGTTAAAAGTTGATTGAAGCCTACATATTTCTCAAAAGGTTCAGTGAAAAACGTTCTCCTAAGCTTGTTATGACAATTAGTTAAAGACAATTTCTGCACCAGTTCAAGTTTAATTCGTGTTTAGTTGATAACTATTTTTGGTCCACTTCCGGATGAGTTCGAAATCATTTCGTAACAATTTCGAGAACTATTAAGCACGATTTCAGGATATTTTCGCGAATATTTTGAGATCATTTTAAACTTGTCACTAATAAGGACCTTTTCAAAACCGGTTTAATGTTTGTTGGAGTTCATGTTGGGGCAAGTTAACGACTTTTTCAAAACCACTTTTCAAAAGTTTTTGAAACGGTACGGAATCATTTCGGGGTAGTTCGAAGCTAGTCGCGAAATGTATTCCTGAAATAGTCTTGAACTATACCCAAAATGGCTCTGAAGAAGACGAAAATAAGTTCCGGAAAAATGATTAAAATGAAATGAAATTAAGGTTAACGCATCCAATTTCACGAGTATCTGATACTCACATCTTTGTTTAGTTTTCCCTATCCTGTTCTTCAATTTCACACTTGTTAACACATTTTTTCTACATTACAGAATACATTCCTTAGCATCACTTTGATCGCGCTGGTCGTTAGCATCAACGCCGACGTCTCACATTTGTCGAACACCTATTTGCCACCCTCGACCGCATCTCGTACTGTCACTTTCAATGCCGCCACAGGCTACTCGAATGGCGTCGGCAGCAGTAGTCACAATGTACATCGGTACTCAGCACCATCAGTTTCATATAGAGCTCCTGCTGGGCAAGCTCTTGGTTCTTATTCACGCAGCACTATACCTGCAGCAAAACCGTCGCGACTTTACCCTGCGCCAGCTGCAGTGTCACAAACTGCTCCGAAAGCCGTATATCGTGCACCCGGAACCTCATATCTTGCGCCATCTACCAGCTATACAGCACCATCTGTGTCGGCGGTGTCTTACAGTGCACCAGCTGTTTCTACTTATAAAGCTCCATTAGTTCAACAACGTGCTCCAGCTACCCAATACCTAACACCGGTTGTGTCGCAGAGTGTATCCTCTGGTCAATATCGCGCCCCAGCACAGGTTTACAGCGCACCAGCAATCGTGCAGCATAGCTCATCGTCGGGTTCTTATAGAGCACCTTACACTTATAGCAGTACTGCTTCGACATATCGTGCTCCAGCGGCTCAGTATAAAGCCCCCGCCACCTCTTACCGTGCTCCAGTTGCTACCTACAGCGCGTCTACCATATCACACAGTGCACCGGGCGGTACTACACACAGCTCCTCAAAAGGTTCGTATCGCGCTCCAGTCTCAACTTATAGAGCTCCAGCGCCTATTTTTAGAGCACCAGCGGCCTCATATAGCGCACCAGCCACATCCGTTTCGACATCATCTTCCAGTTTCGGTACACAATATGCGGCAAATGGCGGTTATATTTATTAGGAAATTCGAATTTAAATTCAATAAACGCCAAACTGTTCGAGTATGCCTTTTTTGAACTATTCCAATAAGTAAAAAATAAATAAAGTTGGGGAAAAAAACTAACCGAGGAATTTTTTATCTGATTTGATTCGTAAGAATATTTATGAAAAACCAAACGTCGTCAAAGGGTGACCGACAAATCCTTGAACGGCTTGTTGATGTCGCTTACTTTTGAATCTCTAAAGAGATATGAAAGGTTTATAGATCTAATAGTATCGTATCTAGGATAATGGAGAACTGGATAGTCTTGAAATTTTAAGAGTAGACGACTAGAGTAAAATAAAAGTTCTTTCCTCAAACTTTTTAGAGAGTGGATTATGATAAAACTACATGAAACGTCAACTTGCAGTATTAACGGTTGAACTACTTACTTAGGCAAGGATAATTTAATTCTTATATTTTTTGTTGTTATGAGTACAAACACATGTTGAGTACTGCTTAAAAAATTTGGTTTTTATTTCGATTGTTTCGGTACCAATTAAAAGCTCTGAAGAATAATTACTGTAAAATAAATTTAGAGTCTCCTTTGTCTATAACGGTATTCATAACCTCCATTGGCAGCATATTTAGTGCCATAGTTAGAAGAGCCAGCTGCGACAATTTCTTGAATGTTTGAAGGTGCCGCGGCATAGTTAGCGTAAGAGGTCAGTGGTGCAGCATGAGTTACTGGCCTTGGAGCGGGAGCTGAATATGACGGAACTGAGTAAGAGGCCGCCGCCACTGGTGCGGAATGAGCTACTGGCCTTGGAGCGGGAGCAGAGTATACAGGTGCTGAGTGAGAAGCAGCGGCCACTGGGGCAGCATGAGCTACTGGCCTTGGAGCAGGAGCAGAGTATACAGGTGCTGAGTGAGAAGCAGCGGCCACTGGTGCGGTATAAGATATCTGTCTTGGAGCTGGAGCTGGAGCTGAATATGACGGCACTGCGTAAGAGGCCGCGGCCACTGGTGCGGAATGAGCTACTGGCCTTGGAGCAGGAGCAGAGTATACAGGTGCTGAGTGAGAAGCAGCGGCCACTGGTGCGGTATAAGATATCTGTCTTGGAGCTGGAGCTGGAGCTGAATATGACGGCACTGAGTAAGTGGCCGCGGCCACTGGTGCGGAATGAGCTACAGGCCTTGGAGCGGGAGCTGAATATGACGGCACTGAGTAAGAGGCCGCGGCCACTGGTGCGGCATGAGCTACTGGCCTTGGAGCAGGAGCAGAGTATACAGGTGCTGAGTAAGAAGCAGCGGCCACTGGTGTCGCACGAGCTACTGGCCTTGGAGCGGGAGCAGAGTATACAGGTGCTGAGTAAGAGGCAGCGGCCACTGGTGTGGCATGAGCTACTGGCCTTGGAGCGGGAGCAGAGTATACAGGTGCTGAGTAAGAAGCAGCGGCCACTGGTGCGGCATAAGATATCTGTCTTGGAGCTGGAGCTGAATATGACGGCACTGAGTAAGAGGCAGCGGCCACTGGTGTGGCATGAGCTACTGGCCTTGGAGCGGGAGCAGAGTATACAGGTGCAGAGTGAGAAGCAGCGGCCACTGGTGCAGCATAGCTACCATGACTAACAGATGGAGCAGCGGCATAAGAAGCATGATGATTGGACGCAGCTCCACTACCGCCGAAACTGCCCGAGAAACCAACTGATGATGGCGACTGGAAGCTCTGAGCAGGTGCGAAGCTGACGTGAGACACAGATGGAGCAGCATACGATGCTGGTGCGGCGTAGGTGTTGAACGAATTGGAAGCTGAGGCTTTGGGCGGTAGATAACTGTTGCTGAGACAATTGACGCTGGTGCCAAACAGAGCAATTATGGCGGTAAAAGCGAATATATTCTGTTGAAAGAAAAATTTTGTGAATTCGAATTTTTAACAGTATCTTTCACGTCTTTGTTTGCTTACCATTTTAAACAAATCTTTTAAATCGTTTCACCTCAATATTTAGACTGATGATGATATTGAAAATTTTGAAACTTTTATACGCGAACTTAATCCAATTGTAACTAATAGACGATGTGGGCAATTTAAAAAAAAGCAGATAAATAAATGGGTAGTCCATTATGCGATGCGTTTGTGGTTTGAAAAGAAGTTCTTGCAGCTTTCATTCTTTGGAGAATTCGAAAGTAATGTTATTAATTAAAACAAGTTTGGCGAAATTTTTGTGTACGATGAAATAGCCAGTTGAAACATACGAATGATTTAAACAAGTAACGGGACGCTTATTAGAATATACATTTACTACAACACAAAAAAAAAATTCTTAAAACGTTTAAAGCAAAAAAGATGCAATGCAGATAATTAAAAATTGCAGAAAATTAAACAAAAAATTTAACGTTCAAAGAGAACAGAAGACAGTCGGCAACTTGTTTGGCGTTGACCTCAGCACCAATACGTAAATGTGTACATATGTATATGTTTATATGTTTATGTATAAACACACTTTCATACATATGCTGGAAATAATATGCAAACTGAATGCGAACAGATTGGAATCAATCCTTTTAATTTGGCTTAAAACTAATCGTACTGTTTGGTTGTTTTTTTGTTTGTTTTTTATACTGCATTGCGTTACAACCAGTATTTTGAATAAATTTTAATTTAAAATTCTTTAGTTTTTGCAGAAGATTTAATAATAAATCTTAACTAATTAGAAGCAATTAAAAGAAAGTTTTTTTGGCAAATTATTAGAAATAGCAGTAAATAGTTAATGTTTAAATTGAGGTAGTTTTTTTGACAATTCGACATTGAATTATTTTATTATCGAATTAAAAAACCAAGTTTTCATTATCCATACAAACATGTTATTATATACTTATATATTACAAAAAAAGAAACTGACCCCTTCGTGCATTCGCTACTTGCATGAAATCAATCCAACACATCCTTACCATAAACATTTAACTATTTTTTATCGAATTTCCTAAATTTATTAGCTAACTTTCTTATTTATTAGTCCGTCGTCGGGTAGACATTTTTTACTCGATTTTTAACCAACTGTTCCATGGCCAAAAGATATAGATGATATTCCGGAAAAAAAAAAGATTAATTGGTCCGCTAGGAATCGATATTGCTCGAGATGCTGTCCGATTTGCAAATAAATATTAACATATATGTCAATATGAAAAACTTCGACAAATGCTCAGTATTTTTCGAGATAGTTCGGGAGTGTACCAAAAATAAACGAAAATGCAACAAAAAATTATCGAGAGAGATCCTGTATATATACACATATACCAATCGTAAAGGAAATAATCTTTCATTAAAGTTGATTTTATTCAGTTCAGTGGCACCAGTGGGATATTATGAATTCGTGTAATAGAATAGTGCAAGTACGAACGGAAACAAAAAAAAAAAAAATTCGAAATACAATTTTAAGTACTTGAGCCGTATAAATTTTATGTAAGACAATGCTTAGTTTTCAATCTGAGATTCCGTCACGCAAATAGCTGATGCCGTCCAACTCGGCAAAACCAACTTGGCGTTATCCTGATCGGCGTTATTTTAAATTCGCTGCATCATGGACAAAGGGACAGGTGATTCAAGCATAACATCATATCATATCATGTGTCCACATCACATCCCATCATTCAAATTCACGTCAAATTATCACACCTCATCTTGACAGCATCGCATCACGTCAACACCACACGATATTACATCACATCACATTACATTACATTACATCAAGACGCTTCATATCGCATCATATAACATGTCACAGCATAATGCAACGCAAAATAACAATAGCAATTTTCTTTGACAGTTAAAAGTTTTTAATATCTTTTATGGCAATTTATTTTTATCGTTTACATTTGGATCCACAGCTAACGGTAGTAAAGTTTAATCAGACTCCAAAATATTAAAAAAAAAAATGTTACTCGGCACGAACAAATATTTAAAAAACCCTAAAATCATGATACAATCATTTTTAGTGGTAGTTTCACTCTCTCATTTCAGGCGCCATATTAACCATTTGACAGAAACAGTATGCCGTATTTTCGTGCTACCAATTCCTTATTAAACGAATTTTTTAGAATTAAGAAAAATAAAGAGAGCAGAAAAAAATTAGAATATGTGCAAAACTGCATTTATATATATAAGGCGATTCAAAAATCGGTTGCCTCAAAGGACATATGTACATACATACATATCGTCGTTCGGATAAGTAAATGTCGTATGTGAAAATTGGGCCGAATTAAGAGTAATAATGCAGTTATACTAAAGTAATTAAGATCTTTTAAATGGCGCTATCCATTCATCTGCATTCCTCATATAAATTCTGTGCTTTGAACACTCGGAAAAATATTGTCGTATTTTCCACTTACCTTGAACCTTTGTCGTAAAATCTTAACAAATTTTTTGTCGCACGGATAATTAAATGTTGTATGTGAAAATTTGGCAAATAAAGGTTAAAATGCAGTTATTCTCCAAATATCAAGCCATTTCAAATGGGGTCATTCGTTTTTTAAACATCGTATTTAGTTTTCAATACACTAAATTTAATTTGTATCACATTTTGTCGTATGTCATACGCATTCCTGCAAAACTGTTGCCAAATGTAACATACGACAAAATTTTACTGAAGCAAAACACAAATGTATTTCAGAATAGGCCAAATGTATTTCAGAAAAGCCCAAATGTATTTCAGAAAAGACGAAATTAATACATTTGCGTTTTTCTGAAATACATTTGTGCTTTTCGGAAATACATTTTCGTTTTTCTGAAATACATTTGCGTTTTTCTGAAATACATTTGGCCTTTTCTGAAATACATTTGCGTTTTTCTGAAATAAATTTGGCCTTTTCTGAAATACATTTGCGTTTTTCTGAAATACATTTGGCCTTTTCTGAAATACATTTGCGTGTTTCTGAAATACATTTGGCCTTTTCTGAAATACTGTTGGAAAAGGTGTAGTAATATTCTCCGAGACTTTGCACAAAATGTACCGTCGGCTTTGAATTGAATTCCAAATTTCAATTGCGATTTTCCAAAAGGCTATTACCATCTGTCTAAAAATCTCCTCTTGTAAATGCAACTTTAAGGTTTAAAAAATCTAAAATGTACATCCAATAAATGAAACATATATAAAATTTACACGATTTGTGTTTCAAATACAATAAAATTAAAATTAAAATTCCCAATGTATATTTCAAAGTAGTGGCAATATTGGGCGTCTGCCTGTCGAACACTGTTTCTTGAAAAAAAAATAAAAGTGAAACTACTTATACCTCTAAAAATATTTGTTGCATGCTCTAAAAGTAGTTGATGTGTCAAATATAAACTTTTGTCGAAGAGTGTTAAGAGCGTACCAGTTTTATTCTTCTTATGCTGGATTTTAGTTTTCAAACTTTAGAATTTGAATAACATATACATTTGCATTCTTCTAGCAAGAAAGTTTTGATAACAAACACATTTCTATTTATCACATAATTTATTTGAAAAAATATTCATTGCTCATAAAAGTAATTGATTAAAAATAAAATTTGAATTTACGCCGTTCATTTAGTAATTTTTGTGATAACACCCTTCCTGGGCGCTTTTTTTAATGAGTAATACACAATTCAAATAAAAAATAACTGTTCATTAATTCCTTTTTTTAAGTTAAATAACGAATCAAAATTTATTCATCATTTAAATAATTTCGATTAACATATACATTCTAAATCTTCATTCAAAGCATTACGAAGAAAATTGTATTTATCATTGAAATTATTTTGAATAATAAATCAATTTTTGTTCATCAATCCAATCATTTCAAAATTCGTTATTATTTGTTTTCATCTTTTAAATAATTTTATTTTAGTACATGTTAACTCTAATAATAATAATAATTTGGCACTTACACTATATAGCTCAGTGTTTGGCCGAGCTTCTCCTATCATTTGTGGTGTGCGTCTTTATATTATACGACAAATGGAAGGACCTACAGTTTTGGTGCCGACTCCAAACGGCAGGTGTATTTTATGAGAAGCTTTTCCATGGCAGAAATACCCTCGTAGGTTTGCCATTACCTGCCGAGTGGTGACCGCTAAAAGAAATAAACTTTTTCAATGATTAAAATTTTACTTGCCCTGGCTGAGATTCGAACCTCGAACTCAGCGGCATATCGAGTTATAGCTCGCACCGCTACCAACTCGACCACAGCGGCCACTTCTCTTTTTATTTCTATAGAATAAAAAAATATAATCATCCTTGGCAATTGCCTTTGAGTAAATTCTTTATGTTCATTTCGAAACAGGCTTTATTGAAAACGAGACAAAAGTGTAATAAGCAAAAGTATGTATGTAATTAAATTTTGTTCGAAAGTTAACAGTGAAAGTTGTTTCAAAAATATAATAAATTAGTATATATTTATGTATGTATGGATGTACATATGTACATATATGTATATGCATATGATGTTAATAAAATGCAAGGTTATTGTTACTTATATAGCTTGGTAGCATGCCGTTCAACAAATTTAGATATAAATTAGAAAGTACAATCCACGACAACTGTTACGTAAGAATTAAAATAACCTAATTTACATATTTCAATTAAATACTCACTTTTTTATTTTTGGTGTAATTTATTGCTTTAATTTCATTAATTGTTTTAATTTGTATATTTCTTGTATGAGTTTTTACGCTATAAAAATTGCCATACACTTCCACGTTTTGATAAAATATCTACATTGTTTTGGTTTTTGTAAACATACGAAACGTACATAGAATTAAGGTTAATTACCGTCAGCAGAGAAAAAGTAAGAAATGTAATCAAAAATTTTTGTGTAGAATTTTACACACAAAAAAAATAACAATAATAATAACAAAATAAAAAGAAGGCTTGACCGCGTCCAGGTAGACTTTGTGTGCAAACTCGTTAAACTTGACCACCGCTGGGTGTCGGCCGCACGGCTGTTCACTCTCGCCGATCGGCAGACAGGCTGGCAAGCAGGCAAACAGGCAGCATGTAGGCCGCGAAGCCCGCCGCTCAAGTGCCAATGTGGCGTGTGACCGAGATTAAGCAGCGTTTACGCGCAAATTGGCTTAATTGACTTTTGTGCTTTTCTTCTTTGTTTGTGGTGCAAAAAAACAGGGAAGTAAACAACGAAAATGGGGAAATTATCTCACGCATCGTATAAAAGTTATGCGAAGGTGAACGCAAAGCCTTAGTTGGATGTTTCTACTGCGTTTGGAACGTTGGCTCGACGCACAGGAAGCATACATTTTTGAATAACAATGAAAGTGGTAAATGGAATTGTCTGAAACATTTTTTTTTTGGTTTCGTTAATGAGAACAATAAATTTCTTGCAGATGATGACGCTTGCTTTGATTTTTACGACACTCTCCACCGCCAGCCCAGCACAAGCGGTGCACGATCCCATGACGGAGCATATTTACTTCTATCCGCGGCCAGAAGTGGGTACCCCTCATCCCGTTTACGTTAAGCCGACAGATCTTATCACAAGACATCGCCTCCAACTTCTTACCGATTGGCCATATCCGGAAGCAATGGGCGGACACGTGCAGAAACCCATCGATTTGGTGGCCACAGCCGAAGTCAGTTCGCAACCCATTTACTTTCGCAATCGGGAGAGTTTCGCCAACATAAAGCTGAAACAGAAACAAAATATCTTGTATCTCGAATTGCCATTAATGGCACAAAAAGAACCCCACCTTAACGCATCTGAGAATAAAGTTTTAGAATAGAAGTCAAGAATTACAATACTATAAAAATCGTACATATTTTTTATTTCGTTTTTATGCAGTTTGTAGCAAAACAAGTACATTTATAAATGAACACAAATACATATGAAAATAAGCGGCCTAGTGACGTCTGCGGTAGATGTAGCCACCGTTTGAACCGTAAGCGGTGTCAACGCCCGAGTATGAGGGTGATGAGTATGAAGCAGCTGCAACGGGAGCGCTGTAGCTGACAGACGGAGCGGAGTATGAGGGAACGGAGTAAGAAGCGGCAGCCACAGGCGCCGAGTAGGAAACGGAGGGTGCAGAGTAAGATGGTGCCGAGTAGGAAGCAGCAGCTACGGGAGCCGAATACGATACACTAGCTGCTGGTGTAGAGTAAGAGACAGAGTGAGCTGGAGCCGCATATGATACGCTTGGAGCCGAAGCAGCAGCGGTGTAGCTTGGTGCCGAGTAAGAAGCAGCTGGTGCAGAATAGGAGACGGAGCGAGCTGGAGCCGCATATGATACGCTTGGAGCCGAAGCAGCAGCGGTGTAGCTTGGTGCTGAGTAAGAAGCAGCTGGTGCAGAGTAGGAGACGGAGCGAGCTGGAGCCGCATATGATACGGTTGGAGCCGAAGCAGCAGCGGTGTAGCTTGGTGCCGAGTAAGAAGCAGCTGGTGCAGAGTAGGAGACGGAGCGAGCTGGAGCCGCATATGATACGGTTGGAGCCGAAGCAGCAGCTGTATAGCTTGGTGCAGAGTAGGAGACGGAGCGAGCTGGAGCTGAGTATGATACACTTGGCGCTGAAGCTGCTACGGAGTAGCTGGGCGCTGAATAAGATGCATGATGTGAGCTGGCAGCAGGTGGTAGATACTCTGATGAAATTGAGCTAGCAGCGCCTTGCGATGGCGGTAGATACGAACTGCTCAGGTGGCTGACGTCGGCAGCAACGCTGGCAATAACGGCAAATGCGATGGCGATGAAAATTTTCTAGCAGAAATAAAACGAATAAAGTTAAATTTTTGCAGTCTAATATAATTGTAAGGATATTCAAAATGCTTTGATATTCTTTTGGAATTTTTCAAAAATGTTTCTGCGCGCTGTATATTTAACAGGCCACTAATAAAATATCTTCACCACACTAACCATTTTGGAATAAGTAGATTAACGCTAACAGTAAGCTGCACTTAACTCAGTCAGGCGAATTTAACTAATGCCGAACTTTTGTCCGCCGGCATATTTATACACATTTTACCGGCAATTTTTTAAGTTTTGAATATAAACATACACATAAGTTTGCTGGCTAATATGCTAATTTGAAACAGCGCAGAGGACGCCTGTACAAGCTCAGCTTGTTCTATAAAAAAATTCGCCAAAAATCGCAACAAATATAAATACAATATAAATAATCTGCATAGATAACTTAAACTAATTGGTAGTTTCACAATACAAACTTGAATTTAAATGCAATAACTAAAAAAAAAGTTATAATTCGATTGAACTAGCCATCTTCTAAGTATGCGCGGTTGGAGCGGAATGACGCGCTTTGTACTTTAAGGAGCGTTGACACCAACATTGATAAAAAACTATATTTAAATTTGTAAAACTTCTATTTAAAAAATATGTTATAAAAATATATGTATGTATGTATATAGTTTCCGAATAAACTGGACAATAAGGCGGATTTTGGCTGAGTTGCTATAATTTGATAAATGAACTTGGGACCCATCAGGTAGGTACTTATTCGTATATTTAAACAAACTCGTATAAATACTATGTAAAATAACTTAAATTTTGTATTTTTCTTATTTTTTTGAAATGGCGTGAAAGTGTGCCAAGCTTTTGGCTTAATCAATTTTCCCATCACTCAGACAGAACTTGTTTGCCATTATACTTGAGGCGTTGCTGGGATAAAATTTGTTTATTATAAATTTGGATGCAAGACGCCATTGCCCTTCCACATAAATTTCAGAATCTAAATAAAATCTGAGCGCTCCGAAGAGTTATATTCA
Source organism: Philophylla caesio (assembly GCA_963971545.1). NCBI lineage: Eukaryota > Metazoa > Arthropoda > Insecta > Diptera > Tephritidae > Philophylla > Philophylla caesio. The sequence continues at coordinate 48,378,015 of OZ020607.1, forward strand.
TGATATCGTGCCTGTTCGCCATTGTCCGCGCTTGCTTTACCTCTATGATATCAAAATGGCTTAACGAAGAGAAGCTCTTTCTCTGCTGGTGTGGGTGGTCGTACTGTACAATATTATGCTGAATATCAACAAAGAAGGTAGTGAAGTTAGTTGCGATGTTGAACATGGAAATGCTAAATGTATTTCATTCGTTCCGTTAACCTAACTCCCCTAGTATTTTATAAGCGGACGGTCTTTACACATAAACGGCATGCAGATTAGCGCCAGAAAACTGCTGAACCGCTAGTCGATACTTTTCGGCACTTGTTTCTCCGGTAGCGAAAACTAAGAGGCAGTGGGAGATTGCAAATGAACTTTAAACTCAACAACTTCTTAACAAGTCAAACAAAGCCATAGGCCAAAATTGAGCTCACATACACCCTACTTGAAAACACTGCATTTTAGTTGAAATTAATACAAATAAAATAACTGAAAAACAAATGAAATAAATTCTTATAACATTCCGGCTTCTAAGCCGAAAACGGAATAAATTTTCAGAAAAATTTCGTATACGTTTTCCCATTGAAGCCACCATATCAAAGTTTCATATACAACATATGCAAAGCAATTGAACACATTTTCAGAACTACATAATTAGGCTTAGAAAACGTACAGTCGGCAATACGAAGACGTACGACAAAAACATCTACGATTTTTCTGCTGGGATGTTCAGTGTACAGCTTAGTCGCAAATAATTATTTTTGTTTGCCAAAGAAAGCATTCAAGTGTTATTGTCACATAGTAAAATAAGCTTCGGTGGCGATGATTAGGCCTTGCACAAATTTGTGGATTGACTTGTTCCAAAAGTGGAAAGTGCTGTTCTACTGCTTGATGCGATTCGAAAATAAGCATGCGCTTTAGATGCTCATTATATGTATATGAATAGTTAAACTTGATTTGGGTTTTTTTTTTTGCAATGCGTACTAGTCTGACATCTCATTTGCATATTTAATAATCCAAAACCACACCAAAGAGTAGAAATGTAGTTGATCTTTTTTAAATGAACATATATACATATTTGCTTTCGCTGTAAGATATCTTATTGACAGTAATTTTTTATATTTGCGAACTTGCGAAGTCCTCATTTCCGGCGATTTCCCTTCTTTCACATATGTGATTTACATGTGGTTTTTAAGAAGAAATAAAACGCACATAATTTAATGTTATGGAAAAGAATTTAGCTTTATTATAAAGATAAAATGATTGGGGCCGTAATGTGGAAATAACGCGACGAATATTTTATTTCAAGGTGTCTTCAATTGGCAAACCAGACTGAGTATAAATCAAGTAACAGCTGTCAAAAATACCAACTCCGAAAAAAGTACTGCCTCATTGAAAAACACAAACCTAAAAAAAACCCATTATGTAAGTCATACCAACAAATTTATTGAGAGCTTCAGTTAATCGAAAACCAATGATGATTAATTGGTAAACGACACTCTTTATATGAAAATTATATAAGCGATAAGTTTTATTTACAAATGAGGTAATAAAAAATATATAATCGTAAAAAAGGCGCAGCTAGAAGCTGACATCATGGCAATTAGACGATGCATACAAACATATTTTTATACATACGTACACATAAGAAGCTACTAAAAATTGAATAAAAATTCAATCATCAGCGAATCTCAAATTCTAATTTTTCTTCTCTCTTCTGTTATTTCTATATAATATTTTAGTAAACGTAGCCACCATTGCTGCCGTAAACAGTATCGGACTCTTGCTTGCTAACTTCCGTTGCCGACTGTGAGGCCGACGATGGTGGAGCGTAGATTTGTGGAGCTGGTGCTGGAGGCAGATATGATTGGCTAACTGGTGTTGAAGCTGGGGCAGGAGCCGAATGGAATTGTTTGCAAAATAAAGTCGAGGATTGTTGAGCTGGAGTCGGGGGAAGATATGTTTGACTAACCGAAGCTGGTTCGGGAGACGAATTAAATTGTTGACCAACATGAGCGTGCTCTGGAGTTGGAGGCAGATATGTTTGGCTTACGGGTGCTGAAACTAGATATGAATATGATTGTTGCTTTGGTTGAGCGTAGGTTTGTTGAGCTGGTTCCGGAGGCAGATATGTTTGACTAACTGGTGCTGGAGTTGTGGCTGAATCAGAATCAGCATTAGATTTCTGACTAACTAGAGTTTGCTCTGGTTTAGCGAAGGTTTGTTGGGCTGGAGGCGGAGGAAGATATGTTTGACTCACCGAAACTGGGCCAGGCGACGAATTGGAGTGTTGGCTAACTTGAGATTGCTCTGGTTGAGCAAAGCTTTGTTGAGGGGGAGCTGGAGGCAGATATGTTTGACTAACTGGTGCTGGAGCAGGAGCTGAATATGATTGTTGTTCTGGTTGAGCGTAGGTTTGTTGAGCTGGTTCCGGAGGCAGATATGTTTGACTAACTGGTGCTGGAGTTGTGGCTGGATCAGAATCAGCATTAGATTTCTGACTAACTAGAGCTTGCTCTGGTTGAGCATAGCTTTGTTTAGGTGGAACTGGAGGATTATATGTTTGGCTTATGGGTGCTGGGGCTGGAGCTGGAGCAGGAGCTGAATATGATTGTTGTTCTGGTTGAGCGTAGGTTTGTTGAGCTGGTTCCGGAGGCAGATATGTTTGACTTACTGGTGCTGGAGTTGGGCCTTGATCAAAAGCTGCGTAAGATTTCGGAATAACTGGAGCTTGATCTGGTTTACCAAAGGTTTGTTGAGCTTGAGGCGGAGGAAGATATGTTGGACTAATTGGTGGTGGGGCTGGTGCAGGGGACGGATACGGCTGCGGGCTTATTGGAGCATTTGATGGTGCTGAAATTGATTGCTTTCGTGCTGCTGGTGGTAAATATTCTTGACTGGTTGGACCATTGGACGGTTCAGAGTAAGACTCCTCTAATAGCGTTGGGGATACATTCGACTGGTTTGAAATAGGAGGTAAATACTGCTGTGCTGCTGGCACCGAAGCTGGAGCGGGGTAAGATTCATCGATAGTTTGCTGTTGTGTATACGATTTTTGGTCTGGAGCGTGCTGTGCTACTTGAGCGTGCGCTTGCTCATATCTCGATGATGTTTGAACAACAGTGTGGCTAGAAACATCGCCACCAGATTGGTTGTTTTCTGCCTCTGAGTGTGAATTGCTTGAATCATCCTCTTTCGTTGTTGCAGGATATTCATTAGAATCTTGGGGAGGTGAAAATGAATACTTCTCTTGGGCGTGGGCAGAAGCTGGTGCAGAATAAGTTTGTTGAGGTAGAGACGAATAGGATGGTACTGGTGGAACTGGAGCTGACGGAGAGTAGTGCGTTTGCTGAGGAGCTGATAGAACTGGTGGTAGATATTTGTTGGATGAGCTAATTAAAGCATAGTTTGATTGCTGGGATGGTTCTGAGTAGAAGGATGTCGCAGGAGGACCTGGGGCAAAGTAGCTCTGTGCTGCAGGTGAAGCGGGAGCGTAGTTATTCGAGCCAGACTGTTGTTCAGCTCCGGTAGAATAAGAAGAACTTGATGTAGTTTGCGGCGCTTGGGCCGACACCCGGACTGGAGCTGCACCGTGTGCGTTGTTGGGCTGCTGGGCGGAGTGTGAACCACTCGCTGCTGGAACTGCCGTTGCATATGTTTGCTGCACTGGTGCATATGCGGGAGCACCGTAGTTAAAAGAACCATCATTTTGTCCCGCTTCGTTCTGAGGATACGCTGCAGCTTGAGACTGCAGCTGGTAGTTGTGTTGTGCAAGTGATTGTTGAACGGGAACTATGCTTCGTAAAGTGAAACTGGCGATGGGTATCGAACGCGTGATTTCAATGCCGTTCAGAAAACTTGTTTGGTGTTGCTGCGCTGGCGGCTGATAGAGCGCGTTCGCAGAGTCAGTAACGCTTTGAGGGCTCGGTGGCAAGTATTTATGGCTAGACAAATGGCTGACATCGGCGTTCGCAATTTGGCTTGCCGCCAGCGTTAAACTGATAATTACGAAAATTTTCTGTGACAAAACATAAATTTTTGTGCAATTAGAACTTCAATTTAATACAATTTTTAATTTAAAAAAGTAACTATGCATTTTCATTTTCAATAAAGTAATCTAACGGTAGATTCAATTAAATATTTTCAATGAAACCGCACGTTTTTTAGTTTATTAAACACATTTACAATTACTATTGCTGCAATGAAATAAAATTAATATTACAAGACAAAAATTTAGATGTACTGACCATAATCACTGGGTTGCCACTGCGTGGTTGACTATTCGATTGAAACTCTACAACTGATAATCCAACTTAGCGTCTCTTGACCATTTATACCATAGATGTCCCTTCTTCTTTTGTGTTGCTGAGCATGGAATTGTCATCTCTCGGTATGAATGAATAATTGAAAGAAAATGCGCGTGGCTAAACAAAACTCAGTGCCAAGATCTCGAATATTGGCGTACGCGTTTCTGCGTTCTGTCGTCTGTATAGCAGCGACAAAAGCAGCAAACACTAATGTTAACAACAATAACAACACATTTCGCTACCGTTTCACACGATTTGCATTTTCATTTAAGTTCAACTTTATTGGTTAATTGTTTAAGGCGCCGAGTGCTCGCGGCATCGAATGCAACAACTCTACGTTTATTCAGCGCGCAAGCACTCAATCAAAGCAGTACAAAGATCAAATGGCTCCAACATTTCTGATCCATGCCAAGAAACGTGTGCAGTCAGCAGTATTTAGTGAGAGACAAGTAAAAGCTCAATATTGGCGTTGTTAGGCGAATTTGCCCTCGAAACGTCATAACTTTGTCAAAGCTAAAATTTTAGATTGCAAATTATCGTTTCTATGTGCTGTTGTTGCTTTGTTTAATGCTTTTAGTTATTTTATTTCAGCTGTTTGTTTTAAAATCTACCACTTCATTGATTTATAAGTTCACTGTCCGTCCTCTTCCTCTTGATGCTCTATTTATTATTTGTTATATTTCATTGTGTTTATATTTTAGTGAAAGGAAGACGCATAGAAACCAATTCCCACAAAACACTCAAACACAGTTATAGACTAAAAAACGTATTCACACTTAGTGTTTGTTGCTGCGCAAATAAATTTTTCTTTTTGGTTTACATGTAATCGAATTTCATTTTAATTTCATGCGATTTCGGCAATCAATTAAATGAATGTTCCCTACATTCGGTAAGCACAAAAAATTTTTTTCGAAATTCGGCTGATAAATGAACATATGTATGTAAGTATCTATGGTTTTTTTTTTTACCAGGAAGAAGTATCGATATTAGAAAATTAGAAGTATCAAATTAAACCTATCAATGTCCCAAGCATCACGATCACCGATAACACTGTCAAGTGTTTCGTCGGAAGGCAGCTGGATTGTTATTATCGCACGCAAGTTACAGTCTCCTGATGCTTATTTTCATTCTGCCATAAGGTTACTTTGGGTAAGGGCCTGTCAATGTTTTGACTAGCTAATAGTATAAATACATTTTAATTTCCAAAAATCTTTGATCCCTCAAAACATATGTATGTACATTTATATTCACCCTTATCGTTGGTTTCGTTTTCGTCTGAAATAGGTCACTTTTCACTGTTCGCTTATTATAAATTTCGGGCGAAAAGCTTTCGCTTTCGAACATTGTTTTGCCGTGTCGGAAACACAAGTTTCAGGCGAAAACCGCAAGGAGATTTGTAGCTGAGTTATGAAAACAGCTAAGGTTGGAGCTAAATAGTTTGGGATATGCAATGAAAACTTAGTTCGAATAGAAAGGTGTAAAAAAAATATCATTTAAATGTGCGCATAAATGCATTTTTTAAATCTAAAATAGGCTTGGACAGACCAAAAGCGGTATGTCTTCCAGTGTGGGCAGTTTTACCCACTGCAGGAATGATATGGACTCGTTCTTTTTGGCAAATTCTGATAGGATCTGACTAAAAGACGGTTGCACCAGCCCAATTTCAAAATTGTTACCTAAACTTTTATAGTATCCACCTTCAACGAAAAATCGCAGGCACGCTTCCAACAGATCTAATAAATACTTGAACGATTCCTTATTGATTATAATATTTCATTGATCTGGATAACTAACAAATTTTATCAAATAACTATTTAATTGGAATTGTTTTATAATTTTACACTTCAAGTATATACTATTCAGAGTTGTAATTTCCATGTTCGAATTTTCGAAGCGAAATTTATTTCGTGTGAAACTCGCATTCGGCGTATTCAATCCGAGCCAATGAAAATAATTCGGGTGATTTTTTTTTCGGGCGAAACTCCCGATAAGGGGGTTTTTACTCATTTATTTTATAACCATCATTACATTATTCACCTCAGATGAATGTCCCAATTGAAAATCTGATGCGGTGTACATGTTGCAGTTGTCAATGGCAAGTTCCAGAAACGAAATGCTTTGCGTGTCCGCTTGTCGTGTTCCGCTCTGCAATTCTCTGTCAATTTTTTTCCGCCTACTCAGATCAAAGTAGCACTTGTTGGCAAGGGCGATTCTTTATTAGATTGTTGTGACTGTCAAAAGTGATGTGAGTGCACACAAGTGAATGCACCTGCTGTATATTTGATGTATATTTCGTCTTTCCGACGTTCACTTCTTCTCTTGCGAGTGTGTAAAAGGAAGAACTAACAGAGCGGGAATTTGATAAGGTTATATCAATACCATCCCCATACACTAACGGTTACAAGTTTTTTAAGGATGGAACCTCACCGAGTTTATGGCGCAGCTCGTATAATGAATAACTCTGAAATCGCATATGTTTTTGGCCAGTTGGTCATGAAAATAATAACTTCAGTGCCGTATAGGCTTACGCTCTCGGTTGTCCTGATATAGATATTGTTGTAACTTAAGTACTTCATAATCGAAATAAATTCTTTTGCCTTGGGTTTCGGCAGTCGGTATGAAAAGATGATAATATGTTATGTTTACGTTTTTGAAGTGATATTGAGAAGTACCTTCCAAGAAAGAGCGTAAGAGTCGAGATCCTGTCTTACGGTATTAGTGTGTGTGGATTTACATATTCCTTCCAATTTTTAAGATATTAAATCAAAAATTATTAAAGTCTGTAAAAGAAAAAAAGGAAAAAGTACATCATTTATACATCTTCATGAGCAAGGATAATTTCCCCGAATTCGATTTCCGGTATACTCGTATGTAGTAACAAATGTTTTACATAAAGATATGTATGAATGTGCAATTTAATATCCTCTGCTCTTGTGCTAGCCGTGAAAAACTGTCTGGTATTCCGCCAATAGTTATACGTTTTTTATTTATTAAGTGTTCCAATATTCACTAAAAGACAGGCTTTTTAAAAAAATATGCTAATTTTTTTTTAGTTTTCTTCAAATATAAGGTTTTTGCAATACGCTCATGCATTACGAGTATCTTAGAAGATATCGAGGCATATCGAGTAATAGCACGCACCACTACCCACTCGATCACAGCGGCTCTTATTTTCACCAAAATTTGTATTATCATCATGAATACTATTTTCGGAGTGCCGTTCAAAATAAACATTTTTTTTGTTTATTCGGGACAGTTTTAAAAAGCATACATACATACATACATACTGATAAGCTCGGGAAAGAAAAAGAGGGTTGTTTTTCCAAAAGGCGTGCAAAAAAAAACATACAAATTGTATTAGAAAAATTTTTATTAAAATTTATTTAGGAACTCAACTTCCAACGTCTATCGTCTGTGAGGATCGCTAATAATAAGCCAATCATTGACTCTCTCACAAACTTTAGAAATTTCGAAGTTGTGAGCTGAGCTTTTTGATGAATATGGTAAGAGTTGCCGAATGGGCGAACAGAGTGAACACATACATACAAACAAACAATTAAAGGGTTTCCCTATTCCGTTCCAAAACTGTAAGGCTTTTGTATTTATTCAGCGCTGATTTGCAGTTTGTTCGAAGATTTCGCAAAACACAAATTAATGTCAAGCAAATTGACACGCTACGATCGGCAACATCCACAACTATGATATAGATAAGTTCATATTATAGCTTTCATTCCATACATTGATACATCGAAGGCTTTATTTGTTTACGATAATTTATGATAATAAAGAATTATAAATTCTAGGGTCTTACGTTTTGAAGATAATAAAATAAATTTAAACCCGAAAAAAGCAGTCATAATAAAAAAAATGTATACATTTATTTGCTTTAATTCAAAACGTACTGGATGAGTTTTTTATATTAAAAACAAGATCCGACCTTTCCCCGTATTTTATAACACAATGACCCATTTATTCGTATGTACATACACATGTATGTTTCCAAATCACGTTAACGCAAAATTTGTATAAATTGGAAGTTATAATTATAAAAAATGTAAACAAAGATTGTTGTTTTGTAAACAAAGTTTGACTTGTTATGGACCACATACATACATATGTATAAGAAAAAACTACAATCAGCTGCTAACATTTTACTACCTGTTTATTGTACCATGGGTTGTACTTAAGCAAAGTGGTAAAAAATAACCCTAAAAAAGGTGTTGCCGTTTATTTATTATATTTTAATAATTTTTAAATTATCTCTCTCATTCACTGAAAGAAATAAAAAAAATTGGGGGCATCAAACGATAACCACTTTTCATCCATAGAACATTTTTTTATGGGAAGTGGTAAAAAAATAATCTTAAAATAATTTAATTTAAAGTTTTGCCACCTTAATTTTTTTGTATAAGTAAAGTTTTTTATAATTCGTCGTAAAAATTTATCTTAAAAATAAATTATTTGTATGGTGTTGCCACCGTAAAAATTGTTCAAGAATATGTCTTGCAGTTTATTTCTCTTCCCTGCCAAATCAACAGTATCTTTGAGGTGATAAATCCGACGGGAATTTCCGTAACCTTTTGTTTTAAGATTGTCTTGGTGAAATTTCCTGCGGGCTACCCTCTAGAAAATGCAAATCTGATGAGTAATTGTGGGGATCTCTGCGATAGTGACTATTGTCGTTGTCTAAATAAAATATATCAATGATAATTAGAAAATAGTTGATAGAAAAAAAGCAATTTATTAGAAAATTGAATTTTAATATTTATCACTGAAAGATTATAAAAAAAACTAAAGTTCAAAAATATGACTAAAGTGACTGAAATAATATAATAATAATAATTTGGCGCTTACACTATATATGTAGCTAAGTGTTTGGCCGAGCTTCTCCATCTTTATATTATACCACATATGGAGGGACCTACAGTTTTGTGCCGACTCCGAACGGCAGATGTATTTCATGAGAAGCTTTTTCATGGCAAAAATACCCTCGGAGGTTTGCCATTGCCTGCCGAGGGGTGACCGCTATTAGAATAAAACTTTTTCTATGATAAAGATATTGCTTGCCCTGACTGAGATTCGAACCCCGAACTCACCGGCATATCGAGTTAGAGCACGCACCTCTTCCTCTACCGTTTAACTGTAATTCCCTTCATTTGTGGTATAAAATAAAGACGCACACCACAAATGGTAGGAGAAGCTCGGCCAAACACTGAGCTATACTCGTTTAGTGTAAGCGCCAAATTATTATTATTATTAAGTGAAAAATATTAGATTGGCAAATCAATCGGCGGATTGAATTCGCTGACAAATATTTAATTTAAAACGTCAAGCCAATTAGATGTTCATTAATTAAAAGAAAAAACTTTATATACAAACATACATATGTATATACATTCGAATATCTTTTTGCACATGTTAAGCTATTATACTGCAAACAAATATCTGTACATAGCTACTCGTTTCTTTTTATATCGGCTCGATGTCTATACAGCAAAACTTAAGCAGCGTTTGTAAATAGCTGTGTAAGATACAGCAAAGCATAAGGCGATTCAGTTTGATGCACACATACATATGTACATATGTAAAAGAGTCAGAAATTGAAATTAATTCATTTCGTTTTATTCATTTCGTCACGACTATACAAAGATTTCGAACATCGCCCAAAACGGTCCCCAACTAGTCCCGAAATTTTCTAAACAGGTCGAAAAATAATATCAAACTTGCCCTGAAATGTCGTAAACTTTGCTTAAATAATCCTGAATTAGCTTCAGGATAAGTCCGTAGAAGTCACTCAAATAATCTGTGAAGCAGTCCCGAAATTATTGTGAACAAGGACCCAAATGAACACGAACCAGTACTGAAATAGCCATGAACATGTCTCAAATGGCCCAAGCCTATATTCCTGCAAGATATTCGGTGTGATCCCGAACTACATGCCTCTAAAATAGTCCTTAACTTGTGATGAACGATTCCCAAAATGGTTCTGAAATAGCCCTAAACTGTTCAATAAAGGTATACAAGCACAAGATGCACCAACCACACCAATATTGTAGCGATTTTATAACTCGACCTGCAGACGCGTGAAGAGTTGCTTTCAATTCTGTTCGCACTTAGAAGATCGGGAGTGAAAGGTATGCAATCTGCTCCTCTTCTTTCACCCCCTTTATTCTATGTGGGAGCAAAATTGCTTCCAACTGGTTGACGCGTCTGAAAGCCGACCAACAAGTGACTGACGACAAAATTGCGCAGGAATTTTTTAGCTCTGGAGACTGTTCACTGAGCGTCAGCCGGCGCGTCATCTTACTGTGAAATCAGAATGTTATCAGCGATAACACCAGCGGTAACACTGTGTGCCACAAAGTTTTCAAAATATTAAAATATACAAAATACACATGCTGCAGTTACAAATTTTCTAAGGAATTGATGCAAATTTCATCCATAAGATGGCGACCTTAGAGTACACAGATAACTACCAAAACTTAATTAGGGTATACATAAGTAAGTCACTAATAAGCTCTAGGATTAAATCTACTTGGACAGTTTTATTCCTAAACCGAGGTATTTGCACTAATGGAAGTACAATAGTAAACCATAAACTTGTATACAATCGTGGATATGTTCTACGCGGCAGAGGGTAACCTCAGAGAAAAATATGTAGATGTACTGTGGTTCAAATGTTTGCCTCAATCATGCCAACCTCTTCGACGTGTTCGTTCTTACCTAGAGCAAGACTGATCTCTCTAACTGGCTGTGACCAGAATGAAGCTCAACAGACGTAAGCTACTTTATTCGCTACATCAGCTGAAGTTTAGAACATTTCAAATAATTTTTCGACTTTGAAGGGCTACTTTTTTAATGATTAAGATTTTACTTGCTCTGAGTTTCAAACCTTGATCCAAGCGGCATACCGAATTATAGCACGCATCGCTATACACTCGGCCACGCGGCTTACGCCTTTAACACTTGCCTAAAATCAAGCTTGATGCTGGAATTATGTTAAAAATCTCTAGACCTTAAAAAAGATGAAGGTGCCATTTTAAAATTAGTTAGCATTTACTATCCTCACAACAATGTCTGTCTGTCTGTCATCAGGTGATCGGTAACTGTTAAAAAAGCGAAGAAAGTTAAAATTTATAATCTAAATATTTGAGTCTTATGATTATAAAGAAAATTTACTTCCCGCCAGAAGCTCTATGCGCTATAGATACTTTTTATTTAAGCTTTAAAGAGATGAAATACCTTTCCTTGCTTTTATATTTTTTTTTTTTCTTTTTTACTTTTTTTTTTTTTTTATGTTTTAATTGTTTTCGTGACTTTATAATGATAAGTCTAATAAAAAATAATAATAATCTTGTATTAAAACTCATCGTCCCGCATGATGGAATAATGAAAGGTGTTGTAAATACGTTGTGACAGCTATAGCTTGAACGCCCTTAGCTCAATGTTGTATTTAGGAAGCCAATTAAATTGTTGATCCTGTCTTCCGAAATAAACCGCAGAGATACATATATTTCAATTAATAACTTAATGAATAATGTTTTATAAAATTTTTTTAAAATTTTCACAAATTCACAACAGAAAACTAATTGTCAACAAATAAGTAAAAACAATAAAAAATTCCAAAATAAGCAATAATCCCAATTCTAAGTTCCATATGAAAAACTTGATTTTCTGCTACATCAAAGGAAACACAGTTTTCTAGGGCGTTCAACATGGCCGATTTAGAGCAAGAAGTTGTCAACGTACAACACCTTTAACATAATAGTCCCGTATCAGCGTTAACCACACAATTAAAGTATAAATAATTATTTTACGACACCCATATCTTGGTTTATTTTGTCTATATATAATTTTTTAAACGGGGTTTTTTCATTAAAATATGCGTATGTATGTATTTCATTCTCTAACAATACCATATAAACACAAGTTTAAAAGTTTATGTATACATAAAGGGTGTTTTTTTAGACAGAAGGTTTTTAAAAAGAAATAAGATATATATAATTTAATGATATGGCCGAGAGTTTAGCTTTATTATAAATATAAGGATTTGCCATTATGTTTTAAAAATAATTGCCGCTGCTGGCTCAAATTCCAGCCGAGAGAACCAATATTCGACCATTTATTGCAGCAATTGGGGCCGTATGTCAGAAATAACGCGCCAAACATTCTCTTCAAAGGCGTTAATCATCTCGGGCTTATCTGCGCAGACAAGCGACTTTACATAACCCCACATAGTCTAGCGGTGTTAAATCGCACGAACTTGGAGGCCTCTGCCCATAGAGAACACCAAACAGTGACTTTTTGAGGATGTAACGGCGTCTCAACAATAGCCTGTGGATTTCCATCACTCCAAATTTTGTTTATTAACTTACCCATTTAACCAAAGCTAAGCTTCATCGCACAACAATATTTTCTCCTGGGGAATTTGGGATCGGTGATCATCTCGTTTTGGGCTCATTCACCGAACTTGCGACGCGCTTGATGGTCGTTCGGCTTCAATGCTGGCACGAGTTGGATACTCTGCTCCCAAGCAGCAATAGTGTCATTGATTCGCACTGTACGGCGTCTCTAAGGATGCGCATTATCCACTGGAGTAAACGTTGTACGAAACCGATCAATGGTTGCTCGAAATACCGACTCTGCTGGGCGATTATGTCGACCGAATATTGGTCGCAGGGCGCGATGCGAACCCTTATTTTGGTAATAAATTTGCACGATTTGCAAGCTTTGTTCCGGAGTAAGTCTGTTCATTATCAAATCGCAAACCAAACTGAGTATAAAACAAGTAACAGCTGTTAAAAAGACCAACTCCATAAAAAGTATTGCCTCATTGAAAACCACACGTCTAAAAAAAAAGTTATAAAACGTATATCAATTAACCAACGCTTTTTCAACTTACTCGTATTTAAGTAACTAGTTTTGCAGCCCATTAAATTTTAGAACAAATTGCAAAAAAGATTAAATTTATTAACATTTTTTTGCCAAAGGTATTGTATTTTTCTTTCGTATAAAAACTTTGTGCGATACATACATATATCGAAGACAATGTGACAAAATAATACAATAGTGAAACTTTAAATATAAAAGTTCAATAATCATATAATAATTTGGCGCTTACACTATATAGCTCAGTGTTTAGCCGAGCTGCTCCTACCATTTGTGGTGTGCGTCTTTATATTCTACCGCAAATGGAGGGACCTCCAATTTTGTGCCGACTCCGAACGGCAGATGTATTTCATGAGAAGCTTTTTTTTTCATGGCAGAAATACCCTCGGAGGTTTGCCACTGCCTGCCGTGGGGTGACCGCTATTAGAAAAAGCTTTTTCTATTATTAAGATTTTGCTTGCCCTGACTGAGATTCGAACCTCGAACTCACCGGCATATCGAGTTATAGCACGCACCGCAGCGGCCACAAATATAATAGTTTAGAATTCTCTTTTATAGACTGGAAATTATAATTATCTTACGTTGACGTTAACGTTACCCATTGTTATTACATTTTTAAAACTAGAGTTAAATAAATTTGTCTGCACAATACAGCACTAAAGAAAAGCTACTGTTATAAAATTCCTTGCTAAGTAACTCCAGAAGCTAAGGAGTTTCAGGGATTAAGTTTATTTAAAAATTTCAAGTGTATGATAAATGTTTTTAAAATTCGCTATCCAAGAAAATCGATCTTCTTCTCTGGGTCACTGCAGTAGCCAAATAGCGAGAATTAATATTATTTTGGTTGAGTTTTTTATGTACACTGACCTTAGTAAATATTTTCCAATTTCGCTTGCGCTCGTTCTGTTTTCGTGTAAGATAATTTAACAATAATTTTTGGTTACATAACTCTTGCTGGGGTTTCTAACGAAAGTAGTCATAAAATTATACTGAAACACCCCCATTTTACGCACAACTTTTCCACACTTATTGGCCCGCCTTGCACTCTTACAAACGGTCAGAGGTCAACAATTTCAAAACGTGTTCACGCGTGCACAGAAATGGGTTACAAAATATTCACACATTATTTATATTTCATAATGATATGCAAATACAGCAGTTTCACAACAAAAACAAATAAAATTTTTAAGCCCCTTGAAAGTGCAAATGAACATATTTACACCAAACTTATTAATAAATTCTGCTTTTTATTTTGAAACTATTTACTGAGTGATTAATTAAAGAAATAAGTGTGATTAAAGCTTACAAAATCGTAAACTAAGTAATTAAAAATTCAAAACCGACAAACATAAATGCTTTACACAATTTTTCGATATTGCAATTTCATGTTGTGTTGAATAAGCGATAAAATGCTAATGGATTTAATGAGATAAAAGCAAAGACTACAAAAAATTAGCATTAAGTAAAACAAAAATTAAAAAATAAATACAGATAAAACTACAACTAAAACCTAAATAAAGTTAAATAACTTTAAAAGTCACACAAAATAAGCTAGTTTGGCTTCGCGCAGACACAGCCACCGTTTGCGTCATGAATAGCATCACTGGCAACGCGTGTTGGTGGCTCACGAACATCCACGGGTTTCTGCTGATTACTCGCTTGGTAAGGCACACCTGGGAAGCTACTCACTGGCAAGGGGAAACCTTGTCCAGGGAAACCTTGTCCAGGGAAACCTTGCCCGGGGAAACCTTGTCCAGGGAAACCTTGTCCGGGGAAACCTAGTCCAGGGAAAGCCTGTCCCGCGTAGCCAATGTTGGGGTATCGTTGTCCAGGAAAGCCTTGCCCGGGGAAATTTTGCCAAGGAAAGCCCTGTCCAGGGTAACCTTGTCCGGGAAAACCTTGCGCTGGTAAGCCGAGCCCCGCGTAGCCTTGTCCTGGAAACTGTCCCGCATAACTGGGATATGGTATAGCAAAACCTTGTCCAGGGTATGACGGCACAGCGCCAGGAAAACCACCAAAACCACCGAATCCCGGTTGTGCGAAAGGATCGCTAGATGACTCACCGAGTGATGGATCAGCCGATTCATTATCCAGTGATTGCACATCCTTTATTGTGTTTGAGCTTTCGTTCCTGACTTCGTCCCTCAACACTTCATCCAGTTGCACCTTTGGCTGCTCATCCGCGATGTTTTCAGTTGCAGCGATGGGCGGCAAATATCGACGATTTAAATGACTAACATCGGCCACAGTCAGCGTTAGTAAAGCGTGAAATATAAAAAGTGTGGTATGCTGTGTAAAATGAGAAGAATTTCGGTTAATTATATTCACAAAGTTTGCTATTGGTTTTTGTTTTTTTTTAAGATGAGTGTGTGTACCATTTTCAAATGTGCCGCATGCGCTTGCTTCCTCAAAGTACTATGAAAGGGAACTAAAATCTAAGATTATTCTAACTGCTGGTTTTATACCTTTACGAAGCAAACATTTTCCATCTATCACTCATTATTCTATGCTCACCTTTCTCGTATCTCACTGCTAAAGAACTTTCTTAGTGCGACTTTCTAAAAACTAAAATTAATTTGAAATTGTAAAGACACCAATAAAGGAGATGGCATAACTTAAGCTCAGCTCAGGTGGGTAGAAATTTGGTTGTTTACCTTAAATTTTTGACTCACAAATATAGAGTGCGCGACAAAATAGTAAGTTCGCTACGTATTGACAAATTTTTTTTTCTTGTTTTAAAATTTTAAACTTTTTAATCAAGTTTTTAGAAATTTTTTGGAATATGCAGCTTTGAAGCTCATTTAATTTCATTAGAATATATTGAAAGTTTGATGTGAAGAAGAAATAGTCAAAAATCAACCATAATTTTAAAGATCAAATGAAACGGGCTAAGTTTGAAAAAACTTTTTGAAATAAAGGGTGTTTTTTTAGACATGTGGTTTTCAATGAGGCAATACTTTTTTCGGAGTAGGTGTTTTTGACAGCCGTTACTTGATTTATAGTCAGTTTAGTTTGCCATTTCAAGATGCCTTGGAAGAGAATATTCAGCGCGTTATTGCTGACATACGGCAACAATTGCTGCAAAAAGTGGGCGAAAATGGGCATCTCGGGTGAAATTTATTAGAGCCAGCCGCGGTCTTGCCCGAAATCATTTTTAAAACATAATGGCAAACCCTTATTTTTATAATAAAGCTAAATTCATGGCCATAGCTTTAAATGTAATTTCATATCTTCTTAAAAACCACATGTCTAAAAAAAACACACTTTAGTTATGTTATACATATATTTTTTTTTTTTTAGAATTGTGTACATACATACTTGCATACTTTAGATTTTTTTTATAGTACGAAATGTTTTGCACATTAAAAATAGTAAAAATTAATTTTTAAAAATATTATTATTATTATTAAAGGAAAAGGAATGAAATATCACTTCTTTACCGACGACAGCAGCACTAGTATGAACACCTTCGGCTCGAATTAAAAAAAGTAATTGTCAATAAATGTATGGTGACCTAATAATTTAGTCGCGCACTATATATGCAAACCATCTGTTTGTTTTGGTTTTGCTGTATTTTATATATTCCTTGACCTTTAATTTATAAAAAACCATAAGCAAATAAAAATTAGGAACATTGCAAACATTTAAACATATATGTATGTACATACATGAATTTAATAGCGTGCTTCATATTTGTTTGGGTTAAAACAAAGGTGAAGATTTAATGCTCTCAGCTCAACAAGTATTGTTCTTAAAAGAAAAATTATATTTTTTTTGTTTTAAATCAAAAATATATTTTAGGATCCCTGAAAGCATATTTTATGATCCCTGAAAAATTTACATAAATCTTAAAAGTTATAAAGAAAAAATAAATATAAACATTTTTTTACGGCTTAAATTAGTTTGTCTTCAGTTGTCTTCAAAACTAATAACCAATTGTTGATTGAAACATTAGTTAAAACTAATTATTTTATATTTACAGAAAAATAAACAAACATTTAATGTTGAATTTTATTTAATAATAACGCTTATTTGTGTTTTTGGGACACTCAAAAAAAGTTACTTCAGAATAATTTGTTAAAAAAATATTTTTTAATTTCCAAATAAATATAGTTTAGATATAGTTTATTTGTTTGAACCACCCTAAATTATTATAGATAAATATACATATGTATATGTATGTACATATGTATGCATGTTTGTATGTAAATCTTAAAATTCCAAATTCAATAAAACTGACCAAAATGTGATTTTTGATAATCTTCATATTTACATACATTTATGTAGGTAAATACGTACTCTTATGTATGCGCCTACATACTTAGATATGCTCCGCTTTTTTTTTCTACCCAATAAATTTATAGTCTTTTCGCCTTTTTATTTTGGAGAATTTTCGCATTCAATTTGCATATGGTGCGCCAAATTAATGAGTTTCCATAAATTTGATGTCACATTATAGGTCCGTTCGTGTGAAAGTCCAGCAAGAATTATCCAGCAACGAAATTTCTCAGAATCGTGAAGATGTACACGCGCGAACTCAAAATTTGCAGAATCCGCATCCAAATATGCAAAATGAGAAAAGTTTCATCAGTGTTGTCCTGAAACATTCCACTAAAGTAACTTAACTAAACGAACTTTTACTTGCTTCTTGCATTTTTAATATCTACCCATATTTTATAATTTTCACCCTTAAAACCTTTAAGAAAAAATTTCGTATTTATCTAAATTACAACCAGCTGCTTTTGATCAGCTGTTTCCTTGCTTGCAAATTTTTTACTGGGTGAAATATGTCCAGCAAGAATTCGGAACTTCCCCTCAAAATGAAATGTCATTTTGCGCTATCAATTCCCCCTCCCTTGCAAATTTGACGGTCACTTCGAACGCGATTTGACAAAAATCGTGATATTTTGTAACAATTCGTAACAATTATCAGCACCGCGAACACTCTATGTTACACATCATTCGCACACAAATATACATTCCTATAAACTTTGGGCATGTAGTACATACGTGTAGTTTTATATGTATGTATGTACATATGTTTGCTAGAAAGACGGGAATTTGTAATGTTTAACGAAAAATATTATTTTACCCGTCAAATTATATTTTGTTCCCTTCAAGCTCATCTCCCTCTGCAATTATGTAGTATGAACACTTGAGCCAGCATCTTTCCTAATCGTCAAAAAAATTTTGTAATATGAGTCTTAAAAAAGTTAAGAAATTTTATTTTTCGTGAAAAGTAAAATTATAAAAATATGTAGATTATTTCGCTAAATAAATGGAAAAATATACAAAGATTACTAAAATAAAAAGATTGTTGAGTTAATTCAAACCATAGCTGTTAAATTTCTATTACCTTTTTAGTAATGATTAATTTTTTGCATATTCCCATAAATTTCAAGCTTAGTGTAATTGAAATTAATAAAAAAAAAAATCTTGAACATTTGCCATCAAATGCGAGTACATTATCAAAACAAATTTAAGAATTCTTAATGAAATTTTTTTTTTCATTTTATTTGGTTATTAATTTTATTTATGTGATTATTTGCAGTTATTTGATTATTTAAAATTATTTTTCAAAATACGTTTAACTGAATATAGCAGAGAAATTGCTATCAGTTAGTATTAAATAACTGAAATACCATTGAATATTAGTACTCTAAATCATGGAGGGTTGAAATAAATAATAAAATACAAATAACAAATGAAAAATACTTGAAAAGAGTCTAATATAACACAATTAAAGCGTATTAATAAAATAAAAATTTAAAATAATAAAAAAAATTCATTTAAATTTAAAAATATGTTAATCATGCGATTACAACATAAATACATTAATTAAATATTTTTCATAACACTGTCCAACAAATGAAGACTTTTTGAATGGAACAGAATAGCGACCCCATAATTCTGAAAGGGTATGTTGAGTAGATCATTTTTGTAGAACAAACTTATGGTCCAGCACGTCTGAGTTTTTTTTTACAGTGGGTCAAAGTTTTAATTTTTTGGTCGAAGGGAGCATTATACTATATGAAAAAAATGTTGTAAGTTAATGTCTGAGAGAATTCTTATGGTCAGAGTTGTATTGTGGAATTGTATGAGGATTATTTTTGTGGAAGGTCTTAACCCTCTAACTGGTCTCTTTATGGGTCAATTTGACCTTTTTTTCGAGAA
This sequence comes from Philophylla caesio, assembly GCA_963971545.1. NCBI lineage: Eukaryota > Metazoa > Arthropoda > Insecta > Diptera > Tephritidae > Philophylla > Philophylla caesio. Next base: position 48,397,364 of record OZ020607.1, read on the forward strand.
AATCAAAAAATATCCTTTAAAAAAGGACATTTAAGGATTAAAATATTCTACGATAATGTTTGGGGGAAAATTTCAGTGGGGGTCACCAAAGACACCATTGTTGTAAATAAAGCTCTTTACGATTAATTGGCAAAATTACACGCCAACATATACAAAGCAGGTGAAAACGTCGTCAATCAATCGGCCGGGCCAAACACTGAGTTCTCGCGTCTAGTCAGCTGTGACTTACAAATCAGCTGTGACTTACAAATCGGGTGTGATAAAATTAAGCATATAATTGAGCTACTAAGCAGTACATATCGGGTGTGATTTTTACGAAAATTAATATAAAAAAAGAACAATTAAAGCTTAAATAAGCATGGCGGATTCTGTTTGCAAATTAAGAGATTGGTTTTGGAACCTTGAAAATGTGCTCAATGTGGAATTCAGTAGTTTTGTATAATCTCAAGTTTTACAATTGCCTTTTCTCGCTTTAAACTATTAAAATTTTTTGGTTTGTCTTAATTTTTGTGACCTGCTTATAACCTGATCACAATTCAAAGGATTTGTTTTGAGAGTTGTTTCAAAAGACTTCTTTCATAGAAATAATTGCATTCAGTTACCTGTTTGTATATTTATGTAGTTTTTTTTTTGTCCTCAGAGTTAAGTAAATTATCCGAAAATAGATCGTTTTTCAATAATAATTGGGTCTAAATAACTTAAGTTATATAGGAAAATGTGTTGCACCTAATTATTTTATGGGAAGCCACAAGTGCAACGAAAAATACTGCGCATTAAATATTGACACACGGACGAAGGGATTTTATGACCTGTTTATGTAAATTGATGAGTGAAATTCTTAAAAACAGACCCGATTTTTTATCACTCATTTACTAATTGCTTCTTACTAAATTAATAATAAACTGTAATATAATAATTATAATTGCTAATTGCTTGGCCGAGCTTTGCACTTATCCTATTGTTTCTTTCGTGTGTCGGCGAATTACCGATCCGAAAGATCGTTTTATTTTATTGTTTCGATGCGCCGACCGTAGATGACAAAGTTAATCTCTGAAGTACAACTCCTTTAAAATAGATTTTTTTTAAACAAAAATATATTTGATGAAAATATTTACAAGTCGTTTGATTGTACCAACTACACAGGAACTGAGTCAGTTCAAATGTACAATACAATTATTACTAAGCTAACCTAAAGGAAGAAATATAATTTGGCTTATCTTCTTTAAAGCTGATTTACTTTCTTCAGTAGATGTAACCGCCGTTGGAGGCATATTGAGTACCATCATCACCACCAGAATGCGAAGAACCGCCCGACGAATAGGACGAACCCCCACCGCTTGAGTAAGAACCACCGCTAGATTGAGAGCCACCGCTAGAGTAAGAACCGCCAGCACCGCCGCTTGAGAAAGAACCACCGTTGCTTCCTGAAGAGTAGGATGAACCACCGCTTGAGTATGAGTAACCTCCTTCACTCTCACCTGACGAATGTGAAGGGGCCGAGTACACTGGAGCAGGAGCTGGTGCAGGTGCAGGAGCAGGAGCGTAATGAATTGGAGCTGGTGCAGGAGCAGAATATACTGGTGCTGGTGCAGGTTCATAGTGAACTGGAGCTGGTGCAGGAGCAGTATACACTGGGGCAGGAGCTGGTGCAGAATGACCGGAAGAACCGCCGCTTGAGTGATGATAACCGCCATCACTACCTCCTGACGAATGTGAAGGGGATGAGTAAACTGGAGCGGGAGCTGGGGCAGAGTAAACTGGAGCCGGTGCTGGTGCAGAGTACACTGGAGCTGGAGCGGGTTCATAGTGCACTGGAGCTGGGGCCGGCGCTGAGTAAACTGGAGCAGGCGCCGGTGCAGAATATCCGCTGCTTACGTGAGAGTGACCGCCACCACTACCACCTGATGAATGTGAATGAGCCGAGTAACCTGGAGCGGGAGCTGGTGCAGAGTACACAGGAGCAGGCGCTGGGGCAGAGTATACTGGAGCAGGAGCATGATAAACGGGTGCTGGGGCGGGATGTGAGTGACTTTGCACTGGTGGCAAGTATTCATTGGATGGAGCAGAGTGCGATGAACTACCACCTGATGCGTACGAACCACCAGCACTATGACTAGGTGGCAAGTATGAATTGGACAAGTGGCTTACATCAGCCGAGGCGATGGCGACCAAGGCAAGGGTGGTGGCAAGGATAAGTTTCTGAAATGAGAGAAATAAATAAAAGAAAAAATATGACATTAAAATATCTTCAAAGTATTTCGCTTTGCTATTAAATATCGCCTTGTCAACTGTTATGATTTTGGTAGTTTATTTTTAATTCACTCACCATTTCGATGCGGTTATTAGGTGTGGTCTACGATAAAGGATACGACTAATAAGCCGGAAGAAGAAACAGTACGAACTGATGCCTTTCCAAAAATTGATTGAACATTTTATACAAAAAATTCACGACGCTTGAATGTTTTTTATCGCGACATAATTTTGGTGCGCACACGCAGCATCCGCCGATGCCGCCGCAACCTGCATACGTAATTACAGTCGCCTTGTGTTGCGCTCGTTAAACTAGTTATACTGATTTACATTATACGATTATGTTAGTTACGCTAATATATCCAAATAGTTAAATTGAGAAACCATAAATATGACTACAAAGAAGAGCAGACGTGCACTAAAAGCTAATGAGAGAAGTAGTGATGTGCTGAATTGTCGGTGCCCAACACGAGGTACCCAATACTTTCTTACTTAATTGGCACATTAACCGCCTAAGCGAATTTGGCCGAGATCAATATACATATATAGCCCGCCAGTTTTCCCTATCTCTTGATAACTGGCGGCAATTGGAAATTCCGTGAATAGCCAACACAAAGGAGGAATTTCTTTTCCTCTGGCACCGCCAGTATGTACCTCGTCGAAAAGCTTCAGGACTAGATATAAGTATTTTATCCATTCGAAAAGTCTCTACTTTTCAAATTTGTTACTGCGATGTGAGCGCCCAGCCGAGAATAAGCTGATTGTATATTTGATGGCAGAAGATACTTTGTCTTGCCCTCGAATTATCTTCTCCACCATCAGGTTAAAGAAGTTGCACGACAAAGAGTCAGCCTGTCTGAAGCCTCTTTTGGTATCAAACGGACACTTTTTCTGTTCTGAGATGCTCTCAAGCTCTTCGCACTCACGTATTTCGGCCTCTCTCTCTTTCATAAGAGGCTTTGTATTCCTTTTCAATGGCATTTCATTTTATGTAACGGGTTCTAAGCCCTGCGCAATCGAAGTTATCACATTTATTTAGGGGGCCAATTGCTCCAAGACAGGCGCCCGCTCGCAGCCGCCCCTACTGGGGAACAGACGTTGCAGTCCCCAGTGAACCCTTAAGCCGAATATGTCGGAGTACCCTCCCACTTTGTGGACTTCTGCACTCTGACCCAATACTTGAAATAAATACTTCCATTTTGGTACCCAAAACCGATTAGATACATGGAACCTTAAATAAAAGCTAAAACATAATTTATTCATTGCTATTTTTATAGTACGAATATCGCCTAAAAAACGCATAAAGTACAAACAAGACGCGGCTTTTGTAAGAGATAAACAAGGTTTATTTCAGTGAAGCAACCATAATATTGCCTTAACAATAAAACACTCTCATCGCCTTCTTGTACTTATCGCTTTAGTTCTTGTGGCAATATTATTATACCTTTTTAAATTCGTAACACCTGTGGTTTGAGTAATGAGTATTTAGAAATTTCATGCTACGAATATTCAATTGTAGAAAACGAAGGAAGATGAATGTAATGAAAGTTTGAAATTCAGATCCACAAAAACTGTGCAAAGAAATAGGGATTTCTATCCCAGATTGGCAGAGGTTGCAAAACAGTTCCTTTGCATTTTGGCGACGTCAGTTCCAAGCGAAAAGTGGGGCAAATATTAATTAAGCGAATAAACGGTTTTGGTCGAAATAATGTTGAGAAATTACATTTCGGTACTCGGTACCGAAAGTATTGGATACTTTTTAACTCGTTCGTTTATCCTATGCGAATATCTGATTACGGACGATGGGATAACTTCCGGAGATTTAGGCTCAATACTAAGATTTATCTCGGAGGTTGGACTAAAGAAAATTATTCAATCCAAGTAGTGCAAATATGTAGTGGTGCAAATTTTCAACTTATACAAGTGAACCGGAGTGTACGCAGGTATTTTCGCTGATAGTGAATTGATGTAAAAAGTTGAAACGTAAAAGTATAATTTCAAAATTCTAACTAAGGAAAACCAGACATGGTCGAGTTAACGAATTGTTCTAGTTTTCGTATGTTATGTACTTGTATTTCATTAGTTCTCTTTATCAGTTTTTATACCCGAGCGTACTTGTACAGAAGGGTATTATAACTTTGTTCACATAACGGTTGCTTGTAACAGCATAACGGAATCAAGATAGATATAGACATATATAGACAAAAATGCTCAGAATGAAAAGCGAAGTCGATTTAGCGATGTCTGTCTGTCAGTCCGTCCGTCCGTCCGTGCAGACGATAACTTGAGTAAAAATTGAGATATCTCAATGAAATTTGGTACATACATACACCTCCCCTATAACGGAAATTTGGAAAAAAGCAAAATTTTCGTTTTTTCTTTTTCTGTTGGAACATATTAATTAAAATTTGTTATTTACAGAGATGTTAACTAAGAAACTTGATTTTTATGAAATTCTGAAAAATGGGCGTTACCACGCCTACTTATAAATAAAACATCTGTAGGTATCGCAATAACGATGCAAGGTATTGCCACAAAATTTGGTGAACATATTGTCCTTATTATCACTATCATCACCGTCAATAGTTTTTGAAATCGGACCTTAACCGCGCCCAACTTCCATATAACGTAAATTAAAAAAAATGCAAACTATTTCGTTTTTCAGTGCTTATTGGAAGAAATTAAGGGCACCGCCCATACAAAAACACATCGCGGGGGTATATAAAAATTGGTTTCGCCCGAATTTAGCATTTCTTACTTGTTATACATACATATAGTTATTTCATTTTTCATTTCATTTCTTGCAAAACGTTTTTTTACGTTTTCCAACATTTTTAACATTTTTGACTTGGTTAATTATATCAGCCCTTTTGCTAGATACAAAATATTTAACATTCGTCGCATTATAAAAAAAAATTGTTTTTATATTAATTGCGGAAACCCTATTTTGCTAATGGAAAATGTTAAATAATGCCAACGTCTGTTCGCACAGAAATTATTAGAAAAATTGTGTTTCGAGTTTTAGAGCCATGATATTTTGTTCGAGTTTTAAAGTAGTTAATGGAGTATAAAAAGTGTTCAAGTTTCCGAACGTTCGAATTATCGCGATTTCGAGTTTTCGCGAGTGCACTGTACTAGGAAGAAGATTTAAACTTCTATTGAAAGCAAAACTAAACCATTCTTTAATTAATAATTTAAAGCGTGAGATAGTTACTTATTGAACATTATTATTATTATTATTATTACTTTTTATTAACAATACATACGAGTATGCACATAGATTCGTGAAATCACTATTTTTTTACGTTTGACTATAATTTACATACCTACTCGTCTTTTTTAATGGACTTTATAATGTTTTCGTATGTTTATTTGCGTTTACCTCAGAGTTTCTTCACATAAATTATTTACCTACAGCGCAGCTGGTGTCACGAGCATAGAGAGTTCAAAAACTTATTTACATGTGTACATACATACACATTGGGCATGTTGTTTGCATTTATGAGATAATTTTGCTTTTCTTTAGTTTTTTCTTACAAACCTCAACAAATTAGCATTTGATTACAACAAAAAATGTGCATTCGTATTTTAAGAGTTTTTATTGTAATAAAAAACTAAGGACTTACTTTAGTACGCGCATATGAGGCAATGCCACAAACCCGATTAGCATGCGATGGTATATACTCGTACACGATTTTATTTTATATATGTAAGTACATACATACATAGTTTAACATATACAATAAACGATTCGCACTCATATCTTGGCAAATTTAGTATGAAGACTTATTAAGAACAAAATATGTATGTTACTGAAAGCTGAATTTCAAAAAGGGACGAAGAAAAACCATTCTTCAATCGGGAGATTGTCCTTTTTTAGTGTTCTTTTTTTGTTTTTATGAAAAAATTGCTTATTTCCATTGAGAATTGAACGCTCTACAAATCAAACAAACCAATAAAATAATTATTTTTTACCATTAACAGTTATTTTATGAAACAAATTGAGAAAAGGTGTCAGTAAAAAAATTTTACTTTGTCATAGAAAAACTGATTGGCCGACAAATACTAGTACATACATACATACATACATATGTATGTACCCAAGGCGAATTCATAAAAGGTGGTATAATCTTAACAGCTAATTGCTTGTTATTCTTTTCCAATTCACCTGAATTGTTTGTATGTGTATACATAGTTTCATAAATAATATTACACAATTGGTTTAATAAATATTAAAAAGTATGCATATATTTTCGAATGTTTTATTTATACAAAAAACTCGACAACTTATAACACATAGAAACTCAAACTTCCATGTTACTAAGAATATCATTTTCAAATGTTGCACTTTACATTGTCGCGCAGTAAGCACTCGTCTTCCCAGTAACTTAATATATTTAAATACTGATTCATAACACAACCAGAGCCTGCTATGTAGACACTGCACTGACGCTGTTGCATGAAATGCATCCACAATTAGATTTTCTAAGTAGAAAAATGTTAGAAATGAGAATTTACCAATTCAGTTTTGGTAATTGTTTTGTCTTATTTTGACATGGAAATTTAAGGCGAGTTCAGCATTTTGACATTTTGCTCGCAAAATTACACAAACAATTTACATGAACAATGTTGGGCGAATTCAGATATTGACATTTTGCTCGCACCTTGGTATGTACCCTTAAAAAAAATTCCAAAAACAAAGGAGAATTCAAAAACGGAGTAATTAACCAATGGTTTTGTTTTGTGGCTTTTTCGGCAATTATTATAGTGCAAAAATTATATCGCATTAGTTAAATACAAAGGTGATACAGTTTGACAATGACTTGCCAAAGCTTTTTATTTTTAGAATGATAGAATTTGAAATGTTAACTTGTAAAAGCATTAACTTCACATACCTAATTTGCTGTGTTGATCTAACGTGGTGCCCTAGAAAGGATAGAAGTACTTAGATAAAAGATGAAAATATAATAACTGAAGCTGCTCAACATTTCATGTGAGCAATTTATACCAAATATTTGACTTGCAAACAAGTTTTAACAATTTGCATTGCGAGCGAAATATTTGATAAGAAATCATACGAGCCATATCCGCCCAATGAAAACATGACAGTGAAATAAAAACCCAGAAATCATTGTTTAAATTAGAAGAGACGGAACGGTGGAAAGTGTTCTACAGCAATTCAGTGGGCAATAAAATAAATAAAAAGAGCTATTTATTTTAACACTTTGGTTAAATTAACACTTGTAAAATGATTAGTCACATATTGAAGGCTAACGCAAAAATTTCTTTTTATACCCGCGCACTTGTAAGGGTATACCCTTGTAAGGGTATTATAACTTTTTTCGCATAACGGTTGCTTGTAACAGCATAACGGAATCAAGATAAATATAGACATATATATACCAAAATGTTTAAAATGAAAAGAGAAGTCGATTTAGCGATGTATGTCTTTCCGTCCGTCCGTCCGTCCGCGCAGACGATAACTTGAGTAAAAATTGAGATATCTCAATGAAACTTGGTAGGTGGATTGTCTTTGACCCAGAGCAGATTGGTATTGAAAATGGACAGTAACGACGCCCACTTCCCATATAACGGCAATTGTCGAAAATGCAAAAGTTGCTATATTTCAGTAGCTATGGAAGCTTATTTGCTCAAATTTGGTATGTATTGTTGTATTCGAGCAGGAAATCCGACTGTATCAAAATTTTTTACAGGCGGCGTGGCACCGCCCACTTATGAGTTCATATGTATATCTCTGGAACCACCCACCCACTCGATTTTGTTCAAATTTGGTACACGTATTACACTATGCCTATTTAAGCGATATTTATCAAAATCTGACCATAACCACGCCCACCTGTCATATAACGATAATTTTCGAAAACACTAAAAATCGGACATTTCAATAAATGTTGAATGGAAATATCTTGAGTTAGTATGTGGTGTTGTGTTGCAGCCAGAAATCCGATTATATGTGATCATATGTATATGTCTGGAACTACTTTATCGATTTCGTCTAAACTTGGCACACATGTTAGATTATACCTAGTTAATTTAAAAATTACGCTGAAAGCGTGCGCCGGGTATATAAAGTTCGATCTTAAATACTTAGCCACTTCTTTACTTGTTTTTAAATAATTTTTTAATACATTTACTACCACACTAAAAAATATGTCTGTATGATATGTGTATAAGTAAGTATTGACTGCAGCTGTCAAGAAAACGCTTAAAAACTGTTAACATTTTTTTTTTAGCCTGATATATGTACATACATACATATGTAGCTGTCGTTAAGTCATCTTGGCGTTTTATGATGATAAACGTTTTATTATAGTAGAGAGTAAAACGAGATTAATATCAATTTGTCTTAAAAACTTCGTTTCCTAACTAACCCGTTTTTGCCAGAAATCGTTCTGTATTTGGGTGTGGCAAATATGAGAGATATTTTATAGACATATACATATGGTATGGTATGGTATGTGTGGCTGTCACTGTTGCTACAGCGACCCACTTAGGCCATGATTGGAGGCCCGTTGTGATACCACTAGCTAAGTGTTCATTCCCCTTTGCTGAACCATTTTGAGCTCTTGACGAATCTCGCCAAGCATCTTGGGTCTATAGAACCTAATTCTCCGAGGTCTCCAAAAAGTGGTACCCCTAGAAAGCGTAGCCTGCTTCTTGCTAGCGCTGGACAATTGCATAGAAGATGGAGAACAGTTTCCTCCTCTTCATAATTTTTGCAGCTTCTACAGCATCTGTGAAAGGGTACACCGAGACGCCCCGCGTGGTTGCCTATGAGGCAGTGCCCCGTAAGGGCTCCAATGACCTGAGATATATCATCCCGTTTTAAGGTGTACAGACCACGCGACCGTTTACGATCCCATCTAGGCCAAGTCTGCCTAGATATCCTACAAGTCGTGGTCTGTGCCCACCTCTCATTCGCACGAGCATAAGCATGTTCTTTTGAGAGCAGCCTGCAAGTACCAAAGGGCATACCAATGCGTTCTTTACCAGGAAGAATCTGCTTGGTTGTCCCTTCCCTCGCAAGTTCATCCGCTATACAGTTACCCTCGATGTCCCTGTGGCCTGGAACCCAGATGAGGTTTAGTCTGTTCTGCTTCGCCATCTCCTGAAGAGATCGGCGGCAGTCCATTACAATCTTTGAGGTTATCGCAGCTGAGCTCACTGCTCTGATTGCCGCTTGGCTGTCGCTAAATATAAAAACGTTGTTGGCTTTTAAGACGGTTTGCAACCTGTCCACAGCCTCCTTAATGGCTGAAATCTCAGCTTGAAAAACACTACAGTGATCCGGCAGCCTAAAGGAACAGCTCAGAGATAAGACTCGCGAGAAGACCCCTCCTCCCACTCTGCCATTCAGCTTCGAACCATCTGTGAACACCGTAATACTTCCAGGTGGGGTGTAGAAATTTTTAGACCACTCCTCCCTACCTGGAATCAACATCGCGAAGTTTCTGTCTGGGACCATGGTATCGACGCAGCGATCAGTGCAGTCCGGAAGGAAGCTATACTTACTCAGTATGCTTGAGTGCCCACATAGGGTAGACTCCCATTGATATGTCTCTCTTAGTCGAAGCGCGGCAAGAGCCGCCATCTGTTGACCCACTAAGTCGAGGGGTAGAAGGTCAAGAAAAACATTCAAGGCGTCGTTTGGTGTTGTTCGTAGAGCTCCGCTAATGCAGATAATACTGGCTCTTTGTACTTTACTAAGTAGATTGAGGTTAGCACTTTTGCTCAAGGCAGGCCACCATACGATGACTCCATAAAGGAGAATTGGCCTTACTACCGCTGTATAGATCCAGCGGCATACGCTTGGATTTAGACCCCATTTCTTTCCAATGGCCCTTTTGCAGGAGTATAGGGCCACAGAAGCCTTTTGAGTGCGCTGGACAATATTATTTCTCCAGCTTAGTTTCATATCTAGTGTGACGCCAAGAAACTTGGCTTCCTTCTTTAGATTTAAACGAATACCATTCAGTACCGGAGTAATTAACTCCGGTGTCTTATATTTTCTAGTGAAGAGTACCAACTCCACCTTTTCTGAGTTGACGCTAAGACCACATTGCGTGGACCAGTTCCCTACAGCGCGGAGTGTTCTTTGCATCAAATCACACAAGGTCTGCGGGAACTTGCCCATGTATGCTATGGCGATGTCATCTGCATATGCGACAACCCTGGCGGCACCACATTCCGTCTCCCGCAAGAGTGAATTTACAGTTAGATTCCAGAGTAGGGGGGAAAGTACACCACCCTGTGGCGTTCCGCGAGACACATGCCTCGAAACACGGTTTGCGCCGACTTCTGCTGTAATCTTTCTACCTAAGAGCATTTGCTCTATAAATTCAACCAGGGAGTTTTCTACACCGAGTCCTCTTAAGGCCTGAGTTATGGCCCCCGGATTAATGTTGTTAAAAGCTCCCTCAATGTCAAGAAAAGCTACGAGGCAAAATTCCTTGTAACTAAAAGATCTCTCAATGTAGCTGACTAGGGAATGTAGCGCAGTGTCTGTGGACCTTCCCTTTAGATAAGCATGCTGGTTATTTGACAAAAGTCTTTTATCGATCGTGAAAGAGAGGTGGTTATTAATCAGCCTCTCTAGAGTTTTGAGAACAAAGGATGACAGGCTTATTGGTCTGAGATCCTTCGGGCGCGTATGTGATACTTTTCCGGCCTTGGGAATGAAGACCACTGAAACAGATCTCCATGCCGTTGGTACGTAGTTTAGTTTAAGGCAGGCCCTAAACATGCTTAGTAGCCAATTCGCAGAAGTTTCGATTGTTGCATCCAGCTGCGCAGGTATGATGCCATCCGGCCCTGCTGTTTTATAAGGTTTAAAGCTTTTTATCACTGAAATAATACTTTCTCTTGAGATAGGGAGATTAACGATTGCGCCCGAAGGGGGGCACTCTATTTCCCTTGATTGTGAGCTCCCAGGAAAGTGTGTGTCGAGAAGCAGCTCGACCGTATCTTTTCCTGTAGCCGTCCAGGAGCCATCCTGTCTCTGTAAAGATCCAATCGGGTTTGTTGTGCCCGACAGAATTCTTCTTAGTCTGGCAGTTTCGTTGACGCCTTCAATGCCAGTACAGAATTTCCTTCATGAGGACCTCTTCGCTTCACGTAGGGCTTTTTTATAGACCAGCAGGAGCTGCTTATAAGTCTGCCATTCTAACTCCTGACTCAGCCTTTTCGCCCTGTTGAACTGCCTTCGGCAATCTTTGCGCAGCGAGTCTAAGTCGCGGGACCACCAGTGTGGCCTACGCTTTCCCCAAGTTTTGGGGTCAGGGCAGGCTCTGGCCAGGGCCTGCGAGCAGCTCACAGTAAAAAAGTCCACCATGTCCTCCAGTTTACCGATGGTGTTGGGCTCTACCGGTAATGGATGTGGTAGGTTGCTTTCGAGAATTTCCCTATAGAGAAGCCAGTCAGTGTTTCTCAGGTTCTTACGAACCTTCGGAGCACTGGTGAACAGATCTAGAGTTATCTCAATATATCTATGGTCTGAAAAGGAATGTTCATCAAGAACTTTCCAATTAGTTACCATATCATATAGCTTTTCACTACATAAAGTGAGGTCTATGACCTCCTGTCGATTTTTGACGATAAAAGTGGGCTCTGTGCCCCTATTGCATATAACTAAGTTAGTGGTTAAGAGGTAGTTGAAGAGAGACTCACCTCGATTGTTAACGTCGGTGCTACCCCACTGCACATGGTGGGCGTTAGCGTCGCACCCGATGAGAACTAAACCCTCTGCGTGGTCGTTCACTAGATCGCGGAGTAGATCCTGAGGGGGATTCACAGCCTCATACGCCATATAAGTGGAGGCCAATAGCAAAGCCTTGCCTCCGATCTCCAGCAGTGTTGTCGTCATGTCTCCATTACTATAACAAGGTAAAAGAAAAATGTTTAGATCTTTCTTCGCCATTACGCAGGTTCTTATTTTACCTTTACCACGCTCAACAAGTAGCCTATAGCCCACCGCACCTAGACCACAGACCCCCGAGTTATTAACCCAGGGTTCTTGAATAAGTGCGATGTCTATGTCGTCGCCAAGTAGGCGACTCAGGAGAGCAGCGGATGCTGCCCTAGACCGGTGGAGGTTGATCTGCAGAACCCTCATCATTTGAGGTTCCCATCAACTCCTCCACCGCAACGACAGTGACGTCAGCGCTGTCTTCCCCTTCGCTAAGGAGCAGCTCCTCCTCAGCATACATTCTTTGCATCGCCGATGCCAAGTTTGATTGCGAGGAGGCTCCGCTCTCCGCGTCGGAAAAGTCAGCCTCCGGTTCAGGTCCCTCAATGTCCACCTCCATTGAGGCACCCGCTTCGGAGGCACGCTGCGCGTCACCACGGTACACTCGCAGAGTCACCTCGTCAAGGCCGTAGTAAACACGGCCCTGTCTCTTCTCCAGGATCTCCAAGGAGTCCCTGTTCAGAGACAGGACCACTTGCCTTGACGGCCCATCCGGCTCCTCTACTCGTAGGACCTTCCAGTCGCCCGTAGGTATTGTCGGGTTCATCACCTGGAGCATCTTTAAGATGCTCTCCGGTGATGACGGTGTTACAGGGACCCAGGCCCTCGCTCTAAGTCTGACTGGAATATCCTTCCAGTCGACAACCGATAGTTTCGCTCCGGGGTATACAGCCCCTACCTTAGCAACGGCGGCCTTATACAGCGCCGCCGACCTTGCATCATCACATGCCACTACCTTAACGTGGCCCTGGAACCAGCCGGCATCTCTGCACGCAGGAGGGGCTCCAGGGTTCTCTAGCAGAACATCCATGATGACGTTTGCCAGAGCCGCCTTCACCCACCTCCACTGATTCCTTGGGATCGACCCGTGCTCGTTGCCGCGGTCCAGAACCCCGATAAGGATCCTGTCTTTGGCAACATCCGAAAAACTGGGTCTGGCCACACCGGGTCGGACACATTTCTTTTTTGGAGCAGGTTGTTGCTCCTCCACTGACCGCTGTCTGTTTGTTGGGGGTACTCCATCTTCAGCCGCTACCCCAGTTGTGCTTCGGTAGTTGGGTAGTAGAGCTTTCGCTCTTTCTACCGCCTCCCTTGCACTCTGAGGCAACGTTTCCAACGGCACCCCCTCGTACTTTTTGAGCGTTCTGGCAGCCCTACGCTTCTCAACGTGTGTGGACCGTCCGCTCGACCAACCGTGAAGGGAATCGCCCGTAGTTGCCATCGCGACGATTCCTTGTTTATAAATTTTATCGGCTGCTTGCCGCCCATCCCCAGTTGAGCCAGGTCGTGAGACCTTTGCCTTTATGGGTGCAGGCTTCGCAGCCGTGCCGGCGTTTGATGGGCACACTGCGCCAGAGCCGCGGGTCGACCTGCCGTTTCCAGCATAGCCTTCGCAGCCTTACTGGTGCTTGGCCCCACCATAACGCCCGTAATCACGGGTCGGCTCGGGGTCTCCCCCGGAGCAGAACCGGAGGTGCTCGCTATGCGGCGAAGCGGTGCATTAGGCGCATGCGCCTGCACTGTCTTACCCCGTGGAGGGGAAGACGAAGTTTTTTTAGTTATTGGCCTTTCCATGGTTAATAGGGTCCCCACTCGAAGCCGCTATCCTCACTCGGTGCTGTTGTCGCTATAGGATCCCATGGTTATCTATGAAGCAGGGAGGCCATGCAAGGGTTGGCACCCACCCTTATGAGGTTAGGTGCTCAGAGCCAGATCCAGCGCAAAAGCGGGAGGGTCGCCTCAACCGCTACCTACAGCCACCAACTAAATGGCGACGAGATCGGAACGTACTTCGAGGCCTGCCAGGGTTTTAACGGGACGGAGGCAGTCACGGCATTAGCCTGAAAGCCATTTCTGCAGGGTTTCACCCCTGCATACTCAGGTAACAGAATACCGCAACCACCAGCTCGGTATCAACAAAACAAATCATTAGGGAGAGGGTAGTCAAGGGACGAAATAAGGTCAGGCCAAGGGGAGGGTTCTCCCCTTCCTTTATTTGTTCCCCAGCCGAGGCTTAGGTTAACAGTGCTACCAAGCGTGAAGGAAAAGGAGGAGATTGATAGTGAGAGGTGAAAGGCATCACATCCGAAGATCAGCCGTCGCGTTGCACTTCACTACCCTTTAAGCACCGACATATACATATGTATATACTAAAATGATCAGAATGAAAAGAGGAATCGATTAAGCCGTGACTGTCTGTCCGTCCGTCCGTCTGTCCGTGGTTACAATAACTTGAGTAAAAATTGAGATATCTCAATGAAATTTGGTACATACATACATACATAGATTGCTCTTTGGGCAGGGTAGGTTGGTATTGAACACGGTCAAGTTCGGCCAATAACCACGCCCACCTCCCATATAACGGAAGTTTTTAAAAATGCAAAACTCCAATTTTTCGGTATCCATTAAAGCAAATTGAGTTGGTATTTGGAGCGATTTTGAACTAAGAAATGAGGTATTTACGAAATTTTGAAAAATGGGCGTTGCCACGCCAACTTAGGAACAAATTTCTGTATCTCAATAACGGTGTAAGGTATCGTCACAACATTTGGTGAACATATTTTCCTAAATATCGCGAGGACTATAACCTCGCCCACCTCCTATATAACGGGAATTTTGAAATATACAAAAATTTAGTTTTTATTTATCTTTTGGAACATATTAATTAAAATTTTATATTTAGAGAGATAGTTAATCAACAAAATGGATTTTTATGAAATTTTGAAAAATGGGCGTTACCACGCATTTATTATTTTAATAACGATGTAAGGTATCATCACAAAATTTGGTGAACAAATTTTCCTCAATATCGCTGTTATCATCGTTAAAACTTTTTAAATCGGACCAAACTTCGCCCACTTTCCATATAACGGGTATTTTGAAAAATTAAAATGAAATGCATGAAAATTGCATTTTTCACTGGCTTCACAGTATGTAATTATGATTCGTCACCTTAAAAATATTTAAAATATTGAAATATAATTGTTCTATCACGTCAAGTTTAGTAGTGAAATGCCTTTATTGATTTTAATTAAAATTATATGAAGTGGTGACATAAATTGTTACTCTACATTAAATATTTTTTTTTTAACGATTTGCTTTCCTCTTGCAGTAAGCAGTGGCAGTATCCCTCTGGAGGCTCCAACAATAGTCGGCAAGCATGGCTGGCTATGACGATTCTGGTACTCTGCAATTTCCTGATGAAATCTTTCACCGTGTTCATCACTTACTGAACCCATGTTTTAATATATGCTTGTGACCTGATGCTGACATTAATCCATCAATATTATTGCAGAACGCTAATCCATCTTCTTCATCTTCAATAGGACTCGATAAACTTTACGAAATACAAAATCTTTCCGGTACGGAGAATTAACACTGATGTCACAGTAGCATACTTCATTGAGTGTTTTGATTTTTTTTGAAAACCCTTTCACAGTTGTTAAGCAAAAGTAACAGTCCTCTATATGATTTTTGGGTTTACGCCACTGCATTGGTACACCAAAAGGCATCTGTTTAATATTACCCTTGTACCAACCCGCCTAATATTTATAACACTTTAAACAATACACTTTCGGAACCCATGATTTGGCTTGGTTTCTAATGGCAATTTTAAAATAAGCTTCATAACATTTTTCAATTAAAGGCGAAATTGGCGATTTTTTGTACTTTTAGGAGTAAATTGACCACAAACGTAACAAAATAAGCTAGGCGAGTTAACACAAACATGCAGCATTTTGTAGATTTATGAAAAATCTAATAATATAATTTTATAGCTACCCTCAACTAAGTGTAACGAAAAGTTAATCAAGTAAGATTAACGTTATTTATGTTTTGGGACGTGATATCTAAATATGAATTTGTTTTCTGTTGTTTACTAAGTATACCTACTACGAATCACCACTCGGGATATCGATGATTTTTTTGATGATGCATATTATTATCCGAAAGAATGTGCTACTGGAGAAAATTTTCTTGTTTAAAATAGGGATTTCGAACGCCGTTTCATTGCTACAATCAATAATATCAAGAAGTGCAGGGATATGAAATTATTGATAACAGTTTGAATGGGAAAAAAATGAGAACGAAACTTTCAACAATGTTTTCGTCAAAACCAAAACGAGTAAAAAACTCTCCAGAAGGCTTTACAAAAAAAACTTAATCAGAGCGAAACTTTCAGCAACATTACAATGTTGGGAATTTCGAATGCAAGGACATTTGGATTCGTGGAGACCAATTTCTTTGTTTATTTTCTAGATAAGAATACTGATTGATCTATTTGATTTTGCAAAGTTTTCAAATTAGCTATTCTTTAAATTTCGAAAACTTTTTTAAGCTTTAGTAACTGCGATGTTTAGAGTGAATGTTTCTGTTTTACGATCATGTCAAATTGGTGAATACAGGACAAATGTTCAACTGTAGTTTAAGGTATGGTATTTGAAAAAGTTCCTTAAAAAGTTTGGAATGGAAGAGTGAAACTCATCAAATATAGCTATGGATATATATATTCCTTTCCATCTTATTATTTTAAAATGTTTCGCTTAAAAATTGTTCTTAATTTTTTCTCTTTGGGTACGTTGCTCAGAATTTTGTTCAAATGTTATTCCCATTGAAAACCTTATTGACTGCTTTACTCCAGCTTTCAGTTTTTTTTTAAACTATTGAAAATTTTTTTCTCATTCGGTTACGATCGCTGTTAAGTACATAGTTTAAACAAACGCTGGTAACTCTAAAAGTTGTTTGTGATACTTTCAAAAATATACTTTGAGCATCAATCGAAAAATCTCAAAAACACGCAAAGAAGTGCATATTAGCTGTTTTTAAATTAAATCCTTGAAAAAACATGCATACATGCTGATGATTAATGTTTGATGATTAAATGAAAATTAAATTTTTTACCTAAAATTTCAACACAATAAAAAAGCCTTATTTAAGAGCACTGTGAAAGCTAATGTTAGTCAAGGGTTTCACTCGGGTAAGAGACTTTGATAATATTTTTGTGATTGACAGCACAACTAATGCGGATATGTAAAATGACGTTGAGCGACACCATTAGTTCCGTCAGATTTGGGAAGGGTATCTCCGAGCCGTTTGATATCAAACGAGGTTTCCTGATGCTGGAGAAGAGAATTCGAGTCCCAGAACTAAATCAATCAGGCACCATCGGCCTTAACAACTGCGCAAACTGTGTAGAGAAACGATGCAAATGGGTCTGGAGGTGAACGAGGGCAAGACTGCCATGAAATAGATAGTCAGAACATACAAGGCTGGAAATAACCTCACTGTTGACAGTTTCAACTTTGAAATAGTAGAGGACTTCGTTTACCCTTGAACTAGTATAACAATTAAAATAATGTCAGCCTCGAGATCCAGTGGAGAATCTCTCTTAACAACAAGTGCTAATATGGACTAAGTAGGCAATTGATCAGTAAAGTCCTCTCTCCACGGACAAAAACCATACTTTATAAGTCTCTCATTATGCCAGTCCTATTGTACGGCGCAGAAGCATGGACGTGGAGTGTTCGAGAGAAATTTTCTTTCTAAGATTTATGGGCCTTTTCTCCTTGGCGAAGGCCGATACTGCAAACGATGAAATGTTGAGCAGTACGTGCTTTAAGACGGCGTAGATATAGTGCAGCGAATTTAGAATCAGCGGCTTCTATGGCTGAAAGCGCTTTGGCCTTGAAAGTATTCGACGTGGTACCAGCTGGTGGTAGCAGAGGAAAAGAGAGGAATAATCTACGTTAGAAACTCCAAGCGGTAAAGGGATTTGGTACCATTGGTATTTCCAATTGGCGCTAGTTAGCGAAAGATAGAGATAACTGGCGTGTTATGCTGAGCTCGGCCAAAAGCACTCAGGCGGTTTGGGTTTTCTTGTGTATCTAATTTTTTCTACAAATAGTCGTCAATTCTTATATAATACACTTACCATAAGAACATAGATTAATCAAAAAATGTGCTCTCCTTATATTCGTTCTTCGGCAATAGCAAAACTTGAGAGTTCCTGCAACTCGAAGGAGGCACGAAACAAAATGCGTTCCTCCAAATCGGAAATAAAACTTTATCTAACCAAGTTCGAAATTTGATGTGTACTACCATTTCTTCGAAATATTGTAGATGAGTACGAGTCAAGGTAGGTACAATAAACAGGTAATATAATGTTATCAGCTGATTGGAGTTTTGTCTTATAAGTGGTCCATAACAAGTCAAACTTTGTTTACAAAACAAACTTTTTTCTTAAAAAAAAAAAACAAAACAACTTTGTTTACAAAACAATATTTGTTTACATTTTTTATATTTATAATTTCTCAGAAAGGATACATTGTCTTCTAAAAGACAGGAAAAGGTCGGATCTTGCTTTTTATATCCAATTGGAACAGAACTTCGGCATGCCACTTTCTGCAAACAGTTGGGTGCGTTCCGACCATTTTTGGCATATTTGAAGGTATACCACGACAGTCTTTTCCAAATTTTGTGACCAGGAGCAATGCTTCCTGAAGATCCGTTGTAGTATGATGCGCCTTGCACTGTTTGCGTTGAAAACAAATGTACTTTCAAGGAAAATGTAGAAACGCGAACACTTTGTTTACATTTAGAATTATCAAACTCGTCAAATTTGATATATCTATATCAAAAGATATACACCAGGGTTGCATTTTATTTAATGCTGCTACTTGTTTAATCTGCCTTGGTACGAGTATATAAAATAAATATTTTAATAGCATTCAAGTACTGAGTATGTATTTTCACATTTTTTTATTTTCAAAATTTTTGAGTTAATTGACAATCTTATACATGAAAATGTTTTTCCGGTGACGTTTATAATAAACATTTTACAACATTTTCTATTATAAATTTTTTTTAAGTTATTGCTATTGCTTTCAAATTGAATTTTTGAAATACCTGTGTTTGGATACCATATGAAATAATACATATATGAAATAATTTAATTGAATTATTAATTATTATTTTTTATCCATCCTAAGTACAATATGTCGCAAACCCTCATTGCATCGTTTAATTCAAAAAGGGCTTATTTCACCTCATCTTAATAATTTTCCATACAAATTTATTCCAAACATAGAAGCTTATACCAAATTATTGATTTGGATTCAGAAAACAACGTAATACAAATAAAGAAGTTGACAGATTTGTGGAAAATATACCACAAGCCCTCGATTGCATCTGGCATGAAGTACTCCTATATAAAACTAAAACTACACTCACAAACAACTACTCTAGTATCGCAGAATGAAACCTTGGCTGGCATGATACCATGATCTCTCTATTATACCATTTTTCAATTAAATTTAGATGTTGCTGCTATTTAATCAGTTTATGCTTATCTGCTTTTGGCTTCACTCAAATTCCAAAGTAGACTGAATAAGAAACATCTTCGGGTGTGATTGACTCAACGATTTTACGTTTTTCTTAAGAACAATAATAATCATTCTTTTAAAATATAACATAAAAACTAATAAACCTATTTTCAATTTGATAATTGTGTGAAAATGTTAAAATCAACCCCATTTATTTGATTTATATTTAATCTCTACAGGTATTGTATATTTGTATGGTATACAAGAATCAAAATCTGTCCATAAAACATTTACCTTCAAGAGAGAAATGTACCCGCCCGTTAAACTCAAAGTAACCAGACTAAATTCGTGGGTTTAACCCGATATAAAGTTAACTTGGAACCATATTTAAATAGTTAATCTAAAATCTTCAATACATGGAATTCTGATGAGTATCTATTTATGTAAAGTAGAAGGGGGTAATGTGGTGCACTTTTTGTTGGCTGGCTCGTATTACCGTATTTTTTAACTGAATACAACGAGTAAGCATCCACTCGAAGATAATAACCTTGATTACATTTAAGTAAAACAACATTTTTGTAGCAACAAATCTTCTTGGTGTAAATTAAAAAAAAAAAGTGCACCACATTACCCCCTTTAGAAATTTGTGGGGACATGTGGTGCATTATTTTTCGAGCGTAGCAAAGGTACCAGAATGTGAAAAAAATAATAATTATTGGTTTGATTTAAGAAAGTAAACCATTGTTATGTATTGATTTATTATTCTACAAATAATTTCAAGTAGAAAGTTATTTATATTAGTTATTTCTATATAAATTCATACGAAGTTAAGAAACACAGTTGAAAAAAAAAAAATTTAGAAGAAGTAAAATTAGGGTATTTGCTATATGAAATATACAAAAGAAGACTTGATGAATACGCAAAAAATGGTTGTCATGGAAAAAAACGTTGAAAAAATGTATTTATTTATATTACTTATTTATATAAAACAATCTCAATTTATTTAAAAAACAATTATTTTAATACTGAAACATAAAATTCGTTTGAAAAACTAAATATAACAACACTGTATTAAAAAAAAAAGTCTTAAATATCAGTATATTAAATTTACTTCACTCTTTATAGTGCACGACATTACCCCACATCAAATGCACCACATTTCCTCAACGGTAATTTTTCAGGTAACTTGAAAAGACACTAACCAAATGTCGCCACAACTTTGATCACAAATAAATGGTGTTTTTTTAAGCGTGTGGTTTTTAATGGCTTGTCATTTCAAGATGCCTTGGAAGAGAATATTCGGCGCGTTTTTGCCGACATACGATCCCAATTGCTGCAAAAATGCCAAACCCTTATCTTAATAATAAAGCTAAATTCTTGATCAAAGCTTTAAATTATATGTGTTTTATTTCTTCTTAAAAACCACATGTCTAAAAAAAAACTTTACATGACGATTGCTAATATTGTATGCATTAGCTCCATCGGTCACCGAGCACCAACCTTACCGACAGCTAGTTAATCATTACATACATTCCTTTGTCTAAAAAGCAAGACCACCACATTACCCTTTGCACCACATTACCCCCCTTTTACTTTACTTTTAAAATCGTTTGGACTAGTGTTACTTCATTTCATCCCTCAGGCGCGGAAAAATAACATAAAATTGAATTTGTAGACCACTCAAGTACACATACGAGTATATATAAATCATCTAGATTGTAGGGCCACTTAATTTTTAATGAAAATAAAAAAATATCAAAATCAATTTAGTAATTTTTGAGTGATTCTCTTTCGAATTTTTTTTCACAAACTTGCTGTATGAGAGTCGTATTTGGAAAAATTTAATGTTGTTTAATTTAAACAGCCATTTTTGCATACAAAAAAAAGTCCAATGAAGTTCTTTAATTTTTATATTAAATAGAGCTACCTTAAAAGTGATATACCTATTTTAAAACGCATTAAAAGCTTAATGAAATAAATTAGTTAAAAATAAATGTTCTTGTTATTTTAATTTGAAAATAAATCTCAAACTCTTTCAGATGTTACTGTTTAAGAATTATCCGCTATTTCCGTAACAAATGCTAGTCCGCAATTATTATAACGAATTTGCGAGCTTTCACTGTTTTGAGTGAACCAACAACAATGCCACTAATAACTGCATTAGTGGCATTTTATTCGAAGAATGAGTATTTTATTATTTCGCAGATTTATTGATTCACCCTCGTAAATACTTACTAAATGATGGTGAAAATCATACGAAAGTCAAAACGAAAGAAACAATTAAAAGATTTCTTGCAAAATTTAAATATATTTAATAAAAGGCAATGCGGTTTCAAATACGATGTTTTGGCAACAGCGCTGCGAAGAAAACCAAATAAAAAAATCTATTGAGATATACATATGTATGTAATTAAGTGAGACTGCGATAAACGTCCTAAACGCCAATATGTTCCAGCAAAAAGCTGTCAACGTTATCAGTCCAAGCATATCGCTGCTTTAAAGCAAACACGTTGCCTTCGCACAAATACATAAATAAACAAGTAAGAAAAGCTAAATTCGGGCGAAACCGAATTTTATATACCCTCGCGATGTTTTAAGGTATGGACGGACCCACGCCCATTTCCAAATTTGTATAAAAGCCAATATAAAACAATTTTGGTATTAGTGTTACTGAAATATTGCATTTTCAGATTATATGAAATCTTATGATTGAGATGAGAGAAAATACAGACATTTTAGCATAAGTGGGCATTTTTCGAAACTTCCGTTATACGGAAGGTTCGTGTGGTTATGGTCCGATTTCAAAAATATTTGACCATAGTAAAACTGCTGTCAAGGAAAATATGTATACCTAGTTTTGTGGCTAAAACTAACACCTTTATTGAGATACAGACATTTTTTTATAAGTGGGCGTGGCAACGCCTATTTATCAAAATTTTATAAATATACAGTTTCCTTAATTAAAATCACCCC
Source organism: Philophylla caesio (assembly GCA_963971545.1). Classification (NCBI taxonomy): domain Eukaryota; kingdom Metazoa; phylum Arthropoda; class Insecta; order Diptera; family Tephritidae; genus Philophylla; species Philophylla caesio. The sequence goes on from OZ020607.1 coordinate 48,419,891, forward strand.
AAATACCAAATTTCACTCAGTTTGCTTTAATGGATAAAGAAAAAACGGAGTTTTTGCATTTCTCAAATTTTCCGTTATATAGGAGGTGGGCGTGGTTATGGTGATGTTAGTGATATCAAGAACAATACGCTCACGAAATTTAGTGACGATACCTTACGCTGTTATTGAGATACAGAAATTTTTTCATAAGTGGGCGTGGCAACGTCCATTTTTCAAAATTTCACAAATACCTATTTTCTTAGTTCAAAATCGCTCCAAATACCGAATTTCACACAATTTCTCTTAATTGATACCGAAAAAACTAAGTTTTTGCATTTTCCAAAATTTCCCTTATATGGGAGGTGGGCGTGGTTAAGATCCGATTTCAAAAATTTTCTACGATAATAATAGCGATATCAAGGAAAATATGCCCACCAAATTTTGTGACGATACCTTACACTGTTATTGAGATACGGAAACTTTTTAATAAGAGGGTGTGGCAACGCTCATCTTTCAAAATTTCAAAAATGCCTAATTTCTGAGTTCCAAATTTCTCCAAATACCAAATTTCACTCAATTTGCTGTAATAGATACTGAGAAAACGGAGTTTTTGCATTTTTCAGAAACTTCCGTTATATGGGAGGTGGGCGTGGTTATTGACCGATCTTGACCATTTCAATACCAACCTACCCTGTCCAAAGAGCAATCTATGTACCAAATTTCATTTATTGTTATTGTAACGGACGGACGGACGGACGGACAGACAGTCAGGGCTAAAGCGATTTCTCTTTTCATATATATACATATGTCAATATCTATCTCGATTATTTCTTGCTGTTACAAACAACCGTTATGCGAACAAAGTTATAATACCCTTGTGTACTAGTACGCTCGGGTATAAAAACAAAAAACGATAAAATGCATGTTTGGTTAGGCAGCTGGTTGGTTCGTTGATGACCGCCGCGGCGTTTGCGCATTACCACCATATACATATTTCGATGACAATAAGACGAGGGTAATTAACTTATCTATTTACAAGCTTAGAAAAATAACAACAATATTTCGAATTAATATTAAAAAAATGCATTTAAAAATTCAATAACTGACTACTTTACCCTGCAAGCCACCGCTAACCACCCAGTCGGAAATCAAAGTACTTTAAAAGCAATTTAAAAAGTACTTATTTTCTAAACACAAGTGGTTTAAATTCATTATATTTTCTTGTCATCAACTAAGTTTTTTAACATGGCGATGTCCTAGGAGCAAGTCAATTATCCGACTCTGCATTTGATTTCAACCACTTTCAAATATATTTGAAAGAAAGATCATTAAAATTACTTTTTTTGCAACTATTTTAAACTCCATTTGTTTTTAAACTTCTTTATTTTATACCTACTCTTTTCATACTTTTTAAAAACGCATTTTGGTTAAGTTTTTATAAAATATATTTACATATGTATTTTTGTTTAAACTAAGTAAGGAATTCAGTTCATTTTCAACGTACGTTTACACGTTTTAAATAAAATTTAATTTAGTTTCTTCTGCATACATACTTCGTATAAACATTGTTTTTTTACCGCCTAAATAGCCTTGGGAGTAACTTTTTCTGGGTCACGATTTTCGATACAAAAGGCATCTATGTTAATAATGATAAAGAAAATGTTGAAATATTTTAAGAATCACGCATTTTATGGGCTCGCCCCTGTCTTACCTTTTAAAAGCGCATAGAAATTAGCTTTTATCCTTTTTTTCCGTGAGTTCCATCGGGATTGAAATTCATTACAACGTCCTTGAACAAAAGAGCCAAAAGCATCTTTTTAGGTTTTTTTTTTATTAGGGACTTCATTCCATCAAGCTATGGAATATATGGGAAAAAGCTTTAGATAGATATTTAGAAATTTTTGAATATATTAGCTTCTCACGTAAATTGTCTTGTTTTCTTCAAAAATATTTTCGACAAAGGCTGTCAATTCGTCATCTGTTTTTATTGGAAATTGTAAGTGAATGACACAACAGCCTTCTGCTCTCGGATGAGAGTTTTTATGAGTACAGTGTATGCTCATATGTATACTTTATGGATTCAATTAAATAACTTCAGAGTTTCTCTTCAATACAAAAGGTTTTAAATTATTTTGTATTAAGCTCATATAAATATACGAGTACGAAGAAGTAAAGACTCGCATGCTGCATTTGTTTCAAAGCAGTTGATTTCCAACTACTTTAAAATTTGTTAATTTTTTCAGACTGTCTGCTTTTGCCGACAGGGCAGTTTCCCCTGAAAAAAAAATACACACTCATTTACACATTTTAAGTAATTTCACCCTCACACTTACACATTTTTTTTAACTGTCGCAAAGATTTCTTCAAGTTAGAGCAGTGATGTCTTACTACAAAAACAATTGCAGGTTTAAGAAGGAGCAGGAAAGATCAAAAACAGTTTTTTATTGAAGTAGGTCATGAACAAAATCTAAAACAAAAACGAACATTTAAAAAAATCTATATAAATTTTCCAAACGCATAAGATTTTTGCTGCGCCACAACCAACTAAGGATCGGTGTTCACATTTTTTCGGTAAGTTTCCTAACAATTGCTCGACTTTATCTTTCCAGCCCGCAATTTTTCACAATCTTAATTACATATGTACATATTTTCGCTTTTACAGATTTGAATTCATATGGCAGATGAAAATTTAATTTAATGTTGAATACTTTCCAAAGCTTTGGCTCATTGAAATGGGGAATCCGTCAATAATTATCAGGTTGAGTTTATTTTCACCAGAATATTAACTTGTGTAAAAGTTAGAATTAGCTACATACATGTTCACCAGAATATTAACCTGTGCAGATATTAAGGTTTGATACAAGATCGCCAAAACATTAACTGGTACAATTGGTAAGATTACCTACATGTTTACCATAATATTAGCCGCAGAAGGGGAAATATAAGTATTGTAACTATAGTTCACTGAAATTTAATAATTCTATTAGCGCAAGCAAGATGGCGCGGCGCGTCACACGTACATATGTATGTACTTATATGAAAAATTGGTTATTTTTTTCAAACTGCTACCACAAAATTAGGTAATTTTTTACGTGTTTACAAGTGAACGAAACCCACCCGTTAACTAGATTTCTAGCTGGCTTGCAGGGTACTCACCTATATACTCACATATCTATGTATATGTATACATCAAAGTTGAAGATTTTTTTTCCTTAACATGGGTGACATGAATTAACTTTGGAGGTCAGCATATATTTAGATATATGACATAGTCGCTCGGAACCAAGTCCTTTCCAACGGTCTCGGCATCTATAGCAGTCTTTATAATGTCAACAAGGCTAAGTCGGCGAAAATCAAATTACCAGAGAAATTGGCTGCTCGGATTCCCGTCCATTCCGAAAGCCTCAATGAAGTTAAATTAAATTATAAATATAATAAAATTTACTAAGAACTTTTAAGTAGTGTCAGATCATTGCAAACTAGATCTGTATAGAGGCATATCAAACGCAATTAGGCGGACATTGCGTAAGTGGGCGGGGACGACGGACCCGACACGGGTGGGCCAACAGAGGTAACGGACTTGGAGCTTAGTGCTCAAACTGCCTCCCAACGAAATGCTTGACGGTAGTACCGGAAGGGGAAACGGAACATGAAAGTAAGTGTTTAGTGCGTGTTAAAGTTAAAGAATCGATACAAGTAAATACAAATACATACTCGATACTTTAGATTGAAATTAATTCCTGATTTTGTCGAATTACACAGAAAAAGAAAACAACATACTACTTATTTTCGTATTTTTGTTGAATTTTGTGTGGAATCATCTTCAATAACACACCCCTTAACTTAGCAATCTAATATGGTAAGAAAGACAAGCAGATATAATTTGCATCAAGTAGCGCAAATGTCAATTAAGATATCGCACCGGCAGGTGGTTCTGATGTCGATTTTAAACATTTGATTTGAGTTTGATAATAAAAATATAAATATTAATAATATGGCACTTACATTATATGGCCGATCTTCTCCTACCATTTGTGATGTGCGTCTTTATATTATCCCACAAATGGAGGGACCTACAGTTTTGTGCCGACTCCGGACGGCAGATGTATTTATGAGAAACTTGTTCATGGCAGAAATACCCAAGGAGGTTTGCCGTTGTCAGACGAGAGGTGACCGCTATTAGAAAATAAACTTTTTCTATGATTTAGATTTTACTTGCCCTGGCTGAGATTCGAACATCGAACTCACCGGCATATCAAGTTATAGCACGCACCACCGCTGCCCACTCGACCACAGCGGCCAATGTGATGAAGAAATATAAAATCTAAGAGAATAATAAATGTATTTTAATAGAGAGCAAGTGAAGTAAGTAAATAAAGAAAACTAAAAAAAAATATAAAGCAGTAAAAAAATTATAAAAAGGCAATGCAGGAAAATGCGATCAGAGCGATTTTTGAGCCATATTTATTTGAAGCACCCATGATACAAATATTTTGAGACGTAGTTTCAATGTGCATATATTTTTCCACCAATGCAGTATAATTTTATTGATGAATGTAAATGTACAATATGTGCTCTATTCTTTAAACCTAGCTGATAGTAGGCAGTATTTAATGTTATAATATTGGTTACCTAACAACAAACTTTTAACTCTTAGCGGTCCACATCCATTACGAGCAACTAAATCCTTATATGAAAAGTGGATGAAGCACACAAATGCCTCGTTCGATAGCTGATGCGAACTTACTTTGCATGCCACCATCCAATTTTACCTTAAATATGGCAGTGCAGGTAATTTAAAGGGTTTAATCTTCAAGCCTTTGTTATAAATTCTTGTGTTCTTACATCCCGCTAAGCAGTAACTGATTTTTTATTTTCCTAATAACAACAAAATTAATTATATAAGAAAATTTATTTTTTTCTGTATTTGATTATTTTAAAAATTGTAGTGGTTGTTTTTTGTTTTCTGAATTGGTAGCACGAAAATCTGAAACATTGTGTTTGCATACACAGCGAATCTTCAACAGCCATATTATAAAAACTCGTTTATACTTATAAATAAATAATTTAATCAAGGTATGCTTTGCGTCTAACATCGTCAGGAAGAATCGAATTTTAAATACCGATCCGTGGAATTTTAAACACCACAGCTCGTAGTTTCGCTTTCGAAAACTGTTTAAATATTAAGATACGCAAGTGATAGAAAACCTAGAAAGTATAAAGCACTTATAAGAGTCCATCCTGAAAACCGGCCGTGAACTACGAGTTATTGGAACTTTTTTTTTGAAAGTTGTGTCCGAAGCTTTGTTTGTTATAAAACTACTTGACTGTTGCGCAATATCTTCGAAGACAGCGGTCGAGCACACTGGACACGGAAAACTTCATGGTTATACACAGGAATCCAGTTTTAGCGATAAGAAAGCGAAAGACACTATCCTAGCTACTGTCCAGCCAGGATGAGGATTAATATATTTTGTATCAATTGTAAAATAAAACAAAAATAAAATAAAATATCAGAAATACAACTATTTTTATTGAACAAAAAATGTGTACATTTAATAAAAGAGAATTATTTACAACATGCCGTTTTGGAGAAATGAGATGATTTGCTTGTCACAAGAGTATCTTAAGCAGTTCTACTGTAAAAAACAGTTATTGCTTAGTTACACTAAAGTGCAAACAAGGATTGACTAATCACAGTTCCAAGCGATTTACTTCTTTCTGTAGATGTAACCGCCGTTGGACGCATACTGGGTACCAACATCGCCACCAGAGTACGAAGAACCGCCACCGCTTGAGTAAGAACCACCGCCAGAGTAAGAACCGCCATGTCCGCCGCCAAGACCGCCGCCAAGACCGCCGCCAAGACCGCCGCCATGACCGCCGCCAAAACCACCGCCAAGACCGCCGCTGGAGAAACCGCCACCGCTACCGCCCAACGAGTAAGATGAACCACCCGATGAGTAGCTAGCTGGTGCAGAGTACACGGGAGCGGGAGCAGGTGCATGGTAAACAGGCGCTGGAGCATGATAAACAGGGGCTGGAGCCGGGGCGGAGTAGACTGGAGCGGGTGGTGAGTAGCTTTGCACAGGTGGCAAGTATTCATTGGATGGGGCAGAGTAAGAGGAGCCACCACCAATACTACCTGACGAGTAAGAGCCACCTGATGAGCCACCTAATGAGCCACCAAATGAGCCACCCAAGGAACCTCCTGAGGAGTATGAACCACCTCCTGAGGAGTATGAACCACCTCCTCCAGAGGAGTATGAACCACCTCCAGAGGAGTATGAACCACCTGCACCACCACCGGAGGAATACGATGGAGCACCATAGCTGCTGGAGGGTGGAGCACCGATATTAGGTGGTAGGTACGACCTCGACAAATGGCTGACATCAGCCGAAGCGAAGGCGACCAAGGCCAGAGTTGCTGCGGCAATAAAGAGTTTCTGTAATGAAAATAAAGAAAAATTATATCTTGGTAATCGACGGATTTAGATGGCTTTTAAGATGTTTAAAGCTAAATTTCTTTTTATAACAGCAGTTCCAGCGTGTTGGTGAAGAGCTTCGCTTATTTTAAAGAGTAAAAATTTTAACTATATTGAAACAAAGCGCACTGTCTTAAGTTACTACAAAGAAAAGAAACAACCAAGATTTGCAGATATTTTGTGCACTATGGATGTAGTTTTGATTAGAAAAATTATTGAACTACTAAAATTTAAACTTAGATTTATTTCTACGAACATTTTCGAAGTGTAGAAAATTTGTTAATCTTTTTATATCCTTTAAAAAATTAGTTTTTAATTAATTTTGCACTCGATTCGACTTAAAATATTTAAGCTCAATTTCCTTATTTTCGAACAGTTTCTTCATTGTGTTTGTTAAACTTTTTTCACTGAGTCTGGCAAAAGCATATGAAAACCGTTAAGCTTCTGGAACACTTAAGCGAAAATTGCGAATTATTATTATTTTCAAATTCGAGCTAACCCACCATTTTGCTCTGATGATCTGATGTTATGTGGATGGATACTACTTAGCTGTACGGAGAGACCGTTGGAACTGATGCTCTTCCACAAACCGACTGACCAATTTATACCAAAATTATGCTTATGCGCTAAATGTTGTTACGCGGTAAAAATCACCTGCAAACATACGCTTGCTACCGCTGAAACAGCTGCCTCTACGTCGCAAAACGATGCGAAACGCAACATTGCTAGGGCCGGCAAACGAGTTTTAGTGATTTACAATACGTACTTACAACAAATACAAATAACAAATGCTACCTACTACCCCCAAAAAGTACAAAACAAAAACAAAAACAAAAAGGAAAAAAATCGTGAAATGTAATAAAACTACAAGATGTAAAAATAAAAGGCATGGATACAAAGACGACAGTGCGGCGGTGCGTCTACAAAACGCCGATTGCCAGGGTACAGCAAAGTAAGAGGTGAGAGAAAAAAGCAAAACTTAAAAAATATATAAAATTTACTCACAAGACAAAACCGCTTACAACAACAGCATTGCTAATAACAAATGTAGACGCCGCAGCCACCGACACGACCGCTGAAATGGATGAAACGTACCACGCCTGACCGAGTGGCTTTAGTTTAAAGTTTGCATGCAAAAAAATAGAAAAAACTATTTAACTACAAAGACACTGCGGGTAATACGAAACAAATTAGTTATTGAAAAGTTAATATTTTAGAAAAACTGCAAAAAATTTGCATTGATGCTATTGGTAACGGCAATAGGACGTCCGCCGTGTGGTGATCGCCGCAGGCATTGAACGCCCCCGGGCAACAATATAAAAAAAAGCGGCTCATAATTTGGCCAGAGCAGCAAATGTGAAAACAAGCAAACATATGTACATACATACACATTAGTTCACGAACTGGAAACTGCAAATTGATGCATTTAATCAGCCGTTCTCATTAGCCTCAAACGCGCATGCACAGTTAATTTATGATTTAATAAATATGTATGTATTTATGTATGTATGTGTGTATGTTTTGTATACTTGAGTCTATTTGATGGAAAGGTCGCGCATAAACATCCTATTGCCACCACCTAGTAATTAAATTTAATCTAAAGAATACTCAACAGTCGAAAATAACTGTTATACTCGTCTAATGAGTTCGAAATATCGCAACATATGCTAAGTCGCGCTGTACAAGATTATGTCCAACAGCGACGAACAGTGTAGCGACTGCGGGCAAATATATTAAAAATCATAGATGCATTATTTTTTTTTTTGAGTTCAAAGTAGACTAATTAAAGACTTATTAAGCGATCTTTGTAAATTTTTTTCTTTCGTATTGGCTGCACAGGTGAACCATGGGACCTTTTGAATTTATTCGCTGAAGAAAATCATAACATTTGAACTATAAACAAAAGGAATTCAAATATCACCTAAGGGTAGAACATCTAAGCTTTGAAATAAATAGAAATGCAGGTGGCCACAATTACCGAGTTTTTAAAAATTGATTGTCAAAATTGAGTTATTTTTGAGCAACGCAAATATAAATTTTTCCAGTAATAACTCGAAATAAATTACTAAAAAATTAGTTAGCATAGTTGATAGTTGAGTTAAATATGGTAAAAGGTTGGATCTCCATATCCGCTTTACAAATATTTATCCAACACGATAGATGCATGCGTCTTGTGGTTAAAAGTTAAAATGCACCAGAAAAATATTTCAGTTTTAAAATAAATATAAATACAGTGCACTCGCGAAAACTCGAGTATATGATAACTCGAACGTTCGGTAACTTCAACATTTTTTATTCTCCATTGACAAATTTAAAACCCGCACAATTTTCCAAATATTTTCTCTGCAAAAACATGAGAAACTATACTGGAGACGCTTTTTAAAGTTACGGTGAAAACAGTTAAAATGAACGCAGCCAAAAATGGTAAGTGTCACAGCGCTCTCCAAAAATACAATACAACTAAATCTGCAAATTGTGGAATTGTATAAAAATTAGTTTTGGAATACTTTAATAATACGTAAAAGGCTGCGTGGTTCAAAAATCAGTAAACTATAGAATTTGTATATTTTGAATTTTGCATAACATTCGAAAACTAGAATAATTCGTTTACTCGAACAATACTGGCTTTCATTAGTTCGAAAATGATTCACTTGATTTTATAAGACAATTAATATCTCAGGCCCTATAAGGAGAAACCCTTGAACAATTTGTCAATTTATTTTTTAAAATACGTTTTATCATATATATACATATATCTTTTTTTTAAACATTTTACTTTTTTTTATACACAAACTTTTTTATTCATCTCTGATTCTTGGTCTATGGCTTACGCCGAGGCACCTTACTTTTTTAAAGTTGCATAACTTTTGAAAAAAACTTTTTTTTTTACTTAATTTTGTGTTTACTCTGCAACATATTTAAAATTTTTGCAAAATATGTTTTCGACCAATTGAAATAGTGTGAAAGTCGTTAGCAATCTCTTCTGCAGACTTCCGAAATTGATATGTGTACGTAGACTCGTACATATCTAGATCTAAAAGTAATTGTTAGCAGTTAAAATTTTGGTTTTTTTTATTTCTTATTATTATAAATTGAGATTGAACAAGCATTACTATTTTTGGCTGTTTGTGTATGCAGTTCCACTGTTCGTCGGACGATTTGGAAAAGCATGTTAATGAATGTTAATAATTGCAAAAATTATGTGAATGTCAAAACGATAGAAATGTAAATAAAATATTTGCAAAACATATGGAAAATAGAAATAAAAAATCAAAATGTTAAAAGCAAATACTAACGAAGGCAAAACCAGAAATAAAGCTCTATTAATGCTAAAACAATTCAACCAAAAAAAAATACTAAATAAAAGCTAAAAAAATGTTATGAAAATTTTGTAATATTAAAACAACTTAATAAAATCCTATAACATAAGCTAAAATAAAACTAAACAAAATAAAATAAAGTGAATGACTTGCTAAAAGGAGCGTTAGCAACAATACGCTGAAAACGATGTGAACATTACCAATTGAAATGCGTCGCCTTGCGTTAAAACAAATCACTCGCACATAAAATTAAACAAAGACAAATATGGAGAGGCCAGTAGCTAAAAAAAATTTGGCTAATCGACTACAAAGTTTAATATTTTTCATAAAAACGTGTGAATTTCCTTCACTTATCATGTGATGTACCAGTATATTTAAAGCCAATTTCATATTTAGAACGCACGTTTAAAATTTCTGATTATGTAATTTCATAGCCCATTCAATTTAAATTGTTTGCCTCAATTGGCTTTAAATAAATTTCTATTAAACTTTGGCAAATTTTTTACTGCCGCTATATCTTGCAACTATTTCCATATATGCTCAAGATTTTTTTGAGATTAAAAAAATACTACGTTCCACGATGAAGTAGGATTTTCTTGTTTTTTTTGTTGCTTAAAAAATAAATGGCACAAATTGCGATATCCAATTGTATATTCATTAATATGCAAATGTTGAACTGTTGCTGGTCATCAACGTTATCTACTCTACTTTACTCAGTGGCGGTGAATATTTTTCGATTTCAAATTCTTCAAGTACATAACATAAATACAAAAATTTATTTTCAAAGCGCTTAGAAAACAAAAAAGGTTATTGGTATCATAAAATTTTTTGTTGTTAATCACAATGTTCAGCAGTCTTTCACGTACACCAATCACGGTGCAGTTTGGATGTTTGTATATGAATATGTAGGATGTTTTCCGATATCACGAGATCACGAAAGTCTTGGAAAATTCGTATTATTTGTGACATACCGGTTTCGGCGTTGTGCCATCTTCAGTGTCGTTTTCGTTCTCGTTTTACCCTTATTGCTGGTAGAAATAAATTATAAAATTTCTTCATTTTACCCTGCTAAAATCTATGAGCATGATACACTGTCTATCAAAGATGTATGTATAAATAAGTTTTCTGTTTATATTGGCAGTATGTAAATTTTTGGTAAATTTTTTCCTTTTCATTCAATTTTTCTATTTCATGGTTCTTATTAATTTGTTACTATTTGTTTCGTGTTTTCTTTGTGTTCAGTGAGTTTGAAAGGGAGTGGACTAGGTCACTCAATATAATTGAGTTGTTGTTGCTCAGCATGGTTTTTTTTATTGTTACGAAAGCGCACTATTACTAAATTATTAGTAGCAAGAAAAATTGTGAATCACGGAGGTTAACTTCAGCTTAACTGGCTTTGCATTTATATAATTTAATATTTTTTATTTATCTGATTAATGAATACTATTATGACAAAACATATTCTTTAAAAATATAGCTCAATCTATTGAAATCGTTTAAATCCAAGTTTGAAAGCTTGTAAAAACTTCATAAAATTTAAATTTCCTAAAAAAATCTGAAACTCTTTAAACCTTTTAATAAGAATTAAAGAAAGTTGAGAGTATTCACTTTTCGAAGCCTATTCGCTATATTACACCGCCGGTTTTTTTTAATGAAAATCTTGAACAGAATATGTTTTTGTTTTAATATTTTATCTTTTATCGTTTCTGAATGAAAATTATTACAAATAAATAAAGAAATTTCCTTTTTGAAATCAGAAAAACGTGAAAATTTCAGAATACTCGTTTCGTTTTTAAATTTTTCGCCCGCTTCTAAGGATTATAAGATACGAGTATCTACGTAAGTACAATTTTTTTTTAAATTTTTCGCAGTGAAGTGGTTTTTTGATAAATCTATTTAAAAATAGGTTAGTTTTCAACGAATAGCATATCAATAAAAGCTTTAAATAATTGTTTTCTTCTTTTTCTTGTCCGACCGGGTCGAATGTTGATGTTTGTTGGAACGATTTGTCAAGTTTGGTTTGGAGACAAACCGGTTTGATGACGGAAAAACGTTCCAACAAATATCAAAAGTTTTAAAGTTTGCTAAAAATATGGGTTGAATTGTGAAATTTGCATCAAAATTTTGAGGACTTAAGTCAAAGTGTTTTACGACACTTTCAGTTTTAGTAATTTTCAGAAGAGCAAAAATTCAAATAAAAGCCTGATTAATCAAATATTCGTAGTTTTCGATTTGAGAAAATTTTATAAAAAGGAAGCTATATTTATGCGTTGATTTTTGACCATTTTTTATCGAGACTCTATTATGTTTTTTTTTGCATGTTTGAGATTTTTTTTATATAAAAGGAACTGCTGGTTAGCGTCAGTATATATATTTTCAAAAATCAGCGGTAATCTTTATCTACTTAAAACTTGCAGGTTACTACATTAAAATAGGCTAAGCAACGGTATATTCCAATCTTTAAATGTTGCTTTGAGTAAAAAATAAAGATAAAATTTTGTTAATTAAAAAAAAAACGTGCAAATATTAAAACTTGGAAGCTTACATGATTTTTGTTTGAGAGTGTTTTTAATAAATAAATTATAAGTCATAAGCGATAAAAGAACATTCAAAACATGCGCATTCTTATAATAAACATCATATATTTAATTATGTATGTATGTACCTACATAAAATTGTGTCGATTGACAACGTGCAATTAAGCGGCACAGGAACTTTGGTCATCAGCATTCAACTTTAAAGTCACTGTAGCTGCACAACTCACAGAGCGGCGACAACGATTTGTCATATTTTAATGCATTGAACACGATTTTGAAAGTATAATATTAATCCTAAGCAGCCTATATTTAACACAAGCTTCGAAATGAGCTTATCGAAGATCTTGATCGCCATAGATTGTAATTAGCTAGCGAGACAAATTGTTGTGGAAAAATACATTTCGTTTCCAAATTTTCATTACGTTTGTAACATATAAAAGCATTGCAGCAATTAAATGTTAGATTTATACAAATCATAGTGTACTATTTGTAAAAAAAAAACCCTGAAAATATGAAAAGTATTGGAAATAGCTTGTAATGTTTCACGCGTTTCAGAGCAAACAAAACTTAATGATGCCATTCATAGTTTATTTCCTTACCTACTTTTCTGTTTCATTTTCTGCTGTGTGCTTACCAATTTCAATTTAGTTAAGCAAAATGAAACAACGAAATAGAAGAAGATTACTGCTGCGTTGAAGAGTTTTTCATTTGTACTCGTTTCGACTATCAAATAAAAAGTCTGAGCCCTATAACACTATGCAACATCAAAAAAATCAACGATATCCTGAGTGGTGATTCGTAGTAGGTATACTTAGTAAACAACAGAAAATAAATTCATATTTAGATATCACGTCCCAAAACATAAATAACGGTAACCTTACTTAATTTACTTTTCGTCACACTTAGTTGACATTATAATTATATTATTAGATTATTCATAAATCTCCAAAATGCCGCACGTTTGTGTTAATTCTCCTACATAGCTCATTTTGTTACGTTTGTGGTCAATTTACTCCTAAAAGTGAAAAAAATGTTCGCCTTTGTTTGAAAAATGTAACGAAGCTTATTTTTAAATTGCCATTAGAAACCAAGACAAATTATGGTGCCGAAAGTGTCTTGTTTAAAATGTTATAAATATTAGACGGGTTGGTACAAGGGCAATATTAAACAGATGTCTTTTGGTGTACCAATGCAGTGGCGTGAACCTAAAAATCACGTAGACGACTGTTACTTCTGCTTAACAACAGTGAAAGGTTTTTCGAAAAAATCAAAACACTCGGTGAAGTATGCTACTGTGACATCAGTTTCAATTCTCCAGAAATTCCAGTACCGGAAAGATTTTGTATTTCGTAAAGTTTATCGAAGATGAACACGAAGCAGACCCTTCTAATAGTGATGTGGTATTTATATGTACATAGATGTAAAAAATACAGAACCACATTTGATTAGTCAATCAGAACTAAATGACCTTGTTAGATATTTAGATTTGACCAAAGAAAAATCTGAAACTTTACCTAGGCGAGATCAAAACAATGGAATCTATTGCAAACTGGAGCTAAAATTACAGCTTATCGAAAACGTCACATTACCTGAGCTACCTTTTATTTAACAGAAGATGGATTAGTGTTCTGCAATAATATTAATGGATTAATTTCAGCATTAGGTCACAAGCTTTTATCAAAACATGGCTTCAGTAAGTGATAAACACGGTGAAAGATTTCAGCAAGAAATTGCCGAGTACGAGAAGCGTTATAAGAATAGATGGGAGCCAGCTATGCTTGCAGTCTATTGTTGAAGCCTCCAGAGGGATACTGCCACTACTGACTACAAGAGGAAAGCAAATCGTTCAAAAAAATTTGTTTACGGTAGAATAACAATGTATGTCACCACTTCATATAATTTTAATTAAAATCAATAAAGGCATTTCACTACTAAACTTGACGTGATGAAACAATTTTATTTCAATATTTTAAATATTTTTAGGGTGACGAATCATAATTTCATACTGTGAACTCATTACTTACTAAGACTAAAATATCACTGTGAAAAACGAAAGTGTTGTGTTGATCGAAGCCTTGAAACCTTGCAAAACTTAACCCTCTTTCGTTTAAGGCTGCCTCAAAAAGTCAGTAAAATAACGCTTGAAATTATTGCGGAAAAAGTTTCTTCTTTTTTATTAATTTATCCTAAGCAGAAAAATTCTGGTGAATAACTTTGATATTTAACTTTAAAATAATACAAAGTTACTGAGAAATAAGATGTTGGATAAGATCTTGGAGCGTAAATGTAATGGCGGCCACAGGGCCTTAGGGAAATGAACCATGCAGATGCAACTGATATTTTCAATAAAAGCATTTGTACGTCGATGAATAATAGTTCGATAGATAACGACCCATCAACATCGGCATTCGGTCTAGAAGCTTCAGAAGCACCTGCTTCGGCACCAGCGGTATCTACGGCAACAATATCAGTTTTCAAACCACAAAAAAAGCTTAATCACCCCTACCTTCGGTAGAGAATCTATGTCCTTCTGTAGTGCCTTCTGGGTTTTCGCTAAAATTTTTATACTACGTCCCCTCTATTGGTCACTTGCGTGTAAGAGAAATTTATGGTAAAGGTATAGTTATGCTGGCCTCAATCCGTTTTCAAAACAGATTTCTAATAGGCAAGGAGTAAAGGCACCACGATAGAAAGAAAAAAACAGTTTATTGAAATAAATCGTCACAAATCATTCGGGAGTAAAATACCCACATGTGTGGAGTTAAATGTATGAATGGCATTCGTGTAAATATAAAAATAACTCTATTTATTCATTAAGCCGATATAGCAGATACGGATGGCTATGTTTTTTTCGACAACCACTACATTTTTATTAAAAATATATATATATTTCCAAAAAAAAATAAAACAGATATGTTGTAAAGCATTCCTATTTATTTTCAATGCTAACCGGGTAAGGATGCCTTGAGGCTGCCGTCCGATTTCTTCGCATAACGGATCAAGAAAACACAATTTTCATCCGATATCTGCAAGTTATGATTTTTTGAGCTAAAATTTGTCAGAAAAAAATTAGAGCTCCCACAGATAAATTTATAGCTTTTGAACGAAAGAGGGTTAAGACGGAAATGCCATTGCACTCGCATGAGAAAGAGGTAATCGGCAGCAGATGTGCCTGGACAGTATAAGTGAATATGATAGAAGGTGGTAAGTAGCAACAAGCTACAAAACATAATTTTACATAATAACGAGTTGGTCAGTTGAGTGATGAATGGAAAAAGGCCATGGCTATGCAATGAAAGAGAAGCAGAAGACTTGCAAGACATACCGCTTTCGTATCTAGTTCGTTGATGTGTCTTGCAAATAAAAGGATGGTTAAAAAAAAACATACACTGAATCGGCATCAAAATCGGCTGCCCAAATCGAAACAGCTCGCACAGCTACAGCAAACCGGCCATCAGCATAATTAAAGCAAACGAACGCATGCGCACTGACGTAATCTCAGTCAAGCGCCGAACGCCGGCTAGTTGGCGTTCATGAACTTGAGGACTGTACTTACACGTACGAGTACCTTAACTCGCGTGACGACTTCAACGCTTGCATGGCATTCACTTCAAAGGAAATCAAAAGTTACTCGAGCCAAAAGAGATAGGAGAATAAGAAAAGGTTCACACAGCTGGTTAAGCATTCCACGCGTGTCAACCTCAATAAATCAGCAAGCCTTTCACTATTCAAATGAAGCATTTTTATTTGTTCAAACAACTTAATTAAGTAGATATATGAATTGCTTGAAACTGAAACTATTTAATAGATATAACCACCATTGGCGGCATATTGTGTATCAATACCGGATGGGGCACTTGCAACACCGCTCACAAACTCTGCCACAGCTACTGGCCGTGGTGCGAGTACAGCTGGACCTTGCGCTGCTGCCACATCGACATCGTTATCGGTTAGTAGGATATTGTAGCTGAAATCTTTTACGCCTAGTGCATCTTGTCTGCTCAAGTCGTTGTTGATATCATAGACGGCTTCGGCTCCGACCCCGGCTTTTGCTCCAACATCGTCAGTGGCATCCTCGCTAGCTGACGGTACATTAACTTGCTGTTCTGCTACATCGTTATATTGGACAGGTGTTTCGCCGTTGTCGTTTGGTCCACTAGAGGCAGCGTTAACTTCAGACGTTGCAACAGGCTCTGCGGGTTGTTGTTCCTCATTACCATAGGTGATTGGGTCACGGCCGAGAACGGGCACTTTCGCGAATTGTTGTGCATATTCTGCATTTTGATGATGATGATTGGTGTTTGGCACAGCATCGCTGGTCGCTGCATTAGTACCGATGCTTGAGTCAATGTTGGCACCCACATTCCCTACGGAACTCGCTCCAGCGCCGTAGTAATGTTGCACTGGTGGCAAATATTCGCGACTCAGATGGCTTACGTCAGCAGTCGCGCTGGCAATCAAGGCAAGTAGGGCAATGTATAGTTCCTGTATTAAAAATAAATGGAACTTTAACGGTAAAATTTGTTTAGATATAACTCTTTAGAAAGTCAAGTTGTTCACAGTATTAATTAAAACTCAGATATTCAGAATATATTGATGATAATATCTCTAGGGAATTGTGAAACGGGAATCTAGTACTTTTTTTAAATTAATTTCTCAGCGATTGAAGGACTCTATAAACTGTATTTTCTGTATTGCAAATTATCTTGTCCTCCATTTTATTTAAAATATCAGCTCTTGCTATGAAATTCCATCAAATCGAGGGACCGTGGAAAAACTTAATCAGATTTAGCTAAATCTTCACTTGATGAACTCAAACCACAGCCTATTCTATTACCTTTCCCATAATTGTTAATATTGTAAAATCATTGGCGACAGTGATAGCAGGCGTCCAAAAACCCCAAATATCGATCGTTTCGAAGTTATCCAAAATAAGTAATTTTGAATTTCTAAAATAAAAAAATACGAAGGTTTAACTTAAAAACAAATGATCAAGCTTTTTTTTCCTTAAGTATCTTGGTTCACTACTGGCAGGTCTTCAAACTGCTGAACAGCGATAGAGTAGAAACTTAATATGATGAATTTCATATCACATCCAATATGCGTTGAACCCCACAACCTCAAAATTTGATGAAATTTTGCATAGAGGTACATCTTACCTACCCAAACACAACCTTATTTTTAGAAAATGGATTTTCGAAAAATTGTGGGCGTGGCAAGGTATCGAAATATTCGAAAATATTCAAAAAATTACGATAATACCACGGCTTCAACTTCAAAAAACTAGTAGATCCATTAATGGAAAAGTATACATACATATATTTCTGGTCATGCATTTCCGATTTGAACGGTTTCGAACTACACATATGATGAATTTCATTTCAAAGGCTGAAAAAAACGTACATTTTGAACCCGACCCCCTCAGAATTTGATGAAATTTTGCATAGAGGTACATCTTACCTACCCAAACACAACCTTATTTTTAGAAAATGGATTTTCGAAAAATTGTGGGCGTGGCAAGGTATCGAAATATTCGAAAATATTCGAAAAATTACGATAATAGGTACTTTTAAAGTGTGATTACTACGGAATGGCTTTACCGATTTCAAAGATCTTCATACCATTAGAAAGGTATTGAAATAAGCTTTCAAAAAAATACACTGTAAAAAATTATTTTCGCTACTGATTTCATGTGGTGGAAGGTTGATGCGCTGTATCCTTTGATGTAAGATGTACCTCTATGCAAAATTTCATCAAATTCTGAGGGGGTCGGGTTCAAAATGTACGTTTTTTTCAGCCTTTGAAATGAAATTCATCATATGTGTAGTTCGAAACCGTTCAAATCGGAAATGCATGACCAGAAATATATGTATGTATACTTTTCCATTAATGGATCTACTAGTTTTTTGAAGTTGAAGCCGTGGTATAAGATGATCAGTGAATTTGAAAATCACTTCTATTATATACCTAAAAATATATGTATGTAAATTTTCGATAAATTTCCGGTACGTTATAGGTACTTTTTGGTACAATTTTAATGCTCATCGGTTCATTTTCGTAACTTTATCGCAATTATCGGTACATTTTAGGTTTCGATACTAACATTGTTTTTCGGTAATTTTTGGGCAGATTGTAGGAACTTTTTCGATACACCTTCGGTACTTTTTCGATACAATCACGGGTTTTCGGTAAATTTTTGGTAAATTTTAGCAACTTTTCGGCACATTTTCGGGGCAAATGAGGTTCTATTCAGTACATTTAAGTTACTTTTTCGATACACTTTCGTTACTTTTAGGTACTTTTTCAGTACATTTTTAGTATTTTCAACTCAATCCTGAGTTTTTTTCTTCTTCATAATTATTAATAAATTATTTATAATATACATAAGTCTCTAAGAATATTTTTTGTAAACTTCTTAAAATTTTCAAATAGTTGCTTCTAAAGAAATTTCTCAAAGCACGCTGTGGACACTTTTGAAATGTTTTACTACAAAAATGAGTATATTACAAACCATTTTATGTTATTAAGAACTACTTCAGGACGTCAGGCAAGAATTGCGGATGTAACTTCGATTATCAACTAAGCACAATGAGCGAAATGTGAGAACTGTTATCTGGTACCAACTTACATATAGTCTTATATAAGTAGTTGTATCGGTAGCTAATTGTGTTGACTTTAAAAAATATCATTGACGAATTTTCTGAATATTCAAATAAATCTATTTTTGGATAATATTTGCACAAAAAAAAAACTCGCACAGAAACACAACACTTGGCTTGACCTTGGTGGTGTTTTACTTATAATATCGAATGTCAATAAAAGTACAATTAAAAAAAATGCAAGCATTTAACTCAATATACCACCGGCGATAAATAAGTCCGAAGTTTACCAAGTAATTGAAAAAAAAAAAAATAAATAAAACATGTGTGTATTTGCGTGACGACTTTGATGGTGGTGCGTTATATTCTAACTCATCATGTAGATAAATAAATTTATATTGCGGAATTAAAAACTATTGGCTTCAAGCAAATAGATTTTTGTTAACGATTCGTTTTCGCTACGCCTGCGATCGCGCAGGAATCGCTGCCATGTGCCGACTTTTTTTTTGTCAAGTATTACCTCTACAATTAGCTCACATTTAATTGTTTAGTTATACAAAAAGTTCGAAAAAAAAATTTAAAACATCTTCATTTATGCATCTCCAAACAAACCAAAAAAAAAATATCGAATTTTATTTTACGTAAAATGCGCAGAGTTCTATGCATCTCTACTTAAATGCACTTTTTTCAAAAAAATCTTGCTCCCAAAAAATTAACAAACCCATGCTCAAGAAATGTTTGTATTGATTTTGGGTTGGCTGAATTTGTGAAAAAAGTTAAATTAATTTAATTACCAAATTATATAAGAAATAAAACGCATATGATTTAGTGCTATGGCCAAGAATTAAGCTTTAATATAAAAATGATTTAGGGCAAGTGACCGCCGCGGCTGCAGCGAATAAACTCCAGCCGAGAAACCCAATTTTGGACCACTCTTTGCAGCAATTGGGGTCGTATGTCAGCAATAATGCGCCGAATATTCTCGTCTTGAAATGGTTAATTAAACGGAGTATAAATCTAGTAACAGTTACCAAAAAGACCAACTGCGAAAAAAGTATTGCCTCATTGAAAACCACACGTCTAAAAAAACACATTGATTTGTTGCTTAACAATTTTGTACTCTCATAGCCGAATTCTGTAACTCAGTCTCATCTCAAGTCTCAAAACGAGCTAGAGATTATTGCTTTCCCTCGCTTTCACGTTTTTTTCTTTTGTTTGTATTTTAATTTTTTGTGACCTGCTCATCACCAGGTCACAATTTAGAGACCTTATTTTGAGACTAGGGGCTTTATTTTTAATCTAATGAATGCCCCCAGTGGGCATTTTTGACTTCTGTCTCTATTCGAGATTGAGACTGCTTACCGATTTCGTAGGTAAGTTAACAGGTTCCCTGTCCACATACCAAAGTATAGTATTGTAGCTACAAGCTTTTGAAAGATACTAGAAAAACAATCATCACAAAAGTAGCAACAAATTTTTTGATCACATGTGAGTCACGAACGTACTCACTGCACGTACAATGTTGCATGTTTTATGAACCATATATGAGTTCCTCACATGTGATTTATGTGGACGTATTCGATAAATTTTCACGATTTAAATTTAAATATTTAGTCGAACGTCTTATGACAATAAAACATCTACAATATGTTTTTGATCGTATATCAGATAATATGTAGTATGATAGATAAACCTGCAAACCAATTAAAAATAGATCAGAACAAGTTGGACTTTTGCGTGGTAGATTTTCTCGGTTGAGCTCTGCTAAATGAAATGGTATTGATTGTAATGAGATTTGCACACTAGCCATCGTCTTATCCTGAGGAAAGATAAACTGCGATGTTTAATTTGCTATAGAAATATAAGAGCTACTGGAGGCAATCCCCATCAAGCCAAACAAGTAAATACGAAATTCAACATAGCATATGCAATAAAGAATTTTGCCGTATTTGTTTCAATCAGAATCATCAAAAAAATACTATAATAAAGTGAGTTATATGTAATAAATATGTAAATAAATGCTTTGTTTTTCGCCTTTTGTTGCTAATGTTCGTTGACACATTTTCGAGCAAGCATTTGAAAAACGCCAATTTTTTTTTTCATGTTTATAATTTATATGGTCCCACTGGTACGCTGTCACGTCGCATACAAAAAACGGAAATAGCTCAACACGTTTACAACTTTTTCTTAAGGTAAAATAAGTCCGAAATTGCTCATATTTGATTCATGAGCGCATTAGGCACGGTACAAAATTGGTGATATTAATCATATTTGACTAATTTCTTTTTTTTTATTTAAACAACAATCCTAAGCTTAATACCACAGAACTGCAAACATATTCAACACATAACTTTTATGAATACATAAATATGTATGTTCATGTGTACATATGTAACAAACATATACTATTGAAAACGCTAACGATAACTGGTTTAATTAACTTTTTGTAGCTTTTATTACGCAATCTGCTTAATTGACACTCGAAGATGTTCATATTAAAGACTATCTGATTGATTTGATGGATGAACAAAATTTATTACTGTGCACAATTTTCGGTTTACTAAATTGAAATTAGCACTTACATATGTGCTATTAGACAGACAAAATTATTAAAGATAGCCGCGCCACCTACGTTTTCTGAAGTGCTCAATTAGTTTAAAAGGATTTTCTGCTACGCTTTGTATGATTAAGTAAGTTCAAGGTCTTCAATGCTTCCGTTATTTTCGCCTAAAGACAGTTTGCTTTGCAGTGCCACATTGACAACCGCTAACCATGAGAAATGTCTTAAAGCAATGATATTTAATACTGGCATTCATTTTATGTTAATTAATTCGCAAAACATATTCCATTAATATGCTCAGATCGTGTAAGTGTAAATGAGTAGTGAAAACGATTCCTAAAAAATCACGTGATATTCATGTTGCGACTTCAGAAATAATGAGGTTAACAATTTGTTGATATCTTTTCTTTTTAATATATGTATATTTTACATCAGAATTTGAGACCCATTGAATCCATAACTCGTGCTTTATTGGAAAAGTGGAACCTCAAGGGTGGTCACATATTTGTTTCGCTTAGTTCTAATCATTGGATCATAAAGAAAGTAACGGTAATCTCAAATGCTTATGAGCTTGTGTACGAATATAAACGTTAAAGCCGTTTTTTTTTGGTAAAAAATACTTGTTAAGTATATTATTTTAATATTGTTAAAAAAAATAACTCGAAATTAATTGTTAAGCTGATGTGGTTTTAATTACAGTACCAACTTTTGGCACAAACAATTTCATTTGCAAGCTTACATAACCAATTTTGTTGAAAGGCTTGCAATGAAAATAAAAAATTTAATTGCTAGCATTTAGTCGCAAATATACATACATACATACACACACAGCGGCGGATCCAGAATTTTTATTTGGGGGGGTGGTTGGGATTTGTGAAGAATTTTGTGCAAGTTTTAATTTATTTTGATATTTAAATTCATCAGGATACCAATTCAGGGCAGTTGTTATGCATCATTAAAAGAAACGTGCTCTTCTACTTCAGTCGAGAAACTTTGGAGCAATTTAGTGCAAAGAAACAATACGAAAAGGTTTTCCCTATAATCAGATGGTACAACAGACATTGCTGGAATATATCAGATTGCAATTTCCGTTTGGTACTTTGATCAATCGTCAAATCTTAGAGAAGATTATCTGGCATTTGTTGCCGTGACAGAAGTCACTGGTAAAGAATTAGCAAGAACGATAATCGATTACCTTCTGAAAATTGGTGTCGACTGTTTCATTTGGTATGGAAAAGGATATGATGGAGCTCTAGCGATGAGTGGTGAATTTCATGGAGCCTAGGAATATGTCAAATCGAGTTTTCCATAAGTAATATACTCGTACGTATATTGCGCGCTCATAGATTGAACCACAAATCAGTTTTAGACAATGTTGATGTTGTATTTGTATTTTATGGAAAAGTAATAGATTGTTCGAAACAAAACTTTCTTGCGTAAGTAAAAATGTGGAAACAGCGAACTTCAGGCAAAAATTTCCGAAAAACTCCTAAAGTTTTACAAGTGCCTACGTGTTATATTATTGCTTCATCAGTCTTGGAATCTCTCAATGAAATCAAGGATCTTGGCGTTATTTTTTCTTCTTATTTTACTTTTAACAGCCATATTTGTCATATTGTTGCAAAGTCTTATGCGATGTTAGGTTTTGTGAGGCGTAATAGCACGAAATTTTCTGATCTCTACACTCCTAAATTATTACATACTAGTGATTGCAAATATTTTCGTACCTGTGACTTTGTCACTGCTACTTAAAAGTCACTGGTCACTGCAGTGACAAAGTAGCAGTCACAGTCACAATCGCGTATACGGCTCGCGAACAGAATCTCTGACAAAGTAACAGTTGCAGTAACACAATAAGAAATTGCGACTGTGAAAAAGTTGCAGTAACAGTCACAATCGCGAACTGAGTCTGTGACAAAGTAGCAGTCGCATTACCGCAACGGGATATTGCGCAAGCCTAGATATTTTAAGTATATTTAAAGTATGACATTGAAAATATTAAACTGAAATAGTAAAATACAAATCGTGTTCCTACATACTTATGCATTTTTTTTTTGTTAAAATTAATGTAAAACACTCGGATTGTAAATTATTGTCCTTAGCTGGCTTTTCAGAAAAAGGTAGATTTTTTTTTATTTCCTGGCTACTTTTAAAATAAGATCTTGTCACAGTTAGAAATTTTTAGCGGCAACACTGTACAAAAATCCTCCGCTGAACACTCCGCGATGGTGCCGACTGGTAATGGGCACCGGAGATTTGGGTGTTCTGTGCGATGTCCGAATGAGTGCCCAGCTAAGATCAGGAATCTGTGTCATGTGCCTAAGCTTCTCAATAGTTAGGTCATAGGGAAATGGTTTTTGATCGTGGTATGGAGGTATTTTCAGGGGCTGGATGGGCCAGGCTGGGAGCCCCTAAATAGCCCAGTCGCGAACGGAGCCCACTGGAACGCGGCCGCAACCAGTGTTTAATTGAGGCCTACCCTGGGTATGGCGGATCTCTGCCCTGGTGGACGAGCCCTTCCTCCGCTACTCGTGGGACTAAAAGATGGAAACAACAACGACAACAACAACAACAACACAAACCAAAACAGAGGCCGGACCTCTTAAAGAGTCGGAAGGGCAACTGTTCAAAAACCCAAGGGCCTATGCGATGCAGGGCCCTAATACCAGTCGCGATGCGGTTAAAAGGCACTCAGGATCACGGCATATGGTGAAACCGGGCAATGACTCTGCAGTAGTTAACAAGTCACTTGGCGGCAGGGCTAGGGTAAGGAGACCGTCTCGGTATACTACCGGAGCCGGTTGAACCCAACCCGGCAAGCAGATTGCAGCTAATGGGAGGGCACATCAATGCTTGCTTTCAACAATAAGTATCTCACAGAGATACCCAGTCGAGAATCGTGGTCGGAGGGAGTTCCGGGGCATGAAAATTAAATCAGATTCTACACCGACGGATCCAAGCTTGATAATAAAGTAGGAGGAGGAGTATACGCTGAGCAACTCGGGCTGGCGTCCTTCTTTCGCCTCCCGGACCACTGTAGTGTTTTCCAAGCCGAATTAGCGGCTATACAAGAAGCTGTAGACAATCTGCGCTATGTGGTCACTTATACGAACATAGTGTATATCTACACCGACAGTCAGTCCGCTATTAGGGCACTTGACTCTGTCACGACAAATTCGGAAACGGTAGCAAACTGCCGCAGATCCCTTAATGTGATGGCAGAGCAGTTTGTTTTGCACCTGATATGGGTACCTGACAACATACAAGGTAATGAGAAAGCCGACGATTTTGCGAGTAGGGGTACTTCTGCACCACTTTCTACGGCATGGAAGAGTTTATGCATGCCACTCGCTTCCTGCAAACTCAGTATCAGAGATTCCTTCCTTGATAAACCACGTCTGGGATGGGAACGCTGTGATAGGTGCAATACAGAAAAGCTCATGTGGCCCGAGTGGAGCATTAGGAAATCGCGAGATCTCCTGTCCTTGAGAAGGTCACAATTATCTTTTGCTATGGAAATTATTACAGGCCACCTGCTTATAGGGAGACACGCAGAAAGACTTGGAGTGCCCCACAATGATTTTTGCAGAAGCTGGTTTGAAGAGGAGGAGCCTGAAATGATTAGGCACCTATTATGTGAATGACGTGCACTATGCAGGAAACGACGAAAATTCTTGGGCTCCGGATTTTTAAAAGATCTAAGCGCTGCTGCTGAGTTAAACATAAGGAAACTGTTTAAATTTGTCGTTTCCACGAACTGGTTCGAGAAGGAGTAAAGGTTTGAAATCTCTGGTATCACAATGGGCCCAACATAGTGGCCTAAGTGTGCTGGCGGTATACCGGCAACCACATGAACATAACCTAACAGTACAGATACTGTTTAAATTTAGTAATCACAATAGCGCATATGCAAACTGCGACTTTGAAGTTTTATTTTCAATAATAAAAGTTAAATAGTAGTATAAAGTACTATTTTTTTCATTTTATATATACATATGCATTTCCGTAATATATTGACATTAAAGCATTTATCTCTTTAATAAATACAAATAAATATCTATGCAAGCACCCATGCATCAATATGAAGTGGCGTTAACATTTTTTAAGTTGTTTCATTTGCATTTTTCCGTCACAATTTTTATCACAGTCACAATTTAAAATCACAGTGACTGGAAAATCACAGTCACGGGTAGCACTATTCCTGAAAAGTCACGAGATTGCCCATCACTATTATATACGTCTTTTGTACGCTCTAACTTTGAATATTATATGATAATTTGGAGACCATACCATGCTAATTTAATAAATGGAATTGAACGTATCCAAAAAGTCTTCCTTAAGTTGCTTTACGCGCTTTAAATTTTTCGGAACCGGTAACTTCGTATAGTTTACGCCTAAATTGTTGGATTCTTGGAGATCCATACTCTCTTTGTCTTATATTTTAAATTTGGTTAATGGCGCTATTGATTGCCCCATTCTATTAGTAAAAATTAATTTTAACATTCCTCAGCGAAGTTTACGAAATTTTTCTCAATAAATAAATAACAAAAATAAATAAAACAATATCTCTTTTGGAAATGTCTTCAAGATCATACGTATGTTAGCATTTTTGCCCGTTTCAATCGCAACATCAGAACGAAGTTTTTCATCTTGGAAAAAAATTAAAACCTACTAGCGGGGTACAACAGGTGAAGAAAGGCTTCTATTATAATCCACAGATATATCGATTTGCCAGTTGACGAAACCTTAGAAGAGTTT
This sequence comes from Philophylla caesio, assembly GCA_963971545.1. Classification (NCBI taxonomy): domain Eukaryota; kingdom Metazoa; phylum Arthropoda; class Insecta; order Diptera; family Tephritidae; genus Philophylla; species Philophylla caesio. The sequence goes on from OZ020607.1 coordinate 48,446,129, forward strand.
TTCAAAAAACAAAGGAAAATATAATGTTATGTACATGCTTACCTTCTGATGTTAATATTGGAAGTGTGTTGAATATATCATGATAATTTGCGTATAAATACGACTAAATACTGTCATTTGAAATAAATAAATAAATAAACAAGTTACAACATTTATTTGTTTATACCATATGCCAATTTAAAATGAAAATCCCTCTCATCAGACCTATATTTTTATCGAGCTACTTTGCGCCCCCCACGTAGATCCGCCACTGCATACAAATATGTAAGGCTACATATTAAAGTGACATCATTTACTCAAACTAATCATTCCGAAGTTCATTAATATTCATGCTTTTTAATAAATCCGCTTATGCGTCAAAATTTCATGGAATTTCCAAAGGCATAAAAGAAAATTACATACATATTTGGCGCACAAACAGTTACTCATCTAAGACAACAAACAGAATCTTTGTGTCTCAATAGGAACCAAGAATTTAAACAAATACCGGCTAAACTGCTGTTTATTGCAAACAAAAATAAATATTGGGTTTCTCGAAAAAAGTAGACAGTCATCGCGAAATTAAATTCGCAAGTCTTATATGATTAATTAACTCAAGAGCAAAGAAAGCAAATTAAAAGTGTATAAAATATAAAATACCATAAATTAAATTGTATCAAATTAACGTATTTTTTTGTATCGATTATAATTAACAATTTGGCTACAGAGCGAATGTTGACACTTACTGTGAGGCCTTATAGTTATGATATCCATAAACATCTGTAGGTATGTACGAGTACAAAACTGAATAAAAAAAAAATTCAATAAAATTTCAACCCTGTCGGAAATCAAATTACTTTAAAAGCAATTTAAAAAGTACTTTTTTTCTAATCACAAGTGGTTTAAATTCATTCTACTTTCTTGTTATCAACTAACTTTTTTAACATGGCGATGTCCTAGGAGCAAGTCAATTATCCGACTCTGCATTTGATTTCAATCACTTTCAAATATATTTGAAAGAAAGAACATTAAAATCACTTTTTTGCAACTGCAATGACGTGTATTTATTTCCAGCTACTTTAAAACTGCTTTTTTTGCAACTATTTTAAACTTCATTTTTTTATACCTACTCTTTTCTAACTTTTTAAAAACTCATTTTAGTTTAGTTTTTATAAAATATATTTACATATGTATTTTTGTTTAAACTAAGTAAGGGATTCAGTTCATTTCCACGTTTTAAATAAAATTTAATTTAGTTTCTTCAGCATACATACTTCGTAAAAACATTGGCATCTATGTTAATAATGAAAAAAAAAATTGAAATATTTTAAGAATCACGCATTTTATGGGCTCGCCCACTGTCTTACCTTTCAAAAGCGGATCGAAATTAACAAAAGCTTTTAATCTTTTTTTTCGTGAGTTCCATCGAGGTTGAAATTCATTACAACGTTATTGGACAAAAGAGCCAAAAGCATCTTTTTAGGTTTTCCTATTATTAGAGACTTTATTCCATCAAGCTATATAATATATGGGAAAAGGCTTTAGATAGATATTTAGAATATTATGAATATATTAGCTTCTCACGTAAATTGTTTTGTTTTCTTCGTAAATATTTTCGACAACGGCTGTCAATTCGTCATCTGTTTTTATTGGAAATTGTAAGTGAATGACACAACAGCCTTCTGCTGTCGGATGAGAGTTTTTATGAGTACAGTGTATGTACATAAATAACTTCCTAGTTTCTCTTCACTACAAATGTTTTTAAATTATTTTGTATTACGTTCATATAAATATACGAGGACGAAGAATTAAAGACTCGCACTCTGCATTTGTTTCTAGAGCTTTCTAACTATTCGGAGTATAAATTTCAAGTCTCTAAATATAAACTTGGGTTTTTGAGAATTTTTTCAATTGTATTTCGTTTACTCCTACGTATATGTACATATGTATGTAAGTATGTATATATAAAATTAAATTTGCTTAATACGTTAAATGGAAGCGAAAGCGGAAAAAAATTTCAAAAATCAGCTTCACTCGAATACTTTTAAAAAATAATGGTTAAGTCATCAAAATTTTGTTATAATTTTTTATTAGAATAAAAGTAGTGAAAACGGTTCAACTGGAAGTGACTTTAAATCGAAATAATTATTCGAAAAAATAAAAGGCTAGAAAGTTGACACATAGTTTGGCATAAACAAGTTAAATTATCTTGGAAATTAACAGCAGTTGATCCGCATGAGGTCCTAGAGCAAATTCTCAAACTAATGCGGATTTGAAATATTTTCGATGACAGCACTGTAATGAATTCAGAGTAATCCATATGGAAAAATACAAAATAAAAAGTGACGATTGTTGGAAGTCTTCTTTCACTTCAGAGAGTTTTTTTTTTTTAATTTCATCTTTTATTTATTCACTTTTAAAAGTTTTTTAATTTTACTTTACAATGGCCCCAGCTGATTAGTTTTTGTGGCCCCAGCTGATTAGTTTCGAAAATATTAATAGGAGGGGGTGCAAACTGATAGCAGAGACCTCGGAATTTTGCGAAATTATCAGTCGTGCTCCAAGTTTCACATTTCAATTCCACAATGTGATTTTAAAAATTTCCTGTGAAAGTGAATAAGTGTGCTCCCAATTTCACAAATTTCTTATATCTCATATCAGGTCATCCCTGTCACACATATTGGATATCGTTTTGGCAATTCCCAAAACAGCTGTTGTTGAAATTTCCCTTTCGGATTCAGCTATGTACGCTTTGTTGAGAAGTAATCAGTAAAACACGTAAAAACACGCATATTTCAATGAATAACTAATACAGAAATATCATAAATGGCTTCTACAAATATCAAAGAACATTTAAAAAATTATTCCAATCGAAAATAATTAAACATTCACACACTTTTTGTCATTTACTTTTCATTTCACATAAAACCAAGCATTCGGATTCAATTCACAAAAATTTATGTGAATGTGAAATTTTGATTTATAACCGAATCCACAGGGAAATTTGTGAATGTGAAACTGGGAGCACGGCTATATATTAATTTTACATACATACATATGCTTGCATGCGCTCATTGGCTATAAGATGAGGACGATGAAATGAATTTAGTTATGCTGTTACACACTCGTACGAAATGTCGCGGCCTGCTAGTTCGCCACAAGACTTGCTGTATGCAAGACTGACATAAAAAAAACTTCGGCGAAAATTGGTCAAATGATAAAAAATTCAAATATTTAAATCCTGATGGCTTTAATAAGCAAGTTTTGGAAAATATGTAAGTCATATCATGTAGATATATCTTTTATCACAGGTGGCAGTGCCTTACCATTAAATTATATGTAATTATTTTTAAGTAGCAATACATGAATATTTATAAAAACTGCCAGATATGCAGAAATTAAATACATATATATACATACATACATACATATATACGAATTACATTTGTACAAACATAAGCAGTGAACAAGCTCGTTCCATTGACGCTAATAAAAGCTGACTTGAAATTAATTAAATTGTCGTTGAATCAATAAAAGAAGAAACCGAAAAAAAAGAAAGAAATTTATGCAATCGCTTGTTGGCGAATTTGTATATTTATGTTTCTCTGGCGAATACAATGAGTTGTGAATTCGCGTAACGAACAGAAAAAGTTAAGAGAAAAAAAAAGAAAAAATGGAGTAAATTTTTTTTTTACTAAAAATAAGTTTATTTTGTTTGCATTTTTGATTCTTCTTATCGTGGTTATTATTTTGTGTATATTTTTTTTTTATAATCTTTTATATCTAATATTTTTTTTTTTGGGGTTTTTAAATTTAAACATCCAACAATGTCGATCTTTGTTTTAATTTTTTTACTTTTTATTTGTAGTCCATAATTTTCCAGATTTTACGCTTATATATTGGTTAATTATTTCATCCAAAACTAGTTTGTAGCCAAAATGTGAATCAGTGACTGGTTGGCTAATGGCTGAGCAAATATGCGCGCTTACTTATAGATAAGCATATTTATTTATGTATTGAACGTATAAGAACAAATAAGGTGCACGGGTATTTTTTGGGAATTTTTATTATGATTTTGTTTTAAATTTTTTTCTTCTTCTTCTGAAATACCAAATATGACGCAATTAGATAATTCTTAATAAAATTATACACAACTTTTACTTATTTCTGGAAAGAAGAAGGAAGCAATTTTAATAAGTTTATCTAATTTAAATATATTACAAATTACTATCATTACAATACTATTACTATTATTTTTATAAGACAATCGCTTGAAGAAATAATTTCTTAAACAATTTGACAACACATTTTTCAAATAAGAGTGTCGTCGATTCTAATGGTTCAGGTTCGAGTTCGCATACGAATTACTCAAATAAAAAGAATGTTAGTTAGACATTGTTTAATTTCGAAATTTAAATAAATCTTAAATTAAAAACATAAAAAATAATACGAACGCCAATGAAAAAATTAAAAATGTAGTAAACTTGTACTAACATTAAAAAAAAGACTTAAATAAAATGTAAATGTTGAGATGCGTAGAAATGTGAACGAGAAGCCGTCTATCAATTTACTTATTTAATTTTTTTTACAGTACAATTTACCTTACAGACTAGTGTGAAGTTAACAACGAACAATTTTAATTTGTAATGATCAGATCAAATGTTTTTACATACATATCAGACAACTTAAATAAGATAAAACAACATTGTAAAGCAATATAATACAAAAAAAGGGTAGAAATTACGAAGACTTCTTTGTGGAACATCAAAGCTTATCCGTTAAAGTAAAACTGAGCAATCACTTTTCACGTGGAAATTGAACGCTAGTTAATGAATTGTACTTTTTTCCAAAGAACGCAAATTACTAAGCATAAGCCGCGAATGATAGGATGGACAGGAGCCTCAAACTGCAAGGAGCCAAGTGCAGGTTAAAGAAACATTTTTTGAACATACTTCATTTTATTTTTTGAAAGTGGATCATATGGTCTACAAAAGCTGTGTCAGAAAATTCGAAAGTATTGTGTCGTATGAAGCCAAGAACCGAATACGATTTACAGCCTAACCTAATATTCACGCACTCCGGCAATTTTCTGTCAAAAATGTCTCTTGCTCATACAACTTGTATGGGAGCAACCCAAATTTAACGGCGTGCGCCAAAAGCTAACTCAGTTTCCAGTTTTCATTTTGCGTGACATTTCGATTTGACGTTTATCGCACCGTTGAGGGTGATGCGCATTGTCTTAAATATAATGAATTCGGACTTTTTTGTTTGGATGAGCAAAAAATTATCAAAAAGCTTTGAATTAAAACTTTTTATAAATTTGTACATTGTTTGGAACTTGGGATTATGATTATTATTGCTTATATAATATAAAAGAGGAAACAAATCAATTGCCAAACTTGTTAATAAGTTCCTGTGTTGAAGCTCTTCATATAAATTAAGATAATATTTAATGTTTAAATAAAAATTAATATGTAACATAAGGTAAAGCAAATCTTTAAACTAAATAAATAACCTTGTATTGTTCTCAAACGAATTTGACAGTCATGCAACTCTGTAAAGTAAACGCAAATCAATTTCGGGTGGACGTGGTTAAAAATCTTGCGTGCTTGCGTCCAAAAACGCTAGCTGTGAATATAAGGTTAGCCTGTTTGAAAGAATAAAGTTGATATGACTACTAAAAGAAATTGAAATACTTAAACTCCGTTACATGTGCTAAAAATGTATTTTAAATGAAAACAAATTCTTAATGTTTAAGGAGAGGTGCGACTTCACACACCGTAGTTGTAAACTGTTCAAGTCAATTTGAAGCTTCATCGCATCCACATTCATCGGCATAGAGCACACAATTTTAAGACACAATCCATTTACTTATGTACATACTTATATTATTGATAAAGGTGACAATCAGAAAATGCTCCCTTCTGGAACACCGTCAGATATGAGTTAAGCCATTGTAACAAATTTGAATGAAAGCCGAAGCTGGCTAACTTATTAATTTGAATATTGCAAAATTCGCTAAATACAGCTTAATTAGTGACAGTTGAACGACCAGAAACACATTTTTTCTTGTTTTTGACCTGTTTTATCTTATTATTTATTTTTCAATGAGCTAAAGACCAATTTTTATTTAAAAATTAATTTTTAAATAAACAAGTAAGAAAAGCTAAATTCGGGCGGAACCTTTTTTTATACATACATATATATATCCTCGCGATATATTTTTGTATGGTCGGTGCCCATAATTTCATAAAAACCCCGTTTCTTTGTTTCAAATCGCAGCTCGTATTAAACTTTACTCAATTTCTTCCAATAAATACTGAAAAACGATTTTTTTGGTATTTCTCAAAACTTCCGTTTAATGGAAGTTGGGTGTTGTTGTGGTCCGATTTCAAAAATTTTTAACGATGATAACAGCCATATTGAGGAAAATTTGTTCGCCAAATTTTTGTGACGATACTTTACACCGTTATTAAGATAGAACTATTTTTTTCCTAAGTGGGCGTGGCACAGCCCATTTTTCAAAATTACATAAATATCTAATATCTTTTGCATTTTCCAAAACATCCGTTATATGGGAGGTGGGCGTGGTTATTATCCGATTTCAAAAATTGTCTACGATAATAATAGCGATGTCAAGGAAAATATGTTGTGAGATACAGAAAATTTGTCATAAGTGGGCGTAGCAATAATCATTTCACAAAATTTCATAAATACCTATTTTCTTAGTTCAAAATCGCTCTAAATACTACCAAACTTCACTCAATTTGCTTTAATGGATACCGAAAAAACGGAGTTTTTGCATGTTTCAAAAACTTCCGTTAAATGGGAGCTGGGCGTGGTTATTGCCCGATCTTGACCATTTTCAATACCAACCTACCCTTCCAAAGAGCAATCTATGTAATGTACCAAATTTCATTTAGATATCTCAATTTTTACTCAAGTTATTGTAACAGATGGACGGACGGACGGGCAGACAGTCAGGGCTAAATCGATTCCTTTATTCATTCTGATCATTTTAATACCCTTGTGCTCAAGTTCGCTCGGGTATAAAAATAACCAGAAAAAGCCATGCTGATTAGAGTTGATTAAAGATTTAACTGAAAAATAACGTTTATTTTTAATGTATTTTGATTTTCTTCTGATTTTCCGATAGGGTGAAAATTTTATGTATGTATATTGGGACGATTTTCCGCCATCCCTTGCCAAATTTTGTGACAACCGGTTTCGGCGTTGTGCAATCTTCAGCCTGGTAAAAGACGAATTAATTCTTCAATATACACAAAATCCCCCCTATTACGGTAGTCGTCGTCAATACTAAACGACTACGACTTGTTAAAATCGGTACTGGCGTAGTCGTTATCGATAATTGTTGACAGCTATTGACATATTTAATAATGGCTAAGCAAAATTGTTTTTGACGTTGAGTTCAAACGACGCAATTTCAGTAGACACCGTGTTTACTGACGACTAGAAGAAAATTTGTCTGTATATATTTTTTTTTCTGATCTTCATAAATGACTTACCCAATTAATTCAATTTGCTAAATCTCTTATGTTTGTTGATGATGTAAAACTGTTTTTACAAATCGACACCATAAATGATTGCATCAGCCTTCAACATGATTTAAACGCCCTCAATAGGTGGTGCAATGACAATCACCCATTATTGAATATAAATAAATGTTGCGTGGTTACTTACTCAAGGAAATATAATATTACCTATGATGTGATAATAGGGGGCATAATTTACTAGCTAAGTTTTATAAAAAATGATATAAACGTTCAAGCTATTTTAAGAAATAATTTGTAGAATTTACATTATTCCGCACAATACTTATACCTCACGATTCCATTCATTGAATCGGCAAACTTCTTGTTTTTCAACTCTTTGATACACATTCGGATTTTTTAAGAGAGCTGGCCGCAATATCTACGAGAACATATGTACCTACATACCTAACAGGGATGGAAGCTTTTAGAAAACTGAAGAATTAATTGTTGAAAAAATAAGAAACAAATTTCATTTGCGATTTCAAATTATTTGAATGATAAATAAAAAATACATATTCTTCATGCAAAAAAAAAAAAAACGAAAATGCCCATCACTGCCGCAAATTTCACGTTCCTTTAATTTCAATCGGACACTCTTCTAACAAATGTGTAATGCCGGTACAATGCCACATTAAAACTGAGCGAGTTTCAATTATATTTAAAGTAAGTAACATATGTCAGTATATGTGTAAGCGACTAAATACGAAAAAACATAAATCTGCAAAACTATTCTTAAGAGCTGCTTACGGTTGAGTGATGAGACAGAAAACTTTAAACAAAAATTAATTATATAAGCACTTGTAGATTTGGTAATAAATTACTGAGGAGAGTAATCGTATATCTTTAAAGGGGTGTAGCAAAATTTGAACGAAAATGGGCCAAATACAATTTGTAAAACAACGTAATGTAGGTGAGTCGACTTGTCACTGCAAAGTTAGTTTTGATGAGAGATGAAACAAGATGTACAAATTCATCATTCGTTTTATTTCCACTGCGATAATTGAAAAAGTGGACTTAGCTGCTTCTCACCATAAGTCGACGAGTTCTTTTGCAAATACATACATACATACATATTTGTATACATATAAACATGCATAGCGATCTCGATAAATTACTCGGTTTTTGGCATATAAAGTGCGAGTCAAATGTTTTGTCGCTGCGTGAAGTGTTAAGAAGCTGTGATTTATTATTTAAAACATTTTTTTGTGGTTTCTTTTGAGAAGAAATACGTACATACAAAGCTTGACGTCAACTATTATTAAGTCTGACCTTTGTACATACTCGCACATATGTATGTAAATATGGAAAGGTCGTTGTTCTTATGAGTGCCGACTTTAATGTGTTCTGGTTCGCTTAACTTCAATTCAGACAAATTAAAGTATGTGTGCATTTATATGTCCATACATTTATACACGTGTATATGCTCTAAATACATACATACATACATATGCTAAGTACTAGGGATGTAAATTTTGGGCATTTTATTGATCCCGGGATCCCGAATTTCACAAAGTTTTAATGCGTAAATTTTAATTTGTCAAAAAATGTAACATATCTGTAATCGTTGTATTATAGAATAATGCAAAATATTATTAACAGAACAAAGAACGATTTTTTGTAATTCATTTATGGATTTTTTGGTCTTTTTAAGAATAAAAAAAAATAAACGTAAAATTTGACACACAAAATAAATTATACTTCAAGTACAAATATAAATATTTGGTATAGAAGCAATATTAAATAAGTATTAATGTATTACCATTCAGTAAAAAAAGAAATACATCGGGTAAAAACTAAATACATCACCCATTAAATTTTGAGCAGATTTATTCCTTATTTCGATCAAAATGCAATATTAAACAAATAAAACTTAATTGTGTTATCCTCCAACCTGGACCTAAATTTGTTGCATTTAAAATCTGCAGTTCAAAAGCGTCGACTCAACACTTGTCGACAAAAAGTTAAATGCTCTCTGTAGGAATTTAGCGCCCTTAAGACAAAAATTTATTTTACCAAACCTTGTGATAAATTGTATACCTTTCTGTTATTGGACATTGCGAGCTGCTCGTTAAAACTTGATGCAATTTATATTTGAGATTTTCTGCCTTATCCACTTCAAGCACCTCGTCGTCAGTTCTATTAACATCGTTTCCATAGTAAGGGTCCTTTTCTACTCGAGGAGGCTATTCTCCAAATTGTTTATAATGGAAAGGCCAAAACAATACCTTTAGGGAGTTAGCAAGCCGTGTTATACAACAGTTGTAAACTTGTTGTTTTTGTTTCTCATGTTAAATTTTCTTATTTGAATGCAACTCTGAAAGGTATGTTCAGTGTTTTATTTGTTTTATTCGATCGGCTCTTTCTGTTTTAACTCATTTAAGGTTATTTTTTGTTTAAAAAAATATAAATTCAAAATTTTAAAAATAAATGGCTTTTAAATTCACTGCTTTCTGCAATTCCGGGATTTAAACATACTGATCCCGGGATTGACATGCCTAGTAGGAACATAAGTATGTACGTTTCCTAATCTACGCGACATTCGCCCGCAAATGTAAAATTTTAAATCGTGTAAATAAGGTTTCATTTTATTGGTGTTACTTAACTAAATACATAAATACATATATGTATATGTGAGTAATCATATTTTTCCTTTTCGAGATTTGAACACAAAATCTTTTAAACCAGCTCAACAAATAATGTAGGGTAATTGTGCCAATGGCCGGACACCTGATTTCTTTTCCAACGTCATGCTCAACTTCGTTGCAGGCAGTCAATGACATCGAAATATTTGATAACAATTCAGGACGTTTTAAAAATTCAAAGTCGACTAAGTATATTAGTTTTTACGAATAACAGCGTTTTTTTTTTATAAAAATAAATTGTATTTCGCCAGTGACCGGACACTTTTCCTAGTGAGCGGACACTTGTGTTTTTAAATAAAACAGATTGGTATTTAAGAATAACAATAATTTTTTTTTAAATTAATAATAGGAATTCATCTAAATAGTTTACCTTATTGAATAAGAAATAGAATTGATGATTTTGATTTCTCTCATTGACACACCAGAATTACATTTTAAAAATAACGTAAGACACTTCCGCCTCGGTCTACCATCTTAAAGAGGAGTTTTCCTATTATGATTATTTTTATACCCGAACGTACTTGTACACAAGGGTATATTTATTAACTTTGAGATAGATAGCTTTGACTGTCTATTTTTACGTCCGTCTCTCCGTGAACACGATAACTTGAGTAAAAATTGAGATTTCTTAATGAAACTTGATACATATATTGCCCTTTAGGCAGGGTACGTTGGCATTAAAAATGGTCCAGATAGGTCAATAACCACGCCCTTCTTCCATTTAACGGAAGTTTTGAAAAAATGCAAAAAATTCGTTTTTTTATTCTGTGGTCAGAAAATCATACTTTTTAATGAGAAATACACATTTGCAAAAGTTTAATAACAAATTAACAATGCAGCTCTCTTCTTCCTTTGTTAAATATGATTGGGAACCCAACTTGTAGGGAAACTCGGGTACCTTTCCCTGAAGACCTTCTCCATGCCTTCTCAAAATAGCTTAAATTAAAAAAACTTATAGAATATTGGAACAACGACCCGTCCGGATAAGTAGATTTCTAATAACCGGACACCATGTCCGGACACTGGAATTCACCTTTATTTCTATTCCATTAACCGGACAGTTGAATTTATTAACAACATGATGATTTTTTACCAAAATTTGTTGAACAAATCGTATGTACACAATTTGTCACCAAAACTAAATAATATCCAACATACATATTTCCAAGCTTAACAAACACAAAACATTTAAGTACACAAATATATAAAAAACAAGTTAATAAAGGCTGTCTTCGGCTATACCGAAGGCCTCATACCTTTCATGAATGGACTGCTATAATAGTCCCAATAATAATTAATATTTGGGGAAAATTTTAAGTCTTAAGCTGATTAAATGAAGGAGTTTTGGCTGAAAATTTCATATCTGAACTATCGATTGTATGTCAGCTATGTGTTATATTTCTCCCATTTTAATGATTTTCGCTGTTTAAATAGTTCTTATAAAATTTCAAGAGTTTAGGTGCTTATTTGGAGGGGCTTTCGTGCTAAATGAATTATCTGAACAAACGGTTGTATGGGAGCTATCTGTTATATATCTTTGATTAGTAGAGCCTAGAATAGCGAACCTTCTGGCAAAATTTCAAACCTCTGGCTGCTTAAATGAAGGAGTTATGAAGCCGGTTCCGGTAAATGTCTAATAAAATATTGATTGCCAAGTTTCATTCAACTAGTTTGCGTTCAAACAGATGGAAATGGCTAAACCGACTCAGCTCATCACCCTGATCATATCGGTACACTTTTTGATGGGTCTAACTCTTCTCGTTCTGGTACTTACAAACATCAGACCAAAGTTAATATACGATTTCCATGAAAGGTATAAGTAGGGAAAATAAAATCGTTTATTTAAAATGAAAAAATAGGCAAAAAAAGGCAACAGGTAAAAAGATAGGCATAAATCGCATTTATTTTTAACCAACTTCAAAAAAAGGAGCTAGAATTTTTTTCTTTGGACCCCGTAAACCGTTTTCTCTAATTCTTGTTTCAACAGAATGCTGATACTTAAATTTTAGTTCCCTTTTTTCGGATAGCATCTTCATTTGATTAATAATAATAATTTTGGCGCTTACACTATATGAATAGCTCGGTGTTTATCCGAGCTTCTCCTACCATTTTTGGTGTTCGTCTTTATATTATACCACAAATGGAGGGACCTACACTTTTGTGCAGATTTATTTAATAAGAAGCTTGTTTTTTTCATGGCAGAAATACCCTCGGAGGTTTGCCATTGCCTGGCGAGGGGTGACCGCTATTAGAAAAAACTTTTTCTATTATTAAGATTTTGCTTGCCCTGACTGAGATTCGAACCTCGAACTCACCGGCATATTGAGTTATAGCACGCACTGCTACCTACTCGACCACAGTGGCCATCTTCATTTGATTATCACCACAAAAAGCACAAAAAAGTTTGCTCGACGTGAGCTTGATGCAAGTGGTGCCCAATTTAAAAATTGGGATTTCTAAAATTAGATAAAGTAATATTATTTTGAATAGAGGATTTTAATTTAAATATTAAATTTCGAATAGAGGCTTTTTTATTAATATTAAACATTTTATAAAAGGGGAATACTCATTTAATTAAATACAAAAATTGCAGTTTATTTTGAAAAATTCAAAGAAGGCAGCTTCCATAAAATCTTCACTTAGAAAAAAAAAAGTTCAAAAAACTTAAGTTTTTTCAAAGAGCTCGCAATTTTAAAATTTTAATATTTCGAACATTTCATATAAAGTACTCTCTGAAAAAATATACTTTAAATATGAAAACGAGACTTTTCCATCATTCCAACAGCATTCAAGCACCGCTTTATTGAGTGAAATAGTAAATTGTATATATTTAAATGACAATTTGCTGATTGCCTCAGTTATTGCTTAAAAATTTTCGATGACAAATATTTGGAAACTGCTCTATTTCGATTTCAAATATAATGATCACTTAGTTTAAATTTATACCAATTATTCTCCACTCTTTTAAAAAATTGTTTTTTTTTGTTTTCATTGTCCAGATTTTAAATAACGTTTAAGAGAAAGTAATGAAAACACATACCGTAATAATCTTAGTATCTACATACCTTCATTTCAAAAGTAATACAACTTTGATTCCCAGCTGTGAAAACATAAAATTTAATTCGAGTACACACTGAAAAAAGTTAACTTCACGCACGCATTGTGTTACTCCAAGTACTAATACATATGTACATACATATGTATATGGTAGATATTATTGGGTAAGGTCTTATCTGTTTGGCCCGTAGCGACAGCTGTTTAACGGCGATATTTTTATGTAGGGGATGTAGCTCAGTGGTAGAGCGTTCGCTTTGCATGTGAAAGGCCCCGGGTTCAATCCCCGGCATCTCCAGTCGGTTTTTTATAGTTTTTTTTCTTTGATATGATCATCTACATATGTTTGTAGTTATGTTCGTATATTCATAAAGATCCGGACGATTGCTAGCATGATGAACAATATTTACTTTTGTACGTAATTAAACTTAATTAAAGTTGTTTCTTAAAGTAAAAGGATCAATAAACTAAAAATGATTTCAGCTTTATTAGTTTGCTTAACATTTATTTCCTGTTCATAGTAAGTTCTTGAGTACAGCTCTTAAGAAAAAACACAAGAAATAATTTTCATTATCTCTGTTGCTTGCAAAGGTACTTTGCCGTTGCTGAAAAATTTCTTGAAGAAATCAATATCCGAGCATTTTTTCTTGAGAGCTTCACACTGATTTAAGAAATTTTTATAGAACAAAAGTTCTTTTTATTTTCTTAAGTGTCATTTAACATGAACTTTTCGATTTTCTTGAGCGCTGTGTTCAAAACTTAATATCATATATATTCTTTAGGGAGAGATAATCGTACACATTTAAAAATATATTACAAGTATCAGGGACGTGCGCAAGGCTCAGCCCACAGGGGTTGTTCTGGATTGAAATTTAATTTACGATTAAAATTTGATGAATCCGATTTACTTCTTTTCATATACGTTTATTTGTCCACGAGGAGAGCGGGGTATTAGCCGGGATTTCAACCATTAAAACCCTTCCCGTGCGCAAGTATTGTCAAAACAAAGCACATCGTAGCCCCAAACATTTGTTTAAATAAAGAACTCCACCCGCTGTGGAATTCAATTCCACATTTACTCCAACAATTTTTTCGCCAGTTACAAGTAGTGTTTGACTAATTTGATTATGACTGTTAATTGTTTAAATTTTGTATTCAAATAATTTCTAAGCAGTGCTTTTATGTCTTTAATCATTAAAAAAATACTTAAAATACTAAATAACACTACAAAACTTATGTTTAATTTATTTTTATATGTTATAGTGCTCATGTGCTCAATAACTGATACATATTATCGCGATCCCATATAAGTTATGACCAAGTGACCAACAATAGTTAGCCTGCTCCGATTCCCTTATAATTCGCTATGGGTTCTTCATATATTACACAAAGCGTCGGAATTCATACAAATGCTTAAAAGAGATTTGTTCATGCCATGTGGGAGAAAATGCGAATGATCTTCGAGAAAAAAATCTCAAAAGTAGTTAATTTTTAACCACTTCAAACTTTCATTTTACTATATTTAATGGCCTATAAAAGCATACAATTTTTTTCAATTTATTCCTTTTTTTGATTCTTCCTTTCGTTACATAAAAACCTTTATAGGCTAGACAGACAGCAGTGTTGTTTCGGACAGAGAGATATCTTATTTGACAGTTGCATTTGACTGGATACCTAAGCTGGCGTTGACAGGGTACCTAAGCTGCCCGCCAAAATGTTGACAATTACGAATAGCCCGAAGTTGGACAAAACTGAACCGAATTAATTCGGGTAAAATGAACGGGGAACGCCATTGTTGCGAACTTACTTTGCAAAAACAGGTGATCTTAGCTGCTCCAGATTTTGACGTTTATCGAAAAAATATCTCACTCGTTATTATACGCAATGGTATCGGATTAACTAGCTTTCCGAATTAAATTCGGATCAAGTTTGTAGTTAATACCTAAAATTTAAGCGTTTTAGGGCAATTTTGGATTAAACACTGTAAGTGAATATAAATCCCGATGGAACGATAGTATAAATACATCTTTTTGCTTATAGAATATGGAAATTTTAAAAGTTAACCCTACCGAACAGATCAAGACGTCCTCTTATCGTGCGAGGTAGTACTTCAAATTTTAACAGCTTCTACAAAATAGTTTTAAAAAAAATTTTTAGTGGTTGTTGTATATCAAATTGCAAATAATAACAATAATAATTTAAATAACAATATTAATTAATTAAACGGTATATTATCGACTGTCAATGTTCTTATATGACAATGACAGAGAGTTTAAGGTTTATTCCCACAAAAGTTTTATATTTTGATTATCAAAATGAAAGCAATAATTTATTATTAAAAAAACAAAAATCGAGTTAAGTATGCAGAAATGTCTGTAACCTCTTTTTCTATATTATGCAAAAATTCTAAGCCAGTTTCTAAAAAAATTTTAATTTTCACTAGGGAATATACTTATTTTTATGATGTATGAAAGCAAATGCGACCAAAAAATCCTAATAAATCAAGGGAAATTCCTTGTCACGTGAAACTTTCACACTATTATACTCAAATTGCAAAGTGCTAAAAAACTACATACGCCAAAAATCTAATACTTCTGAGAAAAAAGTTAAAACCTTAATTGAAATATTGTTGAACTGTTTTGGCGTAGAATACGTCTTACCTTACGGTATGGGCACCCATGTCAGATTGTTATTGTTGTAATCTCTATTTCTTTAATTATAAGGAAACGGCGCGATAAATTTTTTTAAAATTTTTTTTGTAGTCAAATGAAGATGTTAGCTTTCGTTTGACATACATTTCATGTTGGTTGATATCTTCCTAATATTTAAATTTCTCAAATGAAAATTTTATAAACACATCCAAACAAATATGTGTGTGGTGTTTGATTGAGTGTGTAGTAGTGGTCAATAGACGTTCATTTTATTGCATAATTTTAGGCGGGAAAATTTAAGTAGAGTAAAGGCAGAGAAAGCGCTGCCAACTACTGCTTATTGGTGGTGATTTTAACACAGAAATCACTTCAAATACTAGATTGGCGAAATTTATGAGCGATACGTTTAATTTGGATTATATTCGAAATGATGCTCCCACAACTATTGATAACACAACCATTGACTTAGTTTTTGCGAGAAATTTAAATGTTAATTTAAAAACATATTTATCCTATTTTTCCCATCATAAGCCTATATTCTCAAAAGTAACTTTCAAATAATCAAATAGATTTGGGTCTGTTATTTATCATTTATCTTTACTATTGATAACTACCATTGACTTCGTTTATTTAATTCGAAATTTAATTGATAATTTAAAAACATTTTTATCCTATTTTCCTATCATAAGCTTATGTATATCATCAAAAGTAACTATCAAATATAGAAATTCATTTGCTTGTATTATTTATCATTATAAATTATCATTATACATATGTTTTCTGTCTTATCGGATGGCGTATTCTACGTTAAACTTAATGGCCGTGTCTCTGACACAGCCTCCTTCTTTTTTTAGTATTCTACAAAGCTTTAAACTCGATTTTATATGGGTTATGTAATGTAATGATCAACTGAATTTTAATAGAAAATTCTTAAAAACAAATAATTATATATAAATGGCAAAATATTTCATTTTAAATTTGATTGCAAATGTTATGGCTTTAATGGGCCACAAAATTTCTTACAAATATGGAAACTTTTGTGAATTTCTATAAATTTTGTACAAAATTAAAATTGTTGATCTACATACATACATACATATGTACATATTTGCTGTTTTTTATGTAACGAGCTAGATTTTTATTTAAAATTGTTAAACATTAAATAAACAAAAGAAAAACAAACAAAAAAACTGGTCAAAATGTCTACGTATTACTGCTGCCACCGGTTTCAGTTTGCCTATTCGGAAGTATGTATGTATGTACGATTTTGCATCCACGTTTCACCTACAAAATCAAAGTCAAATAGCTGTTGAATAAAGTAAAAAAAAATTTAAAAAAAAGCAGTCAACAGTACATCACGGCTGATGTTGTATTCCCATGGTGAGCAATAAGGTATGTAAGTAGTGGAATTTAGCGTCAGCAAAGATTATCCGACTTTTTGTCTGACCTATCTGCTAAACAGCTTTACACATGATTAGGATGCATACATACATACATACATATATGCACATACAAGCTTGTTTTAATGTGTGTGCGTGGAGTCTTAACGCAATGCATATTTGAAATTTTACGGTCATTCGCTGATTCTCCATGTGTACAAACATTCATATGTATGTATGTAGTATAATGATTGATTATGGGCTTTTTTTATTGCCCTTAACTATTTACTAACATACATATGTACATATATACGTATATTTATATGTTGGTATGTATGTTACATTTTTTTTTTTTTTTTTTTTTTTTTTTTGTAGAGGTGGCACAAAGCATTGAAAGCCGAAGTGTGGGACTTGCCTTTCGACTCACCGCACTAAAAACCCACCCCCGCTCCGTTTCCCTCGCTCCGTGGAACTACCGTTAGGTATTACTTCGCGGAGGGGGAGCGGCCTATTGCCTTTCTATGAATCTATGAATTTCTGCGGAGTTGCTCCGCTTGACGCAGTTTAGTTAGGATTTTGTTCGCCATATTGCAGACAACGGACCAATTTTCTTTAGACTCGAGCATAGTATCTACCAGGTTTTTAACCGAAAGCAATTTCCCCAACTTCGTGCTCGAGTCATCCCTTTCAATCGCAAAGCGCGGACAGACAAAAAAACAGTGTTCTGCGTCTTCAACAACCTGATTTGCACAGAAGGTGCAGTAAGGGTCATCATCATGTTTAAACTTATATAGATAGGACTTAAAACAGCCATGCCCTGTCAATATTTGGGTAAGGTGGTAATCCACTTCACCGTGTTGCCTCTCTAACCATTTCTCTAACGAAGGAATAAGTCTACGTGTCCAGCGTCCCTTACTCGCAGCGCTCCACTGCCTCTGCCACAGCTGCAAACAGTTTCGCCTCACCGCCTCACGTTCTGTAATGCTCGATGGGGTTATCGTAGCCTCTTTTACCAGGATCTCAATTGGGCAGAGCCCAGCCACTACTAGGGCGGCATCTTCTGACGTTGTTCTGAACGCACTGCACACCCGGATAGCGCAAAAGCGATACAGTGATCTGATCTCTCGTGCGTACGAAACTTTCTCAATCGCCGCCGACCAGATTGAAGCCCCATATAGAAGTACAGACCGTATTACGCTTGCATACAGTTGCCTACTTTGTTGCTTAGGTCCTCCTATATTTACCATTAGCCTCGATAGCGCTGCTGCAACTTTCTCTGCTTTCTCGACTGCGTATTCTAGGTGGGTCTTAAATACCAATCTAGCGTCAAACATAATGCCTAGATATTTCAGAGCAGGTTTCGAAACAATTTCATGTCCTCCAACTTTAATTTTAACAAACTCTAGTATTTTTCTGCTGCTAATTAACACTGCCTCAGTTTTCTGCTCGGCTAACTGCAGGCCATTCTCTTCAAGCCATTTCTGTATTCGCGCAGTCATTAAGTTCGCCTTTCGCTCAACGTCTTGTATATGCTTGGCAACAATAACCACCGCAATATCGTCCGCAAAACCAACAATTTTTGACCCTGTAGGTACTTGTAAGCGCAGAATGCCGTCGTACATAATGTTCCAGAGTAATGGTCCAAGGACGGATCCTTGAGGAACTCCTCCGGATATATTATACTCTTTGCTGCCTTCGTCTGTATCATATACTAGGACTCTATCTTCCAAGTAGTTACTTATTATTTTTCGCAAATATCTTGATACTTGAAAACCACGGAGAGATTCGACAATTTTCTTCCAGTTAGCGGAATTAAACGCATTTTTAACGTCAAGTGTCATGACCAGGCAATATTTTTTAGATCCGCCTTTCCATCTTACTCCACTTATCGCTTCTTCTGCCAGCTTCTTAACAAGCATCGCCGCGCCTACTGTTGATCGCTTTTTTCTAAAACCGAACTGCGTTTCTGAGAGGTTTGCCCCTGCTTCTATTTCTGTAGTCAGCCTATTGCTTAAAATTCGTTCGAACAGTTTTCCGGCTGTGTCAAGCATGCATATTGGGCGGTATGCTGACGGGTCACCTGGGGGTTTCCCTGGTTTTGGTAGAAGTACCAGTCGTTGGCGCTTCCATATTGGCGGAAATATGCCTTCTTTGAGACATTCATTATACGTGCGTACAAACGCTTCGGTGTTGGTGGTTGCAGTTATTTTCAATATGTGGTTAGGAATAAAATCAGGACCTGGTGCCTTTTTTTCTTTTAGGCTTTTAACGGCTACTAAAACTTCTTCTGCCGTAACCGGAGGCGTTTCATTTTCTGTAGGGGGGAATGTTTCCCGGTCAAAGGGTGGTTGGGCTGGAAAAAGTGCGCTTACTATTTTTGCCAACTCTCTAGGGCATGAAAACTTCGGATGTAATGACTTTTGTATCTTTTTGGTTACGACTTTGAATGCTGAACCCCAGGGATCTTTATCTGCGCTGTCACATAGACTTCGAAAACATTTCTTTTTGCTGGCTTTTATAGCCCGTTTCAACGACGTGCGCTTTTCTTTGTATTCTCTTTGCTGCACCGCAAAGTTTGCGCTTCGATTTCTGGCTCTCTGGTAGTTTCGCCTTGCGCTGTTACATTGACGACGTAAGTCCGCAATCTCTTCGTTCCACCAGTACACTGGTGGGCGCCGGGAAGATGCAGATTTTCTCCTCATCGAGGCGTCGCATGCTAGTTTAATACCATTTATTAGTTGGTGTGCCAAGTTTATCGCTCCTTCTGGGAGGGTTATATGAGTTACCATCACCTTAAGACCTTCTTCATCTAGTGTATGCAGCTTCCAGCCAGCTGGTTTAACACTCGAGATATTTTGTACCCCTACATCGTTTTTTATCGAAAATATTATAGCTTGGTGGTCGCTATGCGTATAGTCTTCGCTTACATGCCACGACGTTCGTCTAAATATTGTATTGCTAACGAAGGTAAGATCGATAATGGACCCTCTTCCATCTCTTTGGAAGGTAAGCTTATCGCCTGTGTTAACAAGTGTAACTTCTAACATTGATAATGATGTAAGCAAGGCCCTTCCTTTGGCGTTTGTTCTTCTGCTGCCCCATTCTCGGGCCCATGCATTAAAGTCACCTGCAATTATCACTGGTGATGTGGCTCTCGCGTCGCTTACCAGACCGTCTAAGGCGGTTTCGAATTCAGTAAGGCTATAACTAGGCGGTATATAACAACTATACAAAAATAACTTCGATATTCTTACGCCAACGTAGCATGGTTTCGCTCTCAGTTGCTCAATCGCAATCGGCGTTTTGGCACAGCTCCATACCGCTGATTTCCCGTTAGTGTCACTAGCCCAAAGTGGGGTTTTACCGATCTTATACGGTTCACTAAGTATTGCTATGTCGATATTTTTTTCTAGTACCGACTGCTCCAGAAGCTCTTGTGCAGCCTTGCAATGATTGAGGTTTAATTGCAGAAATTTCATTGTGCTCGTGCTTTTTTAACCGCCTCTAAATAAAAAGGACATTCCCTGCCTCCGGTTCTGTGCTTCACTTGTGGCGCATTTCTTCTTGAACATATTGCGCATTTTAGTTCTTTTTTACACTCGGCAGCTTTGTGGTTCGGGTCTCCACAATTAAAACATGTATTTTTTACATCAACCGAACTTTTGCAGTTTCTCGATAAGTGGCCAAACTCTAGGCATTTGAAGCATTTTATTGGCTGTGTTTTCACGCGTATACGGGCAATTACCCAACCAACTCGCACTTTACCGACTGCTAGTAGTTTGTTTGCTACTGGGACTGGAAGCAATAGTGTGGCTGTTTTAGTGCCGCAGTAGGCACCTCTTATTGACTTCACGCTAGTTTCGGCAAACTGTATTCCGTCAAACTCTTGCTCCAAAGCGGTACACAGCTCTTTTTTACTTGTTATTTCATCCAAGTCCCTTATTTCAATCGCCGTTTCAGCTGTTAGCGTTTGTACCGAGGCCTTTTCGCCTAGCGCGGACTTAACCGCACTTTGTAGCTCTTTAGTGTGCGTATCCGTGGATTTTTCTAATTGTAGAATAAGATCTCCACTAGCAGTCTTTCGGACTTTTGTTATCATGCTGCCAACATGTTTCAGCTGGGGATCACTTTTTACTATTTTTAGTACGTCTGCATACGATCCCCCGCAGTTACTTTTAATAATTAATGCATCGGGGCGTACTGGCTTTTTATGTTTTCTTTTGGGCTGTATTGTCGTCCACTGTGGCTCTTCCCTCATTTTAGGTACTTCAAGTGGGCCATTTGTTTTTTTCTCTTTTTCGGTTGGCACTGCTCTACTTTGCTGAACTTCCTTTTCTCCCTTGTACTGCGCCTTGCTCATGGTAGCTTTCGGAGAAGTCTGAGAAGATGCGCTTACTGTTTTTCGAGGGGTATGGGTCTTTGCCTTTTCGTAGAGTATCGACAGCTCGGAGATTAAATCTCGCATCTGCTGGTTTACTGACCTTCTCTTACCATCGTCCATCATGTCGTGTAGCTCACGTATTTTCGCCCCTAGCTTGACCCACGCGGGGTTTTTCGGATCAGTGGGCGGTTGTTCGGGCACTGGTGAGCATGACCGTGACTTCGGCGGAGAGTACGCAAGTCTGGGACGCTTCGCAAGGGGATTTATCAGGCCACCGTCAACTGCTCTAATCCCCGGCTGAGAAGGACCTACATCCTCTGAAATCTTTCGCCCTTGGGGGGGCGACCTAGTGACACTCATTGTTTATTTTGCCTTATTTATTGTTTATTTCTGTTTATTATTAAAAGTTATTAGGATGTATAATTATGTTTATTGTAATTATTATTATTAACTTTTAGTATTATTATTATTATTATTATTATTATTTTTTTTTTTTTTTTTTTTTTTTTTAATTATTTTTATTTAAATTATTTTTATTAATATTGTTATTTTATTTTATTTTATGCTTTTATTCAATTTAATATATTTATTGGTAATAATTTTATTTTTTATATATTTACGAGCTACCCTAATGATCTTATACTAGAATACTACACTGCCTTTGCAACTGTAGGTTTGAAACTTGACTAACAGCTGCTTACACCGTCCCTGCTTTGTGAGACAGGATCAGCTGTATTTGACAATTAGTCAGATTGTGTTTAGCTCTTACCTGTCTCGCTTATATTTCCTTACACAGTTTTTTTTTCCCCTCTTTCGCGCGTATTTAGGAAAAGTAAAAAAAAGAAAAAAGAAAAAAAAGTGAAAAAGTTTTATAGACCGCGAGTTTATTGATTTTCCCGTCGAAAATCAATATCACTTTCACTCTGGAGTTTAAAAACGGGTTACACGGCACCTCCTGGGTATGTCGTGTGGCGAATCCCCACTTTCCACCTGCTATTTCCACTAAAATTAGCTATTTATTTTGCAGAACTAACCACTAGTGCAACTATCTCCTGTGAATATACATATGTATGTATGTATGTTACATGTGTACATACATTTGTATTCACGTAAATACATATTTTTTTTCGTTTTTTCGTTGCGTCCCACCTACCGTGATATATGTATGTATGTATGTACATATATAAACAAACCATCTATTTAGACTCTAAATTTTAGAGGCAAACAGTTTTACATGAGTTATTTTTTGTCTTACCATTTTTATTTGTTAGTTATCGGTCGCTTGCGAAAATGTGCGCAAATTTTGGCATTGCAATGAAACCGAAGTGTTGACGGGTGCAAATGTTTACCAGCATTAGCATCTGTTTATAAACATACGTACATACATGTCTATGTATGTATGAACTAGGGTGTTTGATTATTTGACTTTTTTGTAAAACCGGTCTTCGAATTTTTCGAAAAAATGGCAATTTGAAAAAACCAGATTCCTAATTAAAAAAAAAAAGGGTGAACCGGTTTTTGTTTAAAGCAGTGTACATTCAATAGGTAACAGCAGTAGAAAAATTAAAAAAAAAAATTTGACCTATGTACACATATATTGTTTTTTGCTATTAAAAGCTAAAATTTCAAAACACTTTTTATCAACTACCTTGAATTGTACTGAAAGCATTCATATCACAACGAAATTCAAAATTTGACAATTCAAATAAGAAAAAACGACATCAATGAACATACTGTAACGCAATGTCACCATTTTAGACCAGTAGGCTTTAATCCGTCTCAAGTCCTCTACACCCAAAACTAACCTCCAAATTCAGAAAGTAGTCTCAGTCTCTAATAGACATAAAAGTCACAGTTTTAGACCAGTTGGCATTCATTGGTTTCAAAATAAAGCCTCTTGTATCTAAATAATGTCTGTATATTATGACCCGATGATGAGTAGGTCACAAAAAATTCAAATAAAAACTAAAGAGAAAAACGAGAATACGAGGAAAAGTAATAATCTTTAGCTCATTTTGACACTTGAGATGATACAAAGTTACTGAATTCGGCCAAAAAGGTCACAAAAATTAAGACAAACATAAAAAATAAAAACGTTAAAGCGAGTAAAGGCAAAAATCTTCAACTCATACAAAGTATTCCAATTAAGCAAATTGAGCGAGCTAGAATGACTTACTGCCAGTAAAGCCTTATAAAGTTTTCAAGGGTTTGCCGTCGTCTTATGACATTCGTCTAAAGATATGGCACTTTGCGGTTGCCAATTCAGTAAAAAATAAAATGGGTGTAAAATTAGTCGATTTGCTGGCGTATTTCTATTATTTATCAAAGGCTAGTACATACAAACTAGTTAGAAAACCTGTTTTGGAGATTAAAAAACCAATTTATTCGATAGTCGAAAAATCAAGATTTCAAAAAAAACCGTAAAATAATTTAGGAAAAATCCGAGTCTATCACCCTAATATGTACCTACATGTGTTTGCGTGTATTTTCATGACACTTCGTTTGACAGCATTTCGAATCGCTGAGTTATTTCTTAAGAGTGATGTTTCCGCATAGTAAACATTTTTTTGCTTATATTTGAATGCTAATTCTTTAAAAATATTATTCGAAATGCTCAAAATACAAATATTGGCACGCGACGCACAATGTGGAACTATAATATTTAGCCACATGACCTGATGGCGATGGAATTACAAATGTCGGTGTCAGGAATCGGTTATATTTATGAAGAAAGCAGCCAGCGAAGGGACATCTACTTAAACCACATTCCTTTTGAACCCCTGTCAAAATGCGAAAAGAAACGTATGGCACTGTTCACAATCTCATACATTTCGACCGCTTTTTTACAAGATGGTAAGCGTGACTATTGCGAGTGGAGAGGAATGATCCGATCATGGTAGATTTCAATGTGTAATGTACTACAAAGTTTCAAGTCTATGCAATTTGCTACAGACACACCTCATCATCATTCAAATAGCTGCAAAAGTAGACATGAGATATCTGTAATACTTTAGCTTCAAGATGAGGATTCTATTAAGACGAATTCATACCAAAATCCACACTACGACCGAGAGTTGCATCTTGTGTCAGCCCAAAGTCTTGTATTTGTTCCTGTACTGATTTTAAGAGTAGTCCCCATGTGTTCAAAGTAATTGCCGCCTCCTATTTTCCCAAGGGTGGCATTTTGAACCAATTCAATTTTTTGAATCATCGCTGTGGCCAGGTATTCAGACACTTTCCACAGGCCTTGAGCTCTGACTGCCGCTTGTAACATTGAGACTATGCTGACCTTCCTTTTCGACAATAAAAAAAATGTCAATCAGCTGCTTCCTTAATAACATTATAGGGGATCAATAGCCACAATTCAATGCGGTCGTAGATTTTTCAAGAGATGACACCAACATCGTCAAGCTTCGATTCATCCATATGGAGGTTCACTATTTCTTACCATCCATCCATCAAAAAGAAAAGGCCTGCCAACTTTGATGAATTTGCAAAACCGCAAATAGTAATAGTAAATAAGAAAATTTTATTTCCAAACAGCTTTAAATTTGTTAGGTAAATGAAGAAATCAAGTGTTGGTACACATGCGCAAATGTCGGTATATATGAAAATATATGTAGTATGGCTGTTGTTGGCAGGTTGACTATATTTACTATAAGCAGTTGAATATTTGAGCGGTTAACGGCTTACACTGACAATGAGGTGAGGAAAATATAAAAAATGCCTTATTTTTTCATGAATGGAATTAGCGCTGACTCATGGCATTCGTGTCAGTTTGGCTTCAAAGACGATATGTTGTGTTTAATTTAATAGACTTCGTTTTTAAACATTTTGGCAATTAATTTTTCTTTTGTTTGCCTTACCAACTTTTAAATTTTCTAAAATACATACCATTCATTTAACATAAGTCATATAAAACCTACGTTTCAAACTTCAAACAAACTTTATAATGTTTTAGAATTTTCCTAAATATGAAAATTTTTTAATATGCAGTTTTTAGTAGCCCATACAATTTTTTGAAAGTTATTTTTTGTCTTTTTTTTTTGATTTTTTTTAGATGATAACAACTTTGTTTTAAATGTTATATGGCAGCAAGTACAACAAAGTAATTCTCAAACATAAGTGGTACTTTTAGGGCACTTGAAACTTGCACTTTTCTTAACCAAAATTGCTTTTTCTATAAAAATGCGCATACTCAAAAATTGTCTTAAGCTTCTGAAAAAAATTAAATTTTGATAAAAATTTGAAAAATTACACATGAGCTTTTATGATTTTTGTCGGAGAACCAGGGACAGATACAGGGGTGGGGTCCTAGGTGTCTGGAAACGACCCAATTATAAATATCGCCATTCTAATGCCCTTAAATGGCGTCTATTATAGTCGTTACACAAAAAGTCGTCGATAAAATGCATTAAATGATATTCGATGACCGGAGAATGAAAGCGCGTAAGGTGACTGAGGTTATAGGCATCTCAACTAAGCAGCCACATCACATTTTACCCGAATATTTAGATATGAAAAAGCTATCCGTGCGATGGATGACTGCTTGCACTCGAAAGAAGCGCCAATGTACACGTGTGTTGTCACCCTAGCGAAAATTCATGCGATTACTTCCTATTTCCAAACCAGAAGAAATGGCTGTGTGGTAAGTGGTTTGGGTCAAAATAAAAGTATATTTTATTCAAAAAGTAAATGACTTATCAAACCGCCTTTGTAGTATACAATTTTACAAACACATTTACCGATTTTTCAAATCATTTACACTTTGCCAGACACGATGGCTTTTAGTGAACGGTCCTTTTCTACTTTACGGAGATTGAGGACGTATCTGCGCAGCTAAATATTTATCGAGATATTAAGGTTACTAGTGTCCAAATACTAGATATTTTGACAAAGAAAAAGAGGAGAATCGATGAAGCACTTTAACACTCTGACGTTTTATGATTCTACTGATTCAAATGATATAACCAAATATCTCAAAATATGTAAGATATCGTAAAAAATTTAAAATAAACACTAAATCTCCAAAAAAATATTGTCAGGATCCGGCTCTGCATAGATTTAATCAAAAAAAGGTACAACAAATTAGAAAAAATTGCCAAAATTTTACAAACTTAACTTCTGCTATTCAATTGAATATGTATGCGTGTGAATGTTTTTATGAACGTTAAAATGTCAACAACATGCCGATTATTAAATATGTATTTATTGTTATTGCTTTGAATTGAAATGGAAGCGAGGTTAAGTCTAAAACCTTACCTTTCTATGATGTTCAATTATTATTTTTTTTCTTTTTATTTATCACTTGTTTGCTTCTTCATATTTAATTATTTGCTTGGCCATGATTATTTTCAATCCTCTTTTGGTGTATTTTAACTTCATGAGTCTGGTTGCATTTGTTCATTAATTTTATTTGTTTTATTTTCATCGTGTTTTCGCACTCAATTATGTTGTTATGATGGCACATTGAAAATTTTTTTTTTAATAAAGTTATTTTACTTTATTTATGTACATAGTACATATGTATGCACATTTCAAACAGGTACATACTTATGTACTCGTATGTATTCGTACGTAAATGTACATATATATATAATATGTATATAAAAAATCTAATAGCTTGTAATTTTTGGTGTGCAACACTTTTTGAAGGTCAAGATTATTTTAGCATTTATTATTTGCTTTTAAGTTTTACGACAATTATCATAGATTAACAAAAGCATGCACTTAATACGCACTTTTGGAATTAATGAATATATTTTTCAATTCATATGCGTAAGCACTTGGCTGGCAGTTTATTTTTTTAACAACTTCAAGGCGCCTTGACCGTTTTTTGTATGAATATTTGAGTAAACTTTTTATAGATGTATATTACATATAACAAATGATAACATTTCATTAAGAACCATTTATTTTTTTATAAATAAACTGAAAAAAATCAACAGCGACTGTGCTAAACTAGAATTGAGTTTTTAAATAATATGCATTAAATATAATTTTTTATAATTTACATAGATAATTCAATAAATCCAATTTAATAAAGAAGGCGACTCTATTTAAATATTCAATCGACTTGAAAGCGGTATAAACCTGCATTCGTTGGTTAAATGAGTGGTTTCCAAAAAATTATATAGTCTTATTTTTTATGTAAATCGAAATCTAAGTTACTTTTACGCGCATTAAATGAATAAATCTTATAATTATCTACGCAAAAACGACACGAAATTCTATATCATGTATGTATGATGTCACATCGTATCGTATCGAAATTGGAAGCGTTTCGAATAAATTTTAAAATTCACTTTAAATTATCACCGTATTCTGATACAATTTTGTTTAACCCTTAACCACCTGAGCCCTATATCAGTTACGTAACCACCTGAGCACGGTCACAGTGACCGCATCGGATACACTTGAATTTTCTTAGGATTTTAAGGTTTTATTATAAGAATACATTAATAAAACTCTTTAATATATATTAAATTATTTATTT
Organism: Philophylla caesio; assembly: GCA_963971545.1. Classification (NCBI taxonomy): domain Eukaryota; kingdom Metazoa; phylum Arthropoda; class Insecta; order Diptera; family Tephritidae; genus Philophylla; species Philophylla caesio. Next base: position 48,474,264 of record OZ020607.1, read on the forward strand.
AACTGAAAAAGGAACAAAAACAAAACATATTTTTCTCATAAATGTGAACAATTGAATTGCTGGCACATTTTAACTAAAATTACATACTAGTTTACATATTGAGATCTATCCACATAGGAACAAAATGTTATATAAAATTCTGACTTTCTTTAAAGAATATAATAATATTCTAATGACATAAAAAAATAAAAGTTAAAAAAAAATCAAAACTTCGATAAAATTACAGGGGGTAAATTCTTACAATTTTTCACGACAATTTTTGCACATTTTGTTAGAACATTCCACACAGATTGGATTTTTACATATAAAACACAAATGAAATGTTTTTCGTTTCTTCTTGGGATCACAAGTTGAACATGTTTTACGTGTTTCAGCTTCAGAAACAGAAGGCAATTTTTCTTCTATTTTCAAGATCCGGCGAATAGAAGTCATCAGATTCACAGTCATCTAAAACCACAGGAACTTCCAAATCCTCAGGGTCTATATTACTGTAACTCTCTTCCAGGGTTTGCTCCACATCCGACAGTTCCTCCTCTAACCATCTCGTAATATTTTCGATGCTTACATCCATTTTTACTCTAAAACAATAAACATAAACGTAACACACAATAATCACATAACTACCTGCACGCAGTCACCATGACCGCTATCAAAATATTTTTACTCACCCAAGTCAAACGAGCGCACTTGTATGCTTGCCGAGCGCACACGCGACACTAAACCACCACCAGAAAAGGTACACGAACGCACACTAACACGCGATAACGAACTCCTACGAAATTAAAATTCAAAAAGTCGTTGCGGTCACCATGACCGCTGGCAGGTGGTTAAGGGTTAAAAACTATAAAAGCGTGGTTATTTAAAAAATATTTTTATTAAAAACATTGTTTTCGTTTTGTTTCGTCAAATCTACTCGTTCGTGTAATCTTTTTTTTTAAATTATGTTACCTCAACAAGACTATTCTTCGGCCATGCCACACGTATTTGGAACTCAATCCCTGCTTTTACAAGAAGCAACTTAAACTACAAGCATCTTCCTTATAACTATTTCTCTTCCTCTAATTCTTAAACTGGCCACATCACTACTTATAAAACAATTTTAAGCATACATTTAATCTCCGTTTTTTTTTTTTGTTTTTTCTTATCTTAACATGTAGTTATGCATATATATCATACTGTGAATTTAATTTAACTTAGTTTAATATTTCTTAAATTTTTAGCCTTATTCTTATTATATTTTGTCCTTATTTATAACTTTTATTCTTAGTACACTACTTTAATTATCCGTTATTATAATTCCCGTAATTGTTTGTTGTGCTTGTTGTACTATAAAAGGTGTGAAACCTTATTGTACTAATCGCTAAATTAATAAATGAAATGAAATGAAAAAAATAGGAATAAGGGTTTGTTATTTGCAAATTGATCCGCATAAACGCCATTTGTCGAATATATTTTTAGAAAAATTTGGTGTTGAGCCGGCTCGAGGTCAAAAATTCTTTATGTTGATAAAATCATAAGTCGTCAATATGTACATACTATATGTATACGAGTACTCCGAGTTTGAACCAAATCGAACTATAATTGTTGGTATTCTAAATATTTCGACTTTTGCGACAACTTGCGGATTAATTCATCTTTCATATTGCATTTGTACCGAGCAATGTACTCGTACTATGCAAAAAGTTTCAAGTCATACATAGGCGACCTTAAAATCCGTTGCTGGAATTGCCTTGAGCTAATGACTTTTTGTGTAAAAGATTTGTATTTATCTAAAAAAAGGAATATTTCTATCTGCTGCATAGTTAGAGGGATACGTGAGTCTATAATACGAACACTCAAGGCAATATAATTCTTGACAAATATCATCATCAGAAATTTTGTTGAAAAAATCTACCCACAGTTTCATTAAAATATACATAGATAAAAATTAATGTGTTGGATTTCCGGTGTAATTTGGTATTTCTGCAAATCATGCTATGAATTCAGATAACTCAATCGTTTAATTGTTTAGCCTTTTATCAATTCTCCTTTCAAGTGCATATCATAAAAATGCAAATTATGCAAACACTCAAACGACCCAAGTAGATAAGGAAGTCTCGAAAAGTTGTTTCTGTTATTTGGTTAAAAGTTATGCAGAATAATTAGCTAAGTAATTTAGTTTCACCGCTTGTACGTTTTTAATATTTCGTAAACAAAAATCAGCAAACATTTCATAAGAAATAACATAAGTTGTGCTGCAAAAGTATCGATAATTGTTTTTTATATCTTTATTCATACAAAATATCTCTAAACGCATGATACTTATAGGAGTACATAGTCTGTTCAAAATTATAGCACAAGTACATATTGATCGATTTGGGCAAAACCATAAACATTAATTTTTAAACTATTTACAAAATTTCATCAAAATTTCGAAATTTTTACCAAAAAGGTTTTGGTACTTTTTTGAGTATGCAGATTGTTGGCTCATTCAATTTTGAAATTTTTCGTTTTGCATTTAATTGTTTGTTTTCATAATCGTGGCGATCTGTTTGCAATTTGGCGCGTGTAAAACAGTTTCTATGGCGAAAACGAAATTCCATAAACACATTTTGCTAATTTGCAATCAAATTTTCTCAATAAATTTTGTTATAACTACAATAATTCATTACACTAAATCACAGCACTTTTTCGGTGTTCTTGTTTTGTTCTCCTCTTTATTATAATTTCGCTTCAAATGACAGCAAACGTCACTGGCAGAAATTTATTTTTTCTCTCACTTCGTATTGCGTGATCTGGTATAATTGATTCATGAATATGTTCAGCATAAATTCTACTCATTTCAAATTATTCTTACATAGTCATCATTTTGTGTTTCATAACACCTTTTTGAATTTGAAAATAACAATGACCATCAAACTTATTAACTCAACTTGCACTGATGTTGAAGGAAATTTGAGAAATTCTTCACAACTTGAGATCAATTGGAGAATTATGAAATTTTTAACTTGATTATTGAGTAACCGCCCTTGAAAAAGTGTATTTTAAATTAAAAATGCAATACTCTGATTTGAGATTAAGATATGAACATTTTTTAAATCCTTAGCGTTAATCCTAATAGCATTCTAATCTGCGCAGTTTAGTATTTCCCAGTTGAGAAGACCCTTTTTATATGGTAATTTTCTTATTTATCAAATTGAGAGACAATTCTCCCGTAGCTACGGATTATCGGAAATCGCATTCGACATCAGTACAAACTTAGGAATTAAGTTTGAGAAATCGGTTATTCTCAAATAACAGGGCATGGTAAAAACTGCAGTTAAGGGGTTAGGTTTTCTCAAAGGTTGGGGTATATTAAACTTTTATTTGTTGTGTAAATGCACTTAATTGCATATGTACAAGTATATTAAGTCGGGCACTAAAAATTCGCATTTAAAGATTCAGATTACGATATGAAGACTCAGTTCATTAAAACTATATAAAAAAACAATATTTTTATAATTAGTATGTTTCCCAAATGTAAAAATTGTATATCTTAGTCTGTTAGTACCGATTTCAGTTATTTATACTTTCGCTTATTATACGTTTTTATTTTTTTAACTAAAAAAAAAGAATAATTTTTAACCAAAACTATAACAACTCAATATCAACAAACTTAAGTAAAAAGTGGAATTTTTTTTAGAATCTTTTGTTAGTATAATAAAGTGCATACAATCAACTGTCAATTTTTGACTTTGTTAAATTATTATAAATTTTGCATAAAATTTGAAACTTGTATTTATGTGGTAATTGTTAGTGTTCGAACTATACGAATATTTCAAGTGGAAATTAATGAAAATTAAAAAAAATATAAATGATAATAACAAGAGGTGCGGTTTTAACTTTATGATAGATTATATACGTGGGTTTGCAATTATTAAAACCATATTTAGTCGTGTTCATATTTTTGATTTGCTTGTCTTTTCTTCGTCTCTCTTCTGCATTTGAAGTAATTGACGTAGTATTTATTAAAATCATTCATTATTTGCATTAGAAATTGAACGACATTAAGACTGCAGGTGGCCGGATTTGAAGCAGGCGAATTCGATTTGCCAAGATATGCATTAGCCACCCAGTTTCAGTATCATCGCCACAAATTGCAATTAAATAGTGACAAATCGAATATAGCTTCGGTCATCTCCTAGTTAGTTGGAAACAAGTGGTAGAGTTTAAGAAACGAAACAAAAACTTAAAATTGACAAACCAAAAAGACAACAGCTCCAAAAGTTACAGATGTGCTGTCAAAGTAAAATAAAAGTGAGTGTTACCTATTTCTTCCCTCTTAATTTCCATGATGAGCTGCGTCAACCAAGCATACCAGTGTCAGCAATCTGGCAACCACGCATATGAAGCTGAATACAAAAACGACGAAACCATAGCTGAGAGTTAAAAAAGTCAGTCAGCGTTCGTCAAGTGCAGAGGATACAATCAAAATATTAACTGTGTAAAATTCTTCAATAAATACTTTGTAACTTTATTTAAATTAAAATTAAACTTTTAGTTACAACGGAAATAGGCCTCCTGACAGCCTCAGAAGTGAGTTGTAATCCAATACGTGAAAATAGTGGGAAATTGCTATTTTAATTGAAATTGTTAAAGTGCGTGTGTAAGTGCGCAAAGTGAGACTCCGCTGATCGAGTTCGTGGAATTCGGGACTCCTCTGCACGTTCGCTTTAAAATCGTATTCGTCGTTCGCCGTTAATTTGAAAAAGTTTCGCGTGGCAGATACACAAAATCACGAAGTTGTTTCTCTTTTAAAATCGTTCTGCATTCGGCAACCAAAAAAGAAACTACTCGCTCAAAGTCGACCGTTAATGTCATTTCAAAAAGTGCGGTATACATTCGTCTCGCTGACAAGCAAATACTCGTTTGCTTACTAACTCGTTATTTCGTCCCAGCTCGTTTGCTTATAATCGCACATACACACAAAGTGCGAGTAAGCGCTTAGCTCTTAGCGCATGTGTATCAACGTTCGATGCATATATGTATGTACATACATATGTACGTTTATATTATACGAACTCCATTGACTCGTTATATTTTTGGAGAAGTTGTGCCGTAGTCATAACACGAAAAACATAATTCGTCGTTATTGCTTTTGTTTTGCTACGTTCTTCTATTAGAAAATGCGGAATAGTGTTGTGCTAGTCGCACTTATTTAATTTAGAAAGAAAACATAAGTTTGTTGTACACGTATTCGTATTTCGTTTGTTGCCATTACTTTATTGCCAAATAAATTAAAATATAGAAATAATGGAACATTTTCGGTCTGCAAATCTTGTTGCGCTTAGACAGCTATGCAAAGATGCAGGACTCGCTAGCAGTGGAAATAAAAATACATTAATTAAACGCCTAGAAGAGTATAAAAAAAGTGAAGAACATTTTCAAAGTGCAAGCTCGGTATTGTTACAACGTGTTGTAGAACTAGAACAGACAATTAGAGAAATGGCTCAACAGCAAAATGAGGTTCCAATATCTAACGATTTCGTACCACAGTGTATATCTTCGCCGGTAGATGTACAATCGTTACCTTTGAACACAAACGTTCATACAGTGCAATCGATAGTGCCACCGCTTCAGGCATCATACGTTCAGGCACAAGTGCCAACGCATACATTTGGGGTTGGTTCCGCCTATAACCAATTTCAAAACGTTTCGTATCCACCAGTATCATATGCAGTTCCTGTGAACACATGTGTCGGTAACGTGCATCCGGTCATACAGTCAAATGTGAGCTATACGAACATTCCAACTTATACAACGCGTCCGGTGTACACAAATCCTGCGTACATTCCAGATACACGTTTAGGCTGGCAGCCTCGTCCGATGTATGGCGTGCGCGAAATAATAGAACTTTTGCCAGCCTTCAACCCGCTTTCGAATACATCGTTAAATACGACTCAATACGTGCAACGCGTAGAAATGTTAAAGAATGCATACGGTATTGACGACGGTATTTTATTGTGTGCAGTACAGCAGAAATTGCAAGGGCCAGCGAAGCAGTGGGTCGATTCACTGCCAATAGTATATACTACGTGGTCCGAGTTTTCAAATCGCATGATATGTGACTTTCCGTGTATACACAGTATCGCCGACGTGCATATAAAAATGTCGGAGATGAAAAGGGGTGGTACCGAAACTCCTCAAGAATTTTATTATCGTATGTTGGCTTACGGTACGAAAAGGGGCATACCCGAAAACGATTTTGCGATTCATATTATAAACGGGATTAATGATTATGATCTAAAAAAGAAAATATCTAACAACTACTCTCGGTGTATTGATTTGCTCAACGATATTAATAACTATAACGTTTTCAATGAACCAAAATTAACACAATTTAAATCGAAACCAATACCCGTAATAAAAACTACATCCGTTCCGAACAATACAAATGAGAAGCCAACCGGAAGTGTAAAATGTTATAATTGCTTGAAAATGGGTCACTATTCGATCAAGTGCCCCGAACCGCAAAAGAAATCTCGTTGCGCAAAATGTCAGCGTACCAATCACGTAACTGAAAAGTGTCCGGAAAAGTCAAATAATAACGTTCGAGCAATTAGTCCAGAATTTAAGCCGGTAGAAACCTCGCATACAGATGGTATCGTAAAACAAATTAAAATAAACGGTTTGCCCACGAGTGCATTTGTTGATCCGGGAAGTAATCGTACTTTAATAAAACAACGTCTTGCCAACAAAATTGGTACTCCGACTCCTTGCCATATAACATTAAACGGGTTTGGGGGAGGAAAGTGTACTTGTGAAGAAAAGATAAACGCAATTATCGAAATAGACAACGAAAAAATTAAAACTGAAATTTTGGTAGTAAACGATAATTTGCTAAATGAGAATGTGCTGCTAGGAACTGACAGTTTGTGTAAAAATGGAAACCGTCTCGTAATCGAAAATGGTTGTTGTCGCGTAGAGAACATTTTGAATATTCGTGCGGGTGCCACTGTAAGTGGAAATGAACTTTCAAAACTCGAACAACTCCTAAAATCGTATAATAATGTGTTTGCCGAAAAAGCTGCGGATCTCGGTCGTTGCAATGCTGCCAAAATGAAAATCGAACTTAACTCGGAAACGCCTGTTAACATGAAACCCTACCGTATCCCGTTTGCTAAAAGGCCAATCGTGGCCGAAATTGTTGAAGATTTACTCGCTAACGACATAATAAGAATATCAGAATCTTCGTACGCTTCACCAATTGTTCTCGTTGCTAAACAAAATGGTGAGCACCGACTTTGCGTGGACTACAGAAGTCTTAACAAAATAATGAAACGGATGTCATATCCGATGCCGATAATGGACGAGCATTTCGCTCAACTTGCAGGTAACAAATATTTCAGTATATTAGATTTACGTATGGGATATTACCAAATTGAGCTCGAAGAGGAATCCAAGCAGTTTACGGCATTTGTCACGAATGAAGGCCACTACGAGTTTAACAGGATGCCTTTTGGATTGGCCAACGCCCCAGCCGTGTTTCAAACCGTTATGAACCGATTAGTAGCTAAAATGAAACCGGGCGAAGTCTTAGCATATCTAGACGACATCATTATTCCTAGTCGCACCGTAGAAGAAGGGTTGCAGCGTCTTGAAAAATTCTTATCTATATTAATATCCAGCGGTTTAACATTAAGGCTTGAGAAATGCAAATTTCTTGAAACCAAAATTGAGTACCTCGGTCATGTCATCACTGAGAACGGTATAATGCCTGGTCATCGCAAAACATCAGCCATTAAGAACTTCCAAGTGCCATCAAATGTCACCGAACTGAGACGATTTCTAGGGTTGACAGGGTTTTTCAGGAAGTTCGTTCCAAATTATTCCCTGATAACTAATCCGTTAACTATGCTCTTACGAAAAACAGAACTGAACTCGTTCCGATGGACTGACTCACAGCAAACAGCATTTAATCGCATAACCGAATTATTGACAACGGCTCCACTTTTAGCACTTTACAACCAAAACGCACAACACGAGGTTCACACTGACGCCAGCAGTATCGGCTTGGCAGGTGTGCTTCTGCAGTCGACTGATGGGAGGACGTGGCAACCAACCATGTATTATAGCCGGCATTGTACCGAACCCGAAAGTAGATACCACTCATATGAGTTGGAAGCTCTCGCCGTCGTGGAAGTATTAGAACGATTCCGAATTTATCTCCTTGGTAAGAGGTTCCGCCTGGTAACCGACTGTTCTGCTGTCGCTAAAGTGCGAGCAAATAAGGAACTTCAACCTAAAATTGCTCGATGGTGGTTGAAGATCTCCGAATTCGATTTTGAGTCCGTTCATCGTCCAGGTAGTAGGTTAGCTCATGTAGATGCCTTAAGCAGGGCACCCGACCAGCCAGCTGAACCTCTAGAAACAGCCGGGTCCATCCTCGAAATAACAACCGACGTCAACGATTGGCTCTACGTAATGCAATTACAAGATGCAAAGCTGCGTGAAGTAATCGACATTCTTCAAGATAGACTAAAATCATCACGCGAACCAGAAATAAAGAAGTACTTCCGTATCCAAAATCACCGACTTTATCGCCAAACAGAAGGAGAGGGGCTAAAATTTGTGGTTCCCAAGGCTGTGCGTTGGCGCATTGCACAACTATGCCACGATAAGATGGGCCATCCAGCCCTAGAGAAAACTATTGCCCGAATTCGTACAACGTTTTGGTTCCCACAGATTCGCAAATACACCAAAAATTACATCGCAGCGTGCACCGACTGTTGCTACCGCAAGGCGCAAACCGGTAAAACAGAAGGTACGATGCATTACGACCCGGTAGAACCGATACCTTTTCGTGTGGTTCACATTGACCACCTTGGTCCTTTCATACGCAGCAAAAAAGGAAATTCCTATGTATTGGCAATTTCAGATTCGTTTTCAAAATATTTAATCGTCAAACCGGTTCGCGATACCCGAACAACACATGTTATACAAGCGTTAAACGATATAACTAGTTATTTTGGGCTACCGAAAAAAATTATTTCCGATCGGGGAACCGCCTACACTTCAAAAGCATTTACGGCGTACTGTGAGCAGAATGGTATAAAACATATTAAAACCGCCGTACGCACGCCAAGGTCTAACGGTCAAGTCGAGCGCGCAAACCAAACTATACTTAATTTTTTACGTACTTCTGTCGATAACCCGAAAGATTGGGACGTAATCCTACGAAACTTACAATTTACTATAAACTCGCAAAAGAACAAAACTACTGGACATAGTCCAAACGAACTTATATTCGATTTTAACTTACGAGATATCGTATATAACCAATTAGTGGCCGCTATCCACGACGACATAGACGAAAATTACGAAAAGTCACCAATAGCCGAAAAACGCGTTTTGGCATCCGAAAATATTGATCGTGAACGGGAAAAATGGAAAAAACGTTTCGACGAAAAGCATTCAACACCTCGTATCTATAACAGGGATGATCTTGTTCTAATTGAAAACGAAGCACCCGCTACCGGTGAATCGCGTAAATTGGAACCAAAATATCGTGGTCCCTACCGAATCGCCAAAGTTCTTAATAAAGATCGATACGTAATAGAAGATATACCCGGCATGTCTATAAAGTCGCGTAAATTTACATCTGTTTTCGAATCGAGTAAACTCAAACCATATTGCCAAAACTGTCCCGAACTTGATGACGACAGTTCATCAGATGAAGCAGACGATGACGAAATCGTGGTCGATTTCCTGTCAGGAACGGCCGAGTGTCAGCAATCTGGCAACCACGCATATGAAGCTGAATACAAAAACGACGAAACCATAGCTGAGAGTTAAAAAAGTCAGTCAGCGTTCGTCAAGTGCAGAGGATACAATCAAAATATTAACTGTGTAAAATTCTTCAATAAATACTTTGTAACTTTATTTAAATTAAAATTAAACTTTTAGTTACAACGGAAATAGGCCTCCTGACACCAGTGATGGTAACAGAAGCAGCAATGGAAGCGTGGATGTTGACGATTATGCAATTGCATACTATTGGTTATGGCAAAAAAATAAAAATCAAAAAAAAAACGCAAACAGATTAAACGAACAAATGTCTACCACACTGAACAAGTCAACAAACACTCGTGCTGGTTCGCGCACATTCACTGCTAAATTGACGTATTTAAGCAAAATTTATTTTGTCCAAGTAATTACTTGCTAATTCAGCGATTCGTCACATTTGATAGCTACATACATACATATATTTGGTGAGAAGCAATTGCCCAGCAGCAGAGTGGCCCACAGTCTTTGTCATTGCATCGCCAACAGCGAGTAGCCAACACCCAAACATGTTGTCCTTAAACATTCCTAGTGTCTGCGAGCCCCTTTACAACTTATTTATGCCATATTATGGATGTATGTTTGTATTTGAAAATCCTTCAGCTGATTAGTATGACTGGTTGTTATGCTAAACGGCTGGCAAACGTTTGTGTTTTAGAAATAATTCGCTTCACTTTTTCAGAGGCATTTGCGTGGCCAAAATGGATGTTATTGTTAATTGCGTTTGCAAGGTTAGAATTGAACTTAAATTTTTTTCCTATACAAAAATCGACGTCAAATTTTTTAATAAAAGGCATACATTTTGATATACATATTTAAAAAACTTGGAAACAGTCTAAACCTAAAACTTATGTAAGTGGTTTTGTTTTTCCTAAATTTGTGATTTGAACGAATAAATTACATAACAATCTTAAATAACATAAAATGTGAAAAGAATTTTTCCCATATAAATTTAAATTTAAAAAAATTATAAATAAATTATAAATTCCAGCATTGAGAATAAATGAATTTGTCAAAAAAAATTCTTCAGGTAAATCTAAATTGTTGGTACCAAATGAAATGTTTAAAAAAAATAATAGCAATTTGGGGAAAATATTGAAAATTAGCTTCGTTAAACCAAAATATGATTTAAATATTCCAGTATACATAAAAATACTGTTTTTTGGTTAATTATAATTTAAACTGTTAATGTTATTTTATTGACAATGAATTGGTTTTTCTTATTTATGTTTAATAAAATTAGGACTTAATATTTTAATATTTACAATTTATTGAAAATGCCCGTGTTGTTTAAACTAAACACGTAATTTCAAACAATTTGTACTGCCTGATTAACTTTAAAGAAAATTACCTACAAACTAGGCCAGTTAGAGATTTTTTTTGTATCTACAGTGCGTTGCCGAAACTTGGGACAGTCACGAAAAATTGTACTTGTGAAGTATTAGATTTTAATTAAAAGCAAAATTTGTATACGATATAAAGCTTTAATAACGGAAAACAATTAATTAGAAACTGTTGTAAGTGTTAAAGAAGTATAAAATATACAGAACGCTTTGAAAATCTATAATATTATACATATATTGACTCAATATAATATAGTACTGTTCAGTATTTAGTGACATTTCCTTTCGCCTCAATGATGGCGTTTATACGCCTTGGCATGCTTTCTATGCATTGTTTGGCCCTCTCTTTTATTTTGGGGGTTGTGATGTCAAATATCAATTAGCATAGATTTTCGATAGAGTTAATGTCGGTCGAACTTTCAGGCCAAGGTAAAACTGGAATCTTGTGGTCTTCTAAAAACTTGGTAACACTTCTGGCTTTATGACATGGTGCTGAATCATGCATTAACGTAAATTCATTATCATCCGGGAACTTTTCCTTGTTAAGTGTTGGTAGCAGGCGAGTTTGTGAAACTTGTATGTATTGGTCTCCTCTCATGGTTCCCTGAGCAAAGTAGAGCCATCGAACACCTTTAGCACTCATGACTGACCACACCATTAATTTGATGGGATATTTTACTTTTTCCACGACGCAGTCAGGGTGGTATTTTTCACCTGGGCTACGACTGACGAAGCTACTCCAGTCGGTTAGAATTTCGAATGTTGACTCATCTGAGAAACAAATCTAAAAAAATATGTTTTATAATTTTGAAACATATTATTTATAATAAATTGGAATAAGACAGCAATAGTAACTGATCTTATTCCAGTCCTCAACCGTCATTTGGCTGTGTTAACGAGACCAGTCAATTCGCTTTTTCTTAATTGCATCAGTCAAGCGACGGTTTTTTTCCCCGAGTTCTCCTGCTTAATCGTGCTTTGGTTATGCGCTTTCTTCCACTTTTGCCATTTTTGCCATATCTTCTATATTCCTTTAATAGTGAGTCGTATGCTGGATAAGAGTTTTAGTCTCAGATTTTTTTCTGGGGGACAAATTGCAGCCAGGACTCATGCTGGAAGGCGAAGGACATAATAATTAAACTATTATTATTTAAATTATTTGTAGCACAAATATAAAAATAACTTGGTTTTTAGTATTCAGTACTATGCAGCTGTCACACTACTTTAAAGTTTGTAGCAAACAAATATTATGTTTAATTCTTAACATCCACTTAAATTTTAAGTTATACAAACACAGCAGAGATAATTAATAAAATCCAGCAACACTTGCAACACTTTTAAACTGCAGCCAAGTGCCTCCAAAGTAATAAAATTATGAAAAATATGACTGTCCCAAGTAATTTGCTAAGCCAGTGTATGTACATACATACATACATACATACATATGTATACTGTTTGTATATCTTCGACTCACCTTTTTATGGTTTTAATTTAGTTGCATTAATTTTTTTATTTATTGCCTTTTGAAAAAATTTAGCTTTTAGATAATTCTGTAATGAAACAAAAAATAACTTTTGTACAATTTAACCTGGAGTAATAATGTTAAGTTTATGAATTTCTTTAATTTCTTTTGACCACCCTGTAAGGCAGCAACGTACAGCTAGCGTGTTAGTACCATTTTACTGCCTACTTCTAGGCGCAAATTAACGTGATGCCACTTGCTGTTAAATTAATATACCAAAACGTGGTTGACGTGCAAACGCATGACCAGTTGAACAAACATATGTATGTACATTCGAGTGTATGTACATATTTACATAATTAAAAAAAATAAATAGTAATCATTTAAAGCAAATTAAATTGGACTTCTTTGATAACGTTCTTATCTCCAAATGGTGCATTTTGTTTTTGTGACTTTTTGAATACTCATTATGTAGCTGATATACAGGTTTATGTTTTTGTATACATATTTATGTATGTATGCATTTACTATATGCGTCAAGTATAATGCGATTTATTTTTTCTTTCTAATGTCGTCTTAAAAAATTGTATTTCCAAAAAAATTGTTCGTGTTTAACCACTGGAGATGCCGGGGATTGAACCCGGGGCCTTTCACATGCAAAGCGAACGCTCTACCACTGAGCTACATCCCCTTAATACCCTTAACTGACCAAGTTATTGCCGGTTAGTTTTGGATTAGATATGTTGTTGTTGACTTTCTCCGCTGTACGAATAAAAGTATTTAAAGACCTAATTTTTCACATGTGTTAATACTAATAAATACGAGTACATAAATAAAATAATAATATGAACATATGTATGTATGTATGTTCGTACACACATACATACCTATAGATAAACACATATTATACAAATTACACTTATGTTTTCTTTTATATTTATTTTTTGTGCAGATTTGAGTTTACGAGGTTTTTTTTACTAAACTTTTTTTTTTATTAAATACGGATACAATTTGATTGATTTAAATCAAACTATTTTTTAGTTTAAAATAGAATAAGACTGAAGAAACAAATTGTTTCGTTTTCCTTCATGCATCATTTACTTTTTTAATGGGGTTTTTTGGGGTTTTTACATCAAGTGTCTATATTTGTTTTTCCTTTTTGTAATATCTGGAAAGAAACCTTTGTTTTTGTTTGAACGTAAAGAAGCATTTTATTTGATTTTTTTAAGCGACCATCCGCGGAACGCATACACCGCATAAAAGAAGACCTAAGTAATATAATTATTAGCACATTTGGAAAATTTAATTGTTTCTAATTATTAAAAATTTTTTTTTAACAAAATTCGGTTCATTTTCTAACAAAAACCATAAAACCGCCTTCTATTTATACTCTATGCAAAATGTACAATGGTATAACCAATTTTCATCGAATTTTGGAGTTTGTAAATAAATTGTATTATCCTTTTTAGTAGCTCATTATATTTTAGTGTAACAAATAGCAGATTTCAAGTGCCTACAAATTACCACTGATTTTTGAGAATTTTTGTTACTGATAATTTCCTCCAAATAACGAAACCCCGCGATTATTTTTTCTATACATAGAAGGTGTGAGCGTTAACAATAAAAATAAATAAAAACTATTAAAGCTAGAAGTATGTTTATAAAGGGAGTTTGTTTTAGACAAAAGGTTTTTAAGAAGAGTTTAGCTTTATTATAAACATGATTTGGGGCAAGTGAACGCCGCGGCTGGCTCGAATAAACTCCAGCCGAGAGGCCCACCTTTCGACCACTTTTTGCAGCAATGGGGATCGTATGTCAGCAATAATGGGCCGGATATTTTCCTTAAAGGCGTCTTGAAATGGCATATTAAACGGAGTATTAATCAAGTAACAGCTGTCAAAAAGACCAACTCCAAAAAAAAGTATTGCCTCATTGTAAACCACACGTCTAAAGAAAACATTCACAACACTGTCGAATTGTCAATGACAATATTTTAAGACGGTTTCGCCAACAACTTCAAGTGAAACCTAAATATTTTTTTTTTAGTTTGCATAAAAAATTAAAAAAAGTTATAATCATATTTCATTTAAATTGCTTTCGGGAAATAGGCCCATAGACTCCAATCGCTAATCATTAGTCTCAAAATAAAGACAGCATGAATGATTCCAATGTTTTTGATTTGAAATATTTTTAAAAGAAACTGTGTTTGAGAGCAGACACTCAATATTGCGACTTTTGTGATAATCATGTGTAGGTATGTATGTATGTATGTATGTATGTAGACATTGGGCATTTTAATCTAATTTCATTTTATTTCAATAACAAAAGTATGTTTCACTTATAGCACTTTTTCCAGCTTTTAATTAAATTGAAGCTCTTTAAGCGTACAAAATAAAAAAAAAATAGCTAACTTACTAAGTGAAAACTGCTGTTGAATTTTATTGATGAATTGAATTATGAAAAAATACGCGATTTTATGTCTTAAACCTAGGCCTATAACTGAGAGAAGGATGTGTAGGAGGGTGTTCTATTTTTTCGATGCTTTTGTAAAGCCGGTAATCGAATTATATGAAAAATGTCAATTTGAAATATAACCCGGTTTCTTATCTTTAAATCAAGAAACAACCGGGTAAACCGTATTTTTCAGTATCAGAGTAGAAATATCTACGGTCGAATAGAAATAAAAAGCGAAAATACCATAAACTAAATAAAGTCTTTATTTAAAAACAATATCGATACAAAACAAATTCAAATTATTTTAAATTAAGTTTAAAACAAAAAAAAGAAAATGATCAACAATTTTTCTCGAGCAAGAAAAAAGTTATACACACAAACATACATACATACATACATGTAACTAAATGAAATTAATTTTATGAAAGAAATCTCTAAACAAATAATTTGCAGCTTAAATGTTTTGGGGCCAATCTAATTTTTCCTTTAGCTCATTGCGCTAGAAGGACTTATTGTCATTAAGGCGTTTCATAATTTTTCAAAATTTTTTTGTCCTTTTATAACATTTGTCTAAATATATAAAATCTTCTAAAATTTTTTTGTTACATTTTTTCTGTTAATTATTTGGGTTTTGAATATATCTAATGGTCTTACCTTATTGATAAGCATTTCGTGGATGCCGTTTGAATAAAACATTAAATGGATAAAAAAATAGTCGATGTGCTGCCGTACTTATATTATTTCTCAAAGTCTATATGTTTACAAATAGGTAAAAAACCGGGTTTAAAGAGTAAAACACCTGATTTATTTGATATTCGAAAAGTGAAGATTTCAAAAAAAAAACGTACAAAAATTCATAAAAAAACGCGGAGAAAACCGATTTGAAAAAAAAAAACCCGAATCAATCACTCTAATGTGTAGTGAGCATTGCATGCATTATTACTCGGCATTAACTTCCTGCGATCTTCCAGTGGATTTGTGAGCCAAAATATATTATTTTATTTAATTATTCATTTACTAACTTATTATTTAATTAATAAATTTATTTATTTTAAGAGTTTTAAGTTTAATTTCATCATTTCTTCGTTTTTTTTTGTGTTTTGACATTTCATCAGTTTTTTGTTTTTTTAATTCATCATTTTTATTGTCCCTTTTTCATCGTTTCATTATTTCTTTATGAAAATGCATTGTCATCTGAACTAAACTAATGAATCAACATTCGACTACGTAAGAAAATAAGAGCTTTTAATTTTGGTATTCTTAAATCAAAAACTACAACAACTAATATTTGTTATATTTTTTTTTAATAAATAGAAAAAAATCATCTACATATCGAGCCATAACCGCCAAAATGACGTAACCGACAAATACAAATTTTTAGAGAAGAAGGCCCATTCTCTTAAATTTATCGGCAGAAGCAAAGCGCTTTTTTAAGAAAAAACAACGTAAATCTTGTGTACAAAGGTGCATTTAAATGTGAAGCTTAACTGCGGAGAAAATTAGCTAAAAACCATCTTCTGATTAAAAAAATTGATTTGTTGCCAACGTCCTTTTGGCGGTTAGGGCTCGATATATACAAGAAATTAAAAATTTTCTGTATTTTTACTATTGTTTTTTATTTTTTGTAAACATTATGTTAAAAAAATATGTAAAGGTGTTTATTTTTTTAAACGTATGTATGTTTTTCAATGAGGTAATACTTTTTTCGGGGTTGGTTTTTTTGACAGCTGTTGCTTGATTTATACTCAGTTTGGTTTGCCATTTCAAGACGCGTTATTGATGACATACGGCCCCAATTGCTGCAAAAATTTATTCGAGCCAGCAGCGGCGGTCATTTGCCCGAAATCATTTTTTTTAAACTAATGGCAAACTCTTATCTTTGTAATAAAGCTAAATTCTTGGCCATAGCATTAAATTATATGCGTTTTATTACTTCTTACAAACCACATGTCTAAAAAAAACCCTTTATATCCACGACTTTTTATTTAGGAAAAGGTAGCCCGAAGATAAGAAACAGAGCTTCTGCTAATTGATGTCTGAAAAGAGCGAGTAAGACTACACAACTTTTTTAAACTTTGTAGAAAACTTTGTAAAATTATATCTAAGAATTATTGTATTAAGGCATCTATTCTAAATCTAAGTCTCACAATTGATCATCGGGCGATGAACAAATCAAGAAAAAACTATTTTTTTTTTACAATTTTTTTTTTATTGGCCTTAAATGATTAATAATTGACAAGTTGATTGAGCTCGAAGCCACTTAAATTAAAAAAAAAGAAGTCTGAGAACTTCTACAACTAAAACTGAAAACAAAAAAATTTTTTTTTTTAATATAAAAATAAAATAAAAGAGAAGAACATAGTAGTTTAAAGTTTTTGTGACTTTCGATTACATCAAAATATGGAATTCCGACATAGTTCGTTTGTTTGGAAAATCAGAAAGTGTTCCATCCCTGGTTCAAGAATATGGAAAATCGGGTGTATACATTTGTAAAATTGGATATACACGTAGTAACATACATACCATATGTACATACTTATGTATATGTAAATAGCAAAAAAAAACAGACAACAACGACAGCTACATACATACATACTTACATTTATGTATAAAAACACACATACATATGTTCATACATAAAACCATAGGTGAGCATTCGCCACCAAACAAATCGCTGTCATAAATTAAACACTTTTGTTTACAAATTTATTGCAAGTGCCTGGCTGCTGCGGCCAGTGTTGTTGCTACTGTTACTGTTGCCAACTTTGTTATCTCTTTATTGTCATTTGCGGAGCAGTAACATCTTCATTGTGTCAATAATGCAAACAGCATTGGCTAACAATAACTACAACAACTTACAGTTGGGTTTACACTATGTACTGCAGCAGCAACAGCACCAACAACAACAACAAACCAAAGCGTAGTAGCAATAAAAGCTGAAAAGAGCTGCGCGTATGCAAAATAGGTGGATAGAGGCTATGGTGGCGCTGCTGCTGTTGTTGGTAGAGCCAAATGGAGGATGCCCTTGCCACCGTTGCCGCTGCCGATAATCGGCCGACTGCTACGACGACAGGCAAAGCAATTGCGCAACCATGGTTAGAGCGAGTGCCTCCTCGATTTCTGTGAGGCAAAAGGTGTGTTCATCGCATTTCCATAGGGCACCAACACTGCGGATGAACATGGATACATACATACATATATACATATATAAATATGCTTGTTTGCAAAACATTTATGCGCAAAAGTGAACGGTGAAAACCCATTGTATGAAGCCATACATACATACGTCTCTTTGGCGCATGCGCCTCCAGCTGCAGCGAACGCATAGCCAACCAAGCGCTTGCAACTGTATGTATGTACATACATACATACATACATACTCGTACGCATGCGCGGCTTAGTTACATATACATACATATGTATGCATGTATGTGCTCTCAGATGAATTTTAAATGATATGTTAATAGCAAGAAAAATAAAAATCGTTTGTAAGCAGCGCTTGCACCTACAATATAAAAATTTGCAGATGAAGTAATTCTGCTTTTTAACATTTTTTACTTGAATTTTTTTTTTTTTTTTTGTACCTAGTAGAAAAACAAAATTGATAAGCGCTACACAATGCACAGTTGTTTGCAGTTTAAAATCTATGTAAAATTTATGCGAATGTTAAATATGCGCGCGCGCGATCTGCAACACACGCTGTTACATGACGCATTCGTACGATAGCCACATGCGCGTCTGCGCACAAAACAATGCCCCAGCCAAATCTATTGGGGAGTGGGAAGAGTCACGATCTTCTAGCCGGCAGCGCCGTGCATTCATTGACAAGTATTGTAAATATTATAAAAAAAAATAAAAAAAAAATAATGTCAATAAAAACAAAAACAATAACAACCAGCTAGGTGAGTGCTCCTAAAGCGCTGCAAGGTATTTAGTGCTTGACAGGCGTACAAATCGGTGGTTTGGCGCTTGCTTTAATAAAGTTGTTGCCGGTGTTAAATACATACATACATATACATATGTACATATATGTATATGTATTTATGTACATACGAACATAGAAAACGTTCAAGTACATTTCAGAAAATATTGGGATGTTTGTGCCACTTGAAATGTGCATTTTATTTCACTAAAACTAAATCGAACTAAGTTCAAAATAAAAAGGCGAAAATGGCGCAAAAATATTTTGCTTTATTTAAAAAAATTGTGTTTAGAGTTAGAAAGCGTTTTTTGTTGAAATAATGTGAGCACTTAGATAAATTTCTGGCGGTACGCAATCTTGTTCAACGTCACAGGGTTTTTGGCTATTGAGAAAGCAAAGGAAATAATAAGACTGATGACTTAGCTAGAAGTGCAAAAAAGTTGTTGTGGATTTTGGGAGGATACAGTCGAAAATGCTTTAGTAAGTTGCCTCAAAGAACAATCTAAGGATACTACTTACAGAATTTCACAGAACGTATCACTGTAGACTTCACGGCCATCTTTCCTGGTTGGAAATATAAACTAGTGAGTCGTGTAGCGTCTGCGACTTGGTCGCCGATACAACACTGCGCTTGCTACTCGAATAAGACGCCATTTCGAGGAGACGTGCAAAATGTTTAGGTCTGCCAAGACCCGAGCATATTTCTTCAATTCCTGAGTGTGCTGTTGTTGTATGAATTACTGTAAAGAGTTTAAAGCCACAAAGAACATACAGATTAAATACTCATTTCATTTCTTTATATATTTTGTAAAACATAAAAACACATTAAAAGTTTTAACTCCCTCAAAATATATTTTAACCGTAGAACAGTCTTGGGGTCGTTTTCGATCAAACTTACATTTTAAGTTACAAACTAACTACTTCAGATTTAATATATTTATCCAATACTCTGTGACTTTGTTGCTGGGTGGGTAAAGCATTGAAAAAGTTTAATAAAAGCAATATTTTGACAAAATATTTAAACTAAATATTGACTTGAGCTCTATCGATCTTAGGGTCGTTTTCGACCGACAATAGTTTTTATATGTGTACATATGATCATGGCATGTTTTATGTAATTTAGATGATAGCATGATATTTTCAAAATGGAAAAATATAATAGAAGTTTTCACACGCAACTTTGTTATTTGGTATTCGTTAAATTTTTACACGTATTTGTTTGTATAATGCCGGCATTCTGTAAAATTTACAAAACCAAATTTCGTGTAAAAATTTAACAAATAACGAATACCGAATAACAACATTGCGTGTGAAAACCCCTAATATTTATTTATATATGTATAATAATTTTCTTTCAGTTTATTCGAGCAAGTGTAGAAATTGTTCAAGCCTAACGGAATATATTCATTGAAATTGTATGTATGAATGTGACTGCTTTCACAGAATTGTTGTTATAATTATTTTTTCTGTTGGTTTGAGTAAGTTCTGAATTGTCTAGACATAACGGTATATAGCTACATATTTTATAGTTGCTGAGCAAATATCAAAGTGATTTTATACGGTTGCCAACAACAAACGAGCTCATTGCATTTGTGTAGTGAGTGGCCCGCCTGCGAATTATCATTATTTTTTGGCTACTTGTTACACAATGATTTTAGTCGTTGCTAATCTGTACCGCAAATATGTCACGCAATCGAAATAATTTGTTATCAGAAGATCAATTACGCGCAATACTAGAACAATCTAGTGATGATGATATTTCAAGTGATAGTGAAAATGAATTTGTGCCTGACAACGAAAGTTAAAATAGTTCGATTGAATATGTCAGTGAACAAGAAGAATCACCTACAGAAGGTGTAGGAAATGATTTCGTTTCTAAAGATGGAACTAATTGGAGTGCAGTCCCATTGTCTACTTGTAAGATTATTAGTTTGATTCATATTCGTTTCATTTAAATATACTCTTATTTTAGCCGGACGAATTCGTGCAGAAAATATTATTACAATGAAGACTGGAGTAACTCGCTACGCCAGTTCACGCGTTTCTAATGAAGTTGATTCATTTTTGCTATTTTTTCCTCCTCAAATCGAGGGAATCATAGTTGAGAGTTGCAACAAATTTGGCAAAGAAACATTTACTAATAATCATATTGAGTTAGATAAAAATTTGCTCCACGCATATTTAGGAGTTTTAATTCTTGCAGGTGTTTATAAGTAAGTTATTTCATGCGTAAATTATTTTGATTCACTTGAGTATTAGTTTTCACAGATCTAAGAATGAACGTGTGGAAGATTTTTTTGATGAAGATTATGGTCGGCCGATATTTAGAAGTATTATGTCCCTACGCACATTTCTGTATGTAACAAAAGTCCTTAGGTTTGACGACACAGCTAATCGCAGAAGAAATCAACTCTCATCAAATGATAAATTCGCACCGATTCGTGAATTGTGGGAAAAATGGGGTGATTTGCTTCCAAATTTTTATAACCCTGGTGAATGCGTCACTATTGATGAACAATTGTTGGGTTTTCATGGCCGTTGCGCATTTAGGCAGTACATGCCGAGCAAACCTGAAAGGTATGGATTAAAATTTTGGATGCTTGCGTGTGCTAAAACTTCTTACGTATGGAACATACAGCCCTACTTGGGAAGATCGACGGGTGCTTTACCGGAGCGTAACCAGGGCCAACGCGTAGTATTAGATTTGATTCGGGATTTAAAAGGCCACAATGTAACGATGGACAATTTCTTTTCGTCATATGAATTAGGTCTTATGATTTTTAGTTAATATGATTTTTGCATTCATAATAAAATAGTCAGGGTCAAAAACGACCCTAAGGTTGTTTACGTCGTAAAAATTAAAGACTGTTCTACGGTTAATATCTTCCGGATATCGTCTGCCCTATCGCTGAGTAAGTCGTAAAATACGAAAAATTTGCTATCGCTGTTTCCGTGTGAACTCGAAAAAAGTGCTGCCAAACTCAAATGCCAAATTTAGAGATTTCAACATCATCTAGCACAAAGTAATTACACAAATTTTCGCAGAATAATTTATTTGTATAGATCTATTCTGGATTTATTAAACAAAATGAATATCCTTTAGAGTGCCAGAATAATATTTCTCAATTAAGAAAGGCGACAAAATTTAAACACCAGTTAAAATGCAGCGGAAAACAAATCAGCATTTGTGTATGCGGTTGGAGTTCTAAAAGATGGCATCTGAAGTATTCCGAGATCGTCGTCAATGAATGAGATCCATAGACTGGCTTCGGTTCGGTGGTCCCAACAAAATGTTTCTAGTTTTGAATACCTTGCAGTCACGGCTATGCGCTCTATGGACAAATCTGAAAATGAGTAACGACAAAACCGAAATGCGAAAATGGACTTCAAAGCAAAATCTTGATTTTCGGGTTAAAATTGTGTCCAAAAAGTGTCCACCTCCTGCTTTTTGAATTTGGTGTTATAAACTCCAAATACTGAACTTTTCTGCAACTATTCTATTAACTGAGCGTAATGCGAAAGCGTTGTTAAAAATTTTGATCCCAAATGGAAAACAATCAACAAGAAAGAAATTTGCTTTGAATAAAAACATTTTTATAAAAATTTTTATACTCACAATCTCACTTAGTTTCTGTATTATTATACATTATTGAAATAAAGTGGCTATCCTTTCTGAATATGATTGTTAAAATTTTCTCCGACAACAAAAACACGTCGTAACAAATTCATCGAAAAATCTACGAAATTGCGCTACAAATGAACTCACCGATGCAACTCTACGAATTTCGAATTTCGTTACAGTATGCAAAACCCGTATTGGTACACCTTCTCATAATAATAAACATCAAAATTGTTTTCAAATGTATCATAAAATAATCGGTTATAAACAATTTGTATCATTGGAAAATTAATAATAGTAAGTAAAATCTAAATCATACAGCCGTACTCCCTGTTTCACATTCACAAATTTCCCTGTAGATTCGGTTTGAAATTACATGTTTGGTGCTCCCAATTTCACATTCACATATATTTTTGTGAATTGAATCCGAATGCTTGGTTGTATGTGAAATGAAAAGTAAATAACAAAAAATGTGTGAATGTTTAATTATTCTCGATTGGAATAATTTGTGAAATTGGGAGCACACTAAATAACTTTCACAGACAATTTTTAAAATCACATTGTGGAATTGAAATGTGAAACTGGGAGCACGGCTGATAGAAAAGTATTTTTCTAATAGCGGTCACCCCTCGGCAGGCAATGTCAAACCTCCGAGGGTATTTCTGCCATAAAAAAGCTTTTCATTAAATACATCTGCCGTTCGGAGTCGGCACAAAATTGTAGGTTCCTCCATACATTTACAGATTATTTCTGGAGAATTATGAAATTTGTTTAGTTGTTATGTTTTTGTGGGATATCGTCGTTGTTTTATGACATCAGACTTTCATTGCCGCATAAACTCCAACAATTGTTTTTTTGATATTTGGAGACATTTTTCTCCATTCAAGTTTTATAAGATTTTTAAATAATCACAGCCACTAATTTTGAATCGGGTTTAGTTCTGGGCTTTGGGGTGGTGTTTTAATTGAGAGTTAAACAGGATGTATAACCTCGCAACTAGCGCAGTGTGTTTTGGATCGTTATCCTGCTGTAATAAAAATTTCTTCTAACAACCTACAACAACCTATGATATAAATTGATTTTAACCGATTGTTTTAAGATACATTTGAAAAAAATGATTGATATTTGTTTTTATGAGAAGGTGTACTAATACGAGCGTAGCACACTGTAAGTATAACTTATAAGTTATAAGATAATTATCTGCCTTTTTTTACTTAAAATTAACAATATTTTTCCTTATAAATTTTTTTTTCATTAATTAAAAACAAATATTTATTCTTTAACTAAATCTATTATATATAAATCATAGTTTTAATCTTAGCTCTAAATTCAGAATACAATTTTAAAAAGTTGTCATTGCGATTTAACAATTTGAAAATTTTAAGTCACTAAGCTTATCTGAATATTCTTGAAGTTATTTTTGGCCGAGTGTATTGCATATTTACTATGTACCTTTAAAGCATGAACAAAATCTAAATTTTTTTTTGTACACTCATACAAAGCAATTTTGATTTCTATATACAAAATAATGTATTGACTACTAAATTTTTTTTATTTACTTGTTTATGCTCTCTGCAAATTTAAATATACAAATGAACATTTGCTTTATAAAACATTAAATTGAATTAATTTATTTTTAATTTTATAAAATAATATATATGTACATATATATAATAATATATAAAAAAGTAAATAAAATAAATAAATAAATTTAATTTCGGCAAATTAATAAATATAATTTCCGCAAAGTGATATTACAAAAAATCTCCGGATACCGGCATTGTCATTGGTAAAACCCGATATGTTGGAATTGCAAAAGTGGTCCGAAAATTTATGATTTAATTATAATCAAAGTGTTGTCTGTTGATTAAACAATTATCCTATAAATATCCCAGGATTTTGATCTTTTTCAGCGATTGAATGATATGCGGCCATATATGCTTATATATATACTGTGCATGTAAGTTCAATCACACACACACACACACACGCTGGAACTCAAACGGCAACACTAAGCTTGCCAGTTCAGAAGCCCAGAAACTTCTCCAGACTGGCAAAATTAAAATCGGCTGCGTCATCTGCCGTATAAGAGAGCGCGTGCAACTCCAAAAGTGCTTTAAGTGCCTTGAGTACGGTCACATGTCTAGAAACTGCTCTAGCAAGACGGACAGGTCGAAACAATGCAGAAAGTGTGGCGTAGAAGGTCATTTTGCGAAAGAATGTAAAAACAGCCCACACTGTGTGCTGTGTAAATCTGCTAATGGGGATAACCTCGACCATATAGCTGGAAGTTACAAGTGTCCACCTTTCAGGAAGGCTTTAACGAACCGACGCCCATGAGAATCATCCAAATAAATTTGAACCACTGCGAAGCCGCACAAGATCTGCTATCACAGACGGTCAGAGATGCAAGAGCAGACATAGCAGTCATAAGTGAACCTTACAAGTGCAAAGATGATGGAGCGTGGGTCAGCGATATTAAAAAATCCACAGCTATCTGGCTATGCGGCGCATACGCATTCCAAGAGACGCTTAACGCCGACGAAGGATTCGTGCGCTGTAAAATAAATGGGCTACATATTATAAGTTGCTACGCAAGGCCAAGTCTCTCGGTAACAGAGTACCAGCAGCTATTGTTCAATATCGCCTCAGAAGCTCGTGGCAAGTCTCCGTTGATCATTGCGGGCGACTTCAATGCCTGGGCAGTGGAATGGGGTAGCAGATTAACGAATAAGAGAGGGGAGATGCTCCTGGAAACATTCGCCCAGCTCGATGTTACGGTTCTGAATACAGGCTCTGCGCTGACCTTCAGAAAAATGGGTACTGGCTCGATAATAGACATTTCCCTTGCAAGCGATTCGCTGGCCCAGAAAATCAAATGGATGGTAAGCGAGGAGTACACCCACAGTGACCACCAGGCCATTATAATAGATATAGCGGAGAAAAGAAACAAGCAAATGCCAAAGCTCACAGGTCCAAAATGGAAGGAAACGATGCTCGATAAAGATGTCCTGAAGTATATGGTGAAAGAGCTTACAACCATTACAGGACCAGCAGAAGAGGTGGTGAGTCATTTGGCTTCTGGCCTAACTGAAGCTTGCGATGCATCAATGCCAAGAAGGTCAACAAATAAGAAATTCGCACCGTGCTATTGGTGGAACAGGGATATAGAACTACTAAGAAAACAATGCCTAAGTGCTAGACGGAAAATGCAGCGAAGCAGAGGGAGGCCAGAGTTTTCCGATAACCTAAATGCTCTTAGAAAGTCAAGGAAGAGCCTTAAAGCTGCTATAAAAGATAGCAAACTGGACAATTTTAAGAAAATATGCGACGCAGCAGACATAAATCCCTGGGGCACTGCTTATAGGGTAGTGCTAACAAAAACTAAAAGCGTTAAATCACCAAGCATTACGTGCCCAAAAATGCTGAGAAATATCATAACAACCCTTTTTCCACAAAGGGACGAGGACATACCATCAGTCTTCCCATGTTATGAGAAAAGTGAAATCCCAAGGGTAACCGAAGAAGAGTTGCTAATTGCATGCAGGAAGATTCAAAACCGCAAAGCTCCAGGGCCCGACGGCATTCCAAATAAGTCCCTGAAGGCCGCTATTATAGCGCGGCCAGACATATTTGTGCATGCTTTCAACTCATGCCTTATAGAAGGTTATTTCCCAGTAAGGTGGAAGAAGCAAACCCTGGTGCTATTACCCAAAGGCAACAAACCCCCAGATGAGCCGTCGTCTTATCGTCCGATCTGCTTACTGGACACGCTGGGAAAAGTTCTGGAAAGGATTATATGCAACAGGCTAACGTCGTTTGCCGAAGAAAATGGGTCTCTCTCGATGAACCAGTTCGGTTTTTTTCGACGTTGCATCGGACGCCATAAAGGGCAAGAGATGGCTTGGCGGGAAAAAGGAATACTGCGCCATAGTAACACTAGACGTCAAAAATGCTTTTAAGACCGCAAGCTGGCGATGCATTATAGATACACTTATAAGAATAGGCACTCCAAGCTATATCATAAAAATAATAGCGAGCTATTTTTCGAACCGCAAGCTTCTGTACAGAAGCGATAATGGGCCGGAGATGTATAACGTGACAGCAGGGTCCCACAAGGATCTGTCCTTGGACCACTCCTGTGGAACCTTATGTACGATGGTGTCTTGAGCCTGGAAATGCCTCGACGTACAAAAGTGGTGGCTTTCGCAGACGATGTTGCGGTAGTAGTTGTGGCAAAACATCTACATCAAATTGAAGCTGCAGCCGGAGAAGCTGTTTTAAAAATCAAAACGTGGCTTAACTTAATGCACCTAACGTTGGCCGACCACAAGACCGAGGCACTTTTGGTAAGCAGCAGAAAGACAGTGGAGTTTCTGAATATTCGCGTGGGGACAGGGATCATTACGTCAAAGCCCGCTATCAAATACCTAGGTGTAAAGATTGACTCACGACTTAGCTTCAAGTCCCATTTAGAGTTCGTTTCAAAGAAAGCCTCGACAGTGCAGTCAAGCTTGTCGCGTATTATGTCAAACGACGGAGGACCAAGGCATAACAAACGAGTTCTTTATAATAATAATAATAATAATCCCAACGGTTTTATCCCTCCATACCCGCCCGACCGACGCGAGGGGCGCATCCGCATGACGCACGGATATATAAAAAAAAAAAAATTTGTTTTTTCATATATGTTGCGCCGAGTCATGAAAGGCAGAGGTTTGTTAAGTGTCGAGATCTAAAACTGTTCAGCTACAGAACAAATGCTCATCAGCTGATCGAATAGTAATATATGTATATGTATGTATGTATTAATTATTGAGAGAATTGAGTATATTTTTCTTTATGTAAAAAAGTGAGTCTGAAATATCAAAAGAACCGGAGTGAGTGTTAAAATCCTGACGCAAACTACGGAGTGGCTCATTTAACTCAAAATTGCTTTTACATGGCTTCAGAAAAAGAGGCCGGAAATTTCTTGAAATTCTGGAGGGAACGTTTAGTTTTATTTCGCTAAGAAGAGATGGGCTAGAGATCAAGCCTGTCAGTAACTTGACCAAAAATACAATGCCTAGCATTTCTCTGCGACTAGCAAGTGTAGGAAGATTAATGAGTTTTAAACGACTTATATATGGCGGCAGGTTGTACTGAGAATCCCAACGAAAATTCCTTAAAGCAAAAAGTAGTAGGGTTATTAACTCAATCCTCCTATATGCGGCCCCAATCTGGGCAGACGCTCTGATCGTAAAAAGCAACGCGAAAAAGATAACAACTGTCCATCGGCTAAGCGCCTTACGAGCAGTCTGCGGCTTCCCCACAATTTCAGACGAAGCCTCTTTTGTCATAGCTGGACTGATGCCAGTAGATATTATGGCCCATGAAATGAAACGAATTTATGATAAGCTTTCCGAAAGCAATGGAAGATTAAACCCAAAAGTAGTAAAGGCAGAAGAAAGGGAAAACTCAATGAACATTTGGCAGGCCAAATACCAAATATCAGCAAATGGGTTGAGAGAAACCACGGTGACACAAACTTTCATTTAACACAGTTTCTCTCGGGCCATGGGGTGTATCGAAAATATTTAAACAAATTTGGACACGATAGCTCCCCTTGCTGCCCAACATGCAGAGTCTGCGACGAAGACGCAGAACATATTATGTTCCAATGCCCACGCTATGCTCCTCAAATCCGGGCAATTTTGAACAGAGAAACCTTCATTGACTCCATGCTTCAGTCAAATGAAAAGTGGAATGAAATATGCGCTCATGTAACGCGCATTCACATAGACCTGAGAAACGCAGAGATGGCAAGACGTCGCCAACGAAGCAAATAAGCTAACCAGCCCCGTGAGGTAATACCTTTTTTGGCAGTTCCGCGGGGAGAATGGTCGTGGTGGAGAGGGTTTAGTATCGTAGGTGTAGCTTAGAGGCTGCAAGTCGTGCATGCTGCTATGGCGGCATAGCAGTACACATGAGAGTTACCTCTTCACGGGCGTCAACCCAAAAAAAAAAAAAAAAACACACACACACACATACATACATATGTCTATGCGATTCGAAACGATTGCCGCTTTTAATGGTTGAAAAGGCAAATAGTAAAAATTAACTAAAAATTACAAAAATTCTATTTGAAAAGAACAATAAAAAAATTGTCAGCTAAACGCTTGGAGATGCCGGGGATTGAACCCGGGGCCTTTCACATGCAAAGCGAACGCTCTACCACTGAGCTACATCCCCATACCGCCTATACCGCGCTTGAGGTAGTCGAATGGTCTGTTATCACCCAATTCGGGGTAGTGAAAAGATCGCTTAGAAATTGTTCTTAACTTTAAATCATGTTAATTATAACTGTTATTTATTCATTCTTCATTTATTCACCTATGTACATACATACCCGTGTATTACTTAACCTTTACGAGCTTATTTGCTTTTGTTTGATGTTTTTGAATGTGCAAACCAAAAAGAACCTAAACAGGTTTATGAGTAAAAAACTTTTTGAAATAATATTTCCTTATAGTACATACATTTTTGGATGCACACAGGCCCAGTAGTCAAATGTAAATACTAGTTGTCCACTACTTCATAACTTCAGATAGTAATTGACAGATTTAGGTCAGAAATGTACCAGTTTCATACTTGCAAAAAATAAACAAACAAAATATACTAGTCAAATTGGTTCAAATTGGTAAAGGCTAGTCTTTTTCGGACTAATTCGATTTTAATCGGACTAAAGTTGTAAACTTGTTTTTTTTTCTGACTAGTATGGTGTTTTACTGCAGGGAGTATGTGATAACCGCAAAAATGCACCAATACAAACAAATATCAAACTAACGCTATTGTAAAAGTCGTTTTTGTAAACAGTAACAACTTACTTCTTACTACTGTTAAGTCTAAAATTGCTTTATGGCACTTTTCCAAAAAAAAATATACACAATTAACTACAATCGTTAAAAAAATTTTATTTTTCCTTTCACGGCAGTGAATACAATAAAACTTAAGGACTTTCTAAAACCATTTCAGTTAAATATGTGACGCGAGATATTCACTTATTGCCACTTACTACTAACGAATTATGTATGTATGTTTATACGTAAATATATCACTATTAGTGATAATTTTACTGTTGAAATGTGTTAAAAGCGGCTTTTTTTAGTGCAACTGTGCACTAAATATCATATCTTTATATTAATAAATACCAACATATATGTATATACATATATATATTTATATATATATATTAAAGATCCAACGATGATAGATATAGACTTGATTTTTAGGGGCACATCGAGGTTTTTTGGAATGTGCCTACCACCTTTCAACGAATATTCAAAATAAAACTGCTCCATCTAATACCGCAAAGTTCTCAAGCTTCTGCCGAATGATAAATTCTGCGCCATTATCACTTTGCTCCCCGAAAACTTCCGATGCAGGTTTCTGGCAGGCCAAGTACGAGTTATTTGTGGTTTCAAGCTTCTTTTCGTTTGCCCTGCTAAAATCATAACGTGCGACGCCTACTCTCTCAGCATAGCTGCCCTGTTATCATTTGGTGTCAGAGCAGCTTCATTGCCGAAAATACTATTGTTTTTCCTCAAAGAGAGTACTCGTTGCGATCTACTCCTACTTTCCATTCTTTCCATCTTATGCCAGTTTCTTAATTCCGAGCTTTCAGGTAGCGCGGACGTGTCTGATCCCTTGTAGAATGCCGAAACCTGAACGGAAGTAACCTCTCTTGTTAGTTTGTATCCTGTATGCTTGGAGATCAGCTAGTCGTTAAGACGTGGTCTGCACACTCTAAGCTGTTCGGCTGTCTAAATAAATGAAGATGGAGCTACCTGAAGTTGCAATTGTTAAAAAATAAATATTACTTCTGTTGTCGAGTTATACATATCGGATAAAAATTTACCTGAATCAAAAGTATTGCACTTAAAAAATATATCCAATAATTCTATATACAGAGCTCGGAATTCAAATTAGCAAACGCTTTGATTTTAGAAATCAAATGTTCAAAAGGTTAAGCTGTTTAGATCATTTGCAATACAAAGAAAGTGAAAACTCATAACTTTTTTAACTTTTATTTTATTATATAGAGGAAATGTACATGCAATAGGAGTTTGATAACAAAATTAAAGTTGTAGAAGAATTTTAATCCATTTGGGGAAGCGTATTAATAACACAGTACGACAGTGATTGGTACACATGAGAAATGTTAACAGAATATGAAAAAATGCTTAAAATAAATAAACACGTGTCTCGGCGTTTTGCTGTAGCACGTCAGAATTTTGAGAAAATCGATTTTTAAGCTTCAAAAGACCGCACAGTGTACCGTGTAGAACATGCTAGGTGGACAAAATTATTTTATGTTATATAAAGATGCTTTTGTATATAGGTAGTCATATTTAGGCATTATTGAAAGTTTTTTGTTTAATTTTGTAATAAAAAACGAAAAAATTAAAAATAGAAAAATATATTTTTAAAAAAGAAAAAATACAAAATGAAAAATAGCAACTTAACCTAATAATCATCATCCGTGGAGGTTCATTTCTAATGTATGAAAAGTTCTATAAAAACAAAATGGGTAAACCGATTTTAATGCTTGAGCCAGTTTTAAAAAGGTAATTAAATTTGGATTTTTTTTGTTAAGAAAACAATTTTTTTTCTCCGGTAGATGGCGCTTTAATTTTCAAGAAAATTTTAAAAATAACCAAAAATGTACGAAAGTCATTAAAAATAAAAAAAGTTATAAAAAGACAAAAATGAATATGAAATTTTAACTAACCAGCCATCACCTACACCAAAATGGGGAGCAACTTTTTGTATCGATAGCCCATCGCCAGAGGGGCCTAATACTAGATGCTGCACAATTTGGAGTTGCAATCCTATTGGAAGATGAGATGTATGGGATATTGTTGTAAATACTTCAGCGCCTTTAATTAAGCCTAATATGTAGACAAACGCCTCTGGTTGTACGCGAACCATTTGATTAAATCTCCTGTCGTCAAAATTATTCAACACTCGTCGGTGCCAAACGACAGATTTTGGAATTTCCAAGTGTATACTTCTGCGGTTGCACAAAAGTCTTAACATGTTCATCATAAAAAGTTCGTCGGATTCATCTTGCTCCTCCTATGTACGAATGCCAAACAGTTTTATGCAGAGTTCAGTAATTATTTTATTTTTCACACTTTCCCGCGGTATTTTTTTATATTCGAAATCAGCTGTTTAATTACTAAAATAAGACAAAAAATAAGAAGTTTGCTCACACGAGCTATATATCCACAAACAATTTATTATATGACATATGACTTTATGACACCTTGTGAATCACAGGTCCATTCCTTTACTTTTCCTGTAAGTTCCTAAAAAGTGTCAAAATGCAAGAGAGTAAGGTAAAAACGCTCTCTAATAGAGAATTACAGGAAAAAGTACGGGAATGCAAAAAACCATTATTTTTAGCCCAAGAAGGGAATGTCAGAATATTTATACAAAAAATGGTAATAAAAACACTTAAACGCAAGCAAAACTATCACCAGAACTTACGATTTTATTTATTTCTTTGCACTTTCCATGTTTACTGAAATGTTCAATTTTTTACACAAATTTTGTAATTTTCTTTATTTTGTGCTTTCACAACAATACTGCTAAGAGCTGATTTTGACACTTTTTGGATATTTACAGGCAAAAAAACTTCTGACTAAATTCTGTAACTTCGGACAAGAAGAGAGTCGCAGTTACTCTCTCAAGTGCGCTCTCAGTTACAGTTTTTTGAGTACGGGAATGTTTTTTGGACTAAATCCTGTAAAAAACTGTAAAAAAAACTGTAGATAAGGAATGGACCTAGTGTTTTTCACACATTTTAAACACAATTATATGAATGTAAAATGAAATGTATTGTGATTTTAATTATACAAGAAAATGCAAAAAATAAGTTAATAGACTAACCGGTTTAAACTATTTTTAAATAAAATTCATATATGTA
Source organism: Philophylla caesio (assembly GCA_963971545.1). Taxonomy (NCBI): domain Eukaryota; kingdom Metazoa; phylum Arthropoda; class Insecta; order Diptera; family Tephritidae; genus Philophylla; species Philophylla caesio. The sequence continues at coordinate 48,506,835 of OZ020607.1, forward strand.
TGTATGTGTAAAAATATTGTATACATTTACTCCTATGTACACGTTATTGCTTTTGTTACTCCAAAAAAAAAATCAAATAAATGATATGATAACGATTTATGTTCGTTCAATCTAAGGAAACATATTGTTCTTTTATATACATTATTTTATGTTAATATTTTGATACTTAAACAAAAAGTCAATTATACATTTGATCCATTGTACGATTTTTTCAGATACATATTTTAACGACGTCGCGGCAACATTGCTCCAGACCACAGCGCCGTATACCAATATGAGTCTATAGTACACCACCCTATAAAGTTTGTTGTTTCATGGCGGCAGTAGTCTAAGTGAGTAAATCTTGCATTTCTTGTGTATTTATTGACGCCTGGAATGAAATTACCCAGTCTCATTCGGTTGCTCCATAACCTCCTCAAACAGACGGCAAATATGTTAATATTTTCTTTATTCTTTGATAGGCTTCATTGTATCAGTCAAACTGCGATGCATAGCGTTCATGATTGATCCAGTGAAATTTCATATTTTCATTTGGATATTAAATAGTCTGATAGCGATGCGATAAGTAATCAAAACAACAGAGCAAAATATTAAATGGCGCTAGGCAAAAACTGGTTTGTTTCTGAACTAAATTTGAAAAGGAAAATGGCATTTCGTTAAAAATAACATCACAAATAAAGCGAATCTTTAACGCGATTCGGTCGCAGTAATGCGTAACTTACTTACTTAATTGGCGCATTAACCGCTTAAGCGATTTTGGCCGAGGTCAACAAAGTACGCCAGCTGTCCCTATCTTTTGCTAACTTTCGCCAATTGGAAATCCTAAGTATAGCCAAGTATTTTTCCACTTGGTCTTTCCAACGCAGAGGACGCCTTTTCCTGTGCTACCATCCGCGGGTACCGCGTCAAAAACCTTCAAGGCTGGAGCTATTTCATCCATTCGAACGACGTGACCTAGCCAGCGGAGCCGCTGATTCTTAATCCGCTGCACTATATCTACGTCATTGTACAGCTTGTACAGCTCATCGTTCCATCATACACGGTATTCGCCGTCGCGCAAAGGTCCATAAATATTTCGAAGAATCATTCTCTCGAACACTCCAAGAGCCCTCTCAACTGATGTTGTCATCGTCCATGCTTCTGCGCCATACAATAGGACGGGCATGATGAGAGACTTATAGAGTATGGTTTTTGTCCGTCGAGAGAGGACTTTACTATGCAATTGCCTACTCAGTCCGAAGTAGCACTTGTTGGCAAGAGAGATTCTGCGTTGGATTTCAGGGCTGACACACTTATTGGTGTTAATGCTGGTTCCTAAGTAAACGAAGTATTCTACTTTTTCAAAGTTATAGCTGTCAACAGTGATGTTAGATCCCAGTCGTGAATGCGCCGACTGTCTATTTGATGACAGGAGATACTTCGTATTGCCCTCGTTCACCTCCAGACCCATTCGCTTCGCTTCTCTATCCAGTTTGGAGAAGGCAGAACTAACTGCGCGGTTGTTAAGGCCGATGATGTCAATGTCATCGGCGTACGCCAGCAATTGCACACTCTTATAAAAGTACCTGACCGATTAAGTTCTGCGGCTCGAATTGAATTCTCCAGCATCAGGTTAAAGAAATCGCACGACCAAGAGTCACCCTGTCTGAAACCTCGTTTAGTATCAAACGGCTCGGAGAGGTTCTTTCCATTTCTGACGTAGCTGGTGGAGTTGCTCAACGTCATTTTACATAGCCGTATAAGTTTTTTACATCGCGGCATATAGAAAACTTCTTTTCGTACTGTCGAAGGCGGCTTTGAAGTCGACAAAAAGATGGTGTGTGTCGATTCTTCTTTCTCGGGTCTTTTCCAAGATGTGGTCGGTGGCAGATTTACCAGGTCTAAAGCCACACTGATAAGGTCCAATCAGTTCATTGACGGTTGGCTTCAGTCTTTCACACAATACACTTGACAGAACCTTATAGGCGATGTTAAGAAGACTAATCCCGCGATAATTGGCACAGACTGCAGGATCACCCTTTTTGTGGTTTGCGCACAGCACACTTAAGTTCCAATCAGCAGGCATGCGTTCTTCCGACCATATTCCAGAAATGAGCTCGTGCATGCACTTAACCAGCTCCTCTCCGCCGTGCTTAAATAACTCAGCTGGTAACCCGTCTGCCCCGGGGGATTTGTTGTTCTTCAGACGTGCTATCGTTTTCCGAATTTTGTCATATCCGGTGGGTTATACATCACATCCATTATCATTGATTGGGGATTCGGGTTCAACATCTTCTTCAACGTTTTTGCAGCTGCTTCCATTAAGCAGTGTGAAGAAGTGCTCCCTCCATAATTTAAGTATGCTGTGGACATCAGTCACAAGGTCGCCGTTGTCATTCTTACAGGAATTCGCCCCGGTCTTAAAACCTTCTGTTAGCCGCCGTACTTTCTGAAAAAAATTTCGCTCGCTTTTCCTGTCGGCCAGCATCTCAAGCTCTTGGCAGTCACGCATTTCGGCCTCTCCCTTTTTCTCACGAAATATGCGTCTTGCTTCCTTTTTCAACTTACGTAATGCTTAACATATTTCCTTAATTAAAACAGAAGTTAAAAAATATTCTCTTTATTTCTGAAAATGAATATCCCTTCATCAATTTAGCTCTGAAATTTATTTACACTCAATTACTAAACTAGACGCTTCCTTCGAGCAGACAAAATTAAATTGAAAAAAATACCCCAAAAATCATACTATTCAATTAACCGTTTCAATTGTAGCTACCATTAGGTTGCAGCGCAGCCGATGGGTGCAAAGGGAAAAATTTGTGAAAAATGCAAAATCAGCTGAAAATTACAAATTATCAGACGTTGCTTAGGCGAGTATGCAAGTGCGAAGGTATGCATGCGGCCAATCTATGCCTAGTTGAGGCGTCCAATTCGTTTATCGTGCCTCACGACTGCCAGAAATCATAGTGTCCACTGGCGGCCCGTTTGTCAGCGGATGCCGTTCTCCACCCACCACGCGGCCAACGCGTACACACAATATATGTATGTATGTCTGGCATGTGTGTATGTACATATGTATGTATGTATGTACATCGGTAGGGTTAGTTGTGGCAACTCAACACCTTGGCACGGCACTTGACGTGTAGCATTTGCGGCGAGTTTCGAGGTTGTACCGAAAGGCAGCATGGCGCATGAAAATTTATGCCACCTTTTCGGATGGCGCGCGCAATTTTCTAGTTTAAAAACGTTTTAATAAAATAGCAAAATTACGAGTTGCGCTGCGGTGCGGTGCAAACTTTGTTTTGGTTTTAGTGCTTTTGAAGAAAAAATCGATTGAATGTTTTTGTTTTGCTATTTCCTTCATTATTTTAACAGTTTTTTTGTTTTGTGTTTTTTTTTTCAATGAGGAGCTGCATTTTAGGGCACTTAACACGTCAACACGCTGCCATAGTCATGCCACAGAAACAACTGCTAAAAGTAAAGATAGTCGTCCAGTGGCCTGCACCACAACAGCAAATAATTCTCACAAATGGGAAAAGTTTTGACATGATTGCCTGCCTTAAACCACGACTGCCTGAGTCACCGCCGGCGCGCACTGACAGACTGGCCAACCTTTGAGTGAATGCAGCTTACTGCTCTTGGCTGCCTACTCAGTCAGCATACTTGAATATGTACATTTATGTGTATTTGCCAAGGAAAAATGTAACGCGCGCCCGTTTTCAACAAAATATCAGTGCGATAATATTGTTGTTTAGGGCGTCCGTCAGCCAAGCGGCGCGCAACAGCAACGCACGCAGATAAGATTACGCCCGTCCAACCGCTCAGCTGAGCTGTTAAGCCGTCGAAAAGTGCGCGCAGCTATCTAGTTAACCTACGCCATCACTGCTACATACATATACCACACACATATGCAACATACATACATTTGCCGCGAATAAATAGTTGTTGGCTTCAATGGATATCATGTCGATAGTTGCGGCTCGATTACGGCAGGAGAGCGCGACGCGTCGTCATGCATAGTCGCATACAATCATATTGTGTTCCATAAAGCGCCTGGCAGCCTCACCACTTGTTGCAGCCCATCAGCGCTCACATGTGCGCGATTATTATCTACTTGCTGACAGCCGCGAGCCAAAGCTGCAGATACATGTATGGAAGAGTGTGCGCCATGGAAAGGTATCAAGGCTGCAGGCGGTGTAGCAGCGCGATCGTGAGCGATTTATGCTGCTGCTGTTGGCTTGGCTGGTGCGAGGGCAAAAACACCCGCGCACGTACGGCGTTGGGGTTAAGTGGACAATGTTCGAGTACAGTATGCCGCAGTGTTTCGGTATGTATGTCGATATTTTTGTTGTACTAGGCAATTTGAAATGTGAAATCGCTAGCCTAAAATCGAATTAGCTACCCAATTTTTTGCGATATAGCATTGCAGCTAATACTGATAGGCGAGACATTTTGAGTGATTAATATTTCTTGGGGTGCGTACTGCCCAACATCGGACTATAAGTTGTGCGCGAGAAATTCATAAATGCAGACAAAAAGCTTGCAAATTATTAAAAAATCGTTTTTAAAAATTAAATTTTCAAAATGACGTTTTGATTATTTCCCAGTTGTTTTGGTATATATCAGCGACGAACATGGCCAACGATTCCGCCAGGATATTGCCAACGTGTCAAATAGATTTGAAATGCTCGAATCAACATTTGTTTAGAGCAGAGAAGGTCTGAATAAGAATTTTTAATTTTGTGTTTCTTTTTCCTTAGATGGTCTTCAAATAAATATGTATTTGTTCCAATATGAAGCTGCTTTTGTATAGCTCTGGGTTACGCCTTTTGAAATGTTTATTTTCATATTTTAAGTCACTGTAGTCGCAAAATTTGTTCAGGATATTCATTTATTAGCTTACTTAACTGAAAACTATGTTATTTATACCAATTATGAATCAAGAAATAATAAAATATAATTGGGCAGTAAATTAACCTTTGATGAAATCTGTATTGTTGAGTAATTTGGGTTAAATTGATGCAAACGGCAAACTCGAACAGCCATAGAAATTCAAAATATCTCAAAATTTGCCTGAGCATATTTTCTTTAAAGCAAAAAAATTTATATTGGTTACAGGAAGTTATCGTTTAAGGTGGCTAAGTAGCCGTCAAGACCTTCTGCGGACGTGCTTGCGTTCATCGACAACTACGCCTTTATTGTGTCGCGAACTTATTTACGCTGAAATCGAAGGTACTCCGATTTCGGACGAACTGTCCTGGCTGCCCTAAGGAAAGTTTGTTCTCAGCCGTAGATGGTCAAACTTAAAGCGATTCACCACTGCTTGAATAGATTTATGAAAAGAAATTACTGGAGAACCCAAGCAGAGCAAGCCTTTCAGTTATCCTTCCAAAGCCATATTGTGGAAATAATCACGAATTAGTAATCGGAAGTACTTCTGCCTTAATTTACTTTTTAATTGAGTATAAACTAGCTGGTGTTGCTCAATTAACAATTGTTGATAAAAGCTACTTTCATTATCTGTTCTTGTATATAAAGAGCTTTAAATATAAAAAAAGTGATAATGATAAGCATACGAATTTCCTCAAAAAGGAGATATGTTTATCTTTGCTTTTTAAAGAAAATTATCTTAGGCGAAAACTTGATGTGTACACTGGCGACAAAAAAAAATAGAAATGGGTCATTTCATCTTAAATCGTCCAGGCAGTTAGGGTTAGGTCTTTTTTTTTCATTAATTTTTTTATAGTTTCTACATCGAAATCCATGAGACATGTATTCTTTCTTTTTGCTTGATTTTAGGTTCTTTCGTCTTGGGGAATTTTTGAAAATTTGTCTGAAAACTCGATTTTGCTCTATTGGTTAAAGGTTTTTTTTTTTAATTCGATAACTTTGCGAGCAATGTTGCGGCAATTGCATGGAGGGCCAAGAAAATCGAAAAAAAACCTTTTACTTCGCAAGAACATGCCAGCACGAATGGACTTAAGTGGAATGAATTTGAAGGTGTAAAAATATTTCTTATACCAATGTACTTAACAAATGCATTATAAATTGCCTTAAAAAATCATAATTCCTAAACAACGAATTTAGGCTAGTAGAGGCAGCTACATAATTTAGTTTATATATGTATATGAATATAAAAAAAAGTATGAAGAAAAAACAGAAATGAATTTTTTAGGTCAAACATTTTGTGATTTTTTTTTATAATGACGATATAAAAAATTGTTTGAAAATATATTATCTTTCACACATTTTACTTTTAGAAGAACCCTTTAAGAAACATATAGAAAAAAATTTCGAAGATCGAAGAGCAAAATCGGCTTTTTAGACATATTTTCAAAAATTCCCCATGACGAAAGAACTCAAAATCAAGCAAAAAGCAAAAATACGTGTCTCATGGATTTCGATGTAGAAACTATAAAAAAAAATTGATTGTAAAAAAGACCTAACCCTAACTGCCTGGATGATTTGAGATGAAATGACCCAAATGTAATATTTTGACCAATTTTGTGTAATTATCTCATTTTTAATACGTTTCTATTAAAATGTCTAGCAATTGCCATTAAAAATAAATATTTAAACTTTGTATAAATAATAAAATGGATTATCGTAATTTTTTATAAAGCTTCAAATTTTGTTTTATATGACAATGAAATAGTAATTAAAATTTCGAAATTAAAAAAAAATAAAATTAGAATTTATACACCCCGCGAAGAATTTACGTAATTTTAACAAATAATTAGCTACTCCATTTTCGCCTTATCTTACCAACATTTTATGAGCTATAAAAGTTTGAAATTTTACTGAAATTTTGTTGAATTTTTATACATCATGATTCAATTATAAAAGGTTTGCTCCCAAAGCAGGACACTGTGTCGTTAACTCTTCAAAGTTACGTGAAAATTGGAGGAAAAACAAAATTTGTTATTATTGTTAACTTTTTACGAATGACTGACATTTCGTTTACTGACTGAGTGCAAGTTTATCAATCAATTGATTTTATTCCATAATACATCATAATTGCAAAGTAATTAATCTCAGCGTTCTTGTACGGTGTTACTAGTGGCTGTTCAAGTGCATCACACTATATTTGAAGATTCCCCCTGCCCCGGAAAGAACGTGTAGACCGTAACAGCACACAAACACGCACAAGTTGAATTCCACATAAAAAAGTGGTCAAATAGGCGAATATACGTATTTAACAAGAGAATATTTTTGCTTACAGGTTTTTTTAACGTTTTTATTTTGGCTACTTTGAAGTGCAAAACCACCCGTTCTCTCAATTTAATAAATCAAAAATTCCAAAATCAAGTTGCGAATTGTGCCATAAAACATGGTCCCAAGAAAATATCAATATGTTTTAGTATGTTCCGCGGTGTCGAAATGTACTAGCCTTCTAAAACTTGCTCGCCATATTTCTCTTCAGCGGATTTATATCTGGTTCAGATATGAATATAATAATATTATCCAATATGCTGTGCCTGTTGCCATTGAAGTTATTTGCGAGTGGAATGAAATAAATAACAATCATTCCAAATACTTCGATGCTTGAACCCAAACTAAGTAAATACTTTTAATGAGAAGATTGTCGGCACTTCTCGAAGCATAACAATTTTTTGTTAGATAACATGAAAGCTTTGTACTAGCGAAACTTCTATTTTGTGCTTACAATTTTACAAAAACGATTTTATTTTTACCCATTGTCCGTCCTCCTTAAATGCAACCTCTTACTTGGGAGTATCAAAACGCTAACAAAAGCCATAATGTTTTTTTTATTTTTTGTTGGAATCAGACACGAAACAACGCGTGCAGAAAACAGCACTCAGACTACATGCCGTCCATTGTACTGTTTTCATGTTCCTTTTAATCTGTTTTAAATCTGCAGGATTTACTAATAAATCTTAGCAGATTTTGGGGTGTCAAAGAGCTCAGGTGTTCGTCTCTCAACACGTCGCGACCAAATGCCTCAGACCTAGTTCTTGCAAAGGCCGGGCATAGGCACATAAAGTGTTCCGCGGTCTCTTCCCCTTCAAAGCAGGTTGGGCATATGGAGTTGTCATGTACGCCTATCATTGTCAAGTGTTTATGCCACGTGAAGTGACCGGTCAGCAGTCCAACAAGTTGCCTGCAGTCCCGCCTGTTAAGCGAGAGCAAGTGTTTTGATAGTCCTTCTGAGATTGAAGGTAACATGAGTTTTGCCCATCTGCAACCTCTCGACGCCTCCCAGTCATTGCTGAGCGAAGTATTCACCCAGTTTCTGATGGTGGCATCGATGGCCGAAGGTGCGAGTGCTATAGCTGGTTGCGGGCCGAGGAACATCAGAGTAAAGCCAGTTCATTATGTTTACCAACATAGTTCAGTCGGGACTTGCATTGCCGAACTAGTTGGAAGTAGTTAGAGGGCTGGCCAATGCCTTGAGTGCAGCGTGGCTGTCACTGCAGACACCTCTCCACCTATTTTCCACCACGTAGTCCCTGGCCTTGAGAATTGCAAATACCTCGGTCTGGCATATTCCCCTAGAGGAAAGTGAAGCTTATCCTCATTATCTTCTATAAAAACTTCAGATCCTGACCCAGAGTCAGTTTTGGAGCCATCAGAAAAGATTCGACAACGTGTAAGACCAGGCTCAGTGTTGGCCTCAAACCAGCATTCAGCCTCAGGGAACTCAAAGTTATAGAGTCTCATCAGCAAAGGAAACGGTGGCGTACTATCCTGTGGCATTGAAAAAACGCAAGAGTCCATAACTCTACCGCCAGCAATTTTCGTTTCTTTTAAGTCTGCAGGTGACCTTTGAGGCCTCCCCACAAATGAATATACAAAGTGACGGTAAGTGCAGCAATGCGTTAAGAGCAGAGAATGAAATGAATTTTAAGAGTCAAGAGTTAAGTTTTTTTCCTATGCAGAAATTATCTGCTTTAAAAAAAAAATACGCTTATCTCTAAATTGAGCTTAGTAGCGAAAATATTTTTGTTACTGCATTCAAATATCAATCTATGTAGACACGTGTCTATAAAATTAAAATTCTTGTAAAATAGTATTATTTTTGCAGAGGTAAAATAACAAAAGTCTTTTCAAACAAGTGTGGATTTGCTGCTACCGCAACATTGAGTGGTGTATTTTGGAACAAGTTTTCGTAATTCTTTATCAAAATTTCGTTTCAAAATGTTTAATTTGTTTTAGAGGTTCCTTAAATAAGAACTTACACATTGATCGCGCTCAGTAATAGTGTGAGTCACTTTTCAAGTAATTCACTTAAATTAAGAGAATAGTGGAAAATTGTTTAAAAAATCGCAGCCAATTAAAAGGTGGATTACAAAAATGCATTTAAATTCGGTAGAAAACTCGTTGCCGAAATACCAACAAATACAAATTTGTTTATCCCAACGAACGCAAATGGAAATGAAAGTTATCCTTTTTCTTCACATAAATGTATGTACATATGTATGTATAAGGCGAGTTGAGGCAGCGAACAGAAAATTACTCTTTTTGTTCTTCACAGTAAATGACAATTTAATACAGACTAAATATTAGAAATATTCGATTTTTCATTCAAAGATGGTTGAACTTTAAACACTATTATACTTTAACAAATCAACAAGCAATCCCGCAAATGTTACCTGGGTTTTTTTTTGGTCTTAGTATTTGCGATTGTGTGAGTTGGTTGTGTCGAAGTGCGCAGTCTAATCGTAGAAGGCGAATCAACAAATCAGGCATGACTAGCAGCAATCAGTACGAATTCCGTGTAAACAGCATCAACAGACAGCAGCTGCAGCAGAAGCAGTGTGCAACAGCAGCAACAACAATAACCAAAACAACAAAAATGGAAGCGCATGAAAATGCTAAGTATGTATGTATGTACGTCGTAGCTTCTGATCTTGCTGCCATGCTGCGGGTTATGCTTTGGTTGTTATGGTTTTTTTTTATTTTATTCGATTGTGTTACCAAGTTCGATTTGCCATTTCGACGATGAAAATGCATAGAAGCGTGAGATGAGCGAAGTCAACACGCTTGGGTCGCCGAAGAGTGTAAGACAAGTTAAGTAAACATAAACAAGCAAATGATATTGTCATTAAAAGAACGTTATAAGCTGTCATTAGTATAAAATTAAAATATTATAATTTACGCTTACCTTACTTGCCATTTTTTTTTTTTTCAATTTGAAGCAGTAGAAGTAGGCGTACAGTACTAAGCAAGGTGCAAATGATTGGTGTAGATCATACCAATCAGCTTGCGATCCGTACGAACACCAAATAACTCCTTCAATGTCATTTTGTATCTTGAAGCTTTGAAGCGTCTTGCACTTCGGTTGAACGAGACATATCAATGGCAAGCGGATAGGCATGACCGAAAATAGTCAAGTAGCTGATATTCTCAAAATGTATCTTAGACAATTGGTGCTCTTACAAAACACAGCCTTATAGAAAATCAGAAAGCAGAATATCTGTAAGATTTTGTAGGAGGTGCAAGGTGAGGAAGAAGATACGGTTCTAATCTTCAATGTAACTATCATGGATTGTTTAGAAGGAGTTTAGGTTTACCAGGTGGACATACACCCAAGTATCTGACGACATTCACCAATAATTCTGAAGAGGTAGTGAAGAAAAAAGTCTTGGCATCACGACGTGCCTCTGACTTATGGATTAAGTGTGTCACTGTTTAGCTACAACTTCATACCTGCTCTTTCTTATATTTTCCTTTCTATTCCTTATATTGAGCCTAAAAATTTCAGAGCAACATTTTATCTGTCTTTAGTGCTTGACCGTTTTCTAGCATTCCGAAACACATTATGGAACTGAGTGAGGTATAAATTTGTTTCATTATTAAAATGTTTTGCTTGATTCTATGTATATCCTTTTATGCAAACTTTTATCGATACATTCGAGTAAAACACAACAACTTAGCGGTAAAAACCTAATATTTTGAAATTTTACATAATACGATGATATACATTTTTAATTAAATATTTATGAAGCGATTTCAAATATTTCCTAGGCCGCTTTCTCGCCTTCCGCTCATCGTGCAGGTGTCTCTAATTCCTTTTATAATCTGAAATTAAGTAAGTAGAATCAAATTTGTCTTGGATTTGTTACAGCTGAACATTTTTTTACTAATAGGGCCAGAGTTTTTTTTCTTTAAAGGCTTGGTGAATTGCAGTTTCCTTTAATTTTTTCGATTTTCATTTCATTGTATGAAATTGTATGAAGTATTTTAATATTTTTAGTAATATAATTGCAATTTTTTCAGGTTTTTGTGGAATGATAGAGTTGTTTTCTATAATTTCGATCACAATATTGAAGCTGAAATAGCTATCGGAGGAGAATTAAAACAAAAATTAATTAATTAACATACAGCCAAACTCCACGCGCTCATTTCCTGAACTCAATAAACACTTAGCATTACACGATTATTTTAAAAATACAATTAGAAATATGATGGTAAATTTTTCATAAATGATTTTGTCTACCCAAATGAAGCCTAGTATACCGAAACCTCTTTTGATAGGAAAAGTTACTACTCTTCCCACTTTTCCATTACTACACACTAGGGTGTGGTATAAAAAAACTAAAGTTGGAATTTTAATTGTTTTGTATCGAGAATTACCTCGTCGGTTTGTTTTTAACAAATTGGTAAATCAATTTTTAGTAGATATTTTATTACTAAATTTAGAAACAGTTTCGCATTTATGGTGTTTTTGGGGAAAAAATAGTATATGTTTAGAATTTAAAATTGGCAAAATAAATAATTGGGTATTATGCCCTGAGGTCTTCAGCAAATCAATGAGATAACTTAGAGTTACGCCATTTAGGAAAACAATTTTGAATGCCAAATATAAGATGATCCAAATTTTCCATACATTTTTGATCGTTCGGGGCATCCTGTGTCTTGAAACTTATCCCAATCTCTTATTTGGCTAAAACATTTGCCGAGAAAAAGGAATCGGGTACTTCTAGACGAATTGTTTAGCTTAAATTTGAACAAACCAAGTTCGACTTTAAATAAATATAAAAATAAAAATATGCCCGATTTTTTCCACTTGTACCTCCGTAGAGAGGGATACCCCTCTTTCCACATTATATATGAGACAATTTTTTGTAGTAAAAAATATCTTTTTGGTTAGCTCTAACCCTTTCCCGGCTCTATGTAATATATAGAGTTTTAATTATAAATCTAATTGACAATACTTTTGAAACCAAGTTTTCGGAAATCTCGTTTGAAGTATCTGATTTAACTTATATAATCATTTAACCTCCTGCGTTTTATGCCCATTTTGCAACACTTGATTTAACGCCTACATTTATATATATTTAAAAACAATATAAAAAAACATTAAAAATCCTTAACTTAATTTGTTTGTTTTTAACAGGTGGCAAGTCTCTTTAATGTTTTAATCTATGTTATAAACGATAGCCCATATTTCTTCATGAAAAATAAAATTCCGAATTTCCATTTTTTGGACCACCCTACTGCATACATACATACATGATTTATTATTTTTTTTATTGCTCATGGTTCACTTGCTGCACTTTTTTGCTAGCAGCACGATTGCTCTGTAACGAATCTGTCGCCGCATATCGAATTCATCGCGAGCAATAAGAGCAAATCCTACATAAAATTTCAGGAGCAACTATAAAAGCAACAACAACAACAATGCAAACTCAAGTCGATCGGTAATCGATCACGATTGAAAGAGCGTGGCAGCAACAACAACTGCAGCGAGAAATTTCAGCAAGTTAACATCTTGATGTGCCCCCTGGATGAGTATGAACTCTAAGGCAGTTGCTATGGAAACACTGTGCAATACCAACCAAGTAGCTATGGTAGCTATTGCAGCCGCCTGCCACTGCCACTGCCACTACTCTGGCTACCGGTGCAGCGGATAGCGACGCAATGTTTAGCGCTGTGTACGAGTGCTTAGAATAGAAATAACAAAAAAATGAGCAATGAGAATCAAAGCATTAAAAGGCGGCGATTGCGATCTCGATTGATTGCAACGGCCGCAAAGTCACTAACGTGCAACGGCAACTGTTCGCGCTTGTTTGCAACAAACGTTGCCAGCCGCTGCGGCCACTGCTGCCGCTTTAGTAAAACTCAAATAAAATGTTGCCAGCTTGAAAGTGTAAAGTTGCCAATAAGCGCTCGGGCAACGCGCATTTAAGAGAACCTACCCTCAACGTAATATGAGAAAAATTTATTGCCTTTACGTATCGATTGCAATAATTGCAGCGCTACGGATGTCTGGCACGAAGGCCAAGGCAAGAACAACGCTTGAGAACAGGAGTTGCATGGAGCATAGCAAAAAAAAAAAAGAACAAAAATAAAAATTGTCTTCCTTGTAAAATCTCAACACACACACACACACTTATAAACCCGCATATTTGGGCGATAACTTAGCGTGTGTGTTTGTTGTTTGGTGCTGCTGCATGCTCTGCAGCAATTGACCTCTGAACTCTGCGAGCCGATCAATCATAATTGCGACTGCAACGAATCGTCGGAAGCGATGCAGTTCGTTGTTGAATGCGATACGAGCGCTAAAGTATGGCAGCGTGGTGCTCTGCGTTTGCGTATGGGCCAAAAGCGTTTGTAACACGATCGCCATATCGCACTTTTACTCGCACATTATGTGAGTTATCGAGCAGGAAGTACTTGGCAACGGTGAAAAATTAGTATAATTTTAGCTTGACTCGATTTCAGTTGTTCTCGCTCGCCAGATCACTGCACTCGGATATGATAATCTGGAATTTTGCGCAAGCGTAGCGTGTAAATGATCTTGGCGGTAATTTGGCATATGTGGCACATTAGCACTGCAATTTTGTCGGATCATATGAACATATGTATGAAATGTGTGGGTTATTGCGTGCGGTCAAGTGAACACAAATGATCCGTGTACATTCACTACTTATCTTAAGAATATATGCTTGCATGGATTTATTGATGCTGAACCGAACAACACTAAGTGCCGGTTGCAAAAACTTTGCTTTCAAGTCTCTCTTTAACATTTAAACATTTGAATAAAAACATAAAAGTAGTGTTTAGACGTCATTTAATTGTTTTTGTCGTTACTTCAGCTATTTGTAATGTCCACATCGGCCTTTTGATATCAATCAGATCTTATCTGGCAGACATGAACACATTGATAATAATAATAAAAAATTTTTATGGCAGAAATACGCTCGGAGGTTTGCCATTGCCTGTCGAGGAGTGACCCCTTGTAGAAAAAACATTTTTCTATGATTCAGATTTTATTTGCCCTGGCTAGGATTCGAACCTCGAACCCAGCGGCATATCGAGTAATAGCACGCACCACTACCCACTCGAATCCAGCGGCCAAACACCTTGATCGCTGTACAGTTATTTGGTACTTTCGGAACTATTTAATTCAGCGGGCCTAGCCTTGACTCACTTCTTTCTGCACTATACTAGCGTTGCTGAAATATTTCAAAAAAATATGAATTTAATTGCAGCTAAGGAGTCAGTGTATTCAATATTTCCCTTATAATTGCACCATCTCTGGTTAAAATTACTTGCGGTTAGATACAATTCAGCTTACTATTGAGCGCTTGCTTATCTGATGGTTGGCTTAACGGGCGCACTTAGTTCCGATTAAGCGCTTAACCGGGGATGGTGCAATCGGCCCTAAGAATGTTATTTAATATCTTCGCTAAAATTGGTATTAAACGACGAATGGTGTGCAATATTTAAAAAATATCAACCAACAGCTACAGGTTTTATATCAATAAAATACTTTTTTTTGAATTATACTTATAACGGCATTTTTAATAACTGGAATAAATGACTCGCAAATTATTTGAATATATGTTAAGTAAAACTGATAAGTGACACTTTAGTTAAAAATAAAAAAATAATTTGTAATTTCCAAAATAATTTGACTAAGTTTGATATTTATGTTTAGAGGGGTGAGATGATTAACAAATATTAGCTTTTATTATATATTAGCTTGCATTACATATAAGCAAATATTTCCATAAATTATAAATTGTATGTACCAAATTATTTCTGTTTTGTTTCCAACTAAAGAGCAAAGACTTTTCCGAATGTGATTGTAAATAAAAACGTTGTGCTTTAAAAAATTATGACTTGTAAGCTTTTTAAGGGTTTAGTTAATTTAGTTTAATAGTTTTTATTTAACTCTAAATATTAACATTAATTTTTACAAGTAAACTTAAGTATGTCGTGCGACAAGACTAGAACTCGAATGGGGTGATGAATTTGTTCAAGTCGGAATTTATATCTTCCGATCACCTAATGATTATTTCTCGGAGGTTCGTAAGTAATAGCGGAAACACTTGATGCGAATATATACAAAGTAAATAGTAAAAAATGCGTTGCCATATCGTGTACAATTTAAATTCGAATATAAGAGTTGCCACAAGGGTATTATTGCTATGTATAATTAATATTTACACGTAATTTTATATTTACACGTAAATGTAATTGTTTGAAAGGATTCGCGACATGGCTCTCGTCGTCATACTAACTGTTTCTTCGTGGCTGGTAGTAGCGAACCATCTCCTCCGCAGTGGTACGAAGAGATTGGGAGAAGTTATCACATTGCTCGTTCACGTCGGGTTAATGAGGAGATGCTTGCCTTAGCAGGATTGAAGTATATATTGAAAATTCTCAGCTATTCGTTGCGATTACAGCTTCTCGACTTCGAACTTTGGTCGCGACACTGGATGAGCATTCATCAGTGCAAAGGGGCGCATGCGGATCTTAGCTGCAACATGGTCAAGCTTGGTTCGCGGATAGAACGAACATCAAGAACGCTAGAAGCGTATCTCGCGTTTATTACAACGTGATCAATATGATTTCGCGTTTTTTGATCAGGGGACACCCAAGTGGCTTGGTGGATGCTTCGGTGTTGGAATATGGTGTTATTTACTGTTATGTTTTTCGTCGCGGTAAAGTCGATCAGCCTATCTCCGTTGCCAGAGGTATTGTTATGAAGGCTGAATTTTTTTAATGTTGTAATGCCTCCTTTGCCGACCTTAGCGTTAAAGTCGCCTATCACAATTTTTACATCGTGTCGGGAGCGGCGCTCGTATGCTTCCTCTAGGCGTTCGAAGAACTTATCTTTGGTTCCAACATCCTTCTCCTCCGTCGGGGCGTGCGCACAAATCAAGCTTACGTTGTTAAATTAAGCTTTGATGGGAATTGTGGCAATTCGTTCATTGCTGGGAGTGAATCTAGAGACAAGGTCTCGGAGTGCCCGCCCAACCACAAATCGTACACAAAATTTATGCGCAATGCTGCTGTAGTAGACTTCTTAGGATGCATATTTTTTGCATCTATGCCCCGTCCATCGAATATCCGGTACTGCAGTGATGCCAGCCTTATATTTGTTTAGGACATCCAGTAGGTAGACAGAGGCACCTACCCTATAAAGGGTGCGCACATTCCAACTGCATATCGGTAAATCGTAGTCCTTGTTTCATTTGTGGAGGTCGTCAACGTGTGGGGAGGTCATTATCTAAGGATGCCTCTGTAATATTATTGGAGTTATGGTTTTGCGTTGCGCCTCGCAAACACAACGCACAACCCATTAAATAAGCAACCTTAAAAAACCCTCGAGCATGAAATTTGAAGCGAACTTGATCATTTTCTGAAGTCTTTGTCAATTTTGTGAAAAAACTATTGCCATACCATAATCATTTATTAGCCAGCCAATGTAAAATTTTAAAAAAGTCTATGACAGAATGTGCCTTTTCATTCTGTTACTATGATTTCCGTTGGGAAACTTAGGTTGGTTGTGAATTTGTTCTCAATTCGATGTTCACTTTAATTTTCTTAGCGCATTTTTGAACATTTATGCCATAACTTGTATACAAATCGCTCCCGAAGTGCAGCATAATTATGTTATGTGTCTACCTATTTACTTATGGACATATGCCTTATTTATCTACATATATTTTCTAAGATTGAGCACTCGTTAAATTTTTCGACGCCTTTAAAAGTGCTGCTACCAATAGAAAGAAAAAGTCGACTCTACTCACTAAAACAAAATCGAATTTTTGTCTCAGAAATCAATCTGGAATTGATTCTCTTTCAATAACTTTTAGACTTTGGTGTACTGAACTTAGTATCTGCTGGAAAAATTATTCGGCTGGTATATACATGTACATACTTATATATTATTACAACCGTATCTGAATCTAAAAATAAAATAATTGAATTACCTCTTGATGAGGGTGATGGCTTAAACATAGAAAACTCTATTAGACAATCAACACTACGAGGACTACTGACAAAAATAAAAAAAAATTGTTGAATTGTTTCGTCCTATATTGATAATGCGCTGAACTATAGTTATTTTCGGACAGATACAGATAAAGCTTCGGATTACCAATTTACCTGCGTCAGTACTTAACATGCCCAGCTGTAAATCGTAAGCAAAATCCGAACACAAAATTATGTACGGTTTCAGGAATCGTGTTTGTATACGGGTCGAGTCTAATTGAATCGTGTATTGATTGAATACTATCTATAAAAAAAGAGTTGAATTTCATAGCAATTATTTCACTATCGGCTTTGTAATCATTATTTAATATTTATTTATCCTCTCTGTCTTTTTTAACACACAATTTTTGATTTCTCTCCATATACTATTTTGATCATCTCAATCTCACTATTCTGTTCTGCACATATATTCTGTTTGCTTTACATAGTTCATTTCCATATTCATTTCTAGCTACTCTATACAAGTTCCAGTCACTCAAACTCCTTGTCAGCTGCGCTTTAACTCTTGAATTTTCTTAATTAATGTAGTGATTATACCACCTTCAATCACAATTATTTGCTTCTTTTTTTATACCCGAGCGTACTTGTACACAAGGGTATTAGTAAAACTTTGTTCGCATAACGGTTGTTTGTAATAGCAAAAAATAATCTAGATAGATATAGACATAGTATATATACTTAAATGATCCGAATGAAAAGAGGAATCGATTTAGCCCTGACTGTCTGTCCGTCCGTCCGTCCTTCCGTCCGTCCGTCCTTCCGTCCGTCCGTCCTTCCGTCCGTCCGTCCGTCTGTCCGTGGATACAATAACTTGAATAAAAATTTAGATATCTCAATGAAATTTGCTACATACATGGTGAAGATCGGTCAATAACCACGCCCACCTCCCATATAACGGAAGTTTTTGAAAAATGCAAAAACTTCGATTTTTCGGTATCTATTACAACAAATTGAGCAAAATTTGGTATTTGAAGCGATTTTGAACTAAGAAGTTAAGTATTTATGAAATTTTGAAAAATAGGCGTTGCCACGCCCTCTTATTTAAAATTTCTGTAACTCAATAACGGTGTAAGGTGTCGTCACAAAACTAGGTGGACATATTTTCCACGATATCTCTGTTATTATCGTAGAAAATTTTTGAAATCGGACCATAACCACGCCCACGGAATATTTGAAAAATGCAAAAATTTCGTTTTTTCTTTATCTATTAAAACATATTAATTAAAATTGGATATTTAGAGAGATAGTTAATTAAGAAACATAATTTTTGTGAGATTTTGAAAAATGGGCGTTACCACGTCCACTTATAAAAAATCGTCAATAACGATGTAAGGTATCGTCACAAAATTTAGTGAACATATTGAAATTGATACCATTAGCATTACCGTCAATATGTTTTGAAATCGGACCAAAACCACGCCCAACTTCCAAATAACGGAAATTTTGAAAAAAAAAAAACAAGTTCTTTTTTCAGTATTTTTTGCAGGAAATTGAGTAAAGTTTAATACTAGCTGCGATTTGAATCAAAGAAACGGGAATTTTATGAAATCGTGGGGACCGATGATACAAAAATACATCGCGAGGGTATATAAAAATCGGTTTCGCCCGAATTTTGCTTTTCTTACTTGGTATCACATATGTTTTGACTTTTGTGAAGAGTTTTCTTAAAAACTCAATGATATAATTATTTAGATTTATAATATTCTTTTCATCACATAAACCTTCTCGTATCATTTCTGTGCATAATTAGTTTCTATCATATTTTAAATATTTCACCATTCGTTTGATTTTCGTAATTTTTACTGGCATATATTTTAAGGTTATCATAATAGTTTCATGGTCACTTATTGCTATTGATGAACCAATCTCACATTTTAATTTTGTCACACTTGAAAACACAAGGTCGATTATGGTTTGCGATGTTAAATTTATTCTTGTTAGCTTTTTTATTAACTGTTTACATACATTTTCGTTTGCTATAATATCAGTTCCTTTGTATATATACTATCACGTAAACTCCAATCAATATTGAAATCATCCATTACAAGAAATTCAAAATCATATTATTTTGTGTGACTCATTAATTCCAAAACTCTTTATTTACGTGATTAAATGCCCAACAATTGTAGCATATTTTTACAAAAACATGGAGGTACACTTTACATGCGTCCCAACCTATATTAAGTCTCGGTTTCTCTAGTATATTCTGATAACTTTTAGCATTTGTTTTTACTACCGCTTTATATGGGTTGTACGCCATACAATTTTTACCTATTTTGCTAACTAATTAAGCAGCCGTTTAGAAGCTCAACATTTTAATAATATGCAATCAATCGACGAGGATAAGTGGTTTTCCTAACTTTTAATTTGGATATTTAGTTCAAATGATCAATGTCAAATAAAAGTCTACTTTCAGAAGTGATTAATCGACTCCAAATACCCAAGAGCTGAAAGTCACTTTCGAAATCAAGAATCGATTCTGGGCGCGTTTTTCCTTTCCTAGTAGTTAATAATAAAATCATTAGTTTTACCCGTGATCCTAGTACTAGTAAATATGTTGAGGGCCGACTGGCATGTAGTTTTGCAATTAAAAATGAAAAAAAAAAAAAAAAATGAAAATTTCTCTCTTTTCGTATTATGCTTAACACTATTTAAAGATGCTTGAACTAACTACAAGTTAACTTTTAAGCATTCTTTCATAACTGTAGACTTAGGACTGTGCACGTCACAGCCTCACCGATCAACAACCAATAAAATAATTTGTAAATACATTTTCTACTTGCTTTTGGCTGCAGGCATCGCTTTAACTTTAATGACTTTCTAATATCGCCAAACAAGGCTGAATTAGATGCTCCATACTTCACTCAATTTTCGCTCACATCACATCACATCATTTCAGAAAGTGTAGCGTACCATCCAACTTTGACCAATGCCAACATCACCAACACCACCAGAATTAACTATTAGATGCAATAGATATACTGGCGAACATATTTATTTCAGGTCACGTTCACACTCCCATCATCGCATCTGATCGTTGCTGCGTGTCGTTGCGTGAAAATCCGCACTTAACTCATCCCGAAGCGGCAAGGAAACAATTTTCAAATCACGACTTTTCGACGTCCACTCGTAAAGTGTGAGACGTTAGTGGACAACAGATCGCGAGCACTAGACAACAACAACAACAATAATAGCCACAGTTACAATAACAAATACACATTATAGCTCTAGATAGAGCTACATGAAATTGAGAATTAAATTAGAAATGTTGTAAGGCGCGCACAAACGTGTACAAACAACAACAACAACAAAAACAACATATCCTACTATACTATATGTATGTATGTTATCCTAAATTCGGCGGAACATTCACCCACTTAAGAGACGTGAGTAGAGTTAGAGTCCAGCGCAACGCATTCAATGCGCAACCGTTGAGCGAGGGTGTGGTTTGAGACGAGCGGGTGACATGATGGCAGTTAGACGCACGAAGTGACCGCAAATAGCAGTCAAGAGCGTTGATTGTAGAGGAACCGCATACACACGTGCAACCAATACTAACTAGTTGGGTTTGTACATACATACACACATACATACCAATTCGTAGGTGAGCCCAAAAACTGTAGTGATGAAGAGCGTTGGCGGCTGAAGACGAGCTGATCGTTTGGCAAATTTAATAGACCAATTTGAGATATTTCCGCACTGTTGATAAAGTTGTTGTTGTGCAGCAACAAGTGAGGTCATTTGGAGCATTGGTGGTGGGTGCACTATTGGTATGGGAGTGCGCATGAGTAAAAGAAGGAAACCTCCAGTACAGCTTTAAGCGTGATCGCGTTTTTGCGATCGTTCATTGCCTACCGCCAGTGAGTTGTTCAACACCAACCTTCTCCAACATTGTGGTTCATGATTGCAACACGCGTAAAGTCGTGGGTGTTGTTGCGTTCGACTGTGCACAGTGTTGCATTTCGCTTGTTTTGGTAGTACTTAAGTACTAAGTAATCACATCGCTTTAGCGGACATAAATATGTACCTTCTCATACTCGCAGGTAGCATTTCGAGTGGGTAGCGGTGCGTGCTATAACCCGATATGCCGCTGAGTTCAAGATTCGAACTTTAGCCAGAGCAAGTAAAATCTAAATCATAGAAAATTTTTTTTTCTAATATCAGTCACCCCTCCGTAGACAATGGCATACCTCCGAGGGTATTTCTGCCATGCAAAATTTTTATTATTAATATTATTAAACGTTTACGATGAAATATTTGACTCAGAGTTTATTCATAATTCAAAAACGCTTATGAGGCAATCCTCTGTGAAAAAACTCCAAGGATGATATCTTTCTGGCTATTCTTGTCGATACGTACTTACTTACTTACTTATTTACTTAATTGATGCTATAGCCGCCTAGCCGATTATGGCAACCTCTTCTGTATATCAAGATACATAAAATAAACAAATAAATTTAAAGCAAAGTTGAACAGTATATTCCTCCGAACTTTGACCAAGACTTATGCTATTTTCCCATATACAGAACAACTTTTAAAGAAGAAATATGTAGATGCGATAGATGGCGCTGAAGTCGGCATATGTAGAAAACTCTTATTTATTGTCTGATTTGGGTAAAATTTAATATGCAAAGTGAATGTATAGAGCGTAATACTTTTAAGAGAATTGGGGGAACTGCTGGATGGCGCAGCCCAAGTCAAAATTTAATATTTGTGGATCGATTCTATATGATACGAACATTCGATAGATAGCGCTATGAAATAAATGAACGATTGTAATAAGTTGATTCAGTGGAAGTTTTAAATGTATAATTAATTTCTGAAGATAAATACTTTTACGAAAAATGTATTCGCTAGGTGGCGCTAGTGACGGAATATTCGGAAAGTCCGTATATATAACAGACAGCAATAAATATCGTAGAAATTAAGCAAACTACTTTAAAACCGTTTCGCGAATGGATCATGAACGGCGGAGGCAAGGCGAATTCATGTAATCAGCTGGTTGCTTGTTCTTCTTATTTTATAAAATTAAGGATGTTAGTAAAAAGTAATGATGAAGAATTTGTTTACATATATTGATATTTTGAAGCTCGTGATTTTAAACTTGTGAAATTTTGTAAAAAATAATAACATTTCAAAACATAAAAAATGGGAAAGTGAGCAGTGTGTCTAAAAAAAATAGAAAGTGGGAAAGGACCTTTTTTCAAGGTTCCAATAAGCGGCTGATGTGGTTGAGATCCTGCCGTACGCAGCTTGGAGCGAAACGCAGGCACAAGTAAAGCAGCCTACAAATCGCGCAGGCGCTAGTAAAGCAGCCTATACATAAATCCCACAGGCGCCAGTGAGCAGGCTATACAACTCGCGGGCGCTGGTGAAGCTGCCTACCTACACCATCTGACAACAAAAAAACAATAACTTCCATTCTTCAATTCTCTTCGATTAATATGACAAATTTTGATGAATTCGCTTTGCCACCACCTTTAATCAATTCGCCTTGGGCGGAGGGTTATTAAAAAAATGCTCAGCAGTGAAGAAATTTGACAGATCATAAGTAGCATTTCGAAAGATGCGCTAAGGTTTAGAAATAAGTAGACTTTCTTTTAATTCGAAATACTCATACGAAAAGTCACGAAGAAAAGCAGCAAAAGCAAATTCCAAATAAATGATTGGTTTGTCTGAAATTTTGTTTATAGTTTCCATTTCGATGCAGTTTTTAGCGCTCACATTTCGTTCTCGGCACACCGTCTGGCGGTTGCAAGTTTTTAGGAAACTGGTATTGCACAGCAAATAAGTGGAAAATTGCCGTGTGAGAGTTTTTTTTTCCTCTAAATCGAATACTTTATATGTATGTAGATATGTATGCTCGTTAGATTGTGGATATGTATATGTATGAAAAAATATGTTGCTACGAGTATATATGTATGTATATGCGCTCAAGCTGTTGCACGTTGCGCCTAGCCGCACATTGACCGTTGAAATTGGCTGATCAAGTGCGATCTTTATGGTGCGCAAGTGCGATTCAATTCAGTGCGACGCTGTTGTATTTTGGCGATTTTTTTTTTTGCTTTAGCTCCAGAGTCTCTGGCGTTTGGGTTGTTTTGTATTATATTAGTTACACTTAACCGTTCTTGTTGTTGTACTTTCGTTAACAACGTGCAACATTTTTGGGGCGCACAATAATAGGCGGGTATTGCACTACCGCTACCTCGTCCTTTTTAGCTAGGACATTGTTGCACGCGTTGCACGAAATGCACGATTTACTCGTAGCACTGTGGCAAGCGGCAATGATGCAGGCACTTTGATTGCTGACGAAAACAATAACAAGCGCTAAGAGGCCAACAACAACACATGCATAGAACAACAGCACTACGACGGCGCATGCAGCCGGTTGAAGAGTTCAAGTTCTCATTTCTATGAGGTGATTTTCCGTGTGCGCAAGGCAACAGCGAGCGGCATAAAATCATGTGAAAATTTCGCGAAAAGCGGAAAATTGTAAAAGCAAAAGTAGAGTGAAATTATAGAAATTATGTTTGCCACAAAGACGCCTGCAACAGACACTTGAGCGTAGCTGTGTGTGTGCGATTGCGGAATTTGGAATTTAGCTGTCGGCGAAAATTGCTGCGTGCAACAAAAGTTGCAGTGGAGTGCAAAAGTTTTGAGACCTTTTATGTATTTATAGACCTACATACATACATATTTAGGTACGAATTATATACAAAGCTGACGTGCCCCTGACCTATGGCAAACCATTTTAATTTGTGCCACCATCGCCTGCAACACCAACTCGCACATACACACACACACACGGTACCCGTTCTCAGCAGCAATATCGCTTACTTGCTGCCGCACAACCACTAACCGACTGCTTTGTTGCGCTCAATGCAATATTTTTTTTTCGCTCGGCACTGCAATGCGTCCACTGTTTGTTTGGCTGTTTGGCATTACTTTTAATTGTTTTTGCTTGACTTGCATGCGCCGTGCACTTGCATGGCTAGCCACCCACCACGCCACCATGCGAGCAAGCAGCAACTACAGCGCGCACCGCTCAAATGCAATGCAAACATTTTTGTTTATGTTAATTTCCATTTCCTCCATTGTCGTTGTGGCCGTCGCGGCCGTCGCGTCATTTCGCTACATTTCGCTTCAGCGCGTTTTTCGCATTGTTGCCCCATTAAATACGCTCGCTTGTCGTCAGCACGGCAGGTAACTGCTTATTTGGCCAATAAAATTAACCTACCACAAGACGGTTGTTAGTGGCTATGATGGCTACTTGCTGCCGCTGCTGCTGCTGCCACTGCTGTTGCATGCAGACTCGCATACACACACACACACACCAGCGTTTTCACTCAATAAGGGCAGCGAAGGGCGTTTAAGTGTTTGCGGTGGGCTGTGGTGCATGCAACAAGTAGGCAGTGCCATTATTTTGTATAAACAATAATAAATTACACTTTTGAGGGCGCGTTCGAGTGGGTAATTTTTTCGCTCGCCTGACCGATACGCCGCCCCCGCTCGCTCTGCTTGCTAACTGGCTCTTCTTTGCCCATTTAATTCGGCTAGACTGTATTTGCCTCTAGGCTAGCGCTTAACCCTAGCATGCACAGGGTGGCTGTTGTGGTGCGTTGGCCAGTCAGTGTGTTTTCCAGCGATTTATTTAGTTATAATTTTACTGAAATAATTCTTATAATGTTTACAAATATTTGTTTTTTTTTTTTTCTATACTCAAAAAAATAAAATTTTCCACATCATAGCTTTTCCGCATTTGCTTTTGCATATTGCTGGGAATTTCAGTAGCCATTGCTTCTGTTTGATCGAAAGTGGGTTAAAATGCGCATTTACCGTCGGCTGTAATGGTAGCCGTCACAATTGATTTAAATAGTTACTTGTGTACTCAACAGCGGTGAGTTTTCCCTCTCTCGCGTGTTTCTATTCATTTTCGTGAAATACCCTCAATATTTCCACTGCAACGCCTTGGTATAAAAGCTCGACTAATTTTGTTTAAACAAAGCGCTCAACTAATTTTTCAATGTATGTTTGTATGTATACTCGAAAGTGTAAATGGATATTGTAAGCGGTAATTAGAAAATGTTTGAAGTTGTTTTTTTTTGGATTACAACTCGATATAACTCAAGACAGTATTACATTTATACTTGTGTCGAAAATAATAGCACTTAGGCATTTTTACGAGTTTTGACTTTTTATTTTTCTTTTACCTAATTACTAATATTTTTATATTCAAATTCACATCATTCTCCAGGATGGAATAATGGTAGGTGTTGTACGTTGTGACAGCGCCAGTTTGATCGCCCTTAGCTCAATGTTGTATTTCGGAGGTGTTACAGAAACGGGAATAAAAGAACGCCGTTCTTAGGAAACATTCTAAATTAGTGGAGATATTTACATACAATTTTACCACAAGGATTTGAATATTACGAATTGTATATAAAAACTGACAAAAAAAAAATAAATTGTATTTAAATTGCTGCTGAAACCTGCGCACAGTGCGACTTTTGAGTGTTTTAGGATGCCAAAAATAAAAGAGACAAATCTTTTCGAAAATAATTATTTTTTAGAAAGTAATGTAGAATGTTCAAAAATTACGCAAATGCATATCATACCAACAACATGATAATGTGTGTACAGCGATACATTTTTTACAGAAAAGTATATCCTCACTGGCTTTCCCACATAAATTAGTGTAGTTTCAATCATTTGGTTCAATGTTTATGAGCATAAGAGCACTGAAGGCGGTTTATTTAGAAAAAATACTAATTGATTACTAAAAAAATTTTAAATTAGAAATCAGAAATTAGAGGTTTGCATTAAAATATTAAAAATTATGGAAGGGGATAAAAATTAAAAATGCATAAAGACTTACATATTTTGGTAAAAACATCTGACAAGGGCAAACGGCAATATGTTTGACATTCATTCACTCGCTCCATAGTATAAGTAATGTTCTCTAAGTACAGGGTCACACTCCAGAATTTTAAAAGCGAACCGAGAAAACGAAAAGTTTACGTTCAGATATCATTAAGTTGTAATTTAAATGTGGGAGCTGCTGTGATCCATGATTGAATTCTTAATGGTTTGGTAAATAAGCAGATAGCTCCCTCAATTTTTGTCAAACGGCTCCCTAAGCATCCAAACCGTGTTGCTTCTTAAAAATAAAAATAGTAGTAACCTGAAAACTTTTTAATACCAAAAACTAACAGGCAACACTTTTTGTTTATTTTGTCCGCGTAAACGGTAAGTTCAAATCCGTCTTTTAAAGACAGCCTTTTTCCTAATTACAAGACTGACCTCGTATCGTAAATATTTCATGTAAATGTGTATATAAATTCGATGTGACGGAGTGGAAAGTTTTGTAATTTCTAGAAGGAATAGGTGGAATTAAATTTTAATAAATGTGATAATCATCCAAAAACATGAATTTGTAAGAACTAAATTTTTGAGTTATGAAGTTTGATTCATTTTTCTTGTAATATATAAAGATTCTCTTTCTTAAATTTCGAATTATTATAGTTCTCGCCGTCCAGGCGTTTGTCATAATATTAAGAATAATCCTGATGTCAATGGTATATATGTATGTATGTAAACCAAAGGAATAAAGCGAACAAATAACTTAAATATTTCAAGATAATTTTATGAACAATCGAAATTATTTGTAGCTTAGTTCATGGGGCAAATAAATTGAAAATTTATTCGCTGGTTAAAAATTAAAAAAAAGTATACCAATAAGTACATAATTAATGTAAACGTAGCTATTGTAGTTCTTAATTTAAATTAAATTCCTTTGCAATTTCTAGTTAAATTTATTTATTATTTACTTTTTAAGAAAGGAAAAAATTCGAACCCGTTTTTCATACTACGTAAAACAACCCTTTATAAGGGTGTGCCAAAATTCGAATGTCATTATTTACCTAACCTTTTATAATTGAATGATGTGCTGTGATCGAGAAACAAATATTAACTATTTTTTATACTTTATCAACGGACAATTTTTTTTTGTCAATAAAATATTGAATTGAAAATGCAAATAAAATAATTTATGCAGGCTAAGGAACAACACAATTTCTAAGGGCGTTCAAAATGGCCGATTTAAAGCGAGAAGTTGCTAATGTACAACACCTTTCATTACTGCATCATGTTCAATCTCTAATAAAAATTATAAAAACCCAAACCTTAAAAAAGTTTCTATTAAACCAACAAAATTTCCTTTAATCAATTTTAAAATTTCGAACTTTGATATTTGTTTATTTTTTTTTGTTCACTATGATGAAAGTAAGTAAGTTTCAAGCTTAAACGCGCCCTCATTAATTTAGTCTGGATGCGCAATGTTAAATAAAGCTGAGGAATCAAGTATTTGCATTTCTGTACAGAATCCATAGATATATTTTTTTGGAGAGGCTCATAAACGATAGCTATTTCGTAGAAATTTACTCATATTGAATTTTCAAATATTCAATTTTTGTCTGGAGGGGTCAAATGAGAAAGAAATAAAGAAATGGTTTCTAATAAAAAAAAAAAAAAAACTCAAAGTTGCGACTCTAAAATCAATGCTTTTTTAACAAGTAAGAAAAGCTAAATTCGGGCGAAACCAATTTTTGTATACCCCCGCGATGTATTTTTGTATGGGCGGTGCCCATAATTTCTTAAAAACCCCGTTTCTTTGTTTTAAACCGCAGCTAGTAATAAACTTTACCCAATTTGTTCCAATAAATACCGAAAAACGAAGTTTTTTGCATTTTTTTAAATTTCCGGTATATGGAAGTTGGGCGTGGTAATGGTCCGATTGCAAAAATTATTGACGGTGATGATAGTGATATAAAGGACAATATGTTCACCAAATTTTGTGGCAAAACCTTGCATAGTTATTGAGATACCTCAGACGTATTTTTATAAGTAGTCGTGTCAACGCTCATTTTTTTAAATTACATAAATACCTAATTTCTTAGTTCAAAATCGCTCCATATACCGAATTTCACTTAATTCGTTTTAATGGATACCGAAAAAACGAAGTTTTTGACAGGCAAAGAGGTATTTCTTTCAGAATTGTCTATTTTACAAGTAAAAACGAAAAAACTTTAAACTTTTTTAATTATGTGAAAATTTTGTGCTTGGGTTAAAACTTGGATTTAAGTGATTGGTTTGCGTTAAGAGACTTTTAAGGTATGTAAAGGAAACTCAAGATTTCCAGTACCTTTATAATAATAAATAAATATCTATGATTAGGATTGTGCTTGCCCTGACTGAGATTCGAACCTCGAACTCACCGGCATATCGAGTTATAGCACGCAGCGCTACCAACTCGACCACAGCGGCCACTTTCCAGTACCTTTCCTCATAGAATTTCTGTCAATAACTTAAGATTCTACCGAAGGCAATTGATCTCAGCTTACCCCGCTTAGACAATCAACTCAATAGGCGAACTAATGGACAGACTCGAAATATTCACGAGTGTGTTCAAGGACAGCTAATAGCAAGAACTTTTAGTGAAAGAAAAGAAGCGTGCAATTTCCGTACTTTTCTTTGAATATTAACCAAAAGGTGATGCAACTAAACGAAGTGAGATAGTTCCCAAAATCTACTACAGTTGATTCGGTTAATAATCGAGCCCAAACAAATTTGATTATATCACCTTTTTTTTAACACGTTTATAGTGTTCGGACTAATTTTTTTTTAATATTTTCTAACTTACATGTTAGTGCTGGAGGGACAATTTTATGTTTGTACGAGGTGGCTCTAATTTAAGATATTTTTTTTGCATAAAATAAAAGTACTTCGAAAACCTGAATTCAGAAATGGCGCAGCAGTCGATATACATATTTAAAAACAATATAAAGATTATATATTGTTTAAACATGATGAAATATCGTTTGAATAAGTTTTAAATTAGAGGAAATAAAGCCATCAACAAATGGCCGCCCATGATCGGGAGGATAACAATTTTACCTTCTTCAAATCGTTTGAATTGATTGTAAAATTTGTTGGTACATTAATTGGATTTTTTCTTGTGAGTAAATACTATATAATTGTTATATCAAACATATGCACGTATATCAATAAATGTGTGTCCCTTCAACCAGCATCGATGTTATATAACAAATCGATACAAATTTCGCGCTTCATTCAATTTCAGCCAATTTAATTCGATCGCTGACAGCGGCAAAAACACTAACTGCGGGCTGCAGTGGTGGCGGCGTGCGGCGTGCGGCGTGCTGCGGTTGTAATGTCGTTTTCCAATGTCGCAACAGCAAATTGCAATTTTATACACTTTACACTTGAGCTCCGTAGCGCGGATAGATAGAACATGTTACTACTTTATTTACTGCCTACCGTGACAAGTGCGGCCATCCAAAGTCAGTACTGTCTATGTATGTATGTGTGTGTGTGTGTGTATTGTGTATTTTTTAAGTGCGCTTACGTTCGACATATCTGTATGTATTGTACTACTTATATGTGGCGACACTTGACACATTGAACGCGTCAAGCGAATAAATTAACAAGCAAGCAATGTTGACGTTTATTGTCAACACTTGTAACAAGAGGCGCGCTGCACGCTTTCGACCACATGCAGCAAAACGCCAACTAATTTGCAACACAGCGCAAAAGAGAGAGAGACAGATACAACACTGCAATAACATGTCGCGTACAGCGCCAGTGACAATGTTGGCGATACAGCACAAATGGTAAACGGAGCGCAGGCGGCAGGGTTAAGAGCGAAGAGCTGCAAGTGTTGAGTGGCAAGCGGTGGCCGTGGCGATTGCGGATGGGATGTGGCGGCGCGTTTCAACGATGCGCTAAAGTGTGATTTCTGATGTAGAACAAAATTGCCGCCACACCATAAAAGTACTTGCCAGAGCAGCAGCAGCAGCAACGGCGGCATATAACGCGCGCTATAATTAATGTGCGTCTGTGGCACGCATGCGCCGCGTGGCACAGCATCAACTGATAGTCTTGCCAATGTTTGTTTGATTGTGAGTAAATGTGTGCGCGCTGCATTTCCAGGTTTGGTTGCAATGACAGCGCCACAGTGACAGCGGCTGTCAGACCACCTTGCGCGCGCTCTATTCTCGCTGGCTGGCGCGTGGCACTTGCAAGTTGCAATATCACCGTTTCAGCGATAATTTGACAATTTACTAAATTGAGTCAACTGTTGATTTGTTTTTCTAGGTTGTGAGAAGTCAAAGCTCGCTTGTTTTTGGTCAAAAGTCGAAATGAAAAAGCAATTAAGCGTTGAGAGCCGGAAGAAGTGTGGTTATTAATTTGGCAACATTTGCAACGCTATCCCGTTATTTTAATTTGTTGCTTTATTCACGGTATGCTTGAGACGCTGAGATGGTTGTGTATTTTGGAAAGCTGCTGCGCGATTCGCAAGTGTGTAACATTTGTATGTAAGTATGTACATATGTACATACATACAAGTGTCGGTACAAATGTCAAATCAAAGGCAATGAAATGAGTTATTGTTATTCCCATTCTTTCGGTTGATTGCTTCCACAATTCTTATTTAATTACTTGAAGCTTCTTTTCATAGTGTGAATTAGAGTATTCAATCCCGAAATTTCGAATCATAGTATGCCGGCCAATATTAAATACACTGAAATCACGGGATTACCGCACCGGGATACCGAGATATGTACTGAGTTATTTAATGAATCAGGCAGGTTTAAAAGTGCAAGTTAAAGTGAAATTGCTATCGATTTGAGAAGAAAAATAAAACCAAATTTCACTTTCCATATGGATTTGAACCATTTGCACTCGGAAGCGTATTTCATAAATTGCATTTTCAAACATTTTGTGCTGTATAAAACTAAAACTATTTATGCTACATAGCACCTGAATACACAAGTAAAACTTCTACAGCGTGGCAGAGTTTTTGTTCATCATCCACAAATTTTACTCCTTGACGAATTATTTATTTTTTATGCAATTTGTTGTATGCTTTGTTAAATATTTATATAACTAAGGAAATAAACCATCTCACTTTCTGCTCTATTTTTTTTAGAAATAGTTTTGTTTTATGAAATAAAATTATTAGTTTTAGTTATGTGTGTCGTGCGGTCATATTTTATAAAAAGCACTTTATATTTATAATATATAATTAAGCGCATTCCAAAATCGCAGGATTGTTGAAATGTTTCGGTGTTGAAGGCCTTAGTGTGAACTGAAAGATTTTCGACAACACAATTTACCACTGCCATCGCAACTGTTAGTATGTACGTACATTAGACTGGGCTGTTTTTTTATAATAACAGCTAATTAATTAATTTCCCATATGCTTAAAGGAAATTAAATTTCCTTCAAAAAATCTATGTTTGTAAATTGTCGCAAAATGCACTTTTTTCATGTAATCGTACATTGAACTTTGATATCTGTAGTAGTTAAACAAGGTACCATTTTGTGGTCAAGTGGATAGCGGTGCGTGCTATTACTCGATATGCCGCTGGGTTCGAGGTTCGAATCTAAACAATGTAAAGACGCCCACCACAAATGGTAGGAGAAGCTCGGCCAAACACTGAGCAATATAGTGTGAGTGCCAAAATTATTACTATATAATGTAAAAAATTGAAGGGATAGAAGTCTAACTTTCTCCATAATTTTATTTTGTCTCCTTGAATGATCTGAAATACTCTGAAATTAGTTACGTTGTAAAAAAAAACAAAATAATGCATTTTTTTAGCCCAGTCTAATGTATTTATGTGTGTAAATTACATAAATTATAGCCATTAATTATAATTATTAAATGACAACTTTGAACGCAAGGTGAAAAGATTGATTACTTTTCATCATTAAAGTAAGCAGTCTATTTAAGGTCTTAAGTTCAAGAATAATTTATAAACCGTTCACATGTGGAATTGGTTTAACAGATGCTTTTTTCGCAACACGAAAGTTTTTCGACTTTTTTTATTGATACTCGGCCTAATCTGTTTGGTAGCTAAGCAGGTGTATTTCGCTGCTTATCTTTTGTTGGCCATTGAGTTGGTAAATGGAAGAAGACAGGTGTCCGCCAATTTCATGAGCAGAGTTAAAAGCGACAGGTCGATTCCGATCTTTGCGAAGCCATTTTAGTTTTCAGATATATATGAGGCTATGCTCTGGAACCCAAATCACGTTAGTGATATATTTCACGGGGTACGCAGTTAGAGTCTTTTATGTCTACTTTCGAGAACGTTCTCTTTTGAAGCTTTAAGTTCGGCCTGGAAAACGTTACAATGATCGGGGATCCGCCGGCCAAGGTTTATGGAGGTATTTAAGTTAACGCCACTTCGAACCTTGTTGTGGGTGGTCAGGCTCATAAGCCGGAAAACCTTCATATAAAAATGAAAATGAAAAATTGTATATATTTTTCCAGAACTTAGAAAGACAGACGAAATTAAAGTTTTAACAGAAGCAATGGACACTGCGACCCAAAGTATTTTTTTTATTCGCATCAACTTCTATTAAAAAACTCAATAATTTTAATAGACGAGTTTTAGATACTCGGAGTTCAACTGTGACTGAATTAAGTAATTTTACTCTAAGTTAAGCCAATGTCGGACATTTGGACACTTGTGGCCTTGACGTTTACTCCTCTCCAGGACAAAGGACGTTCAGTAAATGCATATCCAAACAATTTGGCTAAGTGCAGGCCCCCTATCTCTACACAATGCTTACTATCAAAATTTATCCACTGAGCGATTTTAAGTCCCTAAGCGAACCAACTAAGTCCGCAAAACGATTCTGGTACAACGAGGATAGACAATAAGCCATTTATAGCCAGTGTAGCAGTGTATCTCTAACCATCCAAAATGTCTATGTTTTTTCAATAATTTCTATTTAGTTTACCATAAAAATCTTCAATTCGATGCAAGTTGTTGTGCAACACCACAATTTCCAACATTGTTCGTGAGACAATCATTTCCGCTCTTAGTACATCCAAGTTATGGTAATTACATATTTCGCCAATAATTTTTGGGTAGGGTGAAACAAAAAAGATGGTCAAAATGACTAAAAGTGACTGATTGGTAAATGTGAAAATTTGTTTACAACATTGTAAAGAGTGTCCATAGCTTGAGGCTGTGCAGTGTTCAATAAAAGGAGGGAAGTTAAGAAATATGATGTCATACAAATGTAATGAATATTTAGCAATGAGGTTGACGAAGTGGAAGTTTTGCTTCATTACTATTTCTTTTTTGGAATAATCAGTAGCGCTCTTCATACATATCCATTTACTTCACTGTCGGGGCGAGTGTATAGGAAATTGTCAACGGCAATAAAAATGCAACTTTGTTGAAAAAAACCTCAAATAAAACTTCATATAAATATACATCTTTTTGACAACACAATGCCACCACAGTCTTCGGCCTTTCGGATAGATACATTCGGTTTCGTCGCACACTTGCCGCCTTGTCACCCACAGCTTCTACCCGTCAAAACAATATGAGTGGCTGCTGGCAAGAAACATTTTTTTTTCTGTTTAAGCAACCAAGCTCAGTTATATTCAAATCGCTGTGCCTAACTGTTTTGAAACTTAAAACGAGGCAACGCGGGCTGGCGGTCTAGCGGCTAGCGACTGTCATATGTGGCGGTTGAAGCTGAGGAAATATGGTCATTGCTGTCTAAAATATGAACTTTGCTGTAAATGACCGAATAGGCAACATGGCGCGGCTGGCCAACTAGCGCCCGGACAACGCCAATGAGCAACAACAGCAACAACAAGAAAACCAAACAATGACAACGAGTCCATGTCAAAACGAATGGATGGGCTGCGCTGAAAGCTGTCCCGAACCATAGTTTTGTTTTTCGGATTAACGGCCCATTCGCCGTACACTATTCGCCATTTGGTCAATTAAAATTTCGCGACACATACGCAGGCATTACCAGCAATAACAACACATATTTACATTCACACATACATATAAAAAAGAGAGAGGGAGGTATGTACTCGTACATACATAAGTGGTTAGGCAGTCAGTTAGAGCCAGCGTTGAGCACTTGAGTTGTAGCAGTAAAATTCAAATTATACACAAGTTCGGCAAATGCTTCTCTTATTTAAGTAAACAGATGTGAGCCTAGAAGTTCCTGTAACAAATTTGCATATCTAAACGGAGACATCTGTGCTGTAAGCGCGCGCACATACATGTCCAAGCGTTTTCGGCTTAAGAGAAAGCTAGTGAGCGCTGTGGAGGAGCTTGCTTTCAAAATTGTTGGCTTTTTCTAACATTATAGTTTGTACAGATGTGAGCAATAAAATATCATGCAGGTAATGTAGAAATATATTTATCCTTGACTCGTGTTAAGACCAATATTTCCCAGATATCCCATAATAATAATTATTTCATGGTGTAGTAAGTCATCCAAATTTTCGTAAGAATTATAAAAATTCTTTTGATAATAATTATTATTTTCTAAGTCATCGATAATTCGATAATTATTATATTGAGACTTATAATATAAAAGTATAAAAAGACTAGTTCAGTCCCGAACTAGTCCTAAACTGGGCTTGACCTAGTCTCGTATGGAACCCGAAATGATGCCAAAAAAATCCCGAAATAATCCCGAACTAATATTAAAGTAGTCCCGAATGAGTCCCGAAATGCTGAAAAAAAGTAACTTATTTCGAAATAGTCCGGAGCGGGTACCGAAGTAATGCAAAAGAAATCCCGAACTTGTTCCGAACCAATGCCGCCCTTTAAGACGTTAAAGTTTATTCTCATTCATAATTATTGTGAGAAGACTTTTATAATATACATACATACATACTCTTCGAAATAATAGTTATTACTTCTACTGCTTTTCTTTTTTTTATTACTAAAACAACTTATCAGAGATTTTGGCAGCACCGTTTAATAACACCGGTCAACACGATTTTTGGATCTGACTTCAACATGTTAAATTTTAGTTTCTCCTACGCCAAAAATAAGGGAAAACTCTTTTATGATCAAAGTTTGCTTTTGTATAAACTATGTAGGGCAATTGAAATCAATGTAAATCAATGTAAATGTAAATTTAATGTAAAGCAATGCAGTCTGCCGCTATTTAAACTTGTTTGTGTGCTTGTTGTTTGTGTTTTTGCAAATTCTGTTTTTATTCAGTTATTAGTAGAATGCATTTAAGGCATGCTCATTCTTGCATATAAATGTTGGTTATTTTTCTGTTGGCCTAATAAATGTTAATAAATGACAATTTTATTGACCACAAGGCCAGTTTATGAAAGATTTTTGTGTGGAAAAAAACAACAACAGCTTTAAATGGCAGAAATTGTAAATTTTAAACATTTATTAGGCCAACAGAAAAATAACAAACATTATTTAAATATTTTAAAAAAATACTTACTGTTTCTTAATCAAACATCAATGATTAAATCCTGGAAAGATTCATGATTGTTGTATTTAATATAAACTTACTAATGCAAAAAGAATTTTTAAAATAACTATTGTACAGCGTGACAAAAAAAATCTTGAAAAAAGTGCACTTTTTGAACGAAAAAAAACTATTCCCTCCTTAAGTGCTAATGCGCTTAAACCGACCGTTGGGACCTGATTTGCTAACCTTTATTTATACCTGGATTGTGCAAGCCATTTTTAGGCCATTAGACAAATTATTCTTATACGCTTATCTGTTGTAATCGTCCATGGTTCTGTGTTGTACAACACAAGAGGTATAATGAGAGTTATGGATTATGGTTTTAGTAGGACTTATAAAAAACATAGATTATCCATGGGATTTCAAGGCTGTCGTTATTGTTGCTCGTAATCTCGGGAACCCATGATTCTTCTCAACTTGTGTTGTGGATGATAAGATACGAATATGCTAAGTGTTTGCTAAATGACAGGATATGGTTTACAAATGTAATTCGTTTTGCGTTCGTGTGCCTCCAACGCTTATTATGTCAAAAAAATTATGATATGAAACCAACCACCCATTGCTTATGATTTTTTCTTGAGTGTATCTTTTTTCCTCAATACATACAATATGACACATTGGTGCTCAGGCTAAAGAGCCATATGGCTAAATTATGGCTGAATACTTTCAAAGCCGTTGAATTAGCCAATACTTCAGTTCTGGCAGCGCTTTTTAAAGTTGCCTAACCAAATTTGCGGCAAATTGTCAAAAGAAGCATAGTGACTTGAAAATTTTATTCACATGAAAAATTTGAAAATAGATAATTTAAGGAGAAAAAGGAATCGCGAATGCTGTAAATAAATTGATAGACACAAGCTCTGCCAGCGCCCAGGCATTTTAGTAGCGCAACAGACAGAGAGCAGCGGCGGACGCCAATTAAGTGGTTGGTGATGGCTAATTTACTTACACGACTGTCTAATCATTTTAGCCAATGACTGGACGAGTGTGGCTTAGTGAATGTGTGTGGCAATGGATGCATGTATACGTGTGTATGTATGTGCTCGGGTCATTTACATATACCTATTTGTTTCTGTGTATATGTTCACGCGCTCGCGGCGACTTAGCTACCACTTTGCGTATCAAAAATGCAACGATGCGCAGAGATGACAACAAAATATGTACATATGTACTATGTATGTAAGTAGCGAGGTTTGTGGCAGAGAAGCTAACAAAAAACAGCTCATTGCATAGCAAAAAATAAAAAATAAAAAATATGTTCCACCATCGTCTTACAGTGCCGCCTTGACCGCCAACGAATTGCTGATCGCGATAGCATCTACAACGCCATTCTTCCCAAATAGTCTGCCGCAAAATGTGGCAGCCGACAAGGCAAACCAGCACAGTACCTCAACACAAAATGACGTGCAACGCACAGCAATTAAATTTTTTCAGTTTCAAATACGAGTATACGCGACAGCAACAAAACCAAACACTCAACAAGTAGTAATGCGATCGCATTCCGCGCGGCCGCGATGCAAATCCACTTTGTGCAGAATGAAGCGCGGCTCGGCGCGGCGCGTGTACTTCGTGGTAACGCGATGTTGAAGAAATTTTTAGTGTTGTTGTTATTTGCAGCAAGCACATCAATTTGAACGTCTACTTTGGTTGCAATGATCGCCACCAAAGTGAAGTAAGTGAGGCATATCCGAATGCTCGGCAATTTCGGCGGCGGTGGATGGAGTGCAGCGGCGCGGCTGTAAGCAGTGCTTAAATGAGCGGATGAATGGCAATTAAGTTTGTTTTATTAGCACATAAACGTTAGGGAGAACGTCCGCGAAAGAAAGCCACACCAATACGCTGACGCGCAAGTATATGTACATACATACATATGTGAAATTAAGTCGCGCAAGTACATAAATATAAACATAAAAAGTGTGGAAATAATCGCAAAAATTTTGAGGTACTTACTTACTTTTGCCACAAATGTTCTTCACTTGCACGGTCCGAATGCACCCCGGCTATTCTCTTGTGGCCGGAGTAAAATTTCGCTAAGCTTGTTGAAGTACATACTTTCAGCGACACGCTCTTGTCCAAAAGTAAATAAAACTGTATTAATTAAAATAAAATGTTACAAATGAAGTACCTGCACAAATTTTAAACTAATATGCATGACAGTCAATTGATGGCTGCTGCAATATGTATTCTTCTTATTTGCAGGCATTCTTTATTATTATGAAAACTAAGAAGTTACGTTCCCATATTAGACTTTTATTTCAACCTGATTATTACAAACATATTATCTAATCGCCTAACAGACATAGGCATATTGTTTGACTCTCAGTTAAAGCTTTTCGTTTTTGAGGTGAAAAATCATCGACGGAAATCCTGCCGAATTGAATGGTGCAAACGGATATGGTTGGGGAGGTTTTTTTTACCAAAACGGAACTCACCACACCTAAACTCACCATTCCTGAATTCACCACACCTTAACTCACTACACCTATACTCACCGCATATAAACTCGTGGAAGTTATGTAAAGTTAACCCATGTAATATTGTATTACTTTGTATTATGTTGTGTTATGTTATGTTCAATGATAAAAATTCCGTCGACGGAAATGTTGTACATGCAAATGATTAAAGAGGGTACCAAGTGATTCCTTTTCTCACCATACTTCAACTCTCCACACCTAAACGATGCACTCGTAAACTCACTACACCTAAACCAAAGAACGTATGTAAGTATATAATAAATAAGCTGCGCGGAGTCTCGTTCTGGTATGGTGAAATGAGCAAAGATTTTTTGTTAGAGGAACAGAACGGGACTTGCAACTTCCTCGTAAATTAAGTTCTTTTCCTAACTTTACTACTGATAACTACTTCGTCTAAACTAGCTTGTAGTTGCCACTTATATTGGTCATAAACGGTGTTCGTTTTTGCAAATATATTTACAAATGAAGATATCTATGTAGCTTCTTAACAAACCTGAAACGCAAAGTGTGCCATACATTGACAAAAAACTAATTGAATTTTTGATACACTGTAAACTTAATGCCTCATTATTTTCAATATTAACTTTGAGTTTATAAAACCTCCTTTGGCATTGACTATTTTTACTTTTATTTTACCATCAGTAGTACTTCCACGCGGATCTACATACAAACATATATATTTAATCACCATGGTATTTACTTCTGACAGCCCAAAGCATTATACCGTAACACCACATTCGGTGGAACGCGAATTTCTTTGTTCCTGCGGCCTTTTTGGCTAATTTTTAAATTCCTTTTCAATGCATCAAATTAGTTGCAACTTTATCAGATGGCTTGGGTGTGTGCCAAGACAACATAAATTGCATATGTACCGTTAAATGCACCCTAATTTCTGAAATGCAACACTCCAAACAACACTAATAAGGTCATTCAACTTTGGTGTAACATTTTTTTTGCCATACTTTTATTGAATGAATGAATAAGGTACTTCAATTGAAAATGCCACAAAAGCAGGTGACTGGTTATTTGTAGCGTAAAGGGATAACATATGAATTTCTCTTTTTAACATTTTTACACTCTATCTACCTTAAGTAGGAACATAAGTACATATACGGAGAAATTATGCCGAAAGAAAAATAAAAAAGTGATTAAAACGTAAATTAAATGAAATAAATACATACCTAAAAATTTGGTGAGAAGAAAAAATAATTCTTGTTTTTATTGCTGCATAAATTAAGTACATTTGTATGTTTTTGTATATCTTAATATTTCACTTGTATTTACTTCGTAGCTACAACATTGTTTGGTTTGGTGGTGTTAACAATTCTAAAGCGATTTGAGGGCTCTCAGCTTTGAGTTTCATTGAAATTGTGGATTTAAGCGAAGCAAACTGTCATTTATTGCATTACAAATTAGCCACCTAAATTCTCAAACTCGTCGAGTAAGCCAAATATAGCGAAACGGCGGAAGCCAGGTAGAGTGCGAGTACATAACAGTTAACGCGTCATTGCGCTGAAGTGGCATGCAACACCGTGTAAGACGGAGATATGTTTGCCTTTGACTAATACATATATTCTATCATTTTAAAATAATCTTCTATATATGTATGTATGTTTATAAAACAGGATGTGTGTATGTACTTATGTATGTAACGTATGGACTCCAAAACGGCTGGGCCGATTTCTATGAAATTTTCAGGGAATCTTCAGAATACTCTCATTTTTGATTTTCAGTTTACGGGCGGAGGGGCGTGGCAAAATCCAATTTTCAAATTGCACCACCAATGACATATACATATTTTTTTTTTGTATGTTTTTTGTTGAAAGCCGTTGTCATGTTTTTCAAAACGAGATATCAAACTCCTTATTCGGTTATGTAGTTCCGAAGATACTATTTTATATATAGATTCCCTTTTGACCGCAATGGTTTTTTTAGCGTAGTACCACACGCCGGGTATCCGCTAGTTGTATTACAAGTCTGATGAGGAAATGTGGTGATTTCCGAAATAGTACTATAAGTTCTACAAATTAAAACTTGTTGTTGTTTTTTCACACAAATCTTTTATAAACTGGCATTGAGCTCAATAAAATTATATTTAAATAAAAAAAATGTTTAACATTTACTAGGCCAACAGAAAAAAAAAGTAAATTTTATTGTTGGAACATCATTCGGACTACAAATATTCTTATACTGATTTCGCGAATAAATGCGAGTTAATAGTCCGATATCAAGGAGTTTAGCTATTCCAAAGCACAAAGAGTATTTCTCGTCCTGTTCAAGACAGACATGCCAAGTGGGGATATTCATGTCTGAACTATAAAAAGTGAGCTATCAGAAGGCTATTTAATAAAAGTGATGGGTGCGACAATTGTCGATTTTAAGGGGAAAATTTCATTGCCAGAATTGTCGGCGACATTTTTTGTTTTGTTTCATAGACGCTTGTAATAGTTGTTAGAATCCCACGCTGACCATTTTAACTTTCCAAAAAATTTCGGCTTCCAAAGTATCGAATTGTCATTGACAATACATACAAT
The DNA here is from genome assembly GCA_963971545.1 of Philophylla caesio. Classification (NCBI taxonomy): domain Eukaryota; kingdom Metazoa; phylum Arthropoda; class Insecta; order Diptera; family Tephritidae; genus Philophylla; species Philophylla caesio. The sequence continues at coordinate 48,547,420 of OZ020607.1, forward strand.
TTCTCTGTGTTACTTTCGTGAAATAAGTCCCAGCAATGACTGCAACTATCTCACTCGATTTTCTAAGGTAGAGGCGATACATTAGTTTAGCTCAACTGCAACCCTTCGTCACTTCGTTGTGATTACAATATGATATATCCATCACTTTCTTGTAGTTGGAATCAATCGTTTTTATATTCACCGGAGACACTAGATCCTTGCCTAGAGTCGCTGTTGGTGGCATCGGTAATTATTTTTTGTGTGAGGCTGGGTTCGACATGTTGATGAAGTCAACACCCAACCTCAGGAAATTTAATTTAGCACTCTATACAAGTGCTCTGAAACTAAATCAAATTTTGCAATGAAACATGGTGCCACTATCTTTTCAGTCTATTGATAAATTCGGATCAAAATTACGTTTGCCTTTTAAGAAAAAAAAAAAAAAAATTGTTATCTCAGCATCGGTTGGAATAAAATGAATTAAATTTAATATTTAAATTGAAATTTCTCAAATAAATTGGATTTAAAAAAGTTATTTCTTCACAAAACTGCCAGTTATTTCAGCGGGTTCCAAGACAATGGTTTGTGGAAGAGTGCTTAGAAGGCTTTCTACGCTGCCGAATGCTAACCACCTTTCCAGTTGTAGTGAAGATAACAATTCCATTATCATTAAATCAAGTACCAATGAGATTTTATATAAAATCAGCTGCATACGTCTGTGTATAGATGTTGGAGCCTTTAAAGCTGGAACTCCATAGCATACAAATACTGACAACTGTTCAAAAGAAATATAAATACTGGTAATTTTCTTGCTTTTTCGAGCATTGCTATGTATATTTTTTTACAATTGCCCCGAAAGTCAAACATTCCAAAACGGCCAGTGTGTGACTTGAACCAACACCGCCGGAAATTCTGAATTTGAATTGCAACTTTCTGAACTAAAACTGTAAAAAGTGTAGTACCATTCGCATTGATTATTAATTGCTTGTGCTAATTTTGAAAGTCTATGCCAAAATCTCTTATGCATATACATTAACACGTTATATATTTAATTGTATAAATATAAAAACATACATATGTATGGATGTGTGTATTTATCAGTGTACCCTTGTATGCGCATATCCAAATGGAAAACCACCTGAATTCTGTCAATTTTAATAGTTAGAGTAATTTGCCGATAAAACTACGTTTCAATGCTCTCTCGTTGTGCAATGACAAACATGGAAAACCTTTTAAATACTCTCATCTCACAACAAACCAGCTCCCAATTCACTGCTCACTATTACCCGATGCCTTGCAATGCCGTCGGACAATTTTTTTTTTTTTTTGGCGTATTCAAGTGGCGCCGCAACATTGCCTTCGCTGGTTTCAATGTCCCCAGCAAGTTTTATTTACGTTGTTGCATAACTTCATACCCAAGGCTTTCTCCACTCATTACCCGCACTTCATGATCGTCGATAGCCGGAGCTGTGCTCATATATGTACATATATGTAAAAATAAAACATAGCCATGTATGTGTGTGTGTATTCTTAGCACGCGTTCATCCGCCAGCGTTTCGCGCTGTGTGAAGTGACACTTTGACTGGCATTTCAATAACGCGTTCGCAATGTTTTTTGTTGTAACAACCAATAATTGCCATATTCAGTGTGACATTGTGATTCTTGGTTGTTGGCTGTCGATTGTCGGCAAGAGGCCTCCACAACATTTCTACATCCCCTGCTTATCTTTATTTACCTCACCTGCTCTGTTGTAAATTGGACTACTGGCAATTTGAAATTTACACTTGGACGCACTTTAAAGGAAGCGCCGCAGTATGGTTATGTAAACATTGCACTTACTTACATCGATTTGATGTGGCGAAATTTCAATACAGACTTTGAATTTTTGGTAACCAATTTAAAGGGGAATACTTGAATACAATAAAGTTTAAACTGTCATTGATGTGAACTTTTATATTTTTTTTGCAGAAGCTGCATCGGTTAAAATGAGGAATCATCAGTTAAACACTTTCTGTGTAGTTGTCCGGGTTTACAGCCAAATCGTGTAAGGCGCTGGGGATCGCGCTACTTCAACAGTCTGATGGATATAGCCAAGATGAGACTCTGATATTTTATGGCTCTGCTTTTCGGATAGCAACTTGTTCAAAAAGTCAATAAAGCAGAACCCCGGTCTCCGTCTAACACTAGTGAGAGCACTCTCATTTAACTATACTCAACTGAGTTGTATAAATTAATTTAACACACAAGTTTTTACTTACTTACGTATATATTATTCGCTTAATTGCAGATTACTTAATGATTCATACAACTCGGTTTTATTTATATTACCCTAAGCTCATGATATTTTCTACGCTGTTGTTGTTTTAACGAGTGTCCAGTCGTACTTAGAAGTTCTTGTTAGGTGAAGTAGTTTAAGGCGACCAAAACTTAGCTGTTGCTGTCGTCGAATCGTTGATTGCTTCGCGCGATGTCACGAGTATCGTAATGTTAAGGTGTGTTGTTGCTTTGGCAGGACGCCAGTTTTAGTGGGAATATCCGGCTGTTACTTAGAGGTCGAGTACGTTTAACGTACTTTTATGATGCTGGTTAATCATGGAACGCCACGCACACAGGTCGAGCATCATTTTATAATTGGAGCACAAAATTGAGTAATAATATGATTTAAACCCTTAGGTAAAACAGAAGATTCGACATGGTTACCTTACTTCGTTAACCAGTGTGTTGAACATCATATTTGCCTTTGTTACCTTAACTTATAAACTGAACTATTAATAAATTTTGTGATTTTTTGAAGCACGAACCCTCTAACTACGATAAAATTCAAATACATTTTTATGTATTTAGTCTATGATTGCAAAATAATATTACAAACTTTATTAAAATTAAATACATAGTTAAAATAATAATATTGCAAAAAGAAAAATCGATAGAAGTTTCGAATAAGCTAGGAATAATTAAACTGCCTGTTTATGTCGTTGCTAGAACAAAATAATAAGCTCTAGCAGCAGTAATTAAAAAAAGGCATAGCAAAGTGTAGGACCCTGACAGAGACATTAAACCCGATAAGGGTATGGTTAAATTTTCAACATTGAAGAGAATCTAAATCTATAAGCTGCTTACAATGCGCTGTGTAGGTCATATGAAAGCATTTATTTTAAATTGAGGGATAACACGTTTTTTTAAAACCCACTAACAAGATGAATAAATAATTTTAAGAAACAATTTGGAATCATCGGCTTGAAGTAGCTAATCAGAAGCAGACCAACAAGGACACTGCCTTCTAACAAACTAGAAGTGACAACAAAAAGTGTAGATCTAAAATTTTAAATTTCAACAAACAGAGTTCTGTTGTGTTCCAATTAAACAAAAAAAAAGAATGAAAGCGACCACCGACAAAAACATGCTGGCGAGGATTCAAGAATATATATTCTGATTATTTTTGCAGTGCTTTAAATAGACCTCGCTCAAGTTGAGTTCCAAAAAAGGAATTTATTTTTTGTTACTTAGACCCCAACTTGCATATGGATCGAAAAAATAATGATACTCGATTTTTTGGCTCAGCCTTTAAATACTTTCCGAATCGATGTCAGCGACTAAAAGTAATCGACTTGTTTGCAGGTAAGTTAATAAGACCGCGGTGTAACCGGATAAAGAACCACATGCAAGGAGCTTAAATTCTAGAAGTGTGGAAACTAGTTGCTCCAGATCCCAACCGGGTAAAATTTAAACTATCGGGACGGATGATTCCTTGTAGTTCAGAGTTTCTCAAACCACTGCCTTCGTTAGGCCAGATCAGAGAACAGAATCGTCTAGAATAGAATATTGGTCAGACCGTCAAACATTTTCAAAGCTTATAAACCTAAGTGCCGAAGTACAAAAATGTATACATTTGCATCCGGATTTCAAACTTTTTTTTCAAAAGTGAGAAATTTTTTCTTTAAAATAGCAGCCGATTCATTGAAATTTTTTCACCAAGATGGTGTTAATTTTTTCCACATTAAGTTTGGAGCATTGGACGCAAATCTGACAAAAAATCTAAAAAAATTGGGATTATTTTTAGCAACTTTAAACTAGTACGGGCCACGCTTAAATTAAATGGACTACAAAATTGTTTACAGGAAGATTGTAAATAAGTTTGAAACTTTGTTTTAAATGGTTTCTGTTCGAGAATTGTCTTTTAATTGAAAATGCTGAAACATAAATGCCCAACAATATAATTTTGAATTTGGAATCAAATGATATGATCACGACGCTATTTATGTACATATAAATAGTTTGCAAATAATTCTTTTGGCAGACATTATGCGTTGAGTAATCATAAATATCATTAGAAACTTGTTTGCTTATTGAAAAAGTTTTACTAAACAAATCAGATAAAATCAGCAAATGCAATCGACAAATGTAAAGGAAAAAAAATGAATTGAAACAACAAGAAAGCAATGGAACTAGCAAGGAGCAAACCAATATGGATATATGTATGTATGTCGTGAAAAAAAAACCACTTGTGGCAACAACTTTTATTTGTGTTGCTGCATGTTTGTACATACATACATATGTATGGCATGTATGTGATTTTTATAATTTATCGCCTTGGAGAGCAGCGAAAGATAAAAACTTAAAGCACAAATGGACAATGGCAGCGCCAGTGGCAATGCCAGTTGCAACTTGCAACATTCTACTGTGCGTATGTTTGCTTGTATATGCAGTAAGTGGCAGCAAATATTAAGACATTCTGAGTGCACGCAACACGACATTTACAAATGTTAATCCATTAAGACGCTGTCAATAGCAAAATCTGTCAAAAACAAATTGTTCCCAAACAGCTACTGGGCAACGCGCATTCGATATATGCAAACACTCAATCACACACACACACACACACACTTGCGGATGCAGGCTCCATGCTGCCGCGTATGTAAGTGGACACGCATGTAGCATGCAACAAATTCATATGTGTGCAAGTGTGTGTGTGTGTGTGAATGAAGCCAGTCGTGTGAGGGGCTATGTCAGGCAAAAAGGAAAAAAAAAACCGGATGGATGAGCGCGGCTAATAATAAATAATGATAATGCAAAGTAGAGAGACGGAGAATGAAAGGAGTTAGAGGCGAACGGTAAGTGGTAGTGTTGGCGAAGAAAAATTCTAAAATGGAAAAGTTGGTCGCACACACGCACCTACTCCATGCAAATGAACACACACACACACACACACAACGCACTCTTGCGGCGGCAATGGCACGCACCTGTTTTAATATGTTGCCACAACCGGCTGCCACAATTCCAGCCGCACGCTAACTAATTAAGTTAAATTCTGAGAAAATTGGCTTAAACTTAATCAAAATGCAACATTAATCCTGGCCTCGGTTTGGTGCATATTCTAGCGACACTTGCTGCCTCTTATATCGCTTGTGGCATGTTGCACTCGACGCCACTCACTTTGTGAGTAATGTTTTTGGCTTAAAGTGTAAGTCTAAATTTATTCAAGTCTTTTGAAAACTAACGATGCTGTGTACATATTTGTCACATGTTGCACATGCACGCAGTGCCACAGGTAATTGCCACATTTGTCGTTGCGATTCGCGGAACGCAATTAAGAAACGGGCACTCGCAGTTAAACTTAATGTGACATCAATTATAATGAATTGAAGAAAGTTATGCAGTTAGAGTTTTTTTTTTGTTAAATTGATGAAGTAGTGACACATTAAGAAACATTTTGTGAGTTTGGGTGTCAATAAATTTTTTTTTGCATATTCAGATCTTAAATCTCACTCAACGGGCCCACTTGAAGTGAAGGTCTGTAGTGTCTGTTCTGTAGAGTCTGCTCTGTACGCTACTGCTAGAGTCATAGAAGAGTCCCTTAGAATCAAATATGTAACGTTTGTTTCCTATCTGGATATGGAAGGGGCCTTCACTAACGCAATAGAGAGAGACACGATTGTATTTCCTCTTAGGCGGCGCGGATTCGAGTTTAATCCTGGGTTTATCGACAGCATGATTTGACATAGAACTTTCATAGCAGAATAGGAAAGCTCGCTTGCTCTTTTATCAATCCGATGTTCAAACACTCGACGATTTTGAGACATTCGATTAAACGCAAAAAAATGGATCGGTCCTTCAGATAAGTGGAAGAGCCATAGTTTTGGAGAAGGTATCTTTTGTTTGGAAATCCGAAGAAGAAGAGACACAGCGAAACTGCGGAAAACTGAAGCGCAAATGAGTTAGCCCGGCAGGGAACGGCAGAGGTATTCACTAGTGTTTTAGAGATAACTTGCCGATTTGTGGGCGTTTAGCCGGCTCAGTGATTGCTAGGTGGAAACCTAAGTACTCAAATCAAAGTTTGGGCGGTAGTTGGGGAACTGCTTCAGGCTACCAAGCCATAACTCAGGATTGATTGGTTTAAGGAATATTTTCTCGGACCCCTTTGAGCTGCATGAAGGATGATGAGATACAATTCGTCTAACAGCTCTAGGTATTCTGTGCACTTGACAAATTCAACATCTTGCTTATTTATCAAGATTGACAATTTATCAAGATTTTTCTATTCTATGTCAAAAATAAAAAGCTCTTCTCTTGATAAACTGTCAAGATGTCAAATGATCTTGACAAATAAAACATCTGTTTTACTCTTTGTGCATAGTAGTGAAACTTAATTTATTAGAAAGGAAGAAGATATTTTACTTTAATTGTTATTGTTAGACGAAGAGGAAAATTGCGAAATACTTAAGAAATTTACGAGATGCTAGTGATTCATTTTCGTTGAATGATAACACGTTTATGTAAAATTTTCGTTTTACACGTGTCACGTTTGGTCGTGTTTTGACTTCGTATAAATTCAGTTTAATAATAAGTTACATATTATTTTAGAAATTAATGAATAACTTGTGAAATACATACGAATTTCGTGAATAATATAAAGTAAACAGAAATCAGCTGTTTCTGCTTCATTATATTGTTTACCACACATGTGGGGAAAAGCCCTGCAATCTGAAGCTTTACGTTTTATCAAGGTTGTCACAGAATAACAAAGAGCTTATTGCTTGATAAAAATCTTGATAAATTATCAATATTTTGTTAATTTGTCAAGTGCACAGAATAGAGCTGTAAGTAAGTCTTAATATCTCAACTCACACTCTATAGGCACTCGCGAAAGGCTCTCTAGAGAAGACATTGACTCTTTGCGAATCCCTTTACTGAGCACAGAACGCTTCTCCTAACCATCAGTAAAAATATCTGGCAAAATTAATTTCCACTTTCAAAAAAATTTTAAGAGTGAAAACTATTTGAAAACTTTGATGAAATATTTATAGTTTTTTTTATTAAGCTTATATGGGTTTTTAAGGGAATCAACTATATATTAAGGGACATTAAATAAAAGAAAAATAAATTCGCCACTATGTGGTTGTGTTGTAGTTGTTAAACGCACTTGCATTTTGTCTATATTTATGTAAATACATTTATATATGTTTCTCAAGATTTTTGTGTTAATTTACAAATTAATTAATAAAACCTTCTTAAATAAATATCTCCAAAACTTATGTTTTTGCTGAATACAAAATTTTTCGACGTCTTTTTTTTATTAAAGCATAATACTAATGTTCGCGTTTCAAGTCAAATGACTGTCAAAATCCATAAAAATTGCATTGCTGTGAAATATGCGTGAAATTTTATATACATCTTATGTCTAAGTAGTAAACATGATGATCATTTAATTTACATAAATTGAGCGAAAAGTGACATTCGTTGAAATGTGCAAGGCGTTGAAAAGTTTAAAATTAACAGAATAATTAAAATATTAAGTTAATATCAAATAATTAGCCAAAAATTTGGTTCAACTGTTTCTTTCATTTTTGATTTTTGAGCGGAGAACACAGCAGCTACCACAAAAGGGCGATAATCCTATACAAGACCTCAACAATCAAAACTATTATTTGGGCATCTGCTACACAACTCTTTCTGCCAAAATTACTAATTCGATGCTGGTAGCTGTGATGAAAGCTTGCAAAACTCCGTAAATGGTGCTAAATGTAGTAAAACCTGTTAAAAATAAAAAAAAAAGTTTAAAAACTCTTTTCTTATTTACGGTCATACGTCAACGATAAAACTTTATCACACCCACATATTGAAAATTTTGGATAATATATTCATTATTTAAAGTTTTATTCCAATTAAAATTCAGAGAAATCTCAAATAAAAAAAAGTTTAAAGCTATCTTCAAGATTTTAAAAAATTTAACAAATTATTATTTAAAGTAGAAATTTTAGAATATTTTTGAGAACGCAGTTTTGTAGCCAATTCAATTTTAGTAAATAAAGTGCAAGTTTGAAGACACTAAAAATTACGGTCGAATAAAGTGAATTTTTTCGGGGGTGTTGCATTTTTTCCCTATATGAAAATAAACTTGGTTCAAACGTTATATGTACGTATGAAAGCAGATGCGACAAAAAAAAATTGTCAAAAATCCGTGGTAAATTTTGAGCGATCTTAAACTAACAACTCATTGCACTACAACTTATGGGTTTTAAAAATTCATACTCAAAAAACTTGTAGAGATTATTTGAAAATAAAATGGAACTATACATTAAAGAAAATGTGTTAAATTATTTTAAATATTGTAGAAAGTTTTAAAATTGAGATTATTTTGTTTTTTTTTGGGGTATTCTTGGTATTTGAATTAAAAAAAAAAAAAAAATGTATACTGTCCAAACTTGTCGATATGTATGTATGTACGTGGGTGTGCTAAATTCTTGTCGTGAACCGTTTATTTGCATTTGTTCAATTTTCATTAGACTTTTTTTTTATTTGTCAATTAATGCTGCAATCAAAATTTAACTACTTATTCACTGAAATAGCTCACAAAACTTGCTTAGCCTAAGAAAGTCGGCCCAATGCCGGATATTGTTTATGAATGTATATATGTCCATATGTACATATGTATGTGTAAGAAAGCTGCATTGAAAACGTATTAATTCATATATCGCGATTAAAATTTATATTCGTTTAGACGCAATTTTTATCAACTATTTGAATCTACACATACAAATATTTAGCCAGTAGCAAAATTATTATATCGCGATTTGCTTCGTTAGTGAATTAGCAATATCAACACAAAAAAAAGGATATATAAAATTAAAACAGATAAAGTAATTCGTTTTAATTCGCAAATTATGCAGCAATTTATCTGCGTAATGAAGCGAGCGCGAATAAAGTGCACGCACCAATTGCCAAAGCGACAGTGGACCGAAGATAAACAGAGAGAGAACAGCCAGTCAGCGTCCCCTTGTAAGGGAAGCCGGAGTGCAGGAGTGTTATCCAGCATACCGCTTCATTCGCTCGAGTACCTTTAGGCAGCTGGCTTATACTCGTGTTTTTACAATTCCAACAACAACACAAAAACCAGACGCAGTTCCACATTTGAATGCACGCTGACAAATGACAAAAGGCGTAACCACTTGCAGCGTCAAATGTTGTGGAAAAATGCGAAATTTTCGCGCTGCCGGATAATTCCAATTAAAACAGCATGCCACAACAACAACCACAAGGAATGTTGTGGAATTTTTTTCGTCATTGCGTATAAGTGTATGTGTGCACTTGTTTCGAAAATATTGTGAAGGCATAATCAACGTTAAGCCTTTAAACGCTCAGCATTTAAACTGCATATACACAGGAAGAGGCTGCGGGCGAGCAAATCCCAACGTCAGCCACCTACCAGCCAGCCAGTGCGCCGTTAGTGTGTATCGGCATGCTGCTAGCTATTGGAACTGGTGCCGATTACGATTAATGAGTTGTAGTTAAAATTGCAGCAGTCAACAATAATCAGGCTCAAGTGGCCGCATTGATCGCGCCCAATAGGCTTTTTCTTTCTGTTACCCTTTCCCGCTTGCGCTTGTCAAGTTACAAAGCGGCATGATTTTTACTTGAGGCATTCACAATGGCCTGCGCAAATTGCAGCGTTTTACGGTCGACTTCCACACAGCCGCTCCAGTGACACTTCACTCAATAATTTGCTAGCGTTTGCTTTAGTACGACGCATTTAGCCAAACACCTTGCAGCCGCAAAATGCGCGCACACTTGTTTTGTAAGCGGCGACTTGCCGCACTTCTCACTTACCAGTTTGAGTATGTGTGTGTGTTGTCGATTTCTAATTGCTGCTGGCGCTTCAGGTGACTGCTGCTTGGTGTCTCGGCTGACTGCATTTAAAATATTTTTTTTTTTTTTCAAACGTATGACTGATTGCGTATGCATCGCTCCACTAAACTCTTTCTCAGCTTCAATAGGCTCGCCTACCTTGGCGTAGGTTGTGTGTGGCTTTGTATTTTTGCTTCAGCGCGATAGCGAGTGCACTTGTTGCAACAACGCGACTGCGTTGCATTTAATTGTGCGGCATTCAAGATGCATTTATTGATTGCGTTTTGCTTGTTTGGCGCTAGGAATCTTGTTAATGGAATCGCCTCGTTGCAGCTGAGTGCCGCCTCTAGTATGAATGTATAAAGGAGCTCTCCATTTCGTCAAGTGCATCCGAAGCGAGCTTTACTTCAGCTTCAACGCATTTAATGCGTTTTTTTTTAACTCACGCCATTAAGAAATAAAAAGTGTCCTTGTGGCATTGTCGGAACGACTTTAGTCTTTTGCGGCACCTTGAGAGAAATGTAAGATAAACTTTGGAGCTTGGGTAGCATTCGGTGTACAATTTTTCCAAACCAAATATTCTAAATATCATCGCTTCATTTAAAATATTCGCATTACTACTCTGAAGTACAATTAAATGCAAAGTGTCAGGTTACGGAGGAGTTACACTGATCCGTGTGTGATTTTAGGGTTGTAGCGGAACTGAATTAAATTATTCACTCAAGAATATATGTATTGTATATTTTATAACGAATGAAAAAATCACTTAAAAAGCATCATCGAAAAAATAAAATTTTAATCAACGGTAATAAAATTCAATGGGCTCAAACTGAGTACGCGGAAACTTTTTGAAACTTAAAAACAAATTATTTTAAATCTAAATAAAAATATGTTAAACTATTAAAAAAATTTTTAAAATTTATAAACTTCCATGTACACATATGGTTTTTGTAAAAGTCTGAATTGTGGTATTTCCATTGAAGATATTTGAAATTCCTAAATAAAAAGAAAATATGTAAATTCCGTCGCCATTACAAAATACGTACATATGTATGTACATATGTGTATAGAAAATACAAAAATTATAAATTCACTTAAATACTTAACAATTTCGCAACTTTTTAACAATAATATGTATAAATGTATTACAAACTTTTGATGTTTCAGTAATTATCTAATTATAAATATTTTTTAAATATTCCCATACTTTTTTTTTAATTTATACTTTTTTTAAATTTGCTTTAAATAAATTTTTTATAATTTTTCAATTAAAATGCAGATAAATCTCTAACAAAAGCTGTCTTAGTCACAGTTTAACATATATCAACAAAGTTTCAATAAAAAAGTATTAAAAAACGTATTTTTCTGAATTAATTTTTTTTTTTGAAGATTCGTAGTACTTAAAGTTATAAAGCCCGGGTATATATACCACAAAAACGTGCTATAAAGATATGTATTATAAAAAATTGGGGCATGTGCAAGTATTAAAACTTCCGTAAAACTATTTAATGTACCAGAATTATGAAAAACTTGACAGTTGATGTGGGTCCCAATACACGAAGCCGTTATCGTATATGTGTTGGCAGGAGGTTATTTGTTTAATCCTATAACGAAACCAATCACTGCGAATCACGTAAGCCCTCAATATGTATTGCGTCTCCTCGAAACAGATCGAATATTTTAAGAAAACGAAAAGGTAGTTATTTGCTTTGTCTAAAAGTTGTATTCAACTTGTTATTGAATAAAGTTTAATTTCTATGAAACTTTGTAAACCTCCTATTTTGAGTTTAATAATATTTTATTTGAAAAATTCGAGAATCAAAGAATATGTTTATTTAATTTTCAACCGATAATGTTTTCATTAAAAAATCTATGAATGTAGTTTTTGGTATTTTTTTTTTACTGGCTCCTAACGAAGTTGATAATTTACACATTTCTGTGCGTAATTGTCTCAATGCTTCTATACAAAATGTCTTGACGAATTTGTAAGGATATTATCCCAAAAGATATCAAAATGATGTAACGAAATAGTTTCTAAGGTGCTGGTTAAACTCAGTTTAAACTAAGCTTGGTTAAACTCAGTTTAAATTTAAACTGAGTTTCCTTGCGCTCAAATAAATTTGTTGCAACCAAAACGAAGTAGTCAGCAAACAGCTGATAAATTAAACTAAGTTTAACCGAGCACAATCGGCCGTTTAAACTCCGTTTAAAGTTGACTGAAAAACTGCATAATGAGTTTAAACTTAGTTTAAACAAAAAACAGAGTTCAACTTGCACTGAAAAACTAGCCCTAAGTCGTATGAATTTGTTTGAGCGTGCTTCGGTGGTTTTTTCTTCTACTAACTTTTTGAATTTTTACAATTTCTTCATTTTTTTTATAAAACTTGTATTTAGTCCTCGATAATCGGGTGCGTTTGACGCAACGATTTTGTATTTATTCCTAAGAGCAATTATAACCTTTGTTTTAAATTATAAAAAAAAAAAAAATTAAATTTTTATATAAATTATTATATTTATATAATTTTGTGCAAATCTACACATTAACACCTTTCGTTTGATATCTGTATATCTCCTCTCATACATATATGTATATATGTACATAAATAAATCTTACAAAAGCTCAAGCCGGCGTAATAGTGACTTTTAATGCCGCATGGTATGCATAATTAAGTACACAAATTGAGGCACAGCTGTTCGAGTGTATTTTCGCGTTTCAAAAAAAAAATGTATTTTTTAATATGTATGTACATATGTACGAGTATGTACTATGTCTAAGCTTTAAAAAAGTAATTCCATCTTCTAGGCTTAACTTCATGTGTGCTTTCTTTTTTTTTAATTTTGGTTTTATCATTTTTAAAGCGCTTCTCTCATATTAATGCCTTCCACATGTCAGTGTTGTAAATAATATGCGTAAGTTATGCTAAATTTATGCGTGAGTCGACATATATGTACATATGCACATATACATATTTACGCAAACCTATCTACATACAAATCAGTAGCAGTAGCATCACAGAAGATACTCATAGCTTTAAGCTTTCGGTTGCATTCGAAGAACAAGCTGCAACTCTTAGTTATCGGGTCATATGCAAAAATCCGCGCAAATTCTTATGCAGTATATGATAATATTATGCGTGTAGGCTTAAGGAGTATACATGTACCTACATACATATAAATAAAATATATTCACTTAGTATTTATACACTTAAGACTGGGTCATAGTATGAGTGCGGCTACACGAGAGAGGTAGGCCTCAAAATCTTAATATTTGCTGTCTTCTATTTGTTTTTATTTTAAAGAAGTATAATAAAACGCGTTTCAAGCGGCAGATACAAGTTAACATTTCAATCGAGCTACCAATCCAAGCTATGGGCCTGTACTCTTTTCCTAAACTTGACGCATCCGCAATGGACTTCCACTACAAATACGTTGAATTTTTTTCGCTATTGTTATTTGAATTCTGCCTTGACGTCTCGTTTGTAACCAATCTCTCCATTATAGTCAATAGTAAACAGTTGATAGTAAAAACGAGTACACACATACATATATGTATGTGAATGTATCTTTATATGTGTGTATTTTTGGTTGTTTGTATATGTCAAGAATATTTGCCATTTATTCAAACCGACTTACCTGCCTGTCTGTCAGTCAGTTTGAAATTTATCAATGCCCTTGGTTATTCATCAAGCACATATCTAAATTATTCAAATGGAATTTGTACCAGGAACAGCCTACACAACGTAAATATACACATATTTGTATGCATACCGACAAACATTTCCAAACAATACATTTTAGTACAGATGTACACACATACGTAACACCTTGAAGGATTCGTTAAACTCTATTGATGCTGGAAAACCTTTTAAATACAATGGAAATCTTGGCTGCTGCATGATTTGAGGTTCAAATATCCCAAATTTACGAGCACTTCTACGAATGCAAAATTCTTAAGCATTTTAAAAAAACTTACATATATGCAATCGTACGGTATGTAAGACGTTGCGAATAAAATTTTACTTGGTGTGAAATGTGCAAGTGCTTTAGCAAATTATAGACACTTAAGCAACAAACGCCCGTGAAAAATTAGACTTTCAAGTTTATTTATGTATAGAAGATTTTGGCTTAATAAATAAAAATAAAATTGAAGATGAAGGTTTAAGATTTTTATTTTTTTTTACTCTAGTCATACAGTATTGGAATTAAAGGAAGATCATTCAAGATTTTTGCCATTTACTATCAATGTATATTTATGTACAAAGATGCTTGCAAAAATTTTATATTATATAATTTGTAGAAATTTCTCTCAGTAATTACTCAAAGCATGAATCTATGAGGTGTTTGAGATATTTCGACTAAAAACTTGGATAGCAATAAGAAAAGTTTGTAATTGCCTTTTTCCTACTTATTATTAATCTTGAAATCATGCAGTCTTATCGTTCTTTCCACCAGTCATTAGCAATGGCCATATCTAGTGTGTTCCTGAATATTCCTACTATGAATATTAAACGGTGGTACTACAGAGCTGTCCGTTTCTAATTGCTATATCAGAACTGCGTCTTGCCATTTCAAAAGCTGATTCTTTCAGTTCGGATTTTCTATGTGCCTTCTTCGTCAGGATACTGAATAAAGAATTTATTTATAGAAAAAGATAAAATTTCGATCCCCACATTTGAAGCTCTTGCAAAAGACTGTCGCCTACGATTGCTTCTTCTCACTTTTTCTTTCCCGCTCTTCTACCTACGATTGCATTTTCATAGCAAAATTGCCCCGTCGGCTGACAGGTATAAATACCTTTTTGATAATGACGTTGATAAGGCTCCATGTGACCAGAGCAGTAACGGTATCCATTAACGCAAATTGAGTGAAATTCGGTATTTGGAGCGATCTTGAACTAAGAAATTAGTTGCCTCGCCCACTTATGACCATAGCTGGGGAACTTCGATTAGAATTAGAAATCATTACGATTAGAAAAATAAAATAATCTAATCATTAGATTTTTTTGATTCTTTAATGTTTTAGATTACTAATTGATTAGATTAGAACTAATTAAAAATCTAATGGCGATTAGCGACGATTAGCATATCTAATCAAAACTAATAAAAAAAAAATTGATTTGATTTCTCGATTAGTTTTGCTTAGATTTGATTAGATCAAGTATTTTGAAACATTTTCGTTGTTTTTTTTCGTTTAATTCATAAAGTAGCAAACTTAAAAGAATTTTTATTCAAAATTTCATTGTAAACATAAATCTTATTAAAAAAAAAGAACACTAAATACTAGTTATAGTATAAAAATTAAAGGCACGTTCTGAAAAAAAAAATGAGATTGTCGACGCTTTAAATGTATGCTGACTCATGTATGTATATTACATATATATGACAAAAAGTTTATATTCGACTTCATTACTACCAACTTTTCAAAAGAAAAGTCAGACAATGAATTCCGTCTTTGGTTATTGACTATTCCAGCAAATGAAAACAGCCTTTCGAGGGGCGCTGATGACGCAAGCGGGGTATTGAACGCTAGACACGCTTCCTTCAGTGCACCATATTTATTCCAAATTTCAGGACCCGGCGTCGGGTCATTCAAATATGCGTATAGCTGATTGCTAACCACTTCTTTGAGACCGTTTGACGCGTTTGGTGAAATTGGTGTTGTGGGAATTAACGCCTCCTCATCATATTCTGGAACCAAAATAATATTTATTTTGAAAAATCATAAAATATTGATAATATTTCACATTGGCTTCACCTTGGAAAAAGTCCAAAGTTTGGGAAATAGGCTCCATTAGCAGCTTGTACGACTTCAAATATGATTTTCAATATTTGGAGTCGTACTTTATGTAAAAGGAGACAGATTCAGCTCATAGGAAAGCTCATTCAATTTCTCCTTGTACTGTAGTAACTTCAGGATTGCATTATATAGTGAGTTCCACCTAGTTACTACTGGTACAACAAGAGCTGAACCTAAAATGCTCTGAATGATTTCGGAGGATTTTGGCCATTTGCACTTTTTCCAAAGGTGAATGCACTTTTTGATCGTCTGTAAGAAATAAATTTTAGTTGCATTTCAAAAAAAAAATTTGTATAGATATTACCATTGAGTGCTGAATTTCCATTGTTGGTTGGTTTTTCAAAATCCTGGTATAGTCAGTGCTGGCTAATAAATTTAACGTGTGACTGGCACACCTTTCGTGTTTCGGCAAATATTTGGTATTTTCGAAAATCGGCATTTCGTCTTCGCTATTTTCCTCTTCCTATAATATTTTCGCAAACCATAATCACGAAATGCCTTGACAAAGTTTGACCCGTTGTCCGTGATGGTCGTAATTATGTTTCTGTTGTTCAGGTCAAAGGAAGAATTCATTTATCCAACTTGAGATAAGTGAACTTCGAACTGCTTGAATGTCTATTGTAATCAGAAAATATCGACACTTATTAAGTTGGACACCTAATTTGCAGAACGAGTAATTGCAGAAACATACATATGTAACATGCATTCGAGTATGAGCACGAAGAAAAATTATGATTCCCCCACTTTTGAGCGCTTAAGTGATATTTGTAGCATGTTTGCTCATAATACATCTCATTTAATGCGTAATTATCTGATTTTTGTTGCTGCCACACAACAATTTATCACCCGCGGTTGCAACGTTTAGGCCTCATATTTCAATTTATTGCCATACTTTTGCGGATATTTGAAGGGGCAGTGGGGACGTTGTAAAATGTAGTTGCCACAAATTTCCTTCAACCGGCAAACGCACGCCAACTGAGCGGTATAATCACAAACATATGAATATACATTATGGTGGTGCAAAAACAACAAAGTTTGAATTTTTATTCTCCCAACTCTTAAGAAAAGAAGTTGCTCAAAATAAATTTTCGTGCGAGTGGCGTAAAAAGGTGGGAGCTACTATTTTTGAAATCGCAAGCTTTGTTTATGTTCAAGAGGCTGCAATAATTAATATCCAGGAGTTTATTTATCCATTTTTAATATTTTTATTTTTTTGTATATGTCCTCCAAAACTCTAAATAAATTTTTTAGTTAATGTTGAAAAATAAGAAAATAAACAATTGTTGACCGGATTTGAAGTTCTTTAAAGATTAGAAAATAAATATTGAATTTTATTTTTCCTATGCTATTTCTACGAAAAATGTGGTTACAAGGAAAATTTCGCGTGCTTTGAGCGACCTTTAAATTTTTAAGAATTCAAAATAAAAAAAACGATTTTGGACATATTTTATTCCGTTACGGAATATGCCTCCTGGACCATACACTTTTTTTTGACCACCCTGATGTACATACATATGTATGTATGTGAAATAAATGTGTTCGTATAAAATTATGTAAACAGCGACGTACGCAATTGCAAACAATTCAATTAATTACGGAAAAATTACGCTGCTAAGAATGCATTTATGCGGCAGGAACAGGAAGAGCAAAGAGTGGAAATCAGGCTAATGCCGGGGCCTAAATACCCTCTACGATACGTGCGTGTGTGTGTGCGTACGTTAGTTGGCAGGCCTACACGATAATTGTGAAGTTCGCTGTGTGTCGGTCAGACACGCTAGTTGCACATTTAATTTGATGTGGCAAATATTATAAACGACAGCGCTGCAGCAGGTTGTTCACAGTTATACGCTTTTGTTGTTTCGCCCCTTGCCGCTTGATGTTGTAGATGGCGATGCGCCATACCAAGCCGTCAAATTGTCGAATCGTTTGCGTACATCATACGACTCACTGCAACTGGCAACTGCCATAGCATCCGGGGCACACATCGCACACATTTTACGCGTTGCCGCGCTCTGTTGCTTTCATTGCGGCAGCGTCGGTGCGCAGCGCAAGTGTATCGCATAGGTGTATCTCGCTCATTAGCATATTTAATTTTATTTAATTAGCAAATGCTCATGCAGTTTATTATGATTGAGTGAGCGCACGCACAAGGGGAGAAGTAGCCGTTGCAACAATTGAAATCGCACAGCGGCGCATGCGCACAAGCGTCCCTTGCTTATGAGCGAATGATGTATTACATCTGCCAGATTATTAGCGGATTGATAAACATATGTACATACATACATATGCGAGTATAGCTTACTTAATTTCATTGGCAGTGTACTACAGCTGCCGCATTGCAACTCAATTTTACAGTTAATCGCTTACATATTTTCAATTTATTTATAAAAATGCATTTATGCTCGCTCACTCGCACATGTAAACTGATAACGGATGCGAAACGTTTAAGTCAACACGCTGGTAAACACGCTTGAAGATGCGTTGCACGCTGCCACGCATTAATGCCTCAATTATTGTGCGCAACATATAAATTGTTTCGGCCACTGCAATGTTGCAAACGCACGCCGATGATGATCAAGTTCTATTAATCGGAGTTGCATATGTGTATGGTATGTGTGCGTGAACGGTGAAGTGGTTGACGGGCAATTTGTCATGCCACAAATTGACCAATTCATTGAGGAATTGTGAATTGAGAAATTGATGCGAAACGGGACGCAAAGGCAAACCGGTTCACATTCATATACACTTTAAAGTAGTTGTAATAAAGTGATTTATTACTATTTTATGTTCTAAGTAACTAAATGCAATAAGATGTAGTTTATGCCCGAATTCAGTAAGCTGTCTCAGTCTCTAATAGAGACAAAAGTCACAATTTTAGACCAGTTGGCATTCATAAGTTTCAAAATAAAGCTTCTAGTCTCAAAATAAAATCTCAAAATTCTGACATGGTGATGAGCAGGTCACAAAAAATTAAAATAAAAACAAAATAAAAAAACTTGAAAGCGAGGGAAACCATTAATCTCTAGCTCAATTTGAGACTTTGTATTATTACCCGAATTCAGAAACTCAGCCTCATCTCAAGTGTCAAAATGAGCTAGAGATTATTGCGTTTTTTCGCTGAGACTGCTTACTGGATTTCGAGGTATACCAGTATCAGTCTCTAATAGAAACAAGTAAGAAAAGCTAAATTCGGGCGAAACCGATTTTTATGTAGTTTTGTATGGGCGGCGCCCATAAATTCATAAAACCCCGTTTCTTTGTTTCAAATCTCTGCTAGTATTAAAGTTTAATTTCTTAGTTCAAAATCGCTCTAAATACCGAATTTCACTCAATTTGTTTTAATAGATACCGAAAAAATGAAGCTTTTGCATTTTTCAAAACTTTCGTTATATGGGAGGTGCGTGTGGTTATGTTCCGATTTGAAACGTTTTCTACGATAATAATAGCGATATCAAGGAAAATATGTCCACTAAATTTTGTCACGATACCTGTTTCTTAAGAGGGCGTGGCAACGCCCATTTTTCGAAATTTCACTCAATTTGCTTTAATAGATACCGAAAAACGGAGTTTTTGAATTTTTCAAAAACTTCCGTTATATGTGAGATGGGCGTGGTTATTGACCGATCTTGACCATTTTCAATACCAACCTACCCTGTCGAAAAAGCAATCTATGTATGTACCAAATTTCATTGAGATATCTTAATTTATACACAAGTTATTGTAACCACGGACAGACGGACGGTCGGACGGACGTACAGACAGTCAGGGCTAAATCGATTCCTCTTTTCATTCTGATCATTTTAGAATATATATGTTTATATCTATCTCGATTGCGAACAAAGTTGTAATAACCTTGTGTACAAATACGCTCGGGTATAAAAATCGCAATTTTAGACCAGTTGGCATTAATTGGTCTTAAGTCCTCTACTCTCAAAACAAAGTCTCTCAATTCTCATTAGACGGTAAGCAGGTCACAAATATTAAGGCAAACACAAAAAATAAAAACGTAAAAGCGACGAAAGTTAATAATCCACAAAATTACTGAATTCTTTATTAAGGACATTAAGCTAGCTGGAAGGAATTACTGTCAGTAAGACGCTATAACTAAAATTTTTCGTGGTTTTACTGTCCTTTTACGACATTTTTCTACATATAGAAAATATTTTTAATTACATTTGCTTCGCTTTTTCTGCAAGTTATTTGGATTTCGAATATATATAATGGTAATATAATGGATGTAAAATTAGTCAATGTGCTGCCGTATTTCTATTATTTCTAAAAGGCTATATGTATATCATTAAAACTAGATAAAAAACCGGTTTTGGAGATTATTCGATATTTGAAAAGTCAAGATTTCAAAAAAAACCGTACAATAATTTATGAAAAAACCGAACAAACCTGGTTTGAAAAAAAAACCGAGTCGAACACCCTAGTATTTATGGAGATGAAGGGTATTTCAACCCTTGAAATGAAATGATATGAAATTCCGTGGAGTTTTTAGGTTTAAGATGCCGCACTACCGGAAGTTTATGCTGTGCGGCATTACAGAACTTATTAATCGTTAGCTACAACTAGACAACATCGATAAGCGGAGCGATCATTCTTACAAGGCGGTAGTCACAAGCTCTTTCTTCACTTGCGAATGTTACTAAATTAGATAATACTTTCTCTTTGGACTACCGCATGTAACCAATACCTACTGCGAAAGTAACGCTTGACTGTCCGTACTTAAAACTTTCAAGTATAATTTGCCCCGGCTACCAAATAAGTAACTACACTTATAACCGTTGAAAGTGTGCATTGGTAATGCGGTGTCAAACCAGTCGGCACCGTCGCCACTTCTTTATTGAGATTTATTTGACTTTCATTACTGTTTTATACTTGATTAATTGAACATTTGTTAGCATTTTGTCCTATGCTGAAAGGACTATGTATGTTCCTGGAGTTTCAAAGGAAACGAACAATGTGACGTATGTAAATCTAAATAAAAATAATTTAAATGTAAATATAATCACATACAAATTTAAATAAAATATTTATATTATACTATAATGAAAATGTAACTCAAGTCTACAGCATTACGAGATCTAATTCTATATAAAAAATCTCGAAAGATTTAGTGTTAACTCGCGTCAGGGGAAAACGTATTAAACGTAAAATAATAAGTTGGACTTTTTAAAGAAATTTTGAAAATGAAAATCACACAAGTAATAATTACATTAAAATCTAATTTTTATCTTCATTTTAAAATCATTAAGTCTCGTATAACAATTGTTATTGTCACAAAAATTTTCAAAATTTCAAGTTGTGTTATTTTACATCTTTATTCTGTACAATGCAACAAAAACAAAACAAAAACAATTTGAACTACCGAAAACTTGTATGACCTTACACCTTTACGACACCTTGTGAACCACCTAAATGTATTAAGCTTAAAATAAAGCTCTCAATTAAAACAAAACAAGCACATTTTTCTTGCGAGCTTCAGACTGATTATTATATATTTATATTATTATATATTATTTGTTATAGAAAAAAATTAATTTATCATTTCTTGGGTGTGATTTTATATGAACATATACAAAGCTTTAATCTGGTACAATTTTTTATTGTACTTGTACATTTCATTTTTGAAACTTTAAAGAATATTTTTGTTTGGATGAAACTCAAAACAAGAGACAGCATTTCCTTTCAATAAGTCCTGTGTAAACGAAATTCCCTCAAGAGTTTTGTTTTCCAACTTATTTCTAATTTCCGTTTCATGTAAGCTTATCTTACTACATTTGCTGTGCTGTGCCGAACGTACATTATGCTTTGCAAAAATTTATGAAGAATGGGTAAGGCTGATGTCTTAACACTTCTTTTTATACTTATTAGTGTTGGCCAAAGTTGGCCGGAGTTCTATATTCGATATCCATGGCTGGAAAATCTGCGGTAGATATTAAATTTGGAAAGATGGTGGCTAATTCAAACAAGTGTTTACACTGCAATTTAAGTTGCCAGCTTTTAGTTGGCTCTGTAACTATCTTCAAAGTTGAGAGCCAGACGAAATCGCACATACAGAAAAATCGTTATTGTGTTGAACTCTCCAAAATGACGAACTTCGAGTCGGAGGGCACATAGGGCTACTGCGATACGCTCGTCTGAACATTTCAATACAGTAGAGTACTCAGCGTGATATAATAAAAACAAATAACTACTACTTATTTGTTTCTGCCTTACTGTCGTCCATTTTTTATTATAACAGCACCAACACGCTCGCACCATAAAGTGGATGCGCAATCAAGCTGGAAGTACATATCTAACTTCTTTACAAAGTATTTGTGCAAGAGATCAAAATAAATCTAATAAAAATATATTCATGCGGCAAGTATTTTATAAACAAAAGCAGAAAGGGTATTTGGATGAAACTTTTTTTTAGGATTAATGAAGCATTGGTATTAGAATATTTTTAATAATGGAATTTGTACTACTTAATGACTTAAATAAACAGAGCTAATGTCTCGATACTCGACATCAGCATGCAAGTGCTATCATAAAAATATCAAACCTATTTTCATTTTTTACCAGCAGTTGGTACAATCACGCCACAAGCACATACACGATCAATCGGCTTGAACAATCGTATGAAGGCGCCCGCATGCCACGGTGTCATACGTTAAGATACGATGAGTAAAAAAACTATACGAGCATATCTCGTATATCTATCTGTAAATCTGCAAATTATATCTCGTATAATAACACGAGGAAAAGTAATTGTATGCTATCACGAGAGGCTGGACTTTGAAAGAAAACTTCGCAGAATAAAATTTTTCAAGATAGGGGTGAACGTTATGTGAAAAGCGAACAATTGAATGACAATAGGAAACATATTTCGTTTCCAAAATTACTTGATTAATGAGTAAACATTTATTTGTAATATAAAACCAGAAATTATGTGAAAATATTTTTATTTTTTTATTAGAATACTTACATATTTCCTAAAGTATAGCCCATTACATGAATTTTATAAACTTTAATTGCTAACCCGCTTGCTTAACAGTCCATCTTTGCTGTAGTCTTATATTAATGGGGAAGATGAAGTGAATGAAATCTTACAAAGTCGTAAACAAATTTTAAAGAAAAAATTTCACAATGAACCATCCAAAGATTTAAAGTGTCATTCAACGAATGCGGTGGTACAGCGTGGAAGCGCGAGTGATTCTGACAAACTCGACTGCATAGATAATTTTGAAGTGTAACTCAAGTGTAAAGTTGCGGTTGCATTCTGCAATGCCGTACACTTCACAATCCTACGTACTCCTTTGCTTAGTGGCTTGTGTACTAGATTTATTTCGTAAGTGTTAAATGTGATTATGTCATAAATGAGAAATTGAGAGGTGTAAAGCGTGTGGCATCACAGCGGCTGCACGTTTTCTTGCAGATACCATGGCTCCGTAAATGCACTGTGGCACGTTTGTAGGCTGTCACTTACATTAGTTTAATGCAACAAATTGCAGAGAATGACGTTCATGTTGGTATTTTAAGGCGCATTACTCTGTGGCGCCTGAATTTACACGCATTTGAGCTGATAAGCGAAGTAATTAGGATTATATTAAGAGAATACCAATTTAGTTAGTACAATGATAGACAATTAATAAAAAAAAAGTTAATAAGAATGTGGTAAAAGTTATATCTGTTTAGGTACATAATTAAGATATTTGAGCTACACACTGTACTTAAGTGAAATGCTGTTGCTTCCGTTTTCAAGAAATAACACTGCGTTACAAACACCGCGTTACACACTTTTTGTCCTATGAACCAAATATACTTCTTCGGAAAGGGGAGAAAAACTAAAAATCGCGTGCATCGGCGATTTTCTATATATTCTTTATATACTTTTACACCTACAAAAAAATTCTGTATTTTATTTTTTCTCCCCTTTCCGAAAAAGTATATTTGGTTCATAGGACAGAACTTTTTTTTTTTGTAACACAGTGTAATAAGTCAGTTTTGGGTTCAGATTTCTTCTTTGTATAGACTTTGTTTGATTGCATCGTCGGCGGCGAAATCATTTCAAAACATTTATTTATCTTAAAACTACTGACAGACGGGTGTAGTTATGCAGATAAATGGCCACATATATGCGCATAATATATTATGCCTGACAGACGACACTTATCTGCATTTCGATTACATTTGATGTGGCGAACGAAATCGAGCTCGAAATGAAAAGTAGGGAAAATAAGATTGCCAGCTAATTAAATGGCAAAACATCAATACGAATTAAAAAAAGGTTAAAATTATTATCTTAAAGTTGCTTAATAAAATGAAAATAACATACGTAATTTTTAGCAGGTTACTCTTCCGACATTAGAGAAAGGAAGTTGTTCAAAAGTGTGAGTATATTTTATTTGCTGCAACGATATAAATTATTTATACACATGCATACTATTCCATGAATGATCGCTATTGCTACTTTTGGGAACGAGACGAGTCTTCAAAGAACGAACATCTTTTTAAAGAATATTTTAATTTCAAGACAAATGCATTTCATAGAATTTGTGGAAAAGTTGTTGGCATTGAAAAGGTGAACAGCAATGTGAGGCAATGTGTTCCACTTTATAAAAGAGTGGCTATCTCATTGTTTGCTTTAGAATATAGAACTTTTGCAAGTCTATAGGATGCAGTACTGTTGGTGATATTGTTGTGGATTTTAGCCAAGCAGTTTGTGAAATTCTTACGGATTACATAAATCCCTATCCTCCAAACCCACACGAAATCAAAAATTGCATTTTAATCTATATATGTATTGGTTTGATTTGCAGCTATTCTTGTCCGCATCCAAATATTCAAATTGGAAAACATTGCATTAGTGTTTTCTTGGAACATTCCACTAAGGAAACTTAACCAAACTAACATTTACTTGCTATCAGCATGTTTAAGACTTATATTTTATAATGTTCACCTTTAAAATACTTAACCAATAATTTCGTAATTATACGAATTGCAATAATCTGTTTTTGATCAGCTGTTTTGTTGTTGGCAAATTTCAGCTGGCAAACATTTTTCCAGCAGAAACCAACAGCTTCCCCTCAAATTGAAATGTCAATTTGGTCTTTCAATTTCCCCTACTTTGTTAGTTTTTGGCGTACGCGAACGCTAAAAGCTGATAGTTTCGAAAACTTTCAATAATTATCCGTACCCGAACTTACCTATTCAGTACTTATGCATATCTACGAGTGCTTATGCGTATTGGGAAGAGGATAATGCATGAGTTAATGCAGATCAAGGCTAATTGTCTGGCATTTGATGAGGATTTTATTTTTATTTTTGAACAACATAAGTATTTTCCGAGGTAAAAAATAAATGTGGCCAGTGCGAGATTAAATTATTTGATGGTTTACCTTTCCTTGGTTTCGATTAACTAAACTTAGTTCGATTAGTTTTTTTCATTTATATAGAAGCACAGGGAAGCTTTCACAGACCTAGGCTCATGGGTGGTCTGTGGTTTCTGCACAATTTCGGTCGAAACACCATACGCCATAACCGAACTAATCCCGGAAGATATTATGGCAAACGATTAGCTCCCCAAAGAGTAAATGAACATAAGATCTGATACCAAACATCAGTTAATTGCTCGAGAGATATCATGGTGTCACAAAGTTGCACCTAACACAGTTTCTTTCCGGACATGTACAGCCCATATTTAAATAAGTTTTGCCATGATAGTTCCCCTCGCTGCCGAACATGCAGAGACGCGTTCGTCGCAGAACACACGAGTACAATGTCCGCGCTATGCTCCTCAAGTTCGCTTCATTTAATTGAAAGGTGCAAAGAAATATTCGCTCACGTCACTTACATTCACATACATAACATAGATAGATCTTAAGCGCGCAGAGATGGCAAGACTTCGTCAATAATATACGTAAGGAGCAACTAAGCTAACCAGTTCGAGGTAATACCTTCTCTGGCAGTTCCGGGAGAGAAACTGGTTGTTGGTGGAGAGCGGTTGGTACGACGGCATAGCATTACTCATGAGAGTTATCTTTTCAGGGGCTTCATCCCAAAAACAAATAATAAAAGAACCCCAAGGCTCCGCCAGTTTAACTTAACAAAGAATTATCTTACCAGACTAAAGTTATATTTGGCTAACAAACCATTTTCGGGTCATTTAAACTGATTTGACAGCAAAGTTGCCATTAAATATCTTTAATGAATAGCGAATACCCAGAAACTACCAGGCAGCAGACGAGCTAGCAAATAAGAGCATCAAATCATTATTGGCAACCCGTTTCTGCGGGAAGAGCAAACGAGCAAAAAGTGGTAAGTTTTGAAAATTATCCCTGCCGCTGTGGCCAAATTGAACTTCTAAAGACCAAAAATCTTGATTTTCTTGAATGAAAAATTATTAAATGAAACCCACTTGACAATGACACAGGCATAGATCTAGGGTAACATCTACCTATTTTTTGGGTACTATGAAAGCATCTGCTGTCATCCTCGAATTAAAAATTGCGATTAAGATGAATGCAAACACTTGTTTTTTTAATATTCTATAGAAGAAAGAGGGGTTGTGCCCAGTTAGTTAGTTAGAAGAGAGTTGACGTTTGAGAAGTTTGAGTCGTAGCGATTTTAGATATGGTGAGTTTAAGTGTGTGGACTTCAGTTGTGAAGAATTCAAGTGTGGTGGGAAGAGAATAACTTTTAGCAGTTCCAAACTATTTCTTATTTTAGATTGTTGAGTTAAAGTCTAGAAATTATAATGTTTTGTATAGGTATGTTAAAATAAGGTGGATAAACTAAGGTAGTTTGAACTTAAAAATGTGAGTTGAGTTGTGAGAAGCTAAATGTATTAAGAAGAAAGACAAGCACTTTTTGCCGTCCAAAACTACCCAAATATTCCCATCTGATTTGTCATATTGATTTTTAAATTTACTGATAATAATAATTTCTCGCTTACACTATATAGCTCAGTGTTTGGCCGAGCTTCTCCATTTTTATAGTATATCACAAATGGAGGGAACTACAGTTTTGTGCCGACTCCGAACAGCAGATGTATTTTATGAAAAGCTTTTTAATGCCAGAAATACCCTTGGAGGTTTGCCATTACCTGCCTAGGGGTGACCGCTATTAGAAAAAAACATTTTGTATAATTATGATTTGGCTTGCCCTGGCTGAGACTGAAACCTCGAACTGAGCGGCATATCGAGTTATAGCACGCACCGCTACCCACTCGACCACAGCGGGCACTGCCTCCGCTAAAAAAAACTGACGCAAAAAAAAGCTAAGGGCATACTTGCACCAAAAGTACACATGTGCAGACTTGTGAGAGTTCCTGTTGAAATGTTGCTGGTGGACATTAACAATCATCATCAGTGTAGTAATTTAAAAAAAAGAAACGACATGATAGCCAAATTTTTAAATTATTTTTTATTAAGCATTGAATTTTCGTTTTTTCCACTCATTTTGTTATTTCTTGCATTCAATATTTTTAAACACCTGCAATGCTCGCTTCCAAAAGTTCTAGTATAAAAAATTAAGTTTGGAAAAAAAATGATTCATACTGTGATACTTATGTATGTATATGTAAATGTATGTTACATATACATACATAAGTATATGTATATGTGTATGTAAGTACATGTGCACTTTCCACATGAAAAACTTTTACTTTGAACATCTGAATGGAATTAGAGAAGAGACATTGGACATAACATCGACTAGCACCGATTTTAAGTTTCTGCCTCGTTTTGTGTTGCAGTTGGTGGGTGTAGAATATAACCAACGACCAACACATGCGCAGTGTCTTTGTCAAAATACTCGTAATTTTCTCTACGCTTGAGTGAATGGTCATCTCGTTCCATCAGTTGTTGCTTATATCCGGCGTCCGAAGTTTTTTCCACACTTCATATGTTTGAACCTTTCAATTGTATTTAACAGTTTGAAAAAAAGGGTGCTAATGCAAAGAAATTCTATAGTTAAAAGTTGCAAGAAAAATAGTAGTAAACCGATGTGTACCAGCGCTGACCCCGCTGACTGGCATATGAGGCGCGCGAGAAGCGAAATTAGACAATGTCAACATGGTGGCCGGCGCTGTTAGTTGCTGATGGCTGCTCACTGCCACACGCTGGCTCCACCTTCTCCTGCCAGCGAATGGCGATGAACATGTACGTGTGTGCTTTAGTGCGCTTGTGACACGTCTTCTTTGGCTTGACAAACATTTAAGCTTTAAACTTGACAACAATTAGATGGGACAATAAAAGCAACAAACAAAAAAAGCGACAACAACAATGACGACAGCAGCAGCAAAATGCAACTGTCGCAGAAGCTTAAGAAAACAAAAAAAGTCGTAAAAAAAAGTACAGCAAATATGTAGTAAACGACACTACAAAACGTTGTAATCGTACAAATACTTGGTTGTAATTGTAGTTGCAGCGTCTGTGGCAGGTTGTACTTTGCGCGCGGCGTGAACTTTGTGACACGAACCCTTTACGCTTTTGCTGCAGTTACACTAAATTACTCGCGCGCTGGGTAGACAAACACATGGACAGACTAGCCGCAAGGTATGCATGTAGGAAGGCTAGCCATTTGGCGACTCCCGAATGGATGTCTGGGTGTTCAGCCTGCCAGCTGCCGGCGGTGAAGTTGCTGACTGCCCATCAGCAGCCATTTCTCGTACACTTGTCGGCTACTCACTCACTTCACTTTGCATTCGTTGTGCGACAATAGGTGTGGCGCATGGCAGCAGCAACGTCTGTCCGCAACATGCTCACAACAACGCTGACGGACGGACGGACAATTGCTGAACAAAGACGATGCGAGCGGCAATACAAAATCCAGCATCCAGCGTTTGAAACGTGGCGCTGTATGTCGTCACATTGCATCGCATGGCGTCGTTGATGTCCATTCGAGCGTGTTAACCATGAATTGGTGCCTGTTATCACATAATTTTATTTCGCGGGTTGGGCCCTAAAGAGGCCAAAGAGGTTAGCTGCGCGCAAGGGCGCTGAACTGCGCCGCCACCAAACATGCAAAGACTGTTGCTTCGTTTGAGTAGCGTGGAATATTGTTGGCGGTGGCCAACGTCGCCGAAGTAGTAGCAAAAATAACAACAACATTAGCTGTATCAGCTGCAGTAGTTTGCTGACCAGTTCTGGACTGGGAAGTGTGCGATTGGAATTCCGCTAAGTTGCATGCGCCACGTGTGTGTTTGTGTGTGTGTGTGCATGTCAATGAAAAGCGGAAAGAGGCAATAATTTTTGCAACGTCTAAACAACAAATTTCCCATGTATTCACTAGCCAATGGTGACACTTCAGTGCACCTAAGTAGCATGGGAAATGGAAACATTTGGCAACAAAGTAAATGGACAGATTTGTAGAAGAAAAAAAAAAAAATAACAAGCAAAGTAGTAAGCTCGATATTGTGATTTGCAACAGATTTTTGAACACCCTTCACACATGAACAGTTAGCTATAACTATCATTGACGGTAGTATCTATGTACATTAAGAATGTTTAAGAAAAGTACCTCTCATTTTAAACCATTTTTAACAGTGATAAGGAAAATTATTACTGATTGGATTAGTCCCACAGCTCGAATGATTTTTTCAAATATCAAATTAATGAAATTCCGCTGAGACCTTCTACCTTGATATCAAACGAAAGAAAGACTATAAATTCAACACTTCTTTCCAAATGAGATGGTTTGTGTAGCGTTTTCTCGCCGCTGATTTTGAACAACTCAAGTTAGCAAATCGCCTTCTGCAGTTTCTTTGGTATTTTGCTTTCAGGCACTTTTTTATAGTTTGGTTGAGCGGCGTTGATTTCAGTTGGAGGTTCCTGTTCATCATCACATTCAAACCTTTTCTTGCAGCTCTCATTCAGCATTTCGAAGATATGCTGTTTGCTGTTATCACAATTGTAAGATAGATGCCGGCTATCCGAACGGCTCACAGTGGTATGCCTCAGTACACTTTATAGCAAAACTTTGTAAAGAAACGTTAAAAAAATGTTTGATTTTTTATTTCTATAGATATGTATACTTTAATATATTTTTTAGTTATAAGAAGCCACATACATTTTTCCGAAAAAATCGCAAACAAATTTTTAAATTCTTAAAGCTAAAAAAAATATATATATAAGCTCTTTGGTGCCACTGCATCAAAAAAGCAAAGTGATGGTAGTAGATTGAAAATGCACTTGATTAAGAAGTGAATTTAATTATAAGGATATCATAAGGGATATCATACAAAAGTACTTCATTAATGGACATCATAAGGGATGCATAAACAAAATATTTCTTTCAATAAATTCTTAATGAAGAGAGTTATTTTAATAAACAATAAAATAAAAAATTTAGTAAAAAAAAAATCTGAATATATACGTTATTTAAATTCATGAAAAATTTTCTATCTTTCTGTTACACAATCTCTAAATAACTCTACTCGATTTTTTCTAAGACAATGAGAAGATACACATAAAATGTCGTAACGTTGTAAAGTCATACAAATTTCCAGTAACTAAAAATATTTTTTTTTGTTTTTGTTCCATTGCACAGAAAAAGGATATAAAATAATCAGGGTGCGCAAAAATCGAAGTTCGACATTTTACTTGGCTCGTCTGGCAAGTAAGCGTGGAAAGTTAGTATCAACTCGTTTGAAAAGAGCGAGGACGATGTGTACTGCCACAATCTGCTTGACGAGGCGAGCAGTTGCCCGTTACTCGTTCGCCTGGTGAGGCGAGCAGTTGCCTGTTGCTTGCATATGGAAAAACCCATAAAGAATTGTTTCTGTGTACTTTCCATCAACTGTTTTTAATGTGTTTTCAAAGGACGGCTTTAGTTAAGTAAGTCTAAGAAATATTATTAATTAAAAAAATAAGACTTGACTTGTTCACGATTTGGTTAAACATATGCCTTTAAAAATAGAACAGGTTGATTCAGAATAATTAGGGTTACGTTAAATGTTAAATTGTCTACAAATCTTGCTTATAATTATGTACAATAGAAGAACTTTGAAGTTGCCTTTTTTTTGAAGCAACGGGTTCAATCGCCATGATTGCGCATTAATTTAAATAAATATTTGGTAACTGAATTATTAGCGTAAAAACTTGTGTTATTCAACTGCTTCGCTAGTTTACCTAACTCATCAGCTCAGTAGCTTGCCTCGCTCATTTGCTCGCTCATGTGTGGTCGTAGTACGAGCGAGGTGCTTGTGAGTTGCTCGTTTGCAAATAACCTCGTTTGACGCTCAGTGAGCTACAGCCTCGCGAGCAAGCAGTTGTGCCAGTGAGGACTAGAATGAGACAAAGCCGAAAATTTTTTGAAATTTGTTGATAGAAAATTGATTTTTCGTCACCGAAATACCACTTGGCGCCGTTTCGTAGCCGCTACGATTCCTGTGTAAGCAACTTATATTCAGTATATGAATCTTTATATCTACGAATATCTCGTGAATTTCAATACATTTTTGTTTATAAAGATTTTCTTTTAACAATTTAATTCACTTGGGTAGTTTTTTTGGTTTACGTTCAACTAATTAATATTCACAAAACGCAAACACGACAAATGGACAAAGAAATTAGCGATTGTGTGCACTGGGCATTTAACACTCAGTTTAACTACCAAACATTGCACCATTAAATTGCTACCAAAATTGGTTAGAACACCTTGTCGCTGCTGGCATCGTGAATTTGGCATTTAAAAGTAAATTACCTTTTCGTGCAAATGATCGTAACAGTGAGAAGAGTGAGCGGGTGTTGCGAATGCGTATCGCATGTTGCACAAATGAGCGCAACTTTTACTAGTGCAACACATACACTTTGCTATTTGTGGCCAATTATTGCTATTGCACACTCATTCGGTAATGTGACATAATCCAATTGGACACCTTCAGGCAACAAACTTCTATTGTTACTCACATTGTGGCATTGTGCGTTGCATTCCTAGTTTCTACTTGATTGCTCACGTTGCAACAAATGTAGCGCATTTATACACGTTTTAAAATGCATTTAATTTAAATATGGCATGTGGCAACAAGTGCTTGTTGCACTTGTTATTTGCATCATTGTAGTTAATGTTGCACATTTACGATTACCAGTTAGTATCTTGCATACGATGTGGCATGCAACGTGTTTAGAATGGCAACAAGTTAACTGTGTTCGTCCGAAGAAAGCTTACTTACTTGTTACTATAAAAGGTTAATGCAAACATACATACGTAAATACCAATAGAATACGAAGAACGGTAAGCCATCGAGGAATATTTTTTCAGTAATGAATAAAAGTTGCAACCCTCAACGAGTCCAAGTAACGATTTTTCGCTAATAGAATTTTTTCTATTATTTTCTGGTAAATCTGGCAAACCCTCAATGGCCGCGTGTTTGATGGCACAATTTGTCAACAAAGGAAAGAGAAGATTACAAGAAAAAGGTGTTCACTTCGCTTTGCTGACCTTTTAAAAATTCTTGACGAATCTCGCCAATCATATCCACCATTTCACCGAGGTCACCAAAAAGAGGCGCTCTTAGAAAGCGCAACCAGATTCTCGATATTACAGGGCATTTGCTTAGAAGATGAAGAACCGCCACCTCCTATTCGTAATTTCTGTAGCTTCTGTAATATCGGTAGAAGGGTACTGCAAGACTTCCCACGTGCTTACCCAGTTGAAACACCAACCAATTCAGATATATCATCCTTTCATAAGGAATATAGACAAGGAGACCATTTACGATCCCATCTGGACCCAGTTTTCATAGATATCCTTTGGGTCGTACTTTGCATTCAGCTGTCATTTGCACTTTTTTTCTTGGTCGTTCCCTCTCTGGCAACAACGGTACTGAAGCCAAATTTGGAAAATAGATCTGTTGTTTTGAACCCCCGCTATTAAGTTAATTTCGCCAGGATTGAGTTTCTTCTTTTTGCTCTAAGGAATTTTCATAGACACTAGGATTTTTGACTGTCACTAAATATAAAAACATTAATACCTTTCAGGACGGTTTCAGGAGTTTTTATTTAGCCTCCTTAATATCTGAGATGTCAGTATTTGGTTATCGCCAACCTAAATGAGCAATTCAGAGCTGGACTCTATGAATAATATTATAACTTTTTTGCTTACTTAATATTTAAAATAATTGTTTATGAGCTTCAATGCATTAGCAAATTTTTAAGCTTAACAGTAATCGATTCCACAACTTTAGGTTTTACTAGATAAGCTCTGAGACAGTTTTACTATGTTAAGTTTAAGAAGCACGGGATTGCAACTGAAGTTAGTGTCTGTATAAAGTTTGGCGAACGAAAAGTTATATATATATATATATTCTTAAGGAAAATATTAATGTTAACAACTACAGACATATGATATGATCGAACTTAAAATTGTGTAAATTTTTTAAAACACTCTTTATTCTCCTTGAATCATTGTCGGAGTGATTTTTGTGTAAATTTGTACTGTAACCTTTTCAAGGCAGATAAATATAGCAGTTATTAAGGAAGTCACCCCGAAACTTCGATTAAAGCTTAAAACCTATCAGAGAGTGGCTCATTCCGTGAGTCTTTCAAACCTACTATTGAGACGAAGTCACCGAAAAATGGTGAAGGAGGTCAGAGCTCCTCTTACTACCTACGGAAATGGATGTCAGCTCACCGAGCACTGTTCAAAATCAGTCTATGTGCTAATTCAAGTCAAATTTAATGCAAAATGCTAATATTTAATCAGTGAGCTTTTAATAAAACTTAGTTTTCGCAAATGTGGAGGCAGCTCGGTAACATCGGCCACTTCAGCAAGACCCATCAACATTTATTGTGACAGGAAATGTGCTACTAAATCTCTAGAATGAAGTGGAAGAATACCATAGAATGCTGAAGTATTCGGAACGCTTTGGCAAAATGGATCCCGCTAGTGGTGGTATGACACAAAGAGTTCCTTATTTTTTAAGTCTACATTGGCCTCCATGACGTGTACGGTCTCGACTTGCATTCTTTCGCACTGAACTCTCAGAGAACCATATCACTCCTTTGGGTAACTTGATTAGTTGTGTGGTATTATGAACAACAAACGTATGCAAAAATACAAAAACTTAAATTTCTGTTTTTGGTTTAATGAGACGAGCGTAAATTGGGTTTACAGCGAATTTTACAAAAACGAATAGTGGGATATGTGTTTCAAGAAAACAACGTACTTTTTTTGGACACATATTTTTAAACATCCCTCTTTCGTCGATTTTGCCAAAAAGTCAGACAGTTGTTCCTTTCACAGTTGACCTACGCCTCCCATTTCAAATTTCCTACCTTCGCTGATCTGCGACGAATCATTCTGTTAAACCATTTTACTGCAGCAAGTAAAAATTTGACTGTTTTAATGCTTTTGGTGTTTGCAGCGAATAATATTCTTAACTATGACTTTTCAAATTTTTATTAGTTCTGTCCACTTTTTCTACCAAAATCTAATGCAATGCTTATTTAGCTGGTTGTACAAATTTATTTGACATATGTTTATCTTTTTTCCTAGTTACGTTTTTATGCATGCCGCTGTAAAAAGAAGAAAGAAACATTGTAATCACTTAACTCAATATTTTCCCACACATTCTTTCAAATTTGCAAAAGGCGCATTCGAGCGTTAACTTGTCAACAGCAAGACGAATCTTTCACTCGCCCAACCAATTAGGCATTTTCTGCTAGCTGCTTGAATGTTTGAGCATCTCTGTGATGCAAAGCCTCAAAAAGCAGCAATAAAAAAATATATAAAAAAAAAATATTAAAAAAAAGCGAAAGATAGTTACCATATCCACTTGTGACACTGAAATAATCAATTTACTTGTAACGCCTCATACGACGAACCATTTGAGTGTTGCAGGCTTGATACCACGGCCAATGCAGGTAAGTGGGTAGTAAACTGCAGCAGCGTTTTGTTTTTCTTAACTTGCTGATCGACAGCTATGACGAAGTGTACAGAACAGAGACGTAGACGGAGACAGCGAAGAAGGGGAGCGACTGCTGCTAGCTGACCTGTCCCACGACGCGATGAGAACACGTCGCGTCAGCCAAGCATTGGCAGCGCATAAAAATTAAGTGTCTGAAACCGAATGCCGCCAAGGCAATTGACAAGGCAGCGAGCGGCGCATAACAAAGGAAAGTCGTCGCCAAAGGGGAAGGCAACCGAAGGCGGGCAGCGAAATGTGCAAACAGACAAACAGGATAATAAAGACGACAAATACGAGCGCAAACTTTGCACATTGAATAATTTCGGCTGTTTTGCTGGTGACACGGAACAACCTCCCTCACACATGCACCGCAAGCATTTATACATACAAATATGGCAAGGAATTGTTCGAGTGCGCGTGTGTGTGTTACGTCAAAGGATGAGAAAGCAAACGTTTGCATTTTTCATGCAATTGAATGCAAACTAAGCGAGTCAAAGTGCTGTGAAGTTGCGGGGGTAAGGGACGCAGCGCAGAGTTGCCAAATATCTGCAAAGCCTGTGAGCAGTGTTGTTTAGCAAAGGATGGATGTGAGTAGCGTTGTGCCTTATGACGAACGGAAACATTCATGTCCTGGCAAATTTCCCGTGCCGCTCGTTCGCTGCAATCGCTTGCATTTACGACGACTGCACTCGCAACAAAACAGCAAAGAAAAAATAAAAAAAAAGTGTCAATAGCAAAGGAAACTAATATACTCGTACAGTAGGCACATATGTATGTACGTACTGTTATAGTTTTTGCTGCGTGTTTTTGTTGTTACTGGTGCTGCTGCTACTACGACAGTTACACCTGCACGCAACGCTATAATAATTCGCTTTCCCATATTATTTTATAGCCGTAGACATCATAATAGCAACGCTATTTGTTGTTTGTTGTTATAAACTAAATTCGTAAGTAAATTTCTGGCCTTTTCATTGCACGTTGCATGTGGCAACAACAACGGAAGTACTCAAATCGCTGGTGAAGGCTGAATTTAAGTTATGTTAGTCGCTTGGCGGATTGACTATTTGTCGGCAAAGTTGACTGACTGCTACTATTTTGTTGGTTGTTCGTCATCTTGACGTATCACCGGAATAATTTACATTGTTGCGACAAGAAAACACAGTTGATTTTTCATAGATGAAATGTCGGGAAAGAAATTGTATTACTTTTATTGTTTTTAATTCAGTTAAAATACAGCCCATGGATCTTTAACAAATCGCAAAATTTTATACAAAATTTATAATTTAACTAAATTTCCAAGTATAAAAAATTTTGAATTTAAGGTAGATAGCGCATGCATTTTTAGTACAATAAAGTGGATGTTTAGTGTCGTCGGAAGCTACCATTCATTTTCAAGAATTTTTTTATCGATTGCGTTTTCTTTTCCCTTTAAAAATACGTTTGGTTCAAACAATTTGGGAAAAAAGGCGGGTTTTTCACAAAAATTGTAAGGGGCCACAACACCGTTTACTTCAAAAGAATTGTATTTGGGTCATTTCATCTCAAATCGTCCACGCAGTTAGGGTTAGGTATTTTTTTCCAAAAAATTTTATTTATAGTTTCTACATCGAAATCCATGAGACACGTATTTTTTCTTTTTGCTTGAATCTGAGTTCTTTCGACGTGGGGAATTTTTTGAAATTTGTCTGAAAAACTCGATTTTGTTCTATTGGTGGATATTAATTTTTTTTTTTGAAAATTCGATAACTTTGCGAGCAATGTTGTGGCAATTGAAGGAATAAGGGCAATGCATGCATAGAGGGCTAAGAAAACCGAAAAAAACCTACATATGTATATGTACATATGTATTTCGCAAGAACAAGCCAGCACGAATGGACTTTAGTGGAATGAATTTGAGTGTATAAAAATATTTCTAATTCCAAATGTACATACTTAACAAATGCATTATAAATTGCCATTATTTTACTTTAACTTCAAAAATTCATAATTCCTAAACAACGAATTTAGCCTAGTAGAGCTTGCTAAATAATTTCGTTTATATAATATAATCTTATATTATAAGACTACACAAAAAAAATATGCAGGAAAAAAAAATTTGCAATTCGAAATTTTGCAGGTAAACAATTTTTAGATTCTTCTTTTATAATGACGATATACAACCTTTTTTTTTGAAAATATATAATGTTTCACACTTTTTACTTTTAGAGGAACACTTTACCTACAACAGTTGTTATTTTTTCGCAAAGTTATCGAATTTTCAAAAAAAAATTTACGTGCACCAATAGAGCAAAATCGAGTTTTCAGAAAAATTTTCAAATATTCCCCACGACGAAAGAACTCAAAATAAAAGGTATGTGTCTCATGGAATTCGATGTAGAAACTAGAAAAAAAAGATTACCAAAACTTGAAGCTAATTTTTGTCTAGTTTTGGTAAAACACGGAACTCAGTTTAAATTGGGGAATAATGGAAATTTAAAATAGTGTAATAACAAAAATAGTATATATTTTTTGGAGTTAGAGAATAGAATGTGTTTTGGTTGGAAAATGGAAAGAAACAAAATATGTTTTTGATTTCCTAAGTAGTTTTTGCTATACAAGTTGAAACGACTTGGCTAATTACCCTCTTCTCTCACTTATATCGCCAACAGATAAGTAAACGTGTAGTAGTTGGACAAGTTGCTCGGTTCCTTTTAGAATTCTCACTCCAAACTCCAAAACCATTCTTGTAATTCTCATGTGGCTCTTAAGGTAGTTGACTAAACGAAACTATCTACTGAGTTAAAATATTTATCCAATGAAATTAAATGATATGAGTATCGAGTTAAAAATTACTTATAGTTTTTTGAAATTTAAAACGTGTTTTCCGTTCTTTTAGCTTTTATTAATTGTATGCTTTAGGCATACTGGAAACTGGCCTGGCACTGAAAAATATTTGTTGGCTTGAAAAAACAGCTTTTATCAAAAACAACGACTTAAATTTATGATAATTGACTTGAAAGAATGAAAAACAGGAAAAACGCGAAAACAAAATACGACGTGGGATTGAAAAACAATATTCTGACGAATTGATTATCTTCTCCTTTATGAAGGCGAAGTCAAAAGTGTTCAAAATCTGGGCGAATATTTTTTTTTTATCTACAAGCACAATTTCATGCATTCATATCTATTCAAAAACTTGATAAAAATGTTTTGCAAGTTCGCGCTTTTTGTTGTTTTTATTACCTATGTATGTATGTACACTTTTGAAAACTTTATTTTTTTTTTATTTACTTGAAATTATTATCTCTTTTTTGTATAATCGATAAATGGCATATCAAGAAGTAATGAGGCTGATATGCAATTTTAATAAAATACATATGTATGTACAATGAAAATGATTTATATTTATTATTTGGAATAAATGTTTGTTATTTTTCTGTTGGCCTAGTAAATATTAATAATTTACAATTTTATTGAGCTAAAGGCCGGTTTATGAAATATTTTTTTGTTTTTTGTAAAAAAACCAACAACAGTTTTTAATGGTAGAAGTTATAGTACTATTTCGGAAATCACCATATTTCCTCATCAGAATTTTTTTATTAAATTAATTAAATTTATTTTTCATAATCACTTCTCCTAGGCTTTGAACCCCCTTGCAGAACCAACACGCTACATGTTGTGCTACGCTAGCCGAGTTGGCTGTTGTGTTTATTTCATCTTCCTTTCACGAAAAAAAATTGTAAATTATAAGTTTTGGAATGATACCAACTTTGAAGTAATTATGTTTTTATTTTTCCTTTTTATCAAAACTTAGGAAATGTAAAAATAATTATTATAAAGTCTAAAACTGTGTAATATTTTAAATTATACTTAATCCGTGAATTTATTTTATTTAAATCCTCTTTGTAATCCCCAACAAGTGGTTTTTGTCCACAATTGGACTAGTATTTCTTGACTATTTTGTACGAGTTTCAGACTGGTACGTTTCTGATCCAAATCTGACAATTGCCATCTCGTAGGACATACCCATTTTAAAAATACCAAAATGTTTGTATAAAAAAATACAGTTGACTAATTAGTTCGGCTTGCGATGCATACTAGTTTTGAAGTAGTTTACAATAAGTACATTTGAGTACAGGAAAGTTTTTACATACATAAAACCGAATTTTTCCATATTGATTTGCTTGGAAAGGCTATGTTAAACCTTTTAAACCGTCCAAAGAAATATTCGTAAATATTTAGAGGCAGGGTCTCTATTGACTGTGCTATGAGTAACCACTAGCTGTGCGAAAATAAACCAGAGCGGAATGCTAATGAACCAAAAATAAAAAACTTAAACTAAAATATAAAAAAAAAGGAAAACGAGAAAGCGAAAAACTAATTTTCGCGCTAATCGGGTAAACTGCAATGGCATTTTGCACCTCAAACTGAGCTGCGTATATATGTTTGTATATATAAAAACATAAATAGTGAACATAAGCAGCGACATGTATGTTTGTATGTATGCATGGCTCTGTGTGTGAATGCGCGGTTGGCACTCGCTGACGCTCCCCTGGTAAACATTCCGGCAGAAAGTGTAATTTTAGGAAAAACCGTTAACAAAATGCCAACACACGAAATCCCAAACTCCCACATGTTGAGCGAAAACAAAATGAACGCAAGTCTACTAGCAATGACAGTCATGCCCATACGGAAGAGAGAGAGAGAGATTGGTTGGCAGCAGTTTAGTAGAAAAGAGAGGAAGGGGTGGGAATGGCTGCCGAACAGAGTTGCCGTTTTGTAAAATATCATTCAAAGGCTAGTAGAAAGTGCGGAGCTTGGTATACCTAGGATCCAACATAAGCTCCACCAATAAAGCCCGCTTAGGAGTATAATTCTTTTCATAAGGTACTAGGGAAGCGGCTTTGAACACGGGGAGGCAATTGAAAAGGAAAGCTTTTACTCGACGTACCAAAGTCTCGCTTCAAAGATGAATAGGCCTCGGATACCATGAAAGAGTTAAATTGAAAATACTTGTGTTCATTTGATATTTGTGAATTCGTTAAGTAGATAGGTAAGGCGCGAAGTTTCTTGATCTCAACCCAAGTCGACAAGCGGCTGTATGTAGAGCCACACAAAAAGATAAATGGCTTACTTATCCATTAATCGTTTTACTACTTTCCACTTATTGGTATCGTTCGAAAAATTTTTGTTGTTAAAATATTTTCATAATTTTTTCAATGGCAACCTCCACTACCAAATGCGGAGCAGTGCGCGAAATGACGTCCAAAACTGTAGTCGCACGCGCACAGCGCCAAACGAGCTTAAAATATGTATTCTATAACTAAAAATGAAAACTAGAAACAAATTTGAAAAAAAAAAAATGAACAACATCGCAGTAAAGGCGAATGAGTA
This sequence comes from Philophylla caesio, assembly GCA_963971545.1. NCBI lineage: Eukaryota > Metazoa > Arthropoda > Insecta > Diptera > Tephritidae > Philophylla > Philophylla caesio. The sequence goes on from OZ020607.1 coordinate 48,587,588, forward strand.
GCAGGTTGTGAATTTGCTCGTATTTAGGGGTGTCGAAACAAGGGGCAGCGACCAGCGGCAAAGCATGAGGTCATCAATTCCAACTGGCACGTCATCTATCTTGGCCGAGGCGAGGGTCCTTTAAACGACCTCTGGACATAGACGGACGAAAAGTACAATAGTGAACAACAGTGGCAGCAAATAAAAGCTGCAGTAACAATTTCACAAGCCCCAACTGCCAAAGACATACAACGCCTCCAAAGCAAATGTCAGCACAGCATTAAAGAATGTCGAGCTGTAAAGCTGGTGGTGCTGAGGTGCCGCGATGTTGCCGACGAGCTACTCCACAAACGCAGAAGCCGAAGATGGGACTTGCAAGCGAGCAGGCGAACAGGCCAGCAGGCAGTCAGACAGCAGAGGATTTGGGAATTGCGAACAACATTCGAACAACGAACAGTAGCAATAAAAGCTGGCACAACTGGCGGGAATGCATGTTGGGCATTTTCGCCCAACAACATTGAGCAAGCAAATGCGAACATGAGCATAAAAATACGCTTTCTATTAAAGGAGAGGCTGCAGTAGCGTGCGATGGTTAGCGAAGCGTTAGAAATAAGTAGAAATGTGTAGCTCCCATTGTGCATGCCAAAGCAACAATACAACGAATGTGGTGAGGTTGGTCACAGCAGCAATAGCAGGATTTTCGCAAACGGAGGCTCACCCACAACTTGCAAAAAGGGATGCCACTTGCTAACGCCAACGACCCGTCGCACACAAACTATGGATATTTGCTCTAGTATTCCTGTGCAAGGACATTTGAAGGATAAATGGATAAATTTGCTAGAATGCTATAGAGGCAGGCAGCTGTAACAAATATAGGAACACACAGCAGCAGTGGCAGCGGTGGCATGCAACATATTTGTTGCTAACAACAGCGTGATCTGAAGGAAGGGTAAGATTACTGCAATAGCTTCTATGTATTTGCAACGTTGGAAATATTGAGCACTAAATAAATAATAAACAAAAATGAAATGTTACGAGCAAGAGATGAATCTTTCAAAAGGGGAACGTTTGTAAGTGTGTGGGTGAATAAATTAATGCGTGATTGCATGGACTATTGAGTTAAAGGCAGAGTCAACTAGGCAGTGAGCTCATACATTTACTAACACCACTGTCTTCAGAAATGCATGTAAAATTTGAGAAAAGAGTTCGAGACCGAACACTTACTTAGTTCTATTCAATCCAATTAATAATTAAAATGCATAAAAATATAACATGTGCACTTGGTTATTTTATTTCTGATTCCTTTTCCCAAGCTAAGCAATACGTTTCTTCGTTTCTTTGCTTTGTGACGCGTGTGTGGCATTGTTAGGCTATGCCTCTGATAAGGATTATACGTAGAAGAATAAGGTATTATATTACCTAATAAATTTAAGTTTTTTGGCTTTAAGTACAATTGAGACGATTTGTTTTTCCCACCATCTAAAGATGTATACAGAAAATCTTTTGATTTCCTGATCTCCTCTGTTGGCAGGCTCTTTTTGGCTTACAGAACTGAAACGACAAGCAGAAGGCAAGAAAGCATATTACTGCAACAAAATTTAAAAAAAAATCAAAGAATCTTACTTTTTGGATCTAGCAAAGTAGTGTTTAGTGGTATTGCAACGAGTACTTATAAGTAATGCCTTTTAATAACAAGGTCAAAGTGTTGATGTTTTCTAGGGTATTTTAGGGGCCTATCATGAATTTCGTCGGAGCTCTCGGCGTGAAAACGGCGGGAAAATACTTTCATTAATTCCGACTTGATCATGAAATTCTTAGGAAATTTCGAAATTCGGGAGATTGCCAACACGAATTCCGAGTGAAACGCAATTTTAAAAGTTATTCATGAAAATAATCTACGAACGCTTTCCTTTATCGGGAGAACTGAAAATTATAAATAAAACGAACAAAAAAATGCAAGTGAACTAGAAACTAAGTATATCAGCCGTGCTCCCGATTTCACATTCACAAATTTCCCTGTGGATTCGATTTGAAATCACATGTTTGGTGCTCCCAATTTCACATTCACATACATTTTTGTGAATTGAATCCGAATGCTTGGTTTTATGTGAAATGAAAAGTAAATCCCAAAAATTGTGTGAATGTTTAATTATTTTCGATTGGAATAATTTTTCAAATATTCTTTGCTGTTTCTAAAAGCCACTTATGACATTTCTGTATTAGTTATATATTGAAATATGCGTATTTTTACGTGTGATGCTGATGATTCCTCAAAAAAGCATACATAGCTGAATTCGAAAGGGAAATTTCAACAACAGTTGTTTGTTTGCTACACAGTTTCACAGAAAATTTTTAAAATCACATTGAAATGTGAAGCTTCGCGCTTGCTCTTTTAATAAAACAACTTCTACATTGGAACGCATTTAATTAGTTTTTGCATTTAAATAACTATTGTAAACTTTGCCTGTGAAAATGTATACATTTTCTTTCAACTGTTGTCAAAAAAGTAAACAAAAAATCTTGAATTTCATGTAAAGAGTTGGTAACACTCATTCGAACTTAGCGTAGCATTTTTTCCGAATTCGTGATGGGACATTTTGTCACGACGGGAGTTCATTCGGAATCAGTGATTGGGCTGATAATTTAGTAAAAAAAAATGTTATGTGGTATAATTTAATAGCTCTGTGTAAGTTTTTAATTGATAATTTTTCGACATTTAATTAAGGCAAATTATTTCATTTTCAAAGAAGGTTTTTGGATCACCTTAATCAGCACAAATATTAATTATCAATTATCTGATTGAATTGTTTTCTATTTGTTTTATTTCCCTTGACTTTGAATGAGACAACTATTTTCAATATTCGTGCTTTAGCAAGCTTTCATATCTTTAAATCTAAAAAGTTGAATCATATTACAAAAATTTATTAATCACTTGCTACTATACATAGTATGTCAAAGATATTAAAAAGCCTTAGAAAAAAGTGTCTACATATGGAAATTCAGAGAGACGGTTAACTATTTTTTTTTATTGAATATGAAAAAAATGCTTTGCACTCTAATTGCCATGACAAATGTGTGAACAACACACATTTTTTAAATAATGATACAAATATCCAATCCAATCATAACGCTTTCTGGCAATTTATTTAAAAAAAACATGTTATAGCATTCTTGTTCAATTTTTTCTGAACAGAAAACCATTTCTTTCTGTTGCAATTACACTTCGGGTAGAATCGCCTTTAAACTTCGGACCCTTTGCCTTGGCTGCAATTGATCATCTCCACGGTGTTGCACAGCTTAAAGGTTCGGCGGCTACATACATACACCTTACCGAGACTGGTTTGGTTAAAATGTTTACAGGATTTTTGAAATTATATAAAATGTCCGTAGAATTTTCTTGTAAGATATAACGCTCGATAAAAAAGTTTAAGCGAGTTTTTCTCTATACCACTTAATAGCCTTAAAGGAGCGTTTTAGGATTAGTACGCGTAATAACTTTGTAATATTTATGAATGAGACTTCACTAGATCGAATTAAATATAGGCATACATACAGTAAGTGAATACAATTTTTAAGTTTATATCGCATTTCATTAGTTTTGTATGTATATTTCCATATGTAGGCTGGTCTGATCTAATGTTGTAGGTACAAGTAAAACAATTTACTTAACTTACGACCCAATGTTTCGCTAAATCTTCTTAACTTCTTCAGGGGCGTCCTGTTTTTATTTTCCAACATAAAGTTTATATTTTATCAAACAAAATATTTTTTTTTATTAAGACCATATTTCAAAGTATCAAATTCAACTATTTTTAAAACAGGAAGGAAATTCATTGATTTTATAAAAAGAAAACATAAACACAAACATTAAATTTATTGTAGAGTAAACAAGTTATCAAATTGTTCAAAATCCACAATGCCCGTTGTCCTGTTGAAGAAGAAAATCCGGTCCAATTAGTCGTTGACCCTCGGGGATGGCGTGCTCCTTTCAAATATTTAAATAAACTGCAGCAGTAAATTTTATTACCAGTACCACAATATTGTCAGTCCCATTCGGAGATAAGCATCCTAAAACCATTAAACCCTTTTTCACCGACTTAACTGTGGATAAACCATGCCATGGGAATAACGAAAGTCTAATCATCGACTCATCAGTCCAGAGCACTTTATGACGAAATTTTGAGGTTTTAATATGTGCTCTTTATAAAATACTAGTCGTTTTTTTTTTTCTATATGCCTCATTTAGGAAGGCAAACTTTCTTGCAACGCGGCCGTGAATATTGGCTTGGCGCAATCTGTTTCGGTTAGTGTGCACTAAGCGGCGTTCTTGCTTTCCTTTATAAGCTGTTCACGAATTTTAGGAAAAGATTTTTAAAAGATCAGATTGGAAAATATCCAAAATTATTTAATCAACTCTCTCCGTTGTAATTTTTGGGCGCCCTTGTCTTATCTTATTGATGACTTTATTTTCATTTTATTGAAGCCAGCAATAACTTTCTATATTGCGACCAGGATTTTATTAAATTTTTCGGCTATATGTCGCTGTGTGTGACCATCTTTATGCAAATTGATTTTGGCTACACTCTCTTTATTCGTTACTTATAAAGATAAATATCGCGTGATGATGCCTCCTTTTCAGAGATAAAAACCATTAGTAAGACCGCACAGACCTGACGATAGGGAGGGTAAGGGTGGTGTATCGGTGGTGATTCGCCCCGCGGGGCCTGGAGTTTTCGAGGGGGCCCGGATTTTCGTTTTGCCTTAATTTTATATAAATCCCCGGGCCCGGATTTTCTCTTGGCGGCCCTGCGACCACATATTTCGCTTAAAGACCTGAACACCCGTTTAAATCATTTTTAACCTCAAATTTTATGCACAACACATTTTTCTGTAGAATTAACCATTTGCTGTAATTTTAAGTTTTTCAGCTACATTTATTTATTCCTTTGACTTTAGTCTTTTTTTTTTTTTTTTTCTTTTTCAACAACACGAACTACAACATTTCCTGGCACGTCACTCGACGTACTACGTAAAACCTTGCAGCTGCACGAACAGACCAACAGCAATCTATCTCCGCGTCGGCTGGGACAAGTGCGACATGATGTTATGTGTCAACAGCTTAATTCGCCGCTGCGGCCGAAGAAGGGGTTTTCTACTCTCGCAGTCGCTTTGTAGGCGCTGCAGGGTGTGGCGGGCACTCGATGTGGCACATTCATTCGGCATGTTCGCGCATTCAAGATTAAAATCTCGTAACGCAAATCGCAGGCGCGCAATGCGCACAGCCAACAATAAAAAACTAAAGAAAATAAAACGAAATTTAAAATCAACTAAACGCTCATATCAGCAGCAGCAGCTCTACCAATGTGCCCGCACCTATGTATGTAAGTGTGCGACAAGGAACGCAAAAGTATTTTGTTTATTGTAGCGTTTAAGACGCATGCGCTCGCCCCTTACACATTGCTCTCAAATCAAACGTAATCCATTTGCCAGGGTTTTGGGGTCAAGCATCGTTGTTGGACTGATTGACCGCGTTGCTTTGATTTTCTTAGTACACTTTGAATATTTTGTTACAATTTGCATTGCAACAATAGCTCATTCGTTCGGTCATACATTCCAACATTTGTTCGATCGTTTGTTCGCTCCTCCGTCAGCCCATTCGTTCGCCCGTTCACGGTACATTGTCCGGCGAGCAAGTTTTCGGCGCAAGATTTATTACAGCCTAACAATTTGGTGACTTTACGTGCCGTTACATTTGAAATGTTTAGTAGACTCAACTGAATTTCGGCGAAATTAATGTCCCCGAAGTTGACATCTTGTTGCTTGCGTTGAGTCGTTTGTTTCGATTTTCCTTGACGGCTGACATGATTGTGTCTGTGATTGTGATGTGGTGTGAGGTTTTTTTCTTTGTAGTTGTAACGCGAGATCACCATGTCACTGCGTTGTTGTGACTTTGTCGATATTGTCAGCAAGAATTAACATTGCGCAATATTTCGTTAACAAAAGAATGCGCGACGATGGCTACCGGTTGTCGGTGACCTTCAGCTTTAATCTGTTTGTATTTGGTAGAGAGAATTTTCCTTCTACATACATATGTTCATATACATATATGTATGTACGAGTTTGCAAAATGTCTTTCTTGAATAAAATAAATCATTGCATAAGCCATTTTATTAATATACTTGCTGTGATCCGAGACGCTCTAATAAACACTGATTTTGGCCAGATCGAAGCCAATGAATGCTTATCTTCAATGTGTTCGATTGGGGTTTAAGATCTGCCAACGAGATCCCTGGTTCGAGTTTTAGACGGGGAATGTAAAATCTGAAATTCTTCGGCAGACAATTGTAAACCCCGGGTGCATTTCCGCTGTGCAAAAGCTTCTCAAAAAAAAGCAATTGCCGTTCCCAGACGGCATAAAACCGTAGGCTTCTCCACAACACAAATGGTAGGTGAAGCGCAGCTAATCACTGAGCTATGCTTATAATGCAGGCGTTAAAATAACAACAATATTATTATTATTTTTACTATAAAGCGCACAAATTAGTGCTATTTTGAAATCACATCTATCAACTTTTTGGCTACATTTCATTTTCTAAAATTATTTTTTATAAATAGACCAAAGAATTTCAATGAACGCATGTAAATACATTAATTGTGTAAAATAGTAATTAAACATCAGCGCTGACAATATGTGTTTTATGACTGGAACGAATGTAAGAAACTATTCAATTTCAAAGACGAAATTTAACAACTTTTGAAATATTTTGATCCAAAATAAGAGCCGGAAAAATGCCAACGATTGCATCATTTCATAAAAATTCCATTGAAATACGTTGAAAACAAACTTATATAAAATTTAACTTAATTTATGTGCTTCTCAGCGATTTTGCGCACAGCAGTGCATCTAGAGAAAACTCATTTTTATTATATAAAAACGCAAGCTACAAGGAGTTCAAATGAAATTTTAATGAAAAAATTGTGTGATTGAAAGAAATTCTTTGAGTCTTAAATTAAATTGAAACAATATTTATGTGTCCTTTAAAAAAAATGTATCAACTCCTTCCAAATCTTACTTACTTACTTAGTTGGCGCATCAACCGCCTAAACGATTTTGGCCGAGGTCAACAGAGCACGTCAGCTGTCCCTATCTTTTGCTAACTGTACGACGTGATCTAGCCAGCGGAGCCGCTGATTCTTAATCCGCTGGACTATGTCTACATCCTTGTACAGCTCTTACAGCTCATCGTTCCATCGTACGCGGTATTCGCCGTCGCAAAGACACAAAGGTTCATAAATCTTTCGAAGAATCTTTCTCTCGAACACTCCAAGAGCCCTCTCATCTGATGTTGTCATCGTCATGCTTCTGCGCCACCCTCTACTCAGACAAGTTTTTATAAAATACACTGAATACGGTGTAGATGGGAAAGATAAGAGCGTAGAATCGTAGAAGTTCACGTATACCGGTGAAATTAATCAGAAAGCCAACCCGAAAGGGATAAAAAAAATAATAACAAATCTAAGTCAACTATTGTTTTCTCCTAACTTTATTCATTAATAAACATAAGTTCGGCGCAACAAATTAAATTAGGTTGATAAACCTTTAGATAATTTTCGATAAACTTGTGGAGCTTTAGAGAGTGAATTTAGAGAGCACTGCGGACTGTTACTTTTCAATTACACAAATCTGTCGACAGATGCCGCTCTAGGTCGATTCTGCAGGAGGTTGGAAGCGTTCTAAATTTTAACTCACTGACACATAAAATCTATAAAGATTTATTTTAGGGAATCCACTTTGCAAGTCAGATTTATAACAAATCGAATTGAAGTTCCTAATGCTTGCTAATACATTCACTTATTAAGAAGACACAGAGGTATGTATTAAATATGTAAAGGATAGGTAATAATGTGAGTACTTAACGCACACGTTGCGACCACTGGAAATCCAAACAAACAATGGAATTGAAAAAAATGGACCCACAATAAAACTCATAAATCAAAACAGACAAAACATTTGAGACACAAGGCACGCGAAAGCGCGGCGAAGGCAAAATACGACCATTTAAAAAGTTAAAATCGTAAGGTGGCGTTGGGCGCTCAAATGCGCTCGGGCGACGTGCTGAACGACGCGCCAGCACGTACAACAAATTCAAGCGCGACCAACACGAAAGGTGCAGCTGCAGAAACAAAGCCAATGCGAAGGCAAAAGATATAAAAAAAGCCTGCAAAATGTCCACAATGGGAGCAAATAACTTCGAGGCAAACAATTGAACACCAAGCAACGTCACCCCAGTCACCAACGTTGGCCGATCGCCTGTGCGCTTCAAGATCAACTGCAGCTGAAGCAGGAGCAGCAGCAGCAGCAACACAGGAGCCAGTGCAATCGAACGGTTCACTGCTTCGACGACTGCTCACGCGCACAGATTTTCAAGGTAAGACAAAGGCGAAGGAGCTAACGTGAAACATACAAAACCAAAAAACGAAAACAAACTCCATCACAAATAAATCGATTGAAAATGGGAAAGTTCTCACAACGCGGCAGAGCGTGCGCACAGAGACACTTGTTGGCGCTGAGGTAAAAGCAAAAGCTTTGTGCGCAAACGTGGCGCAAACGCCGCGGCCACCGCCAAATGATGAGACGAGATGAATTTCTTTTTCCTGGCGCGGCAGACTAAATAATAATAACAGGAACAAAGACCATGCAAACACAACAACAATGACAACAACACGATATCTGTAACAAAAGCAACTACGCGTGCGACTACACATAAAGCAAGACAACTTGCCGCAACGCGTCTTGAACGCGGATTGAGTGAGTAAATGAGTGATTGTGTTTGTGTGTGTGTGTGTGTGTGTGTCTGCGCGCTATGGCCACTTGTGTCACAAAGTATGCCAGGCCAGAAACCGCGCGCCTTCACCGCGCAATGTCACAGTCAGCAACGCTACATAGAGCAATGTGCAACGCCGTTGTCATCGTAGATTGTTGCACTTGCAACTTATGTACATACCTACATACATACATACGAGTGCATAGTTTTGTTGTCGCCAGGCATTTTCGTTCTATTACAGTTTTGAGAATTTAATTCTTGTTGAGATGCCATTGCCTGTTTAGCAGCAACTTTAGTTTTGGTTACCCCCAAAATCACGAACTAAATCGTGCACGACTATTCTGCGTGAGCGCACGATCGCACGTAGACCCGCTCGCCGAATGCGTCGCGCCCATACAATTCGAAACACCCTCTCACTCACACCTGCAGTGTGCAAACGATGACTGTGCGCGTGTGTTGAGAAGGTGCTGGCAGAGCTGAAGATGACTATGGTTTGCAACAACAACTAAAATATCTAAACTAATATAACATCAAACAAGCACAGCAAGCAAGCTCAATTTCCAATGCGACACTTGCAGCTCAAAAAGCGATCAGCGTACGCTTCAGTCATGCGCGTGTCGCAGCGATGCGCAACATTTGGGTATTGAGGGAGAGCGCTGACCTCGCGCGCCGTTCGCTGCGAATGCACGATGTAACGCAAATTAATAACAACAAAAACTACACGTGCATATACTCGTTTTGTGCTTTAAAAGTAGGCAATAACTTCATAGATGCCACGAATACGAATAGCTTGCATTGATGCAACACAACTTCGTCTCGCCGCCGCCACCGCCGCCGACTCGTTCATCATAGACGGCGCTTGCCAGATCAAGGTTAAAATGCGACCAAAAAGGCGACGTTGGCGCACCAGTTGTGTTGAGGCTGCTACACACTTGACGGGGCGATGATTGAGGTGCTCTGAAATTCTCCGAACTTCTGGCGACAACTTGGTAATTACTAAAATCAAATGAGCCACTTTTTTAAATTTTGTCTTGGAAAAATACACACTCCCCTTATCAGTCACAATAAGCTTTTGACAATATACAATTGTAATTAAAGTACTTAAATAAATAGTGTACAAGTTAAAAACTAGTGAATGAAAGAAGTTGCGAATGGTTATATTAAAATTTGGAAAATACGAAAGTTATTAAGTCCTTCAAAGATGTTTTTCGCTCTTCTGAAAATGTTACTTAAAGATTGAGAAGTTTTAACTGGAGTATGTACGAATATAATTCCCATTTATTACTTGAGAAAATATTATTAATATTTCTATTTCAGCATTGAATTTCGAATAAAAAATAGCAAGTTTTTAGTAAGGAGTTCTTAGATAAGGTCAGAAGTTCGTCTAAAAGGAATCCTAGTAAGACCTTAGTAATACATGTATGTTATTTACTTTGTTTAATCATTTTTGCCTGATTTTTATCATAATTTATTATTATATATTAATTTTTTTTAGGCTTAAAATTAATCATTAGGCCTTGATCCTATCCAGTTCGCTTATAAAGAATAAATACATACTTCTTGATTTCAATGTTTTTGGTCGAGAGTATTGAGAATTTGAATTTTCTTCTTTTTTTCAAGAATCATGATGGAATAATGAAAGGTGTTGTACGTTGTGACAGCGCCAGTTTGAACGCCCTTAGCTCAATGATGTATTTAGGAGACATAAGAGAAGCGGGAAAAAAAGAAGGCCGTTCTTAGGAAAAAGAACAAATTAGTGAAGATTTAACCACAATGACTGGAATATTATGCATTTTATATGAAAACTGACAAAAAAAAATGATTTGTATTAAAATTGCTGGTGAAACCTGCGCACAGAACGCATTTTTTGTGTTTTTTTGAAGCCAAAATTAAAAAATACAAATTTATTCTATAATAATTATCCTTTCAATGTAAAATGTTGATATATGACGCAAATGCATTCAAACCGTACCAACAACACAACAAAGTTTGTCCAACGATTACATTTTTTTCGGAAAAGTAAAACTTTAGTTCCAATTATTGGGTAATAAAGAAACTAAAGGTAATTCTCAATTCTTATGAGCACTGAAGGCGGGACTTTAAGGAAAAAATAAATGAAAAAGCATATACATACAGGTACATGGAGTTCTTTAGCCTTTATAATTATTAGAATATAATATCCATAGGTTTTATTGAAAATAAAATTAGCTTGTTTCAAGAGCCAGCCGAGAAAACGATTCGGTTGAAGGTAGCTTTTAAGAAATGGTAGTTCTTCTAAGACGATGATTTTATGCAGCAGCATCAAACACTTAAATTTGAGCAGGTTATCAAACGATATATGTAGAGGATAATTTCCCATGGAGAAATATTAACTATTTTTGATACTTTATCAACAAAACGTTTTTTTTTTCTTGCCAATAAAATGTTGTATTGAAAATGCCAATAAAATTGGTAATCCTGTCTTCTGCAGTGAACCCCAGAGCTCGAGTTCACTTAATAGTTAAACAAATAATGTTTCATTATAATAATTCTTGACAATTTTTACAAAAACTTCTTCATGTTCTCGCTTTTAGAAAACCAATTATCAAGGCGAATCTATAAGGTGGTGTCGCCACGACAACACCAAAAACAACGTGTGTTTTGTTTTTGCTTTCGGTAAATATTTGTCAAAATCAAGGCGAGTTGAATGAATTCGCTTTTGTTAAAAAAAGCTCAAGCGAATTGTAATTGACATTTATTCACCATTGATGAAAATAAAAAACAAAAAAATTGTTTAATTGCACGTTGGCAAAAAGTGATAAAAAAATACATTGGTGCGCGCTTTAATAAAAAAAGTTCATTACCAAAGCTTGAGTGCAGGTATTGGTAAGGAACCACAGCAAGGATTTGGCAGAGCTAGAGACGTTTTTCGGATTTATGCGTGAGTAAATATAATTGGGAGGCATTTGAATATTTACCCAACAATGTTCATGTTTCTTTTCTAGCTAATGAATATACACATAACTCAACACAAACTGTTCAGCCATTAATGCTTTCGGTGCTGAAAGTGGTATGAACCACTCCACATAAGTATGTACGAATGTATGACCGTGAAAATAACAAAACAAATTCACAATGTCGTTGCACAATAGGACCTAAGGAAAGAACGTATTCAACATGTTCCTAAACGATATACGAAGTATTGATGTAAGTACATATGTACATTCGCAAAGCTAAGTATTTGTACATAACTCTGTATTCAAACAGTTTAAGACGACATAATAATTATTGTTGGGCTATTTTAAGTTAAAATATCTAAATATATAAAATATAGATATAAGGAAAAAATTTACGATTTGCTTATGTCGACTTAAGCTGTTATTACCTATGACCACCGATCGCTTGAGTTGAACAACTCACAGAATTGAAAACTAAAGTGATAGCTGAAGTGGTTTAGATCAAATTTATTTGATACTTTTCAAGAACAATACTAGTAGCTAGGTAATGATAAATGTTAATTAGGTAATATTAGTAAGTATATTTAGTATAGTAACTTAAGCAATTAATACGCCAGCAATATATTTTTAATTCTACAATAATGCAATACTTTAGTACCATAATATGAAGCAACGGATTATAACTTCTAAAAATAAATATGTAATATAATCAGCGTTGGAAAAATAACTGATTTACATACTACATACAAACATGCATTCATTTTAACCAATTAAGTTTTCTTTTTTTTAGCGGACAGAATATACTGGCGCATTACAATAGCACTCGTTGACGTTCCATCCGAACACAGATTGATACAGCGAATACAAAATTATGTTAAGGGATAAATTATTAAGGTGATAATTAGAAGAAAAACTTTAAAAATTTTTTTTTAATTTCAGACATTTAATTTAACTAATTGAATTTTTTTTTAATTTTTCTTCCAGCGGACATTTCTATCGAAGTACCTTAAAGTGTTATACAATAACAACGAATTGCAGCGTGAATCCACATTAATGGTTTATTTACTGCTTAATTTGTGTATAATATGTATATGTAACATATTTATGTATATAGTATATAGTATATAAATAAATTTTAACGTGACATAGTGGTCGACTCGAACAAAAAATCTTCAATTTACAAGACAATTTGTAACTATTAGGCATGTGAATAATAAAGCGTAGTATATCAAAATTAATTACAGTATTCTAAATTTGTGTAAATATATGAGGCAGGACATGGTGGTGCAAGCGTAGTAAATCCACATCCGAAATCTGAGTACTCTAATGTTTCTATGCAGAGAAAATAGAATAAAAGATTAAAAGCTGGATTGTAACAATGATATATTTATTAAGCTTACTGAATTCAAAGATTAATTTTAATGAATTTTTTATAACCCATTATTCTCTGCTCGAATTCTGCACTTAAATAAGAAGCGTTTTACGTTTGCTGGAAGTTCGACTTCTGAACTTTTATCAAGTAAAATCTGCTTTATTTTCTTGCAAGCACTATGTCTAGTGCATCCTCTTTTCGTCCTCTTTCGGCACTTGAAAAAGGGGCCCTTTTCCCTTCCAATCTTTTTTCACATAACACACATTTGCCCATGTTTTCTTAATTATTTTTATTTTTCCCACTTCGGAATATCGCACAACCCGCACAAGAATATAAAATTAATTATTTTTAATTTATTTGTAAACAAATATAAAAATGTCATCAAACATTGTTTTGACAACAGTTTACCAAACAAATTAAGCCAATCAGAAAACAGATCAATGTGGCATTTATGTACCGCGGCGAAAAATAGAACGAATCAGCTGTTCTAAAAATGTCACCTGTATAATTCCGCCATGACCAATTATCAACAAATAGGAAAAATTATCCAAAATGTCAAAACAATCGATAATAAGCTCCCCATGAAACCCCAAATTTTGTGCTACAATTCAACATTTGTTTTACAAAACTGGTATCCAAGTTCGGCAAAGGAAAAACACAGTTTCTAAGAGCGTTCAAGATTGCTGATTTAGAGCTAGAAGTTGCCAGCGTACAACAACTTTGCTTATAGCATCATATTCAAGAATAATAATTATCTTTCGACTTGCATTTTTTTTTCCAGATATAATAAATAGTATGTGATACATATTTTGTCAACCAAAACTGGTTTATTATTTGTAAAAAAAAAAATCATTACTCGTATATAAGTGTAAAATATCAAAAATGATTGCATTGCTATAAAAGTTCAGACGAATACTTTTTGCGATCTAGATGGTATAAGGTTTTGAGTTTTTAGCCTGGGGGATAAAAAAAATAGAAAAGTCAGAAGCTGAGTTTTGTTCTCGAATAAAAAAAAAAAATTAATTAATCACTCAGTCATTATTCTTAAGCGAAGAGTAACAAAAGCTTGGCCATAATGCCAAGTTATTTTACAAAATTTCGCAATTAAACAAAAATTTGAACTTTTTGAGAATGCGCAGATTTCAAGTCGCTAAAATTGTGGTTTATTTTTTAAAACATATTTAATGAGACTCTTTCGCATATATTTCATTAAAAAAATACTTTTGTAAAAAAGTTCTAAATCATAATTTGATGAAATTTTGTTTATGAATTTAAGTTTTTTTTTTCTCAGAGAATGTACTGTACTTTAATTTAAAAATAATTAAAATTAATCAGTATAAAGAGTTTCCAAATTCGCCAATATCTGGTTATGCTCTAACTATAAAACGCGCTGTGGAATGATTTAAAAAAAAGGGAATATTAATTTTATTATAAAAGTTATTTATGTATGTATATCAAATATGTACGAAGAACATATGTTCGTTGATTTCTGATTTAAGTATCATATTTTATATATTCCCTTAAAATTTACCAAACCATTAATGAGCGCCGAAACACATTTTATTGACGTATACACACTTTGTTGTTCCCTTTACCTCTTCAATTGCTGAAATTTTTCTCAGATTGCTACTGAATTTTTCAAAATTTCACTTAATGCATTCAAAAACATTATATCTGTACATATATAGAAATTATAAAAATTATTTCCAAATATCAATTGAATCAATGTGATTGTAGCTATGTACGTCCATTTTTCAAAAACTTCTTATTATAGTATTTTTCTTTATAATAGTTGAAATACGTACATCTGATAAGCTTGTTTAAATTGTATGACTTTCTTTTTATTTAATTTCATTTTGTTGATTTACTAAGTTGTTGCATAAAACGTAGTATTTACAAAAATTTTGGCAGTGGTGGTTCTATATATATATATATATATATATATGACAATAACTGCATAGCCTTATATACTTTATTAAACACTCAAAAAAAAAAAGCAGATAAGTGGTGCAATAAATTATAAATTTGTATAGGTACGCACTTCAGTGGCAACAAGAAAGTAATAAACAATTAACATAAACTACTCGCTGACAACCAAAGTGAAGAATGGGACACCTGCGTGAGTATACAGCAAATCTTCAGACTGCAAAAAAAAAAAGAAGAAAAAAATGCTTTCAATGCAGACAAGCATAGCGGGCCTTGCATAATCAATGACAAGGATGAAGACGTACAGAAATTGCAACCCGTTGAGAAATTTTTTGAACCAAAAATGGACTGCTGCAACAACTTTTGGCTCATTTGTTTAATTTATAAGATTTTAAACTTAATTATTTATTCAGAAGATAAATAAGTTTCAAACATTGTGAATATTAAAAAAAAAAAATCAAACAAATTTCCTCAGAGGGTTTTAATTTTTTTAAAAGGTTTTAAATTTACTAAGTGCTGAAGTTTAAAGAGTTTACAAATTACTTACTTTCGTTATTTGATAATTATCTATTTGATTGGCTCTCATTCGAGATTTTTTCCATATAACGCATGCCGACATTTTCTTATAAGAATGAGCAAATAAATATATAAAAATCAACGATATTTTGTAGACAGTTATACATTTCACATGATTTTTATTAAAATTGAATGACATACAAAACTGCATATTCCAAAAAAAAAAAAAAAATTATTTCATAAGTGAGAAATTTACTATATGTACATACATACATACATACATATATGATTTTTTATTTGAATATTCGCTTTATCGACTAATAACTGTTGAAAAAATAAAGAGTTGACAAACACATGCTAATTAAAATACATCTTGGCTCTCTATGGCTTAAGGTTCAATTAGAGGTGCCATAACCATAACCATAGAAAACAGCTGATCCAACCAACCTTATGGGTTACACTGTAATCGATTAGTGGTGCCATACCATAACGCCATAACCATAACCATAACCATACCGACCAACTGAATTTTGGTTTTTGCCGTAACCATAAAATGCTGATTGCTGATTCGCCTTGTTTATTGTGATATTTTTGTTCTTCGTGTGCAGTTTATTTTGTTTTGATAAGTTTTAATTTATATTTTGCGTCCGCGTTTTACATACTTTACTAAATTTTTATTTACTTTCAGTTTATTGCAAATATCAGCTGTTTATGGTTATGGCACCACTAATCGATTGCTTAAATATGGTTATGGTTATGACTACGATTATGGTTATGGCGTTATGGTATGGTACCTCTAATTGAACCTTTAGTATAATCGGCTACACTTTTTTTAAATTGCACTAAGTAGGCCAAAATATTTTGATTCTCTACATATTCGGTTCCTAATGGGTAGGAAAATGAAAGCGTTTTAGTGTTAGTGCAACAGAACGCTCCAGCCATCACTTGCACCGTCAATGTAAATTATCAATTATATTATAATTGTTTGCGCAATTTTGTTTGAGAGTAATTTTTTGTACTTGTAAATTTGCATATAAATGATTTATGATGAGTCGTCGCAGACAGTGGCTCACATCGGCAAATTGCGTGTTGATTGGCATTGCCAGAAGGCAAGACGAAATATGCTGAGAACGGTGTGGCAAAAAAAGAAACATAAAAATTTCGAAGGAGGCACACATTGTAACACTATAGAAAAAGAAAAAGTGTTGCAAGTGCCGTAATCGCCGCAGGCGCATTGTGGCGCTATCCTGTGGCAAGGTAAACAACTTGCGGCAGGCCTGAACTCATTTGCACCTATGTTGCAACAGGTATCTGCAATTAGGCGATACAAAGAGCAGGTTAGGGGTGTCTTTAGAAACTTTCCTTGTACATTAGTCACTGCACTGTAACTCTATTTTTATGCTTTGCGTCTTTTACTTGCCTACTAAATATACATACATACATAAAAGCGGTGTTGCATGTGCGGCATTATTAGTTACGCCGCCTGAATGCCTTTTGTTCTTCGTTCTCATTTCGCAGTAACATTGTACGAGTATATATACATATTACATAAATACATGTAAGCTCACATCCATGCACACTTTAATTTAAATTTAGTTTTTCTAGTGAGCGCGCGTAATTATGCGAAACTGTTGCGATGGCTTTTCTTCGTTGCGCAGGCGCGCCGACATTTGAATGCGCAAAGTGTGCAACTGCATATAAGTGTGTGTGTATGCGTGCCACGCCCCCTCCAATGCATTGCACTCAACTCATCGACGGATGAACATCAACAAACATTTTAATGCATGTAAGAAAACTACCTTTGTTTGTGTGAGACGCACTGGAAAACTATCCATACCAACTCAGATATACATACATAAATAGGAGTATGTATGTACATATGTTAGTAAGTGCGCGTATGCCGCCTCCTTTTTTATGGTATACAATTATTGCCATAATTCTCGCATGTTCAGATAATTAAATTGCACTTTTGCGTCACTTCGTGTTTTTTTTTTTCAATTCTAAAAGCTTGCATTTTGCAACATTTTAATTCATATGCGATGTCTCAATCTTCCCCTCGCAAATTTAGCTTGCGTGGCGCCGCAAGTGCAAAGCTATGTGCCAATGCAAGCATAACTAATCCAGTAAAATTCACTGAACTATTTAGTATCCCACTTCCATATTTTCTTTATCATTTCCTCAGCCGTACCTCAGAAAGCGGATTTTGCTGCTGAGTGAATCGCAGAGCTTTTTTTTCGATGAAAAGCAGTCATCATTTGTTGTTTCCTAAGTTTTATTAAAAATTAATTTTGATAACTCTGAGAAGAGCCTCATATTAAGTTAACCAAAGAGCAAACACATCAGCCATTCTTTCGAAAACCGAAAGATTTGACACAACACGACAAATGCGTATTCCAAAGAATGCTAAAAATACACGAATTCGATTTTGTTCAGATCATTATGCAAAAGAAGCGAATGGTTAACAGACGAAAGAGAAGCAGGTAAGGAATTTTTTCTTTTTGTTTAAATAGTCGAATATGACAACAGTGGACGCGGGCGAAGGTACTCGACTTGGATGGTTTTTCTCTTTAAATTGCATGGTTCCAAGTTGATGCAAATTATTCACTTGTTTGTTACGACATATAAAGACTAATCCACCGTGAATAATAACAAATGAAATATCTTCTTTGACAGCTACATTTGCCAGGATAACAAAGTTGGTAGAGTACCTATGGTGGCCACCAATATGTCGACACTTCCGAATGGCCCGATGGTGGAAAACGTTGAGCCGAGTGTGTACATTCGGGAAAGACAAGCGGGTATTAACAGGCTTGCGAACAGATAATTTCATGAAAACGGTAAGTCAGAGATCTTTACAATCAAAAATATGCATCAAAAACAGAGTTGCCGTGCAGCGCCTTTTTTAATATTATTTTAGTTTTTAAAGTTAAAATTTGGTACAGAGCAATGAATTATATAAAAAAGTATTGACTAGTACTTTTTTTGATTCAGAATTACAATAAATAAGTATACATAATAATATCTGTCTAAGTATTACTTTAGCCTTTACGGGTTATTGTGATGCAGTGACCAATTTGAGATATATAAAGCCGTGAATTTGAAACGATCAATTTGTCAATACTAATTGAATTATTGTTTTATTGTTAACCCATTTGAATCTGAAGGGATTTTTTATATTTATTTATACTAATATCCAGTGAAAAGAAAGTATACGCAAGAAATAGTTGAAACGTTTCACAGTTTTGGTTATCGACCTTTAGTTGTTATCAGTGGCGGAACCAGAATGTTGTAAAAGTGGACTTCCATGCGCGGAAATTGTAAAGTTAATAATTTGTGTCGAAGCCCCAGAATATAATCACACGAGACGTACGTACGTACATTAGAATTCTCAATAGGCACGAGCTAAAACAAAAAACAGAGGCAGTATTACTAAGTGTCAACCCCGACAAATAAAATAAGACGTGAAGCGGCGAGGCAGAGTTGCCTGCGGAGTTGGCAGAGGCTGGACATTTAGGTTGATGCCCAGTTTGGAGAAATGGGAAGATAGGCGACATGGCGATGTTGATTTCCACCTAACCCAAATTCTTACGGGACATGGTTGTTTCAAGTCTTATGTTTGCAATATGGTGAACAAAATCCTAATTAAACTGCGTCCAGCAGAGCAACTCCGCTGGAATGCATAGAATAGCAATAGGCCGCTCCCCCTCCGCGAAGTAATACCTAACGGTAGTTCCACGGTGCGAGGGAAACGGAGCAGTCGTGGGTTTTTAGTGCGGTGAGCCGAAAAGCAAGTCCCACACTTCGGCTTTCATTGCTTTGTGTCCCCTCAAAAAAAAAAAAAAAAGGCACGAGCTATTTATTTATTTATTATGCTATTTTTTATATAAATAATGTGGAAAAATAATTCATAATTTAAATGAGGTCCCAAAAGCGTTACGAACTGGAAAACCCTCCCCCCGCATCCCTTGTTTCCGCCACTGGTTGTTGTATAATAAATATTTTATTTCATATTATTAATTTTAATATCCGTTTTAAATTTATTCGATATTTTTGATAAACTGGCCACACTTGCAACCTCTTGCGCAAAATGGAGGTGTTGTATTTGTAATATTTTTTTTTTAAATATGTAATTTCTTTGACACCTTTGTGGCTTTCCTAGTAGCAATTAGTACTTAATTTAAGAAGCTTTTTTAATGCACCTTTGATCGAAATAAGCTTTAAAGTTGCAGGTGCAGCCAGGTTCTAGATTTTGACGTTTATAAAAATGATATCTCACTTGTTATTGGTACACAATGGGCTAAGTCTTCGTCCGAAAAAATACTTAACGGTAGTATCGGAAGGCGAACAAGGCATAGTTCGGATTTAAGTTCTACAAACATGTGAGCTTTAGAATTTCGATGCTTCCATAAAAGAAAAGTTGGATGCATCTACATAGTGGATACACCGGCTATAATTTGATCATTGAACTGTTCACTAATTGTAGGCCCTCACCTGTACTTATATATGTATGTATGTATGTATGTATGTATATGTGTTTTTGTATTTTGTTACTACTCTATATTGTAAATATGCATGTATTCGTATATACATACTACATATTTATGTAAGCACATTTGCGTTCATGTACATTAATTACATTTAAACATATGCATCGCATCATTATAAAGTGCATCGTTATTAATTCGCTTATTGCTTGTTGCTCATTACTCGCACTTCATCATTCATTCTCACCGACACTTTTATATTCTCGTTTGTAATTAATATGAAAACATGACATAAATTGCGGGATAAGCATGTCGATTATCTTCCATGGATCGTCGCATAGGGGGATTGTGTATGATTTTCCGGTTGAGTGCAGTTTAGGTTGTTTATTGCTTTTTATTAATAGGAGTAGTTTTACAAAGTGATGAAAACTTAGGCTTAACTAATATCATAACATATACATGCATATATAAATAGTTGTTGTAACGCAGCCAAACATACTATGACATTGGCTAGTTAAAAAGTTGTAGAGTGAAAGACACGTTAGCCTAACGCAGTTCATAAATTATAGCACAACCATATTTATTTTTCTACTAACAATTTAAATTTTTGTTTTCCATAAAAACACCGTTTATTCTCTAACAAAAACCATAAACTCTTACCTTATACATTAGGTGGCATAAACATTGTCTATATCAATCCGTCATCTCTAGCCTTAACTAGTTCGTTTTGAGGTAGGTGGCTTGGAGCATTATCCAAGATAAGCAGCGCTTTCTTGGGAAGGTTATGTTTCTCCAAAAATTCAATAACCTTCAAAACAAGAGTTAATGAATATCACCAACTAAAGATTTCTTTATTTTTAAGTCTACCTGTGGGTAGCAATTTGTTTTTGAAAGGTTTTGTGTTTTCGGATTTTATAATGACTAAAAAAGAAGTAATTTCTTGTTTTCCGATGCGTTGGCGCATGCTAAAAATGTTAACCTGTCTTTGGTGTTCTTTTTTCCTTGTGCAGACGTTTCTTCGTGGAGTACGTACATACATATGTCTTTTCAGGAAGCAATTTCCGATTAATACCGCTTTCATCCGCATTGAAAATAGCATTGTGGGAGAGATTATTTCTTTTATTACTTCCTCTAGCTTCTTTATAAATGGCTTTACACTATCTGCATTAGATGACAGCTCCTCATCACTTTCATTAAGAAGTTATATTCCTAAGCGTTTCTTGACCTTAATCATCCAACCATCACTGGCAAAAAATGTTTCCCTTGTAAAACTTAAGATGAAACTTTTTTGCCATCGTCTCTCAACGTTGGTTTCAACGTTGAGTCTAAACCGTTTGTAAAATGCCTGCTTCATTCTAGGAAATTCGCTTTCTTTTAAGGACTTACCAACTGATTTCGTTCGATGCGTTTTTTGATTCCTTGATTTTAAATTTAATTTTTTTCATAGCACGAAAAAATACTTTGAACTGTCTGAATTGCGTTAAATTCAATGTCAATGTTAACTTGAACAAACTACATACATATGTATTTATATATTTTCTACAGACGGTTGACAACAGTTAAACTACCGTTGGTTTAAGGAAAATTGCTTTTGCAAAGAAACGCGAAATTTAAGAATAAAAAAACAGCATTCGTAATATCGAAAAATAAAAAATTGTTTGCGTTCGTAATATAGAAACATCAAAGAGAAAATATTGAGGTTCGTTAAACCGAAAATTCGTTATCGCGAAAGTTCGTTATACTGGACGACCATGAGAATATAGTTTCGTGTTTAAAATATGTATTAATTACTTTACATTACTAAAATGTGGCATAAATTTCAGTTACTTGCTAGTATTTGCAAAACATACGCATTCTTAGAGTATTTTTTTTAAGCTACCGAAAAATAACACAAAGCTTTTAGCGTGAAGAACAATTGATTTGATAAAGAATGTATAAGGCTACTCTTGTAGAAAGTGCTCTTATAAAGGGAGTTGTTTTAGACGTGTGGTTTTCAATAAAGCAAAACTTTTTTTTTTTGCTTTTATAAGCCACTTTATTTTATTTTATCAAATAACAAATAATAGTAAAATAATAAATAAATAATTTGTATATCTCTTATAACATTGCAATTATTTAAACCGCGCTTGTTACTCAAAAAGATGCACTACTGTGCCAAAAGGATAGTTTGTTTTTATCAACATTTAGTTTTTATCCACCATTACTCGCCTACACTTTTATTTTTTTTACTATATAGAGGTACAATAAATATCTTGAACATTTTTTTGGCTTACCTTCTCGGATTTCACTATGTAGATAATAAAAGTACTTTTTTTTTTCTTTTTTTTTTTTATTACAACATATATTCGTATATACCTTTGTGGTCGCTATGCGTTGTATAGGTCGATGGGGATTGAACCTCAGCCAAGGCAACTAAAATCTTAAATTATAGAAAAAGTTTATATTTTAATAGCGGTCAACCCTCGCCAGACAATAGCAAGCCTACATATTTCAGCCATGAAAAAGCTTCTCATAAAGTGCATCTGCCGTTCGGAATAGGCATAAAATGTAGGTCCCTCCAACAAAGATTATATGATAAGAAACTCTCGTTGTCGTGAGAGCACCTAATAAATGTAAATTTTTTATAGCATTTTCCAACGGTGCCACTATGAAAAAAACCAGTTGGGATAATTTTTAAACGATTTTATAGAGACTTCAGAAATTTGATACCACCATTGAGGTATGCAAACGGATGACAAAAATACAAGTAAAAAACGGGTATTAAATAGTTTCATGTAAAGAATTATAAATTTATGAGATGAGCCCATTTTTAAATGAAACAAATAATATCAGTTTTCTTATCATCAAATATATTAAATTAAATATGTGTGTATGCATACACTTGCAGTTAAAAAGTATTTAAATAATTAATATATATCCAGTTTTCTTTGAATAAGGTTTTTATTGGTATTTTTATACCCGCGCACTTGTGTACAACGGTATAATAACTTTGTTCGCATAGCGGTTGCTTGTAACAGCATAACGGAATCAAGATAGATATAGACATATATATACCAAAATGTTCAGAATGAAAAGAGAAGTCGATTTAGCGATGTCTGACTGTCCGTCCGTTCGTGCAGACGATAACTTGAGTAAAAATTGATTGTCCTTGACCCAGAGCAGGTATTTAAATTGGTATTTAAAATTGGCAAAATCGGACAATAACCACACCCACCTCCCATATAACGGGAATAGTCGACAATCCAAAAATTGCTATATTTCAGTAGCTATGGAAGCTAATTTGCTCAAATTTGTTATGTATTGTATTCGAGCATTGTATATACGTATTACACTACGCCCATTTCAGCGATATTTGGAAAATTATCAAAATCTGACCAAAACCACGCCCACCTGCCATATAACGGTAATGTTCGAAACACTAAAAATCGGACATTTCATTTAATGTTGAAAGGAAATATCTTGAGTTTAGTGTGTGGTGTTGTATTGCAGCCAGAAATTCGACTATATGAAAATTTTGGAAAAGGGCCGTATCACCGCCCACTTTTGAGATCATATGTATGTATATGTCTGGAAGCACTCTATCGATTTCGTCTGAACTTGGCACACATGTTACATTGTACCTATTTAGGTGAGATTATGAAAATGCTTGAAATCGGACGAAAACTTCGTCCGTCTCCCATTAACTGTAAACTATGAAAATCTGATACTTCAGTTACTATTGGAATTAAGTCAACAAATCCATTTAAACGTAAATTTTGGAAAAGGTACATGATACCGCCCACTTTAGAGTTCAAATGTACATAAGTAGATATATCTCTGGAAATCCGTAATCGACTTTGCCCAAATTTAGTACAGATATATCTAAATAAGCAGTATTTTTAAAATCACTTAAATTGGACCAGACGTAAGTTTTTAAATCCAGTAAAAATCGGATACTTTACTTAAATCAAGAAATCCGATTGTATGAAAATTTTGAGGCTTACATCAAGTTCGGTTTTGCGCGAAAAGCGTGCGCCGGGTATATAAAGTTCGATCGAACTTAGCCACTTCTTTACTTGTTAATGGTGCTTTTTTATATTTACATACATTTATACTTTACTATCGCTAAAAAAGTTTAATTAACTTTTTATTTTGAGATTCTAACATGTTTTTTTTTTTCAAACAACTTACACTCAATATCTTTTACTGCACAATTATGTAAAAAATATATGTTTATATTGCCTTTATAAGTGCTTTTGGATAGACATCTGGCTGTACACAAAATGATTCATTGTAATTTAAATTGTAACTACATTCGATCTCCTTTTAACACGTTTCTTGTTAACGCGAAATTTTCTTCAATCGCCCATTGCTTTTTTACGCGGTTTCACTTTTTTAACGCGAATTTTTTGATCACAGATTATTCCGCAGTCCACCGTTGATTTTTTTAACGCGGCTTTACTTTTTTAACGCGGTTCGCAATACATTATGATTTTTTCCTTTCGTTTTATTTTTAACGCATTTTGCAAGCGCTAGTGGTGAACGTTTAGCGTTTTTTGTCTAGATTTTCAAAATGATATGGAGTGCCACCGGCATTTATATAATGACATGCAGAAAGAGAGATATTCCAATATACTGTGCCGAATTTTGCCGACGAAGCCCGGGGATTGAGCAGCAGAGGGAATGCTAAAGCAAAAGCCTGCTTATTCGGCCATAGATTAATCTTTAAGGAAACACTGAGACCTACTTAGCTTTCATGTTCTTGTATTCAAAATTTAAAAGCCCATAAAAATATAGCATTTTGCTTAAGGCAAAAAAGAATAAAAACACTTCTGAGTGGCTTCAGGTTTGAAAACTGATTTCTTTATACCTTCATACTTTTCTATGAAATATGCTATAACTATGCAATACTTTTTTGTAAAAATGAAAGTCTATTTGTATGCTTAAACTTCGTATGCTTTTTTTTACCGTTAAACATGCAAGTTTTGATATTAATATTAAAATTTAAATTTATAACAATCTTAATACTCTAAATAAATTCAAAGACAATCTGGTCATATTATTATCCATTACCCCATAATCAATAATTGCAACATCTGCTTCGAAAGCGGTAAACGCCACTGTCAGAAAGTGGGTGAATATCTCACTTGCAGTGATCTTAGGTGGAAGGGCATGTTGGGAAAGGGTGGAGTTCATTTAAGTTTAGTTTCTGAATGGACGTCTAAAAATGTTTCATCAACCTGATAGTGCGTTGGCGAGTTATTATAGGAAAATAAGTTTATATATCATTTATAGTTTTAGTTATTTATAACACTGTTCTTATGTTTATATAATTACCAGCAATAAAGCTCTTCAATAGCTAAAAGAGTCGTTTAACACCAATTTGAAAAGTTAATTGTCGCAAGCAGTAACAAGTATTAAACCAATCTTGGACTGCATCAACAAGAATTTTCCATGCATATTTTACTAAAAAAAAACATGCGTAAGTGGCTATAAAAATGAATCAACAATGAAAGCAAGTGATGAGCGACATTCACTATATGTTTCTGCATATACGAGTATGAATGCATATATCTATATATACTCTCTAGGGATGTTCTCATTGAAAATTACCATTTTAATTAATTTATTTTTTTAACTTTTGTTACATTAATACATTTCTGTCAATAAATTACACTGAAGATGGTACGACGCCGAAACCGATTTGCTTTAAAACCAAACATGACAAGGAGTGACTACAATTCATTCCAAAATTAACATATTTTAAAACTTTAGTCTTGCCTGGTAAAATTTGCTTTTAAAGTTTTTGGGTATAAGTCAGTCAGTCTCAGAAATGGATTTGCCTTAAAACTAAATCTGGCACGGCACGACGATATTACGCTTCTAAGGTATATACATCATATCACACCATGTTGGAACCAGTAACAACAAAAACAAAAATCACACACTAAAAACAGGTGTGTTTTATATAAGAATCTTTATAAAATACGAACAGAAAACTTGGATACAAATGAAACTGAGTACAGGGAAATACAAAAACTTAAAATATTTATACGTATTCACATAGCTTTAAACTAAGATAAATAAATACCGTTAATTCTCTATCTAAAACAAAAACCCTATAATACCTGTTTCGCAAGGAGACTAAATTGAGTCAATTAGAAAATAAATAAATAACATAAATTATTTATTGCATCAATAAAATTCTGGGTGCAAATGCTTTAAGCCTAATATCTAATTAAAACAGGCTGTTAGACGAGCAGTAAAGCGACTTCAGTTAATTAATTATTAATTTAGTGTACATACATACATAAATCGAGTCGAAATATCAATGTAATCCTGTGCTGTGCTGTGGCCTGTGGAAGCTATTCCACAAACAAATGTCAATCAGCTGTTCGTGTGGATTTTATTAAGTAGTTTTAGCAACAGATAATTAAAAACAATTGTTGCATGTGTCTTTTAGTTAATGTTTCATGGCACAAAATATTACCAGAAGAGCGCCTGAAAGAGCACAAAAACTGGAGCAAAATTGTTTGAGCCGCATGTTTTCAATAAATTTTAAATTTGTATATTACTGCGTACCGCGTATCGGTCATCCAACTGTCTGTGAGCATAGAAAACGCTGGCTCTACTTAAAAGTAAAAATGCGTCAAAAAGTTTATAAGTAAACATCAAATCAAGCCCTTGATAGGCGCTTAAGTTGAAGTTGATATCAGTGCGATATAAATTAAGTTTTCAACGAAATGGCATATCGCTAATAACGCACAATGGATATTTAGGGAGTTCACAAGCGTGTTATTGGTCGTATTTCTTTAGTGCGTTATTTAAATAACAGAGGAGCTTGTGAACGCACCGTGTTATTTCGCTCACTATTGTATGTGTTGGTCAAGCAATTTATCAGCAAAAAATCACTTTTAATAAACTTGAGCGGTCGCTTTCTTGAAAAAATGTATTCTTTCATCACTATTTGACTTAATTTAAATTTTTTTTTTAACCAAAAATAAGCATAAAATGATGATAACAGAAAGAGCTGATCGAATAACACACACAAATAACGCACTAAACATACCTTTCAAAGTTGTATTGAAATACGAAAATTTAACATGTCAAACAATAACAACAAGTTTAAACTAGTTTATTCTAATAAGCGATACGACGAAATACGAGATACGACAGTGCTTGTGAACTCCCTAATTGTTAAATTTTTATATTATTTACTGGAGATTTAAAACACTGCTTAACATAAAATACCCAAAGGTAATATGTAATATTCAGCGGAGTAACTAATATGTAAGTGAAGCTAGTGATGCGTTTTAAATTTGTTTGTTGTTTTGTGGTCAAAGTTAAAAATTGGTAAAGTATTTTTTCAAAATAATCGATTTGAAAAAAATTAGGTTTATGGACTCTATATCAAACTGACAGCAAGCTTTGCTAGTAGTTTGAGAATAGCAGCCAAATCAAGTTCGCTTCAAAATGATTTTTTGGTACTCTTTTGTTTGAGAAAGGCTTTGATATCAAACCAATAGCCTAAATTAAGCTTTGATATCAAATGCAAGTGTTAATAAATTGCTCGCTATTTGATAACAAGCTTGTAAACGTATGGTTACTCGATATGCCGTTGATTTCGAGGTTTGAATCTCAGTCAGGGCAAGCAAAATCTTAATCATAGAAAAAGTTTTTTCTAATAGCAGTCACCCCTTGGCAGGCAAATGCAAACCTCTGATGGTATTTCTACACAAAACTGTAGGTACCTCCATTTGTGGTATAATATAAAGATGCACAACACAAATGGTAGGAGGAGCTCGGCCAAACACTGAGCTATGTACATAGTAAGCGCCAAATTATTATTATTATTGAATGTTTACTAATTGTTGACAGCGTATTAAGATTTGTTTTTGAGTTTGCTGTTAAATCGGTTATAAATTCAAGTTTGAATACACGTGTTCATTTTTTTTTTAATAGCTTTTTCATTAAAATAAGTAGTTCTTGCGAGCTTTATAACGGTTAAAAGTTTTATGCAAAATTTAGAACCAAGACTAAAATCCCTTTCATATGAGAATTAATTGTATTTCATTTGAGAAACAAGGAAAATAAAATCGCATGTCAAAATTCGCCAAAATTTTTGTTGCTTTTTTTCTTTGTACAAAGTCGACTACATATACAACTATGGAGAGATAAAAATCTGAGCGCCCCTAATGTAATCGCGCTGGCAAAACATTTTTATGAACACTCGAATATGCCTATAAAACTCCATTGTCATTATTTTGCTTTTAATATTGTTACTACTGGAGTTTATCATAAACGCTTAATGGCACAGTTGATGAACCTGTTGTTGGCGACGCAGCCGCGCTGATAGCCTTGCTGTTCGCTGGTGTCGATATATTGCTGTCGCTTGGCTTAATTGGTTGGCCCGCACTAACTGTGTTCGCACTTCATAATTTTTATTTTTACTTTTTTTAGTTTTCTTTGCATTTCTCACTTTTAAATTAAACCAAACACCCAACCGCCTAAGTGCCCGCATAAGCTGCAACATATGCGCGCCACATTGGCTATCACGTAGACAAATACATGTAATGCAATTTGCAACGGCCGCCAAGCAGCCACATGCACCATGCCGCAGCCGTAGTATTTAGTAGTTTACTGGCGGCGGGAAAGTGCCGCTCGCCATTCCGGTGGATAGTAAATTTTTGTAAAATTAAAATTGTGTTTTGATTTTCTAAACAATTACAAAAATTACATTAGTTGTGCGTAATTGCGTGATGTGTGCAGCAACATACTTACATACGAGTACATATGTATACGCGCTCAAACATCCATGTGTGTTCACATACATACATACATATGTGTGTGCATACGTGAAATTGTATAAAATGTAAATGTCGCATCTTGCGCACTAAGTGAACATGGTCGCTCGTTCAATTAACACTTGCATTGTTCGTTGCTGCAATCATTGTTGTTGCACATTATTGCAATGCTGCAGCCAACGAAACGCGTTGCAACAACGATGATAGATATTAAAAATTTACAAGTCGCTAATTGTATTAATTTCGAATGAAATCGGTGCTGCAACTCGAGCTTCGGTATGCAA
Source organism: Philophylla caesio (assembly GCA_963971545.1). Taxonomy (NCBI): domain Eukaryota; kingdom Metazoa; phylum Arthropoda; class Insecta; order Diptera; family Tephritidae; genus Philophylla; species Philophylla caesio. The sequence continues at coordinate 48,616,693 of OZ020607.1, forward strand.
TTTCAGTTATTGGTGTTGTTGCACTTCTTGTTGTCGTTGTAGTGTTTGTAATCCACCCATCACGCTGTTGCTAGCTTTTACTGTTCCTGTTGTACTTGTTTATTCATTAGTTCTGCGGAAAAACGTGTTTAATTTGTGACAAACCCGGCGCAAGTTCAAATTGCAACATCTGCATTGCCACTGCCAATGTATGGGTTATCCTCGAGATGGAGGCGCAAGTTGCTGCTATAGTTGCTTTTGAGTCCGGTGGTTGCAAGTTATCAATTTTGAATCTTCGACAAACGCATCACGACTTTGATGGAAGTAAATTCGTAATGCGAATCGCATTTGAGTTGAAAAAGAGGGAATAAAAAACAATCGAAACAGAAAAGAAAAAATCAAACAAAAGACAAATAAGGTAAGAGAATATAAGCCAAACAGGAGAAAAGAAAATTAGTTAAAGTGAAATATATATAATAAAATATTTTTAAATACATCTGGTCCCTCCTTCAGAAAGTTGATTCCTGTTAGACGTACGACCGTTGCTTCTTTATATAAGTTTGAATATAAATATTGCAATATTTTTGTTATGTTAGCTAAATATACGTTTTTTTTTGTTTAAAAGCTCTATTTTAATTAATGTTAGCCAACATTTTTAAAACTTTTCTCCTATTTCCTCAATTTTGTGGTAAATATTTTTTTCTTTATTAGTAATACACAAATACTTCAAATATGAACTAAACCAGAATTCAAAAGTAGGTTTTTCCAATATCTCGACTCTTGCCGTAGTAGCTTACCGGTAGGAAGGTTTAAAATCGATAGCAAAATTTAATTTAAATTCGTTTAAAAAATAAGGCAAGTTATCACAAAAAAAAAATGATAAAAATTTAGTAAATTTCTCAAAACACAACAGACAGGACATACAGTATTTACAGGTTTTCAAAATTTCCATATTTCTCCTTCATCTTGTAGCGCAGTCAAGCATTGAAAATTTGCTTTTAATTATTCTTAATATTTAACTAAAAAAGTAAGAAGGAGAAAGTGCAAAGATCTGATAGTCTTATTATTTTAAAATAAATTTAAAAAGAAATCAATACTATTTCTTCTATATTACTCTCAATTTCAAGGCCTTTAAAATGTCCGGAGGCCAGACAGAAAAAGAAGAATGCAGTTTTAACATATTTGGTTACTATTTTATTTTATTTGTAAAATTTATGTCGCACAGTGAAATAGGTTAGTCCAGAATTGGCAGATCTTGCAGCTTACTATAAAAATAATACTATTACTATGAAATAGTTGTAACTTTACCCAGCCATGCAAAGTTGAAATTTAAGACTAAGCTTATAATTTATTTGGTAGCATAAAACCTGCGGACCGATTAATGCCTAGTAGATAACGTACTCTACTTTGACGGCCCTTTATTTTCAAGTTTTTATGGCACAGATACTTATTTTAACCAAGGCATATTCAATAGGGAAAATTATAAAAACAAATGTATGAGCTCTGTGTATTTTGATTTTGCTTTTATAATTAAAGTTTTTAAAATATTTTATCAACTACCTTGAATATTAGTGAAAGCATTCGTATCACAATGGAATATAAAATTGGACACTTCAAATTGAAAAAAAAAAAGTTAATATTTGACAATTTTATTGAGCTCAAGGCCAGTTTATAGAAGGTTTTTTTGTGGAAAAAACAATAACAGTTTTTTAATGGTAGAAGTTATAGTACTATTTCGGAAATCACCACATTTCCTCATCAGACTTCTTTTTATTAAATTAATTAAATTTTATTCTTCATAACCACTTCAGCCAGGATTTGAACCCTGGAGCTCGAAATTGCAGAGCCAACACGCTACAGTCTGATGAGGAAATGTAGTGATTTCTACCATTAAACAGCTGTTGTTGTTTTTTCCACACAAAAACCTTCTATAAACTGACCTTGAGCTCAATAAAACTGTCAAATATTAACATTTATTAGGCCAACATAAAAAATAACAAACATTTATAAAAAAAGTTAAAAAAAAGTTTATTACGCCAACATACAAACATATTTGACGTGCCTTGGTTTCATCTTCGCATAAAAAATCGTCAAAACTTGCCGTCTTGAAAAGAGTTTGTTGCGCACAAGGCTTTGCAAGATTGTCGAGGAATTGACTAATTCTATTGGCAACAGTAGTGTAACCAGTGGAAACGTAGAACAAATTAAATTGTGTAATATAATTATAAGGACATTTCGAAGTTGTCTAATGGCAGTTTACATCCTCGGCGCATTACAAATTTATTTGCTCTAAATAAGGACAAAGCATTTAAATAAATTTATATCAACTATGTAATGTGCGTAACAAAAGACGGAAAATATTTGCAATACAAATGACAAAATCGTATTTTAAATTTTCAATGTTAATATATCTTCGTTGTATTGACATATGTTATGTAGCAGGTCCGGTAATAGTTTGTTAAAATATACAATACGTACATATGTATGTGTATTAGGGGGGTCCAAAAATGTATGGTGTGGGAACATGTAAAGTTGGATTTTACATTCACTGCTAAAATATTTCTCTTGATAGCTTTTATTTGTGCAAAATTTCAAGACTTTAGCTGATTGAATGGAGGGGATTTCGTGGTTATTAAATATCTGAACAATCGGTTGTATGGGACCTATATGTTATATCTCTTTGATCTTTATTATTTTCACTTCACACATATGTCTAATAATGACTGACATTGGTGCAAAATTTCAAGTGGCTATCTGATTAAATTAAGGATTTCTGGCCAAAAATGCAATATCTGAGCTATCGGTTGTATGGCAGCTATATATTATATTTATCCGATCTTAATGACTTTCACTGTTAAAAGTTTCTCGTAACATCTATTTGTGCAAAATTTCAAGAATTTAGCTGCTTTAATGGAGGAGTTTTCGTGCTAAATGAACTATCTGAACAATCAGTTGTATGGGAGCTTTTGGTATATGTACTTTATCTATATGATTTTCACTTCTTCTACATAGCTTAGAATAGCGGTCCTTCTTGCAAAATTCAAACCTCTAGCTGCCTAAATGAAAGAGAAATGAAGCAAAATATGATATCTGAACAATCGGTTCCTATATATAGTCGAAAGATCGGGCCGGTTCCGTCAAATGTCTAATAAATTATAAAAAGGCACCTGGCTGCTAAGTTTCATTCAAATAGCTCAAAAAATGAGGGACTAGTGGGCGTTCAAACGGACGGAGAAATGAACAAACAGACAGACCGACAGACAGACAGGCAGACGGATATGGCTAAATCGACTAATCTTGTGACCCTGATCATATAGGTATACTTTTTGATGGGTCTTACTCTTATCGTTCTGGTGGTTACAAACATAGGACCAAAGATAGTATACCATTTCCAGGAAAGGTATAAAAATGGTTAATTTAAACTTTGGCTTTACTCTTTCAAATCTCCTTAAGAGAAACAACGTTGTTTTATTGAAAATTACACTAGTTTACAAAATTTAACTTTTTGTCTGTGCCGTGAATTTTGTGGTTGATAATGTTCACTTATGACGAGTTTTTGTCAAATCTACCCTCAAAAATTTTTGAGCACCTCGAGTTACTTTGTTTTTGATTTTTGACATTTAAGCGTATATACTAATCGATAACAGGCATATTTTACTGTGTTTAGATTAGTATCTAAAATCTTTGCGTCAAGAGTAGTGCAAAGAGACGTTGTTCAAACAATCCAGATCATGTTTGCTATATATGCGGAGAATATGTGTTTAACAACTGTAGAAAAGTTTGGAAAAAAAAAACCTATTTTGAGTATTTTGGGATGCTCTTGAATAAAAATGAAAAGTCTTGGGCTCTCCTAATTGTTTTAGTAAATCGTGTGTGGAATATTTATGATTATGGAAAAGTGGTAAAAGAAGTGCCTTTAAATTTGGAACGTAAACGTAAACGTAAACGGTTTAAACACTAAAAATCGAGCTAGATGGCAGTACCCAAGTACTAATTGTGTTCAACGCCCAGTGAAACGTTCACCTGACTCTTCTTACTTACTTTCCTAATTGGCGCATTAACCGTCTAAGCGATTTTGGCCGATGTCAACAAAGCACGCCAGCTGTCCCTCTCTTTTGCTAACTGGCGCCAATTGGAAATCCCAAGTATAGCCAAGTCTTTTTCGACTTGGTCTTTCCAACGCAGAGGAGGTCTTCCTTTTCCTCTGCTACCACCGGCGGGTACCGCGTCGAATACTTTCAGAGCTGGAGCGCTTACATCCATTCAAACAAAATGACCTAGCTAGCGAAGCCGCTGGATCTTAATTCGCTGCACTATATTTATGTTTAATCTTCTACGGTATTCGGAGAATCTTTTTCTCGAACACTCCTAGAGGTGGTGTTTGTCTGTCGAGAGAGGACTTTACTGCTGAGTTTCCTACTCAGTCCGAGGTAGCACTTGTTTGCAAGAGAGATTCTGCGTTGGATTTCAAGACTGACGCTGTTATTGGTGTTAATGCTGGTTCATAAGTAAATAAAGTCCTCTACTTTTTCAAAGTTATTACTGTCAACTGTGATGGTAGATCCCAGTCGTGAATGTGCCGACTGTTTGGTGACAGGAGATACTTCGTCTTGATGACAGGAGATACTTTGTCTTGCCCTCGTTCACCTCCAGACCCATTCGCTTTGCTTCACTATCCAGTTTGGAGAAGGCAGAACTAACTGCGCGGTTGTTAAGGCCGATGATGTCAATGTCATCGGCGTACGCCAGCAGCTGCACACTCTTATAAAAGATAGTACCTGACCGATTTAGATCTGCGGTTCGTATTATCTTCTCCAGCATAAGGTTAAAAAAGTCTCACCACAAAGAGTCACAATGTCTGAAACCTCGTTTGGTATCAAACGGCTCGGAGAGGTTCTTCCCAATTCTGACGGAGCTGGTGGTGTTGCTCAACGTCATTTTACATAGCCGTATAAGTTTTGCCGGGATCCCAAATTCAGATATTGCGGCATATAGGAAACTTATTTTCGTACTGTCGGAGGCGGCTTTGAAGTCGACAAAAAGATGGTGTGTGTCGATTCTTCTTTCTCAAGTCTATCCCAAGATCTGACGTATTGTAAATTTCTGGTCGGTGGTAAAGTCTAAAGCCACACTGATAAGGTCCAATCAGTTCAATGACGGTGGGCTTAAGTCTTTCACACAATACACCTGACAGAATCTTATACGCGATGTTAAGAAGAATAATCTCGCGATAATTGGCGCGAATTGCAGTATCACCCATCTTGTGGATTGGGCAAAGTACACTTAGATTCCAATCAGTAGGCATGCATTCGTCCGACCATACTCTACAGATAAGCTGGTGCATGCGCTTTACCAACTCTTCTCCACCGTATTTGAATAACTCAGCTGGTGACCCGTCGGCCCCGGGGGCTTTGTTGTTCTTCAGTCGTGCTATCGCTGTTCGAATTTCGTCATAGTCGGGTGATGATACATCACATCCATTATCATTGATTGGGGATTCGGGTTCAACATCTTCTTCAACGTTTTTGCAGCTGCTTCCATTAAGCAGTGTGAAGAAGTGCTCCCTCCATAATTTAAGTATGCTGTGGACATCAGTCACCAGGTCGCCGTTGTCATTCTTACAGGAATTCGCACCGGTCTTGAAACCTTCTGTTAGCCGCCGTACTTTCTGAAAAAATTTTCGGGCGCTTTTCCTTTCGGCCAGCATCTCAAGCTCTTCGCACTCACGCATTTCGGCCTCTCTCTTTTTCCCACGAAAAATGCGTCATGCTTCCTTCTTCAACTCACGGTTACGCTCCCGCACAGCTCGCGTTGCGCCCGATCGCAGTGTAGCGTCGTTACGTTCCATAGCGGCACGGCATTCCTCGTCATACCAGTTGTTCTTTCGGGCTCGCTGAAATTCGATGGCTTCTTCAGCGGCGGTATGTAGACAGCGAGAAATATGGTTCCACTGCTCAGAAATATCATTCTGTTGATTATTGCTCTCAGAGAGCAGGAGTGCAAGTCGAGTGGCGAAGTGAGTGGCTGTCTGTTGAGATTGCAGCTTTCTGACGTCGAGCTTTCCTTGTGTCCATTTGCGTGCTCTTTTTGTTGGACAGTGGCGTGTGCGGATCTTAGCTGCCACAAGAAAATGATCCGAGTCGATGTTGGCTCGTGGGAACGTGCGCACATTTAGGACACCGGAAGCATGCCTTCCGTCTATCACAACGTGGTCGATTTGGTTTCGTGTCTTACCATCTGGAGACAGCTACATAACCTGGTGAATCTTCTTATGCTGGAACCTGGTACTACAGACAACCATGTTTCGGGCCTCGTCGAAGTCGATCAGTCTCAATTTGTTATCGGACGTCTCATCGTGTAGACTGAATTTTCTGACTGTGAAACCAAAGATGCCCTTCTTGCCCACTGCGGACTTTAGTGGCCCCTCAAACTGAATATGTCGGAGAGGCTCCACTAAAGCTCCCTATTAGCCATGACCCATGGCTCCACACGGGGTGTTTACCGTATCTCTCACATGGGTTGCTCACTTTGCTCAGGGGCATGAACGTGGAGGTAAGACTAGGGATTGAGTACAGAAGTGCAACTGAAACCGCATACCCAGAGGCACCACTGTACCCTATTGCACCCCTGACTCTTCTGTCAATAAATATATATCTGAACCCTTAGAACAAGACATTGAAGTACCAAGCTCATCACAAAATGATTCTGATTTTGAAGGTATGTTAAATGAGCCGAAATGCTGTACACAAATTGAGTTTTATGATCTTGTAAGAGATTTAAGTCTTTCTAAGCAAGCTTCAGAATGGTTAGCATATGACTGAAATAGAACTAATGGCTTGTACAGCTTTCGTCTCTGTGATGCAGAATTTTCTCAGAAATAATAAATCTGAAAATTATATTAAACTTGTAGAAGACCTTCTGCTACGATTAAAAAATATGGGCTGCAATATGAGCATAAAACTCCACTTCCTCCATAGTCACCTGGACAGGTTTCCGGAAAATGTAGGAGATATGAGCGAAGAGCAGGGAGAGCGTATGCATCAGGACCTTCGCGTCATGGAGGAGCACTATCAGGGTTTCTAGGATACGAATATGATGTCTGACTATTGTTGGTCTCTGATACATCATTTTCCGAAGTCTACACATCAGGGAAGAGCTTTAAAACGGAGTTTTTTAGAACTCAATGATTAATTATTATTTTTAAAACAGTTTTTTTTAGTAAATACATATTTTTTGCTGTTTTATACCTACGTTTACATAGCTAAAACTCAGAAACTAGAGCTGATAAAACTCTTCTAATTATATTTTTGAATATAGCCTATCATATCACTGCGTTACAACAACGAGCTTTAGTTCTGTCCTATGAACCAAATATACTTTTTCGGAAAGGGGAGAAAAAATAAAAATACACGAGTATCGGCGATTTTCATGTACACGTCAGAATTTTTTTTTTTGTATGTAGTGTATGTAGTCAGCAACAGCTAAAATTTCTTTAGCAACAGATGTACTGTAAACCAGTGTTATTGATTTGCACGGGTTGTTTTTACCATTTGTACGAAAACACGTGTTGTTGGCCGATCTCTAAGTTTAGTTTGAATGCAAAATAAAAATTGGCGTGTATTTTTTTAAATTTGGTAAATAAAATTCCTAATTTTCTCTATCTTTTTTTTTTGACCACCCTTATGTGTACCTACAAATGCAATCCCAAAACACAGTTAGATAGTGCAACATTGGCGCTGGAGTGCAACTTGTTCGTATTTGGCCAAATTAATAAGACGGCGGGAGATGTCACGACACACATTGTCAAACCACGTGAGCATTGAACGCAGTCACAAACAACAACAACTAGTTGAGTAAAGTGCAGTAAGAACAATGATTTTTTTGTTTCGCTAGCAACAAGAGCACACACGCGCAGCCGCATAAAATTGTAGCAACATTGTGTAGGATCGGTGACGATGTTTGCAACAACAAATACCTCTTACAATAAAGGCCATACTAGTTGCAACTACAAAGCGAGACATCAGAGCAAGTAAGAATATCAATGACAATGCGACAACAACAACGTTGTGATAAGGCCGTCAAATCCAAGTATTTTGCATTGCGCTAAAAATGTCATCGAATTTGCGTTTGCTGTTGCAGCGGCGCGGCAGCTTCATATCAAACAACATTTGTATTGTAAACATAACATTGTTTTTATTTTGCTTTATTTATTTTTTGCTTTTTGCTTTTATAAAGCTGACGACCATGAAAAACGTGACATTTTCTTGTAACATAGCTAGATCTTTCAAAAATCGGAATTACGAGTGGCAAAATGTAGCAAAACTTAAGAACTCCTCGCCGTCATAGCTATGCTGTGTAGTTGAGAGACGCGCACATGCCACATGCGTCGTTCACTTTAAAATGTTGTACAAAATGCGATCACTTGTTGCCAGCGGGTTGCGCGTATGCACTATTTTGCTGCGCCGACATTTCATTTTGTACAAGTTGCATTTATTGTTTGTTGTCTCAAAGAGCTGGCATTGCCACAAGCCCACAAGGCTAGATAGACAATTTCAATTGAATTTGTTGCAGCGGCAAGATGTTAGTCATGTATGTACATGTATACGCTTAACTACTCACCCATACTTACATATCTACTTAATAGTTATATTTTTATAAAAAAAATAAAACTTTTGCCAAAATAGATGGTTCCATGGTACAATAAACAGGTAATATAATGTTAGCAGCTGATTGGAGTTTTTTCTTATAAGTGGCCCATACAAGACAAACTTTTTTCTTAAAAAAAAAAAAAAAAACAACTTTGTTTACAAAACAATATTGTTTACATTTTGTATATTTATTATTTCTTATTTTTACAAATCAAGGCGAATTCATTAAAGGTGGTGTTAATCAATCAGCTGATTGGTGGTTGGTTGTCAAGATCAATTGTTTAGTTGAAAATAATGAATTGTTCCCTTTAACTACATGAAATTTCAAGATATGTTTCACTATAACTTTTTGCGGTGACTCAAATTGTTTAAAAATTATTTCGCGAAAGTTAAATACAAAGGAGAAAAAGTTTGACAATAACCCACCAAAGGGTTGCATTTTTAGAATCGCTACCACCTTAAAGCAATTCGCCTTGGTACACATTTTTCAATAACGTGATTTGGTAAACATATCTACATACTCATAAAGGAGACATTGTGTTCTAACAGACGGGAAAAGGTCGGATCTTGCTTTTCATATCTAATTGGAACCGAACTTCGGCATGTCGCTTTCTGCAAACAGTTGGGTACGTTCCGACCAATTTTTGCATATTTGAAGGTATACCACGAGAGCCTTTTTTAAATTTTGTGGCCAAGAGCAATGTTTCCTGAGGATCCGTTGTAGTATAATTCGTGTAGCACTGTTTGCGTTGAAAACAAATGTATTTTCCAAGCAAAAATCACATACAATTTGTCTACATTTAGAAATATCAAACCCGTCAAATTTGATATATTTATTTTGAACGGTGATGGACCACAACAAATCAAAAAATATACCCCAGGGTTGCATTTTCTTTAATGCTGTTACCTGTTTAATGTGTCTTGGGTGGTTCCAATCATTTAGCCTACATTGAAGAGTCTAATATCTCTGGCTACATGATAACCATTTAATGGAGACCTACTGATCTATATCAGATGGAGAAACGCGTCACAGGTTTGTGACGCGTTCGCATTAATTTGGTTGTTTTGTTTTTTTTTTTTGGGTACTTTGGTATTTTAGATTTCAACGGTAACTGCTTTGCTGAACGGAGTAACATTTACTATGAATGTCGAAGTTTCGTGAGCGGCTGATGTTGAATCCAGGGAGTTTCTGCGGAACTCTTAAGTTATGAGATTTTCCATAGTTTGTTCACAGCTTTTAAGCGCTGCATCGCCTAGGAGGAAAATAAAGATGTAAATCTTCTTCCAAACAATTGCAAGAAGTCCGGTAAAGAATGCAACCGAAATCGATAGCTGAGAATTTGTGAAAATAATTTTAATCTTACCCTGTACCAATGTTCTGCCAAAACCATCGTCATGCTAAACAGCTGCGTCGCTGTATACCGAACACGTTTTACAATCGGCCAGATACAGCGCTCGTTAAGTGAACACGTTGTTCTTCGGTCTAAGAGTAAAATGCACGTGGTCGAAAATTAATTTACTATCTAAATAGTTTTGTGTAATATCGCTGCAGGTAGTCATACCAAATGAGTCTGCCTAGGTTGTCGCCCGATATAAGAGAAGGGGTTGTTAGACATGTGCCGAAAAGTATAAATCGCAGTATGTATGATCCCAAAATTAGGATAGTTGCTTCTTTCGTGCGACAAAAAAACAAAATAATAGAAAAAAACGCCAAAAAATGTATTTACTTATGAAACCAGGTGTAATATATAGTTAAAGTGCGTTTTCGGTTTTTCTCTCTGACGTCAAGACTTTTTTGACACGACACTTAAGTTTCAGTTTGGACCCATAATTGAGTTATTGTGAAAGATATTTATATTAAAGTTTTTGATTTAAACTTATGAGATTTAAAAATATGAGATAATAATGTTAAGAAATTAAAAAAATTTTACTTTTTCCATAAATGTTTACAAAAAGTGTGAGACATTTCTTATGGAAGTTTTTATGTTGAACATAAATATGCAAACAATGCGGATTCAATAAGGTGAAGTCAATATTGAAGAAGAACATTTTTTTTATTTTCTAAAAGCAAAAACATGAAATAATTTTGACGAAGAGTTGTGGTGATCTCCGAAATAGCAGTTATAGCTTCAATCGCTTTGAGTATTCTTGTTTTTTTCCTTATTATTTTATAAGTTCTAAAATATTAAAATAAAATATTGAAGGACAAAAACTTAAAAAAAATGTGTTCTCCTGCTTTTTTTCTATAGCTTCATCCATGGTGAAATTATACACAGGTTATGTCAGTTTGAATTCACCAAATGATAGATTGTGCTAAGTGCTAATTTTAAAAGTAATTAGAAGGGGAGAAAATAAGTACAGGATTAAAAATGTAAATGGTTTGTATAAGATTTTCGTATGTAGATTTTTATGCATACATCGAAATTGAAAAAAAAAACTGTTCATTTGTATACATGTATACATACATATGTACGAAAATCAAAAATCAGAAACTATAGCTAGAAGAAATCAAATATATTTCTATGAAAACAATCTGTTAATAAAATATTTCTTTTAATGCTAATATGTATAATGGAATTAGCACATACTCTGGTAATATGTAGGTATATACATACATATGTATATACATATTTCTCTAAGTGAACAAACACATAGTCTATAAAAGACGACTTTGGAAACATCAAACTTGCTGCACTAAAATATTTGTAATTGAAATACAGAAACATACAGTTTCAATAGCAACGCAAGTCTTCCCTTCTTAACAGGCTGAACATGTGAATTTGACAGGTTCGAGGTGCGAGCTTTGTTAGATTATTGGTGTTTATCTTTCAGGGTTTTAATGGAAGGTCTGACTCAAATGACAGTAAATATTGAAATCAGGTTGATTTCATTTTTGATTTGAATTTTTTTGTTATTTTTGTCCTTATCCCTATAATTTCAAATTTCTTTAAAAATTTTGAACGTAAAAGATCAAAATTAAAAACCCAGATTTACTCACTCTTTTCCCAAATTATAGCACAAACATACATATGTATATTGACACATTTGGACAACTTATTTATCCTCCCATTATTTAAAATTATTTTTCAATTAAAATATGTCTAACAAGCACCATTATATTTTTTTTTTAATTTTATAAAAAATGTTTAAAACATTGAAAAAAGTTTTTAATTTTTTGGGGTACATATGTACATATGCAATTATTTTCATTTAATCGCAATTTTGCCTTGTGTGAAGGAAACTGTTATTAAAAAAGTGGTTAATCAGAAATAACTTGTAGCGCTTGAAACTTGCACTTTCTCCGACTAAAATTGTATGAATAAAAAAAAACACATACTCAAAAAAATCTTGAAAACTTTTTTTAAAAGGTGCGAAATTTTGTTAAATCGTTGTACATTTTGTAGTTAGTTTCAAAAATGGGTGCGTATGTTTTTTCTTAGAAAATGAACCATATTTTACCTAAAATTTTATTTTTATTAATTAGAAGAAAAATAAAGTGCCAAAATGGGTCATGTGGTTGAACTAAAATTTTTGATCAGATTATACATTTATCCACAATTTCCCCGAGTATGTCGGTTAGCTTGGGGGGATAATTTACTGTCGTACGATGTCTAATGGCAACAAAATCTGCTCTTTGATATGAAGTCGTAATTGCCTTCGCCTGAGCCAAAATTTCATTTTAATTAAGTAAACATATCGAATGGAGCTCTAATATTTGAAATACTCTTATCAAAGCTTGTGCTTACTTACCTGCACTCATGAGTACTTACTTATTAAAAATCTTTGACTGATCTAAAATCAAAGCAGCGTATTGCCAAATCCATATGGATTCAAGTATTTTGAGAGATGCAAGCTGATTGGTTTATCTGTAATTAAGCACTTGAGGAGAAGTTCCATCTAGTTACTTCAACATATGTACATATGCACGTGCATGCATTTAAAAGCTTTTCGGCAAGCAGAGCAATCATATGTTCCACCTGCACTCACTTTGTACGCTCAATCTTGCTTCCGGATGCTAGAAGAGAACAGTCGATGAGGTGGGGTGAAACAGCTATGAGATGCTAAACAAATTCTGTCAATCAATGACAATACTACAATCAAAAATCGTACTAATTTCAGAGATAATTGGCACGAAGTGCAAAGCGAACTGAGTGCAGTGGCATGCCACACCTACTGCAAGCGCTAGAGACGCCACAAGGTATGGTAGTATGAAACAGATGGTCACAAAACGGTTTTTATTGGTCACCAACGGACGAAGGAACGGCAGCAAAATCAAAGATGAAAAATATTGGTGCAGCTAAAAAACATTGCGAAGGAATTTTGAAAAGTCGACTAATCAAACGAACAGATATGTAGCGAAGAGCAGGAGAAGAGTTAGCAGTAAACCACACGGGGGTAACGAGGAAAAGGGCGACAGAATGTTGTGAAGTAAACGAAAATGATGCAACAAAAACTCTCCTACGAAATAAGTACAACAACGAGTCTTTAAGCACATGCACACATTGGCTGAGGCACCAAAACTCAAATATGTTGACTGCGCAAAATACAAAAAAGTTTATGCAACACCCAATACAAAAACGAAATTGAGCACAATATTCACAGCGAACATTGGATGAACAAACAAATGAAGCGAAATGTGTTGAAAAAAAAATTGCAACGAGGCAACACAATTTTTAGCAACCAGCAATATGCAACAAACAGGCAAGTGTGCCGACAATCAGAAGGTGGCAGTAGTATGTAAACGCTAAGAACGAATAGGAAAATGCAAACAGTGCTCTCGTCAATTCATCAAAAAGTGCAAATGAAAGGCCAAAAAAAAAAAGAAAGCAAGTATAATGAATGTTGAAAAAGTGTGCAACAAAGAAAAGCCGAATAACCAGCCACATGCGTCCGATGTTGCAAGCAACAATGATGTACGGCAGATGCAGGCGAAAATGGTGAAATGCTCACCACCTGGGATGTGCATATTTATGTATGTATGTAGTTATGTAGTTATGTGGAGAGGTTTGCATGTAGAATGACCAACAAGCACACATTGAAAATGATTAGTGCAAACAGAAAAGACCTGGTCGGCGTACATTAATTTACTGCAGTCTCGGTAAACCAATATTTTCTCGGACTGCTAGGTTGCGAAATTCCCTATGTAGCTTTATATGTAGGTCTGTCTACTTTTTCAATAGTTTTCGTGTGAATTCTTTAGATAGTCAGGTGGTATGTACTTTTATACATTAACCAGAGCCAGTTTTAAGCGGTTGTCAGCTTTTTGGCAGTTATAATTTGTAGCACTCTTAATCGAAATCTCGAGATCGTGTATAAAGAAATTATCGGTAAGACTTAGCGTTGTGCATCAAATACTGAGAATTTGAATTTTTCTGTTTTGCCTATGAAACGAAATTTTACGAGCAGAGATGAAGAAGCCTTTGAATTAAATATCACAAAAACCGTAATGGTGATGATAACAACAACATAGACATATGTATATCTTCACAAAAATTTGCAGTGACTGTGCTTCCTAGCCGTCTCTAATGTAGACAGGGTCCTAAGTTCTTAATATTCATATAACCCCATTTTAATGTTTGTTAAAACAGGCCATTTAAAGAGTCCCTTTTAATCGCCCTATTGCTGAAAAAAAACCTGCCTACTCACTCTGTTTTTTCCATGCAATTGCTTTGTCAACCCCAACGAAAGTAACTGTGTTCTTAATTTTATTTGTTATCTCCTTTTAAATCAACTTTCAGTGCTGTACATGGTTCTACCACCGCGGTAGTAAACATTTTTGACGATTTGCTAATTTCTTTAGAAACAAGTGAGTGCTTAAAAGCGCTGTATGTTCAGCGTCATCTTTTTCGGAGTCGTTGTATATGCATGACGGCTCTTCGGCCTTACCCATTATATCCAGTCTGAAAATCTGGGATCTAAAATCGACTCCGGATAATAATAATGATAATGGTAATTATAATTATAATAATGATAATAATTATAATGATAATGATAATGATAATGATAAAGATAATGATAATGGTAATGATAATGATAATGATAATGAGAATGATAATGATAATGATAATGATAATGATAATGATAATGATAATGATAATGATAATGATAATGATAATGATAATGATAATGGTAATGATAATGATAATGATAATGATAATGATAATGATAATGATAATGATAATGATAATGATAATGATAATGATAATGATAATGCAAATGATAATGATAACTATAATGATAATGATAATGATAATGATAATGACAATGATAATGATAATGATAATTAAAAGGATAATGACAATGATAATGATAACGATAATGATAATGTTAATGATAATCATACTTATAATGATAATGATTACGACAATGATGGTTATAAAGATAATGATCATGCGAATGCTTATCATAATGATAATTATAATGGTAATGATAGGTGGGCAGGTGCGGCTGTCACTGATATATATTCAGCGACACACTTAGACCATTAGTTATAGGCCCCTTGTGATACCTCCATCTGAACCATCTAGAATTCTTGACGAATCTTGTCAAGCATTTTTTGTCTATATCACTAAATTCTCTGAGATCCCCAAAAAGAGGAGCCCCTGAAAGCGCAGCCTGCTTCTCGCTAGCGCTAGACAATTGCAAAGAAGATGCAGAACCCTTTCCTCCTCTTCATAGTTCTTGCAAATTTTTGCACTATCGCTCATGGAATGCCATTTCGTATTCTTCCGGAAGCTATTTTAAACCACTGTTGTTAAGTGATTTTACAATAACAAAAGACTGCGCTAATAAATACTAGTTCATAAAGAGCAATTTTGTTGACTAGTTTAGCTTTGCACTGCAGGGTAGATATGTACATAAACATGAAATGTTTGTATGTATGTAGTGTGTGCGTGAGTGTGTGTGCAAGTGAGTACTGTTTGCATGTCAAGCAAATGGGCGTACGCAGTGCACTGGCCAGATGAAATGAAAAACAAAAAAAATGTAGCTGAAGGGATCTGTAGAGGAGCACTGTTGACAAGGTGGCATGTACGAAATTTGCATCAGCTGCAAGAACAAATGAAAGCAACTCAGCAACAACATCGATAAGCTTCGTATGTGTAGGTACATATGTGTGGTGTAAGCTGCAAATAACCCAAACCCTGCTGAGAGGCGGGCGCAGGAATTGGTGGCTGTGTAAGCAATGCAAAAAATTACAAAAACTAATACAAGCACCAACAACAACAACAACTGTCACACAACAAACGACAAGGCACTAAATCAACATTTCACTTTGATGAATGATGACCACCATCGCTGGTCACCAACGTCTCCAAGAGCCAAGCAGTAACCAAAAAACGGCAATATCCACCAACGAAGCAGCATGCGAAAGAAGAGACAAAAAAAATTGCATTCAGGAGAAATTGGTAGCTGTGCGGATTTTTTTTGCAATATCGCAATATATTTGTATGTTTGAATGTGTGCCGGTGGCGAGATGGAGCAGAGATGCAGGAAAAGTAGAGCTTTGCATACCACAGATAGCGTTGAGGCAACAACTGCAACAAAGTGAACATAACGGTGCCGTTCTACATAGCCAATAATTGACGCGGATGCATATACGCCTACGAACACACGTACATACATACATACATACATAGATATTTACCTACCTTCATACAAGTGTGCGTTTATGTTCAAGGGAAGTTCGAGGAACTGCCAGAATGAGTGGTTGTTTGTGTCGATTTTTATATGTATACATACATACACACATACATACATAGAAATCTACACAATTTAAGAAATAAAAAACTATGCAATTATAAAAAAATGCACCAAACAGCGAGGGGTCGAGAGGACGAGAAATGAATGTTACAGAAAGGCTTGCAAAATTTTGAAAAACGAAAAAATATCGGAAATAAATTCAAAATGGTGGAAAGAAGGCGTGCATGAGGTTGTGAAAAGTGCATATGCACTTGAACAGAATTATATTAACATATGTACATATATTCATTTGTGATTAAAAAAAAAGTTCTGCTATGGTTTGGAAATCGAAAATTTTGATATCGTACGATTTGTTAATAATTTTTGATTATTTATTAATTAAAAAGACAAAAAATTGTATATGAAAACTATAAAACGAGCATCAATCATGTTTTATAAACAATTAGGTGATTCACAAGGTGACGTAAAGTTTCGTATTTTCGTAAAGTCTTAAAATTTGAAAAATTCCAAGGTGTGTTAGTTTACTTACTTTTTCTGTGCAATGCAACAAACACAAAAAAAATTCAACTGCGGAAAATTTTTTATCACCTTACATTTTTACGACACTTTACGACACCTTGTAAATCCCCTAAATATAAGCGCCCAGTTTCAGTTTCTATAGCAGTAATTTTTAATAACTTTTAAATAAAACACTGAAAAGCTATCGACTTATTTTGGGATCATTTTAATTTTTTTGATTTTGTTTATGTAGACAAATCCAAGGCACATTAATCAGGTAGAATACCTGATAATTTTCGTGTGGTTACCCAATAAAAGAAACTACAGCGAAAAGTAAAAACACCAATTTTATACTGCTTAGTTCAACGTTTATTTAGTGAGTAAATTCATGGTATACATAAAATGAACATGAGAGCGAAGAACAGTCGCATTGTTACATAAGGTGACCAGAATTTTCAAGCGAAAAAGGAGGACAAATGCACTAAAATCATAAAAATTGCTAAGACGATCAAAATTTTTCGCGAAAAAGGAGGACAAATTATCGACATTAAAACACAGCTTTTTTATACATATATGTATGTATATTTATTTAACAACGTGAAAAATACGAAAATAAATATTGTTTGGAACAAAAAACAATTCACAGTTTATGTCATTAAAAAATAGGACAAAAAATTACATATTTGTACTTCAATTTTTTTTTTTAGGTACATACGTATATGTACATATGCACATATGTACATATGTATGTGGTATTTCAAAGGAATCCATATTTTAGCTTTTAATATGTAAATAAAGAAATAATATGAGATCAAAATTTTGCTTTCGAATGAATTTTTTTCAATAATCCATCATTTTTTTTTAATAAGTTATAAAATGGCATACAATCTAAACCAATATTGCATTTAACAATTACCATTGCTGCTAAAGTCTTCACATCAAGTCTCGCCTTTTCACTGGTCCATATATCATTGCACCATGAAAATACTCTTTCAACATTAGCATTTGTGCCCGGTAAACATAGGGCGATTTCTATTAATATTTTTACATTATTTAAAGGTATACGCTGTTTTGTAAAAAAGTTAAAAATATGAATCCATTTTTTATCAATTTCTTCATCTGCCGTCTCATTCAATATGTCATTCTTTAGAACATTATTAATACATCCCACCTCATCAAATAGCAAATTATCATCAATTACAATGCCTAGTTTGTTTCTACAGAAATCCAAAGTTTTCAATACATTCTCCCAATCGATTTCATTTTTTAACAAAACCCAATCAAACAAAAATGAGTAATCGTCGTGTTTAGACCAATTTTCTAAATATTCAATGGCAAAAATATGAGCATTGCACCCAATTCCAAGGAGTGATTTTTCACATAAAGACATTAATTTTTTATGAACATTGTTAACACCATTACGATTAATGCCTCCAAAGTTTGTGTTTGTATTATCGGCACAGATTGCAATGACTTTACTTTGTAAGTCATTGGCGTCGATCACATTATGTTAGTGGTTGGACAATATATTAGATGTTTCACCATTAATTGAATCAAAGGATAGAATTTTTGTTTGAATGCCTTTTTCAAAATCCATATAACGTACCAAAACAGGATACAATTTTACATCCTTGTGGTTTGAAGCATCTGAGAGTAGAGTTACAAACGAAGCTCTTTGCAAATCATTTTTTAAGTCATCCCTTGCATATTGATGGAAAACGTTACAGATTATTGCCTCACCTTTAGTTCTAGCGCAGTGGAATTTTTTATTGAAAATACTTCTGTTAATTTTTGATAAGCAGTCTAAGCTTCTGAAACTTTGATTGTGCATTACAGTGTGATATGCCACCAAACCTTCCGCAGCTGCTAATGCCTTTTCAGATTCTCCAAATAATTCAGCTTTTACAAAGTTAGTTACTTTGTGGGATGTAGTTGCCAAAGTCAAACTGCTTTTGTGTTTTTTCGAAGAAATATGTTTCGTTATGCTTGCTCTGCCGCCAACCGAAATGGTGAACTCAGCTAAACAAACGCTGCATTTCACATAAGACTCGTCATTTTTGTCAACAACATGAATAAAAGAAAATTCCGCCTTTAACTTTTCTGTCAATTGACATTTTCTTTTTTTCGCAGCCATTTCCAACTGAAAATATATTACATTAACCAATGCATTTTATTATTTTTCAGTTTCTTACCCTTTTTAACGAGCTCCGACCAGTAATTTGCAAAACATCAAAAGCAATAGTGATAGCTAAGCATCGATACATCGATAAACACGATATTAAGCTTGTAATCTCAACGATATAATGGCGTAGTCACATTGCAAAACCTAGTCGGCAGATTATTTAGTCAACTTCTCAAATATTGCATAAACAAAGAAGGTACGCATTTTTTGAACATTTTAACTATAACGCCACAAAACGAGGACAAAATCGTCAAAAAGGAGGACAAAGGAGGACACAAATTTTTCGGAGGACAAGCCGCATTTTCGGAGGACAATCCTCCTCAAAGGAGGACGGTTGGTCACCTTATTGTTACATAAACAGGGTTGTATTTAAAATTACATTATTTCAACAATACCCTTTTAAGGCCTTCTCCGAATTTTGCAGATAATTCGCAAGCAAAAAACAACCCAATCCAAGTCTCAAACTTTATAAGGAATTTATAACAAAATAACAAATTTTTTAATTAAATATTTTTAATTTTTTTTTATATATTAAGTTTGCAGTTTTAAGAATCTAACAATTATCGCTGAGTTTTTATTTTTTTTTGTCGAGGCTGTTGCGTATTTCCCATATAAAATTAAATTTGATTTAAATTCCGGTTGCAATCAACTGACTTAATTTTGGCATATATAGTGCTTCATTTTCATTTCAAATATGATACACGAGGTATACATTAATTATGGTCCAGGTGTTGAACTGATCAAAGTAAATTCGTGTACGTATGTGAATCAGAAAAATAAAAACAAACTCAAATTTTTTCAAAGTTGTTTTGTTTTAAAAAACTTCGAGTATGCAGTTTTGTAGCCAATTCATGTTTAGTGAAATAAAGTGCGAGTTTTAAGTATCTAAACATTACCTATAGGCTACTGTCTGACTGAAGAGAAACCGTTCTCGGTGTAATTGTGTATGAGCAACTTCAAGAGCAAGAGATTTAAACGTTTATCTTGCTCTGCATTGAGTCATAGATAGCACTTCCAATATGGGTAGGTATTCATTTGTGCATTCGTCAAGATCAAGTTAGCTTCTTGCGAATTTGACAATATCATTTGTATGCGCGCGATACAGAGAAAGTACAATTTGAAAGTTTTGTTAATTGCCCTTCGCGTTTTCGTCGTTTTTCGTTTTTCGCTTCTTGCATTCTTTTACTTTTTGCACAAACGTCACACAACTAGGATCGGAACCATTTTGTATCATACCTTTGTTAGATAAGTATCTCACTCAGTAACGGCGGCGTGCTAATCTCTTTCACATCCGACAATCAGCATCGATTTATTTGTAAATCAAATAAGCTTAAATTGGATTAAAAAGGTGACAAAGGATAAACCAACCAGATACCTTAGGATTTGTACGTCTGATTACTCGTATTAAGTTCTCATGGCAGTATTGCCAGAATTGTCATCATAAAGCGTGTACAATCGTGTATCGGGTCAGGCCGAGACCAAAAATCTTCGCCAGTTTCCATAGCTTAGGCTTGACAACATTCGGGAAGAATATAATGGGGACCAAGTAAGTGTGTTTAGGAAAAATTTAGCTATAGCAAGCAACGCTACGCAATTTACCGTCTATATTAATAAAAAAATTAAGTATAAATTCAAACGAACGTATGCACACAAAATTACATACCAATTAGAAGAAAATGTAGCATAAAAGCAAGGATGGCAAATTAATCGAATTATTGCCACTACACAGCTGGTCGGTCGGTCAAGCATTCATTCAAATCCGTATGTCTCTAAGAATGTAAGAGAATAACTCAAGTACATTTGTATGCGAGTAAATACTTTTTCGTCCCCATATGGAGGTGCACTGCGGATATTCACATATCCATACACACATATATGTTATGTATGTACATTCATATGCCTCAGGCGTTATTTGCAAACTGGCGAAAAAATGGCAGCTGGACAGAAACGTCAAAGAAGAACCTAAGCAGCAGCGACATAAAAAATTTAAAATAGTGGAAAATGCAAAAAAAAATTATGTTCAAGTAATTGCAATTAATTTCTTTAGCATACCAAGAGGCGCACAAACAAGAATTATACATACCGAGTATTGGAAGAGGACCTGCTTGAACTGGCTAAAAGAAAATTTATGTTACATAGCTTGAAAAATGTCAGAATTTTTTATAGAGCCACACACACACATCCAATACACAGATGGATGCATATACTCGTATGTACTTCCAGCCACTCAAACGTCAAATGTAGAAATCCCGATATGATGGTTTCAAATAGGAAGAAAAAAGGACAGACGGCCACCCAAATAACTTGTGCGTTTTCATTGGGAACGGCTTGGATCTTATCGCTCACTAAGTAAGAGTCAATGCTGAGCAGGAAAAGAATTTTAGGTATGTGGTATATTTTTCTAAAAACAGAGTTACTTCGGTTATACATACATATTCATAAATGTACATAGGGATTTCCCTAATTTAAAACTTAAACTTTATGTTTCAATTTTTTGTATTTCACAAGCTATTCGTCTTTAATAAATTTAAACAAGTAAGGAAAGCTAAATTCGGGCGAAAACGAATTTTATATACCCTCGCGATGTATTTTTATATTGGCGGTGCCCATAATTTCATATAAACCCCGGTTCTTTTTGGAAGTTTTTTGCATTTTTTTAAATTTTCGTTTTATGAAAGTTGGGCATGGTTTTTGACGGTGAAGCTAATGATACCAAGGACAATATGTTCTCCAAGTTTTGTGACGATACCGTTTTTTTATAAGTAGGCGTCCATTTTTCAAAATTTCATAAAAATCAAGTTTCTTATTTAACTATCTCTCTAAATATCAAATTTTAATTAATATGTTCCAATAGATAACAAAAATACGAAATTTTTGCATTTCTCAAAGTTCCGTTGTATGGGACGACGTTATGGTCAGATTTAAAAAAATTTTAACGATGATAACCGCGATATTGAGGAAAATTTGTTCACCAATTTGTGTGACGATACCTTACACCGTTATTGGGATACAGGTATTTTTTTCTAAAGTTTCATAAATACCTTATTTATAAGTTCAAAATCGCTCCAAATACCAAATATTACTCAATTTGCTGAAATAGATACCGTAAGAACGGTTGCTGTTTTTTCACAAAAAATCTTTCGTAAACTGAGCTTGAGCTGAATAAAATTGTAAATTATTATAATTAACTATTTCTAAATGTCCAAATAAATATAACTTATTATATTGAATTTATTTCTTTAAACGGTCGATTTTTATTACGTTACCGTTGCCTTTGTCAAATTTTGTGTGCTTCTTTTGCGTTTATCGCTATATTAATTGCATTTTTTCACAGGTTTTAAGTCCTTTAAAACCATTCATTGATTGCTGATTTTAAGTACAGCTTACAGGCTTAGTCGAACTTAATTACATGGACTGCCCATGAATAATTGATAACTTGTCCCCACACCCCGAAATATAGAACGCCAGTGTCCAGGAATAGAAAACATGAATTTAAAATTGTTACATAAAACCCAAACATTACATACATACATACATATGTGTGTACGAATGTGATCAAAAATTGTCTCTTAATCTCGTGGAAACAATTTTTAATACTAGTATTATACCCGAGCGCGTTTGTACACAAGGTAACGTTGTACGCATAACGGTTGTTTTGTAACACCATAAAATAATCGAGATAGATATAGACATATATGTACATACCAAAATGATCAAAATAAAAATAGAAATCGATTTAGCCCTGACTGTCTGTCCGTCTTTCTGTCCGTGGTTACAATAACTTGAGTAAAAATTCAGATATCTCAATGAAATTTGATATGTACATTTGCCACGCCCACTTATGATATAATTATTGTAACTCAATAACGGTGCAGGTACCGCCACAAAATTTGATATACAATTGTCCTTGATATTACTCTTAGCAAAGTAAAATATTTTTAGAATCAGACCATAACCACGCCCACCTTCCATATAACGGAAGATTTGAAAAATGGAAAAACTCCGTTTTTGAGATATCCATTAAAGCAAATTGCGTGAAATTTGGTACATTGCTAATTTTAATTAAAGAATGAAATTTTAAAAAAATAGGCGTTGGCACGCCCACTAATGTAAAAATTTCTGTATCTGTATACATATTGTCCTTAATAGTATTCAAATTGTCCATAACCACGCCCACCTTCCATATAACGAAAGTAATTAGCATAGTCATATTAAATATTACTTTTAAGAAATTTCATGTTAATTATTACTACTTATTTAGTAAATATGTTAGTATATACTAATAAATTAATGCAAACACTGCAAACTACAGCTTACAAAAAACAAGTGTGTATAAATAATTTTCCTTTTTATGACAAAACTTTTTAAACTTTAAACTTTTTATGCTATGCATTGTGAGAATAACAGAATATTCCAGGCAGAAAACCCACTAATGTTTCCAATTGTTATAAAACTCTATCAAACTCTGTTCTAGCAATGATTATAGTGCGTAGACAATATTTTAACTGGACTAAAACTACGTCTTCCTCTCATAAGATTTCATATAATCTAAAAATGCAATATTTCAGTAAGTCGAATAGCAATTTTTTTAATTTGGTTTTTATACAAATTTAAAAATGGGCGTGGTCCCGTCCATACTATAAAACATCGCGAGCGTATATAAAATTCGGTTTCGGCAGAATTGAGCTTTTCTTTCTTGTTTTATTTTATTTTTTATGTGAAATTAGACAAACACAATTCATATTTTATTCATATTTTGCAAATTCGGAAAAACACGATTTTTTTATTTAAACAATCCACAAAGAAATGTTTAATTAAAGTCGTTTATAAAAATCAGTCAGTGACTTTTTATAAGAAGTAAACGATATATGTTTATGAATCAGTGATTTTTGTTTTTAAGTTTAATTTTTAAAATGTATTTGTATAAATCAAAGTAAATGAGTCAACAAAGATAAAAACGCCTTTCAAACTATTTTGTATCGTTGTTTTGTAAAAGTATGCGAATTTACCAATCAGTTATCAAGAAAACTCTACATTTCCAAAGTCTTCCATTCTACCACAATTTAAGACTTTAAAAACATGACTTGAAATCTAGATGTCAGTTGACTGAATTATTTTATAGTTTTTTACAAGTAAATGTCACTAGCTGATTTCCTTGATTATTGTCATAAATAAAAAGCTTTAATAAAAGATAACTTGAGACCTATAAAATAAGAAAATCGCAAAATTCATATAAAATGAAACTCAAGAAATCCAAAAGAAATTTTCTTCTATAAAAATTTATTAAATCAGTCTAAGACTCTCAAGAAAAAATGCCTAGTATATTTGTTTCTTCAATGAAAATAATTTTTAGTTATTTTTCTTGAGAGTCGTATTCAAGCTTTATATTTGTAGTAAAAAAAAAGTATTTTTATTTGTATGAATACAAATGTACTCGTATATGAAAATGTAAAAGATATAAATGTTAAAACTTGGCTGAGAAACTAATAAACTGATTTAAACAAACCACCTGAGCATAATGGCGCATTAGTTGAACTGTTGGAAAAAGCTGTACCAGTGATCCGGTTTCCATGCAATTAGCTGACCTATTACCTTAGATACGGAAAGAAATAATTTAAAAAAAATGTATGCACAAGGTGCCAGTATATTCAGAAAGTCTTTATAATTCGTACGATTTTGATGATATTTGTAAAAAAAGTTATGCTGCTTTTGGGAATAGAAAATATTTTATGAAAAATGGACCCGCTAAATGGCACTGAAAATTATGAAGTCGGAAGATCCTTGTTTTTAATGCGCATATGAAAAAATTAGAAAATTGTACTTGGGAAATATTTTTTTACGAAAAATGGATCCTAGATTGCTCAGCAGCCAAGATTTAGAGAACCCACTAATTTATGTTTCGATATAGTAAAATCCAAATAGCATTTATTAAAACAGTTCAGTATAAAAAAAGCATTCGTGCATAATTATTTAACTTCAAATCTAAATACTACCCAATTTTGAGTTGCCTTCATTTCAACACTGATAAGGGAACATTTTTCTAAATTCATCCAAGTTGCTTTTTTAGCTTTAAAAAAATCTACTGCAAGGATGTAGATACATACATATATGAAAAATTAGTTAGTTTTTATAATGCAAATTGTAATGGTGTAGTTAACCGTTCCTGATAACGTTTGAGTAATTTTGAGATATTACAATTTCTATTTGCTAATTGCGTTCGAGTTTTTCCAATGCGTTGCATTATATAAATATGCGTTGTACATGCATGCTAGGTATGGTACATAGCTACTATGTTTTGTATATAGAAATGTTTTTCTGTGCACACATACACACATACACACATACATATGTACATATATAGTATGTTAATATGTTTGCTTATCTACCTCAAAGAAACAAATTATGACGCTCCTCCCAAAAAATTTCATTATCACTCATCCATACTCTTCAAAGGGCCAAAACTAGTAGATATGTACATGCATTTGAAGCAAAAGAAAAATCGGTAAAATTTTCTGTGAAGTTGAAAAAGCAAACGCAAATGTGGCAAGGAGAACGGAAACGTAGGAATTGGAATTGCTAATCAAATGTATTTGTACCAAAAATGTGTGCATACTCGTATATCTGTAGTCACATCTATACGTGACTTAAAATGACAACTTATACTAGTTAAAAAAAAAAGAGAGCAAAAATAATGCTCAGCTAAAAAAAAAAACCTCGTTTTGTCAACAGATTGTGCTATTTCTGCATATCTAATAACAAATATTCCCGCATTCGGCGTGTCTGTACATTTCTTTATGCTGACAATCATGCATATTCACCATATGTACATAGAAATTTGTATGCACACACGCAGACACACACACGCATGAACGTTGATTATTTCCATTTATCAAAAGCCAAATATTGGTTGCCCGCCACTGATGAATTTCCCCTCCCAGAGCTTTTTTCGGTAAGCAATAATTGGCGGGGAATAAATGAATACGTACATGAATGTCTGAAAGTGGAAAATTTAAAAGTTTTTTTTTTAAACTAAAAAAAAGTGTACATATTGACAAAAAAGTGTGTGTAAATAATGCGGAAAAAATTGAATTGCTACATTGAATATTGCTGCTTTGATGCAGTGGGATAGTGAGAGATGTACGTACATACGAATCCTTCATGAGCACGCCAATGATTGAATGCAAAATTATTGAAGCATTCAAAATTGAAAATTTCTAATGATTCACATTTTTTTTATGTATTCATGCAAATCGCATATGATCGCAGTTGGGAAGAGCAGCTGATGATGGCTCTTGTTTAGTTTATTCACAAAGCTAATTAGATACGCAATGGATACTCCTACCAAACTTTTAGTTTCAAGACAAGGACCACTTATTCAGCGTTCGTAATGTAATAACCAGACATCATGGTTAACGGAGAACAAATATCTTCGTTAAAACTTTAAATGTTCTTTCAAAAATTGTTAAGGAAAGATGTTCAGAAATTCTATAATTCCCTATAAGGGCTTAGCGAAAAGGCATGTAATAACTAGCCAGCTCGTAGGTAGTGCGACACTAAAACTTGTGTTGTTGGGCAAAGTGATTTCATCGGCCAGTCGTCCTTTATGAACGCTTGCTTAAAATGGAACTCAAAAATCTGTTTAGATAAGGATAGCGGCATTATTAAGAACTTAAGTGGCAGAAGTGCCAATGTGCTAAGTAAGAAGCACACAAGAAGTTGGGAAGCGTCTTGTAAGCCAAAAATTCTGTTTTAATGCAGCCAAGTTGATGACACTTCCCGGAATGCATCAAAACTATAACGAACACACAGCAAAAAATACCCTACTTACTTACGTACTTACTTCATTGGGGCATTACTCGCCAAAGCGATTTTCGCCGGGGTCAACATAACGCTCCAGCTTTCCCCATCTAGGGCTAAGTGGCGTCAATTGGAAATCCCAAGTACAGCCAAGTTTTTTTCGACTTGGTCTTTCCAATGCAGAGAAGGGTTCCTTTTCCTCTGCTACCATCAGGTGGTACCTTCCGGGTGCTTCCTCCTGCGCCATACAATGGGACGGACATAATGAAAGACTTATCGAGTGTAGTGTTTGTCCGTCGAGAGTGGACTTTACTGTGCAATTGCCTACTCAGTCCGAAATAGTACTTGTTGGCAAGAGAGATTATCCGTGGGTTTGGTGTTAATGCTGGTTCCTAGGTACACAAAGTTGTTTACTTTTTTAAATTTGTTACTGTCAACAGTGATGTGAGTGCCCAGCCTTGAATGTGATGATTGGCTGTATGATGACAGGAGATAGTCTGTCTTGCGCTTGTTCATATCCAGACCCATTCGCTTTGTTTCTCTATCAAGTTTGGAGAAAGCATAACTAATTGCGCGATTGTTAAGGTCAATGATGTCAATGTCGTCGGTGTTCAATGCTCAAACCACCTTCCAACAAAATGATTGAAGTTGCGCAGATAAAATCACATTACTACTTTGTTAGAGGAAATTAAAATATAATTCAACTTTCGAGTTTGGTTTCGAAGTTCTCATTGTCAGACAGTGAGCAGAAAGGTCGGTATAGAAAATACTTTGTTTCAAGGTTTTCATGTCATTGTATCATTAGATTAAATAAAAAATAGTGTCAAACCATTATTTATACATGGATTAAATAAAAAATAGTGTCAAACCATTATTTATACATGGATTTGTATATGGTGCTGAAGGATAAAACGAGTATGTATGTAAAAATCCCTCTAATAGATCCTTTATTGATTGATCTGACCGCGCTGCATTCAAGAATATCATAACTGCTCACATTGTTAAGCCTCTTTGTAGTATAACCGGCCTAGAAGAAAACGCCAGCCCGGAAGAATTTACCGACATTGATTGAAAACTGCATACTCCGATGATTAAGATGAAACTGATCGATGAAATGGGAGTCTTCTTCTACCTTCGAGCTTCTCAATTCCATATGTTCATGCGGAGTATGCATTTCATTCAGTTTATAATAAAAAAAATTGTGATAATAATGGAAATAGTTAGGACCAACACATGGCGATCCTGCCAAACACAAAATTAATAAGATTGTATTTATAAATAGTTTCTAGGTTGAGAGAACTACAAACCAAATGACCAGTATAAATCAAACTATGAGCAAAGCTGAGTTTGATCAATTTTTTTTAAAATACTCGAAGATTTGCGAATACCTACCAGAAGATTCGCCAAAAGTATCGAAGATTTGTGAATACGTACCAGAAGATCCGCCAGCAAACACTCCAACGTACATACCAACACCCATCAATACAGGCCCCCAAAGACTCACATTAGCAGAAAACATAAATAGACAAGGAAAGTGTAAACTGAAAAACAGCAGTGGCAGACACAACCAAACCCCAAAACCTTGGAAGAGAAAACGAGGAGGACGACAGTTTAACATCCGGTAAGAAAAGGTGATATAATATAAAAAACTTAATTTAGAATACAATACAAATAAAAAAAAAGGATTTAAATAGGAATATTAGGGAATTGAAAAATTAAATTAAATTAACTATCTAAAGATACAATTTTAAATTTGAATTAACACAATGGGTTCACAGGAATCTAGAATAAAGGAGGTCATAGTAGGTGAAAATAAAAAAACAGAGAATGCATTAACAGAAACACTATTACTCATTATAACAATAATATTAGTAGCAGACTTCATCATAAAATTACATTCTATTCATAGAAATAAGCTAAAAAAGGCTATTGCGTACAACATTAAACAAGACCAAATTTAAATTATGGACAATTGGTCAAAAGTCATTGAAAAGATTAATGTAGAGAAAGAAAATTTTAACAAAGCATATAAATGTCTAAATAAAACAATAAAAGTCAAACAAGACACATTAAATAAACATTTAATAACATTATTCACGGCACTAGAAAACATTAGAAGCACACTTAATGTTTGCATAACAAGGCTAACGAAAGAACACAAAGAAATCGGTCTAGAAATATCCTGGCTACATAGGGACAAACTATAAAAATATTAGCAAATTACGATTACGATATAACAATACAACATTCCACTAATATACAAATAGAAATCCCAAACGAAATTTTCAATTCACAACAAAGAATAACAATGTCCGAATTTAACCTTGAGACTGCTTCAAAAGCGATTCCGATCTTTTCCGGTAATCACAAGGGTCTAGAAGCATTCCTAAAGATAATAGAAATTATTCATAATGGACTAACAGAAAGAGGCAAAGCATCTCTTATAGATTTCGTGGTTTATGTAAAGCTAAGTCAAACGGTGAAGACAAACGTGACTGCAATACAAACACCAGCAACATTTGATGGATTAAAAAAAAAACTCTTTAACAAATAATTACAAAAGTAATATAACTATATCATAGCTACAGACTCAACTCGCAAATCTCACACAAAAGAAGCTTAGCGCTACAAATTTCAAGAATAAAATGTTACACGTAATTTCCGAACTAAATACATTACAAATAAGACAATTGGGTGTTAATGCAACCACTGAACAAAAAAATAGTAGAGAGGTTGGCCCTCAGCTGAGGACAGGTTAAATAACTTGGTAATAGTTTGTATAGAATTCAAGAATTACGGAAAAATCAAAAAAGAATTCAGTGCTAAGAAAGCAAAGAAGCAAATAAAGTAATTTTTTTACTCAATTTTAAAGAGACGGAAATTCGGTGAACAAAGGTTCTAGCTAAATAACTTTGCAATAAAAAACTTTTAACAAAAATTTATTAAATACTATATGACCCGGTGAACTTCATATTACCTCCCCTTAGCTAAAATGGCTGAAAATTTTGATCGATAATGTCAGGAATTGCGCTTTCCATAGGTTATAATACTCTTAAATCTGTCAATAAGAAGTAGAAAATAATTAGCGAGCAATACTTATTATACTTCATGATAATTTCTCATTTTTATTTTTTTTTTTATTTTGTTTTCGTTTTAATCCGCTTTCCACTGTTTATTGTCATGACCGTACAATAGTGTTTTCTTTTTTTGCACGTCACGGTTTATTCAGTTATTCTATTACAGACTCGTATGTCAACAAATATGTTACCTACATTTTTATATTTTAGTTTGTACCGGTTACGCTACATTACTATTTTTCAGAACTAACAAACAGGCAACAAAAATGTCATCAAATGTCTTTGAAAAGACAAAGTGATTCTAATAGTTTTTTTGAAAAGAAAATCAAAATAGTTTTAAGATTATTAAATAGCTATGCATTGCCCGTTGTGCAAAAAGTGGAAAATGTTCATATTCTAGTTGTTGTCACTATCTGTTACGTTCTGCTGAATGTGAAACAATAACCGCATATTGCTTAAATTTTTGTGTAATATTTGGTCAACTACAGAAAAATCAATTCAAGCAATATATAACAGCAAACCAAAATTTGTCACTTCATTAATGCCATTAATCTCGGATGAAAAGGTTTTCCAGATTTAAATATAACTCCCGAATAGTTTATAAAACTAGAAATGATCTAATGAAGTCAGGAGCATAACATGACCGGTTTTCTGGTACACCCAGACAGATATATTTTAGTAGCAGCATATATACATAATTCATACAATAAATAAAAACAGAATTTAAAGCTTTCTGATAAAGTATATCTTTTGTTTTTTTTGCGGTGCGCAAATATATAAAGACGATCGTTGTCGTCATTTTGTCCATGCGACAAACAGGAAAACTCCAAGTTGATTCCGCAAACTTATAACGACTGACCTTGGGATTTATTTATGGTTATCGGAAAATTGTAGCCGCTTAAAATCGATTAGGCAGACGAAAATCACTTTATAACAGAATAATGGGTCCAACGAAAATGTTTTATTTGTTAAGAAGATCTTTTAACGTTCTGTCCAGTGCCTCCAGTGACCTCTTGTGGGCCATCGCGCAATCATCCCAAACGATCAATTTGCATTTTTGTAGAATCTTCACCATGGCGCTGTTTTTGGTGATGTTCAAACCATAATATGCAGTTCGTACACCTTCTAATAATCTTGCAGCTATTCCAGATGAAGCCAACGCTAGGGCTACTTCATACTGCGATCTGATATTTGCCAATAGCAATGAAATGAGGAATGTTTTGCCTATCCATCCGGGAGCACAAAATGTTTGACAGGAAAGTGTGTAGAACAGTTTATATGGAAAATTAAATTGTGGTGTTTACTATCATCCTCGCAATTTTTCCATATTTATTTACGGTTTCAAACTTCCCTGGACTACGACATACATTTCAAAACCAAAATTAGCTAAATCGGTTCAGCCTTTCTTGAGTTTTAGCGAGACAAACGAACATCAATTGATTTTTATATATATAGATGAATTTAAAAATAAAAATATTTGTCATGTAGTACACAATATTATAGATAATGTGATTTTCAATATGATATTAAGAATTGACGAACTCCCAAAATTGCAGGCCCCCGAAGTTTTTTGTTCTGTGCGCCCCTGCTTTAAATAGTAGCGCATACGAAATCTAAAAGAATACTTAATGGACATTACCCATCATTTCGCTTCTACTCGGCCGACGTCATCACTTCTAGCTTCTGATTTGTGTTCCCTAAGTACACCCAACTCTCTTTGTACACGGTAGATACGTTCCTCAGAAATCCGTGTAAAAAGAAACCGTGTAAAAAAAGAGGCGTTTCCTATAGTAAAATGGGGGATACGATCCATGTGATTTGAAAACCGTGTAAAATGAAATAAAGAACTATATTTACTTCGAAAACCCGTGTAAAAAATGTTGAAAACTATAGAATTTCAGATATGCATACAAATTGTATGTTCACATGGCATTTTATTGAGCATTAAAACTTAAAATACATAATTCATACTGGTGAAAAATTGGTAGAGCAAGCGAAAAACAAAAGAAATCTGTTAATCCAGAATTAAGAACAGAAAAATTAGAATAGAAATAAAGAAAAAATATTTACATAGTTACATAATTACATAATTATTCGTCGCTGCTATGTATGTTCATTTCAGCAATGGTGCCAAGTGTTGTAAAAATAAACATAATTACAAACAGTGATTTTGAAACCGTACTAGATAAAACAATTTTTACAAAAAAAATGTTTTTCAACCGTGTAACTTCAAATCCGTGTAAAATGTAACCGTGTAAAAAGAGAGTTGGGTGTACATACTTTCTTCTTCTGATACTTGCCTCCAACGTGAACGATATCCACGGTTGTCCCCAATATGAGTTTGTAAGTGTCGCAGACTCCATCTCACACAAATACTTCAGTTATTTTGCCGTTTGTGATGCACAACGTTCTCAAAGCACAAAAAGGCTCTAATTTTCATGTTTTTTTTTTTAATATAATCCCAAGTATTCGCAGGCATAAAGCAGGAAATAAAATTTGGTAATTCAAATAGCCTGGTGCGGCAAGTTCTCGGCCGCCACTTTTCCTTCATAAATATATACGCAATCGCAATACAATGCAACTGTACATGTTTAAGGAAAATATATACATACATACATTCTACATTTCTATACACGCGCACGCGCCACCTGTTTTGTATATTTTGCCACACAATGGGTGGTAAATTGAAGCTTTCAATTGCGTTGCAACAATTGTTGTAGTATACCTATTTTGTTTCGGCTATTTTGACAGCCTCCACATTGCAACAATAATTCTGGCGCACATTAATGACACGCAACATTTGCCACATGCCGTGCAATTCGAAATTGAGTTAGTGTCACGTTGGCGTTGCAACATGCTGCGTACAAATGCCAAACAACGCATAATATTTTTGTGGCAAGTTATCAGGTGTTGCAATGCAGCCGTTATAGAAATGAAAAGTAGTAAATTTAAAAAAAAAATGTTAAATCGATTTTGTATGTGAATGTGTTTGGAGCTACATGTGGCAACATAGGTACTTTGTCTCCACATGAATAATTTGCATATTTGTGTAATACTCGCATGTGTTTCGTTGCATATACGAGCACATTGGATATACGAGTACGTGTGCGCATACAGACACACACAATTGTTTAGGAGTATGAATTGATGTAATCTTTGTTGTTGTCATTCGATAAAAATGTTGTACAAGCATAAGTATAACTATTAGTTTAACAAGTGGTAAGTTTATTTACCTACATACATATGTTGCATGCTACTAAGTGGCTTTAAATATAACACGGCGCTAGCTTTTAATGTTTTACAGTAAAAGCGATAAGTATTGAGAGATGTCTACAAGCACATCCGTTACCCATTATAGCTTGCCAAGCTAGAATATGTTTCATTAATTTGTTTAGTGACCATTTTTCAATTACTAGAACAGTTTTTGTGCATTTTGCTGAACGCATCTTAATGTTTGAGTACCCTTTTGCTCCATATAAAGCTAAATGTAAGATAGTTAAACTCAAATCTTTGCAGAATTGAAGAATTTTACTATAAAGTTTCTATAAATTTTCCATACGAGTCGCGGCGCTGTAGACGTATCCTCCTGTCATTAGAGTTTTGAGAAAATTCAGTTCGCTCTCTAACTCATTAGTTATCGATTTTTAAATAATTTTTAAATGAAGTCTTAACACTGGCTGGCTGTGCGTAATAGCGCTGTGACCTAACAAGATCTATTGTGCTAACACTTTCGATTGTCACCGCAACCTTACGCTACGAGTATTTATGAAGTTTAAGCACTTTGGAGCCTGTCGTTTTGTCCATATTCTGGATGGAGAACCGGGCATTCACACATATATATGTGCTCAAAAGTCTCCTCAACCAGGCCACAATACATCTGGGAGTTCTATTTTGTGAAGATGGTATCTCAGGTGACCTGTCAAGTAGCCGTTGAGAGTTCTTAGACACTCTCTGCAGAGTTTAAGAAGTATTTTAGAGGTTTGACGGGATGGACTTATGAATCTTTTGAATTGTCTATTACCGTTTAACGATCGCCACTGGGCTTCGATTCTTGAGTCCGCCCTTTTGGGTCCTCGTTTGGCGATATTATTCGCCCTTCTATTTCCATCCACGCCCTCATGTCCCGGAACCCATCACAGAGTAACTCTGTTGTCGGATCCTAATAAGTCCTGTACTGTTTTGCAACTGAATACCAGCTTTGCCTCCGTTTTGAAAGGAGCCTTGTGCCCTAAGGGCTGCCTGGCTGTCTGACCTGATTTTAATTGAGGATCCATTAGTTCTTCTGCGAAGACATACGTGGTTGGGATTACACCTATCGGAACACTTTTTTGAAATCTAGGTCCGAATACCCCGACCCAGTGTTCCCGTTGACAAGTTTGGATACGTTGGTGTACCACACTTTTGACTCTTTAACGATAATTTTCACCATTGCTTTTCATGTATCCCTTTCAGGTATCATAACCTTGTAGGTCTACTCGTAAATATGTATGTATATACATTCAACTTTAATTTGTGAATGAAATATTGAAAAACGTTGATTAATAATTCAAATCTCAATAATTTTAATCATATACAAAATTAAGTCCCAAAGTTCTTGTGAAATGTCAGGACTCAAGAATTGACCCACCGTTGGACCGTACAAGTGGCGCTGAAGTCAAGCTATTGAAAAATTCCTAAGTGATGTTTCGATTTAGTTGAAATTAAAAATGTGTACTCCATATTCGAAGAGAAGTAATTATAGTTAGGTGGCGCCGGAATCGGAATTTCCTTGAAATCCGTTTCTATGTTACGATTCAGTTGAAATTAGAAATGTCACAGAGCAATACTTCAATGGGCAAAGGATGCGCTAGGTGGCGCTGGAGTCGATATATTTTAAAAGCTCATATTCAGTTCATACTCAGTTAAAATTTGAAGTGCATCAAATGAAAAGAAATACTTTAGAGGGAAATGGATCCGCTTGGTGGTCCTGGAATCGCAATTTCCAGAAAATCCGTACTTATGTTCCCGCACCCGTTCGAAGAGAAATTCTTCTACAAAGATGTATCCACTCTGTGGTGTTGAAATCGGAATATTTCTTAAATCCGTGTTTATTGTCCAGCTTAAGTAATTAAAAATATAAATGTGAAATCCATATTAACGAATAAAATACTTCTACGAAAATGGATTTGTTTTTTTATGTACTGATTGAATAGGTAATTTTATAAAGCAGAAATTAGTGTTCCAAATCAGTTCAAATTTCAAATGTACCCAAATCATGCGCCCCTTAGTGAAGATAACGCCGAAGAACCGCAGAGAAAATTCTCAGTACTGCACTCATCTTGCAGACAAGATTCAAGCAATGAATTCGAGTTTTAAGCTCATTATTTCTCTGATTGAGATGCAATTTCACCACTGCCCTTTCAGATCTTTTCAGAGTAGACCTAGTTGTTTTGCAAGAATCTGTATTGGCAACTGCTTTGCTTATAAGTCTTATTCGTAAGTGCCCTGATGTACTTCACAATTCTTGTTTACTTAGTATATGTATCTATTTGGCTCCGGTCTAATTATGCAATTCATAGACTTTCGGCTATCAAATTTCAGCTTGTTCCATTTTTGCAATAGAGTTTCCAGTCTCCACTTAGATTTCTCAATGATGGTCGAAGAGTTTGGAGCAAACTTGAATGCCTTTAGAGCAAATTGGCTGTCACTGTAAACTGTTAGGTGATCTGTTAGGTTTTATATGGAATTAGCATTGCACAGTGTGGTTGCGTCAAAAAACTTAAAATCTCTTAACTACGAAAATTCAGGAGTCCAACTGCTAGCAGCTTCATATGAATGCATAAACAAATAACGCAATCAAAACTTTGCGCATGCGTGTAGGCGGCCGAAAACTAGCACAGTTGCGCAACAAATACGGCTACGTGCACGATTGGTTATGCCAAACCGAACAATTATAGAACTAAGAAATCGCGTATGGAAGGAATGCTGGAATTGCAAATTTTGTAAGCGATCGCCTATCCGTTGCATTGCATTACAAAAATCGCAACAGTGCGCGATCCACCGCAAACACAACCGCCATTCATTAAAACACTACTATCAACACCGTTGCTGACACAGTTTGAGGCAATCACTACCAGCAGGATGCAACATACCTTTGTATGCACGTAATTTTTCATGCTGCAAGCAACATGTGCAACATTGCAATGAAGATCAAAAAAGAAAATGCAGTGAGTCAACAATTGCAGTCATCATTTTTACTTAGATTATTCTTTGTTTTTGTTTTTGTTTTCGTTGTTGATGCTTGTATGTTTAAGCCTGTTGAATGTTGAATTTGCAATAACAAAAAAAGAAACAAGAAAACAATTCCTGGATTTATATTTATACACGATTTCTTGACGTGGATCTTTCATGCCTTCTTATTTGTTCATGTGCATGTGTGTACTCTTATGAATATAGACTGCAAAAGCTATTGCGATTGTTGATCTATTAAACTTTTTTTAACAATCCAGCTGCGGATAATTATGTTGTCATTACTTGGAAGTGTTGTGGAAGGCAAATACGATGGCGTCGCCTGGAGGCTTCATGTTGCATACGATATTGTTTTCATATTATTTGCCTTTGCTTTTAACGAAATATTGCTTACGTATGTGATAAGAAATCAATATACAACTTAAATATTTAAGTATAAATGTATACATGTAGGAGGTATGTGTACTAAAGTTGTTTGTGTTGCGGACAGGCTTAAAAAATGTAAATCTTCATATCTTATGTGTATTTGTTTTTCATTTTATGTACGTAGAAATCGTTCCAATAAACATTCACATTCCACCCTGTCGGACAATAAAACGAAAATAAGAATACAGATGTGGTGAATTTCGAAATAGCAGCTACATATAACTTTTTATTTCCCAACAATTTTAAAAATGTATGTGCGTTTTTTTGCTGTCAGTACGAATTCACCTTATTGGATACGACTAGGTCTTAAGATGGTTGAATTTCCATCGAAATTTCGAAATTTACTGCACAAATATCTAAATAGTAATAATAATAATAATAATATGGCGCTCAAACTATATATGTAGCTCAGTGTTTGGCCGAGCAACTAACACCATTTGTAGTGTACGTCTTTATTTTCTACCACAAATGAAGGGTCCAACACTTTTGAGCCGACTCCGAATGGGCAGATGTACATATTTTATGAGAAGCTTTTTCCCTCGGAGGTTTACCATAGCCTGCCGAGGGGTGACCGCTATTAGAAAAAAAAATTTCTTTGATTTAGATTTTACTTGCCCTGGCTGAGATTCGAACCCAGCTCTACCCTCTTGACCACATTTGAGTATGTTTTTGTAAATAAAATAAGTAGGCACAAAAAATTGTATGCTTACGTACATACGTATGAGAGCGAATAGCGGTTTGCGGAAGGCGCAACCTCTGTATTTTCTAAATCGTGGATACCCGACGTGTGCTACTACGCTAAAAAAACCAATGCGGTCAAAAGGGAAATCTATCTATCTATATATATATCTGGACTTAGCCACAGATGTACACAAATAATGCTTGAATTCTGAGCGAGAATAAAATGTTTAAGGAAGTTTTCAAAGGGCAAAGGGGTCTTGAATATTGCAATGCTTAGGACTCACGACAGGCTTAATCCACGTCTGCACCAAACAAATTGCAAATTCGCAAATAGGGGAATTGAGTTATTTCATAAACTAAAATGCTTGCACCTTGGGAACTAAAAAATTCAAGTAACAGTGGCTTAAGTTTTAATGTGTACGACCTACATAAGTCCTTAAATTTATTATTTATAACTAAAATTAAATGATTTCGAAATGACGAGACCAAACGAAGTTGGCACTGAGGCCAACACGCAAGCCACATAAACATACAAATGTTCATACAAAAAAACTTACATAGGATGGAAAACGAATGTGTGGCCCTTGTCGTAAATTTAACATTTATATTTGGCGCTCGACGTGTGGCTGTCTCCATTATAGACAGGACGAATGAGTAGTTTTGGGATGAGTATCGACGATTACAATTTGAATGTATCCGTTGATCGTTCATTGACACTTTACGCATACAAAAAATGGGCACTACTTCCCTGCAGATGCGTGTGTGCTCACTGCAAAGAGAACGGACCGTTGCCAACGGTTTGACTGACTGCCAAAAAAGCTCGTTTAAAAATCCTAGTTAGCTCGCTTGTGAAGGCTCATCCTAAATCACATTTACGCTACAAAAAAATTAAAAAAAAAAAAACATTTTGCATATGTGAGTAGGTGACGCCGGGTGTTGCTCAACAATATTCTATGTAGTATGTAAAATACAATAAAGCGAATATACGATTGCGAGATAAAACTGAAACTCAAATTTACCCAAACTCCCCAGGCGCTGACGGGCTGTGCCAAGCAGCCAGCCAGGCTTTTATGTGCTCTGAGGCGCACACCTGTCTGGCTGAATTTAAGTGTAGAATGGTTTCCTATTTTGATTTTTTGTGATTTTTTTTTTGTTTTTTGAATATTCGCTTGGCTGCTTGGAGAATTTTTGGACTTAACCAAAGCCTAGTGGTAAAGTATGTACCTGTTCGCTTGTCTGCGCCAGGCAATGTGGAAATTGTATTTTCTACAGGATATTGTTTCAAATAATTCATACTCAACTTCACTCTCATGCACATACCAGTGTAGTACATACACACAGGTGAAAGTTGATCAGTGTGTTTGCGCATTTACATTTAGTTATTGGCATGGCTCAGCACTTGCCTGCCTAACTTGCTATCAGAGCTCTATTCCCTTACCACTTGCAGGTTCCAGGTCTTGTCCAGTTGCTGGTCGATTGCTGAAGCTGGAGATGTGGCGGCATGAAGAGTACTGGTTGCGTCCAATGTACCACTCGTTGAAGCGTGATGTCGTCTGACATTTACGAGTAAACTCATTCTTGAAAATAGTAATTGCGTTTGTATGTTGCCTGCCACATGTGCCACACTTGCGTCAGCATTTTCTTTTGTTTAACAACATAAGATGTGTAGGTACAAAATGTTACCAAGATTTTATATGCACATTAATAATATCTAGTACCTTCGACATTATACCCCAGCACTGATTTTTGTTTATTTTGGTTATTCGTCAATCAATATACAGAACATTCTCTAACTGAAGGTATTAGAAACAAAGTTTGAAACCTTGTACACATTTAAAAAAATTCAGTATGCTGGACTATGAAGAAAAATAAAGAAAGAAAATAGAAATCAAATGAAGCTGATTTTTAGTGATAACCGTGTTTAAATTTAGAAAAGAAAATACTGTGTTGATCGTTTTCTGGAACTGGCAGAATGCGCCATAAAATAAAAATGAAATAAATAATTTAGCACAGTAACATAAAGCGCAATTTTTTCTGAGCAAATTTAATTAATTTATCTACATATGACATATAATAAATACATTGTTTTTGAAGAAAAAAAAAAGATTTCATTGAAGTTTAATTTATTTTTACTTTTTTAATTTCTTATAGTCTAATTCCTCAATACGTTGTTCCCTATAATTGAGCGTTCTTTTTCTCCCACTTATTTGGAAGTGTGGACCGCACCAGCACACACACACACGGCAGTTGAGTTCAAACATGAACAAGTGGTCAATAGGCGAATATTTAACAAGTGAATCTTTATGCTTAAAGTTTTTTTGAACGTTTTTTATTTGGCTGTTCATGCGCAGCCACACCAGCTCTGTCTTTTGCAGCTTAGATCCGCCATGGTATGTGCGTTTATGTTATGAGAAAATTAGTTTTCGTAAATTAATTAACACATTTACTTAGTTAAACAATAAAAAACTAGAAAACAAAAACAAATTCTCTTTTAAATTTATTTGTATATGCCAAAACATGCTTCGGTTGGTGTTTGCTTTGAGTGCTTTGTTTAAAGATGTTTACATACTTGGTGGGTCGAAAAATTAATTAAACTTTTTTTACCAATTTAGTAAATCAAAAATTCCACAAGCAAGTTGCAAATTGCGCCACAAAACATGGTCTCAAGAAAATATCCAGATGTTCCATGATCCGCACGAAGAAGTTCAAAAAGAAAAACAACCCCCCTCGCCCCTTAAAAACACACCAGTTAATTAAAAGACCGAAGAAATGAATAAGAAACAAATGACCGCCAATTTCATGCACATTGTTTTCTCTGTTCTTTGTCCAGTTTAAGGCATTGTACTGAAAAAATCTTATCACAAGAAAATACAAAATTTGACAATTCAAATTAAAATAAAAAGTCAAAAAAAAAAGTTTGTTTGTTTCGGCTACCTATTTGATGTGCCTTAGTCCGGTTTAGTGATGCCCCCGGATTTTCGTTTTGTCTTAATTTTATAGAAATGTTTTTTTTTTATTTGTACGGACAGAAAAATTTACAGATTTTTCGACCTAGCGGATTTAGAGAACTCAATCTGTGAATTTTGTTGTCTGTACAAACTGTATGTATGAGTCTCTTAATGAAAATTTAGATAAATCGAGTATAAAACTATAACCGCATTAAATCAAATATAACGAAGTCATAGTGCGCGTGCAACTGAATGTATGAACTTCTGTAAACGAGGGACGGCTCGCTTTCGAATATTTTGTGTGCTACAACTGTCGCGACGAACTGTAGATATTAAATGAAATATAACGGGTGAAAAACTCCCCGGGCCTGGATTTTCTTTTGGCGGCCATGGTAATAGTAGTGTATTGTAAACTTCGCGTTGGCATCACAGATTCGTTTGTCTTATTTACAGTATGTTAATAATACATTTTTTTTCATTCATTGACGATTGATTTTGTAATTGCGTAAATTTTGGGTAAGTTTTCATTTGAAGCATCTAATTTCTAGTGTAATAAGCCTGATCACATTCAAAATGGACCCTTCCGTGTGACATTTATTTACATATTTTATTTATTTAAATGTTAAAATTAGTCAGCAAAAACCAAGTGTCTAAGACTAATACAGATATGTCACAAAAAATGTCATACTAAGCTAAATAATTTAAGTTTATAAACATCATACAAAATATCTTCATTACGTAACGCTCTAATTGGGGTGTTAAAATAAATGCGACCAAGAAGATTAGAGCAACATTACTGCAAAATTGTTATTTTCATCACTGATAAATCCATTTATTTGCAGAATATAAATTCTAATAATTGAACCTTTTTGTTTACAAGTTCCTTCGAACATTTGGTGTTTTCAGCCCATTTATGAACCTTCGCGAAGAAGTTACAAAATTGTTTAAGATCTGGTTTTTGTGGATCATGAACAAATAAAATGTGGGTTTTCTCGTTAAAGTTTCCACTATAATCATTTTGTTATATTTTTATTTGTACCTTAAAATTTGTATGTAGGTTATACAAAAATTATAATCCTAATAATATAAATGTGAAAGATTGTAAATTTAGATGTTTGGATGTTTATTACTCAATGAAGCAAAACGTTTATAGTTTTTCGAATGAAACTTAGCAGGACAACAGATTATAACCAGAGTTAAAACATCTGATACCCTTTATCCAAGAAAAATAAGTGGGAGTGACACTTCCCATACATGTAAAATTTGCGATAGACTAATGAAATTTGGTACGGATGTACATATGATTTCATAGTTTCATGTTCATGGAGACTATAAGTAACTAGAAAAGTGGGCGTGGTACATCCCATATACTCTGAATTTTTGATACTGCATTTCTTCGAAAGTTTGTGCGATGCAAAAAACTGGATTTTTCGAATATCAAATAAATCGGTTTTTTTAATCTCCAAAACCGGATTTTGCAGTTGTGAAGATATAGCCTTTGATAGAAATATGGCAACACATGGACTAATTTATATCCGATATATTTTTATTAAAACGGCAACCACAGAGTGCTTATCAATTAGATAAGACTTTTTCGCAATTCAAATCATTTGTAAAAAGAACGCAGCAAATATATTTTAAAAGATTTTATATATTTAGACAAATGTCATAAGAAGACGGTAAAACCTTGAAAACTTGTACAACGTCTTTTTGACAACAAGTCCTCGCTCGATTTGCTCAATGAGTAACTAAGCAATTTGGTATAATCTCAAGTTTTAAAATTTTAGACTATGTATGAGTTGCAGATTATTGCCTCTCCTCGCTTTTACGTTTTTATTTTTTATGTTTTGTCTTAATTTTTGTGATCTGCTTCAAACCAGGTCATAATTGAGAGACTTTATTATGGGACTAGAGGCTTTATTTTGAGACTAATTAATGCCAACTGGTCTAAAATTGTGAATACTTTCAATGTTTTAAAGATTTTATTAATATAAATAATAGCATTTAGTAACATGTATGCACCGGTTTACTCGGTTTTTCTTGATTTAAAAATTAAGAACCGACTTTTTCCAAATTGCCATTTTTCGAAAACCGGTTTTACAAGAAAGTCAAATAATAGAACACCATAGTATATACTATGTTCACAAATTACAGCTTACACACACATTGACAGATTTGGTGTCTTTATTTTTCTTCAAATTAATAAAAATTATTTTTTAAGTAAAATATTATTAATTTTTTAAGAAAAAGTATAAGCACCCACTTTTTAAATTATTTTCAAAATGTACAATGATTTTAAAAAATTGCATCAAAATTTCAAACTTTTTAAAAAAGTTTTTATAATTTTTTGAGTATACACTTATTTGGCTATTTCAATTTTAGTCTAAGAAATTGCAAGTTTCAATTGTCTACAAGTTGTCATTGACAATTTTTTTACTGGCAGTTTCCTACAATCAACGCAAAACCACGATTATTTTTTATTAAAAAGAATTGCGAAAGAGCGTCAGTAGAAAAATTGTCAAAAATCAGTACTAATTTGCAGCCACAAGAAACTTTCAATTGGTTAGTTTGTTGGTTGGTTTGAGTGGTAACAAACAATTAGCAAATTTGTCATATTGATTCCACATCTGGTGTAACCTACAGCAATTTGGCGGTTTTTATGATTTTCAGGAATGGTTTGCCGAGTGCTTTTAACTTCATCCTAGAACAGAGTGCCTGCCATATTCCATCTTTGACCTGCCCGTAAAGATTGCTAAGCCATCCAAGGACCGGACTCTTCTACGAGTCCAATCTCTACGGTTCGGGATTTTCGTACGGATCGGGATTCTGCTAAGGAAAAAACTCCGCTAAGGACAGTATTCTGCTAAGAACACAGCCTTTTATTGTTGGATGGATGAAACGGTTTATAAAACATTTTTGAATTTGAAGTTTTTTGATGTACGTAGTTTGTAAGAACAAAAATTTATGTTTTCCTAATTTTAATAAAACTTACAACCCCTTTTCCTTCGATGTGCAACTCGTAAAGTTTCATTCAACACAAATCTTTAATCCTAAAATTTAGACAGGTGACATTTCCTGCTTTCAATATTAATTTTCTGGAAAAAGGGCAATGATCTTGCTCACAACCAAACTACATACATATGTGAAGTTAATATTAAAGGTCTTTGTTATCCGAAAAACAGAATTTCACTCTAATTTTCTACATTTTTACTTACTCGTGTGTATCGCATAAATTTCAATATTTCATGTACCATTTTTTTGTCATTTTTTGCGGCGCTGTCACTCGTTCTTCTCGTTTTCGCGCTGAAAATTTTTGTTTTTTCCATTGTGGTCGCCAGTTGGTCTCTGATGTATCGTCAATATTTTTCCTTTACCAAAAATGAATTTTTACCTTTATCAAAATTAAATTCCTTTACTCATCGGCGGCGCACCCTTGCGCTCCTACCACATCTTGCTGCTGGCCATTTCCTTTGCTAACTCACGTTTTTTATACCCGCACACTTGTGTACAAAGGTATTATAACTTTGTTCGCATAACGGTTGCTTGTAACAGCATAACGGAATCAAGATAGATATAGACATATATATACCAAAATGTTTAGAATGAAAAGAGAAGTCGATTTAGCGATGTCTGTCTAACCGTCCGTCCGTCCGTGCAGACGATAATATGAGTAAAAATTGAGATATCTCAATGAAACTCGGTAGGTAGATTGTCCTTGACCCAGAGCAGGTTGCTATGGAAGCTAATTTGCTCAAATTTGGTATGTAGTGTTTTATTCGAGCAGGAAATCCGACTGTATACACTTATGAGTTCATATGTATGTATATCTCTGGAACCACACCCCCCGATTTTGTTAAAATTTGCTATACGTATTACACTATGCCTATTTAAGCGATATTTGGAAAATTATCAAAATCTGACCATAACCACGCCCACCTGCCATATAACGGTGATTTTCGAAAACACTAAAAATTGGACAATTCAATTAATGTTGAAGGGAAATATCTTGAGTTTAGTATGTGGTGTTGTATTGCCGCCAGAAATCCGACTATATGAAAAATTTGGAAAAGGGGCGTGTTACCGCCCACTTTTGAGATCATATGTATGTATATGTCTGCAAGCACTCTATCGATTTCGTCTGAACTCGGCACACATGTTACATTGTACCTATGTAGTTAGGTGAGACTATGAAAATGCTTGAAATCGGACGAAAATTTCGCCCGTCTTCCATACAACTGTAAACTATGAAAATTTGATACTTCACTAACTATTGGAATTAAGTCAACAAATCCATTTAAACGAAAATTTTGGAAAAGGTACATGGTACCGCCCACTTTAGAGTTCAAATGTACATAGATATATCTCTGGAAATCCTTTATCGATTTTGCCCAAATTTAGTACATATATATCTAAATAAGCAGTATTTTTAAAATCATTTAAAATTGGACCAGACCCAGTAAGTTTTT
Organism: Philophylla caesio; assembly: GCA_963971545.1. NCBI lineage: Eukaryota > Metazoa > Arthropoda > Insecta > Diptera > Tephritidae > Philophylla > Philophylla caesio. The sequence continues at coordinate 48,661,324 of OZ020607.1, forward strand.
GAAACCAGTAAAAATCGGATACTTCTGTAACTAGTAAAGCTAATGTGCTCAAATTTGGTATTTGGTTTTGTATTAAATCAAGAAATCCGATTAAATGAAAATTTCGAAAAAATTTCGCCCGAACTTAGTCTCTGCTTTATTAATTTAAAATTTAGCTGAAAGCGTGCGCCGGGTATATAAAGTTCGATCGAACTTAGCCATTTCTTTACTTGTTTTTTATAGGTTTTCTTTTTGTTGCTTGGTTATAGGTTTTCTGTCTGTTGCTGGCATTGAATGACTGGCAGCTTTTCAGTTTCCGTTATCGGTATGGCGCCCTGACACTGGTGTGACAACTACTATGTACACATCCGTGGAATATCAATAACGGATGCTGCTGTTTTTACAAGCATTTCCCGCTACCGCAATGGGGCACGCCACCCCCTCCATTGACTCATTTGAACTGCTCAGCTCCACTCAGCTTTTGGTTGACCGTTTTCAAAAGCGAAATTTCAGTTTACCTCCAACTCCTATCGATACCTCGTGTTTGGTGCCGTTTTGACGTTTTTTCTATGTCTGCCTTTTATTGCCAAATAATGTTTCGTTGCTTTGGTTTTTTTTTTGTCTTTTGCTTATTCAAGCATTTGCTGGCCATCATTTTAACAACAATTGCTATTTACTCAACCTTTGTTGACGCCGCTCGTCCCTAGTCCACACACAGTCCATGCAGACGGCGTTAGTGGCACCTTTTTGTATTCATATTCAGTTAGAGCTATGTACATACATATGTATGTACAACAACAGTAATATGAATTTGCAGCAAATGAGTGTCATTTTGCTGAGGTTAACAAAATAATCGATATTTTAAATTTGGGCTACCTCACTCGACAACCCCAGACAAAGCAGCTTTTTTGGCAAACCTCAAAGAACTCACATAAAATGCTGCACAAACTTTTGTTGCATGATTTAAAGTCGTAAAAATCGTTAGTATGTATGTATATTGTGAAATATTTGTTGACATAAAATTCGAATTTATTTCCCAAAATAATTACAAAGCTTCAACAACTTGAAAGGCATACTCGTGGTTGCATGTGGCAAGTTAACGAACACCTCAAGGTGCTTAGATTTTTTATTTGTTTATATTAGAGTTTTTACCCTTCTGCAGTTTCACGAATACACAAATTCACACACACACACACACATAAATCGACACACGCAATTCATATCCCAATCGCTGCAGTCGATCCCCTTCCCCACTTCGAAATTTGCACAGCTGCAAATTTCCTCTACGCCCCCTGCAATTTCTCTTCTTATTGGCAATTCATCTGCCTATTTTTATTTTGCCATTGAAGGCGGACTTTGGTTGGTTGGTTGGTCATCGTGTCGCATTCTAACGGTTTTGTGTGCGTTTATCACAAAGTCAATGCGTTCAATGCAGTTCTCGCCCATTTTTAGCGTTACGGTTTGTTGTTGTTGTTTATTGGTATATTTCCGTTGCTGCCACTCATTGGTGCCGTTACTGCGCTTTTTTTTTTGCGTACGACCACGTATATACGTTGCGGCATATTGGCTGGTTGAATGTGTGTGCTGCAAGGGTGCATGTTCAATGTTTTATGCATTCTCAGGCGTGTTACACATTGTGTGGTGGGTAGTCGGTAATCGGTTTATTTAAAAGTAATTGGATGTCCGATTTTAACCATGTCGCGTCAAACTTGAGTGATCTATTATTTTTCACCTTAATAGAAATGTGGCAGGACGCCCTTGTCTAGATATTTCGAAGGGGCCCGGCATTGATTTGGTTTGAGGGAGCTTCCAGACATTTCATTAAAACAACGAAATAAATAAATCCTGACAAATTATTCAAATGGTATGTAACACAAAACCTTGGATGGTAGACAGAAGGAAGAACCCTAAGCTTTATCATTATTATTCCAACGTAATTCAGACAGTAGGCGTGTTTAATCAGTAGACAAGTTAGATGTCGAAATTAAATAGCAACAAATCAGTTGCTCTCGTTTGAAGATTGTTTTTTTAAGGAAGTCGGAAAAAACGCAACAGTTCACTTGGCAATCGTCGCACAGCATTTGACGTGTTGGCTTTGCAGCCTGAGGTTCCTTGCTTCAGATCTGGAATGCGGTGTTGATGATTAAATAAAAAAAGTAGTCTGACGAAGAGACCAGGAAAACGGTTGCTGTGTTTCCAAACAAAACCTTCCAATAAACTTGCAACGATTACACCGAAATTAAGTAAATACAATGGCTTTAAATAGACTGGTAGGGAGTTCACAAGCCATGCTATTTGCCGTATTCCTTAAATCTGCTATTTAAATAACAGTGGAACGTGTGAACGCACTGTGTTATTTCGTATGTTGTATGCAAGCAATTAATTATCTAAGTAGAACAAGAGAAAACAAAACGAAATAAAAGTATAAGCAATAAAATGCTTAATATATCTGCTTTAAATGTTTCAAATACCGCTTTTGATCAAATCAAAAATGAAAAGTATGATAAACAAAAATACACACACAAATAACACAATAAACATGCCTTTCAGAGCTGTATTGAAACAAAACAACCAGTTTACAACTGTTGTATTACAATAACACGATTGAAAAGTCTCGGGGAAATTCTACCGAAAAATTATAACTTCTGGAAAGTCTAAAAACCGCGATGAGTTCATGGGAAAACAGAACAATTGCTAATATCTAGAGCATAAATAAATATATGTTACTTCTACATTGATGTTACCTGTTCAATGTTAGTAAACACATCTGATGGCAAGTTTCGCAACGTGTCGAAAAGAAAGATGCGCATTAGAGATGGCGAATATGAATAAGCTTTTGAGAGATACATATTTCCTAAATCCGCTAGCTGCGTCATCAGAGAACTGGCAAACTATCGATAGTACAACTGCCGATCGTTATCGATGTTTTAAAAGAACTATCTGTAATAATGGATAAATAAATTCCAGCCTATTTCTTATATAATAACAAAGTTTAAACAAGTTTTTTTTTTTATTTTAACCGCCAAGCTACTGTTCAATTGAGACCTGTATATTATACCAGAAATGGAGGGACCTACAGTTTTGTGCCGACTCCGAACGGCAGATGTATTTAATGAGAAGCTTTTTCATAGCAGAAATACCCTCGGAGGTTTGCCATTGCCTGCCGAGGGGTGACCGCTATTAGAAAAAACTTTTTCTATTATTAAGATTTTGCTGGCCCTGACTGAGATTCGAACCTCGAACTCACCGGCTTATCAAGTTATAGCACGCACCGCTACCAACTCGACCACAGCGGCCTCAAATCAAAGTCTATTAGGGGTGCACAATGTGTCCAAAAGTCATCAATATTTTCGGTAGCTCAAAAACATGTTAAATAAAATTTAAAATTTTTTTATGTTTTTACGACGATACGAGACTTTACGACGTCTTGTGAATCGCCTATATATAAATAAAAATTAAAAATTTTTGCTTTATAATTTTGAAATTCAACAAAATGTGTGTATCAGTTTTTTACCCCATAAATATTAGTACACAAAATTTAAGTTTGCATTTTAAATTTAGATGATTTTTGCCATTTTTTGTTTACCGTTTTATTTAGCGTCATTTCCAAATAAGTAGAGTTGATCCATTTTAAGACTATCGATAGTGACTTAAACCGTCGATGGCGCATTGATGGGATTTCCAGCTCTATTCGTAAATATAAATAGATGGAATGTAAACGATCCAGCATCAAAAGTATTTGAGGAATTACCCATTGACGGGGACATAGGTTCATATGTTGGGAGATGAAGACCATTTCTGTGTATTAAAATTTAATTCAAGAAATGTGGAAAAAATACACTGGAAATGGCACAAACAAAAAACGACAATGGATGTCGAAAATTTTGTCCCAAATCACTTAAGATCATGAAGAGCCTTTTTCGAGAGCTACAATAATTCAAAATAGCATTAATTAGTTTTAAACTTCGCACTCTATCCCTCGAATTCAGTAAGCCGTCTCAGTCTCTAATAGAAACAAAAGTCACAATATTAGACCAGTTGGTATTGATTAGTTTCAAAATAAAGCCTCTAGTCCTAGAATAAAGTCTCTAAATTGTGAACTGGTGGTGAGACTTGAGATGAGACTGACTTGCTGAATTCGGGGATATATCTTCTTCCTTATCAATTAAAGCTACTCGTCATTGACAATTCAATTTCTCAACTTTTAGCGAGTAGTCGGTATCAAAACTAATTAATCCGCTATTTTTACTCACTAACACCAATTTGGATACGATGTGCATGAAACATATAATGGCACAATAGTACATATTTACATATGCATGTACGTAAGGAATAAACTGCAAATGAAAGTAGTGAGTGTGTATCGTAGTTGGTTGACGCAATGTTCGATGCTCGTAAGTCTGGCGACCAGGATGCTAACGACGTGGGCGCACAGCCTATTCAACCTATCGAATGCCCCTCCTGCTCTTTTGATAGCAGCGATGTATGTTGCCGAAGTGATGATGCTGCTGCAACTCGGCAACTGGACTGCCGCATGGGGGAGGCATTTTAAGCGCATCAAACTTTTTACTCATAATAGCATATCGGCATACTCGCACATATGTATGTACTCATACACATGGTTGAATGTGTGTGTTGTATGTTGCACTCTTTTTGCATCTGTTTTTTTTTCTTTTTCTTTCATTTTATCGTTACGATACTGACCAAATACTATGTGCACATCAACTACACCTTGTGCGCAATGCGGCCGTTTCATTTCCGCTACTCAAACTGCCCCCAACAACAGGCGGCACTCCTCCGATGGTTTTTGTTTCTGCTCTATTACGATTTTTAATTTTTATTTTGTGCGATGCTGGTTCCATTGCTTGCACTTGCTATAAGTGTGCACATGTGTGCGTATGCCATAGTCCTGCATCCAATTCGTCGCTGCTTACGTTCGTTTAATATGCAAAACATTCGCTTTTTTGTTCATGTTGCTATTTGCCAAACGCTCATCGATAAAAGCCGCACTAACCAATGGCAGCGATGGGTGCAAGGGCACACATACACACACAAACATATAAACGTACAAATGCATTGTTAGTATGTGATGCCTTTTTTTGGTGTGCGGGTATAGGAGCAGGATATATACGATATACATATGTATGTACACATGTTTGAGTACACAGCAAGGATATGCAAACTGCAGCGCTCCCCAGCTCTTCCAGCTCGGCTACCTCTAACCGCCGCCTGCTCACTGCCGCATATTTTATCAATCACATGCTGATATGTACTTATTTACATACATACATACATATGCTGGTCGATGAACATATGTATATGTAAATATGTGGGCGTTTTATGTTTGTTTGTTTTTTTTGCCTTTGCAATGTATGGGTGTGTGTGCACGTGCTGCGGTGTTGCACGTTAATTACTGTAGCCCACACAAAAGGATATGCGCGCCGTAGTTCGTCCTTTTTGCGCTTCGTTTTCATTTCTTATTTGATTTTTTGCTCTCCACTGCTACTGCAACTACAGCTACAGACATACATTCGTACATACTATCGTAGTATAGCTGATAACACCGAAAGCGCCAAGAACTACTACAACTGCAACACACTTTCAATGGCATTAATCGGGAAAAATATTGAGACGATATCACATTTTTTATCCACTTTTCTATTCGTTGGTTTTTTCTACTTCCTTTCGCCACCACGCTATCCAACATATCCAGCGCTTACACTGTTAGTCGCTGTGGCAACTGACCAGCAACCGCTACTCGCCCTCTGGCGCATTTCAGCTAAAAAAGTATTCGATACAAACGAATGTTCATCAATTCTAAAATCTCTATCAGCTTGCAGAATATGAAAAAAATAGGAGGAAAAAATTAGTCGCAGGCGGGGAGTTGCAAAATATAAAGACAAAAATGTGTTGCTGCATGTGAGAGAAATAAAAAAAAAACATATACATACGTACAAACTACACATATGCATTCGATCGTATGTATGTATGTGTATGTGTGTCGGGTACACCTATTGGAAGGGGAAGAGGTTTGGAGTAAACTTATTTGCCAATATCTTCATTTCATTCTGCATACTCATTCCTGCATAGATAGAGTTGCGGGAATTGAAATATACTTTATTAGTAGGTTGGCATCCACTTGAAGCGCAATTGCATTTGAGAGATAGATATATTCAGTTGTGGCAAGTAGTAAGGTTGTAAGTTGAGATCTGCATCAGAGGGAATGATGAACGGTTGCCTAAGCAGTAAGTTCTTAAGGACCAATTATTAACTTACAGGAGTGGTTTTCTAACTTGATTGCAATACGGACAAAGATTAAACATATCGAAATTGAAAAGTTCAACTTCACACAGTTTACGTTATCTGGTCTATAAACATCAGCAGGGAAGTTAATGGCATTTCGCAGACTTTGGTTGATTGCCTCTAGGAAACTAGAATATACTTATACATACGGCAGAGACTAACTTCTTCCGACCTCCAGTTTTCGATTGCCAGCTTTTGTCCAGTGTTTATTACGGTCACGAGAAGATAACTCCTTGCCACATCGCTAAAAGCTCTCACTATCAAAGAACTCTTAAGCCTTTTAAAAACATATTCAGCATTAACGCCGACCGCTGTCGCTTAAGAATCCGATGGAAATGGTTCAGGTTTTTGGTGGCAGTAATTTACTGTGCTCACTAGCGGCTTCAGAATTATTTGCAATCTCTCTGCGTATCTGCCAACCAGGATGTGACCTGTTATTCCTAAAGCTAAGGATAGGACTCCTCTGCTTAACAAGTAAAGACCTTGTGACCATTTGACGTCCCACTCTGAAGATGAGTCCCTCTGATAAAAGCGAAATGGATGTTGCCTCTCTTGCAAGCTCGTCCGCTGTTTTATAGTCCAGTATGTTATTGTGCCCTGGCACCCATACTAGGTGAAAAGCAAATTGCTCCGCCATCACTTTAGAGGCAGGTTGACACCCTTTAACAGTTGACCGAAACAAGTGCCCTTAGTGCTGCTTGACTGTCGGAAATAATGAAGAGTTCATTGCATCCAACTTCTCTTGTTCTAATGTAGTCTAACGCCTCCGGTATTGCAGCGACCTCAGCCTGAGAGACACAGCAGCGGCCATCAAGGCGGAAATACTTTTCTAGTCTTTATAGCGGTGAGAAGACATTTTTGGATCTAGATGATTGATATGAAAAATTTTCCAGCCGTGCAGATTGTGATAGCACCATAGGTACCAATATTGCTCATCCCACAAGAAAGTCTATGGCTGTTGACGCATGAATTGTTGAAAGTCATTTAAGATTGTTCTGAACCGACCCTGCTGCTGATAATGGCTGAGATTTTTTAGATTATGTTTAAAGGGGCATATACGTACGTTGGCAATAACTGTGCTAAGAAGAACAAGGTCAACTCTTGAAGAAAATAATTATTCAGTGCACACTAAGATTTTTATATGAGAAAGACAAGATACCTGAGCGGTTGCACTTGCTTCCGCACTATATAGAGCGGTTGGTTTACCCTCTGTGTGAAGTGCAATACTAATTCGTCGCTGGTTTGAATAAAGAACGGACGATATTCCGAGCAGCCCCGTTGATAGGCTTCGTGTACCGAAAAAGATCTGAAAGCACTAAATTAAACGCTACTGGGATGCAATTCGCCGTTTATTCACAGATTACACCACAAACCTATTGGTTGTATTAATATTTGGAATATTGTAATGTCAGCCTTTTATTTATATCTGAATCTAAGTCTTTAAATTGGATTTACGGTAAAACAACAGTATTTTTGAAGACTGTCGGAACGGACAAGGTTCCGAGCAGCACCTTCGTTGCATTATCTGGGGGCTGTCGGAATGGCCTTAATGGTTCGCTCGCCACTGTCTCTTCAGACCTCTAAGCTGTTTCAAGATTGGGTCTATTTTATCGCAGTTTGATATCTATTCGCTACATAGTATAGCTGATGATGGTATCCGGTGTAAGCACGTCGCCAACTGCAGCCCGCACACAAAATTGGCTCAATTAGAAATCAACCTGGCAACGTGTTTTATTAATTCCAGAGGCCAGGTTTGGAATGCACCGATTAGTCCAATGGCCTTTTAGTGGTACTATTCCATATTTCACTTGTTCTGCCACTGCACGAGGTTACTTTTCTGTTCTGAATGCATTACAATTTCGTAACGACCACATACGGTAAGTAAAGTTGATTCCGCCGTAGTATTCTGCGCCCTTTGTTACATGAGCCCCATTCAATATTTTGGTTTTACAACACACCCACTAAGGGTCTAAACAATGCAGACGCCAATTTTCAAGTATACTTCTTCAAGCTTCAATCGACTCGAAATGTGCATTGCCTCTGTTTTAGACGCGACTAGTTCGCCTCGTCATGTGTCCTGATATCAATGTACACAACTGTACTTTGGCGAAGGCGCCGCACCTACAACATCCCCTATCTTCTTCGTGGTTTTATTGTTACTTGTATTGCTGCTGATCAATAGCAGAAAAAAATGTAGCAGCAACAAACAACAAGCATGCATACATATAATAACAATAACAAAGCCTGAGCGTGGCAGTATCCTGCACACCTGCACCGACCACTGTCATACGTATTTATATACATATGTATGTATGTATATATATATAATGTCATATGTATGTATATGTGTGTGTGTTCTATGTATATATCTCATATCTACCTGAATGTATATACATAAATTAACAAACAGACAAACAAACAATCTCCATTAATGCGGCGGTGTGGGTTTGGCCATCGCGCTTGTTTCGTTCATTTTCAAGCTTGCAATATTTTTCGCGCTTTTTGTTTTTCCATCAAATATTTCCCTTTGATTTTCTTTTAATTTCGTAACGGCCCCAACTAACTAACCACTGCCCCTTCGCCTAACGCCCACCACCCCATCATTCCTGTATTTACATGTGCATGTTTTGCGGCAAAATAATTGAATTGGAAAGTACAAAGTGAAGCGCAGAAAATGCTTTATGGCTGCCTTCAATGCTTTTTTTTCACATATTTTTCTCTCTCATTATTTTCTTCATACAACAAACACAAATTTCCAGATTTTTTCTTCATTCATTTTTTGCGCTTCGGTAAAAGTATCGTAATTAAACAGGACATGCTTCTGATGTTGAGTGCACTGAAAGCAGGACATGCATAAAAACAAACAATCATACACACACACTCACACACAAACATGTGCACTTGGATTTCCACATATTTTCTATGCTTTCATTTACATTTCAATGTTATTGTTGCTGTTGTTGTTATTATAGTGCGCTAAAGTGTATTGAATATTTGAATATGCGCTTCGGCACTCATATGGAAGTGAACGCGCAAGCCAAAAAAAAAAAAAACAAGAGAAAGAAACCCCCATCAGCAAATATCCTACCTTGTAGTTCTTTCAATTTTTAAATAGTTTTTTCCTTTACTTGAGTAAAATAGCATTTTATTATTCTTGTTGCTATTAGTTCATACGTTTTTTTTTTTTGCCTTTGTTTCTATGAATTTTTCCTCTATGCTGCACATTGATAAATGAATCCAATTAAAAGACACTTCACTTGCATCAATGGTTCTTGCGCTGCCCCAGCTACTGCCGTTTCTGATGCAAGACGTTGTGGTTGTTAGATTTCATTTCAGTTACACTTTGAAAATTTAATATCGAAATTTGTTTACTATTTTTAAATTCAACAGTATAAACTATATCATTTTAAAAAGTTATAAGTATAAATAAATATATATTTTATTATTGTCATTAAACATCCTACAAAATAATAATAATAATAATAAATAACATAGATATCTCTATGATAAACTAATCTTTCCTAAATATACTCACTTAACTTATTTGATTGTATCCAACCGCAATTATTAAATATCTGCGAGACTTTTTTTCGTCAATGCTATCCGCCACTGGAACTCGATTTCAGCTCATTTTCGCAAAAGTCTAAATAAATGCAACTTTAAAAAAAAATGTTGTATTGGTATAATGATATAATTGTTGTATTGATATTCATCGTAGAAAGGAGCTCGATTTTAATGTTTTGAACATTCAAATCGATAAAATCGGATTACCACTAAAGAAAAAAGTGCTCGGATTCAAGATCGATACCCCGAATATCGGATGCCAATACTGATTGTTTTTATTACATATGTATATGTAAGCATGCTTTTATATATATCTACTTCTATAAATAAAACCTAATCTAACATTTATGTACTTATTTTTTGTAATATTAATTATATACCTAAATTATTACATATATTTCCCGCTCAACCGGCACGAGGGGAGCATCCGCATGACGCACGGATTTTTTTTTTTTTTTTTTATAAATATGATTGTGCCGATTTGAGAAAGAGTTTGTTAAGTGTCGAGATCTCAAACTGTTCAGCTACAGAAAATATGCATTCATCAGCTGACCGAAATGTTACTAACGCAAATCAATTTAAGAGGGAGGATGATGTTAAAGAGCGAGTCTGATACATCAAAGGTGTTGGAAAGCAAGTTAAAATCCTGACGCAAGCTCCGGAATGGCTCATTTAGTTCAAAATTTGTTTAACATTTAATCAGAAAAAGTGGTTTAAAGTGCACCGAAACACGAGAAGGGACATTGAAATTAACTTCTGCCAAAAGAAAAGGACTACACAAGTCTGCAAAAGAAAATAATTGAGAGCTGTTTTGGTTTTTTTTTGTGTAATTCTTATGTTTTTGGGTGTACTGAATCCAAAAATAACTTTAATTTTGTCATAGATCGTCACGTTTTCTAAAAATGTAGGTGTCATGTTAAACAAGTTATTATCTTAAAATAAAATTTAAAAGATTAAAAAAATGTTGCTTTGCTCTATATTTGCGTAACAAAACTAATTAATTATTAAGCACTTAACACATTTCTTTTTCTCAGTGAGACTCCCTCGGAGGCCAACACTTTTTGGTCCAGTCATTTGTTCGGTCTCTACTATCCCATAGACACAAAAAGCAAGGGAATTTGGTAAACCCAGATTGTTGTCCGAGCGCCATGCCCATGATTTTGAAATTTCCGCACACTTGCCAACCGTGGTCTTTATATTTTAATTTGCAAAGAATCAATTCCAAGTTCTTGTAGGTTTCCTTGAGGTGTACGGAATGACCGACAGGAACGAAAGTATAGAAACTGCCGTTGTGAAGCAGAACTGATTTAAGGCTATTTGAAGCATCTATACGCCACTCTGCTGGGTCGTATAAGATCTTAAATGTATTCATCAAACATTCAATATTGGTACAATAAACCAACTCGTTCTCTTGGGCACTTTCTACACTATCGGAGCGGGCACGTTCAGGTTACAACTTATTTATGTTTGTTAATGCAGCTCACACAGGGTGTTCCTTATTTAGAAATTATTTATAGTTATGGTAAACATTTAAAAACAGTAATTAACATAAAATTATACATATTATTAATATCCACAAATTAACCCAAAAAAAAAAATTTTTATAATAAAATTTTGCGTTTTGTAAAATAACCTTACGTTCTGGAATTTTTTAAATATTTTTTTAGTTTTCAGAACACCTAAATACATAGAAATCAGTTTGAAATATCCAGACAGCATTTTTGTTGCAGATCTGTGCTATCAATCGTTCCCGTGACTAACTTCACCATAAACATTATGCCTAACATTTTTCTACGATTTGAAAAAGTACGAAGATGAATACCAAAAAAAGTTCATAAGGATATACAAATTGTGAATTTGATTATAATTTTTATAAAATTAAATTCCTACATTCATAAGCAAACTATTTAAGTAAGAAGTACAATACAAAATTTCGTTGCTTTTATTATATGATAATTCAGTTCCATATATTAACTACGATTTAATTAACTTAAATTAATTATTGCTTTATGTATGACTAGCACTATACAATAATTTGTTTAATTATGTGCGAGGATAAAGATCAAAATAAATACAAATACCAGAAACATTGTGGCGAATGTTCGAAAATTACCCGCGATATCCAATGTACGTGCGTATGTACGTATTAGGGATGTCAATTTTGGGCATTTTATTAATCCTGGGATTTTCGAGATCTGAAAACAAAATACCCAGACGAAGTTTTGATTTGTAATTTTTAATTTATCAAAAAATGTAATACGTTTGTAATCGTTGTATTATAGAAGTATACAAAATAATATTAATATAACCAAGAAAAGGTTTTTTGTAATTTATATATGTATTTATTGGTCTTTTTAATAACTACAAAGAAATAAACGAAAAATTTGACAAATATACAAATAATTTATACTTCAAGTACCAGTATTCATATTACAGAAGCAAATGCACCTGCATAAATAAAATTATTTTTAATCACTGTTTGAGACCGATATTCAATCAAAAAATGGTAATACTTCAATAAAAATTAAATGCATAATTTTTCCTTATTTTGATAAAAATTCAATCTTAAAGAAATAAAAGCATCAAGTGTGTTTTCCTTCAACCTGGACCTAAATTCATTGCATTTAAAATATGCAGTGGAGATGCACTGCTGCGCCTCAACACTTGTTGGTTGAATTGTCGACAATAAGTTAAATGCTCTCTATAGGACATAGCCTTTATCGCTTGATTACAAAAACTATCAATTTCTTTTACTCATGTTAAATTTTCTTATTTCAATACAACTCTGAAAGGTATTTTTATTCGATCGGATCTTTCTGTTTTAAATCATTTGAGGTTTATTTTTGTTTAAAAAAAATTTAAATTAAAGTTAAATGTCATGGTGCGTATACATATTTTTAAGAAACCGACCTCTCATATTTATTACAAACGGTTTATTGCTGATTAATTGCCTGAATACCACATACAATAGTAAAAGAAATTGCACAGAGCATCCATACGTTCCACTATTATTTTAATAGCAGACTATAGAAATACTACAAGTAACTTTTTGTTGGAGGTAAATTTTTTATTATACAAAATTTTAAAAATAAATGGCTATTCAATTCACTGTTTTCTGCAATTCCGGGATTTGAACAGACTTATCCCGGGATGTTCGGCAGTTAAAAAGGCCGGGATCGCGGGGTTGGCATGCCTAGTACGTACATATGTATGTACATACATATATTCATATCGTACTGAGAAAGAAATCACAAGCAATCTGAATTTTCAACGTTCATAATGTATTGAGAATTCGTCCAATATGGGTTTGAAAGAGAGGGGAACTACGGTACAGGCTTTTGAAATTTAATTCCGGAGTAAATGACACGATAAAGCGATTTGAATTGTACTGATAAAATTTTTATCTGAACGAAATAAAAAATTCTTTCAATATTCCACTTGAATTTATTACAAATAATATAGACAAAAAATTTCAATGGAACAAGTTTTTTTTTAACAATATAAACAAAGCCATTTACCTTAAAACTTTAGAGGAAACCAAATTTAGTTATAAAGGTTAATTTTTTATCAAATGACACTAGAAGTTCTAGAAAAATCTAAATCAAACAGAAACCGAATAAAGGACGGTAATATTGTAAAGCGGTTGCCAATATATTTGATGAGCTTCAGAAGGGACGAGGCGCATAATTTCTTTTTATGAAGCCACAATCAAACAAAATGAAATTTCTCTATTTTAGAAACAAAAAGCGGAACGGAAACTGTAAGCAATATCAAGAATCGAATCAACGAACCTCGGACTGCTAAGTCAACACGAGTACCTTTTTTAAATGTATTAAAACATATTACACTTTTTCATATTTTTATATTAAAATAATTTATTTTTAAAAGTGGTATTATCTCAGTTGGAGGTAAAAAAAGACCTTTCCAAATTTTAAAATATAGCCAATCGCGATAAATAGCTCGATACCTTAAAAGCTGGATATATATAATTTTTGCGTATAACAGCTTATTTATTTACTTTTATGTAAAACCGTTTTGAGTCTCAAGAGACACTGAAAACTCACCCAGTTTCCTCCTTTGATACAAATTTTTGGTTAATCAAAAAAATAGCAGAAAATATTGAGTTGGAAATGAAAAATGTAACTTCTTCAATTCACTTTATTTTAATAATTTTCTATTTTCACAATAAAAATTAAATATTCTTTGAAAAAAAAAACTGTCTCCCTCCGTGACAATGTTTTCTTATGAAATCATTGCCGTGACCAGGATTCGAACCTGGGTTACTACGGCCACAACGTAGGGTCCTAACCACTAGACGATCACGGCTATGGGAGACTTATTCACTCAGCGAACAAACTACATATAACAGCCGCCAGCTAGCCAAACCACCTCTCAGTAGGTTGTTTTGCTTCAGTCACTTTGTTATTGTGATTTTTTCTTTGCGGTACGCATTCAACCACCAGCCGCTCTGGCTATACACCATGCATACTCGTTTACTAGTTTGAATGTATGTGCGACCACTCGTATGTCGGCATGGAAGTAGCGTTTATTATTTATAGTAATGCACTGCTTAAGCTTTTAGACACTGCTTTACCGTCATTTGAGTTGCTTGCATTGCGCAAGGCCGAAAAGTACAGAGTAAAACAGTTAATTGACAAGAGCTAGTTTTTACTTTTCTATGTATGTAGGTAATTTTTAAAACATTTTTTACGTATTTTATTTTTAGCAGGCAATTAATGCTTTAACTGAAACTGAACACCTATAACACCGTAAGCCTTAGTGAACTACGGATATTAGTGCAATATTTTATATTTCATCAATAAATAAGAGATAATAATAATACTAATAATGAATAAAAGTTTCAGACTTTGATGTATTCGCGATATTTTACGTGAAAAATGTTTTTCATTCATTTAAAAAAAAAATTTAATTTGCATATATTCAGAGCGTTATGTTTTGAATTAAAAGAAAGAGTGTAGTTCCTTTTTCGAAAAAATTCGAAATTTTTCTCAAACAAAAATGATTCAAGCCTAGTTTATAAAAAAAAAAAATATTCACAAAAATCAAACTTGCACATTATTGTACTTAAATTGAATATAAGCCTAGAATTTGTATAAAGATTTTGATTAAAAACTTTACAATTTTGATGACAATTTTTTTAACTTAAACTTATAAGCACTGTACAAAGTTTGAAACACTAATTTTTATGGATCTGATAACAGAAACTAGTATATTCTTATAAAAAAACAAGTACCTATTAATTTAATTTGTAAAACCAAAAGGGTTAAAACTACTAAGGAAGAATATTGTACATATGTATTCGCATTTAAGTATTACCTTCCAGATTTTTTAAATTAAGTTTTAAACATCTGTGGTTTTCAATTAGCTGTAAAAAATCGCTTGATCTTACCCACTGGGGAATTCATATACACACTGCTAACGAGTTTCTTGTCAAGAAATTTTGAGCGGCCAACAGGGACGGATCCAGAAAATATTTTTGGCGGTCCATTTATTTTAAACTTTTTACGATATTTGACAATTTGTGAGTTATTTGAATGCATTTTTATAAAACCATCGATAGGCTATGATTATATAATTAGAATCAGTAGAATCATAAAACGTCAGGGAGTTAAAGTGCTTCCTCGATTCTCCTCTTTTTCTTTGCCAAAATATCTAGTATTTGGTCACTAGTAACCTCAATATCTCGAGGAATATTTAGCAGCTCAGATACGTTCTCAATCTCCGCAAAGTAGAAAAGGGCCGTTCACGCGAACCCACCGTGACTAGCAAGGTGGCACTGATTCGACAAAAACGGTAAGTGTGTTTATAAAATTACAAATTACGAAGGCGGTTTGATAAGTCATATATACATTTTCGGCAATAAACATTCTCTTTATCAACATAATCTGCTTTTAACTCTTTACACTTAGTCCAGCTTTTTTCCAAATATTTTATTTTGACCCAAGCCTCTTACCACACAGGTTTAAAAATAGGAAGTAGTCGCTTGGATATTCACCTGGTGACAACACACGTGTACATTCGTAAAAAGGAAATTAATACATATAATTAATACCACTATACTTATCTTAAAAAAAAAAACAAATTTGTATATGGACAGATGGCAATCCTATTCATTTATTGTACGTTCAAAGATGACATTTAATCATATGGTTTTTCGTGATTCGTATAAAGAATAATAACTCAAAACGCAAGTGTTCCTAATAGTGTAGGGTGAACAATTACTTTTTTTTTTCTAAAAATGGAAAATAGTTATCAAGGTATCTTATATAAAATGGAATAGCTAGCATTTGTTTAATTATTGTTGTGAGTGAGTTTTAATGACGTGTAAGTTTGTGGTTTTGTTGTGTAAATTTACCAATCGTCTTTGTGTTCTGTGGATGTAAGCGTTACTTCATTTTGGTCCATTTTGTATAAACAATATATCAGGTTAAAGGTGATAATGTGTACATTCATGTGCTAATTAAAATTTTTGCGAATATTTGCGAATGATGGAAATAATGTATGTATGTTTTCAGAATGGTACAGAAATTATCATTAGATATGATTTAAATATGACAATGCACTCACAAATAAACGTAAACATTTAAAAACATAAACTTTTTTACTTTATACTCTCCATTTTTGCATAAAATAAATTAATTTTTATAAACTATTGAAACGTTTGCATATTACAGAATTTTTAATATTTTATATTTACGAGGGGTAGGAGTGGCAGTACTCCGACAACCCTCATCATTACAAAAGTCTATGAAATATGTATGTACATATGTATGTATGTATATGAAAAGCATTTAAACGAAGTTTTAGCGATCTAGGACTTTTCTCAGATTTTATGCCAAAAATAATGGTTCGCTGGCCCATAGTGCATCGCCCGAATAGCGTTTTCATATCCAAATATTCATGTAAAATTTGATGTGGCTGCTCATTTGAGATGCCTATAAGCTCAGTCACCTCACGCACTTTCATTCTCCAGTCATCAAATATCATTCCATCGATTTTATCGGAGGCAATTTCCTATCTATTCCAGTTACTGGGTAATCATTTTTAATGTTTTTTGTCTACACCTCTTCAAACAGAAAAGCACAATTGTATTTCAGGAAAACACAAATGTATTTCAGAAAAGACGACAGTAATACATTTGTGTGAGTTTTAGTGTGTGATATGATTCTGAAAACACGGTTGAAATTTTCTGTGGCCACCGATATTTTTTAGGGGGGAGGGGGTAGGTCCAGAAACCATTCCCTGTATCCGTCCCTGGCGGCCAATAAAACATCTCTCATGCCAGGATAAGTGTGTCTGATACAGGCAGTAAATAGCTATCATCAAGCAGTAAATTAGGAAAAACACGTTAAGTAAAACTAAATGTATATTTACATAAATATTTATATGTATATATATATATGTATATTGAAATTAATATTAACACAATATTGTTTCAACGTTAATTAAATGTTTAGAAATGAAACACATATCTAAAAACCTCTATCGCATAATATATTGTACATATGTTTGTTGTTTAGTGTACTCTCTCCTTTGTTAAATATGGTTTTTGAAATCAATAACTCAATTCTGGTTGGTGAGAGCAATAAAATTAAAGCTTTAAGCTTTTCCCAAACATTTTTGATCCATCTTAGTGTGCACTCAATAATTCATATCCTTCTCATTATTGTATGGGGTTTTCAAATAAGGACGCTACAAAAGTTTTTTTAAATAAAACAAAAAAAAATATAATTTTTTCATGCGTTGTAAGTATGAAAAAAATGCACAATACCCTGGCGAAAAAAAACCACAGCATGTTTTAGCCACCTTTCTCATTCTAAAATTAAATAACTGCTAGAAACTCATCATCTTTTTTGAAAAGTGTACAAATTTTTTAAAATTGGTTTTAAATGATTTTAGTTAGAGACATATTCGATAGTGATGATCTGAATGGTACCCGATACTCGAAAAAAGTGTAGGTATCAATACTTTCTCTCGGTACTCAATACCGATTGTAAATGAAAACATCGCAAGCTTGAAATAAACTCTTTTCTCCTTGCAATTTTTATGGTATCGCATACAGTAAAAATAAGACTCGGCTTGTACAATGTTCAAGTAGTGGTAGCGCAGAAAATTTAAACAGCAACCCCTTATGGACTGACTTTGATCGCCATGTCCAAGGAAACATTAATAGCTTTTAGATCGCAATTTTAGATCCGCTCAAACTGTGGAAAGAAAAAAATATATATCTATCCCAGCTTGGTAGAGCTTGCAAAATAGTTTATTTGCATTGTGGCGACGTGAGTTCCAAGCGAACGTGTATTTGCAAAATCAGGGCAAATATTAACTGAGCGAAGAAATCGTAGAGATCGAAATAATGTGGAGAAATCAATTTTTTAAACAAAATCTAAGTTTTATACATAGCAACGTTAAATGGCATAACCATAGCATTCGGATTTTAGAAAGGGAGGTTCCCCTGAACTGCTGAAGTTATTTCACATAATTAAAAGAATTTGTTAATTTTCATGCACACAGCCCTATTTTGTATTTGAAATTTTGGCCAAAAATTGGTGAAATTTGAAAAATTTTAAGTATGTCGTTTAATTTACGGAAACAATTCATGATTTATTTATTTATTTGATAAATATGTAGCGTAAACATATTTTTTTTTAACGGAAATAATAGTTTAAGTTTTGAAAAAAAATGGGTACAACTTTTGAATGGTAGCTCTTTTATCCAGTTTGAAAAAATTGTAACGTTATTTTTTCAATCCCTCATTCCAACGCAGCCGTTGAGAGAAATTTTAGTTCAAATAAAAACAAATTTTAAAAAGAATTTTTAAAAAGTAATGACGGCCAAAAACTAATTCTATGAAACAATTCGAAGCGTAAAGTAAAATGTGAATATTATTAAATTTATTGATCTCTGTTTATGTATGTATGTACATATGTATGTACCTAATTGTATAGATATGAATGTGATTTGTATTTTAATGTATGTATGTTTAATTAAACTAGCAGTGAATTGTAGAATTTTTGCATAAATGTAACTGAAATGTACTGGCATCCAGCGATGAAAACGCAAAAATTACTGAATTTTGAGAAATATACCTGTCAACCCTATGAGTATCAAAAGTACAGTCGATCTCCTTTATAGCGGCAAATTAACCTTTATGAAAAGCAGTGAATCGTGTTCACCAATTTTATTCGTAAATAAAATTTCAATCCAAAACTCTTTCCCCCGTTAGATGATTTTTCGCAATGTTTATTTTTACGCGGTTTTTTTACGCGAATAAATTTCTGTCCCAGTGAACCCCGTTATAAATGGATTGACTGTATTGTATATATTTTAAGTCGGTACCGAGTATAGATCAATACCTGAAAGTATCGATTTAGCATATCACTAATCGAAATTGAATAAAAGGGTTAACTAATTGTCGAAATTTGTAAATAAATATCACTAATATAATTTTGAGCACCGCCGTACATACAATATTCTCCTGGGGTTGGCTTTCCAATAAGGAACCATTCGCGAATTCAGCGAAAGTGTAAGGAATTTGGTGATGAGACATTGTGGAGCTGTTGGTGGAGGTCCTCTTTATCTAAATTTATCACTGTTTTAATTTTATTAATATTACTATTTTTGAAAATTGTTGTTAACTTTTCTCCACTACCACCACCAAATGTTCAGTCAAAATTACACTTATCACTTATATTTCGTGCAATATACAATATTTTGTTTATTTATGTGCATGTGCAGTACTTTGTTTACATTTTTTAAATTTATATTTAACTTAATAAACGCGTTTATAAATGTGTCTAGAATTTTTACCAATTTTCGCAAACAAACAAATATAAGAATGGCCGACAGTATGAGCAAAAGCGTGATGCCATACGTTCCATAATTAAATACACTACAAATAAGGTCTGCTAAAGCGCGTCTGGAAAGATAAATATGTATATAACATTTATTACTTGCATTTTTATTGTTTCTTTTCATTTTAATAGATCAGTATATTCTTCGGTATATATTGAAATCGCGCGATTTTTATTACAAATTTTCGCCTGTGGCACTTTTCTTAAATAATTCAATATTTCGAATTGCATTGAACATTTGTAATTAAAAATGCGGCGCTTATTTTTACTAAATCGATATTTCGTAATACATTAGAAATTTGCAATTAAAAATCTCAAATAATACGCATGCACTTTATTATTTTTGATTTTTCGTCGACATACTTCATCACGTGTGGCAACACGGTATTTTCATTTCATTGCTACACAAAGGAGAAAGTGAGGTTAAAATTTAAAGTTTTCTCGCATATTACTTAAAAACTATAAGCCTCCGTAGGGTGGGACTTTCAGATTTAGAATCAGGCGAACCTCCTCTACACCACCTTATAAGTCGTTTTTTTCAAAGCCTGTTTCCTTATTGGAAAGTTTTCCCTTCTCCTGTATGTTTTCCTTACTATTTAAATAATAAATAAAACCGAAAGTAACAAATCTTTCTTTAAAAATAGTTTTACTTATTGCTTGCAAATCATTTCACTTTCGTTATTTCCTCGCATCAGAAAATTTCCCTTCAATTTCTACGATCCGTCTCCATTATCCAATGATTGTTTGCTTCAACACTTTGGGGCGAGTCATTAATTAAATATTCATCCTAAATGTGTATATGTATGTAGGTATGTTTTCGTACTTATGTCGGAATTTCACACTTCATCAATGCCATCAATATCTGTATGTATTTACACATAGAGAGGCACGCACGTACATAACTGCATTTACACATAAATGACAGTGAGTTGCAACACATTGTGTGGCAGAATTCTGCGTAATCTCTGGTCATTTAATCAAAAGCTAAACCAATAAGACCAGTGAAGGTAGCGTTTTGTTTATGTTGTTGCTATTTGAGTTTAATAAGAAGCGTTAATGAACACGACGAAAAACAGACAGACGAACTAGCAAGCCTTCCGCACAAGCTGTTACTATTCGTTCACGCTACATACGAGTATGTACAAATGTATGTGTGCATGTATGTATGTGCAATAGCAGCATCAAAATGATTCGCATCGCAGGGGCAGCAAGGAGTTGGCTACGCTGCGCTTGGTGGTGGTCGCTTCGTTTGGCTGTTGATGTCTACAGCATGTGGCAGCAATTGGATGCAGGTGAGTTGCCAAGGTTGCAGCACGTGAGTCTCACGAATGCGAAAGGACACACGAAACGCAACAAAAAAAAAGGGAATTTAAAAGGCAAAAACAAAAAAACAAAAAAACAAAAAGACAAAAGTCATACACAAATGCAAAACAAGCAGCCAAAGTAGCGGTGACAACGGTGTCGATCGTGTGGCACAAACTTAAACGAAATACAATTTTTGTTGGCATGAAGCGCATGTTGCACATGCGCATGCGCAGAATGTGCGAATTTGATGGGTGATTTCATGGAAACAACGTGCCGAGCTACACACAGCACGGTCTACATACAAACGGTTTGTTCTTCTCTGCTTGCACCGCTCACCTCAGAAAACCAATCGATACATGCAATAGCGCGTTTTGGCGGCTGCGTGACTGTCAGTCGCTCATGTTGGTGTTTTTATGTGTTTCTTAGTTGCATCGCTGGCACTTCAATCAACTCAAAACTGGATTTCTTACACTATTAAGCGTAAGTAAAAAGGAGCCATGGAAAAGCAAGGCACTAATAAGTGTTGTATAAAAACTGCAGCCCGCAAGCATGTTGCATTCACACGCAACAACCAAGCAGTAGTAGCAAAAACAACACTCATCCCATGCGCTCTCTCCGTTCTGCTCATTCTTATTGAATTTATGAACAACTTAATTACATTCGACCAATTAAATAACGAAATGCAATTAATCAAAAATCACAATTGAACTGAGCGCGTCTCTACTCGTTTTATTTGCGAATTGTGGCACGCAGCGCTGAATGCTGCAACATGTCAGCTGCTGGGTTAGCTCACTCACAACTTGCGGTAGCTGACAGCAGCCACTGGCCTGCGTGCCACATCAATTGCCAGGGAGCAGCAGCAGATGACGATGATGATGTATCTCACACAGAGCTTCTGGTTGCAATGGCCATGCAATGTTTGCACATCGTTAGCGGCGTTGAGAAACGGCACGCATGCGCACTTCGTAAGCGCGTAAACATATCAGGTGCTGTATTTTTTTTTGGTGCACTTGCACCGATGATTCCCTAGCAGCAGCATTCTTGAATTTGGGTGTGAGAAAGTTGCTCGAGACACGCAAGTTTTTTGGGGTTAGAGCGAATAAACTGATTGTTAATATCGCAGCGCATTTATGTACATACAAACAAACGTATGTATACATATATATAAATGCTATTGCAAATGCGGAGATGCTGCTCTTCCGACAAATTTTGCATGATTTCACATTTTTAAATCGCTGTGCACGATTTTGTAGAGGTGGCTAACTCAACTCAGAGTTATTGAGCTGATTCCCGTCAGTGAATCGGTATCTCAGATTCCCATCTCCAAAAAAATTTAACTCAGTAACTAAGTTATGTCCTACCGCACACATGATTCAATTGAATCACGGTGGCTCATTTTTATCCATATAACTCTCTCACACTAGCTGCTTCAATGCAACATTGTAACTCAATGTAATTCAATTTGCAAATAACAGGTGGATATAAATGTAAAAATGAGATTGACATTTTATGTCGTGTCGTAGTGTAAATCATTGTTAGTGTCGATGGCAATATCATAATAAGTGATATATGTATGCTTTTTAAAGTTTCTGTGGTCTAATTAAATTAATAAAAATAATTTTTAGATACAATTTTATTCAACGAACAGAAAATCCAATCTATTAAATTTAAAAAAAAATATAACTATGATGATATTCATTTATTAACCATAATTTTGTTTTTACAATTTAGATAATTGTTATTTTTTTTTTCTCCTCCAAAAAAATAATAATATTAAATAATTTTCTTTAATTTCCGATATAAATTGCAACCTTGTCATCAAGTTTCAAAATATGAGTCGCATTTAAAAAGTGTCTATTTCTCGAATGAGTGCAGCATACAAAGTGTCAAATGAGTTAGTTGAATGAGCTGACACCTTAAATTAAGTTGGAGTCATTGAGTCAACTGCTGTAAATTAGTTAAGTTACCCATCCCTCCTACTTTGTAAGCCATTAAATATTCGTTTATTCGGCAGCGACAAGCAGTGGACTAAGCTAAAAGTGAGTGGTAGAGTGTTTATCTTTAAGCTGTCAAAACCATAGGTGAATTATAATTTTTAAACCATCTTCGAACGGTTAGCCACAGCATCGAACACTTTCCAGCCTTGTGTGACATTTTTAATGAACTTTCATAAAAATTTACAAACTAGGTGAAGAGATGCATTACGAAGCGAGTTGAATCGTAAAATGTTCTAAGTTTATCGTTTAATTTTTCTATAAAAAGCCTTTTGAGAACGAAATTTATAATTAAATTCGATTTTAAGATTGCAGTTTTAAATTTTTTTTTGTAAAATATAGAGAGAAAGAACGTCATTTGCTTAAACTTAGTTTAAACTCCGTTTAAAGTAGACTGAAAAACTACTTACTGAATTTAACCTTAGTTTAAACGACAACCAGAGTTGAACTTGCACTGAAAAACTGGCCCTTATAATCCATGAACCAATTACTACAGATCACGTATTCAATCAACCGTGTATTTGTAATTGATTTTGAGAAAAAGTGAGGGACATAGTGCTTTTGGAAATTTTCGTTTTGTTTGCACTTCATTCTTTGTTGCCATATTCGTGGCGACTTGTTTGCAATTGAGTACGTGTAAAATTATTTCAAATTTCATAAGCACTTTTTGCTAATTTCCCATACATTTTTATACCCGAGCGTACTTGTACACAAGAGTATTATAACTTTGTTCGCATAACGGAATCAAGATAGAAATAGACATATATGTATGTATATACCAAAATGCTCAGAATGAAAAGAGAAGTCGATTTAGCGATGTCTCTCTGTCCGTCCGTCCGTCCGTGCAGACGATAACTTGAGTAAAAATACAGATACCTCAATGAAATTTGGTACATAGATTGACCTTTGGACAGGGTAGGTTGGTATTGAAAATGGTCAAGATCGGTCAATAACCACGCCCACCTCCCATAAAACGGAAGTTTTTGAAAAATGCAAAAACTCCGTTTTCTCAGTATCTATTACAGCAAATTGAGTGGAATTTGGTATTTGGAGAAATTTGGAACTCAGAAATTGGGTATTTATAAAATTTTGAAAGATGGGCGTTGCCACGCCCACATATGAAAAATTTTCTGTATTTCAATAACAGTATTAGTTATCATCACAAAATTTGGTGAACACATTTTTCTTAACATCGCTATTATTATCGTAGGAAATTTTTGAAATCGGAACATAACCACGCCCACCTCCCATATAACGGAAGTTTTAGAAAATGCAAAAACTTAATTTTTTCGGTATCTATTAAAACGAATTGAGTGAAATTCGGTATTTGGAGCGATTTTGAACTAAGAAGTTAGGTATTAATGTAATTTTTAAAAATACAAAACGTCTGTAGGTATCTCAAACAAAATTTGGTGAACATATTGTCCTTGATATCACTATCATCACCGTCGATAATTTTTGAAATCGGACCATAACCACACCCAACTTCCATATACCGGAATTTTTTTTTCATTATTTATTGGAAGAAATTGAGTAAAGTTTTATACTAACGGCTATTTGAAACAAATGAGCGGGGTCTTTATGAAATAATGGGTACCCCTCATACAAAAATACATGGCGAGGGTATATAAAAATCGGTTTCCCCCGAATTTAGCTCTTCTTACTTGTTCTCAACAAATCTTGTTATAATAACATTTTTTATTACACTTAATAACATCACTTTTTCGGTGTTCTTGTTTTGTTCTCCTCTTTATTATAATTTCGATTTAGCGCTTGGGTTAGTAAGTGTATGACTTGAATCTCCTTTGCATCACTAAAGTCCCATATCCAATACATTGTGCGACGTCCTAACGAAAGGCATAAAGTCATTGTTAGCCTAAAAGTCAGCCATCGATCTGCTTTATGATGTACCAACCATTTTAGAACTCTACTCTCATTTTCTCCCACTAGAAGCCATCGACTTCATAAACAAAACTTAGTTATGATTTATTGCGAACATAAATTATAAATTTTCTCAAGCCAGAGTCATTCAGCTGATCGCAATAAAAGTGTAGCCATATGTATGCAACTAAACATGCAACGCACTAAATGCCACTTAACTTTGACAAGCTAATAAACAAATGTATCTTAGTTTAATTTTGGTCATAATCTGAACTAAAGCAAAAATAAGGAAAAAAACAGGGCAGTTACGTACTAACACATAAATTTAAGTCATATAATTAGTCACTTGTTACAATGCCTCAAACAGTGGCACAATTGAAGTAACGAGGCGTAGAAAATTGTCAGTGTAGTTGCGAGTATAGGGTGTCCCAAAAAGAGTGCGTCATATGGATGACGAACGATATGAACGTATACGAAGAGTGCAACGGAGTAATCTTTTGCAATACAATTCCAAGAATTTCGATGCATTCAGCAATGTTTTATGCCGCGCATTCTCGTATATTTCAACATAAAAAAGGAAATAACTGTTCGGTATTGTATGAGCTTTGTATAATGATGTCAATAGAAGCGAGTTGATAAGATTGAGACGTTTAAGAAGGCTGAGGTTTGTCAAATCCTCCAGATGTTAACAGACGTTTTGCTTGCTATGGCAGTGCGTTGAAGTGAGGTAAGAAGAGTTGTGGGTAGGTGAATTAAGCTAAGATTAAGGGAGGTCAGTTCAGATGAGTTGTGGTGCAGAGAGTTGAGTTGTGGTGAGCTTCGGTCTTATGAGTTTAGATGAAGCAAAGAACGTACATAAGAAAGAAGTTGCATGACGTTTCATTCCCTGTGGCAAGTTTTAACTACTTATTTAACCACATCGAAATCCAATACGTTGAAATTAGATTCTGATATAAATCGACGAATGTCGAATTCGTTCCGGTATGGCACTTGCACCTTCTTTGTAATATACTTTTCTTGGATATAGTGAGTTAGTGTGTGCTAAATTAAGGAGTGATTTATTTATGTGTGGTGATTAAAAATATAGTTGCTTTAAGATTTGTTCTTTAGGTCAGGTGAGTCAGGTGTGGTATGTTTAGTTAAGGTGGGTTGAGGTGCGGTGAGTTTGGACCATGTTCACTTCGATTTGTTAAGTTCAGGTTTGACGAGTTCAGATATAGTGAGTGGAAATAACATATTGCCATTCCTAACCATTTCCGCTTGCTATGTTAGTTTTTTAATTTACTACCACCGCAAAAGAAGTTACGCTTCAAAAAGTTGATATGATTGGACTTAACTAACTCAATGACATCAGAGAATTTTGAAACATACACTCCAGGTATTAAATCATTTTAAACTAACTTTAGTTAAGGGAAGTGCAAGTTTTAAATAATAACATTGTTGAACACAGTACTCTGGGCACTGGTGGGAGTTTTACACGTTAGTCTGATTAGGAAAATCCTTGCGCTAAACAAAAGCAAATATTATATTTATATTTATTATGGAGACATAATAGTAGGAAGAGTTGTTCGTTTAATTTAAACACAATTAGTAGTTTACATTGTCAATGTCAACATTGTTTGCCTTAGCTGAACTGAGAAAATATAAAAACTTTGTTTTATGGTAAAAAAAAAGTTCAAATCAACGAGGTTTGTATTATTATAAGTATATGTATAATAAGTAAATAAAAAATAATAGTAGCTGTAAAAATAATAAAATAATAATAACAACTATAATAATAATATTGATAATGCAAAAGCCCTCCGAAACACCCTACAGCAATAAAGTGTATACAAATGCACCTGAAACCTACTCCAATTCTTTCATTAGCGTTTGGGTGGCACTTTTTCCACGCATCGCAATTAAAATGCAATTTTTCTCCGGTCAAGGGGCAAGTGAAGTGAAGGCATAGATAGCGCACGAGAAAAGGGCTCATCCACTAGTAGAAAAGTGTGTAAAATGTGGAAATTATGCGCAAACAATGTTAAAACAAATGAAATGCGAAACATTTCTGACAAGCGCACAACCAACGCAGCCACAGACTGCAGCAACAAGTGCATGTGCAGCGATGCAACGATGCAACGATGCAACAGTGCGAGCAAAGCAGGCAAACGGCTACACAACAACGACCAGAGCGGACAGAGGTGTTTGCAACGCAATTGTGCGCGCATAATTAATAACTCAATCCAAGCGAGAATATGTTTGCGCAATGCCAAGTGCCAACAAGAGCAATAACAACAAGATATAGTACATACAACAAAACAAAAGAAAACACACACAGAACTGCATGTGGAATGCTTGCGAACATGAGAAATGCATGAATTGCTCTTGTTGCATGCCACACATTTGGATTTCCAGCACAATTGGCTAATCTGTAGTGCGTTAGCTTGTTGCATTTTACATGTCTATCTATGCATACATGTGTGTGTGTGTGACTAAAGCTTCGTATTTAGATGCGTGCAACAACGTCCGCGTTTTTTCTTCTTATTCTCATTATGGCACAATTTGAACGTTATCAATTATAAAAAATTCTTGTAATTATTTAAGATTATAAGTACATATGTTAATACGAATGAATGTACATATGTTCATGAATTAAAGCGGATAACAATAATCTTAATTATGTATTACCGCGTGTTCGAGAAAAAAATTACATATTTGTGAATTGCACACGTCGGATGGATTCAAAGGCGATTCATTATAATAATGAAAATAATAATAGTGGCCCGCGCAAAATCTTGACAGGTTTTGAGATGAGCTGCTCATTCCTTTTATGCTATTTTCTTTCCGTAGTTGTACTCTGCAGTGTCCTTAAAAAATATTAAATATTAAATCCATAAATTTTTTTAGAAGTTATTGACGTTCGAATAATCCGTTGGTTGGGAGAAAATGAAAAATTCGCTTATACGAGTAATGGTTGATTGGTTGTAGTGTTTCCCAAGTGACAGCTCGGAAGTTGTGAAGTCTATAACTTTTCGTGAAACTTACAGCTTTTTACCATAGTATTTTTTCGTCAAACCCTTTTGACTCGTTTATAAACTTTCCAGTGCCATGCAGTCCTATTCTAGATATATATTTTGACTATAGGACTACACCATAACCCCCCAAAATTAATAAAGAAGAGTTTGCGCCGACAGCTAATAAAAAGAATTTACGTCAAATCAATGACTACGATATTTGGAACTCACATACAACTTGTAAACAAACCAGAATTTTTCCAACTCTGCTTATGTGATTTATTCAAATAAAGACATTATAAGTATGAGAAAAAAGGTTAGCTACTTATTTGCATACAGCCATCTTAACTAGTTTTTAGTTTTATTATATTTCAGATAGTAAAATAAAGTCAGATAAAGTCCACGACAAATACCAGAGCTATTAAGCCACTAACGAAGTCAGAAGCTAGTGCGAATGAACGGTAACATTAATAACCATTAAGTTTCATAAATCTTGCATATAAAACAGTATCCATGCAAACGGACTTCACTGATGGTGATGGTAGTGAAATTAGGGGCTGCGGCAATGATCGCTTGACTGCAAGTTTCGCGATCGGCAGAAACTTCACGACCTGTAAAAGTAACGAAAAGTTTGGTACCCGTATGTTTTCGTTGATGAAACACTCAGCACCCGTTACTTTCGTATCGTTACTCGTTACTTTTAATACAATCAAACACTGGTATGTTTCACGAGATGTAGAATCATCGATGTTTGCGTACATTTATGGCCTTGATAATTCCAAAGGATATTATCGTTTAACATCTTAATGAAAATATGAAAATGCAAAATGGTTAGTTAGTTCGTTCAAAAAATTTTATTTACATTTTTAATTCAGATGTAAAAGAGTGAACATTGGTAGTTTTTTAAATAAATGTTTAATAAATATACAAATGTATATTTAGACGCAACGTATTTTTGTAACAATTCCAAAAAGTTCAAAATTGCGAATGCAACATTGGCGTGTGTGAGAAAGAAAGAACATAAACCTGTACATAAATCGGCACAAGCGAATCATACCGAAACGTTGCCTTGCAAGGTGTAAGATGATACTGCTACGTTGAAAAGGAGTATACTCATAACTGTTTCATTCCGCACAATATAAACAATCAAATTGACAACTACATATACGGAATATGCGAGTACCGAGTTTATTTTTTAAGCAACGATTCGGTACTTCGAGTCAGGCGTTGTACTCGTTACTCGGTAACGAATACATACGGTTTGCTTCAGCTTTCCCAGAAATGTGCTTCGTGCATGTTGTATGGGTCCCTGGCCATGAAGACATTCCTGGCAACTGCCTGGCTGGAGAGCTGGCAAGGAAAGGTACGGAAATTAATTCCGCCCTAGATGCGCGCATATTTACCTGTAACATCCTACAAACACAGGCTTAGATCTGAGCTTGTGGAGAAGGTTAACTTCAGGTGGGCCTCGGACACCACCTGTCATATCACCAGACAAATCTGACCAGTGGTCGATGTGAAGGCGTCTAACGATCGCAGTTGCCGAAACGAGAAAGAGGTGGAGAGTATTGAACATTACTTTTGGCCGACTTGAATTCGGCAAGCAAAAAATCTTAATAATCTCCTAAGAGTCTATTGTTAGAATCGCTCTGCGAGGTCTGTACATTAGATATTTAAGGCCTTCCTCGTGTCGTCTGTGGCATACTCTGCTGTGAGGAAGTTATAATCTTGCAACATGCTTACCTAACGTCGAATGAAATACTTGCTCTTGGACTGTTGAGCAAATACTAGGTTCTGTGTTTGAGGTAGAGTTATTTCGCTAATCTACTTGTCTGAATGACTTATGTATATATTTTTCATATTGGATGTCGTCCAAACAGAGTTCTGTCTGGAAAAATACATTTCATTACCATCAATAGATCCACCCTTTTGTTACCATCCGTGTCCCGATAGCAGGGAACCCAGATAAAATAAGGGGTGTTTTTAAAGAAGAAATAAAACGCATATAATTTAATGCTATGACCAAGAATTTAGCTTTATTATAAATATAAGGGTTTGCCATTATGTTTTAAAAATGGTTTTGGGCAAGTGACCGGCGCGGCTGGCTCGAATAAATTCCAGCAGAGAGGCCTAATTTTCGACCACTTTTTGCAGCAATTGGGACCGTATGTCAGCAATAACGCGCCAAATATTCTCTGCGTAGACAAGCGACTTCACATAACCCTACAAAAAGTAGTCCAGCGGTGTTAAGTCGCATGATCTTGGAGGCCAGACCACAGGCCGACGGCGCGAGATAACGCGCTCAGCAAAAGTTTCCTTCCATAAATTGATTGTTTCATTGGTTGTATGGCATGTAGCGCCGTTTTGTTGGAACCAAAGGTCGTCTCCATCAACATCCTCCAATTCAAGCACGAAAAAGTCATTAATCATGGCTCTATAGCATTGCCCATTGACTGTAACATTATGGCCGGCTTTATTTTTGAAGAAATATGGACCAATGATTCCCTTTGCCCATAGAGCGCACCAAACCATGACGTTTTGAGGATGTAACGCCGTCTCAACAATGAGTTTATCAACACTGCAAAAGCGACAATGTTGTTAATTAACGTACCCATTCAACCAAAAGTGAGCTTCATCGCTGAACAAAATTGTCTTGTAAAAATCAGCATCGGTGTCCATCTCGTTTTGGGCCCATTCACCAAACGTGCGACGCATTTGTTCCGGAGTAAATCTATTCATTATGAAATGGCAAACCAAACTGAGTAAAAATCAAGTAACAGCTGTCAAAAATAACAACTCCGAAAAAAGTATTTTCTCATTGAAAACCACACGTTTAAAAAAAACACCCGTTATCATAGACCGCTTATGAAAGCATGAAAATAAAATAATTTTTGTAAAGCCAACTCAAAAGATGATAAAATACCAAAATAACAATTACTATTATTATTCATGCAAAACAAATGTTTGACCAGGCTGTCTGTGCTATTAGCAACGGATTGACCGAACAATATAAAAAACATTAGTATTTTAAGTTAAAACCTTCTTCCTTCGCTTCATTGAGTAATTTAAAAACTAAAATGTGACAATGTTCTCTTGCATTGTGACTTGCTGTAAACGTAAAACGCCTCAGAGTAGCGACAAACAGACGGACACGTAAAAGCGAAATAATCTCAAAAAAAAGTTCACAACTGGAAAGTCTCTAAAACTAGCCGCTTTTCGGTGATGTTAGCTTACAGCCACGAGTCTAGGTTAGAAAGTCGTGTATGGAGGTCTATATTTTTGCTCAGAGACATAGTTATCCATAAATTAGTGTCATAAGGAGAACTCTTTTCCTAGTTCAGGTTCCTTCTTATAAATAAAAGATAGTATTTTTAAACAAAATTTTGAACAACGAAGATTTCACACTTGCATTGAATCTGCAGGATATAATCGTCTTTCTTGCTAATCTCATTATGGATGAGTTAAAACAACTTTTTTTTATTATAAAGAACTTTTAAACAAGTAAGGTAGAACAAGCTCTTACAATCTCGCTCTTGTAATAAGGAATTTACAGAATTTTTTTAATTTTACTTCTTGGTCAAACGAATAACGAAATATTTCTACAAATTCAGCCCCTTACACTTTACGAGCTAAATCTAATTTAACCGAAGGCGAAGTTCAGTTATGATTCAACTTGCATATTGATGAGATCTTAACCATCAGAACTAAGAAAAATCCCATAAGAGCGACCGTGCTTTAGCTTGAAAGGAATACCATTACTTTCTCCAAATTCTCCAAATCCAGCCCTCTACAATCAAACCAAGCGAAAAACTGAAACACTGCGAACAAAACGCAATGGTCTATGTAAATATGTATGCGCATACAGACGACCACGTAAATAAATATGCAACGAGCGGAAGAATGGAGCGAGGGCACTTAAAAAAAATGGACATAATCTACGAAAACTTGTATGATAAAGCCGACCAATGCGAACTCAGAAAAGAAAAAACTTCGAACCGAACGGAAGTGACCACTGGTCAAAGGCCGCTGCCAATTTTCATTTTTGCACATTTTTTCACGCCGAGACTAACTAATGTCCATCAAGAAAATAAGAAACAAAAATAAAAATCCTTAAAGTGCAAAGCACAAAAATAAAAGTGACTGCAAATGCGAAGAAACTCTTAAACTTCGAAAATAAACAAAAGTGAGGAAGCGAAAATCCAACTGGCTTGCAAATGCACATGTGGCATTATTGTTGTTGTTATCATTGCTGCTGGACGCGCAGCAGCAGGAAAGCAAAACCTCACACACACCACCAACATGGGAGCAACAGCATAAAAAGTCCGAAGCGAATAAATGCCTAACCACCCATCGCATGAATGTATTGGCTGCTGGCTTGCCACACTCCGTTGCTGCCGGTTGTTGTTGACGTTGGTGCAACACGAAACGAAAAACGCATAAAAACTTGATGACTTGCTTGCATGCTGCGGCGCAGATGATGGCGAAAACGAGCGTTAGAGTGCGCGCAGGGTAGGCCGAACGTCGAATGAACCTGCTTGCCACAGTCTATGAACACGATAGGCGTCGCACAACCAGAGTTCGTGCCGCAGGCGTGTATCAGGCTTTTTCGGGCGCAGGAGGCAATTTTGCATCGTATTGGCGCAAATGAATCCTGTCGGTGGCGACTTCCTGTATGCTCCTTCATTTGCGCTTTTTTCTGCAACATCCTTTGACCACCCGACGCCCACACAAACACGCGCACACATTTTCTAGCAAACCTTCACAAAAAAAAAAAAAAATTGAAGCGCAAAAAAAGCCCATCGTCGTTGCTGATGATTAATCGAATTAGTTTTACTTTCTTTGTTGCAACGGCAATAGCATTTCGGAATGTCGTTAGTGTTGTTGGCGCATTATTGCTGTTGTTGTTTTTGTAGTCATTCCATGTTTCGTGTGCATGTCCTGCGCATATAACGCAACTCCCAGAAATAAGAAGTAAAATTGTATGTGACGCATAGTCGGAGAGCAGCATTGGGCGGCAAACGGTTGACGGATGCTGGGAAAAAAAATTAGAAATGAAAAAATCGCATAACTGCAAATTGCATGGGCGTTTCAAGTGTTTTTCGTTTTTTGTTTTTATTTTTGAAATCGGTTTTTTTTGTTGGTTTTCATTTGGCATATAGGTACGCGTCTCAAATTTAGTTGTTGCTGCTTGAAGTTTTTAATGCATATGGCAACAGTGCCAAAAGGACTACAACAAATGCCTTCAACCGCCAGAAAAAGGATATGCGTTGTACGTGTGCGTCACAAGGGTGCACTTAGGCATTCCCATTTGGATCTAGCCATTCGTTTATGATATTTATAAATATAGTATGTCTGCTTTTTTGTATTTGTTTTGTGTCTAGAAAAAGCAGCAGGAAAGACGCAAACTCTCCGACTCTAGATATTTTCACAAAACTGAGAAGTAGGTTTGAAAATCTGTTCAACTGACTAACAGACAAGTCTTTGCGATTAGCTTACTGAGTTAATATTTTTTAAATTCAAGTTCCTTACTTAATTAATGGAAACCAGGAACTATTGCATGGAATACTTTCAGCTGGAGCGCTTTTTGCAACTTTTTTTAATTGTATCAAAATTGCTAATTGACTTTAAGAAGTAAAATTTGCTTAATTATATGAAATGGATGTTGTTTTGCATGTAAAAACTGATCGTGTGAATGGAACATGAATTATGTTATATAAAAATTAGGATTATTTTACTGTGTGCACTTTGGCGATGTCTTTGTAATACTCGTTCATTTCATGGATCAATAAGTATTTTGAAGAATCTTTCTCTCAAACTTTCTTAAGACATGATGAAAGATGTATAAATTGTGGTTTTTTATTCGACAACAGAAAACTTTGCTGCCTATTTTCCTACTCAGTCCGAGTAAAACTTATTGCCGTGGGAGGTTTCCCGTTGCAGTTCAGAGCTAATGCTAGTTTTTGGTTTCGCAGAGATGCACTGCATTCTACAGTCTTAAAAAGACGCGTACACACAGTGACTCGCAGTAAAGATTATCCAATGAATTTCGGCAGTTTCCAGCGTTTTGATCAAAGAATGTATGAAAAATCTATAATGTATACAATTCTTGTCAAACAAAATTGAAGTTTCAAGTCGCTAACAATCACACCTGAACTTTAAGATTTTTGTTGTGATATCTTTTTTTGATTGTTTCCCAACCCTTAGATTAGATTAGATTAAATAAATGAGGATCGCACTGCGACCCATCGGTATATTGTGCACTCAGTGCCTTATAGCACCTCCTCTAGACCGAGAGCATCTATAAACTTCAAGATGGATCCCGGTGACAGGGAGTGTATATACACTTCTTCAGCCCACATTCGACCTAACCATCTTTCCCTTCGTCGCGCTATAGCAACGCACTCCAGAAGCAGCTGAGTGGAAGGTCTCCTTTGTCCTATTGCAGAAGCGATACCCGGTTTATGCGGATGCAGTGGTCTGTAGGATTCCTGTGAGGATTCTGAGTTTTACTTTTGGGTGACCTATAAGTATTTATACCTTTTGTAACTATACCCTAAAATAATTTCATTGCCTGTGGCAGGCCGCAGATCTCTTCCCATTGCTGGGCCCTGAGTTGACTTGTTTCCTTTCCCAGCCTTTAGTTTGATGGAAGTCAGCGATGTTCAACGGATTTAAATGGTTATATTTTAAATAGCGTTTTGGCTTATATTTTGAGATACTATCTATGGTGTCCAAAAGAAGGCAGCCACTTCAACCTTACCTAACCGAACCTACAAATAATGATCTATGTAATTATATTTGCAATGACTTCGTAAAGTGTTTGTACCTTAAAATGTAATATGCTATTTGTAAATAAATTTAATATACACATGTACATAAATATATGTCTGCGGGGAAGACATTTCCTACTGGGTATATACACGAATTCATAAGCATCTATATTGTGCCAACCAGAAGCGTACCCTAAATGATATGACAGCAACAAATTTTTTATTTCGTCTCATCTCAGTCGGGTTTGCAACGCATCACAATCTCGACGGCGTGGCCGAGCATCGCCTACGGAGACGATATGCCGTGAAGGTCCTTGTATATACATACATATGTATATATATATATCAGTATACATATTTGGCGCAAGTTTTTGGCAAAGATTGATGAATTCTACTAATGTTGGCAGCGATGATGACGTTGATAATAATGACGGAGCGCAGCAAAATGAGTTTGTTGCAACAATACTCACACTTCCACCTAATATTTGTACATACATATGTACGTACATATATACATAAATATAATACTAAAGTTAGTAGTTAGTTGTGAGGCAAGTAACCAAGGTTGCAATTGTTTGTATGTATGTATATACATATGTACATAAAAGTATGCATTTATTTGCAAATACAAACAAACTCAGTCAAAAGTAATATTTTACTTGTAATTTTCTCCAATCTCAGCTTTTCGTTTTGCCTTCGTTGTGCTGCTTTATTTTGATGCTTTAAGAATTTTTGTGAAAGTCCAACCTCTCACGGTATTTCTCAGTGATTTGCAGCTTTTACCGCCTCACACTAATACTTATATATGTATGTATGTATGTATGTATGTAGGTAGGTAGTTTTTCTTTCGTTCTACATTTATTTGAGCATCCTTGAAGTAACCTTAATCCTTGCATCAACAGAATGAATGAATCGCTGCACGGACTGCACACGTTGATGTTTATGAACGATTTCCTCCTCCACCAAGCTCATCGGAACGCTTAACTTCACATCGCATTAGTAGTTTTGATGCGGCGTTTTTTTTTTGTTTTATGTGGCAAGCATTGTGAGTTGGTTGTTCGTGATTTTAGAAAATGTTACATGCCTTGACAGCTGATGCTTAAATTCGCTTATTCCGTGTCGTTTCTTGCGTGCTTTCTACGCTGCGTGCAAATTAGATTGGCACACGCAATTCAGCATCAGCGGGTCTTTCAGAGAGATTGTGTTAGTTGCAATTTGATTCTAAATAACTGGCATAGCTTGCTTGGACTGACTATCGATAAATATTAAAGAAAAATTAACCGATTTCAGTAATTTTTTTTTTAATTTTTGTAATTATCTATTATTTTAAATACAAGCGTCAGAAATTACATGAAATTAAAAAAGAATATTGTATTGAAAAATTGCAAAAATTTTTCAAAATTTATTTTGCGAAATGCGTTTTTTATATTTTTTTCAAAACTTTTCCAAAGAAAATATACAGTTGGAATTTTAATCTGGCTAACTGCCAAGTAGCCGAAATTTGTTTTTTTGAAGTTATGATTTTTTATACACGAACCATATTTTTTTTTAAATGTCCAATTTTCATATCTGGATTGCCGCGTTTAAATATTTCATACGTTTCCTTAATAGTCCGAGACTGTAACGT
Source organism: Philophylla caesio (assembly GCA_963971545.1). Taxonomy (NCBI): domain Eukaryota; kingdom Metazoa; phylum Arthropoda; class Insecta; order Diptera; family Tephritidae; genus Philophylla; species Philophylla caesio. Next base: position 48,697,618 of record OZ020607.1, read on the forward strand.
TTTACTTTAACAGTCAGTTGTCACTTGTCAACATAGCCTTTATTGATCCACTGTTATTGTTAATGGTTTGATGTACATATATAACATTGGAATAGTGATTTATCTGCCGCCTACAAGAGATGCCCATCAAAAAGTTTTAGTCAGTGATGTTTCATAAGATTCGAATTATATTATATTAATTGAATTTAAAATTTCATTAATTTAATTTGACTTAAAATATACGTTATCAAATGAACAAAAGAATTTGTGGTTTCATATTGCCTGAAGGACTTACCTTACGTTAACAAAAAATTAAAAAGTTGAATTTCGAAAGAAAAATTGAACTTCAACTTTATTCTTGTGCACAACCTAATCCAAAAAACAAATTTCGGCTACTTGGCAGTTGGCCAGATTAAAGTTCCAACTGACTATTTTATTTGGAAAATTTTTGAAAAAAATAAAATGGCGCATTTTAAAGAAATACATTTTGAAAATTTTTTGCAAGTTTTCAACACATTTTTTTTTTATTTTTCATGTAATGTTTCAATAAAGCAGAATACAAGCACTCAAGTATTTTTGGATCTAAGAGTAATACAAATTTGTTTACTTTCTTAGTCGGTACTAACAAAATAAAAAGGGGGTCCTCTACTCCCAAGGCTTGAAATCGATCGGTTTTTTTGGATATGAATTGCGAAGGAGAAAAAACCATTGTCGACCTTGAAACGTCATTGACTAAATTGATGTTAAATCTCCTTGGTCCCGCTTAAGTAAAATTCTGGCCAGTTGGGTAATCTGTAATCAGAAATTAAATATTCTATATAATCACAGTTACGTTGGCTATATTTTCCCGAGACCGAATTTTTTTAATTTGCAAATTGTACAATTTATGCAACGATTTGTGAAAATCGTTTTTTGACATATTAGAAAATAGAACAAAATAAAATTTTGCAGATCGTACTCGGGAAACTGTTCACTGAATAATTCAAATTAAATTTGACTTTTGAAACGGGTGACAACCCTCTTGTATGTTTCCATAACCGGATGTGTGATCACGACGTTTGTAGAGCTCTAACAAACAAACAAACATTCATATATATTTATGTGACATTCCATTTCGATCTTTCCCAGCAGTCATACTAGAGATTGACAAACCACGAAATTAATACCACGGGGAAGATGCGTTGCTGCATGGAATCTCGTTCATTCCGACAGCAGAAATAATAATAAACTCATCGACCGAAATATGTGTTTGTGAAAATACGCTTCTTACTTATAATACGTTTTAGTTTTTAAAGTAAATAGTGTACGTAATAAGTTAATTTTTGAATACATATGTATGTGTCTGTGTGTTATACATGTACATATATTTGTGAAATTTTAGGTCAGCAGACCGTAATAAAGAATTAAATTAAATTAAAATAACATATATTAATAACATGTGTTTAAATTGTATTTAAAAAAATCTATTTGGATGAATGTGACACTTTAAGATGAATAAAAGCGAAACAAGTTGTGTTGTGATATATTCTAACCGCAGTGGTAGAGTGTAAATCGGTGTGTGCTATAACTCGTCATGACACTGAGTTCGGGAATCAAATCTCAGCCAGGGTAAGTAAAATATAAATCATTGAAAACAATAATTTTTCTTACAGCGTTCGCAACTTAGCATGTAAAGGCAAACATCCAATATAATTTCTGCTTCTCATAGAATACATCTGCCAAGCGGAATCAGCACAAAGCTATGGATCCATCCATTTATGAAGAATACAAAGTCGCACACCTACCACAATGGTAGGAAAAGCTCTGCGAAATTATTACTTTTGACTATTATTAAAATATATGTATACTATACGCTTTTGTTTTCAATAAATATATAACTTATAAGACTTTTATTGAAATATTAAAAAATATGTTTAATTATGACATTTGGAATATTTCCTTCTAATGCTTCCAAAGTTTATTTATTTATTTAAAAATAATATTTTCCATTTGCAAAATATACAACAAATATTTACAAAGTTCAGTATTTGATATTGGGCAACGCAAACTCATTAATTTATTGAATTGCAATAGACTAAATTTATTTGTTATCAATTGCTTTGCAAAACTAATTAAGTGTTGAAACTACTAATTAGATACAAAAAAAATATATACAAATTGTTTAGTAGCATCTTTAACTGACGTAATGGGTGTTTCAACTTATGGAAATCAGTTGATGGCTGAAAGACTGAAAAATCGATAAACATTCCAGGACGGAAATTTAAACTTTTTTCAGCAACAATAAGTTCATGATTTGGAATTATAGTATATTTATGGAAAAATATAATTTCGCTTAAATGCGTCGATTCTCGAAAACTTTTCCGCATTAGATTTTATTAACAAAATTTGTTTTTATATAAAATAAGAAGGTACACGCCCGAAAAAAATGATCATAAATCAAGGGTAACTCATACGAGAAACTTACACTTGGTTATATTATGTAGAATCGAAAACTGTTTACTTAAAAAAAATCTAAAAAAAAGTATATTTATGTACAAAGGGTTATAAAACCCCTGTAATAGAAACCCATAACAGATAAGCACGTGCGCCAAATTAAAAATAATATTTTTAAGTGTAAAATGTTATTATTATCACAATAAGCTATAAACATAACAATTATTTAAATATGTATGTATGTATGTATATGTAAAAACAAATGTACAAGTAAACCAATAAACGTGACTTGTTGTGCGATTGCCACACAAAATGCCAGTGGCAACATTAATCACCTAATCAAAATAAACTTGTAAAACCTAATATTCTCGCTAATCACTTACAACCGGCTAATCCTACAAAAACGAAAAAGCCAAATGAAGACTTTTACGGTCATCATTTCAGTTAATGACCAATGAAGATAATTAATCAGAGCGCATTAACTGTTCAGCACATGGAAACGAAAATAACTTCAAGTTTTATACTACTTGGCTTGAGGAGAAAATTGTGGTTTTTGCTTTTGTTTATTACCTCTCTTTGCTCACGGTACCCACAACTTTGAATTGCATTAATTTTTCAATTTCACAGGCAATCAGCACTATGCCTATTAGCCGGTAAAGAGAACAGTATTAAACGGGGTTTAGCAAAAAAAAAAATTGTTCAGAATAAATATTTGCCCACCACTTGAGCTCAGCTAAAGCGCCTGAGCTACTGCAGCCATGCTCCCCCCAACCCCCGCCCCCCCCCTCTCCTTTCACCATTCAATTCACTCAAACTTCTCTTGTAGGCAAGTGTAATCTTACTCTATCCCTTATACTCCTCTTTTAATGCCCTAATCATTCGCTTGAAATCGCCTCGAGAAAGCCGTAACGCGCACAATTCATTTGCAAAACAAGCGAATACAAAAACTAAATAAGTAAAGTAAATTGTTGTAGGCTCTGCGCACGCGCACATGGCGCACTCAACGCGCTCAGCATGAAGCATTTGGCCAACGTGGAGATAATCTTAATGCACGTTGTGGGAGACAACGACGGCGTGTAGACGCAGACGACGACTGCGACAAAACTAATGAGTGCAAGAAACCGTGCGCGCGTCGTGGCCACCAAATGAGACGCAGGCGCGCCGACGTAAAATCACGTTGGCTTAAGTAAGCAGCGACAAAAAGTCGTAGGCTCGAAAATGACTGACCGATTGGCTTTTTGACTGTTTTGTTTTAAAGATTGAAGCTTTAGCTTTCTCACTGAAAACTAAAGCAATTCAAATGTTGCTGATGCGTTAGTGAGTGACCCTCAAGCCGGGTAAGAATGGGCTTATGTAAATATATACCTTTCTGCTTTTATTTTCTTCGGTTGCATGGTGCGTGCGTTCCATGCAATTTTGCCGTCTGTCCGCCTGTGTGAAAGGCTTTGCATCGATTTTTACCTCTTTTTCCTTGATCTAATCGAGCTAAACTTTTGCAGGCAGAGTCGTGAAAATGTCTGTATCACGTCAAATGAATTCCTGAATTTTTTTTTTTGAAAAAAAATTGTTTTTCGACCCATCCTACTCCATTTATTTGTAGATAATCAATAGTAACTTTCTAACACTAAACTGTTTATGACTTTTACAACACTTACACCTGGTATGACAGATGACACATTGAATTGCACAATTGTTTTAAATTCTGTTGTGCGAAAATGTATTTCTATATATTTCATCTGAGAAAAAATGCAGTGCCCGACTCGAAATAAATTTTGTTACGTTTGTGGCTTATTCGCACCAAGTAAAAAATTTAAAAACATTACGAAAACAGTGGTTAATTCGTTTCAGAAAATATTCAAGACTGCTAATGTTCCTTACTTGTGGTATAATCCGGAAGTCGTGTGCGACTATTGCTATAGAAATTTTTGCAAGAAGATGATGGAAGGTCAACAATGAAGTACGCTGTACCAACAATTTGGCTACCACATACGGAGCACTGGAATCAGTTGTGCTACTTTTGCCTAACTTTTACTCAAACTAAAGGGTACCAATACTTTCGGAATCGGTTATTCCAGCGGTTCTGTACTCACCAGAAGAACGTTTAGCGGCTTCAATGGAGATTTTTGTACGAGACGGAAATTTGTCGAGGAGAACAGCAGAACTCTTTGCATCACGCTTTAAGCAGTGGAATATAGTGGCGGCTGATTTTAAAATAACAGCCGCTCGTGATCGACGTAGCACTATTCCATATGACGAATTTTTTTAATTGCACGAAGGTCGGGAAAAAAAACCTGGCTTATTGTTATGATATTGTTTCGATGTTTGCAAAAGTTGGTTACCCTCATATTTCAGAGGAGTGGCGACTTTTCATCGATGCATCGGTCAACAGCCTTAAAGTCGTGGTTTTTCATATCGGTAACACATATCCAGCTGTCCCGATCGCATATGCCACAAACCTCAAATAAACATACGAAGGCATGGAATTAATATTACAGCTGATAAAGTACCAAGAGCATAATTGGAAAATATGCTGAGATCTGAAAGTGGTCGGATTACTCATGGGTGTTAAGCGTGGATTTCCAACCCACCAGTGCTTTTTGTGTACATGGGAAGGTCGCAAAAGAGATCAACATTACACGGAATTTAAGTGGAAGCTGCGAACATGCTACAAAGTAGGCGTAGAAAGTATAGAAAATCTACCATTGGTGCAGCAATCTCAAATCATTTTGCCACCACTACACAAGAAGCTCGGTCTCGTATCAAATTTTGTTAAAAACCTGGATCGTGAGGGCGAGGCGATTGCAAGTTTGCGCAAAACTTTTCCGAAGTTGAGCGGCGCAAAGATTCATGCAAGTATTTTATTAAGAAGGCATTCAGTAACTTTATTTTTTTTAATGATGTGTATGATTTAAGGTGTTTTCAATGGTCCGTCGATAAAAAAATAGTTGCAAGTTATGAATTTTCATCAAAATTGAATGTTATCGAATAACGTGCATGGAAAGGCACAGTTGCCGTTATTTAGCAGTTTCTTGGCAACAAACGAGCTGCCAATTATAAAAATATTGTTGCAGAAATGATTTCGGCATATGGCGAAATGGGCATATTAATGTCGCTAAAGATCCATTTCCTTCACAATCATTTAGATTTTTTCCCTGATAATTTAGGAGCTTGTAGCGATGAGCATGGCGATAGGTTTCATCAGAACATTGCGGCTATTGAAAAGCGCTTTAAAGGACAAGACAATACGCATATGCTTGGCGAATACTGTTGGTCTATTTGTCGCGATACTGATACAAATGCTTACAAACGCAAAAATAAAAGGCCTAAGTTTCTTTAAAAGCATTGCAATTTTTAATGTAACAATTTTTAATTTTAATATAATAAAATTAATAAAAAAAATTCGGTTTTTTAATGAGCTGAAACCGTACAAAAAAACCGATAACCATTTTTTCAAAAAAAAATTCAGGAAAATCTGAGAATTGATAAAAATCAATTTTTTTTTTTAATTTGACGTGATACAAACATTTTCACGAGTCTGCCTACAAAAATTCTGCTCGATTGGATCACGAAAAAAGGCTTGAAAATCGATTAAAAGTCTTTCACACAGGCGGACAGACGGACACTACGAGGTTTATACTTTGTATGTATGTATATAAAAAAAAATTTTGACGTGTACATGAAAATCGCCGATACACGTGTATTCTTATTTTTTCTCCCCTTTCCGAAAAAATATATTTGGTTCATAGGACAGAACTAAAGCTCGTTTTTGTAACGCAGTGTTATGAGTGTTATCAAAAAAATTAGTATTTAATCAATATTTTCTGATATTTAAAATTTCGATCAAAAATAATAACTTTTTTTTTATTTGACTTTTTTGTTCAGAAATAAAAATCATTTATTGATCTGCCATCAAAAATTAATTTTTATTTCTGAGCTATAAAATTACTCTCAAGAAAAGATTTTTATTTTTGATCAAAAAAATAAAACTCAAGATATTATCATTATTTGTGATGAAAAAAAAGAATAAAAAATAATCGTTAGAACTCATAAAATAACTATATATTCTCTGATCAATAAACAGCAACACACAAAATAAGCATTATTTGAGAGCGAAAAATTAGCACACGAAACATGAATTTTATATATGATAAAAAAATAACTTGATATTTGTATATATATAGAAATCGAAATATAATTATTAGTTATAATTACTATAAGTTTTGCTCAAACATTTGTGTAATGGTAACAAATTCGTAGAGTGCTTGAGAAATTATTCACATGTATGGATATATTTAAAAATGCTCACCGATATTTGAAACTTTTTGATTTGTTTTATTATAAATTAGATAATAACGAAAAACTACACTGAAGATGACACAACGCCGAAACCGGTTTGTCCTAAAACCAAACTTGACAAGGGATGACGAAAAGACATTCCATAATACATCATTTCACACTCTGTTAGAAACAACAACAACAACAGCAAAAGATCAGAATCTAGAAAATAATCATTATTTTCGGTCACTACGTTATTTGTGAAAATCTTCATAAACTTGTATTCTTTATTTTCTTGGAATGGCAAGGCGGAAGAGTTGCACGATGAACAAACTCGTTTGTACCTTAAAGCTTTGTGAGATTGGGTTCGGACTAAGCTATGTGTGGCCCGTGTCTCTTAACTATCTGTGAGAGTGGGCGCATGCTCAATTCCAAAAAAAAATACAATTTTCTAAACATTTTCTAGATTTGTTGTGTTTGAGAATGCTTTAAGAAGGCAATGAATTTCGAATTCTTCTTTATAACTTCAATTGTTTCATGACGTTGAGGAAAATTAATTATGTGAGTTAATCCGGTAATTACTTCAATATAGGAATGGGTAAATTCGATATTGAAGTGCTAGTTTGAAGTTGCAACAAATTATTGTTGATTTTTTAAAATTTTGATGTAAAAAATTTTTATTTGTTGTAAAAAACATTTCTTATATGATTCATAAAAAATGTATGATATATTTTTAAATTTTTTTCTTATATTTTTTGATTTTGCGGAAACTCGGTTGAACTTTTATTTCGATCCATGTTTTGTATTATTTGTATATACTTTTGGTTGTGAAGCTAAGAATAGCGATACGGATACAAGTTCAATTCAATCTCTATTTCGATTTGTGTTTTCATTTTAAAAAACAAAATTTTAAGTTTTCTGTAGAAAAATGGTTGAAAATTCTAAAAATTCTTTTAGATCGAATTTTGCCACCCCAATTGCGAATCGAATAATCGAATGTTGGAGAAATGTTCGAAATTCGGCGGAAAACGAATTTCAACCCCGCACTTATTATCCGTACTTCATATCTAAAGCTGATAGTTCAAATCCCGTCTGTGCCAACAAATCATTTTTAAATAAATAGATCTTGACTACTGCGCCATCTAGAGGATAAGTTAACCTTTCCAAAAACCATTCCAGTAACGAAGACCGACCCGATTCTCGTGGAAACACTTAATGCACTTGAATCTTCGGATTGGTTTTTTCTCTTCATAGTTAAACATATTTAAATTTATCTACTTTCCTCCCTTTATTGCATTAGACACGCTTAGCTATTTGCTATCTTTAGCGTCGCTGCTTATCTCACAACTTCCGCTTGATTTGTATCGTTTTAATTAAACAAAAATTTAATCTAACCTTATGGGTTACATGGTTAACACAACAACAAATTTACGCATACACAAGCCATACAAAAACATGGGTTGCATGCAAAAATTAAAGCCACAAAAGAAATACTTTTGCTACATTTTTTTTTTTCGAATTAAAAAAGGAGCTGCTCCCACACGCATTATACTCGTACGCTGACTATGTACAAAAAGAAGCAAAAAAGGCCTGAGTTTTCCACGAGCGGCTGCTACTGAGGAGTGCCAGTGTTTTTGTGCGACCATTGGGCGTCTTGCTGACCGATTGTTTATTACGTTTCATGCAAGTTTTTTATGGTCAACATGAACGCATAATCTATTATACAGCAACAAGAGCTGCATCAGCGGCAGCATCGTTGCAAGTAAATGCCACCACCACATTTTATGTTGCATATAAAGTTCATAACATTATCTGCCTCAAAATGTATAATAATGTTGCAAGTTGCGAGTTAATTGAGTCATATCGTTAGTGTAGGCGCATGCGCCGCCAAAGAACGGCACGCTGACAACAAACGCACGCATGCATGCACACACACATACATACATATATGTATGTATGTATGCACATATGTATGTAAATAAACTAATTTAAATTTAAGTTTGCGTATTATTTTTATGCTTATAATGAGCGTTGGCAGCCTTGCCTCACAACGTTGCCGCATGCATGCATGCATGTAACATGCTTCACATACATATCTACTTGTACATGCATACTCGTACGTACATATTTACGTGCAACACCGACCACAAATCACATTGCAAGCGGGAGTAGTGGGTGCCACAGCGTGCATAGTTAGCGCCTTTCACAGCTGGGGTTTGAGTCGCTGAAAAATTAATAATTTTCACAAAATCTTTTGGCACTTTGACATTTCGGTTCGCTTTGTTCCGTGGCGTTCACTTTAATTTGGTAATTTTTCTTGGCCACCCTCTCAATGTTTCCCTCATTCTCAAACCTTACCTCACACTCTCTCTCTCTCTCTCTCTCTCTCTCTCTATCTCTCGCTCTGTAATGCATCTTGCGCCCCGTCATTCATGGCAGTTGTTCTAAATCTTTTTGGCCGCCACTTTGACGCCCTCTACTACTTGTGCATGCACCACTTTATGCCGCTTCATTCCTTTGAAAGTTGTGGGTCTTTTGCTGTCGCTGATTCATTTTTCTTCTTTCTTCAGTGACGCGTCTTGCGTGTCGGTTACACTTTTTCTGCTGTTGTTCACTTCCTTTACTGATTCAACATAGTTCCTTCCTTTGTCAGCTTGTTTTTTTTTTATATAAGTGTTTGTTGCTATTGTTGTTTTTGTTTTTTGTTGTTACTATTTTGGTTGCACTTTTCACTGTGAAATGCAAGTTTAGCCCAAAACATATCCAAGATGGCGCCAAGAAAAATGATATGTCATAATTTGTTGGCATTTTCTGTCAACTCAGCGGTTGAGTCAGAGTAAAAAGCAAAGTACATGCATAGAAACTTTGTCTTGACATGTCCTTCAATAAGAGTGAATAATTGTAAAGCTCCAAATTATAGAATCGGCTGTACAAACACAAATCTACATACATTATAAGTATATTGGCATGGTCCTTTTTGATTGCAGCAACAAAACTAAAATACTTGTACATCTAATTTTAAATGGCGTCGAGCCACCCACTATCGCTTCTTCTTTCCCTGTGTTAACCTCAAATGGAGCCTAATCACTTTTGTCCAACACAGATAATTTCTTTCCATTTCAAGAGTTTAAATACTTATCAGCCGGACTTTTATTACCTAAGAATTTTAGGCCTGTTAATCTCTCGTCTTTTTGTGGTACACAAGGTAGGTACCTCGCAGGCCTAGAAACCATAGATCAGTATCTGATCAATTAAAGAATTGAGAACTAATACAGTGTATTGTCTGATAGTAGCTATTACCTTTCTGCAGTGTTTGAAGTACAAGTCATTTACATACATACCCCTATCATAATTTGAAATACGTGGTAGTCCTTCAACTTTATGAAATCTATGATCTTCAATCTCGTTATAATATATGATGTCGATTATTTCAACAATCATAGTTTTGGAAAGTATTCACCACCTGGGCAAAGAAAGTCAAGCTGGAGCTTTGTGCCGATGTCTTTAGCTTTCCTATTCTGACGATTGACTTAGCAAAATCCTCAAGTTAAACAGCCATGGTACATATGTCTCAGTTAGGGTAAGAAATCATATTCAAAGCCATGTAGGTCAGAGAGTAACACTACGAAGTCCAGATGCATCTTAGGGAACCCCTTAAGTGCGGCACAGACAAGCTAACAACAGTTTTTTACCAGTAGTACATCAAATCCTTCATTGACTGTCGTCCCGTGAATGTACTATTTGCAGTCAAACCACAACATATCGCAAGGAAGAGTTTGAGCTTACTCGTGAGATAAGTCCACCATTGAACATAAATTCGACTCATCAAAATGTTTGAATATACCGTCAGAAAACAGACAGTGAACATAATTTCTTCGGCGATTTTAAACTGTTGTTGAATACTAAAAATACAAAGAAGAAGTGCTTGCAAGTTGCTTGATATCAAGTGAGGTTTTAAACAGGCTTTCACCTTATGTTACTCTCCTTGCTATAGGGCTGTTATCGTTTAATGAATGCAATGCTCACACGAGCAAAGAAGCACAAATGTATTTCAGAAAAATACAAATATTATCAGTTCTAACAAATGCACTTTTTTATATGTAGTTTTTTTTCTTAATCTCAAAAGAGTTAACAAATAAACACTAAGTTCCCTCAATCATCGTTGTTTCGGCTCGCTGGTTACAGAAAAACTGTAGAAAAATAAAACAATAAGTTTATGAGTCTTTAAGTTTTAAGCATTTGAATCGTGCAGGGAATCGAACAGGGAATCGAAAACTGAGAGCTTTGAATGTCATACAAATGGAAAATGGATGCAAATGCTTCCAGTCCAGCGTCATTAGTGGAAATAATATCTACAATCCATATCTTACAGTTCTTCAATGTAATTGCAATGTGGTGAGATAATAGGCGTACCTTGAAGTTACTTACCAGATATGGAAATCGCCCACGTTTCTTAAGGTATCCTGAATTCTGAGATCACATCAGCCCATCAGGGCATTTATAGATTCCTACCTTAACTTTTTGGCCAGTAAGTGTTGCCTCAACGCACATTGCACTTGGCACATTTTGTCTCCCAACTTATTACTGACCGCACCTTTCACTTACATACCTCAATATTTACGTCGCAACGCCTCTATTCATCGAACCAAACACTCGTAGTGACGTGACGATATCCTTAATTGGGGCCATTATGTCAGCTGGCACATCGCTCACAGACATGTTACGCGGAGAAGAGCATCTAAAAAGATTGCGCAACAATATCTTAAACGATACGCAGCTTTCAGATTTGCGCTTTCGTCGGACCCGTGATCAGCTCACTACATATTGTGAAGAGGGGCAACGCGCCCTCATGTCTTCTCACACTAGCCAAGCCGGCCTCGATGCGTCTGTCAGTCAATCCATCCAAACGACGTTCATTCAATAGTTTATTGCTGCTGCACACTTATCTGTCCATTTGTGTAGTGGAACATTGTAACACTGCGTGGCATTGATGGCAAGAGACGATCAAATCTTGCCAATTGAAAATGAAATTGAAATTGAAAAATTTCACAAAGCGAATCTCTAAGGTCGCATCAGCGCCAGTGACAATGCAACACAGTGGTCGCCAACGAGAGCTGCGGCTAACAACTCGGCGGTCAAAATAATGCGCACATCATGCGAATGAGATGGTTTGTAGGCAAGAAGTTACGAAATATCGTACTAAGATACTCAACGTTCGAGCCCGCGGTGAGCCGATAGATAGTTGTCGGCGGCGATATGTTGATAATGATGCGGCGAATGGCAGCAGCGACAATGTTGCTGTCGTAATTACGTGGCCACCGCCGGCACTGTCGCTCTATTAATGCGCTAGCATTCTATTGTTTTTTGCTGTAATTGCAACGGCTGAATAGTTGCTGGCTGGATCCACCGCGCTCGCTGTGTAAATGTGGGATGCTTTGATTGTGCCTAACGCAGTGTGAGCTTCATTACGCAGTGTAGCGTTGAACGCGCGCAACAATTGAACTATCGCCTGCTGATGACGTCGCGTAAATTTTGCATGTTGCCAGCTGAGGTGGAGTTTGTATTTGAGTAAGCTTAACGCTTAGCTGTGAGCGTATTTGTGTTTGTTCGCCAGTTGTCACTGTCATGGGTGCCATGTCAGTCTCCTCGCAGCCATTGTTAGACACACAGACAGTGGCGGTGACGCTTGTCAACTGGAAGCGCCAGTCAAGAGATGCACTTGCTGTGTATTTAAAAAATAAATAAATGGTATGTGCGATGAAAACGCGTAATTTCAGTTGCTACTACTTTCGATTGTATGTACAATCGAAATGCAATGTACTCCATGTAGCTCTGCGCCATGTGTCTGGTGGCACCACTGCGTCTGTCTATCAGCACGTCAACACGCTGAATGCGCGTGTCAATCAAGATGAGCCGCAACGATATGGCGTTATTCGAATTATTGTCGCTTCTACGAAGTGTAGTGATTTTCGGTGAATGAATTTTTGGGGTCCACATTTCCATACTTTCACTTATAAAAGTGCCGCTGGAGTTTCTAAGAGTATTTTATGTGAGACTGCGATTCTGGCTTTGCTTAGAGAGCTCCTAAGACGCGTTTTAGATGTGAAAAAGCGCTTGCTGTATTGAAACAAAATTTGCAAAATGTTTTTTATTTATTTAATAGTTTTTATATGAAATATAATTTATTTTTGTAGATAGCACGTAGACGGCGTGATCGTTTTCGTCTCATTGGAAATGTTGATTTTGCAATTTATTACCGCCTCTGCAGAACATAACAGATAATAGGATTTCACAGGCATATCATAGCACAGATTATGATAAGATATCATGAGAAAACATAACGTAACATAACATAAAGTAGCGTGACCTAACATAACAAAACATGACATAGCATAACGTAACGCACCATACACCATATCATAGCATACCGTATATTAACATATCATAAGAAAACATAACGTAAAATAACATAAAGTAGCGTAACCTAACATAACATAGCCTAACATAACAAAACATGACATAGCATAACGTAGCGTACCATATCACAACATATCATGAAAAAACATAACGTAAGATGCCTTAACTTCCCTGTCATTTCCTCGCGAAATAAGAACGTATTCAAACTATGTCTATTGATATGTGTATGTACAACATATATTCATCTGCTTGCTTTAAGGAAACCCTTCATTGTGCGAATTCGGACGAAACACCACCAGATCGAATTGAGTTAATCAAATTCTACTTTTAATATTCAAAACTATGTTTGAACGATTCTTTCAGAAATTTTTAAGCAGATTACTTTAGAAATTAGCAGATCCAAATTTGCTATACGTCCTTCTGCTGGTGAAAGCGCGTTGTAATTTTGCTTGTATCTTGAGTAAAGTTGAAGTTGTCATGTTGTTATCACATCACGGCAACCACTTTAATGTTGTACAAATAGCAACCCGTTCGAGTGCCGCACCAACGCTGAACTCATACCTCTGATGTTATTGTACTTGTTTCGAATAATTGTTTATTAAATTAAAAAAAAAAAAATAAGGAAAAAAGCGCCAAAAAATGTAAGAAACATAAAGAAAATGTAGTTAAATCGGCAGGCAAGAATCAGACAGAAAAATTGCAACGAAGACATAACGGCGCCATACGCTCGTGCAACTCAAACAACTTCTTCACCTGTCGCTTGAAGGGTAAGTAAAAAAAAATTATATAGAGCCAGCAAATTCCGACAGAACGTGCCACTGGCGTTGGCGCGCAACACAATGTGCCTGCAATGACGTTTGTTTTTGCCAACGAAGGCGTAATGTTGTCTACCAAGCAGCTCTCGCTTGCCGCCTGCTTCTTTAGCTGGCACAATGGCAAAGCTCACTTTTGGCCATTTATCGGTACAACATTTGGCGAAAAACATTGAAAACTTCAGTGGTGGCGGGAGCGTCTTGATTGGTGGCTGGCGAGGTGGCGGCGGTTTCGGCACTTTGGCAGCAGGGATGATGGCGCGTGCTTTTCGGCAGTTCGACAGTTGCTGCTTGTATGTTCAATGTATGTATGTATATATGTATGTAAGCATGTATGTAGTACGTTGATTGAGCCTACGCGCGCGCTTCTTGCTTTACTGTCTTCGATTTTATTTGTGTTTTTTCGTTTTTATATCATTTACTCGTAATTTTATTCGTAATATTTTCTCCTTGGTTCGCTTTCTTTATTGCATTTCACTCCTTTTTGCATTCTTCCCTTGCACATTTTTTTGCTTTTGGCAATTGGACGCGGTGTAGACCCACTGCCACTCGTTACTTACGTATATCTACTTAGTTCCGCATATTGCCAGGTTTTTGCCAGCGTTCTTCCGGGCCCCACTGCACCGTGGCGTACTCTACCGCACCGCACCGCTTTGTTTATGCTTGGATTTTTCATATGTCAACTATAAACGTAAATTTTACTGCTGAATGACGTTTAAAGTACGCGAAATTTTTGGCAATTCCACTCAAGTGCTCGTGCACGGCGCTCGCCTCCACGCACGCTTCTTCCATCTTACACCTTTCACCCTCTGGCACCGGCCGTTATAGCCGTTGTTAACGGTGGCTGCGCTGCCTTTAGTGTCTCAAAAATATTTTGGGGCCTCTTCCATTACCTCACATTGCTTGAACACGGCTTGTTGATGTTGGCCCTTAATTTTGGCATTTTTGTTTGTTCGTTTCATTTGTTTCATTTTTTTTTTGTTTTGCTTTGGTTGTTGGCATTTTGTAATCCTTTTCCTGTTTTGGCGGTTTTGGTTTCATTTGCTTACAGTCGCTTCGGTTGATTTCAGTATGGTCTGGTTTCGTTTGTCGTCGAGTGTTGTTGTTTCCGGATTAATTTTTGGTATTCCATTCTGTACGTCCGCCACGCGCCCGCTTCTGTGTCTGCTCTAAGAATGGGACAATTTTATTCCTTTTAATTTAGTAAAGTGGCTTATTAAGGCATATCACGAGGTTCACCACGACAACACAAATGACTGCACAGCGACGACGACGTCGACGACAAGGTTGAAGATGAGGTTGAGGATGAGGAAGACGAGGCTTATCGTTTGCGCCATTACCATTTTACTACATATATGCACTCTTACTAAAAATATTTTCTCTGCTCTATAATTTTTATTTACAAAGCTTTGTAACTGTTGTTTGGCATTTGTGTATATCTGCTCGTCGTCTATTTTGATTTTATTTCGCTTTGTTATTTTTCCTCCAAGTTTTTGCCAAATATTCAGTCGTCGTCGACGTCTGTGGCCTAACGAAGGTTACCAAAAACCAAAACAAAAAAAAAAAAAAAAATACTGTAAGAAAACGCCAACAAACCAAAAAAGTCGAAAGTAAATGATTTAAAATTGAAGTGCCCCAGAAAGTATGAAGACATTTAACTATTACTGTCATAATAGTTCTTTAAATTCAGACGTAATAAAGAAACATTTCAGGTGAAAAATACAAAATTACTCAAATTTACCGGATTTTAAGTAAAGTAATGCGATGACTGCTTTTGAAAGTCATAGCTTTCATAATTCTCTTCTAGAATTCCTCCAAAGACACGGTGGATCTACGGCGAGGAATGAGGGAACTTTGTAATAATAAAATGATAATAATAAAAAATTCAATTTATCAAAGAATATTACTTGGATTAGTAGTATCTTTAATGACTAACTGATTCCAGGAATAGCGCGAGCTAAAAAACAAGTTGTAGGCACTTACTTGATAAAAATACATGCCCTTATAAATGAACCGCGTTATATTATCAAACGTAATTTTTCGAAAAAATGAATTTCCCCCAAAAAAAAAGCGTGCAATTACTTACTACTAAAACTCAAGTGACATTTAATGACTTATGGTACCACATGAAAGTTCTATCAAATATTTACAAAAGCAGAAGAACTAGCCGAATAATTGAACATAGACGTAAAGAAACCAAAAACTTGTGGTAGACAAGCAAGACGAAAAAGTTACGAAACGTATAATTGTGAAGATTTCTCCAGAGCCTCAATGTACATTCCTCTATTGAATAATATTGTAGATGATTTGAAAATTCGAATTTCTCAGGAAGTTCTGGATAGCATCCCTAAGAATGTGAATAGTCGACGGTTTGATACTTCGGTTTGGCAATCTTTTAAAGAACTCAAAGAACCTCCTATAGCTTAGACTCAATGGAGAAATGACCCATTGGCAGGTGCATTGGAAACGCAAGGCAACCCAGATTACTCAAAACAAATCGGAAATCCAGCTAGTGCTTTGGAAACCTTGAAAAGTTGTGAGGAAGATGTTTATCCAACTATTCACACTTTACTAAGAATTTTTTGTAGAATTTGCGTCACAAATGCTAACACCGAGCGCTCTTTTTTTAACAATACGTTGTCTGAAAACGTGGCTCAGAACGACCATGCAACTAAAAAGCCTGGTCTAGCACAACCCCATATTCATCATGATATTGTAGTGAAACCAAAAGATATCGTCGAAGTGTTGCAAACCTTTTTTTTTGCAAAAGTTTTGTAATTCGGGTTTCAGTAGTCAGCTATTTTTCATAGTTAATTAATAAGAGTATATTTTTTACAAGATGGAGAGGTTCTGCCATCCAAATACAATAAGATATACCAATAATTATAGTTCGAAAAATTGTATCTTATAACTTGCAAGATGAGTTAAAAAAAATTAAATATATATAAAAGCCTTTTGAACTAAAATTAAATAAGATAACTATCATACATATGTATATAGACTCTAAAATTTTTTCACACAGAGTTCCTCCCCCAAAATCAAGATTACGATCCGTCCTGTCCAAAGAACAACAATTTTTGTTTTTAGAAATTCTTGGTATAATAAATGATCCTAAACGATCAACACTCCACAATTCTCCATTAAAGTGTACATTGTTTGAAGTTTATAAAATACTTAAAAAAAAAATACTAACCGCATAGACCCCGTTCGAATGAAAACCCATATTTTGCGATGTCTGAGTTTAAATACGTTTATTGCTTCAAACTAACATGTTGAGCAAACGAGTGCTATAATTTTTTTAGTTGTGTTTCTTTTGCATACAGTATGCGAAGTGAACGTATGTATATGTATGTATATGTATGTATGGATGTCTGTATGGATGTATGTATATATACAAAACTGTTTGACCTGCAGAACAAATACATATCTACATGTACGAACAAATTATTGTGTAAAAAAATATTGATTATTGTTTTCACAGGTGTTTTGACGATTAACGCTGCCTATTTTAGCTAAGTTTTACGGAAAAAACAATAATAATTTAATGAAAGTACATGGAACTAAATTGGAAAAAAAGATACTTCGCAGAACTGTCGATTGAATTTTAAGAGCGTCGGTGGTGTAATGGTCAGCATAGTTGCCTTCCAAGCAGTTGATCCGGGTTCGATTCCCGGCCGACGCACAGTTTTTTTGCTCATAAATCATAGTTTTGTCCTTTTTTAATTGCTTATGCGGCATTCCATATTATTTTTATTGGTCAAAACCTCCGTTTGCGCGAATTATGGATATGTTGCAGAGGATGTTCTAAAATGTATGTAAATGCCAAACAATTTTTTTTACTTAAGTTATGGATATTTAATAAAAACGTAAGGTGCCCCAGAGTAAGTACTTTTTTATAGGCAAAACCAGAGACTTATAAGAAATATTTTTTTTTTGTCGTCATAAGTTGTAACAAACAAGCTTGCTTAATAAATGCATGTGCTCAGCGAAGCAATGTCTAAAAAAACCAATACATTAATATCTCAGGCCCAATAAGGAGAGACCCTTTAAAAATTTTGTCAGTTTGTTCTTTGATAGAAACATATTTTTTTTTAATTTTAAAATCTTGAAAACATAATTTTTCAGCAAATTGATTTTGTTGATTAAAAAAGTTTATATAAAAAAAAATTTTTTAATCTCTGACTTCATAATTTTGTTGATAAAACTAATATTTTCCGAGCTATGAAGTGATAAAAAATTGTTTTTTTTTTTAATTTCCGGGCGTTCTGTTATTTCTCATGAGTTTTTCTTTAACATACTCAATATACTCGATAATTAAAAAAAAACTTGATTTTTCATTGAAATGTATGTAAATGTAAAATTTTTTAAAAACAGAAAATTGGTTTTTTCTTTTATTCTCAGTTTTAGTATGCACGCACGCTTATGTGTATTTTGTTCATTATAATACGAGTAAGTCCTGAAAACTTAAAATAATTTACATATCAACAACTAAATTTTCTAGTACGTATTTCTTCCATTGGTACACGTAAATTTGTATAACATTAGTGTGTCCGAATTCACCATGTTGCGCTATTTACCTGCTTCATGTTTTGCCTAGAAAATTGCAATAATCCAAATCATTTCCTAATTTTCAAATAAATGCCATATTTTGTCAAGTTTGGTTTATTAATATTTTTACCTTAATTTCACTGTTTTCCTATTAAAATTGAGTTTTTTCTCTAGCAAAAGCCATCTAAACCCAAATTTGCAACATCTTAGAAAGCATAAGATAATTCAATAATATTTCTTTAAAATTTTAGGTTTTTTTAACTCTAGAACATTTTTAAGTATTCAGTTATGTAGCGCATATATTGTTGGTCAGGTTAAATTTTAAGTCTTACAAATTGCTCGCTTGTGTATGAACATACTTTGCCTAGAGTATTGCGTTCTTTTTCTATACAAAAAAAAATTTTTGAAAACAAATCCGGCAAAAAAAGGCTCAATACTCATTTTAAGCACTTGAAATTTGCACTAATTTAAATAAATTTTTATGCGATAAAAAAACATCAGACTGCAGAAATGTCTTAATGTTTTTTTACGGCAGAAATTTTTATGAAATATTTATAATCAATTTCATATGAGGTTTACAGGGGATATTTTGTGGCAATAGAAAAATATTATACATACATACGAGTACATTAAGTAGGTATTTAAACATGGGATTTTTTAACTTTATGCATTTAAACAAATAAGTATTAAAACAATTATCAAAAGCAAACGATAATTTTTACACACTTGAAATTTTTACAAAATTATACTAAATTTTAAATGACTTTAATTTTGTATGCTATTTTTTTTTTAAGTTTGTAACTATGTTAAATACTTTTTTTTTGCTTAGTACAAAGTTTGATAGTTGATTTTATATGGATTTCGTTAGAGAATGAACTGTATAATAAATGAAAAGTAATGGAAATTAAATTAATGACATATAAACTAGCAAAATGTAAGTTTATATTGTTGCACTTCTCTTATTATAATCGCCACGAACATACGATTATATTTATGGTTAAACTCACAGCTTAGACACTAGTATATGCTTTGTTTAGATGAATTAAGAAAAATTAAGTAAAAAAACCTTTCGGCGTTGTGTCATTAGCACTCGTTGTTGAATATTGTCAAACGGTTATTAAATTTTGAAGTGTCGAATATATAAATTTACTGTGCTTATGTTAGCTTACACAGTACAACATTTTTCAGTTCATTGATTGCCAACTTAATTCTGTATGTGAAATTAGACCCAAAAAGAATAATTTCTGCATCATTCGTTTTGTCTTCTTACCTGCAAAAATATTTTTTATATCGATTTTAAGTTAGTACTATCGTATAGGGGAATTTATCACGTTTTAGGCCCTGTTGTTTGACATAGCTTGACAGCCACTAGCCCGATTTAGTTGAAATAAATTTTTAAAAATTTAGAATTACAATTCCCTTATATAAGCGCATGAAGAAAAATATTTTTTTTTTTAAATTCATAAAAAATACAAAACGGAAATAAGTTTCAAGTCTAGTTACTTTTTCGCAAAGTCACATAACCTATGAGCAAAATGAGACAAAGATCATGAAAATCGATGCACGCGTTTCGCTTTTATTCGCAATTGAGTAAAGGTATGCATTTCAAAAATTTGACGATACAGACTCAGACCATGAATATGAACAACCTACGAAGAAAACAAGATCATCAGAACCACAAGCGTCAACTTCTGCAAGGAAAAAGTAACTAGACTTGAAACTTATTTCCATTTGGCAGGTAAGAAGACAAAACGAATGATGCAGAAATTATTCTTTTTGGGTCTAATTTCACATACAGTTCTCAGAATTGAGTTGGCAAATCATGTGTTGTACTGTGTTACTTTTAATTAAGTAGCAAAAAATTCACAAAAATGCATTAACTTAAGAAAAGCTTTATCTAATACAAAATAGTAATTTCTTCGATAAAAAAAAGCTTTGTAAATATGCTGTCGTTGATTTCGAAAAACAAAAAAAAAAATTACTCATGAGGATCATCTTCCAGCATCAAGAAAGAATGATCAAGTTATATTAAAAAAAATACTTTACATATTAAGTCCTTTTTTTATACCCGAGCGTACTTGAACACAAGGGTATTATAACTTTGTTCACATAACGGTTGCTTGTAACAGCAAAATATAATCGTGATAGATATAGACATATACATATGTATATACCAAAATGTTCAGAATGAAAAGAGAAGTCGATTTAGCGATGTCTATCTGTCCGTGCAGACGATAACTTAAGTAAAAATTGAGATATCTCAATGAAATTTGGTACAGGGTAGGTTGGTATTGAAAATGGAAAAGATCGGTCAATAACCACGCCCACCTCCCATATAACGGAAGTTTTTGAAAAATGTAAAAACTCCATTTTTTCCGTATCCACTAAAACAAATTGAGTGAAATTTGGTATTTGGAGAGATTTTGAACTAAGAAATTTGGTATTTATGAAATTTTAAAAAATGTGCGTTGCCACGCCTACTTATGAACAGTTTCTGTATCTCGATAACGGTGTAAGGTATCGTCACAAAATTTGGTGGACATATTTCCCTTGGTATCGGTATTATTATCGTAGAAAATTTTTAAAATCGGATCATAACCACGACCATCTCGCATATAACGGAAGTTTTGGAAAATGCAAAAACTTCATTTGGGTATCTAATAAAACGAATTGAGTGAAATTCGGTATTTGGAGCGATTTTGAACTAAGAAATCAGATATTTATGTAATTTTGAAAAAATGAGCGTTACCACGCCCATTTATAAAAAATCGTCTGCTGGTATCTCAATAACGATGTAAGGTATCTCAAACAAAATTTGGTGAACATATTGTCCTTGATATCACCTCAACAATTTTTGAAATCGGACCATAACCACGCCCAACTTCCATATTACGGAAATTTTGAAAAAATGCAAAAAACTTCGTTTTTTTAGTATTATGTAATTGGAAAAATTTTAGTAAAGTTTAATACCAGCTGCAATTTGAAACAAAGAAACGGGAATTTTATGATATTATGGGCACCGCTCATAAAAAATACATAGCGAGGGTATATAAAAATCGGTTTCGCCCGAATTTAGCATTTCTTAATGTTTTTGCTTATTTTTAGAGACTAATTGGATTTTTCGCCAGAAACATTCTCATTATTTGCATAAGTATATTTGAAAATTCAACCGAAGTTTAACTTTATTGGCTCTAGCTCTGCACATGTTTAGACAAATAACACATGTAAAATAGTTCAAAATGCAATCATATTTCAAAAATAATTTTTTTGAAAAAAATTGATAGTGTTAAAGAACAAAAAGATATTCCAAAACGGCACTCACTTAAACAAAACGTATACCCGCTACCAAACAATAACCTTTTTGAATAATTTTTTTCTGCTAGTCAACCGGTCCAATTTATTTACATACATACATCCATACATATCTATAATTATTCCAACGAACTGGCATTTTTACTGGTATAAGCTGATGCAGGAGCGGTCAATTGACACCTCGTGAGACATCGCCATGCTAGAAAGTGAACTATTAGTATTCTAACTCACGACTAATATACACATTCACATACATAGGTACATACTCGTGCGTGTAAATGTATGCATGTGTACATCTTAAACTTTATGAACTGATACAAACATTCATACAAGTACACAAAAATCTGTTAGCTAATCGTTTATTATTAGCACGCTTAGCAACAGTTGTCTTACTTGGACCGAAGCAAAGTGAAATACCTTGAAAACATAGATACTATTTACAGACATGTCTACATATGTATGTGTGTACTTATGTGTATGTGTGTATGATGTAGATATCGCTTAGCGAAAATAATTGAACAATGCTAGAAAAATGCTAAATGCTGGTATCGCTTGCACACACAGGCATACACACAAACATATAAAAATATTTTAAACGTGAATTGTGACGCTATGTAGCCAGACTATGCTCAACAGCTGCGGTGTCCGAGTGGTTAAGGAGATGGACTTGAAATCCATTGGGTTCTACCCGCACAGGTTCGAATCCTGTCCGCAGCGAGAAATAACTTTTTTATGCGCCATACTTTCGTATCGATGAATATTGATGAGTTTATTTGGCTACAAATATTTACCCCCCCCATATTTCGCTTTCTGCAATAGCAGCAGGTAAAATATATAAACAAATTTAATGAAAAACTAATGAGCAAAAGCATACGCGCGTGATTATGTATGTAGGTACTCGTATATATATTAAATGCATATGTATGTATGTACTAATACAAACTATATGGCGTAAATATAAAATATGTGTGACTTACAAAATCACTGCTTTATTCAGCTTTACTCAGTTGTATGCATACAAATTAGGCATGTCAATCCCGGCATCCCGGCCTTTTTCAACTCACAAATATCCCGGGATCAGTCAATTTAAATCGCGGAATTGCAGAAAACATTGAATTTAAAGTTTTTTTTTTTTTAATTTATAATTTTCATTTTTTTTTTTTTAATAAACCTCATATGATTTAAAACAAAAAAAACCGATCGAACAAAATAAATAACACACTAAACATACTTTACAGAGTTGTATTCAAATAAGAAAATTTAACATGAGAAACAAAAACAACAAGTTTACAACTGTTGTATTACGATAACACAATACGACAACTAACACGGCTTGTTAACTATCTAAACGCTTTGTTTTGCCCTTGCCGTTATAAATGAGCTTGAGAATATACATACTTCTCGAGTAGAAAATAAGGCTTGCTATGAAAGCGATGCTAATAGAACTGACGGCGAGGTGCTTGAAGTGGATAAGGCAGAAAGTCTCAAAATAAATTGCCTCAAGTTTTAACGAGCAGCTCGCAAGGTCCAATTTAGGTTCAATAAGGAATAATTCTACATCGCTCAAAAGAGAATGGGTGATGTATTTAATTTTTACTTGATGTATTTTTTTTTTACTAAATGGTAATACATTAATATGTATTATTGGTCTCAGACAGTAATTAAAAATAAGTTTATGTAGGTACAATTGCTTCTGTACCAAATATTTATGTATATTTGTACTTAAAGTTTAAATTATTTAGTGTGTGTAAAATTCTACGTTTATTTATTTTTTTATTATTGAAAAGACCAATACAAACATACATGAATTACAACAAATCGTTCTTTGTTCTATTAATGTAAATTTATATACTTCTATAATACAACGATTACAAACATGTTACATTTTTTGACAAATTAAAATGTACGAATCAAAACTTCGTGAAATTCGGGATCCCGGGATTGTCCCGGAATTTGTTTTCAGATCTCGAAAATCCCGGGATCAATAAAATGACCAAAATTTACATCCCTAATACAAATATACATAAGTTATTGTACATATTAGCGCAATCAATCTCGAATCATTTTAACTATCCCGTCCACGGGATCCAAAGTAATGCCGTTGCATACATTTAAAACTCGTAATAACCTCCTGTTTTTCTTAAGTTGTTTAAAAATTAATTGTTATTAAGTAAATGTTAATCGAATACTTCATGTTTTATAAAATATAGAAATTTCCATTTGGAAAATACAACATAAAGAGAGATTGTTTACATTTCATAAATGTTTTTAAGATATGTATGTATGTATGTTAAGTCACTGAAAAAAATAACCAACAGTATTCGATGTAAGGGCCTGCTAATTAAGTACAATATTCAACAAAAAAAATTTCACCAGACTCAGTTCAACAATCAATGTATGATAAAATTTATTGAACTAGCACTGAACGTGCTGTGAAATGTTCAGTTGTTTCTAGAAATCAATTATACATATATATAAAACTTTGTTTAAATTAGATTATATAAGAGTATCAACTCAAAATATTGCATTTTTGATATTATGTACCAAAAAAAAGTTCACAGTTATTTCATGTCATTATTTTAATGCACTGTATCTCTGAAAAAGAAATGGACGAGACAACATAGAAGCTGCAAGGAGACTGTAAAACAAAACTAAAAAAATTTATAAATTTCTTTACATCTTCGTTTTATTAATAATTTCTTGAATTACTTATCTTTTCTTAATAATATATTTTTAAAGTCAGGTATGAAATATATTAATAGTTGTGATTAGCTAAAAGAAATATAAATATTATAAAACAAATTTAAAAAAAAAATTTGAATACTGTAAACTTTCCATAAATTCATTTAATTTTATACACTTTGCTTTATTAATAATTGACTGACTTTACTTTTTTAATGAATGTGATTAAATAACAAAAATATATTTGTATATTAAAAAAGAAAACTAAAAAAGTATGCACTTTTCTTAAATGATTTAACATTCTTACACCTTACTTTAATAATTTAATAAAAATCCCGACGGGTTTATCCCTCCATACCCGCCCGACCGACGCGAAGGGCGCATCCGTATGACGCATGGATATATTAAAAGAAATTATTTTATTTTCATACATATACAAGAATGCTGTGCCAAGTCATGAAAGGCAAAAGTTTGTTAAGTGTCGAGATCTAAAACGGTTCAGCTACAGAACTTATCAGCTTATCAGCTAATCAAATAGTAATATATGTATATGTATGTATGTATCAATTATTGAGAGCATTGAGTGTAGTTTTCTTTATGTAAAAAAGTGAGTCTGAAATATCAAAAGAACCGGAGTGAGTGTTAAAATCCTGACACAAACTACGGAGTGGCTCATTTAACTCAAAATTACTTTTACAAGGCTTCAGAAAGAGAGGCCGGAAAAGTCTTGAAATTCTGGAGGGAACTTTAGTTTTATTTCGCCAAGAAGAGATGGGCTAGAGATCAAGTATGTCAGTAACTTGACCAAAAATACAATGCCTAGCATTTCTCTGCGACTAGCAAGCGTAGGAAGATTAATGAGTTTTAAACGACTTTTATATGGCGGCAGGTTGTACTGAGAATCCCAACGAAAGTTTCTTAAAGCAAAAAGCAGAAATTGTTTTTAAATTGAGTCTATTGGGTCGGAATGAACTTGATAGCGCGTGTTCCAAACAACAGATCTATACTCCAGTATTGGCCTCACTAACGTTCTGAAAAGAGCCTTCGTAATGTATTCTTTTGACCATCTTTTTAAAAACGCAAAAACACCTTTGACTTTGTTAACTGTAACATTTATGTGAAGATTAAAATTAAATTTCGGGTCCATTATTATTCCAAGATCAACAAAGTTAAACACTTTTTATTTTTAGGTTTTTTGATATCAAATGAATGGTTGTGATTTAATAATTATTTCTGTTATTCGCAAAAACAATTGAAAACGTAAAGGAGATTTGTACTGCGTTTTAGATCGTTTTTCCTTTCGAAATATCTGCATGAATTTTAGGAATTTTTTCTAGTGGATTTGCTCGCTTCCAACTCTCCTACTCTTTACTATGGAAGTGCTCACTCCGTGTTCAGGTCTTCTTTAGTTCAACGAATTTCCCTTTTCGTTCAGCAGTTTTTATATAGTTCGTTTTTAGCGAAATTTTTATATAAAAACGATTGAGAATATTCAGATTTTGTAACTAAATCCCTACTGAATATTCAGTAGGAAAGATTTGCAGTTTTCCAGCTAAAAAATACTATTGAATGATACAAACAATAATTGAAAAATTCGCTGAAAAAAATGCTCAACTTCAATGATATAAGCAATTGGAAAAGTAGTTTCAATAAAGTCTTTCATTGATGAATTTTATAAACAAAAAATAAAATAAAAACCAAAGATAATTTTTATTTGTTGAATATTTAAATACAAATCATATAAACTAACTTTCTTACTTACGAAAGCATAAATAAATTTGAAAAGACATTAAAAATAGTAATTATAATTCGAGAAATCTTAAAATAAACCAAATAGAAGCCACTCAACTAAATTGTAGAAGTTTTACTCAGAATTTACTCTAAATTTTTTCGTTTTTAAATAAAATGAACTAGTGAACAATTTTTTGTGTTTAGCTGATTATTTTAATAAATCAGTGAAAATCTCATGAATACGGAGTTCTAATCGTGGGATTTCGGGATTGAGTACACCATTACAAATACTTTTTTTTTTAAGTGGTTTTGGCATAGCAATAGATAAGATTTTTTTTTATGAGAAAAAATTTGATAGGGAAATTTTTAAGTTCAATTCTTAGTTACACGTACTCTGTTCACAAACCACATATTTACAGATTTGAGCACTTTATTTTACTTCTATTATTAAAAAATATTTTTCACTTAAAATATGGTAAATTTGATAAGAAACCTCATAAACACCTTTTTTTTAACTATATTCAAATGTGCAAGGGCTTAACAAAAATTCTTCAAAATTTCGAATTTAAAGAAAAAAAAATTTTCAAGATTTTTTTGAGATTTTGTTGAACTAAAATTAAATTTAATAATTCAAATTTTTTTTTTTAAGTTCGAAATTTTTATAAATGTTTTCTACATTTTTTATTAAATTTAATTGTGTTTGTTAGAGAACTAACGATGTTTAAATTGAAAAATAATTTTTAATAATTGGAAAGAGGTGGTTTAAAAGAACAAGAATTCAATACAAAACAAATAACTAAGGCATTTTATAACTATTTTTAAAGAGAAGTTTTTCTCTATACAAAAAAGAGCATGAACCTTTAAGAAAATCTCAAGACAAATGTGTTGCATAACTGCTTGTTTTTTTTTTCTACTTGAGTTTTCTTCTAAAGTTTGTATATTTTATGAAACTGATATTAATAAAGCAATAAAGTTTAAGACGTTAAAATATGAAAACATTCAGATTAGGTATTATTTTAGACTTATCATCATTTTAGATTTATCACGAATGTGAGGTTAAGAGCGGCAGTTAATTTTTTTATGCTAGGAAAGTTGAAAAATCGTAAGGAATATTTTTATTGACTCTGTTCTTTCGTCGGCCCTCTTTGAACCGAACTGCAAGTGTGCATTTTTAAAAATGCTTGAAAGCCTAACAGAAAGAATTTTTTCGAACAGCAAAAATTAAGTTGTGTACCACACAGTAACTTAATGTGTCCAAAGAACAAATAAGAGAACAAAAAAAAAACGCACTACAAATACAAACTTTTTCGTAGAAGCAATTCAGTCCCCTGATCAGCTTGTGTGCAGCTACCAATCACTCGCATGCCCATGGATGGTCCATTTGCGCGTAAAAATTCATATATTCAATGATACATACATACATACATGTGTATGTTTGTACAACCCTGAATAAATACGACAACACACACCAATATAAACGTGGAAATGAAGCACCCATGTATCCTTTGGATACGTGTTGTCCATAATGCCCCTTGTTGCATTTGCCAACCAACCAACGCACACTTGTATGCTGGTGATATTTTACATTGTTGCTGCTGCGACAACACAAAAGCTGCCAATATGCATATCGACAGCCGGAAATGGCAAGTGAAAAAGAGTGAACCAAGGCGCAATTGTAGGGAGAAGGAGAGAGGGCGACGGGCAGTGGTTAGCTAACACTGACTATTCAAGGGACACAAATGTCGATGAGGTTGCAGAGCTTGCACGGTATCTACGAGTAAGTTGCGTTGCGCTGTGCAACACCCCCAGGGAGGCCTATTTGCTGTGTCAGCAACTTGATTTTATCCTCTTCCGTTCGCTTAGAGTGTATGTGTGTGTGTGTGTGTGTGCGTGTGTGTATGTATTTGAGTTGCTTTTTTGAGGCCACCTGCATTGGAATTTGCGCAGAGATGCTGAAATGCTGGTCCTTCAAGGCACATGTGAATTTACCTCACAGTCGATTTGGCATGTGTGGCAGGTTGATTGTGCAGCTCGGTGGTGAGACAAAGTGAGTTTGCGACGCAGCGGACAGGCCAACTAGCAACGCCAAAGTTCAAATCTATGAATATGTGATACATACGTACACATATACATGCCCTTATACATATGTATATACACTCATATATGTACATATTCACCGACATCTCCTGTGTTAGCTAACTTCACAGTCCTCCCTTCCCTCGGCGCGCCTAAACTATTTGCTACCACACACAAATTGTTGCACGTGCGCACAAAAGAGAGAGCCAATGCCTATGTAAGTGCGCTGCAACATGTGTTAATTAAGCCAAAGGTAAACCCTTGGCGAGCAAGCGAAGGGACGAAAGCTGAGAAAGAGAGAAGGTGAACGGCTGAACGGCTGAACGGAGGGCAAGTGTAGGCGATGCGCCAGCAATTGATGACAAGTGTTAGGTGGCGACCCATCGTTTGTGTTGGTGGACGTGCATTGGAGCATTCGTAATGAATGCTGCATGCGTCTGCAGCGCGGCCACTTGCACAACTGTTCCAACGTCTCAGCTTCTGCTACGCCTACGCTAACATTTTGGTTGGAAACAAAGGGCCTACCAATGCGTCGGATATTCGTTAGTGGGTGGCCGGTCTGGCGGGGCGAGCGGATTTCATTACAACGAGACAGGGTTGTAAGCATCTACGACATTTGTATGCTTGACGGGATGCATCGACCGACTAGTTGTAATGGTGTTGAGTGGTGGCAATTGCATAAGTACACCTTGAATGTGCATATGTGGCTGAGTTTGTGAGTGTGTGGCAACAACCGAATCGATAACAATCAACTGGAATAATTCGAAATTGGAAACTACACACAAAATGGTGCCGAGCTAAAGAAAATAAACCAACAAACATACATTCATATGTATGAAGAAAGAAAGAAAACTCACAGAATTGGAAGAACAATACCAAATAAATAGAAAATGAAGTGATAAACGATGGATTTGGACAATGGTGAAGGTGATAGGAAACCAGGTGGATGGGAAGGCGATCGACAGGAAACGGGATGTGAAAATATGTACGGCTGGGTGAACCGATAGGAGTAAAACATTTCTGTAGATGTGTGTGAAACTAAGCGAGATATACTGATTATAACTACAAGAAAAATGAGGGCTTACCTAGTAGTCTTTACAATATGTGGTGATTTGTATATACTATTAAAGCATACTTATTGATCTGAGTAGTATTATATCCAAGTATATAATAGGTACATATTGGCATCCTAAAAAAGAGTTTTACTTAAACTTTTAATTTATTTTAATTCTTTCATAATCTCCATTCGTTAGACACTGACATACATATATTGCAATATCAGTTTAAACTTATTTATTCAATGTCATTTAACTTTCGATATAGGTGGCAACTCTCTTTAAAACTATGTATGTTTGCTCGTAATTAAACATGCGCAATTAAACGGTCGTAAGTATGTGCACACAGGCATTCGCATGACACTTTTATTAAAATATTTGATTAGAGTTCTTACTTTTAATGAATTTTTTGTTTTTTACAAATTAAAAAAATTAAAAAGAAATTATGTTTTGACAGTTTTTGTTCATATTTGCTTGAGATTTTTTAATTTAATGCAATTGAACTTAATAAAAAGGTAGCAACTCGGTTTAAAAAATAATCGCTTTCATTCAAAACAAAAATTTTCCGTAAAAATCGTGAGTGGTAAAGTTTGTATGTATTAAGTAGTTTTTCATATTATATTAATTTTCAATGTTTTTATAAACAAAAACCATTTCAAAGCAGTTTCTATATTCAAATATTTACCTCTCATAAAGTATTCGATGACACAAACTGAAAAATTTTTGGTAGCTCATTTTATAACAATTAAAAAAAAAAAATTTTGTTCACGTTTTATAAAAAAATTGTTCACAATTGGTGTCGGTAATTTCGTGTACATTTTCGAAAAATTCATTAATACAAAAAATATTTAAAAAATATAAAAAAAAGATTAAAAAAGAGTTCTCTCCATGATTAGTAAAAAATCCGTGAGTATATTCTTCATTAAATGCAATTTCCGAAAACGTAAACGAAATGAAAAAAAGTCACTGAAGGCAAATTTGTAACGCAAGATGAATATATACATATATGTATGGCATATGTTGTTTTTAAAAAAAAAATTTTGAAAAAAAAACACTCACAAACACTTATATTCAAATACGTATGGAATACTTACTTAGAAGTAAATTAAATTTTGCTATTATTTTAACCGAATTATTGTCTCACAAATTTAATAGCATAATTTATATTGTGGGCCTTACTAATTTATATATTTTGAAAAACTATTTTTTAAATAAAATTTACATCTGACACAATATTTGCCCAACAAAAACGCCTGGCCGTAATGAGTTTCTGTTTCTAAAAGCAAGTTAAAGCCTATAGATAAACTTCCTCTTAAAAACTTAGCACTTGTACTTGTAAAAATACGATGCGCACCAGATAGCCACCACGCTCAGTAAAGAAGCGAGAGAAAATCCGTTACCAAAAACCAACTGACCGGAAATTTTCTCTCGAAAGCGTTGCCAACTACTTATAATGCTATTTCTCTATATTTTCGAAGCGTTATTCCGTCCAGGTACTTCTTACAACAATCTCCGCAATTTAATAGAATGTGATGTCTTTGCAAATGACGCATGATTTGTCAACGTATGTATGTCCCTTGGTTGACATTATTTGAAAAATAAAAATCTTTAATTTCGCTCTTAGATTCCTTCTGACTTTAGGTTCTAGCGTTTTTGACGAATATTACATTTTTATGAATAAGATTTTTTTGGTCCCCTTTGAAAGTAGAAAAACCCATTGTGTTACCACTGCATGCTTCTATGCACTTGGCCCTTGCCTTCGTTGCCCACCCTTGGGTGCCGATTTGAAGGATTTTTTCACCGAGCCCTCATAATCCATACGAACATCATACCCAAGACATCGCAGTCGTTGAACTTTTATGCGCTTGACTATGCCCATATTAGGTACACTTCGCTCACGCTCTTATGAAGAGCATTTCTCTCGAAAGACACAAAGCCTTATAATCGCTGATCAACGTCGTCCATGTATTAAAGGATGGGCATGATGAGGGATTTGTAGAGCGAGATTTTCGTTCGTCGAGAAAGAACTCTGCTTTTCAATTGCTTACCAAGCCCAAATACACCTTTAGGGAAGTGTTATCCTTCGGTTTTGTCCTTCCTCACTGCCTCCTTCCCAAGACTGGAAAAGGCCGCACTGTTGTTAAGGCCAACGATGTCAATATGATCCGCATACGATTGCGATTGAGATTGGCAGCTTTAATTATGATTTCCAGCATCAGATTGAAGATGTTGCACAAAAGTGAGTCACCTTGTCTAAAACCTCGCTTGGTTTCGAATGGCTGGGAGAGGTCCTTCCTAACTTGGACGGAGCTAAATGTTATGCTCAACGTTAATCTACATAGCCGTATTTGTTTATCGGGGATCAAAAATTTATAGTTGTCTGTACAACTTATATTCGTGCTATCAAAAGGGGTTTTGAAATCGAGAAAAATGTGGTGCGTGTCGATTTTCTTATCCAGGTTTTGACGTGGTCTGAATATCTGGTCAATGGTGGATTTTCAAGACCTGAAGGCTCACTGATAAGGTCAAAGGCTTGTAAATTTTTCCTTCCTGCTCTTCGCCACCAGCTTTGAACAGCTCAGCCGGTATACCGTAGGGATAATTTTCTTAAATTATCCAACAGGACCTTTGCGTGTATGAATCTAAGATCTCTCCAAGGCTGGATCACATTTTGTCTGGCCGCTCTACATCCCACCAGAAATTCGCCATAGAGATCCACCGGTGAAAAAAAATTTTTATGTGAAATTAACTTCAGTGAATGGATGTGTGTAGAGGGTAGTGCTCCCGTGACAAGCATGACAGCTTATCTCTGGACAGAGCCTTCCTCGGCGCCAAACACCCCATGGTCACGCCGTAAAAGAGAACGAGTCTTATCACAGCTATGTACATCGAAGGTACTATATGTGTCTCTATTCCCCTATGTCTGTCGTGCAATCATACAGAGCAGTTTTAGCTTTCCTGTAGCGGTCTTTGATATACCATTTCTAGTTGAGTTTTTTTTATACCCGCGAACTTGTGCATAAGGGTATTATAACCTTGTTCGCATAACGGTTGCTTGTAACAGAATAACGGAATCAAGATAGATATATATATATATATAACAAAATGCTCACGTGCAGACGTTAACTTCAGTAAAAATTGAGATATCTCTATGAAACTCGGTAGGTAGATTGTCCATGACCCAGAGCATGGTGGTATTGGAAATTGGAAAATATGGACAATAACCACGCCCACCTTCCATATAACGGCAATTGTTATTGTTAAGAAAAGAGTAAATTTAGCTGATCATATATACATACAATACATACATATTTATGTATAAGAGAGAAATTGAGAACCATTGTGCTTAAATGCAGTTAGCTCTTATGAAGTATATATATGTACATATACATAAACTGGAAGATGTAAGTAGTTTTAGTTGAGAGTACAAAATTGACTGCTGTAAAAATCGGAATGATATAAACTGCGCTTATATCATAAAATGAATAAAATAGATTACTAATTTGAGAATATGAATTTTACTGAATAAAGTTGTAATTATTTGTATAAAAACATCCTCGAATCTCAACATGGTAGCAGAGCTAGGTTCGAGTTGAAAAAAGTAAAAAACCTACATGTAAACAGAAAGATGATATGGGAACACGTGGCAGTGCAGGAAAAAGTGACTTGGACTTGAAAGAGGAACTAACAGATGATAGTGGAAACTCAACAATTAGAAAGAAATTAGAAAAACGGTTTGTGGAAATTGTCCAGAAAATTATAACTTTAAACAAAATAATTAAAGTGTTTAAAGAAAACCATCAAATAATTAGACGAGTAAACATGGCAGACGAGTTTAAAATGACCTTACCAATTTTTGATGGTCATGAGTATAGTACGTGGAAGAAGAGAATCTCTGTATTTTTGAGAATGAAAAAATGTGAAAATGTGATCCAGCGAGAAAAGAAACCAGAAGAAAATGAAGCCACGTGGAATGATATGGACTTAAAAGCAATGAACTATATATATAGCGCGTTATCAAATAGACAAATGGAGTTTATAGATGAAGAAACGACGAGTTATGGAATAGTTAGAAAATTAGATAAATTATACTTGCGAGAATCAACCGCGTTACAGATTTGTGTGAGAAATAAATTGGAAAGAATCAAACTGAAAGACTATACAGATATAAGTGAATTCTACAGTACCTTTGAAAAATTAATCATTGAATTGAAAAACGCCGGTGCTACAGTGACAGAAAAAGAAAAATTGAATTTTATGCTGCGGACTCTTCCAAGTTCTCTAAGTCATATTGGAGACTTAATTGACGTGCTGCCAGAAAGTGAAAAAACAGTTGACTATTTAATAAGTAAAATTTGAGAAATTTAGAGAAATTGTAAAGCTATGCTAAAATGTATTCAAAATAAAAGCTAAATTTAAGGAGGTGTGTTAAGAAAAGAGTAAATTTAGCTGATCATATATACATACAATACATACATATTTATGTATAAGAGAGAAATTGAGAACCATTGTGCTTAAATGCAGTTAGCTCTTATGAAGTATATATATGTACATATACATAAACTGGAAGATGTAAGTAGTTTTAGTTGAGAGTACAAAATTGACTGCTGTAAAAATCGGAATGATATAAACTGCGCTTATATCATAAAATGAATAAAATAGATTACTAATTTGAGAATATGAATTTTACTGAATAAAGTTGTAATTATTTGTATAAAAACATCCTCGAATCTCAACAGTTATATTTCAGTAGCTATGGAATCCAATGTCTTCATTCCTGAATGTACTCTTTCGTTTGGATCGCTGGTATTGTCGGAATATGATGTCTGTAGAGGTATCGATTCAATTAAATCCTCCAACCTAATGGATTCTGATGGCCTCTCGGCCATACTTTTTAAATGCCGATCGCTAATTCAACCACTGACATTGATTTTTAACATGTCCTTAGCGTCCGGGATATTCATTGATGATTGGAAGAAGAGTTATATAACTCCAATCTTTAAAAGTGGTAACAAGAATGATGTTACTAATTATAGACCGATATCAAAACTAACTACAGTTGGAAAAATCTTCGAATGTGTTTTTAAGGAGAAATTATTATTCTCTGTAAGTAGCTCAATTTGTTCAAATCAGCATGGTTTTGTTAAGGACAGGTCAACAATCTCTAATCTTGCAATTTTTACCGAGGACTGTATAAATGCTTTTCAAGAAGGCTACCAAGTTGACACAATTTACACTGACTTTTCGAAACCGTTTGACAGAGTTTCCCATAATGTATAAGTATCAAAATTATCAAGCATGGGCTTCCATTCTATTCCATTCATTTCTTGAATGGATAAAATCTTATTTTTCTGACAGATATTGCGTGGTTGCATTTGAGGATATTTACTCACTGCCTTTTATCGCTACGTCAAGCGTTCCGCAGGGTAGTGTTCTGGGACCAATTCTCTTTATTTTATTTATAAATGAGAAGCAAGACCCAATCTCTTCATCTAAATACCTTTTAAATGCTGACGATCTTAAAATTTACTCGAAACTTCATGAACTGCATTCATGGTGCGTAAGGAATCAGTTACATCTTAATATAAAAAAATGTTCACATTATATTTTCACTAGAAAGCTCATAAAGCTTCCAACACGTTATGATATTTCTGGGTCGTTGCATAATTGTGTAACAGAAGTTAAGGACCTTGGTGTTTATTTCGACACAAAATTAAACTTTTCCACGCATACAGACTATGTAGTCAGCAAGTCTTACGTAATGTTGGCATTTGTTCGTCGTAATAGTGTTTTGTGATACGTACACCATAAAGATGCTTTACTTTTCCCTAGTAAGATCTAGATTAGAATATGCCTCTTTTATTTGGAGATCATATCACACTCTTACCTATTAATCAAATTCGCTCTTCGTTCCTTAAATTTTAGTGAACCCAATCCCTCATTTGAATCACGCTGCCAACTTTTAAACTTAAAAACTCTTAATAACAGATATGCTTATCTTGCTTGTTCTTTTGTTATCAAGCTCTTGTGTGGTTTAGTTGAATACCCTAACCTCTTAGAAAGAATAACTTTTAATGTTCCTATGCGTAGTCTACGCAGTGTTCCAGTCTTTTACCTCGGTTTTTCAAAATCTTACTATGCAAAGTATGATCCCTAAATGAGGACACTTTCGGAACTAAATGATGTTCAAAACAACGAACCGTCCTTTTCTTGTGGAGCAGTACATAGCTTATTGTATACTTACTTCAATTAGTCTTAAGTCATTTTGTCTTATAGTCAGTAAGAATTTATTGTTCAATTGACTGAAATAAATAAATAAATAATTGGCTTAAATTTGGTATGTAGTGTTGTATTCGAGCAGGCAATCTGACTGTGTAAAAATTTTTTATGAGTTCATATGTATATTTCTTAAAATACCTCTCAGATTTTGTTCAAATTTTGTATACGTATTACACTATGCCTATTTAAGCGATATTTGGAAAATTATCAAAATCTGACCATAACCGCGCCCACCTGCCAAATAACGGTAATTTTCGAAAACACTAAAAATCGGACAGAAATCCGACTATATGAAAATTTTGGAAAAGGGGCGTGTCACTTCCCACTTTGGGATCATATGTATATTTTTGGAACTACTTTATCGACTTCCCATATAACGGTAATTTTCCAAACTTGATTAATTTAAAAATTTAGCTAAAAGCGTGCAAGTTCGATCGAACTTAGACACTTCTTTACTTGTTTTTATCTAGAATCATTAGTCAAAATTGGCAAAAAGTCACCTAATGTACAGATGAAAGTATTTAGATATGTCTTCTATATAAATCTGTATCCAAGTATGTGCACACTTGCATGCACGCTTGTGCCTATTTACACTCAGCACCCAAAGGTTTCTATTTCGTTAACAAGCTTAAAACCGCATTAATGCAGCCGTGTTCATTTTGGACGCACAACCAACGCAACAACAAATCAAATGGTGAACCAACTCACTGGCCAACTTGCCCACTGAATACTTTATAATCCACTAACGGCTATTCACTACCACATTCAAAGCCTATGTATATAAGTATGATAAAAAAAAACCCAAAGTATATACGAGTATACATATATAAACATATAGCTACTTGCATTCACACATTCATACACATTTACTCATATATACATACATACGTACATACATATATGCAATTCGACAACAACGACCACCTACGCAACGCATTGAGTCGCCGTCGATAACATTCGCGTTTTTTTATATTTTGCCAAAATGAAAAGTACAAACAAATCAACGGATAAACAAGCTGACGTTCGAAGGAGCACAACAACTTTGTGCGTCGATAAGTTGGTGGATGCGCATAACCACTGCGACTGCTCTGTTGGTCAGTACGTTACCGACACTTAACGGAAATATTTACGCTGCCACTGTGCGCACGTAATCCTTTACGCAAGCAAGCAAGCAAAGGATGAACATACATATGTATGTACATATGTATGTAGAAACAAAAACGAGTTTTTCATTTGCAGGCATTGCCTGTTGGGTGGTTGTACTAAAATAGCGCTTCAGTACAGTGAGATACTGAGAAGGTGGAATGTTTCGTTGTCCTGGTGTCCAGCGCCGCACACAATGCAGCCTGCTACTCCGTTGGACTGTCTATGTATATGCAACAAAAGCCAGCTAGGCACGATTCCTCTACTAGGCACTCGTGTGCACAGCTTTTAACCACTTGATGCCGATTCTGCTAAATTTCCGTTTCTTGCCTCTTCCTCTTGGTCAAGGGTGGTGCAAAACAATTTCTTCTTTTTTGCCATTATTTTGGTATATTCTTCATCAATATTCTTTGCATTGCTTTCTTTGTTTTTTTTTTTTTTTTTATTATGTCACTTTCATTGTTGGTGTTTTAGTAATTTGTTTTTGCCCACCACATACGCAGTGAGTGGTATCGAGGCCTTTCACGGCTATCCCTTCACTGCGTTGCTTTTATTTTTTTGAACCTTTTGCAGACTCTTCGAAATATGTGTATGTATGTGCACGAGCAGGGAACCAGTATTATTTACACCCCCCACCCATTTAACAACACCGAACTGTTTTTCTCGCTTATTGCAGCACCATCTCTCGCACGCACCCTTCATACATCTGTTTGCCCCACCGAAGCACTGAGCTTCTGTGCTTGTCCGTTTAACTATCTTTTAACCTACACTCGTTGATTCCTTCCACGCAACAGAAACACACACACACACGCATGCAATTTCCTCCAAATCTGTATCCGAAAGCGCACTTCCTTCTCGATGCGTCTCTCAACTCTCAGCCACCAATTTCTGCCAACCCCACTGCTGCCATCAATAATCCCGCTTTTTTTTTGTAGTTTACAGAGGTAGACTGCGTTTTTGGGCAAACAAAAAAATTTCAAATTCTTCCTCTACGCCACCAACTAGTTCAAACTTCAACGTCCTTTTCAGCTTGTCAGCCACCCAAGCAAAGCGCTTCCGGCCCTAACCGATCCTATGTGACCGGCTGTACATTCGTCTGCAGTGTCACCTGACGTTGCGTTTTCGTAAACGTCCCACGCATACACAAACACATACATACATACGTACACAGAGTCGTACATACTCACAAGAAGCCAAAGAAATATCATTTACCACTACCATGTCCATCAATTGCCCACTAGGCTGCCACTCACAAGCAAAAATTCGGACTGCGCGCACCTTCCTCAAAACATAACAGGACACCCGGACGCTCCCTAGCTTTTCGCTCCTGACACGCCGATGGCCAATCGAAACTACGCCTCTTGCGTGTATGCGCGCCCCATCGTAGGCGTGGTCATGTGCATTGCGTGCTGAAGGCACGTAGGGATTTTCCCCTATTCGACCACCCCACGCCACGCTACTTGTAGTTGGTCGCACAGCCGAAACTTTTTTACGCCGATAGTCCATCATCACACGTAGGGCATTTCAAAAGGATTCCAAAGCCGTCTCGCACACTTGCTTTGACTCCAAAAATCGTTCAGTCGGTTGAGTCGTTGTAGCGCTCTCCCACCAAAGTAGTTTGTTTACAAACGACTCTCAGCTCGAACTGCTCACTGCAGTCTTCAAAACGGCGCACTGCCGCTGCAAAGGCGACTGTGACGGCGACTACGTCTGCGGCAGCGACTCTTAATATGCAGATGTTGTGTTTGGTTTAACAGCAATTCTGGCTCGAACCAAGCAACTTCACAACAATTGGCAACATGCTCATCGTGCAAGTTGGTTGGCCAGTACTTTGGCTTCCAGAGTTGTAGCGAATATAAACTGTTAGCTCTCTTTTGCTGCACTCATCGTACTCTTATCTGCATTCTGGTGGCTAGAGCAAGTTGCATGAAATTGTGCGCTTGCAACAGTTTGATGCACAACTAGCGCATTTCGTGCTTGTCCCTCAGGTGCATGGCCGAGTAAGTATTTGCGAGAATGAGTGAGTGCACCTGCTTTGAGTAAGCTTCGTTGTTTCACTCAACTTGCAAATGAAGCAACCACACATACGCTGTGTGGGCTTGTGTGCATTGCTTGACTTTGGAAATTGAGAACTTTTTTCTTCTAAATATTTTCGTAGACATTCTGGCAGCATAAAGCCGACGGCGAATGAGGTTTTAAGTTGCCGTCGGAATTCTGATCGTTCTATTTTATTTTAGCAAATAATTTGAAGTGAACGACAAGCGTATCAAAATTTTTAAAAATATTAATTATTATTATACATAAATTTAAAAGTGCATTTGGTAAACGAATTATTAATTTTCTTTTCACACAAATTTGAACACTTATATAATTTGCAAGGGCCGTTTCCACCATCTTTGGTGAGGCACTTTTCACTTCGTGTGAAAATTTGTAGCTAAGCAAACTTGTGCTACTATTCAGAACCAAAATTTACAATGCACTAAACTCACTTGTTATGCTTCAGTAATGAACCATTTTATAATCAAAATTTGCCTCACTTAAAGAAACTAAAATATTAATAGAAAATAAAAGTGTTCCTAATACATATCTTAAAATATTTTAATATGTGAAAATGGGCGTGACGCGTTACATCTTGATAGCAGGCGTCAAAGTTTTTTTTGTTGAAAAAACGCACTGAAAATACCGAACGCCCTTAAACCCGTTTGCATACCCGCTCATCTTTTTCGTATCCTTCACAAAGAAAATATTTTTTAAAAAATCAGTAAAATATTTAAAAAAATCAGTAAAATATTTCTTTGTAGAAATAGAAATAATTATAAAAACGCTGTGGTCGAGCGGGTAGCTGAGCGTGCTATAACTCGATATGCTGCTGAGTTCGAGGTTCCAATCTTAGCCAGGGGAAGTAAGATCTAATTAATAGAAAAAGGTTTTTACTAATAGTGGAAGGCAATGGCAAACTTTCGAGAGATTTTCTGCCATGAACAAGCTTCTTATAAAATACATCTGCCGCTCGGAGGCGATACACACCTGTAGGTCCCTCCATTTATGGCACAATATAAAGTGGTAGAAGAATCTCGGCCAAACAGTGAGCTATGAACACATATTGTTTTGGCGCCAAATTAATAATGATCCACTAACTCCAGTAAAAGTACTATTTTTCTTTCTTTTCTATGTCAAATATAGCTCAATATTTTATTTCGAATGTACCTAATCCTCTGTTACATCACAGTTATGCTCTTAAATCTGTATTCACGATGTCGCGCTTGTAGTCTCCACGCGACACGATCTTTCTTATATGCAAACATGAGTAACGAGGCGATAATTAAGAGCGTACGATGGTAAAAAAAATTAAGTTTTTGCATTTTCCAAAACTTCCGTTATATGGGAGGAGGGCGAGGTTACGATAATAATAGCGATATCATGGAAAATATGTCCACCAAGTTTTGTGACGATACCTTACATCGTTATTGAGATACAGAAATTTGTTCGTAAGTGGGCGTGGCAAAATCGCTCCAAATACCAAATTTCATTTCATTTGCTTTAATTTAAACCGCAAAATCGGAGTTTTTGCATTTTTCAAAAACTTCCGTTACATGGGAGGTAGGCGTGGTTATTGACTGATCTTGACGATTTTCCATGTACCAAATTTCATTGAGATATCTCAATTTTTACACAAGTTATTGTAACCACGGACAGACGGGCGGACGTACGGACGGACAGACAGTCAGGGCTTCATCCTGATCATTTTAGTATATATATGTATGTCTATATCTATCTCGATTATTTTTTGCTGTTACAAATAACCTTTATGCGAACGAAGTTATAATACTCTTGAGTACAACTACGATCGGGTATAAAAATATAAACTAGCAGGATTTATTTAGGACATTTAAAAATTTTATTTTTCTATTTTTGTTTTCTTAGCAAAATGTTAACTTAAAGAGAGAATTAGGCTTATATACATAATTGGTTGCATAGAAACCAGGGCTGCTCAACAAACGAAACGATACCATTTTGTTTTGTTAACGAGCAAAATTAACATAACGAAATGAGTTAGTTGCGTTTCGGCGCCATGTTATCAAAACGAAATCAAATCGTTAATGTTGCAACGTTATAAAATTTCCGTTTTCGTTAATTTTAATGTTTGCGCTTCTGTTTGCGACGAGTGAATCTCCAGCTTTTTCTTAACGTTTTAACGTTAACGCCAGCATTTCGTTTCGGTTAAAAACGTAATGAAATTTATTATGATAATTGCTTTAACGATAATATTTTGAAATGTTTTAACCGAAACAAGAGAAAACATTTCGAAACGGTTAAATTTAACGTTAAAATGCATCCTTGATACAAACATAAAGTCAAAATAAAGCTGAAAAGTTTTTTATTCCCGGTTTTTCGTAAATGTGGACATTACTTTCACGTAAAGAAAGATGTGTATTTCACAAGGTGGTGATTAAGTAGAGTTAAAATAGAGTATTTACCAAAAAGGAGAGAAAAAATTTATAAATTATGAAAACATGAAAAATTACAGTAATAAAAAGGAAATAATTATTAATAGCTGAATCTCGAACTAAAAAGTAATTCAAGAAAACTGACAATCAATATCAAAAGAGGCGATCTTTGCTGTGATAAAAAATAAAAAAATAAAAAAATGGCGCCCTCCATACGTAAGCTCCTCTCCACCTATTAGCTCTTTTGATCCTTATTATATACAGATTCCAGCAATAGGCAGTGAGTTTATATGTAAAGGCTATGCAAAATCACCAGAAAAAATCTATTATCACATTTGCATGGACACATTAAGTTGAGCTAAAAGGTTACTTAAAAGTAGTCAAAAATAATTACATTCAATTATTTTTATAGTTATCTCGTAATATACAATTTTTATTTGTTGGCGAATCTAAATAAAATAAACGTTTATTGCATTAATTAAAAGCCTCTTGCAGAAGCACTACTTAGTTAGGTATTAATCGTAGTTAACCCGAAAGATATAAATAAAATATGAATGAAAGTTCAGTGAATTTTTTTTTTTTTTTTTAAATACAACATGAGTATTCACATAAGTAAGATAAAATGTAAAAACGGTTTCGTAGTTGCCACAACAAGTGTATAATTCAAAATTAATGGGCGTATTCTGAAACAATTAACAAAATTAAGTGTTTAAGTAAATGATTTATCTTTATATTTTGAGATTTTTTTAAATAAACTGGAAATATTTAATTTTAATTTAATAATTATTATAAAACCGATTGCATGTTTATTTAGGGAACGTAAAAAGTATGTACATAAGCGGCACCGATTTTATTTAATAAAAGTGGAGTTAAGTACTTTGAGCAGAATTAAAAAAAAACTAAAGCAAGTTATTAACCCACAATTTTGCTTGTTGTTAGCTGCTTATATTGTATTACAACCACAGTTTGGACACCTTTGTAAGATATTGAACGACCGGAAGGCTTATCGGAAAGGTTCGAGACTATGTCATTTGCAAGGTTACGCCGGTTACTTATATCAAATGTGGGTGAGTTTTCCTGCGCTTGGCGCTTTCATTGCAAATGCGAAGCCCTGATTCCGAACCATAGATAGATAGATAGAAGGTAATCACTGCGACCAAGGGGTCAAAAGCTCATCACAACACTTCAGCCATCCCAAGGACCTCCATAAAGCCCAGGTCGCAGGAGTTAGGGAGTGTATGTGTTGGCCCCAGGATCATCCCCGCCTTCGCCCCTTAGCAAGTGCTATGGAGTCTCTTTGGCCGAGTCACAGAAGCGACAAAGATCGCCCGACCAGATCTCCAACTTATTCAGGTAACCCTTTAGTGTACAGTGCCCCGTCAGAAAACCTGTAATAATACTCAGTCTCTCAGTCACTGTATCTTTTCAGATTGTACTCCCTAAGGAGACACTTCGACTGTCGAAGACCTGCGATATTATACCAGTATAAGCCTCTCAGTCTTTTCGTCTTGTTCCCGAATACCTCTCTTACGTACCTAGGTCGCACCGCAAGAAACGACTCGGTTCCAATTGAGGTGGAAGCCTCCGCTTTCCTGGCTAGGAAGTTAGCTGTTTCATTACCATCCACTTCCATATGCTCTGCCAGTTAAAGCAGAATAATGCGAGTCCTCTCAGTCAGGGCCATCAGTATCTCTATGCATTCAAGAACTATCGCAGATTTTACTTCGTAGGAAGAAAGGGCCCTGAGCGCCGCCTGACTATCACTCTAAATAAGAATTCTTTCACTGCGATGCTGTACCATAGATAGACATGCCTAAACCAAAGAAATGTTTGAGTTTTGAAACGCTTTATACATTTTTTTACTTATTACATTAAATTTATGACATCATTCTCTTTTCTCTTCTCTCTTGACTTCGGTCGAAAGTCCCAAATGATAAATTAAAATGACGGGCATGTAAGAGATCTGTAGCAAAAAAATTTTTTTTTTTTTTAAAATGCTCTGCTCTTCACTTGATCTAAAGACTGAAATTATTGTTGGTTATTATGCTGCATCCGTAGTACTATGCAAAGTTCTTCCTTATTACAAAGGGAGTACTGCACCAATGCTGGAACACCTTAGTTTTTTTCTCGATCTACCTACTTCTTTTACCTCTTTCCTAAAACAAGTGTTAAGGCCAACATTGACAATTTTGGATGGAGCTGAAGGGTATTTTCCAGCACTAGACGCGCAGATTAACGATCAATAGATCGCGCAAAGCATAGTCAGATTAAACTCTTCTAGCATGTTATAAAGCTAAATCCAGCTTTAGGCCCATGGATTCAAAAATTGTTCTTAAGTAGCCTTACTGCTGTCCTAACCTCGTCTTTGTCGAGTGAAGCGATGGGACCTTAATCCCGTTGAAGTCCTCAGCGTCATCTTCTTTCATTGCGACAATGTTGCCATTCAAAAACTTCCCTCTGATAACATATTTAGATCTTCGTCTCTGCAAGAAGCAGCCACGGTCTCGAAACCATTTGCTTGTGGCCTTATTGCCTGATGTAATTTTTGGGTAGTAGTAACCGACCACCATTGCTCCGTAAAGTCTGGGCAAAGAGAAGTTGTCTGTTTCAATAGGGTTGAGATTTGATTTTAAAACTTTCGTCGCCCTACATGACGCCCGTTCTTTGCTACAAAAAAGTGATCAGTTTGTTCATTGAGTGATATCAAGCGACTTTGTCGAAGCTTTAATGCTGGATTATGTGACTACACAAAAGCAGGTTGGCATGCCGCAGCGTAGTCGATCAGACTCTCAGAGTGGCTGCCACCGCGCAGAGAACACGATGGCACACTTAGGCTGAAAGTTAAGAAGCCCATTGTGATACCAATGGCACATGCCATGCAGTTTTCCTATCAATTTAAAAATTTAACCATCCCGTCCGTTTGATGTAGAGTAGAAAGCTAGGAATGTTCGCAGAGTTCAGGTCGGCTTTATCTAAATGGGGTAACATTTAACCTGCAGACAAGTTAATGCAGACTTCGAGCGACGTCTCGTGGCAACTATTGTTCGTAAACGCATTAATGTCAGCTCTATATTTATGAAGGACATCCTGCACTTAGATAGAGGCAACTTCAAAATCACATATCCTATTAATTTTGCTTCCCTTGCAGCTGTTATTTAAAAGCCATTGTTATTTTTACCTTTATTTTTAACCCTTGGCAAACATATGTTACTGTCAAAGTATAACAAAATGGCTGTCGCCTGTCAAATACTTACAAACCTTTCGTTTTGAATATCAATTGTCAATTGTATTTACATTCATCGCCTCAAATTGCTCGCTTTGATTGCTCCCACACTATCTGCTGTAAAGTTTGTAAAAGGATTGTTGGTTTTGTT
The DNA here is from genome assembly GCA_963971545.1 of Philophylla caesio. Taxonomy (NCBI): domain Eukaryota; kingdom Metazoa; phylum Arthropoda; class Insecta; order Diptera; family Tephritidae; genus Philophylla; species Philophylla caesio. The sequence goes on from OZ020607.1 coordinate 48,742,182, forward strand.
CTTATTAAAAGATATCGTAGTTTAGATTGTTTCAATTTCTTCCAACCAAAATTTTCGCTTATTATTGTAATTGATTTAATAGGCTATTAATTTCGAAACAACGACAACAACAACAAATTTTGATGATTGCAAATAACAAAAATAATTCTTTTAGTTACATGTGCTTATGGAAATGCTCTTTTCGCGTGTGTGTGTGTAATATGTGTATATGTGCAAATAGAGTTCCTTTCAGAATTTGACATGCAAAATAAACGTGACATGCCAAAACGGAACGGAAGCAATAATACTAAATTGTTTGTACTCCAGCGGACAATCGACAACCATTCACACACACACACACGTACTTCTACAAATTTAGTGCACGCTCGCATACTGAAAATGAGACGTTTTGATTGAAACAAGCCATTGGGGTATGTTGCATGTGGCAAGTGCGGCGGCGGCAGCAGCGATGGCAGTGACGTCCATTTTGTTGCAGCACCAGCTCCTCGCATGCAGTTTATTAATAATTTACTAGCGAATGCATTGTGTCTCATCCCTGCCAAGCAGCAAATCCTATCACTTCTGACTTCAGCCACTTGCTGGCGCAATCGATTCCATGCTCCTGCTCTAGCACTTGCTTCTGCTCCTCACAGCTGCAATTTGTTATTTTTGCTGCCAACTGCCGCGTAAGCCTCCCGAAACTATTGTACGAAAACATTTCCGGCACAGACATGGGTGGAGCAATTGAACAAATCGAAACTTTAAACCAAACAACAACTTGTCAAAGGATACGAGCAGTGCAACTGGATTACGTACAGTAGTAGTTAGCGGGGAGAGGTGGGGGAGTGCGCGCGCGCCGGATTGCATTCGAAATGCGATTACTCGTAAATTTGTTTTCAATTAGTGTGGAAGAAATAAATAACTCAGCATTGAAATAAATAACGAATAAATTGTAGCAACTTGTGTTTTTGTTTTTATTTATCCTTAGACTCTGACTTTTTACTTAAAATTCACCTTTTGCCATCGACGTCGAGCTGCCTAATTTGGGCTCGTAAAAGTTTTATTAGTCAACAATGCAATGAAGAATTTCAATTGGTCTCTCAATTACATTTAATTGACATATTAGAACTGGTATATCTACTAAAATTGATTGCAATTTCCTCGCATAAAATTGGGCATTCAAATGGAAACACTGCTTGCATTTCGATTTATTAAGCTTCAGAATAAAATGCTCGGTTAAAAATAAATCGTACAAGATCTTGGGGTTTCACTGGGCTCAAAACTAGTACCTCTTCTATAGATAACACAGTTCTGCAACAAAAATGCTGTCTGGATATTTCCAACTGATTTCTATGTATTTAGGTGTTTTGAAAACTAAAAAAATACTCAAAAAATTCCAGAACGTAAGGTTATTTTACAAAACGAAAAATTTTATTATAAAAAAGGTTTTTTTGGGCTAACTTGTAGGCATTAATAATAGGTATAATTTTATTTTGATTACTCTTTTTAAATGTTTACCATAACTATCATTAATTTCTAAATAAGGAACACCCTGTGTGAGCTGCAATAACAAACATAAAGAAGTTGTAACCTGAACGTGCCCGCTACGATAATGTAGAAAGTTTCCAAGAGGACGAGTTGGTTTATTGTACCAATATTGAAGGTTTGATGGATACATTTAAGATCTCATACGATTTTTATAGATTCTTCAACTAGAAGCCTTAAAGCAGTTCTGCTCCACAACAGCGGTTTCTATACTTTCATTCCTGTCGGTCATTCCGTACACCTCAAGGAAACCTACAAGAACTTGGAATTGAAATATAAAGACCACGGTTGGCAAGTGTGCGGTGATTTCAAAATCTTTGGCATGGCGCTCGGACAACAATCTGGGTTTAACAAATTCCCTTGCTTTTTGTGTCTATGGGATAGTAGAGACCGAACAAATCACTGGACCAAAAAGTGTTGGCCTCCGAGGGAGCTTAAAATTGGCGAAGATAATGTCCTGCATGAAACTTTGGTGCCTCCTCATAAAGTTCTTCTACCACCGCTGAACATAAAGCTGGGGTTGATGAAGCAATTTGTAAAGTCACTTCCAATAGATTAAAATTGCTTCAAATTACTGAATATCAAATTTTCCAGGCGTCTCGGAGGCAATGTTGAAGGTTGGTGTTTTCGTTGGACCAGATATTAGACGGCTTATGGCTGATCCACTATTCATCACAACCATGACGGATCCTCAAAGAGAAGGGTGGATTGCCTTTAAAGAGGTCATAGAGAAATTTTTAAGCAATAACAAAGATCCTAACTACAAACAAATCGTCAAAAGAATGTTAAAATCATTTCAAACTTTAGGTTGCTTGATGAGTTTAAAAGTACATTTTCTTCATTCCCACCTCGACTACTTTCCAGAAAATTTAGGAGACGTGAGTGAAGAGCAAGGTGAACGATTTCACGAAGATATTTAGTAGATAGAAAAAAGATACCAGGAAAGATGGAGCGCTTCAATAGTGGCAGACTACTGTTGGACGCTTCAAAAAGACCTTCCCGATGCTTCCCACAAGCGAAAATGTTACATAAAGAGTCCCACTGAGAAAAAGAAATGTGTTTAGTGCCTACTAATTAATGTGTTTTACATAAATAAATTAGTTTTGTTACGCAATTATAAATTTAAATATTTTTTTTAATCTTTTATATTTTATTTTAAGATGATAACTTGTTTAACATAAACACCTACATTGTCAGAAAACGTGACATTCTATGACAAATTTAAAGTTATTTTCGGATTCAGCACACCCAAAAATATAAGAATTACACAAAAAAATCATTTATGCAAATAGTTTGCTAAAGGCTCTCAAATATTTTGAAGTTTTCTCATATGCTGACGACACATCAATTATTGTCCTTCATATGGAGATAATGCAAAGGAAACTGCGTGGATTAGTTGCAGCAAAAACTAAAATAATGCATATCAGACCACATTAGCCTTTCAGACATCAAACTAACATTTCACAGCAATAACGAATTACATATTAATACCAAACCAAGCGCATGCGCTACTGTTTGAGGAGATAGTGTATTCATATAAATTCCTTGGAGTCCATGTTTTACTAATTAAAATACTTAGGTATGTCTCGAAATAATGCTACTCCGTTTGTTTTGCTTAGCCCTTGTAAGGCGTTGCGTTTCCATTTTCCAAATTATTTGACTCTGACCAATCAAATTTGCAACGATTTCTATTAATATAGCCATTTTTCAGGAAGACAGATAAACTAGTGCGCAAGTTATAATGAAGAAGGCAAAAGTTTCTTCTAGAAAAGAAAACGCCAGCAAGTTTTAAAAAAAATTATAAAGCCTTATCGGAGTCGTACTTAAGACACATTTGAATAAATTGGCACAAAGCCAAAACCACATTTTAAAAATACTGGCCAAAAAGAGAAATGAGAACTGGGATTACTCAACGTTAAATCCATTTATAAATTAACAGTTCTAAATAAATTTTTCAACGATTAAACCCTGAAGGAGAAGGTATATCATCGCCATGGTACTCGAAGATGTAAGAACAGCTCTATTCTGTGCACTTGACAAATTCAACATCTTGCTTAATTATCAAGATTGACAATTTACCAAGATTTTTCTATTCTATGGCTGTGTGTCAATTGGTAGAAAAAATCAAATTTTGACAGAGAGAAATGAAATTTTGAAATTTTTCGTGGTGAAAATTAACGTCAGAATTTTACCTAGCTCAAGGGGCTAGGTAAAATTTGACAGCTTCACATTGTTGGCAGAAGCACAATATAAGAAGCAAATAACTTCATACTCGCATGACCATCCGTGATGTGTGTTGGGAATGGTTTGTACAATTTTTCGTTCCGTCAACGGACATATTTGCATTGATGTCCTCAGATATATGTAACTCTCGGGTGAAGATAAATAATTTCTTGAGAATATTCGCACAAAATCAAATATAAAATTGTAAGTAATTCTCATGCATGTATTACCTGGCGGCTTGCGCGTTGCCTTAAGTTTCCAATTAATATCGAATCATCAAATGAATACATTGCTTCAATTTCCATCAACACCGACATCCATAAAGATAAATATTTTCTTTGTATTCTGTTCATTTTATATATAATTTAGCAATTTTAGCACAACGCAAAAAATTTGTGTTTTCGCACGAACGCTTGTTTTGTATTTCAATTGTCAAAATTTTACTTTGCATTTGACACTGCAAAAATAAAATTATTTTTACACCACAGTAAATTTTTCCACCTCATCTTACCACGGAGTAAAAAGTTACCGATTAACACACAGCCTATGTCAAAAATAAAAAGCTCTTTTCTTAATAAAATGTCAAGAGGTCAAATGCTCTTGACAAAAATCTGTGGTGACATCTGTTTTACTCTTTGTGCATACTTGTGAAAATTAATTTATTTGAATGGAAGATATTTTACTTTTATTATTATTGTTAGACGAAGAGGAAAATTTCGAAAGAATCTATTTTCGTAGAAGAATCTATTTCGTTTAAAATATAAAGTAAACAGAAATCAGCTTATATTGTTCACTACACATGTGGGAAAAAGCCCTGCAATCTGCAGCTTTACGTTTTATCAAGGTTCTCACAGAATAACAAAGAGCTTCTTGCTTGATAAAAATCTTGATAAATTATCAACATTTTCTTAATTTGTCAAGTGCACAGAATAGAGTTGTAAGGGCCAGTTTTTCAGTGCTGGTTTAAACTCAGTTTAAACTAAGTTTAGTTAAACTCAGTTTAAATTTAAACTAAGTTTCCTTGCACTCAAATAAATTTATTGCAACCAAAACGAAGTAGTCAGCAAACAGCTGAAAAGTTAAACTAAGTTTAACCGAGCACAATCGGCCGTTTAAACTTAGTTTAAACTCCGTTTAAAGTTGACTGAAAAACTGCATTCTGAGTTTAAACTTAGTTTAAACGACAAACAGAGTTCAACTTGCACTGAAAAACTGGCCCTAAGAGTGCAAAAAATTTAAAAAAAATTATACAAAAATACACTCTCAGTACAGTGGCTATCACCCTGAACGAACTGCCATTACGTCTAGTTATTTTTTTTTGTCTAAGACGTCGAGCAGAAAATTTGCCTTGAGAGATCACCTTAAAAGTTTGTTGTGAGTAACAAGTTAAAAATAAACAAATTATTTTATAGTGCTAGTCCCGATACATAAGTAAAAAAAAAATCGAAGAATAAAATTTGTTGAAATTTTAATAGATGAATTCAAAGGAAACAGCAAAATTTTGAAAATAGATTACAGATACATATGTTAAGAAAAACTGAAACATTTGAAGTAAGTAATGGTTAGGTATAAAGTTATACATTAATTTACATTTAGACGTTATTTTAAAAACTGGTTAATTCATTTTTGAAGTGCGGAGCATTGTTGAATAGCCTTAGTCGAATTTTTCTTTTAATGAAAACCTTTGTCTTATCCGACTTCGCATAGTTATAGGCTCGTTAGGTGTCTTCATCTAAAGTAAAACTTGGAATTCATTGTGTCAAATGTCATAAAATCTATCAGTTGAATGAAAAAAACTGGTTTGCACACTAACTATATTAAATACTCAGTTATTCGACACGCTTATTTTGAATTAAATAAAAAATGCTACAGATCTTATTTGTGCAAAGTTAAAAACAATCTAATAAAAAAAACCCTTAATCATTTTATGACTTCGTTAACTCTAGGCGCAGAGTGAACAGTTTTCCGTCTGCTATGAAATATCAAAATACCGTTTCTTGTGACTCCCAATCAATTTCCAACATGTTTGCCCAATTCTTCAGGTCAAATTACTCCATTAACTCGCCTCTGAGCAAACCTTATCCTTATAAACTCTGTTCCCTCACCTCTGCTATTATACCGCAGATATCTTCCGAGGAAATTTTTTATTATTTGAGTAACTTAAAAGAATCATTTAAGGCTGGCCCCGATTCGATCCCAACGTGTTTCCTTATAAACTGTGCTAAACATATTTATGTGCCCTTAACTAATTTATTTAATCTTTCTCTTAAGCTTGGGATTTTCCCTTCAGCTTGGAAAGAATCATTCATTATACCCCTTTATAAGACCGGAAGTAGGTCCTCTATAGAAAATTACCGCGGTATAGCTAAGCTTTCTGCTATTCCTAAATTATTCGAAGCTATTGTTGTTGACCATTTAACGTATTCCATATCCTCTACAATTTCTAGCACACAACACGGGTTCTGTAAGGGTAGATCTACCGTTACAAGCTTGCTTGAGTTCTCAACTCATGTTTCAAATGGATTCAGAGAATTTATGCACACTGATGTTATATACATACACTGATTTTAGTAAAGCATTCGACAGAGTAAGTCACTCTTTACTGATCCATAAACTCGATCTCCTTGGTTTTCAACCTAATCTCCTTCGTTGGATGTCTTCTTACCTCATTGACAGAACACAGCGAGTTCTTTTTAAAAATAGTACCTCAAACATTATTCATGTTTCTTCAGGGGTCCCACAACGAAGTCACCTTGGTCCGATTCTGTTTTTACTTTTTTTAAAAATGACTTACCTTCTGTAATAAATTATTCAAAAATTTTATTGTGTGCTGATGATGTAAAGCTTTTTAGATCGTATCATTCTGTTGAGGAAAGGTCCTTACTTCAAGCGGATTTAAATAGCATGACTAACTGGTGTGAAATAAATTACATGTCACTAAATCTTAAAAAATGTAAAGTAATGTGCTTTTCTCGAAGAGCAGTTCAACCTGCCTCTTATGAAATATGTAACCATAACCTCGAACAAGTGTTTAACTTTGTTGATCTTGGAATTACAATGGACCCGAAATTTAATTTTAATCTTCATATAAATGTTACAGTTAACAAAGCCAAGGGTGTTTTTGCATTTGTAAAACGGTGGTGAAAAGAATTGAATGACCCTTACATCACGAAGGCTCTGTTCACAACGTTAGTGAGGCCCATACTGGAATATGGATCTTTTGTTTGGAACCTGCGCTATCAAGTTCATTCCGACAGAACAGAGTCAATTCATAAACAATTTCTGCTCTTTGCTTTAAGGAATTTTCGTTGGGATTCTCAGTACAACCTGCCACCCTATATTAATCGTTTAAAACTCATTAATCTTCCTACACTTGCTAGTCGCAGAGAAATGCTAGGCATTGTATTTTTGGTCAAGTTACTGACAGGCTTGATCTCCAGCCCATCTCTTCTTAGCGAAATAAAACTACACGTTCCCTCCAGAATTTCAAGACATTTGCGGCCTCTCTTTCTGAAGCCATGTAAAAGTAATTTTGAGTTAAATGAGCCACTCCGTAGTTTGTGTCAGGATTTTAACACTCACTCCGGTTCTTTTGATATTTCAGACTCAATTTTTTACATAAAGAAAACTACACTCAATGCTCTCAATAATTGATACATACATACATATACATATATATTACTATTCGATCAGCTGATGAGCATTTGTTCTGTAGCTGAACAGTTTTAGATCAAAAACTGGTAATCAAATGCTGTAAACATTTAACACCTATTGTTAACATTTTGGTAACCATATTGACTCCAGTATTTGGTAATTTTTGATGTCAATGCTTTGGATCTAATGAAAACCATGCATTGTAAACTTCTTTGATCTCTTAATGTTATAATAAAATGTAAATATACGTATATATATCAAAAAAGTGATAATGAAATGGAAAATCAATTAAATAATTATTAAGTATAATAAGTACTATTTCAGTGAAAAATATTTTGAAAAGTAGGTATGGCTCCGGCCGTTTATGGTGAAAAGCGATATCCCATGACATGACCAACCCTTATTAAACATGGTACGGACATAACTAAAAGAGACAAAAGTATAAGAAATTCAATATTGTCCGAATTTAACATTCCTTGCTTGTTTTAAGACCGCTGTGGTCGATATGCCGGTGAGTTCGTGGTTCGAATCTCAGTCAGGCCCATCAAAATCTTAATCATACAGCCGTGCTCCTAGTTTCACATTTCAATTCCACAATGTGATTTTAAAAATTTCCTTTGAAAGTGAATTAGTGTGCTCCCAATTTCACAAATTTCTTCGCATATCAGGTCATCTCTGTCACTCATATCGGTTATCGTTGTAGCAATTCACAAACATCTGTTGTTGAAATTTCCCTTTCGAATTCAGCTACATATGTATGCTTTTTTGAGGAATCATCAGCAAAACACGTAAAAATACGCATATTTCAATGAATGACTAATACAGAAATGTCATAAATGGCTTCTACAAACATCAAAGAATATTTTAAAAATTATTCCAATCGAAAATGATTAAACATTCACAGACTTTTTGTCATTTACTTTTAATTTTACATACAACCAAGCATTCGGATTTAATTCACAAAAATGTAGGTGAATATAAAATTGAGAGCACCAAACATGTGATTTCAAACTGAATCCACAGGAAAATTTGTGAATGTGAAACTGGGTGCACGGCTGCTAATATATACATATATGAGAAATTTATTATTCATCTGGCTACTGTTCTTCATAATTTTCTGACATATTTCGTCATTACCTTATAAACACAAAAATTCCTGATTAGACAAAAAAGGTGAAACAGCAAACGATAGGTGTCAAACTACTTATCAAAAGCAAAAAAAAACACTTCGCACCCCAAGAAAAGATGACTTAAAATTGACGACTGTGCTCCTAACCAGTCACTATCTAAGGCTAGGGAGCCCTAGTGTAAGTATTGCATAAGTTATCGCCCCGTGGAGGAGAAGGTACCATTCGTTACTAACTCTGCTGCTACACGGCATTTACTAGAAGAAGTCTCAAAGCACTAGGGAGATATTTCTTTCAGAAGTTTGACGATCTTAGGTCAATAGGAGTTGGAGACCTAATGAAGTGCCTTAGAAGTACGAAATTTTGTTTAAGAAAGAAAAGTATAAACGCCTACGCGGTACAACAAAGGGCTATGATCTTTAGTGTGTCGTGCCGGGTACTACAGCCCTGAAGGGTGAATATACCGAGATATAATTTAACACATCCCTTTTACTGGCTAATTGTCGTTGGTTAACAAGTCGAGTGAGTTTATTCAGTATAAATAACTATTTTTTTATGTATTTATTTATTTCAATGAAATATAATTATAAATAATTACATAACAAGATTAAGGCCACTAGCAACATAGGCTATCGGCCTGTTTTATGTATTTAAATGGCAGTAACTCGTTTTATATTAATCAGTGGCTGCTTGCCAAATTACCAAACAGTGCTGTACAAATCCGTGGCAGAGATATGCACTCGACTAACCTTAATAATGTTTAATACGCCGCTAAACTCACCTACTTTCGAAATGATTTGCAAAGCGTATTCTTATAAATGCTAAAATTAAAAAAAAGTGCAATTTTAATTCAAAAACTATGTTTTTGTTAGATAATGTATTGTATTTTAATTCCAAAATACGTACATATGCACATACAAATATAAGTATTTATAGAAATATTTATTTCTGGGGAAAAAAAACTAAAATAAACATTCCCATTGCCACACTCAACGATCACTTGACTTGCAACATCTTTTTAGATAACTGCGGCAGCTTGCTACTCTAAACGTTGTGTGAAAGTGTTGAATTGTGACATACATATTTATATTATGTAAAAGTATAACACAGAGTAGGTGGTTGAGTTGCTTTTAAAGGAGCACATCCTGTCAGCATCCGTTCATGAGCGACTTTGCAAGCGCAACGAACCAATTCTAAGTATATTTATTCATATGTGCATATGTGTTTGTGTATATGGCAAAATAAAAGTGTGACATAAGGTATCTATATGAATTCAAGGACATTTTTTTTTTGTGTGGTTGCTGTGGTCGAGTGGGTAGCGGTACATGCTATAACTCGATTTGCCACTGAGTTCGAGGTTCGAATCTCAGCCAGGGCAAGTCAAATCTAAATCAGAGAAAGAGATTTTTTTTCTAATAGTGGTCACCCCTCAGCTGACAATGACAAACCTCCGAGGGTATTTCTGCCATGAAAAATCATCAAAATTTCAATGGCAACTTCCGGCGGCGCACAGTGTACTTTTTTGGGTCTCTGAGTGCTCGTTAGTATATAGCTTTTTAACAGCTGTGTTATTTTGGATGCAGTTTGTGGAACCTGTGGAAACTAAGAGGTCTTCAATACCACGTAAACTTGTTTCACAAACTTTTATTTTATCGAAAGAAACCATGAGCATAGTAATTAAATCTATATTTTCACACTTTCTGCGGAAGTACTTACTTACATATATTCTAATTTGTTTGCCTCTTGAGGTGCCTCTGACAACGCGCGTATAGGAAAGAAGGAATATTTATCTTTTTTTTTCCAACTCCAACGTCTGCAAAATTTATTATATAGCGTTAGAGTTTCTATAGCATATATATACAATTTCACTGCATCGATTTTTTTACTAGAATTTAAAGCAACTGAGATTTTTGAAAACGAAATCATTGTGTATAATAACAAGTAAGATATATTTTTTGGATAAACGTCGAAATCTGGAACAGCTGTTTTTGCTAAGTAAATTCGCAACCCTGGCGTTTCTCGTTCATTTCACCCGAATGTATTTATTCGGCTCAGCTTTTTTCAACTTCGGGCCATTCGTAGTTGTCGACATATTGGCGGCCAGCTTAAATTGAACCAACCCTGAAAACTTCCACCTTGTATTGTTTTCAAACGAATTTGACAGCCATGCAACTCTGTAAAATAAACGCACGCAAATCAATTTCGGGTGAACGTTGTTAAAAAATTTGCGTGCTTGCGTCCAAAAACGCAAGCCTTGAATATTAGGTTAGTCTGTAAAGCCTCATGAGATTTTATTAACTGCGCTGTGGTAGTTACATCATTGAAGGTCTATAAGCAAACCACTTAAAATATTTAAAGCTACAAGCTGTGCGCATTCTTATAAATGTTTTTTTGTTGCAATTGCAGTACTGTTATACTTAAATTGTAAGACCTTTTTTTTTGGTTGCACGTTTGCTATAATTTTTGATAAAAATATATCTATTTAACGAGTTCTGCGCCAAGTTCCATAAAGTTGGTCAACAAATTTAATTATAGCGAGCATTGTCGCAGTGCTATGCAGCTAATTAATATTGCTTTCAATAGTTATTATATTAAATACAATTTAGAAAAATAAATTAGGAATGACATTCGCATGTCACGATATTAAGACGATGTTAAGGTAAAATAAAAAATTAATAAAAAAATGTATATAAAATTTTTAGTTTGATTTTCAAAAAAATTTACTATAATTTTCCCTCGAAAAGGAGCGGCGACTTACTACGGACCAAGGAGTCAATTCTTGTTCTGTGAAACGGTGAAAAGAAAAGGGTTTTCACCTTTTCTCAACACTTCCGATTCGCGTTCGTTGATAAAACGAAAAGAAACGTCAAGCTGTTTTCATATGAAAAAAAATGTGGACGAATCAAAACTTTTCACGTTTTCACATCACTGTCGATTCGTGTTTTGTGAAAAACTGAAAACAACTGTCAAAATCTTTTCATATGATAAAAAAGTATACACACAAATTTTATTTGTGAAAACAAGATTTAATTTTTTACCACCGTTTAAGAATACATATCTTGATGTATTTTGAAACGATTTTCCATCATCCCTTGTTAAGTTTGTTTTGGAAACAAACCGATGGAAAATATTTCCAATATACATCATGCCCCTTTACAGATAGCTTTATAATTTGGAAATATTACCTTATATATGTATACTTGTGATAAAATAATAAAATACTTGACATAAGATATAAAAATAAGTCTATTATTTTAAAGATAAAAATATATATATTTTTATTATGCTGTAAAAGAGGGCCCTTTCCTTTGACACGCAGCGAAACCTGCTTTTTAATAAGCTAATACATCTTTCCACAAGAGCTCGGGTTGATTTATTAGCTATGTTATATCGCTCTTCGGCTGTAGAGGATGCTGTCGCCTAAAAGCCAAAAATCACGTTCACCAGCATTATAAAGGTCTTCTGCAAATACTCTGCAAGCTCAGGAGCGACGCCATACATAAGAGTCATAAGCAGTACCTCCAATCAGACTATTCGCAGATAATATGATGTAATCCGCATCACATATGATCATAACATTTTTCGAGTAGCCCCCCTTCCGGCAAAAGTAAACGTGCTTGAGAACGTTTGTACCATCTATTAAGCCGATTATTGCAGGAAATTGATATTTTCAAATAAAATTAATTTTGAGCGCATCTCCGTTGCGAATTAGGTATAAGTGGCATTAATTCATCAATTAGCTCCAAACATAATGCCTTAGGGAACCGATACAAATCTATAAAATGTTTGTCGGTGGTAATCTCTAAGGGATTTTGACCATCGCGAAGTCTGCGCCTTAGTACTCTCAAATTACTTCTGTTGCAATACACTAATTTAAAATATTGTATACGGTAAATATTCCCGACATAACTGTTTACGCTTTACTCGTCTTTGACATTTAGCACAAAAATTTCAATAACAAAGTCGCAAAGGTTTCATGAGATCAGTGGAAATGAAACAACTTTTTCACAGCAAGAACCAGAATCGCAAAATATGCGTTCGTGAAAAGAGGGAATGAAAATTAGTTGTGAAAACGAAAATGAAAAATGTTTTTTTCACTTCACGTTTACACAGAACAAAAATTGACCCCCAGCTAAATAAGATTGATTTCTCTTCAGTAATAATTATAAATTTCCAATGCGTTTTTGTACAATTTGTGAATGAGCAGCACACATACATTTGTACGTATTGAGACCCACATACAATGCACACTTCACACAAACTCACGCATGTCCTGGTTTGTGCTACTTTTCGATACGGAATTGTCACAAAAACTGGACACCCGGACAGCCGCAATGGATACAGTTGGAAATTCAGACTGACACAACGGAGTACGGATGTAGAACTATATACACAACATACACACATGCAAACTGGCATTCGGCATTCATGCTTGTTGGTGTGTGGCATTACCAAAAATAAGGGCGTTAATAATAAAAGTGTCGCAAAGTTTCAGTGCAGCAAAAGTCGCCATTCGGCTTTATTCTTACAGCTGCAATCGTTGCTACTTCTGCAAATTTTGTACTACTCCTCCGCTGCTCTTCATCGTCATCTTTTTCGACATTGCTGCTCGCAAATCTGCCACTTGGCATTGCCACACGCGACAGCTGACTTGGTAATGAGTTTAATGGAGAGAGACATATTCGTAGATACGTATGTATGTATGTATGTACCAGGTGTACTCTTGCTCCTCGTTGCCCTTTTTCTATTAACGTTATTATTATTTTTTTTTGTTGTTTTTGTTGTTTTAGCTACATTGAAATGCACTTAAGTCTTGTTACGCATACACATACTTGCACTCACATATTTGTGGCAGTTTTACACTTTTCTCACGCCGAATATTTATTAAGACATCGCTCCATTTGCAAGCTCTGTTGGGACAATACTTTTACAGTAGCTTTTATACTTGTATATGCTTACATACTCAGATATGCGTATATATATATATACATATATACATATGTATGTGCACATAAAAAATTGTGTCATTGCATTCACTTATGTATGCATTTCTATTTTCATAAATCAATAATAAAGTGAAAGTTTATTTGGTTTAAAATTTCATTAGACTAGTTTAGTTTCCTTTCAACCAAAGGGAAAAAATGTATCCGTAATTAACCAAATAAATTTCGAAATCACAAAACTTTACTCAGCCATTCCATTTGTTATTAGAGATCACTTTATTTGCTGCAACAGAAACGAGTCAAGTAAGTTTTCGAAGTGGGTCACAGAACTTCAGATATGTAATCCCATATTCCTTCCTGCTTTCCTTATTCACTTCACTTTTTAATAAGTCAAACAATTGGTGCTACTGTTTTGCGTTTCTTAAAATTCTTGTTGTTGTTTTTTTCGTCCACATTTTGTTCTTAACAGCTGATTGCATAATGATAGTTTAGTGCTCGTAAGAGTAAGAGATTATTGCATTTCCTTGCTTTTACGTTTTTATAGTTTGTGTTTGTTTTAATTTTTTGTGACTTGTTTATCACCAGTTCACAATTTAGACACTTCATTGTAAAACTCATGAAATTCAACTCATCTAAAATTATGACTTTTGTCTTTATTAGAATCAAGCTGTAATCTGAAAATGAGTTTTTAAAATTTTAAACAACAATATGTATTTTAAAAGCTCATCTTAAATTGCGTAAATTATTATCAATTCTAAGTGAAATATATTTTTCAAACTAAATCATTGTAATTTAACTAAAGCAACAGCAAAGTTAAAGGAATTCTCGAGCATTTATAAATTATACAATGACCACAGTTTGATTGCCGCTATTCACGGTACTAAGAGTCCTTAGAGATCAGCCCCAAAGAAATTTGTTTCGACATACCGAGTACCAATTTAACTTAAAAACATTTTTTTTAATGGAATTATGTTAATAAAGAAATGAACAATTTGGGCGTAGTTCTAAAGAAATCTGCTTTTTCTGGGCAGATGTTTTCGTTGAATTGCTAAAGAGCCAATTTAACCGACAATGCACGTCCTTTAAGATAATTTTTTTATTAAATATATAAACAAATTATTTCAATTCCTAATGTTTTCGTGTTAGAAAATGATATATCTAAAAAGGATTTTGGTTAAAATTTTTCAAAATATTATTGTTAGAGCAGTTATCATAATAAATTCCATTACATTTTTAACCGAAACGAAACGTTGTCGTTAACGTTAAAACGTTAATAAAAATATTTAATTTAATGAGCGCTGCCAATGCCACAACAAGCTGTCAGCATATATCGTGAACGTTCGGGTTTCGTTAATGTTATTTTTGTAACGTTTCAACCTTTACGATTTTATTTCAAAAATATTACGGCATTTCGTTTCAAGTTCGTCCAACCCACGTTCCACTCTCTGTTTCATAAAGAATGTTGTTTTTGCGATCCAAGTCTGTAAATTGTTATGAAGTTAATTTGAGACTTGTTATTATAAAAAATTATATAATTTTTGTTTATTAAATAAATTATATAAAACACGCTAATTTTATACTTACCAATATTTCTTAATATAAATGGCAAATAGAACTCGAATAATATATGTCCGCACAAATTGGTGGTAAAGTCTTATTTGGTAAAGTAATGGTTTCACATGAAAAAAACTGGGCCTTTTCGTAATGTAAGACTTGTCTTGATACATTCCTAATCCTACCGTAAAATCGTGATACAAAACTCGTGATTACGATCTACTGAACTAAATATTATATGAAAGAAGAAAACATTTTATAAACCTGGTTTTTTTTTTTATATTTGCTTCGCTTATCTTTGTGAGGACGTGAAGTAAGGTACGAGGGTACAACGAGGTGTGGTGAAGTGAGGTCAGGTGAAATGAGTTAAGGTGAAGTGTGGTCAGGTTAGGTAAGGTGAGAAGAGGTGTGTTAAAGAGAAGTTTTGTGTAGTGTGCTTAGTGGTGTGAGTTTAAGAGTTCAGATGTGTTGAATAGAAGAAACACTTACAATTGTCCCCAACCATTTCTATGTACATACATATGTATGTCCAATATCTTGTCAATTTTTCAATTTACTAAAATTTCACTTCAAAAAAACTCACGGTGTCTATAGGGGTTTACCGCAAATTATTTTCTCGCTACACATCAGTACAACTATTTGCAATACATTTGCTCCAACCGATCTGCCAATTCTTCCGAACATCAAGCTGCTGTGCATAAAAATTAATGGCTTGTACTATCAAACATATCTTTTTTTAAATGCAATATCATAATAGTTTACTGAAACGATGTTTTCGAAAGTATATTCCGCGAACCTAACCGACTTCAGTAAACTTCCTGTCCATGTGCCATCATATTTAGTGTCAAGTTATGGTGACTTAAAGATAAGAAAGTAAACTCAACATAAAATGCTATGTCAGCTGGCATTGCAAGCCTATGTTTGTAAGTATATTTTTATTCTATACGTAACTAAATACATACATATATACAATGTGTACTTATGTATACATATGTAGGAGTGTATATGTATATATATATATATATATGTATGTATGTGTTTTCTTCTAAATGAAATTGCCCGTACTAGCCGCACAACAAACGTCGGTCGCACATTCTCGAAAACGGCCATACTCTAAAATAACATGAAATTTTACGTCTATGCATTCGCAAGAAAAATGAAATAAAAATATTTATAAAAGAAAAAACTTTAATATCCTTATCTTTTCACAACTTGAGGAGAGGCGCAGTGAGGGCATTGCATTTTCTGTGTTGCCATTGCGTCTAGAATGGCCCATTCAACATTAACAAGAGCGCTGCGGCTCGAACTTGGTAGCCAGTTTTCTACTCGTATCGACGCATCACGTACAAGGATGAAATGCTTGTGCATCATCGCCATCACCAAAATAAACACCAACAAAAGCAACAAACACTTAACGAGCTGGCCACAGGCGCAACGGAGGAAAATTCGGCAATGTTGTTGATGCGGGTGTGAAGCGCTGGTTTGAAGGAGGCAAAATTGTGCACGAAAATTGCAATCAAGTGCAAAATAGCCGACCTAACAATGACATCGCATCAAAGCAAGGATACTGCAAAGGAAGACAACGCGAAAGACAACAGCCAAAGCGACTTGAATAAGCGACGACGTAAATGACGATGAGGAGGAGGAGGCGTTGCCACCATGTGGAAGCGCATCCAATTGACATTTTGTTACTTTTTTTTCATTGAACTGCAGCCTTTCACTACACACTCGTTTTGGTATACTCGCCTTTATACATACATAGATATATATGTATATTGTATGTATATATGTACGTACGTATGTATATACATATGTAAGTGTGTAGGATGCGCATGAAACATTTTTGGCACTTTTATTTCTGCTGCCACAGCCACTTTCATTACGCCAACCAAAGATGCGAATCCTTTTTAAGCCATTTTTCTACGTCAAGTCTTGTTTTTCCAAAGTCGCTCACTCGCCTTTCAGTCAACACGAAATGCTGTGCTGGCAGGCCGAACGGCTGGCGGGCGGCTGAGGCGACGTATTTCACGTCTACGTACTACAGACTTTTTTTGGGCAAAGTAGCCGATGTCGTTGTTGCCTGGAGAAGTTGCGGGGCGGAGTGGCTGGCAACAGCAAGATTCCATTAATTTTTGTCATCCCTACACTGCGAAATTGACGCGTATTTTTCGAGCGAAAAAAGTTAATAGTTCAGTGCATGCCGTGACGCTCTTCGGTTCGTAGGTGGCTTTCGGGTCGCTGCAGTTCGATGCTTGGCGCTTGAATGAGCCGCGCAATTGTTGTAGTTTTCCTATTTTTTCTTTTTTCTTTTTAATGTTTTTATTTTTGTCAAGTTAGTTATTTCAGCACATTTGGCCGGATGTGCCACGGTGTCGACGGTTTGATGTCGCTAATGGGTCCAAGGAAGGCGGTGCGAACGAGGCGAAGCGCACAGTGACATAAAAAGTTATTTCGAACGCCATAAATATGTACAACAAAAACTGATAACAATGAGTCAATGAAAAGTTTAAAATAAACGTAGTTATACATATATGTACATACATATACATAAGTACTAGTTCTGGAACAGAAAGTAAAATACACGTACGAGTATATCGAAATCCCTAGGCTTCATATATGTACGTAGAATTTTTGAATGATGGTCAGTCAAAATTTGCAAAGCGAATGAAAGAGATAAATGCCTAAACAGAATTAATAGGCTTGATTGCGCCATCATTAGATCAGATCAATCGTCGTATCATTGAAGTGGTCTTTGGTACAAAGCTTTGTATGTATCTTAAGAAAAAAAAATTCGGATTTGGTTGTTATGATTTTCAAAATGGCACGAATTTACGTCATCGTTTGTCAAATTTGGCTTTGGAGTTGTGTGATCAGACTGAAAGGGATGACGGAAATTTTTAAACAAAAATTATAAAAGGTTTCGCTTTCTTGGCTTTTATTAACATACATTCGTACATGTACATACATATACAGGATTTTTAATCTCGAGCCGGGTGAATACAAAATCCATTTTTCGTTAATGACAAAAACATAAATTTTGTTTTTAATATTTAAAAAAATTTTATTCATAACGAAATTACTGAAACAATTAAATTATATCGAACTGTTTGGCAGTGACATAGCTTTTTACCTAACATTTCTTTGCTAGCTTCCTATAACAATTTTTCGAAAAAATTGTTTATGAAAAATATGGGTAGTTAAATAAATAACAATAATCGTAAACATTTTCTCCCACAAAAAAAATTGTAATACAAAATTCGATTAACAAAATATTATATTGTTGAACTTTTGTAAATTTTATGAAAATACCTTAAGACCTGAAACCATTTTAATCAGTTGATTTTTGAATTGTTAGGCCAGTAGACCGTAATAAAGAATGAATTAAAATATATTAAATAAGATTTATAGCGATTACAAATTTATCTAATTAAAATTTTTATATATCATTCATTACATAGCTTTTGCAATTATCACTTGCATTATTTTAGAAGAGATTACTGAAAACTCTGAAATATTGACTTCAAAAATGTATATTTTTTTATTGAAGTTTTAAGCAGAGTTCGAAAATAACCCTCTACACATAGAAAATGTTCCAAATTAACTATTTTTACTTGAGAGAAAAAATAACGCACAAAACAGAAAAAGAGTTTTATTTTTTGTAGGTGAGTGCTTTTGCTCAGTGAGAATCATTATTTTTCATATAATTTCTGTTACTGTTAGTTTGGGACAGTTATCGCAGTAAGAAAAAAATAAATGTTGTCTGGTTATTGAAAAAAATGTTTAAATTTTTTTACTGGCATAATGTTTTTTAATTTTTTGGCTTGTTATTATTGTTTGCGCTTAAAGGAAAAACTTGGAAAATATACACAATTTGGAAAAATATATATATGTATATATAATTTTGGCGCGTACACTATATAGCTCAGTATTTGGCCGAGCTTCTCCTACCATTTGTGGTGTGCGTCTTTATATTATACCACAAATGGAGGGACCTACAGTTTTGTGCCGACTCCGAACGGCAGATGTATTTTATGTGAAGCTTCTTAATGGCAGAAATATACTCGAAGGTTTGCCATTGCCTGCCGAGGGGTGACCGCTATTAGAAAAAATTTTTTTCGATTATTAAGATTTTGCTTGCCCTGACGGAGATTCGAACCTCGAACTCACAGGCATATCAAGTTATAGCACGCACCGCTACCAACTCGACCACAGCGGCCGCTGGAAAAATATACAATTTGAAAATTTGAATTTGGTCTATGGTCGTTTAACTGTAAATAGCAACATATTCGATTTTTTTAAAAACTTGAAATATAAAACTCCACATTTATTTGAAATAGCCAGCGACTCAGGTGTCTGTAGAGAGAGCCTTTTTAGCACTTAACTTCATTTTAAGTGAGAGACGGTACAAATTAAATTCGAAAACAATAAATTGTTTAGTTAATGGTAGTTAAACTAAATTCCTAAAATTATAATAATATTATTAACTCTGCAGTTGATTGATTTTTATTTTTGCAAAAATGTGAATATATGTAATTTACACACAATTAATGTTTAATTTCTAAGTATGTACATACATATGTATGTACTTATATGTACCATGAAGAGAATACGTTATATTTTTTTACTCAAATTAACTCGAAAGTGTACTAAAATATAATAACACCCATTTCAAAATTCAAATTTCTTATACTAATTTATACATAAAAACGCCCAATATAGGAAAATATCATTTATTTTCAGGGTATAATATCATAAATGTATACGCTATCTTCTGCTTAGTATTAATTTTCGCACCAATTCATTATAAAAACATGAATGTTGTCATTTTACCACTTATGTATATCCACTTATATTTTTCTGTTTTTCAATAACCCGCAAACGAAGACACTTAAAAACAAAAGTTTACGCCAACGTGTCTTTTTCAAATGGAAATTTCAGTATTTGGAAAATAACTCACAGTAGAAAACACAAAATGATCATACAGCATTACACAATCATTTTTAAAGGTAGTTTCCATGAACCAACTATACCAGATCACGCAATACAAAGTGAGAGAAAAAAATAATTTTCTGGCAGTGACGTAGTACTTTTAGACACCATGTTTGTTTGCTGTCAAATGAAACGAAATTGTAATAAAGAGGAGAACAAAACAAAAATACTGTGATTGACTGCTGTGAATAATTTTTATTTTTGAAATGTTTATTAAGTACATTTTATTGGAAATAAGTAAAAAGTGTTTATATTGATATGGATTTCGCATTGGAGGTAGTTTAACAAAAGTGCTCCAACATCGCGGCTGGATTTTCAATCTGGCAAATCATAGGCACCATTGACAGTAATTGCATACACATCGTCCAACGCTTCCATCAATTAGTAAATACGCCGGCGCAACACAATTGGTTTGGATCATAAATACCGCGAATCCTCTAAATGTAAATTTGTGCAAAAAATCAATGTTAAAAAATAAAGTATCTGAAAAAAGCTTGTGGCTAGCTTACTCTCAAAATCTTCAGGGAGGAAGTGCTCACTGCAAATTTTTGAATTTTATTCAACGTACTGGCCGCAAAAGTCCACCCACTTTTTGCGCAAATTAAGGTCTTTCGGAAGACCGAACAAGTGCAGCGACTTATCTTGCTCCTATTTGTTATTGCACCCAATCACAAAACACTTTATTTTTTTTAATAAATAGCAAAATTTTTACGAAAATCTAAAATGTTAAAAAATCAAAACGAATAAATTGAAAAAAATTATGAAGTGTAAGCAAAACGAAAAACTTCAAAAGCACTACGTCACTCATTTTTTTCTCAAAATCAATTACAAATACACGATTGCCTGAATACGTGATCTGTAGTAATTGGTTCATGGGTAGTTTCAATCTCTCATTTCAGACGCCATATTAACCATTTGATAGTAACAATGTTCCGGATTTCCGTGCTACCAATTCCTTATTGAAAAAATCCTCTATTTTTTGAGATTAAGAAAAACAAAGACAACGGAAACAAAATTTGAATATGTGCAAAGCTGCATTTATGTATATACATAAGGAGATTTAAAAATCGGTTGCCTCAAAGGACATACTCGTTCATACATATCGACGTCAAAAGAAATAAATGGACAACATTAAAAAATCTGTTAAATTTTATCATAAAATCTTTAAATATTGTTCATATCGTCACACGGATCCTTAAATGTTGTATGCGAAAAAATTTTAAATAACGTTAATAATGCAGTTATTTTCTATATGCCAAGCTATTTGAAATGGGGTTATTGGTTTTTTGATATCTTGTTTACTTTTCGATTGAGTATAACATTTGTCGTATGTCATGCACATTACTCCAAAACTGTTGCCAAATGCAACATATGACAAAGTTTTACTAAAGAAAATCCTTCATAAATTGAAAAGTAATTAAGAATAAACAATTAAAATAAAATATTTTAAGATCTTATCGAACTTGTAATATTCTTCGAGACTTTGCCCAAAATTTATCGTCGACTTTTTGAGAAATTGAATTCCAAACTCCAATTGCGGTTTCCCAAAAGTCTTCAAATGTAACAAGCAAGTCAACTTTGCCAAGCAGTTACCGCCTGTCAAAAACTTTCTTCATGTAAATACAACTGTAAGACTTAAACAATTTTCAATGCCTTGATTTTAACGCAAGTTTCCTGTTTTTTCAATTCTATTAAAACTTATAGTAAAGTCTTAAATACACGTAACTCTGATTAACTATCGGTAGATGGGTTTATGGTAAAGAATAGACCATATATTGTTCATTTACATTAATCAATAAAATTCCACTGCATTGGTGAAAAAATATACATCCAATAAAAGAAACATAAGAACATATAGAAAATGTACACGTTTTGTTTTTGAAATATAATAAAATTAAAATTAAAATAAGCAATGTATATTTCAAAGTAGTGGCAATATTGGGCGTCTGTCGTCGAACAATGTTTCTGTCAAAAAAATCAAAGTTAAACTACCTACTACTAACTACCAAAAATATTTGTATCATGATCTTACAGATAGATTTTGTACGGAGAGAAATTCGTTTTGTTTGATACTTTTGTGTTTGTTTATGTCACAATCGTAGGCGCCTTATTAATCCCAAAAAAAAAAGTGAAAAGGTATAATGTCACTTTATCTAGGCACCCAATTAACTGTTTCGAAGCGTGAAATGAATTGTTCGCCGGAACGTTATTGGAGTAAAAAACATGGCCCGATAATTTTAAATAAAAACTGACGATTAGAACACGCCAAAAAAGTACTTAGACTAAATATAATGACAGCTCTTCGAGTTGTAGATTCACAAACCATTTAAGCCAGAAATAAGCTTCATGCCAGAACCGCTACGGTCGCAAACTATGTGTCGTGCCTCAGCTCTAGCTACTTAAGTAATTAATTTGTGGATCAAAGTATTTTCATGATAAAATTTTCAGGAGAGCTACTGAACATTTTCATTTACCGTATTTAAAAACTTAAACCTTTATAAATTTATAGACATCAATGGAAAAATAACAAAAGATATACCTTAAAATATTCTGTAAATTTACGTATGCAAATCAAATATCAAGATTTTAGAAATTTAAGTTTCCCGCATAAGTACGATTTTCGAACTTTAGCATTTTAGAGCATTCACTGTCGTATCAAAAATTAATTCTGCTACGGTAAAGCCTATAAAGCTAAAACTCATCTGTATGTGTGTATCCACTCTAAAATAAAATAGAAACTGAGGAGTCATAATATTATTCGTAAAGTATTTACAAATACCACTTGAATTCATTTCAACAACTTTCATTCGGTGGTAAAGATGTTTTGAGTAACTCATCAAGCGATTAATGACGTTTGCCCACAGTAAACAGTTGTTTAATCTAAGATTTGCAACTCATTCCCTGTGGGGCAGATAAAGTTCATTTATTTTGGGGTTTTTAAGGGTTTTGAAGACAGTTTGCTATTCTGTGGATTACAGTTGCCATATCCTTTATCTACAAACATGGCATTTTATTTACTGAAAATATATAGTAGAACTTAAATTGCTGCATTTAAACTAGTAAAAGCTTTGACCCCGTTTCTGGCTTGGCATGCCAATATCACTTTTAGGTTTTTTAAACAGCCACTGAGATAAAAAAAAACTACGCACTCCGAAAAAGAAGTCCTAACATTTTGAAGTTTCCATAATTTTTAACACTCACTCGCTGGTTGAGTGGAAAAATGCGTTTTTCCAGGCTACTTTAGAATTTTATGGAGCAATCAAATTTAAATGACGCACGTAAGGGCAACGTTTTGAGTGTTGCAAACATACATATTTACATACATTTATTTATATGCACTTGCTGATGCAAAGGCGAGTATATTGATGGATTTGCTAAACTCTTACTTATACGTCATATTCGAAGATACGATTGCTGCTACGTAAAAATAGAGAATTACTGTAATTTATTGAAGCGTTAACGCTACGCAGATCTGCAGAGCAGCTTAGGCAACCGAGGGAATAGCATTTGAGATATTTTGCCAAGCAACCAAAAATTGTTTAATATATTTCAAATTTCTGATGGAGCGCCTTATCAGCATCAATTAATTTCCATGCCACAAAATACGGCCACGCCAACACACTTCATCATGCTTCATCTTAATCATCGTCACTGGTGGCCGACAGCCATCAACAGCAGCTTTGCGAGCGACGTTAAGGCGGTTGTGCGCGCATTGGTAAATAACAACAATGAAGATTGTGTACAGACGCAAGAAGAGTACAAGCAAAGCTTGAAGGTGGCGAAAGCGCACCGCCCTGCGCGTCACTCGCGTCCAAGCTGGAGTGCCTGTCTAAGCCCATAAATCCTGGCGCTTACAGTCAAAGCGACAGCTAGAATAAAAGTAAATGGAAAAGGGAGCAAGCAGGAGATGGATTTAAAACGCCTAGTTTGCCGCGATACCAATGCCGCTGATGCTGCTGTTGCTAATCCTTTTTGGGTTTTATTTTATTTTTTTATTTTTTCTGGTGCCACCCTGTATGTATATTGCATATAGTGGTTTATGTACCTACACATACATTTTTTTTTCTATTCTTTCGAGCAGATTTTAAAATTGTTACCATTTTTCGCGTGCTTTTTTCATGTTATTTCTAAACATTTTTGTTGCATGCTTATGTTGTTGCACACCCAGCCAAGAGTGACAACATAAATTTTGATGCAACCTCAAAAGCAACAATGCATCACGCGTTGTGGCATGTAATGCGCGTATATACGAACGACTATATAGCACATTATCACATAGCCTTGCACATGGATGTATGTATGTAAAGTACACAGTTTATATAAACACTTATGCAACTATGTTTGTGTGCGGTTTAGGACAAGTTTACGCCTCACGTCAGTCCTTGTCAGTTTTTCTAAATTTATTTATTTTCGCCATCCATCGCTTCCGTCGCACACCGCAAACTCCTACCAATGCACTGCTGCGGTGCTACGACCCGATCCGCCACTCGTTTTGCGCCTGCTACTGCTCATCGCACGGACACATTCATCACGTGATGGATTGCAATGGGAGTGACATTTTTATTTCAGTGATGGACGACGAGAAAACGGCGACAATAACAACAGCAACGCAAGAGAGTTTAGCCTTTTTCACTGCAATGGCGTTTGGCCAGCTCTGCCATCGAATTGTCCTCCCTAAGCGAGGCTACAATGCGCGATGTCACAAAATAGAAAGACACGGCGAAACGTTGTTGTTGGTTTAAACGCGTTGGACTGAAACTAAAACTAAAAATGCAAAGAAAAAAAATTAAAAAAAAAGTTTTTTTAAATAAAAGTAGAATGAAAAACCACTCAAATGTCCTTACTATCGAATTTTTGTCAGCGCGATTGTAAAAAATAAAAATAAAAATAAAACAAAAAGTCAAACAAACTGCACAATCGATTCACTTTAGCTTAATACAGCTCGGTCTCATTCTGCTGCGCAACCACTTCCCCCATAGAGGGCGCCCTTCGCATTGCGAATGCCACACTCAAATGGACAATTGACGCTTTGGCCTGCCTGGCAATTGTCTTTTTGGCTCATGATTGAAGTGCAATAAAACCAATAAATGCACAAACGGATTGTTCTATGCCACCTCCAATTCTGTTTTTTAAGCGATCTTATGTTTTTATTTCGCTCCGTTTGGCGTTTTGCAGTGAGTGTTCGAGAGGTGAAGAGTGCAGCGCACCATTTGTTCACTCGTCTAAGCTATGTACTTATGGCTTGGACATTTTATATTATAGTTTTGCTACTTACATATGTATATACTTATACATGGAAATGTATTTTTGTGTACTTGATTCTCTATCATAGTACCAGTGAATCTATTGTATTGCATACCTTTTTTCAGGCGAAAGGACACTCGACGTTTGGCGCTGTTGACGAATTTTTAATTGTACACGATGTCAAAATTGTGCAACATGGCTTATATTCTAATCGAAATGAGTTGTTAAAAAATATAAAAATGCTTTCAAATTGATGACGCCTGCCAATCAAGCAACTGTCACGTTTGATTGCGACATTTTTGTGGCAAACGGAAACATTTGGTGATAATAATAGGGCAAGATTGCTGCCTCGCTACTAATTTCGTACTAAACGCTGTGAAAATGAACATAGCGATTCTTGTACAGATACGATTTATTAGTTTGATGCAGGTTTGGTATGCCTCCAATTTAAAATCTTATCGAAATTCCGATTGGAACATCACAAAACACAGTAACATTTAATCACTACTACAAGATATATTCAGGCCTATCATGAATTCCGTTGGAGAAAATGCTTTCACCAATTCCAATATAAACTAAGTGAATATTTTCTACCATAGTATATTAAAATGTAAGAAGTGTTTATTAATGGCTGTAGTGCATAAATTGAAATCTATTTTTCCACAGGTCTAGACCATCTACTAACCGCAGTTAATATGAGACTGGTGAATATGATGAATGGGCAGACATTGCTCACGGTTTTCCAAAACCCCCGTGCAGCTGAAAAGTCTTGGGCCTCCAGTTAAGGATAAGACTTTCGTAGTCATTATAGTGAATCGATACATATATGCACAGAAAGTGCTGTTTATTTAAATTGAATGTTTCGTATTTAATATACATAAGAATAAAACGCTAATCTACATTCAACTATAATATAAAATAAAACTTCAAAAGTGACCAGTAATGGAACTCATATAATTTTTTTTTTCTGTTTAAATAACTATTGTAAACTTTGCTGAGAAAATATATGAATTTTCTTGCAACTGCTGTCAAAACAGTAAACAAAAAGAGCTGAATTTCGTGTAAAGAGTTGGTAACACTCATTCAAATTTAGCGTAACAGTTGGCAACGCAAACTATGAAAACGTGTAATTGCTGATAGCATTTTTCCGAATTCGTGACGGGAGATTTTGTCACGACGCGAGTTCATTCGTAATTAGTGATTGGGCTGATGATTTAAAAATATAATCATATCTTAATATTTATCAATTGAAAACAGAATTTTCCAAAATCCTTCGTTCACGAACTAAAGAACAATTTTTGATTTTTTCATTGCAGATAAACCGTTCTTTATTTATCATGGCCACCGCGCATGAGGTACAAAATGAGGTGTTCCGAGCCAAACAGCTATATCACTGTGATTTTGCAAGCTATTTTAACATAAAAATTACTACAAATACATTCAAACATGTACTAAGACATACATATCCAGAAAAATATAATAGTTATAAAATAAAAAATCGCGAATATACGACTACCCAATTTTTTTTTAATATCCAAGTGGATATAACGCTTTAAAGAAAATAGAAACCGATGTTTTCGATTGAAAAATTTGTATTTTTCTCTTTTCTAATTTTCCTCTTACATAAATTATACGGGACACTTTCAGAGCTTGCAATATTTCGTGATTTCTAAATAAAAAAAAACAATACTAGGCGAAGAGAGCATTTCGACTTTATTTCTTCCAACATGCTTTGGAAATACACAAATGTAATCCCGGTATCCCTGTTCTTTCCGTTTCCGGCTGTTCATTTTTTTTATGGAAGAAATTGCAAGTTCAATATTTTCAAATATTATCGTTAATCTTTTGGCACTTGAATCATACAAATTATTTTACTAAAATTAAAGGACAATTAAATTGCATTTGTACTAAAAAATCTTAATTTTGTTTATGTAAATTCGCAGTAATGATGATATATTTTTACGCTTAGTACAAATTGCTTTTATATATTTTGTTTGAGACTGCAATTTTCTTGTTGTTTAAGTTTTGATCTTTAGTATATATATAATTTTTGTAAATCGAATATTCATTTAATTATATTATTTGTCAGACATTATCTGACTTGATGTGAACGTATTGTTTTAACCTTTTTATAATTTTTTTTTTTCCAATTATTTTAAATTTCAATTAAAATTTATTTACAATTTAATATTAGAAACAATAAAATGTATATTAAATGAAAAAGTCCGCTTTGAGTATTCTTGTTTTTTCTTTATAATTTCTTGCAAAACCCAATCGGATTAAAGCTCAAAACCATTTAAAAATAAAATTGTTATATGGCCAAACAATAACAAAGATGAAAAAGCCAAAACCAGAAATTGAAAACAAAATATATGCTCGAAACTGTTCATATTACACGTAATTTTGGTGTAAAGCACGCTACATAAACCGAAATGAGAACAAAAGTTTCGCATGTGTTAGCATAAAAACGGAAGTGCGAAAAACACTTTCGAGAACGTTCTCAGTGAGTATAGTATAAAAAAATACGCAAGATAACAAAATGTGAACAATACTTCCGGAAACTTTTTTAGAAGAACAAAATCAGACCATAATCAGCCGAAGAAGAACAAACCGAGAACAAAAAACCCAGGTACGTTATCTCGTAGAACAAATTGGTAACAAAAGTCTCAGGAACGGTATTTCAAAGTGCAATTGGGGAAGAAAATCTCAGATACGAACGCCTTAACAGAGAACATAGCCGGTACGAATTTTCACGAAACTTTTCCAGATTAAAGAAAGTAAAAATTATTATGAAATAAGATAAAAATAACTCTTAACTCTTCAGTTAAGCTTCAATGTTAAGCTTCGCGCTTACTTCACTTTAGTTGTGAATGTAACTGAGAGTTTTGTATTATCTAATATTTTTTTTTTGTTTAGAAAGTTCCCTAGAGGATTGCTCTCATATTGTTTACATGGAAACATTTCCGAACATTTTGATTCGACTTTGTTTTAATTCAAACTATTCTCAACGCATTATCAAACCGTTTAAAAACATGTATGTCCATAAATATCGTATAATTTCGTTAAGCAATATGTACATTAGGGTGATTCACAAAAAAAAAAATAAACAGTTTAATAATAATATTAAGACTGCTCGCATCGCGTTTTCTACGAAAAAAAAAAATGTTGCACCTTATGCATTTTATTACGAGTCTGTCGTGTATCATAAAAAAGATCTGTTTGCTTATTTTTGTACAGAATTGAACGTTCTATAAAAAAGGTCGCATATTTGATGGTTTCTTAGACAATAACTGTTAGTAATTTTTGGTAGTCGTCCAAGGAAGAATCGAATAAATTGTAAAACGAATTTTCATTAAAAAAAAATTGTTTTTTTCGTGTATCACTTTAATGCAATGCTTAGTTACAAAATTCATAATTTCCCCATCGGTATTATGGCCGCCTCAGAAGTACTCTCTTCATATTTGACAATTTCACTCGTTAGCGGCAAAATTCTGAATTAAACTCTTGCAAATAAGTTTGACTCACATAAATTTAACCTTGAAGTGTTTATTAAATGAATTATTTTGACCTTGTCCCAGTTGTAATTCTTTGATTGTGAGTAACAATTGTACTACCTGCGAAAGCTTTCAGCACAATTACAAAATGGAGCAATGAAGCATAATCTGAATAAAAAAAGTGTTATACACCAGCTTTTCCTCGCATTTAATAAAGTCTTAAATCCCACAAAATGCTCTATATCAACTGGAATAGTAACAGCAATAAAATGGAACAGTAGAAAATTTGCTTTTTAAGGACAAAAAAGCGATTAACTAAGGGACAATACATACATACATACATATATATATATGTATATATGTACACATACATATATGTATACATATGTGTGTGTTAAAACTTTAACTGCAATTGTTGTAAGTTTCTAACCAAAGTCGCGTCGGTGGGTAAAATGTATTAAATATAGAAAGTGAAATTTTGCTGGCATTGGAACGTACGCGCATTAGCAACAACAATACCAGTAACTTCTATACAGCGCAAACTATATACGTATGTACGTACATACATACATACATACAAATTTACTTATGTATTTTGTGCAGTAACAACTACATATTGGCGCTGCTGTTGGTGTTATTGCTGCAGCCACTGCTGCACTAGTTAAATGGAAAATTTTATATAGTATTTTTATACATTTTTGTATTTATTTGTTTTTTTTTCAATATTTTTCTAGCGTTTTTCTTTTTTTTTTTGTCTTTTCACTCTTCGGTTCGTATTTTATTTTATTATGTTAAAAAGTTTGCGCAAATGTAGCGCAGCATAGTTGAAGCAACAACGATGCTTAAGCTTAAGCAAGGATGTCTGACAGTTTTCCACAAGCATTAGTAACCTACAACAAATGCTGCATGCGGCAATAGTAACAACAACAAGACATTGGTTTTGATGGCAACAATGCGCCAGACAGCGCGCAGACAACCGACAACATGGAAAAGTGCAATAATGGCGACAACAACAACAACAACAACAACAACAACAACAACTGATAGAATCATTGCAGCTAGCGCAAAATGTAATAAGAAAATATACGCACATCTGCTTTATAAACTTTTATATATACATACATATGTATATATGTATGTATGTATGTGCACAACCACTTTCGCTAGAAATATACGTACTATGTGTGTTTGTACGCTCGCTCGCTCGCTCGCTGGGTAATAGTGCACACAATTTTATTATCCTTATTCAAGTTTCAAAGTTATTGCAAAGTGAAAACTCGGAATGTCTGCTGACTCTTAGACGCTGCTTATGTTGCCGCTGTTGTTGTTGTTGTTGTTGTTGCTCACAGCTACCATCGCTGCTGCATTAACTGTCTGCAATGTTGCCATCTTTGTTGTTGTTGTTGCCACTAGTTTCCTCCGCTTACTTACTTTCCCTGCCCGCTGCCGACTGCTGACTGCTCGCTGCCGGGTGCCACAAATCCATTGCGAATGCGAAAAACTTTGCAGACATTGCAACATTGTGGCAATAGAGAAATGCGGAGCACAGCTGCAGCGGCATTTCAAGTGGCAGCAGATGTTGTTGGCGCATTACCACTGACGAGACGGGCGGCAGCGTACATTATTGTGTGGAGCGCGAAAACCAAAAAAAAGCTCGCGCATCCTTCGAAGGCACACACACACAACCGTACATACATATTTACGTGGATCAAGCTCAACTCAAACAAACATTGGAGCATCTATGTAATATTCCTTGTACATACTTGCCTCTGAGTGTGTTAAATTTGCATTGTTGTAATGATGCTGTAACTGTTACATACAAACATATGTATGTACGTACAAACACACACACAATTCGAGTGCCAACGTCTGGCGTTTTGCTGCAAAAGTTCTTTGTTCCTCAGATTTCTGGGCCAAATACTTTTGCTCCAGTTCAACTTTAAGTTAAGTTAACTCAAAGATAAACAAGCGCAAACAGTGGCAAAAACTTATGCAAAAACAAAAACAACAACCTGTAGAAATAAGTTCACTGTTCACTGCTGGCAACAGGCAATTATGCGCAGCCAAATTTTCACTACATAAACACACATACATACTTATGTACTGAGTTGACAACGGCAGCGACACTGTGAGGCAAAAATCAGAAGCATCTGGTTAGTTTAGGAACTTGGTTAACAGGCAGAGAAGTCAGGAAAAGTTGTCGTTAGCCGAATTGGGAATTTAGTTTGTGCTAAAGGCAAATTATTTGTTGATATCACTCGGCTGGTTGGGTTAAAATTTTGAGAAGTCGTTTAATTGTTTTATTTCATTTTCATTTTTCATTTTTAGCTAATTAATTTCTCGAACTCCTTGCAATCAATTTAAAAATATGTAGGCGCTTATGAGTGCATCTACGTTTAAATTCATTTTACTCATTTAGAGGCAGTAGCGACTACTTGGAAGAAAATGACGAACCTGAATCTCCAATCTAGAGTCAATCCAAATAAAAGTGATCTAGTACGAGTACTTACATTTTACAAAAAAGTACAAAACCCGCAAGCTCAAATCCTCGATAAAAAAACTGAACCTGGACGAGTAACATTCCGAAAAAAGCAGAAAAGGCGACGGTGGCCGAATACAGCTCCAAATATGTACATAAGTACATGTTGATTATTGGCGAAAAGTTGGTTACCACCCCGAAGTGGTAGTATTTACTAAAAATCGCTATGGAGCGGTTTTTTGTCGGTCAACTTTAGAGAAAAAGGCGAAAGTTCACACACTGCAATCCATACGAATTTAACCTCATTTGAGATGTTGCTGTGGAAAAAATCTGAATATAATAAGAGCGTTAGCCTTCATTTCTTTCAAAACAAAAATCCATTTGTTTGTTATAATACTTAACATTTTTTTTTGAGCGCTTACAAAACTTCTCTTCGATCTGTCAAAAAAATCACTTTTTACAAAGCATCTCAAGGACAGCTAGTCCAGTGATAAATGTCCGGACCTTAAAACCTTTGTCAATAAGAAAATTAAAAAAAGTATTTAAAGCTTCAAAGAAATCTGCTCCGACATTTCGAACTTTGCATCGATGGGTTTTACAGTTTAATAGAAATCAAAGTACTCGTAGCAGAAATTATTGAGCAAATATTTGATATTTTTTGTATAAAACCCAGAAGGACGAATTCACATGTTGGTTGCAGGAGTATAAAAACTAAATTAGCATTTTCTCATTTTTGGCGTATTGTTGTTTTTAATCAATTAATTGGATTGAGATATCGGTATTCATAATAAATTTGAGTGCTTATATATTTTTAATTACTTACTAAAATATTCTTAAAAAAATATAACCCATTTATACACATAGAAACACGGAAAACCCCGGGTTATTGAGATAAACATAACAAACGCTTGTAGACATCGGCTTGCTCTCATATTTATATAAAAAAGCTGCGATTTGTATTACAACAAAATACCGATAAATACCACAAATACTCGACTTCTAAATTGAATATCCGAATATTAATTTATTTAATAGAGTCGACTGGACTCATGATTCAATTATAAAAGGTTAGGTAAATAGTGACATTAGAATTTTGACACTCCCTTTTAAAGGGTTGTTTTACGAAGTATAGAAAACGGGTCCGATTTTGTTACCCTTTCTGTAAAAGTAAATAATAAGTAATAAAATGTTAGTGATTTTTTTAATTAAAAATAACAAAGACATTTCATTTAAATTAAGAAATACAATAGCTACACCTACAAAATTGAAATATCTATGTACTTCTTGCTAGATATTTTTTTTTAAATGTTTAACTAGCCAATAAATTTTCAATCTATTTGTCCCATGAATTAAACGATATAAAGCAAATATAAGTTACTCATTCGGTTTATTTCTTTTAATTATTTACCATCGATATTAGGGTTATTTTTAATATTGTGATGAACTCCTGGACCTTATAAGGACCAAACATTTTATACCGATAAATAGTAAGTGACTTTATGGAGTTAATGGAGTTGTAAAAAAACCACAATAATTCGAATTTTAGAAAGAGAATATTTATATATTAAAAGAAAAATAAATCAAACTTCATAACTCAAGAATTAAGTTCTGACAAATTCTTGTTTTTGGCATTTGAAAGTCACATTATTTTTAATTTATTTAAACTCATTCCTTCTAGAAATTACAAAACTTTCCACTCTGTCTCATCGAATTTATATGCGCGTGAAAAAGCGCGTCTTTATACACATTTACATGAAATATTTACGAGACGGGGTCAATCTTGTAATCTGAAAAAATGCTGTCATTCAAATCCGCACTTAAACTTATTGTTTACACGCACATATGAAACAAAAAGTGTTGCCTGTTACTTTTTGGTATTAAAAAGTTTTGAGGTAACTTCTATTAAGATTTTTATGAAGCAACACGGTTTTAATGCTAAGGGAGCCGTTTGTGAGGAAGCTAGCTGCTTATTTACCAAACCTTTGAAAATTGAATCATGGACTGGACTCTGAAAATCACTTTTTGTTTGATTGTCGAAGCCATAAAATCATAAGTAAAAAAAGCTTTTGTAGGCATGAAAAGAATCTATCTGAAAGTCATTACAGAGAGAAAAACTTGGGTTTAAGAATATAGGTTTGTAGTCAATTAAATTTTACTGACGCTCTTCGGTAATTTATGTCATACAATGCTTGCTGGAGAGTTTTTTCAATGGAAGGAATTGTGAAAGAACTGTATTAAAAAATTGTAATTATCAACGGTAATAGTTGGACATAAGAACTTGTGCTTAATTGCCCTTAAATTGAATGGGCAACAAAAAAAATTTTGGTTTTTTGGTTAGAGCAATGTATGTATGTATGTATGTATATGCATCGAAAAATATTGGTAAATAAATAAAATTTAATAATGCGGAGTGTAATTGTGGCGTTATCATACAAGTGTATGTACATACATATGTACATATGTATATGAAAATCAAAGAGATGTCTACTGTTGATAACCGCTAATTCAGCTTAATTGCCGCATAAACAGGTGGCGAAAGTTAAGCAGAAAATGTTATTTTCTGCTGATTATTTGCTTCTAAGAAGTGTTGCTGGTCGAAGTTTAAAAATTCAATCTTATTTCTTTGGCTCCTTTTTTTTTTTTGTGCTCTATTCTTTACCTTATTTGCTGCGCTTTGAATATTCAATTTTCCGCTGGGCGAAAAAATTTGTTTACAATTTATTTCGTAGAAAATAAAACTGAAAAAGAATAGTACAACTCTAAGCCGCGAACTCAGCAGCGCTTAATTGTGCAACATTTTGTTGAACAGTACAACCGAAAATTATATTTGCTTTCCCAAAGCTATCTCACGAAAGTGGAGCAATTTCTGTGCCGAGCAATCGCAAATGGGCTTGGGAACTAATCTCGTTGGGAAACAACAACACATCCAACTTTGTTGTAAACCAGTTGACTGAATTGTGCAGCTGCAACTAAATGAGCTCGCTCGTAATTTGAACTTGATTTTGAAAGCGTCCGATAAACTACGCTCCCACGCATTGCATACACATCGTCGCCGCATTGTTTAGTTTGTAAAGTTGTGGACCAAGCAGCGTTGCACCGGCTGCCAAGTTGACAGCAACAATTTCAGCTTGATAGGCAATTTTTTGTTGAAGTGCATTTGATGAGAATGCGGCGGATGGCATGAAAAATTTAAATAAGTTGTTTAAAATAGAATAAGAATTCCTTCCGCGTGGCCACGTCTTAAAGGAAAATGACTAAGGTTTGACATTTTAAGCTCCTACCGGGTTATGAACCGACACACTCTGATCTGGCACACACTGATGACAATATTATTAATTCCTATTTTAACTGCACGGTATACAATTTTTTTTAAATAATCTACTAACTTAAAAAAAAAACAAATGATAATTCTTAGTTGATATTCCAAAAAAAAACTTTTAAGTGATCGTGGTGTCCTTGTAACAATTGCTACATATAATCCAACCTTATTTGCAGATACTCCAATTTTAAACATTACGCCATTTAAACGAGTGACTAATCCTTTGATCAATGCCAGACCTCTACTAATAATAAAAAAAAGTAATAAGAGCATTCAAAGCTTATTTAAAAATGAGCTGCCGAAGTGTTTTTGGTACACTGTCCGATTTATTTGAGCGATAGACCTATACAAAAAGTCGCAAAGAGTATATCTCAGATATAGGATAAGCTTTGCCTTCAATATTATCCCGGAATTAGCAACATAAAAGACTTGCTCTTGCAACAACGACGACATTCTTATTGCAACACAATCAATTTACATGACCCGGTTCAATGTCCTTGACAAATTTTTATATAATCGTTACATATTGCGTTTCAAAGATTAACGAAAATCGAATCCTAAGGCTTTTTGGAAATATATTCCATCTAAGAAAGGATGCTCAAATATTCCAGCTTGTATGATTTACAATGATAAACGCTCTGAAAGTTGATCTGATTCAGCGGCCTTGTTTGCGGATTTTTTCAAATCCAACTTTGTTTCGGATACTGAGGTATCGGGTATACCTCTTCATACTGACTCCCGGGTTGTTGATTTTGGTTAATTGTTTGTAACTGAGTTGGATATTGTAGATGCCATTTTTTCTCTTCAATCGTCATTAAAAATGGACTTGGATGGGCTCAATACTTTCTTTCTCAAAAAATGCAGTTTCTCTGTTCGAAAACTAACTTCGAAACTAACTACTTGTTCTTAACTCTTTGAAAAGCTTGTACATAATAAAATAATTTTTTCTATTAATAATATAATAGACACAAATCCACATGGTTTTGTTAGTGGGCGTTCCACAGTTACGAACCTAGCAGTTTTTACCCAGTATTGCATCTCGACGATGGATGGCAAGTTGATACGATTTAAACTGATTTTTCAAAAGCATTTGACACCGTTTCCCATAATATTCTCTGTAGAAAAATTGAATGCTTAGGCTTCCACTCAATTTTTCTTTCCTGGTTGAAATCTAATCTCTCTAATAGAAAATCGTTTGTTCAAATTGAAAACGCCATGTCTTACACGTTTGTAGCCGCTTCAGGTGTTCCAC
The DNA here is from genome assembly GCA_963971545.1 of Philophylla caesio. Taxonomy (NCBI): domain Eukaryota; kingdom Metazoa; phylum Arthropoda; class Insecta; order Diptera; family Tephritidae; genus Philophylla; species Philophylla caesio. The sequence continues at coordinate 48,777,984 of OZ020607.1, forward strand.
AGCGCAGCATTCTTGGTCCTATTTTATTTTCGCTTTTCGCCTTCGGATATATTTCTAATACAACAAGATCAAAACAACCTATCCGCTTGGTGCGTCAGTAATAAATTATCTGTTAATTTAAATAAATGCTTCCATGTCACTTATTCTAAATCTCCAAATCGTATTCCATCGTCATACACTTTATCGAATGCCACTCTTTCCACTGTTGGAGAGCTATCTGACCTCGGGGTAGTATTTGACACTGGATTTAACTTTGTCAATCATATTAGCTTTATTATTCCAAAGGCTTATGCTAACTTAGCTTTTCTGCGACGCTATGCGAGGAATTTTAAAGACCTATACACTAGGAAAATTTTCTATAACTCCTTAGTCCGCTCCAAGCTCGAATATGCCTCTCTAACTTGGAACCCTCTTTATGCATCTCACTCTAATAGAATTGAAAGAGTACAACGGAATTTCATTCGTTTCGCCTTGCAACCTCTTAACTTTGCTGATCCCTTACCTTCCTATAGTGCGCGTTGCATGTTTATAGATTTGAAGTCCTTAGCAAATAGGCGTACCATTCACTCTTTGATGTTTGTTTATGATCTTATTTGCGGCTCTATTGACTGCCCGGGTATTCTAAAACAGATAAGCTTCAATGTCCCTCAAAGAACTCTACGCTTTAATCATCCGTTTAATGTCAGTGCAGGAAAATCGAATTACCTTAACTTTGCTCCCATTAAACGAGCACTTATTGAACTAAATTTCATATATGATGAATTTCATATCAAATCCAATATGCGTTGAACCCGACCCCCTCAGAATTTGATGAAATTTTGCATATATGTACATCTTACCTACCCAAACACAACCTTATTTTTCGAAAATGGATTTTCGAAAAATTGTGGGCGTGGCAAAGTATCGAAATATTCGGAAATATTCGAAAAATTACGATAATAGGTACTTTTAAAGTGTGATTACTACGGAATGGCTTTACCGATTTCAAAGATCTTCATACCATTAGAAAGGTATTGAAATAAGCTTTCAAATAGCTTTTTTACAAAATAAAATTTTAAACTGAAAAAACACTTCAAAGATCAAGCGATTTTGAAAAATAAAATTTTATTTTAGAAAGGTCTATTTAATATATATAACATATCTGAAAACTAAAATGGGGTGTTTTTTTTTTATACAGATACAGATACTATGACTAAGTATTCTAATAGATTCGAACAAGAATCGTATTATCAAATTTTTCAGACCCGCACAATAAATTGACGTACACTTGATAAAGTTAATTTTTTATTTTTATTTATTTAGATTTAATATACAACTTTGCGCAGCTCATACTGCTGACTTTCGGAATATTTGCTTACTTTTAGTGATGTTTTATCTAAAGGTACAAAAGAATGGAAGCTTTGAGTTCCTGTAATAGTTTTGGCATTTTTGTATCTTGAAAGTAGCTCTTCTTTTGTTTTGTTGTATTCATCAGCGTCTGCGTAAGCAACTTCTATGGAAGCCCAATGATAAAGGTCTTTCGCCGTTTGAATTTGGTTTTTATTTGCCATGCTATAATTCCGAGCGCCTCTTTTTAATGTCCCACCTATACCATCACATGCAGATTTTCCATGGCTGGTCGCGTAAAAGTGCCACTCAGCGAATATTTCGAAATCAATTTTATGATGAGATAAATTAATTAAGTTGTACTTGTTTTTGTACTGTGCTCCTGCACCATTTGACACGTAGATAACTTTCGTAATTGAATTGCTTATATTAGTCTTAACAAAATTAATCATTTTTGAAATATATAGATGAACTGCTATGCTATCATGGATATTACAATCGGATATTATGGCAAAGGTTCTATGAATTAAATTATCGTTATCTTTGTAATAAATCACGAACGGATGTATCGTGGCTTGATTATTATTCCAATGATATCCTTGAATGGCATCTTGTATAACAAACGCATAGTTTTCAGCGAAATCCATTTGAATTAGCAGTTCTCCTGGCAGCAGTGTCATTTTTCTTTCACTTACGAAGCGGGACTGGCGCTTAGCTGTGAAATGATGTGACACCAGCTTATTGATGTGTTGTACAAAATCGTCAACAAATGTGTTTGTAGTAGAGGAAATGGTTTCGATATTACATCTGAGTGTTGTGTTCCATTTTTTTTAAATGACTTCTTGAATCGAATTTTTTTCGTAATATTCCAACATCAGAACGCTGATTATCAGCAATCTTGATAGCATCCTTCAGTTTAAAGCGACAATTTTCGCAAATACGGCAACAATGAGTGTTGGAGACTGCTGGAAAATGCTCAGATATCACCGCTGCTTCGTTTAAGCTAATTTGTCGAAGTTCAGAGGAACATTTTGTTGATAGCTGCACACATCTGTATTTATTAGTTGATTCCATATCTATTTGTAATTTAAGGAGAAACTAAGCACGAAGTATAACAGCCGTTTAAACACAACTAAAATTTTTACCAGACGAAATTAACGTACGTTCACTTTGAATTTGCAATGGCAACTGAAACGAATTCACAGAATATCGCTATGAAGCTAACAATCAGGTAGAAATAGTATATACTTAGTCATTAAAAGTTTATTGTACTATCTAACCGAAGGGTGTATGTTTATGTTGTCCAATAGATCCTAGGTACGTTTCGGCACTACTATGCATAGGATCTATTGTACAACATAAACATACACCCTTCGTTTAGATACTATTTCTACCTGACTGTTAGCTTCATAGCGATATTCTAGGAATCTGTTTCAGTTGTTGCGGTAAACAGCACAACAAACAGGTACAAAAAAATATTTTCGCTACTGATTTCATGTGGTGGAAGGTTGATCCGCTGTATCCTTTGATGAGCGGTTAAATTTTTGTGTTACCAAGGTCATAAATTTTATATTTTGGGAATGCCTGAAAATTTGACAACAAAAATTCTTGTTCGACTCTATTACAATAAAAAAAATCTGTATAACTTCCAAAGTGTAGCTAGGTACCTTTTTTTGTCACACAATAATATCAAAATAAAAAAAGTTAACAAGAGATGCATTTACTTAAATAAATTTAAAAAAAAAAGAAAAAACACCCCATTTTAGTTTTCAGATATGTTATATATATTAAATAGACTTTTCTAAAATAAAATTTTATTTTTCAAAATCGCTTGATCTTTGAAGTGTTTTTTCAGTTTAAAATTTTATTTTGGAAAAAAAAATTTTTTCAGTGTACTAGAAAATGTTTACAGTGTATTTTTTTGAAAGCTTATTTCAATACCTTTCTAATGGTATGAAGATCTTTGAAATCGGTAAAGCCATTCCGTAGTAATCATACTTTAAAAGTACCTATTATCGTAATTTTTGGAATATTTTCGAATATTTCGATACCTTGCCACGCCCACAATTTTTCGAAAATCCATTTTCTAAAAATAAGGCTGTGTTTGGGTAGGTAAGATGTATCTCTATGCAAAATTTCATCAAATTCTGAGGGAGTCGGGTTCAAAATGTACGTTTTTTTCAGCCTTTGAAATGAAATTCATCATATGTGTAGATTACTTGATCTTGATTTTGCTATGCCCTGATGCGTTTTCCGCTCTAGAATTGAATCTCACTACAAATAATAAATGTTTATCTAGTATGTAAAAACTATTCATAAGTACTTTTCTGTATCTAGTCTCTAAGGTTTTGTAACCATTGACTTAAATAAATTAAAAATAAAAATGAAAATGAAATATAAGTCTGTATGACAATCAGTTTATCAAAGTAAAAATAACACAAAAATTATATAACTTAAATTAATATATAAATTGGCCAGGTGCCATCACGCTAAAAGTCGAAATAGAAAAAGTTCGACACGACGTGTTTTCTTATCCTGAGTATCGAATAATTTGTTTGTGCCTGCAATTAGCTTGCTCTAGTGCCTTAGAATCTTAGATTAACAACCACGCATACGAACAGGCAGCGAAACTTTGATCTTCAACGATCCAAACACTCCGTGCTGCTACAGAATTCTTAAGAGTTTTTCTATAGCTTTGGCTCACACTTAAAAGCTGCATCCCGAATATACTACCGATCGTCCCTGATAACAGAGTGATTGTGATAGAAGTAAGAATATGGACTTAAGATCGGTACCTAAAATATTACTTCGAAGTTCTGGTTCTTAATTTAATCACATGAGAATACACTATTTAATATATTCAGTGTAAGTATTGAAAGAGTATTTCAAAACTTTTTGAATTTGTTGTTAGAGATGAATTTCGAATAATTTTATTAACAAAAATTAAAAAAAAAATACAATACAGTAATTATACCGGTTACACAAAAAAGTAAGAGCGGCTATTGTTACCTAGTTATGTTACAATGAAATTTAAAATCAGCTTATAATGAAATTAAAATATAATTTACCCAGTTTCCCATTCGTTTTGCTAGTGGATTGCCCATCTTATATTGCAAGCTATAAGCAAATGTAGTGCTAACTTTTTTGCAACTTGTCAATATATTTGACATTGTTTGAAAAGTTCAGACTTGCTAGGTAAACAAAAATAACTCTACAGGCCAATAAGGCCTTTTAGGTCGGGTGTTCGAACTAAGCAATACGCAGGTATATACGAGTACCTTAAAACTTATGTTTGATTTCATTCTAATGAAAACAAGTTAAAAATTTTGCTGACAATCGGAGCAAATTTAACTCAGTTTGATTTTGGTAAATGTTTTACAGATTTGTCACCCGAAAATTTCACAATTTCATGCAACAAAGCACAGAAGCGGCGCGACTACGCTGCATTCCAATACAATTGTCTGCTTCGCCTTCAACTTTTTGACAGCTAAGAAATGCCAACAATTCAATAACACCGCACCTTGCAGCATCATAACTTTAATATGTGTTAAAATTTATCTTTTAGCGATTCTTCATATCTTAATCGGCTGAAGCAAAGCAATGATGTTGGTCGCGTACGGCACATGCAAACCCACTGAATATGTCAGTGGCGGCGGCGTTGCATGCCACAGCATTACGATAATTCGCCCGACCAACTGCAATTCCTACAAAAAGCCAGCTAAACTTCAGCGGCTGTATCAATTGCATTTAGCCGCCGACGCCGTCGCCGTCGCCGTCACTTTCATCGTAAATTTCTTTGCTGAATTGTTGAACACAACGCGACCGGTTGCAAAGCCCCTCTACTCATCCGCCATATGCACATGTGTACATATATATGTGTGTATGTCCTACCTATTGGCTGTTGCATGTGCAACCGTATTTATGTTTTTATTGATAAAATTGACATTAATCGCGCGTTTAAGGCGATTTGCTGCAAGATTTTTATCGCGTGCAAATTACCGACGGCCAGTCGTTGCCGTCGCGTCCTGCCAGGGCGCTGCCATGTGAAGTCGAATTTGCATACATTCGAATTTTTAAGTAATTCTCAATGTGCTCTTAACGAGCGTAACTAGCGACTGACCACAGAAATAAAAAAAATAAAAAAAATGAAATTGTAAAAAATAAAGTTCAAAATGAAAATGTTTTATTTTATTGCTGCTTAGTTGCTGTCCGTCGCCTTCTCCATCGCCGGTCGCGGTGCTCTCTGTCTGTCTGTCCATTTGCCGAGCTCGTCTACTGGTTTGCTATTTGATTGGTTGGCCATTTGATCATTTAACTACTTTGGCTGTTTAGTTAATTGGCGCAAGATATGCAATTAAAACGTTATGTTCGCATTAGGGGTGTTACTTATTATGTTGGCACACGGAACGTTGATAAAAAAGCCTGCAAATAAACTTTTCCTATTTTGTTGTTTACCGTAAACACATACTCATTGCCTTTACATAAGATTAAAACATTAGAGCTAAGCGTATCAGTGCGCCAGTGTTACTAAATCTGACAAATTACCCCAACAATATACGAGTATAGTACAACTACAATATTCAGAACCGATGTATTATAGACATTTAATACTTTGACACTTTGTTTTCATGATGCAGTTATGGAAAGCTTAAGATATGACGTTGATCTACCTTGATCTGATAACCTTTTTCACATGCAAGTAGATTCATACAGCAAATCTTGAGTTGACCTTTCGAAACTGGATGTTTTATGGGACAACCCTTAATTAGTTGGACTCGAGGAAGCTGTCAATGTGCTCACTAATGTTGTTTTCAGGATTGCAAATATTATTTTCTTCTTTTTCATGCCCAAGAGGGTGGAATGTTGATATTTGTTGTAACGATTTCCCGTCATCCCTCGTCAAGTTTGGTTTGGAGACAAACCGTTTTCGGCGTTGTGTCATCTTCAGTGTAAATTTTCGTTCTGCAAATATATACCCAAAAGATTTTAATTACAATTTCACATATGTAAGTAAGAGCACACCTAATGCTTCCATAAAGGTAAACAATCTTAATTTTACACAGTGCCACTTTTGCTGCATTTTGCAATTTAATAACCGAACCACTTACTCGTATCTACTTGTTCTCTAAATGATCCGTTATTGTGTTTTTTTTTTGGTTGTTTTGGTCGGCAATAGCTTGCACTTTTAGCAGAAACTAAGTAGTTAGTAGCTTTCGATTTAATTTCCATATATCGTCATATAAAAAATCACCTTGTTGGGGGAAATGTTAAAACGAAAATATTGTGTTGAACTTTTATTCATTGCAATTTTGTTGACATGTACATTTTCAATTTCAGATAACTTATGCAGACATTTATAGTTTAAGTAATTGATATTGAAGTAGTATTTTTAACTATACATTCTTAATATATTTGCGATATATTTTATAGTTTCTTTAATACGCGAAATTGACCTAATAACTTTATTTTCGAAATAATGTCTTCAAAATTGTGGCATACGAACAATGTGTTAAAAGAGAAATTGTAAAAACTTAGATTCATATGAAATTCTCCTTTCTATTCCCGTTTTGTACTCATGCAATAGGATGTTTGGTTTCTAAAACTGATAAATTAAATCCTAATCATAAAATTGACTTCGATCGAGACACAGCAAGATGCACAACTTAATTAGTTGGAATTAGTTTTTTATTGAGAATCCGTTTGGTGGTGAAATATTTGTTATTTTACTAAATAAGTAATCGCAATTGTTTGCCCTAAAAACAAAATATAGAAAGTTTCATAAGAAATACAGCGATTCCACTTTCCATCTGGCTTGAGCTTTTAATTATTAAAATGTATGTTACAATCCCTAAGAGAAGTTAAAGATATGAATTTAGCTATTTTATTTCTTTCAAAAAATCAATAACTCGTTACTTTTTGCTTACATTTTCTCAAATGTTATTCACATCTAAATGCAATAAATTAAATAACAGGTTTCAAACCAAAACGAAATGATTTTATATCTGTATAGTACAACAAAATAATTCCAGGGTGTGTCTGTCATATAAATACTGCAGCAAGTTGGTCAATGAAACCAGAAGGTAGGGTAGGTAGGTACATATTTTTTACAGAGCAGATTGCAGTTTCAGTTATTGAAATTTAATACGGTACTTATCACATTAAAAGTTTAAAAACTTTCATATCAATTTTGTTTACTTTGCTATGTATGTATAAACATACATACGTTCACATCGTCGCTGCGCCAGCAAAAACAATTAATTGCTCAGTAACTTTTTTTATACTCGTAGATTAAGAATCATAGAGAAGAAGATTGCGCCTTCCGGGGTACCGTTACTCAAAACTTTTCTGATTTGACAGTTAAGTGACGTTAAGACAGTGACAGCGTTGCCACAAAGATTATAATTTAATACCAAAACTGGTTTAGAGTACCAAATCCATAAAATATTACCAAAAGTCGTTTAACTCGTCAAAAACTAAAAATTTTTTTTTTTCAATATTAATCCCCATTAAGGTGCAACCACATATTAACCTGAGTTTAAACCAACAAAGAAAAAATTCAATAATCGATTTGAGTATTCAAAATGCTCAATACAACAAAAAAAAAAATTTATTATACCAGCAGTTTTTCTCGGTGGTTGGCTTTTTGGGTTATGACAGTCTTTTAGTTAATGAGCCATATGTTAATAACCAAATTTCTTGTGCAATTGTAAGAAGGTTAAAAGATTTAAATTTTTTAGTAGTAAGTTAGTATTGAAAACTTAAAAGAAAACTCTTTGAAAAAATGTCCAAATTGAAACAAAAACTTACCAAATCCGTTCTAATATAAAACAAATTCCAGTTTTTGTAAAAAACCACCAAAGGACAATGCTGTTTTTAACACTAAGTTACTACAAAAATAAGTTTAAAACGTTTAACCTTCTTTAAATGGCACACAAAATTTGCTTATTTACTAAAAGTCTGTCATAATTCAAAAAAGCGACAACCGATAAAATCTGCTGGCAAGTTTTGAATTTGCATATACTCTCTTAGTAAAATGAAATATTTTTTGTTGTATTATTTTTACTACGTTGACATTTTTACATAGCAAATAAGACGAGGTAACGGTCATTTCTGCATACTCAAATCGGTTAGTTATTGAATTTTATGAGTTATTACAGCCTTTTAGGGCCAGTTTTTCTGTGCTGGTTTAAATTCAGTTTAAACTAAGATTAGTTATGCTCAGTTTAAATTTAAACTAGCGCTCAATTAAATTTGTTGCAACCAACATTTTTATAATTTCATATAAAAAATTATGAAAAATTTATATTGCTGGTGTAAACGACGGTAAGTTTTTAATACATAAATAAATTAAAAAAAAAGCTTCCCCTAAAATGTAATAAAAAAATATTTCGCAGCCGGTAGGATTCGAACCTACGCTCCCAGAGGGAATCTGATTTCGAGTCAGACGCCTTAACCACTCGGCCACGACTGCTTGTTCATATTAATTGCTCAATGGTTTATATTACATCAAGCCCATGATGAGCAGTGAGCAAAAGCAAAGGCACCACTGCATTATCGACGCTTGGCCGTTTGTTTGTTTGTTTGTGTGTTTGTTACTGTAATACTACAGCTAATGCAATATCTACATATACATATTATAAAACGAAGTCTAAAATTTTGGAAAGAGCTAATCTCGGGCACTACTGAACGGATAGCCTATTCATTTCTGAAATATTTACATAAGTACATAAGTACAGTATTGCTACAACCGAATGTAAAATCAGTGTCGTAGCGGGAAGATGTGTAGTTGTGTGAGTAGTAAATCAACTGCTATTCGTTACTACTTCGTTCGGCTATGCGCAGAGAGCTGTGCTGTTGACTTATAGCGCAGTTACCCACGAACCTGTACGTAGCATAGCGTAAACGGCGGTAGAATCTTATTTTTACAAAAACTCATTACCGTAGCCTTAGCGTAGAAATCAGCTGTTCTCTCATTGCATACAACTCGCTTCTTTTTGTTTAGTTCGCTCACTTTTATACAATGTTGCCATTGATTTATATATACATATGTTTTTGCATAAAATTACAATTTTAGTTAACATTTTTATAATGTAAATGATGAAATCGAAGTGCTGACCTATTTAAATAATATATTATGCTATAATCTGCTATCTATATTCGGTAGTATTTTTCTAATAATTTAAAAATATTTCAAGTATTTGGAAAATAACATTTTAATGATTTCAAAAAGTACGCGGTGGCAACCTTGTATGAGAATGATGAGAGAGAGAACAATCAGCTGATACGTTTCTACGGAAAAAATCAAATTCGTTTGGATTTCCTACGTAAGTTCTCCGTCAACACGAAAATACTACGGTGGTGAGTTTTCATTAACAAGGCGCTCTCATAAGATAGGTCGTGTCAGCTGACACCTACGGCCGTTCTACGTCGGTGGGTAACTGCGCTATTATGCATATACATAAACAGAAAGCGCGTGGCGAAGCAAGCTAGTAAGTGATAAGAATAAATTTGTAAATATTTCCCACATCATACAAAAAAATCAAAATACAAAAATCACAGCCAGATATTTACATACATAAATGCTTCTGGCGAATAAATAATCGACTCATTATTATAGAAACACGTGCAACGATAGTTTTTAAAACAGTTTTGTTGTACATATTTGTTGGTCATGTTGTTTTAAATTAATTTCTGCCAAGATCGAGTAATGAGTTATGAGTCCTTTCTATTTAATACGCGATATATATGTACAAATGTATGTTTGTTAAAAAACTGGTAAGATTTTAAAAGGAATCTTAACAGTAATGAAAATAAATATAGGAAATTTTCGTTGAATTATACTATGTATAAAAAGGTCAAGCCAAAAGTATAAAATAAACCTTTTTAAATCACTTTCATATTTTTCAAGCTTCATGCTAATATAAAAAAATACAATTTAGTTTTTTAATTGTAAATAACTGTGATTATTGGGAAATTATCTAAAATATATCGCTGAAAAAGTTATTCATATGCATAGGTACATGCATTTATGTTTATATGTATGGATGTATGCACTTTCAAACATAAAAATATTAATTAAATTTTAATTATAATTTTTAATATAATATGAATTCGCTGAATTCATAGTTGTGCAGTCTAAAATCAGTTTACATTAGTATGTATCAAAAAAGATAGGTTGGTTTTTCAACCGGTGTTATGAAATTTACCTGTTTAATAAAATATTAATCACGTCGCAATTTTTTCGCAAATAAAGCACAGTTTAATACAACAGAATTAAAAAAAAGGATTTTTATACAGGTTATTTAAGCTTAAACTGTTATAACATCTCATGTAATTTTTTTTTAAATTATTTTGAAATATTTTGGTTCTAATTTCGATGGAAAACAGTGCCTGTTTTTTTATAAGACGAGTGATGCAATCTAATAAATATTGGCATGTTTACACATACTCGTACAAACATATTTACATAAGCGGTGTTTTTTTAGATGAGTGGTTTTCAATGACGCAATACTTTTTTCGGAGTAGGTCTTTTTGACAACTGTTACTTGATTAATACTCAGTTTGGTTTGCCGTTTGCAAGAATTGAAGCCGAGCGACCATAAAGTGCGTCTCAAGTTCGGTGAATGAGCCCAAAACAAGATGGTCACCGATCCCGATTTTCACAAGAAAATTGTGTTCAGCGATGAAGTTCACTGTTCGTTGAATGAGTACGTTATATAATATATAATTTTGGCGCTTACAGTCAATGGGAAATTCTAAAGAGCCATGATTCATGACTTTTTCGTGCCTGAATTAGAGGATGCTGATGTGGACGACCTTCAAACAAGACGGTGCTACATGTCATACGGCCAACGAAAAAATCAATTCATTGAAGAAAACTTTTAGTGAGCGCATTATCTCGCGTCGTGGGCCTGTGGCGTGGTCTACAAGATCGTGTGATTTAACACAGCTGAACTTTTTTTTGTGGGGTTATGTGAAGTCGCTTGTCTACGCAGAGAATATTCTGCGCGTTGTTGTTAAAACATAATGGCAAACCCTTATTTTTATAATAAAGCTAAATTCTTGGCCATAGCAATAAATTAGATGCGGTTTATTTATTCTTGGCAAAAGGAAAAAATCCACATGTCTAAAAAAACACCCTTTAGTTATTATGTGAATTCATAATCTATACATATCCATATACAATGTCGAATCCAGGGGGGTGGGGCTGTTTGGTGGTTTCAAACAAATTATATATTAAATATAGCTACAAAACTTTTGCCAAAAATGTTCACGTAACTAATTTCATACTGTACAACGTTTCGTTCCAAAGCAAAAAATTCGATTCAGCCGAGTGTGAAGTTTATATACCGCTTCGAAGGAAAGGTTAGAGGTCAGAGATAATTGAATTTTCTGCCGAAGGACGAATGATTCTTCCTGGAGGCACGAATAAAACTTTCATTTGGTTGTCTTACGCCTGTTGGGATAAGTAAACCAAGACATTTTTCAGTAAAATAAATAAGAAAACTTTTTGCTATAATGTTTTTAGATGCTTAGAATACTATATAAAAGAGCTGAAGTGGTTTCTTCGTCACCGCAATTCTCGCTTTCTTCGAATTATTCAACTTTTTAGGATCGACCTCGTTTAGATCAGAAGGGTTCTTATGGTTATTTTAATTTGATTTTTTTCTCCAACACCGCCATTCAACTTTAACTACTGCTTGCAGCTTGTTTGTTTATTTTCACACGTTAGCGTTGTTGAACGTACATCCGCCCTCCTCCATATATATATATATATATATATATAACTTAAGACAATAAATTAAAAGTTTGCATATTTTGTACAGTTGTAAATATATACAATATTTTGATTATAATATCAAATATTTCTGCCGAGATACTCGATTAATAACACTTTGAAGAATTTTGATTAATTTGTATGACAAATTCCACTCATACTCATTTATTTAAGTACGTGTACAAGACCATTTTTTAGTTAACATGAAATAGTTAGTATTTCTAAATAAAGATATAGAACACAGAGCTCGTTTCAGCTATTCTATAACTACAGATTAAGATTTTTTACTTAGCTTAAACAATTTTAAATAAAATAAATATTCCGTAGGGGGTGCATATTCAAAATGGCGTTCAGATCCTTTGAAAAAATCTTAAAATTAAAAACTGAATTCTTGTTCAGCTTGAACGCAGTTTGGTGATTACCAAGACAATATATGTGACAAAGTCAAAACGCTAACGAAGACATGCTAGACATGTTTTTAAAATTACAAAACCGGTGTTAATTATACTCTGTTCACAAATTAAAGCACAAACAATTGTTAATACATTCGGAAAATGTATTTATATTCCTATTATTTAAAGTTATGTTTTAATTAAAAACTCGTCAATATTTTGAATTAAAAAAAAAATAGAGAAAACATTTATTAAAATTTCATAAAAATTTCGAACTTTTTAAAAAGATTTTTTAGAATTTTTTGGCGAAAACAAAAATATAGCTCTGAAAGTTTCTAGTGGCTACGAATTACTACTGATTTTTGCACAAATATTTTACTGACGCGATTTTGCAATTCTACCCATAATAACCTTTTTAAAGAAGTGCGAAATTTTTATGTAATTCTTTTAAATCATATTCTTAGAAAATTAAACACATTTCTCTTAAATAATAAATTAAATTAATTCAAAAAATAAAGTGCTCAAATCTAACAATATGTGGTTGTGCTATAATTTGTGAACAGAGTATAAGTAGTATAAAATTCAAAAAAGTCTTTTGGCTAATGTTTAACTAAATTTTAGACTTAATAATGCGAAAAGAAAAAATATTAACTTTTTAACTTCTAAAATTAATTTAATAAATATGACTCTCAATTTCAAAAATTAAAATAAATACAATTAGTTTTCAGCTTTATAGATTTTTAATTTATTCAAAGAAATTTGAAGTATCTTAATGGTTGAGTTTTTTGTTTTTTACACATTGTCTAGATCAGTTTTTTTTTATATACCTAGAAAAGGTTTCAAGCTGTTTAAATATAAAGACCTGATAGATTTCATTTTTATGTACACATTATACTTAGAAATTATTAAAATGAATTATTTTAATAATACTCGTAAAATAATAATTGCCACAAAAGTAGCTAGCGCCCCTGAATAGGTTTTTACATCTTCGAAAAATGTAATTACAATAATTTCACAATAAAAATTAGCTCAAGTACGAATATGTTTATGAAATTATATATAAAGCAAATATGTGCGCAATCTTAAGAAAAAATTAAAATGTTATTCATAAGTAAATTTATGTTTGTTAGTTTGCTTGTAAGTGTTTCAAAGTGCCGACAACGAACTTACATTGACTAAACGGTTGAGAAAATTACGACTTTAATCGCAACTAATCCAACTCAATGAACAAAATTCCGGAATGTTTATGAACTTGTAATAGGGTAAGAACGAAAGTAAATAAGAGCATAAAAAGGGAACATAAGAGTGCTCTGCTTACGAATGCTTTGATGAAAACGTATATATTAGGGTGATTCACTCTGTTTTAAAAACGTTTTTTTGAAATCTTGATTTGTCGAATATCGAATACATAGGTTTATTTAATTTCAACAACCGGTTTTTTCATAGTTGTATTGTATGTACATAACATAAAGAAAACCGTGAAGGTACTGCACGTACAACAAAAAGGACGGCGCCTAAATGCTCTTGAAAACATGGAAATATATAAACAAAAAACATTTGATGGGAGGATAATAAACGAACAAATAAACAGCAACTCTGATGCGATATTTGCACCATTAAGGCTTGTTTATAAAAAACAAAACAAAGACGTAGGTAAAATTACAGATACCAACATACAAAACAAACCTGCAATACCTAAACGGACTAAAATTACTGACTATATACCTGCTCTTACCGCAAAGACAGATTCGTGATAAAATATACATTTTTGGACTCTAACCGCGCGAGACTTTAGGTACCTATATTCAGGACACTTAACATTTGCTAACATTTACGATTATGCACTAATACCTGATTGATCAAATAAATGAAATAAATACGGAACAACAGACATAAACTGTACAGAACGAAATTTGACACTGAAGATGGCACAACGCCGAAACCGGTTTGTCTCCAAACCAAACTTGACAAGGGATGACGGAAAATCGTTCCAACAAATATCAACAATTCACCCTGTCGGACAAGAAAAAGAAGAAAACAATATAGTTAATGCCTGTCAGGCTTATAACTCTACGACGACTGGACTTCTGACAGTATACCAACGACGGTTACAAAAGATTTATAAAACTAAAGCAAGTATTTGGTTTAACAAACAATGTCTAGCATCGAACGTTACACCAAAATTTGCAAGAATCAGAATAAAAGCAAACACGGAAGCGAGCCGAAAAACTATCAGGAAAGCTGAAAGGGACTTTGTAAAGAATGAAGTAAGAAGTTTGTACGCTAAGAAGGATCGATCAAACGAGGAATTGCTTTCTATTCACTTAAGACTGGCGGACGTTATACCGGTAGACATTCTCATGGACCTATTCGAACATATAAAAACAAACACAGAGCACATAATAAAGCGGGTATACGAAAAATTACAGAAAAAACTGGAAAAACTAACTGGGCCATATGAAGTAAAAGAAAAGTCACAAGGTCATGACTTTCACACCAGACTAGTGAATCTTGCAAATATATCCATCAACGAGGAAGAAACCAAACTATTGCAGAAAGGACTTAAACACAATATAAAGGACAATAACAGGACAAGGATAGCAGAACAAGCCATTATAGATACGGAAGTAGGAATATCTTTGCTGCCAAGTGAGGACCAAGAACACGCAAGGCACACATGCAGAGATATTATAGAAAACCAAATTAAAATAAACGAAAATGGAAGATATAGCCACGAAAGTAAGATTATGAAGAGTGTGAAACAGAAATTTAGGAAGAACAACATAATAACGACAAAAGCGGACAAAGGCAATACAACGGTACTCATGAAGAGAGAGGAATATATACAAAAAACTAAAACACTAATATGTGAAATGAAGTGCCGAGAAATTAGAGAAGACCCAACGGACAGGTACCAAATAGAGATAAAGAAGACCATAAAAGAAGCGAGCAATATTATAACCCCCCACACAGCACACTTATTAAGCCAAATGAATCCGGCAGCACCACCACTGATAGCGCTTCCAAAAATCCACAAACCGGACACTCCAATGAGACCCATAATTAACTATAAGTCGGCTCCTGCTTATAGACTCTCCAAACATCTGAAAATGCTGTTAAATGATAACTTGGAACTTCGTAACGAGCACATTGTAGCAAACACGACGGAACTCATCCATAAACTGGCAAACGTGAAAATTTCACAGCAAAGCAGGCTAGTATCATTTGATATTAAGGACTTGTACCCATCGATTCCACAAACAGAAACAATAGATATGGTCCGGAAAACACTACTCGAAAAAACGAAGGACCATATAAAAACAACCCAAATCACAAACACATTACGAACTACACTGCGACAAAATTATTTTAAGTTTAATAATAAAATATACCGACAAACAAACGGACTGGGAATGGGAAATCCAACCTCGGCCATCCTCATGGAGGTATTTATGCAAGAACTGGAGGGACAGTATATGGAAGAACTGAAAGCCGAGTTAGGCGTAGTATTCTATGCAAGGTACGTGGATGACATTATTTGCGTGATCACCAAGGACAATGAAAAGCAGATACTGGATTACCTGAACAAACAACATGGATGTATTATGTTTACGATGGAAATGGAAAAGAAGGGAACAATAAATTACCTGGATCTGACGATTAACATAGACAAAATTGCCAAAAAACTTGTCTACGAAATTTACAGAAAACCGACAGCTACAGACATCATAATACATAACACATCAAATCATCCTCAAGAACACAAATACGCCGCTATAAGACAACTAATAAACAGACTTGAACGAATACCTCTATCGCCAGAGGCATACGGAAAGGAACTAAACACAATATACAACATAGCAACAAACAACGGATATAAAAAGGAGCTCGTGGATAAATTCAGAAAAATGTATGCAGTTCAAAAAACAAGCGACAGAGAGCTAGACGAAAAAACTTGGACAGTAATGACTTATACAGGAAAAATGACATACAAACTTGCAAATTTTTTCAGAAAGTATAATATCCACACGGCGTTCAAAACTGGAAACAACTTGGGAAGGATACTTAAAAGCAGCACGAATGAAGAAGACCCATTGAACAAACAAGGCGTGTATAAACTGACCTGTGAGTGTCAATATAGCTATATAGGACAAACAGGACGCAAAGTAAGAACAAGATTCCGTGAACACATAAGGGACTACAACAAAAGGATACAAAAACCCACGGCAATACCTGAATCTAATTTTGCAAACCATTTGGTAAACGCAAAATGTTCACCCGCAAACATAAAGAAAACCGTGAAGGTACTGCACGTACAACAAAAAGGACGGCGCCTAAATGCTCTTGAAAACATGGAAATATATAAACAAAAAACATTTGATGGGAGGATAATAAACGAACAAATAAACAGCAACTCTGATGCGATATTTGCACCATTAAGGCTTGTTTATAAAAAACAAAACAAAGACGTAGGTAAAATTACAGATACCAACATACAAAACAAACCTGCAATACCTAAACGGACTAAAATTACTGACTATATACCTGCTCTTACCGCAAAGACAGATTCGTGATAAAATATACATTTTTGGACTCTAACCGCGCGAGACTTTAGGTACCTATATTCAGGACACTTAACATTTGCTAACATTTACGATTATGCACTAATACCTGATTGATCAAATAAATGAAATAAATACGGAACAACAGACATAAACTGTACAGAACGAAATTTGACACTGAAGATGGCACAACGCCGAAACCGGTTTGTCTCCAAACCAAACTTGACAAGGGATGACGGAAAATCGTTCCAACAAATATCAACAATTCACCCTGTCGGACAAGAAAAAGAAGAAAACAATATAGTTAATGCCTGTCAGGCTTATAACTCTACGACGACTGGACTTCTGACAGTATACCAACGACGGTTACAAAAGATTTATAAAACTAAAGCAAGTATTTGGTTTAACAAACAATGTCTAGCATCGAACGTTACACCAAAATTTGCAAGAATCAGAATAAAAGCAAACACGGAAGCGAGCCGAAAAACTATCAGGAAAGCTGAAAGGGACTTTGTAAAGAATGAAGTAAGAAGTTTGTACGCTAAGAAGGATCGATCAAACGAGGAATTGCTTTCTATTCACTTAAGACTGGCGGACGTTATACCGGTAGACATTCTCATGGACCTATTCGAACATATAAAAACAAACACAGAGCACATAATAAAGCGGGTATACGAAAAATTACAGAAAAAACTGGAAAAACTAACTGGGCCATATGAAGTAAAAGAAAAGTCACAAGGTCATGACTTTCACACCAGACTAGTGAATCTTGCAAATATATCCATCAACGAGGAAGAAACCAAACTATTGCAGAAAGGACTTAAACACAATATAAAGGACAATAACAGGACAAGGATAGCAGAACAAGCCATTATAGATACGGAAGTAGGAATATCTTTGCTGCCAAGTGAGGACCAAGAACACGCAAGGCACACATGCAGAGATATTATAGAAAACCAAATTAAAATAAACGAAAATGGAAGATATAGCCACGAAAGTAAGATTATGAAGAGTGTGAAACAGAAATTTAGGAAGAACAACATAATAACGACAAAAGCGGACAAAGGCAATACAACGGTACTCATGAAGAGAGAGGAATATATACAAAAAACTAAAACACTAATATGTGAAATGAAGTGCCGAGAAATTAGAGAAGACCCAACGGACAGGTACCAAATAGAGATAAAGAAGACCATAAAAGAAGCGAGCAATATTATAACCCCCCACACAGCACACTTATTAAGCCAAATGAATCCGGCAGCACCACCACTGATAGCGCTTCCAAAAATCCACAAACCGGACACTCCAATGAGACCCATAATTAACTATAAGTCGGCTCCTGCTTATAGACTCTCCAAACATCTGAAAATGCTGTTAAATGATAACTTGGAACTTCGTAACGAGCACATTGTAGCAAACACGACGGAACTCATCCATAAACTGGCAAACGTGAAAATTTCACAGCAAAGCAGGCTAGTATCATTTGATATTAAGGACTTGTACCCATCGATTCCACAAACAGAAACAATAGATATGGTCCGGAAAACACTACTCGAAAAAACGAAGGACCATATAAAAACAACCCAAATCACAAACACATTACGAACTACACTGCGACAAAATTATTTTAAGTTTAATAATAAAATATACCGACAAACAAACGGACTGGGAATGGGAAATCCAACCTCGGCCATCCTCATGGAGGTATTTATGCAAGAACTGGAGGGACAGTATATGGAAGAACTGAAAGCCGAGTTAGGCGTAGTATTCTATGCAAGGTACGTGGATGACATTATTTGCGTGATCACCAAGGACAATGAAAAGCAGATACTGGATTACCTGAACAAACAACATGGATGTATTATGTTTACGATGGAAATGGAAAAGAAGGGAACAATAAATTACCTGGATCTGACGATTAACATAGACAAAATTGCCAAAAAACTTGTCTACGAAATTTACAGAAAACCGACAGCTACAGACATCATAATACATAACACATCAAATCATCCTCAAGAACACAAATACGCCGCTATAAGACAACTAATAAACAGACTTGAACGAATACCTCTATCGCCAGAGGCATACGGAAAGGAACTAAACACAATATACAACATAGCAACAAACAACGGATATAAAAAGGAGCTCGTGGATAAATTCAGAAAAATGTATGCAGTTCAAAAAACAAGCGACAGAGAGCTAGACGAAAAAACTTGGACAGTAATGACTTATACAGGAAAAATGACATACAAACTTGCAAATTTTTTCAGAAAGTATAATATCCACACGGCGTTCAAAACTGGAAACAACTTGGGAAGGATACTTAAAAGCAGCACGAATGAAGAAGACCCATTGAACAAACAAGGCGTGTATAAACTGACCTGTGAGTGTCAATATAGCTATATAGGACAAACAGGACGCAAAGTAAGAACAAGATTCCGTGAACACATAAGGGACTACAACAAAAGGATACAAAAACCCACGGCAATACCTGAATCTAATTTTGCAAACCATTTGGTAAACGCAAAATGTTCACCCGCAAACATAAAGAAAACCGTGAAGGTACTGCACGTACAACAAAAAGGACGGCGCCTAAATGCTCTTGAAAACATGGAAATATATAAACAAAAAACATTTGATGGGAGGATAATAAACGAACAAATAAACAGCAACTCTGATGCGATATTTGCACCATTAAGGCTTGTTTATAAAAAACAAAACAAAGACGTAGGTAAAATTACAGATACCAACATACAAAACAAACCTGCAATACCTAAACGGACTAAAATTACTGACTATATACCTGCTCTTACCGCAAAGACAGATTCGTGATAAAATATACATTTTTGGACTCTAACCGCGCGAGACTTTAGGTACCTATATTCAGGACACTTAACATTTGCTAACATTTACGATTATGCACTAATACCTGATTGATCAAATAAATGAAATAAATACGGAACAACAGACATAAACTGTACAGAACGAAATTTGACACTGAAGATGGCACAACGCCGAAACCGGTTTGTCTCCAAACCAAACTTGACAAGGGATGACGGAAAATCGTTCCAACAAATATCAACAATTCACCCTGTCGGACAAGAAAAAGAAGAAAACAATGTATGTACATATATTCAGTTAGTTATTTATTGAAGAATGAAACATTTTTAAAATACAATGTTTCATATTTTATATTAAAAGAACAACATACTGAGGATCATTATTAATATTAATATATTAAGTAAAAGTATCAAAGTGTATAATTCTATTTGATTAAATACAACAAGTTGTGAAGATAAAGCCTTTGACAAATAATAGAAATGCGGCAGCACAGCGACTAATTTTATATATATTATGTTTTTTTGAAAAGGCAACCACAAAGTGCTTGTCAATTAGATAAGACCATTGCAAAAAAAAATTGCAGCAAATAAATTTTAGAAGATTTTTTATATTTAGACAAATTTCATAAGAGGAAAAATTGTACAACGCCTTACTAACAATAAGTTAGTATTCTTCCTTAATTTTGCTCTATGTGAAATTCAGTAATTTTGTGTAATCTCAAGTTTTAAAATTTAAAATGCTTATAACCTGGTCATAATTGAGAGCCTTTATTTTGAAATTAGAGGTTGTGAATTTTGTCTATTAGAAACTAATCCCCGAATTCAATAAGCAGTCTCAGTCTCTAATAGAGACAAAAGTCACGATTTTCGACCAGTTGGCATTCATTAGTTTCAAAATAAAGTTTCTAGTCTCAAAATTAAGTCCCTAAAGAAAAACATTTTGAGATTCGAGATTATAGCAAGTTACTGAATGCGGGCATAAAACTACGTTTTATTTTCAAAAGATTTCCTTCATCGAAATAATTGCATTTAAGTAGTTAGATGTATGCACATCAAGGATCAAGAACCGGTTTAACTGGGTTTTCCTTGATTTAAAAATTAAGTACCGGTTTTTTTTTCAAGTAGCCGTTTTTCAAATAATTCGAACACCGGTTTACAAAAAAGTCGAATAATCGAACACCCTAGTATATATACATACATATACATGTTTGTATTTATTCACATACATAAATATGCTTCTATTTTAAACATGTAGTAAGTTGCTAGAAAAATGCAAGCTAAAAAATGTATAACATATAAATGCATGCATGCCCTTCATAGGGCTTAGAGTCTTTGAGGAAGCTACACTCGCATTGTACCTGGACAATTTTGGTATTTGGATTACATTTTGCCACTTCTTCATGTATGTTTGTATATGTATGTATGTATATGCAAATGTTTGCAAATAAATACCTAAAGTTTTTGAAGAAAGTATGCATATGTATATATAATATATGTACATAGCTTACCCACATATTGACTTCTCTGTACAAAATATTTGTATTTTCTATTTTTAAAGAAAAGAACAGTGAAAAAAATCAAATAATATAACTTTAAAAATAAGGAATTTTTTTTAATTATTAAAAATTTTTTTTATTAGAAATTTTTTTTTATAAATTTTTTTTTCAAAGAAATTTTTTTGTAACATTAACTTTTAACATCACAAACGCCAAGATTCAAGTCGCTAAAATGTCCCGCTGTATTTTAATATTTTTGTCGCATTTGAGTGCACGTTAAAATCAAATTTATTTTTATATAAAAATAAACCGAAACATCTTCGTCAAAAAAAGTACGAAATCAATAATTTTAAATGTCTTTTTTTGCACTTTATTATCCTAAAATTAACTGGTTTTGTGGTACATACCCGAAAAATTTAATAAAAAATTATTACATGACAAATGCAATATGTACGAGATACTAAAACCCAATAGAATTAAGTACGCTCTCTGTTTAAAATACCCCGCAGTTTCAGCTTGGGTGCAGCATTGAAAATTAACAAGTTTATGACATACACATAAGTTTATTAATTGAACGAAAAATATCAGGAGCTTTTATTATTTATATATTTAATATATTAAACTTATAATTAAATTATAAATATAAAGAGTAGGTTAGCGCTAACTGCTGGGGTCCTCGGCTAACAGGAGAATTTGTAAAATATACTTTTTTGATAACGATCTAAGTCAAAAGCAGTAAAAAAAGTTTTTTGACGTTTTTGTTTTCTTTTAATAAAAATTTAATTTTTTCGTAAAAGAGTTTCAAACAAATATCTCGCGTTCTTTGCAAAAATTATTAAATATTCTTGACACTTTTCTTTCGTTTAATACCCATATATACTTAAGTCGTTGCTTTTATTAATTTATTAAAATTTTTCAATCACGAGTTTTAACAAAAAATTACACTTGCTACACATGTTACATGGAAATAAAGCAACTACATACATATGTATATATGTTACATGTATTCATACATACATAGGTACATATGTACACTTGTAAGAACCAAGCGCTCTAAGTGCTAGCGCACACGAAGAGCGACTTAAGCTTCTAAATTACCGACTGCAAAGAAATCTGAGAACTGGAAAAAGTATACATAGACAAAAAGTAAAAAAAGAAATCCAAAAAAGTATAGAAAAAACTTAGGAAAAATATGAACTCAGGAAAATAAAAATGAATAAAAAAATTCTTAAAAATAAAGAGTTTCCTCTCAATACACAAAATGTATACACAAAAAATAACCTTTAAAGATGTATTAGAATAAAAATAAAGTTAAAAGAGGGTGCTAAAGAAAAGCAACACTGCAAAATTGTGTAGGCAAAGAACGCAAGCAAGCGGAAATTGACGAAAGTTTAAGTGGCAGCAAATACTTAAGTGTTTAGTTGATGCATGCTACATTTCTAAAGCATAAACAGATGAACACGCATACGCATATACATGTACATGAATGTATGTATGTATGTCTCCCTGAATTCGTTTGTTTTAAATATGCACAATTTTTAAGCATGCAATATTTGTGAGAGGATAGATAAACTTAAAGTCATACACAATGCATGGCAAATACGCAATCGGATTTAATGAGTCTGTCGGACTAAAGGAACTGCAGTGGGATAATATTCGATTTGTCCGTTTGCAACAAAACTTAAAGTTATACATATGTATGTATTAGCGATGCCAATTTTGGGCATTTTATTGATCCCGGGATTTTCGAGATCTTAAAACGAAATGCCGGGACAATCCCGGTATCCCGAATTCCACGATGTTTTGATGCGTAGTTTTAAATTTGCCCAAAAATGTAACACGTCTGTAATATGTAGTTGTATTACAGAAGTATTCAAAATAACATTAATATAACAAAGAAGAACGATTTGTTGTAAATAATGTATATATGTATTTATTGGTATTTTCAAGAAAAACAAGGAAATAAACGTAAATTTTGACACACAAAAAAAATAATTTATACTTCAAGTGCAAATGTATATAAATATTTTGTAGATACAAAAGCTAATGCACCTACATATGCCTTATATTGATCAAAATGCAAAGAAATAAAAACTTTAAGTGTTATCATCCAACTTGGACCTAAATTTGTTGCATTTAATATCTGCGGTGGATAAGCATTGTTAAATACGCTCTGTAAGACAACGCCTTTATCGCCTCACTACAAAAACTATTTTTTACCAAGCCTTCTGATATATTGTATGCTTTTCGATTAGTGGACAATTGCGAGCTGCTCGTTAAAACTTGATGCAATTTTTCCACTTCAAGCACCTCGTCATGCTCATTTCCTACTCGAGTGGGATATTCTCCAGCTTATTTATAATGGCAAGGGCAAAACAAAACCCTTAGTTAGTGAACAAGCCGTGTTTTTTGTCGTATTATGTTATCGTAATAAAAAAGCTGTAAACTTGTTGCTTTTGTTTCTCATGTTAAATTTTCTTATTTCAATAAAACTCTGAAAGGTTTATTTATGTAGTGTGTTATTTGTTTTATTCGTTCGGTTCTTTTTGTTTTAAATAATTTGAGGTTTATTTTTGTTTAAAAAAATGTAAATTAAAAATTAAAAAAAAAAAAAAATGCCTATAATTCACTGTCTTCCGCAATTTTGGGTTTTAAATAGACTGATCCCGGGATATTTAGTAGTTGAAAAAGGCCGTGATCCCGGGATTGACATGCCAAATATATGGGTTTATACTCATATATGTAAATATCTTTTAAGCTCGCTTTTAATGGAGTGTTCATAATCGTGTGTTGGAGGGTCTCTTTAAAAAGGTTTAAATATGGAAGCACCTTTGGAAAAAGTTTTCGATTTTCAAAAGATTTTTTGTTCATCTTATTGTAATCGAAGTAAAGACTTTATTTTCACTATGATATGGACTCTAGCAATCGGTTAGTATGAGAATTAATTCTCAATTTTTGATGGCCGCTTTTTATAAAGGCTTTGGAGCATAAAAAATTTAACGTTTCTATGAAGTATAGCTTAAAAAGTTTAATCTTTGCTCGGCCACATAATATTCGCTTCGAAAAGGGAATCCCTATGAAGATACAGCCAGTCAAGGGCGCGTCAAACAAAATGTTTCCTAAGGAGTAAAGTGACTTTGAAATTTAATTGTATTTAAAGGGTGTTTTTTTAGACGTGTGGTTTTCAATGAGGCAACACTTTTTCGGAGTTGGTCTTTTGGAGAGCTGTTACTTGCTTTATAATCAGTTTGGTTTGCCATTTAAAAACGCCTTGGAAGAGAATATTCGGGGCGTTATTGCTGACATACGGTCCCAATTGTTACAAAAAGTGGTCGAAAATTGGGCCTGTCGGCTGAAATTTATTCGAGCCAGCCCGAAATAATTTTTAAAACATAGTGGCAAACCCTTATCTTTATAATAAAGTTAAACTCTTGGCCAAAGCATTAAATTATATGCGTTTTATTTCTTCTCCAAAACCACATGTATATGTCATGTAATTTATGTTCAATACGCTGACTGCAAATAATAATCCAACACTTAACCATTTGATTTAATTTTTTACCGAAACGGTTAAACACATATATATAATACTCATATATATGCAGTAACCTATCTGCGCAATGTGTAAAAATTCAGCAATCAAAGGGAGATAGTTTTAGTGTAAATGTACGTTGTGCGCATGCGCAAATTTTATATATTTGACATATCTGCAGTTGCGCCAAAAAATAAATTTGAAGAGGGTTGCTTCACTGTGGGGGGCTTATACCCTTTTTTGACGAAGTTTACTCATACAAAATAAAGTGTGCTGATGAATTATTAAAATTGTATTTTGTAGCTCCTTGGAAATCAAACAAAAACGATTTGAATTGCATCGATAAGCAATTTTTTATATGTGAATGTTTAATTCATATGCATATTCATAAATTTCCATCACTGAAAGTGAGTAAAAATTTAATCATTGACTATTCAACTAAAGAGAAAAAACATTATCCTGGCTCAACTCAAAAGGGAAGTGATGTTTTTACAATATTCGCAATGTCGTTCATTTGGAATTTGTTTGTTCATTTTTTTTTAATAAGATTTCTAATTTTTGCACATAATATATAATTTAAAAGCATATGGTTTTTGTCAAATTAACTATAACTTAAAATAAAAAATAAATAAACGAAAAATGTGGAAACGATAAAAACAATTTAGAGTTTGACAACTAATTTTTGGCTACACCACTGGATTTTTTTGACTTACGTTTACTCGGTTTTCCTTTTCTAATTTTATATATCTATACTGTAATGTTTGCTGACTGCACTTGCTCATACTGCCAATATATGAGTATTATATATATGGCTAAACATGATATCAAGCTCACAATAGGAGTCATTAAATAATTGAAATATTTAAGTGAACTTGCATATTTAGTGAATTAGAAATCCCAAGTCACATCTACTTCTTCAAGAGTTCTTCTTATTTTGCTTTGGATACTTTCCTGGCAGAAGCTATTTACTCCGTTGTAAAAATGACCTAAAACCACTGCTTTTAAATTTTTGCTGCACTATAAATCTTATGGAGGATTTCTTTCTTGAATACTTTCAGGGCTATCACACATGATTTCGCTCATAGAGAAAAACTTGCGGCTCAATAAAAACGCACAATTTAAAGAATCAAATGCAAAATCCACTTTAATCCTATCTAAAATGAGATAAGTGCTCTCGTAGTTACTCTAAGATCATGTTTTACTGTAAAGCAATATTTGTAGATATGCAAAAATACAAACATAGATTATAAGTTAAATATTCCTAATTGAAAACAATTTTGCGTTCAAGGGCGATGTTGAATTATTTATGTATGTATGTATGTATATGTAGATTGCTGGCATTGAAACCAACAACAAGTAACACTGCCATATAAAAATATGTTTATGCATATGAATGCGCTATAAAAAAAAAAGTTATTCCAAATGTGACATAAAACAAAAAAAGTAAATTATTTACTGAAGCACGTCTTAATTACTTAATTCAAGTGCAACAAGCAGTCAGAGCATGCAACCAGCGGCCTTTCATTAAAACACAACACAACACAACAAATGTGTGCGAGTATACAAATGTGTCTTAAGAAATATTTTCAACATATGTATATACTCGTATGTATGTACATATGTACATATGTATAAAAATTCTTTTTTTTTTGGAGATGCATTACCAAAGGTGCAACATGCACGCAAATATCTACTCATGTGGCATACGTTGAACATGTTTCTATGTTTGTATGTACATAAGTATGTATCATGTGTGCATGTATTCATAATTCGTTGCCTGATTGCTTTCAACACCAAAAATTTTAAGCACCTTTAAGGCGGTTGCATGAGCTTGTTGGAAGTAAGTGATGAATTTTGTATTTTTGTTTTAACATATTCACATATGTATGTATGTGTGAATGTTTAAGTATAAGTGTTTGTATGTATAATACATGCACAATAGCAAACATGGACGGCAATAACATTTATTACAACAAAACTACAATAATGAAAAATAATAAAATAAAATGAAAAAATACACGATAACATTAAATAGACTGAAGGAAATATGTAATAGAATATATAAAAAAGCTTATTAAACAATTGAAATTAAAAATAAAATAAATAATATGTTTTTGTTAAATTTTCAATGGTCTTTTAAAATTAATAAATTATAATTTTATTGAGCTCGAGGTGAAAGATTTTATTTCAGGGGTAGAAATTATAGCCGCTATTTCGGAGATCACCATACCTCATCATCAGAGATCTACCACTAAAATTTCGAGCTCCATAAAATTAGCAATTATTAAAATAAATAATATATAATAAACGTAAGGATACAAAAGTTAAATTAAATAAAATAAGACACAAAAAAATTTGAAATTAAACAAGTTAATAAAAAAGATGTAATTAAAATAAAATATAAAAAAAAATTGAAGAAATAAATTTGATAAAAAAAATTTAAAACCAGAATATAGAACACAATTTAAAAGAACTGAAATATTTATATAAAAACATATACTCTACGTATTGAAATTAAGAACAAGCCTAAAAAACAATAAACTTAATATAAATTGTATTAAATCAAATAAAACAGAACAACATATTGAACAAATTAAAAAAAAATTATGTTATCCTATACGAAGTACAAATTCTTCAAAATAAAAATTAAAACTAAAAACGCAAAATATGAAAAGGTGCATTAAAGTCAAAATAAAAAATTAAATAAATAAATATTAATACAATAAAAAGCAAATAAAATTTAATAATGTTAAATGAAATAAAACAAAATACTTAAAAATAACTGAAAATATAGATACAAAAAATAACACCATATTAAATTGTTACAAAAAAAGAGAAAAATATATAAAATTTAAATCATAAAAAGAGTTAAGTAGAATAAAATTAAATAAAATTCGATTCAATCAAAAATAATACAATGTAAATCGAAGTAAAAAAATGTTGGCGGATTAAAATCAAATATTTTTAAATTATAAAAAATATAAAATTAAAAAAAAAATATAAAATTAAAAAAGTATATTTAAGCGAAAATAAAACATTTGAATAAAAACGAAATAAAACTAAGTAAAATATTTAGAAAACTGTGAAAAAATTTAAATAAATGACATGTAATACAACGTAAACAAAATACATATTGGAAAACTCAAATTTTTACACTCAAAATAAAAACCCAGATTGAGAAATTTAAAAAAAAATTGAATATAAGAAAAAAAAAATTTAATATAAGGAAATAGAAACAAAGTAAAATAAAATAAAACTAATTGTAATAAAAAAGCCGCTGTGGTCGAGTTGGTAGCGGTGCGTGCTATAACTCGATATGCCGATGAGTTCGAATTTCAGTCAGGGCAAGCAAAATCTTAATCATAAAAAAAGTTTTTTCTAATAGCGGTCACCCCTCGGCAGGCAATGGCAAACCTCCGAGGGTATTTCTGCCATGAAAAAGCTTCTCATTAAATACATCTGCCGTTCGGAGTCGGCACAAAACAGTAGGTCCCTCCATTTATGGTATAATACAAAGACGCGCATAGGAGAAGCTCGGCCAAACCCTGAGCTATATAGTGTAAGCGCCAAAATTATATGTTATATATAATAAAAAAGAGGTGTTTCTACGCACGCCTGCCAAGCAGTCTCAGGGTCTCAAATGAATAAATATATCAAGAATACGAGAGCATGTCGCAAGCTTGTCTAGCAAGAGTGGCGGCTTAATGAAACGGGTCGACACATAACGATAAAAATATAATTTTTATTAAAGTGCAATAAAATAAATTAAAATATAAAATATTGAATTAATAATTACCAAAAAAGTAAAAACTGAACTGAATTATAGCTGATCCTCCAATTTTTTTTGGAAACTATTTTTCCTACATACATACGTACATACATACATAATATGTGTCTTTGTATGATTTTTCTTTAATATGTTTTTCTTTTCATTTAATTTTTCTGCACATGTTTAACATATGAACGACTTACAGACTTTCGCCGGCAGCGCGCCACAATGCGCGTATTAAGTCCAATTTTTTGGGCTATAACTTTATTTAAAAGTTTTAGTTACTTTTTTTTTTTGTTTTAGTTTTGGCCATGTTGCATGTGTGGCAAGCATGTCGGTATCACGTTTTGGCGTGTTTGCAGCGCCATGTTTCTCTGTTGTTGCTGTTGCAACTATTCAATACATTTATTGTTGCTGCTGGCAATTTTATACTGTCCAATTGGCGCCGCAACAGCGATAAATGGCGTGCAACTGCCACATAACAATAAAATTAATTAAAATTTTGCATATTTTTTACGATTGCTCATATTTTAATTGAATTGCCAAATGTGTGGAAAGCAAAAGTGCAAGACTGAGTGCACAATGCTATGGGACTGGGGCAATGCGAAGTGTTGCCACGCCTGCTAAACGGAGGAGACATGAAGACGCTTGTTTTGTGGCAAAGGCATTTACTTTTAGTGGATTATACATTTTTGTTTTATTTCACTTTTTTACATACTTAGATATGTACATGTGCATATATTTTTAAACCGTTTTCTTCCTCGCATTTTGAGAAATGTCACCTGTCAGGCCATATTTTTTAAACGCCAAATACTTTTTGACATAATAGTCCAATTA
The DNA here is from genome assembly GCA_963971545.1 of Philophylla caesio. Lineage (NCBI taxonomy): Eukaryota > Metazoa > Arthropoda > Insecta > Diptera > Tephritidae > Philophylla > Philophylla caesio. The sequence continues at coordinate 48,807,515 of OZ020607.1, forward strand.
CCTTATCGCACGATCGGTTTCGGTTGTCGTTCGCGTTCGCATTTGCAGTCTCTGACGCTCAGTCTCAACCTGATCCTCATTCTCTTTGCAGCAGTGCAATGTACTCACTCACACAAACGAACACATTACAACTTTTTTGCTGCTGCTGTTACTGCTGCTGTTGCTGTTGCCGTTGCAACATCGACATTCAACGATTATTTATTGCAATTGCTGTGGCACTGCGCGGCCGTGGCATTGGCATTCATTGCAGCTAGCAACGGTCGCCCGCAACAACAATAACAATAAGAACAACAACAACAATGTGCAGAGCGCAAAGCGGCTAGTGGTTAGCGGCGGCCACGCAACACAAATTCACCGCCGTCGCCTAAATTGCGTAAAAACATGCCACCGCAAGGACCAAAGGGGGCGGCCAGCGGTGTGACCGCATACCAACAACTCACAGTGGCACTGCTTGCGCACTCGAACACGAATACTTAGGCAACTGCCTTGGTCACATCTGTTGCAACTGGTAACTAGGAAAAACTAGTTAAAAGCCAAGCCGCAACGCATTGTCACCGTCGCCAGCGTCCGCGTCGCCCCCTCCACCACAGTCGGCCAGTGAACAGCAATCGATTATGCTAAAGTGTCGATTTACGGTCATACAAAGCGGACGCTTACATGCACAGAAACGCCAACAAAAAGCGCTACGATTGTGTTGCGCGAGTATATTTATGTGCACATGTTTGTGCCACAAACGCATGGCTCAAGTCGCAAATGAGTCCGCAGGGAGCACTCAGTAGCCGGGCGCTGAATCGGCGCTTGTAACTTTTGGTCAATTGGGAACAAGCGTGGTTGCCAGGTTCCATTTATCGCATCCGTATCACATGAATATGAATTCCATTGCCAAGGTTGAAGGTTTGCTTAGCTTCCAAGCGCCCACTTCTAAGAGGTATGTCATGAAATTTGTTTAAGATTAAATACAAATTCACTGACACCCAGGCGACAATAAATGAAGTCTCTTACGAAGGAACTGCAAAATAATCGTGAGATGACGCACATCTCTTAATAAGTTGGCTTAGTCGTTTCGACCAAAGCAGATATGGGTTATAGGATATTCCGAGGGAGAGGGAAATTGTAAGTCTGTTAAATCGGGGCGGCTCGCCACTAGACTCCCGGTTGAGGATATAAGTGATAACATCGACATATACATATATGCATTTCCGATAAGCTTGCCAGATAGCTTATAATAACTTCTGTCGAAGGTGTCAAAAGTTAACGCAGTGGAAATGATCTTGCGCCTTTTTTGTCATTGCTCTGCTCTGTGCAGACGAATACCTTCTCCTCTGGGTTAATATTTTCGATGAGCTGGACGATCTTCCACCACACAATTTTTCAATTTGTAAAGAAATGTTTAACCAAGTCCATGTCATATTATAACTCATAGAGTTCATTATTTTGTACTCTTCAAATCCCGTTGTTTCGAAAGCCTAACAGCCTTCCCGTATATGAGCGACTTCGTTAATGTTTTTGCGCCTTATAAAAGAGAAACATTATGAAGGATTAGTATATTAAGGTTTTTGTGCATTGAGAAAAACTCTGTAGCTTAGTTTCCGCAAGGTACTTTATTTTGTCCACGTTCACAGCAAGACCAACTTCTTTTCCATTATTCTCTAGACAGGAAAATGTTACACTGACGGACCTGTCGTTAAAGCTCACGATGTCGGTATAAATTGAACTTATCAAGAGATAGAAGAAGTAGAAGTAGTGCGCCTCCTTGTCGAAAGTCTTGTTTTTTCTCGAAATGCTCAAATAGATCTTTCACTATTTGAATGGGGGGCTAAAAGTTGTGCTCAACGTCACTTCAGGTCAAGGATCAGTTTTATTTAAGGAGTATTAAGAGATCCGCTAGCTCCAAGAAAGCTTTCTGCTTGCAGATACATTTTTGAAAAGTTGAAAAATCCCTGTTTGGACTATAAAATGCAAATTTTTCTGGTCCCTACCTTGAAAATAAATTTTTCACAAACTAATAGATGGACAGATAGCTGTCGTAAAATGAGGAGAACTGCTGCTTAAAGTTGGAGATCATTAGAAGCCTTTATATGTTGGTCCTGTGCAGTGAGTAATCAAAAACTGACAAAACAATCTAAAAAGCAGTTTATTAAACCCAACTTATAGTTCTCAAAACGAACACGGCAATCCTGGCACACGATTCCTTATGTTTTACCTTTCCTAGGCTAGCACGACCGCCTGCCACGTTGCCTCGATGCCACATTCAATGCTGCGCGAAAAAATATCTTATTGCTTGTATGACAGTTGTTTTTGCGGCGGCAAAAGTGATCTACAATAGTAAATATCTGGTAAGTGAGTATATAGTTGTTGGGCGAGAATCTATCTAGTTCCCATTGTTATTGCTTTTATTGCCTACGGTTGCACCCTGCTGTCGGGGCGTAGCCAGCGATCACATACATTTAATCGAATCGCAACGCATATCAACGCGGCAATACTATCTGCCATTCGCAATCGCTGATCTCCGCTGATCGCCAACTGTTGATCGGTGATCGCAGTGCGCTGATTTTCCGTTTCCACGGCTCTTTGCCTAGAGAAGAGTTTTTGAAGGCAATTTCGTAATTGTTGAGCTTCTCAATTTTATTGTTTGTTGCCGACTGTGGTATGATTGCCGTTGCCGCTTGTCCGAGTACAAGTATCTTTGTACATACATATGCATATACCTATTTGCAATACTCTTGCGGGAATACCTACATATATACTTGTAAATTTGTACTGACTATCCACCGACATTCTCACATTCATATGTGCTGATGCACGTAAATTTTCATTTAATCGTCGCTCAGTAGCACTTGCCATACACTCGCTTGATTATTGATGTTAGTCGGTGTGTTGTCTACTGCTCGCCATCGTTTTTTTGCTCATGTTGTTTGCTGTTCTGATTTCTGTTTTTGCTGCAATGTTGCGTTTGTGATTTAGTTGCGATTGTTGCGCATGTCCCATTTGCGGCGGCACATCCTCAGCAATGATTAAGCTCCATTTGGTGGTACACCAACAAGTGCTTCCGTCCATTACTACGTCGCCCAGTTAGTATACGCAACTTTTGCAATGCAATAGATTGTATGCGCGGCTTTTAACAATTGATCTTAAAACACAACAGTGTGTTGGAATCTGGGAAACTCAAAATTTTGCCAACATCATACTGAAACGAAGTTTCTTGTGACATTTCAAGAAAAATGAATATTATCATTATTGAAGGTGTAGCAGTTCATATTTATATTATGACTATAAATTCTAGCCTTCAGTTTATAACATTGCCGATACTCAGTTTGTGATACACTAAATAAACCAATATATTAAGGCACAGGTTTACTACGCACAAGATTTTGTGTTTAAACCTGGGGTTTCTAGATTCGAAACTTCGCTTCACTTGCTGCTTGTCTGTATGTTAATATGTTTTCAGTTTTTTATCTGGTTTATTGGGAGCTGCTAAATATGATATCAATGGCCAGCAAATTTATATTAAATATTTACAAAATCAATTTCACCTTTAAAAAAAAATTTACTCTGATTCTGCGGAACACGGAATCTTAAAACAGTTTTAATTTTCTGTACTTTCTTGAATTGCCATTATCGCTTGCTTTTAAATTTGCAGAGGCATTATCTCCCTAAAAAAAGTATGCCGTTTTCAAACCTTCCAAACCGGATGTGTGTATATGCTAGTGAAGGCTTCAATTGCTAAATATCCATTACTTTTTTCCAAATAATTTATACTTTCTCTGCTTGTACCACTAGGAGTCCCATTTTACATTATTGTTTTATTTTGTTCTTCATTTGTGATATATGCATACATATGTTTGTATGTAAGTCTTGAATTTTCGTTTTTATATTTTGAACTGCACGTCGGTGCTTTGAGGATGAGCTCTTTCCTAGAATCGCTCGGAAGAGTGAATAGAAAAAAATCAGCAAATTTTATTCCTACTATATTTCAGGGATCTTTCCTTAACTATTGCCAATTATTCCCTGATCATTGCAGCACTTTGCAGATTGAATTACATGCCGAAAAAGGTCAGTAGAATCTCCTGAAAGAGAGAAATCGACTGTCAAATGACTCTGATTGAAATGGTATTGCTGTGTACCGCGTCACTTATAAACTAACACGCGTTAAATCTAGTCTATCATTTCACAAGCAATTAAATATTTTTTTAAGGAAAGCTATATTTTAAATTACTTGTATTCGGCCGCAAATAAGTAAAAGCAGATATATACTTTCGATCTGCCTTGGTTTGCCGTTGGTCATAACCTGTACGGGATTCTTGTCTCAAAGGTCGGAAAGTGCCTTTACTAAACTGTTTGCTATCTAAAAACCAATTTCCACAGTACTATTATTGAATATTGATTTTAACATATGCTCAACGTTCGTTACCTTCTAATGCAGTCCATAAAAAGTTTCATCTACTTAAAACCACTATCAGTTTGACCGGCTTCTTAGAAGGTGTTTACTCCTTTGTGGATTGTCTCACTTGTGTATTTCAAGCGCAGAATTCCTTCATTATGTCATTGTGTAAACCTGGATTTACTGGCAATCGGAATGGACGAGATTCTGAGCCACTAGGTCACACTTCTTTGAGTTTCACAAGCGGATGGATAAGGTTCGTCTTTTATCAGGGCGCTCAGAATAATGCTATTCCGAATGTGGTAGTAAGATTTCATGTTCAACGGGTGGTCCGAAAGCACATGTTTAGAGCCACACGAAAAAGTTAGACGTTGCAGGATAACTAATCGATCAGGTGCTGAGTTTTGTATGCTTAGGTGATGCTTTTGAAATAGATCTTAACTGCGAAGATACACTGTAGAACCTACATACATACATACATACAACCGTATAGATATGTATATAGTTGTAAGAACATGATTTTATAGATACCATAGCTTATTAGTTAAAGCTTTCGCTCCATGCTTTTCTTTTGTGATACTAAGGACGTGATGTCTCGCTGCGGACTGTGCCACATCTGCGCTCAACATACATACATACATATGTATGTACGTATGTATGTATCATCGTTCGCATATCACTGATCGCGCGATTTACTATTGTTGACGAACATCGCTGTGCATTAACGCGCAATTTCGTAAATATACAAATATACATTTGGATGGACATTTGTGTTTGTATGTACATATACATATACATACATATTTCCACTCATATGTTGGTGTCAATTAACGCCAGGCATTCTGCTGTCCACTCCAATTCGACTTCTGTGCAATTTTAGGTCTTGTTCACTTTTTTCCACATGCCATTCTCATTGTTGTTGTTGTGCTCCGCAGCTTTTATTGAAAGATTTATGAAATTGACTGCCATTTGACCATTTCGTTCGCAATTTAATGGAGTCAACGGCATCAGTTAATAGACCAGTAGGCTGTGCCGTGTGGCGGCATTAATGCAATGGAGGCAATTTTCTCGCTGCCTTTGAGTAAGTAAATCAGGAATAAGAATTTTTTTTTTGTTTGCTTTCTAAGTGCAAGGATGGAATAATATTTAGCTGATTTTTTTTTTGCTTTTTGTTAGATGAGTTGCCGTAAGTGGCACTGAAATAGATGCGGATAATAACGGACACAATGAAGGCGATGAAATGGGATGGGAAATTATGAATGAACGCAGTGCAGTGTTTGTATGAAAAGTGGTAAGTGCGATTCACTTGATTTGGCAAACATGATGTAAATAGTTAAAATGGAAACACTAGCCTGATATAATTCGCTGTTCCTGTTTCGTCGAAAGTTTGAAACCGTGAATTGTGATCTGAACATATTATCTTTCAAAAGCTTTTAACAAACTTTTATATAAATGCACATATACGATTTAATAGAAAAAACTAAGCGTAGACTTGTTTTATCAACTGCTTTTTAGCGATACCGGTGCGATAAAAGTAAATGAGCGCGTTTTTTCCATATAAACTTAGGTGTTGATGATACATTCGGCGGAAGAAAATGCCCAACACCCTTGACAAAAAAAATTCGAATAAATCAACTTTTAAGTCAACTGAAACTTGTACTCAAATTGATTGGGCAACAAAACTGTATATACAGAATTATCATAAAAGACCTGAATAAAAACTTTGAAACTGTGATAACAAGAAATTTGTTTCATTTCTGCAAATTTCTAATTAAGTTTGCAACTTTTATTTATAAAGCTTTGGTTATAGATTCGATTTGGGTTTTCTTTATTCCCTACATATTTTTAGCAATTGTGATAAAATTGTGAAAGGCAAGAAGCGGCATTATTTCAGATAATTTAAAATATTCGAGCATTTAGGACCTAAAACTATATTATGCAGCTTAAGGTTCAACGTTACTAGATTTACAGTGTAAGTATGGGAGAGTGGTCCCATACCGACCACCTAAATGGCAAAGACAATAAAGGTCGGAAAAAAAAAATTTTCTGTTCAGTTCAAAAATGTACTTTGTAAAGGTTAGTAAGGTTCGTAGGTGTTTTGAAGTGTTAGATATTCAGGCAAATATGAAAGTCCACATTTTGGACTTACTGAAAACAGATCCCCTATTTCTTAGCAGGAAATCGGAAGCAAAAGTATGTTTTTGAATTTTTATTGTAGGTGCAAGAAAATTCAAGAAAAATTTCCTGTTCTGCGTTCAACACCTATAAAATCGATTATAAAGATAAGAAAACAAGAAAAACAACGATCGCATTATGCCTGGAAGGAAGTCCAGTTAAAAAATTCAAGAACAATCCCAACCTGATTTTTTTAAGCTTGGCGAAGGCCTGAAGTCATTTGTCACAATTCATTCTAGTGTTGTATTTTTATTATTTCTGCGATGCAGCAGTAATGTTGATCGAGGAATTACGAGGAATTAAGTCCAAATTTCATTGCTGCAACTGCTCGACGCAGAATTTCCGGATCCCGAAGATTTTGAAGTTTTCCGCTTACATGTTTGTCCCATTTCTAAATAAACATGTGTAACAACCGTTAGAAATATTTTTGTATCACTTTAAATCACATATTTTCCCTTTAAAATAAGCTATGAACAATTACGCTGCCAATAAATGGGAATCGGTTTCGGACTACCATGACTTTTTTTAATTCACTGCTCGCCATTAACTAATGACGTAATGAGCAATGTTATTCTAGTAGCGTACATGAAAGCCAGGACTATAAACACTCAGAATAACTTACCGTCCGATCTATATGCGAAGATAAAAACACTTTTAGCTCAAGTCTCGTGGAGCAGGTGTTGAAACAAAATAAACGTAAAAATCGCTACGAAAAATAAGAAGTCAAAATGGCTATTTAATAATACCAAAATGTCTGTGTTATAAACAGCTTTTCACCGACGTTACCAACAATTCGGCTAGCAACGCCATCTCTGTGAAATATGCGGGGGGTTGGTATGGGACCACTCTCCACTAGGGAATTTTAGTTACAAACTGGACTAAAATCTAGGCCCAAAACAATTTAAACATTTTTTTAGATAATGCCACTCGGTTTAACTTTTAAAATAAACAATTCTTTTTTTAATAAATACCTATTTTTAAGTTTGTCTTTTTTTTTTGTATAGTTTTTTAAGTTTTCAGTTTAATTAAAAAAAAATGTATTTAGATGCAAACTTGGTGAAAATATTTCTGTCCCCTTAAGCAATATTAATGTCTTCGGGGGTAGGTACATTATATCCTCTACTGATGATCTTTAATTGTTGCTAATTATACTCTTCTATAATCGCTAGGGGCGGACAAAAGAATTCTGGGGCCCAAAGCAAAAAAAACTGCGGGGCCTTAAATTTTGGGAGATTGTCAATCCTTATAATATATGACATATATTTTTATTTCTGAAATCATATTTAGGAGTCTTTGGTCACCAAATTTTTGTCTACAAATTTCAATAACAAATTTACGGTACTTGCTTCCTTGCTTTCATAGCACTGAATGATTCTCTCGCAACTGATCCTGATTGATATTTCCGGTCCATCTGTTTATTAGAATAAGATAACGAGAATTAAAATAAGATAAGACAATATAGATTATTTTATAGATGATGAGATATGTATAATGAATTTAAATAGTAAATTTAATTAAGTGAATATGAATATACGGGACGTTCCACGCTAAATCGGACCAATTTAGATTTATGTTATGTCTCCGAGTTTTTTAAAATGTTAAGGGTCGGTAGGCTATAATAAAACATTAAAAAATCTCAAGTTTCAAGCTTTTATATCCTATTTCGAAAAATTGACGGAAAAAACAAAAACACAATTTTTTTAGACGAATAGCAAAAAGATTTTGTTTACAATCCGGAACGCAAAATGAAATTATTACTGCTACACAACTGTATGAGTGGGCAGAGGAGCATTTATAAAATTTTAATGTGTGTTTTGTTTGCCAAGTGTAAGGCAATTCAAGGGACACTCGCAATTCTCTGTGTACTACCAATCGATGATAACACTCTTGATCTCAAATCGTATTTAGCGAGTGTTATGTCCAAACAAGTTTAAGTTTGAGCAGAAGCCAGTAACTTTGAAACACGAAAATTTATTTTAAAAATGTGCACAATGAAAACTTATTTAAAAGTTATTATAGCAGTGTGTCGAATATTTGTATATTTTGTCAAACAACTTCTGCGTTTATACCCAAAAGCGTCAAGCGTTAAACGAGAGCACACCCAAATGGCTTAGATTGTATTTTTTTGTATTAAAGTAATAAACCTTTTGCACCAGGAAAAGTTCGGATTCTATGTATTAATATAATATAATACAGACCTTTTTACAGATTATCCTTGAGCACGATATATGTATAAATTCATGTATAGTTAGTTGTTTAAGACTATTTTGTATTAAATCCAACGATACCATGCGTCATGAAAACTTTATATATAGTATAATTTTGGCGCGTACAATATATAGCTTAGTGTTTGGCCGAGCTTCTCCTACCATTTGTGGTGTGCGTCTTTATATTATACCACAAATGGAGGGACCTACAGTTTTGTGCCGACTCCGAACGGCAGATGTATTTAATGAGAACCTTTTTCTTTTAAGATTTTGCTTGCCCTGACTGAGATTCGAACCTCGAACTGACCAGCATATCGAGTTATAGCACGCACCGTTACCAGCTCGCCCACAGCGGACCAGAGAATTTTTTATATCGACCGCGACCTTACCGCTCTCTGTCTGATGCTGAGCATATAAATTTCGCGCGTGCTATTGATAAAGTTGAAACTGAGTAAAAGTCATTCGATTATTTCTATATCGTTGGACAATTTGCAGTGGAACATAACAAAAATTTTAATAAAATTAATATAATTTGCGTTTAACATTGAACCATATTCTATGTTTTTATTATATTAAAAACCGTGGTGAACTTATCAGAGATAACAGTATATTTTGAATTCGCGCGGGGCCCCCATAAACGCATAGCCCGGAGCAAATTGCCCCCTTTGCCACTCCCCTCTGAGCCCGTCTGATAATCGCCCTCTCAATTCAATCTGGGTATTTTTACAAATCTACGCATTCGAAAAGTTTTGTAAAATATCAAAAAATTTGGAAAAATTAGTATAATTAAAATTTTTATTTATTCAGCTATATTTAATTGTTTAAATGTAATGAAATTCTGAATCAGTATTTAGTAATCCTGTGAGATTAATTTACTTCTAATCACCGATTTCAATCTCTATTAAATCGAGGTAATAAATTGATTTGAAAATTAATATTTTTTTTAATAATACATATTTCAATTCATTGTATTTCAAAAACGTTGCCATTTTGCGATAATGGGTGTATGGGTGTGTCGGGCAGCATTTTCTATGAAAAAAAAACCTGTTTAATTATGTTTTATTACAGCATAAAATCAAAAGGAGCTGTAAAGTAGACCAAAGTGAACACACTACTAATCATAACTTTGAAAATAATACTCTAAAAAAATCCAAAAAAATTAAAAAATACTATTATTTATCAATTAAAAAAATTTAATTTTATAATTCTATTCTATCTATTGAAATATCGAAAAGAGGACGTCATTTTATTTAACACCTGCGAATGAAACAATTAATGATGAACTTCGCAAAACTGATATTTTGCAATTATCTATTAAATTATATTAGATTAAATTCTCACATATATATGTATTTAATTGCTTTTGTACTCTGCTACCCAAAGCATAACTAATCTACTTATTATAAATGCAGTTAAATCGTGTGACAAACGACGAAGTATGTGGGAACTTTATGTTCTACTTCATTGTGCCAGCTAGCGTGTTCATTAACAATACCCATTATTCGATTAATATCCGTTTTACGGATGATTTAAATATGTATTCGCGCATAGAACTTTTGTTTTGTGTAACTTGATGCAACCAAATTTATTTGCGACTTTGACGCAGTGCCGCAGCCAGCTGCACTCTGGTGCAAACGGGGCTACACTGGGCTGTGCTAAATTGTGTTGAATTGAATGGAGTGAGGGTAACGACCGCCTAAGTTGAGCTGCGGGATTTCATTAATTACTTAATATTCAAATTATATATATGTATATAATAAAATGATATGCCACAATAAATAGAAAATATAGAAAATAAATTAGTACTAATAAACGTGAAATTAAATTGATGTATGTTTATACATACATACAAACTCAGTCTTGTGTTAACATCGTATTTGTTAGAAAACAAAAATTCACATAAAGAAGATGTATGTACATATATTAAATCAAAGCCGTAAGAGAAAATACATATGTTTTCTTTTGAGCGCTTCTAATTTGTTCTTTGATAAACGATTTTAAAATTTTAAGAAAATTTATATTAAAATGGTTTCTTAAAATTTGCAGTGTTAATTTTTTGAAAATTGTATGAAATATGTTTCATTTACAGCTAGTCAGAAAAATAATACTAAGTCGAGTTGTGAAATTTTCAGAGATAAAAATTTTTTATTACTTTTGTATATGTTTATATGTTTGTATTAAAAATTATGATAATTTTAAAAGCTATTAGAATATATGTAAGTGTTGAATACATGTCTAGCAATACATTTGTTAATTTTTCAGTAATTGCTATTGTCACAAAATTAAGATGAATCATCTGTTAAGACCATCCGTAAGATAATTAAGCGCTTAGTTATAGCTAAACGTTAGTAATTTCAATTGGACCTTGAGCGGGCTGGTTTTACTTCAGAGACTTGTTTTTATGCAAATAGGAATTATTTTTGAAAAAGAAAGAATCGAATCACTTGAAAGGCACTAGAGTTTGCTTAGATATAACACTATGGTAGTTTAACATTTGGTGTGTTGGTAATGGGATCTACGCTAACCCAACCAAAACAAAATGATAATAGTGGATAATGCAGTCAACGAGCCTCACACTTATAGCAGTCACAATTCTCACAAATATCTTCTGAGGTATATGAAAGTAATTCAGTACACAAAACTTCCGAGGAAACGAGGAAAGACAAGACCTCTTAAGCATAAGCGGCATGTTGGCAATGTAAACAGATCTTCGGCAAAACATGGCGTCTGTCTTCCAAGGAAATCCTTTGAATTTATATCTCTATGATAAGACTGATTATCAACTATAGACCAGACTTTGAATTAATAGCGTGAACAATTTTTGTTGTTAAACTTCAAAGAACAATCCTCTACAACTCTTTTGTCTCTTAATACATGGAAAAGCCTTTAAGCCACTTGTAGACGTAACCAATATAACCAGAGTTTTATAATACAGAGAGGGATGACGCATAAATAGTTGGCGTTAGAGATTTGCGCCTTTCCAATGACACAGGATAGCAAACTTCACCGTTACTTTTCTTAAAGAGATTACATATTGATGAATACTTATACGGCGAATGCCACACAAAATAAAATAAATATAAGCTTCATTTTTCTCTTGGAAATATGCTTCGATCTTCTATACCGGAGTTTTTGCAAATCGTCAAGAACAAAGACTTGGTGGTGAAAAATAGCTGGTAGTCGGTCATCGAAGTCACTACTAGAAAATGGGTGAAAACTATACTCAGAATGAGAGGCTGAATATGGACAAAACTCATATTGCCATAAAAATCTCGGTAGGATTACATATCTATATTTTCGTACACATTGAGATGACGGGACTGCACACAAGTTGTCGAACTGATGACCTCTGTCTTGCCTTACCAGAACTTAGAAATGAACCATTTGGCAGTGTTGTGGTGAGGGACAAGCATTTGAGCTCATTGATACCCAAAATCTACCTACATAGATTTATACGTAAATGGTGTAAGTAATAAAAAAAATTGAAAGTATCACAGAAATAGTACAATGGACGGCTTGTAGTCGACACAAATTATATTTTACTTAATTGTAGACAAACTACAATAAAACAAAGAACATGTGACTTAAAGCGGCCAAAACCGAGTGAGTCGATTGTTATTTTCAATACAATTATTGACTACAAAAAGTGATTCGTAGTATGATACATACTTGTATGTCTGCCTATTTCTGGCCGCAAATATTTGTGCTGCAACACCAACCAACTTCGAAATATGGTAACACTTAAAAATTACAAAATTTTAAAAACAAGTCAATCCGTTTTTGGCTATCAGTTAGATGAAATCCAAAAAGTCCAACAACCACGAACCACCGAAATGTTGCAAATGCCACAACAATGAAAAACTGTCAAATGACTAAATGGATGAGTGAGTGAGTGACTGGATGAGTGAGTGAATGTGTGACGTGTGGTTGTTATTGACGCTACATTGTTGTTGTTGTTGTAGTAGCTAATGCTACAACATCTAATGACAAAACGCTTTGAAATGCAAATGTGCCAGCAACACGCAATCGCACGCAGCCTAAATTGTTCACACACACACACACATACTCGTGCCAGTGAGTAGTTGGCGTAGTTGCAATTGCAGTAACCACCAACAGCCGTCGGCATGATTGTCAAATGTTTGTCAATTGCCACAAATTTACAGTTTGACATGCGACAGAGTGTTTTCGGCTGTTTTGTCTAGTTGCATGCCACACGGCTGCAATTGCATGGCCATCCGACCGCCCGATCGCTTAGTGGCCAAGCTTACCCGCTCGTACGGATTGTCACTGTCACAGTTAGCGTTTTTGCATTTGCTGATGCCACATTTGGTACTGTTGCTATTGTTGCTGTTGCTGCTGTTGTGGCTTTTAATGTACTTGCCAGCCAATTGTGCCCATTTTTGGTGCAACACACAGCGACAACATATTTTGCATATGCAACAAAGTGGCTTAGCGTCACAGCTGCTGCTGCTATTTACTACTGCCGAGTCAGCCACTTTTAATTGAAAGATGTCAATTTGCGGCTATGCTTGCAATGAAATTGAAAAGCATTTACAATAATAACAAATGCGGCGCTGTGCGCAAATGCAGGTAAGTGTGCGTGAGCTTCTTTACTGGCGTCGCAAAATTGCGTTGCGCAATGCAGCCAATTGTCGTCCATAGCAGTCGCTTGACCATCAAACCAAATGTCAGCGCTTTACAATAGTAACAAAAACAATGTCAGTGCAAAAGTCAAATATCAGCTGCAAGGCATCTGAGTCTGCAACACTTGAGGGAAGCGTATTCGTATTCACCGGCGTAGAAGGTGGGCGGCAGGTATTGTCCAGACGCGCTCGGCACTCTCACAGACCTTAAGAGAATTGCGTTTGTGCGTCGTATAACGCATTCTCCACAGATAATCACAACGTATGTATGTATGTATGTACATATGTATGCTGTGTTTGTTGCATGCCGCAAACGACTGCATGCCACAACGCAATATTTAATTGGCAAAATATGCGTCTAAACGCACATAAATTGCACGCCGTAGTAACGCGCATTCCACCGCCACGAAGACACAACAACTGAAGCACAAACAGGCTGGCAGTAAGCAGTAACCAGTAAGCGGCTGTTGCATGCCACAGTTGACAGCGCGTGTGCGTTGTACACACACACACTCTCGTCTCGTATCTCTGGCGGCGCATCGTCAAGCGAACAGTTTGTTACTCGATGTGACGCGGGTAGACGCGTTGCGACGCAATCCGCGCGCCAAACGCTGCAATTATGTAGTTAGTTAGTTAGTTAGTTTAGAGGACGCTGGCTTTGGACGTTCTTCGGTGCTGGTAAGTGGCACTGACGCATGCAACAACAATTGCTATAAAGTGTAAGACAGCAACATATGTTTGATACTTGCATATATTGATGTTGTTGTTGTTGTTGTTGTTGTTGTTGTTGTTGTTGTTGTCATAGGTAGTTGATGTGCGGTACATGTGCTAAGATGTCAAGCGAACATTTTTGAAGTGAAGCCTCTAGAATGCTGGCTTGGAATTACTCTGCCTTGCATATAAAATACACAACGACTACAAGCAACGTCTGTAAGTATTATCATGGGATAAGTGCGTGATATAAGAACTTCAGGAATGAAAACATGTAAACATTTAAGGCGACTAAACTAAAGTAAGGTTGAAAAACTAGGTAGCTTTCGATCTAAGTTAATCGATCGATTAATAAATAACATAAATTTAAATTAATACCTGTTATTTTGTTTTTTATTTATTTGGTTATAAAAGGTCAAAATATTTCGCTTGCAGAAGTGGCAGAGAATCTGTTCAATATGCTGGCGGAGTGTTCAATTTGTATATTATTTCGAGTGCTAGTTCGTGGTCAAGAAGCTGTTGATGGGTGCCACACTTTGGCCTACCTCGCCACTAGCTTTGTGATGGGTTTCAAAATTGTCGATTCAGTTTCCTTTTAGTAAAGACTGGAGTAGGGCTACAATAATCAAAAGAATTCCCGCTAAAAACGAAACTAACGGGCGCAAATTAGACAACTGGGTGTAATCAGACATGTTCCCACTGCCTAAGCTTCTAAATGTTTAGTGATAGTGAAATTAAATTGGACTATCTGCAATAATTTAGTGGTAGTGAAAAAAATGCGCTATCACCTAAACATTTAGTGTAAGTAAAAAAAATGCACTATCACTAAACTTTTAGTGAAATATGATCTTTAACTAAACACATGTGAATTTATATTTTACGTCCGATATTAAATATCAATTAATTTGTTGAAAAAATGCTTTTTGGTGTATAGGCGCTGTAATTAAAGGATGCTGTTGAGTCACTGATTGCCCACCGCAGCATTCGTCGATAATATTTATGTATGTTATTATTTATTTGTCACCTATTTACTAATTATATGCTTAAAATATTCAAGACCAAGTATCTAAATTCATTCACCCCAATGCAGTTATTATTTGTATTAACATTTTCTACCTGCATTTTCTATGTTCACTGGCGAGCCAAAACGGTTAAATGTTTGTTTTTTAAGATATTAGCAATGTTTTTTTTATGATTTCTTTCAATAGGTTTTTATAAAAATATAGTTAATTTTTAAAACATTTCATATAAATTAAAGTTTTAAATATTATACAAAATTAATGACAATTTAACAAATTTTATTAAGAGCGTTCAGAAAATATTTGGGTTAACAGTTCTATAGCCCAATAAATTCGAGTATAATAAAATGCACATTTAAAGCGGCTCACACTTCGCGTTAATTTTTGATAATTTTTTGAACTCTTTGAGTTATTTTTTTTATAACGCAAATATTTATATGACATTTTTTAAAGAATGAACTTTTTTTATATAACCCTATCGAAAAAATTTTGCCCCGAAAAAAGGCAAACATTCATGAAAAACATTGCAGGACACTTCCATGGTGGAAGTATAGCAACTGAAGTAATTTTGTACTTGAATGCGATGCATTGTTGCTTTGCACCGCTTTCCTATTATAAAAAAAATGTTTTTAAATACAACACAACTCTTCCTTCCTCTGCGCCAGTGGAAAGACTATTTTCCTTTTCTGGAATTGTCCATATAGTTAAATGTTCATATATCTCTCTCCTTAAAAACATGTCTTATTTTGAATAAATTCCCTCATACATATGATTGTACATAATCTTCCTCTTATTCCTCGAGAAACAGTGTTATATTATTGAAAAATGTGAATTATCACTAAAGGTTTTCACTATCACTGAATATTTAGTGATAATGCAATTTCTATTTATTTAATTTATTATTTATTGTTTTTTTTTTTCACTATCAATAAATCTTCAGTGATAGTTACATTTTTTTCACTAAACTTTATTTAGTGATAGTTAAATTTTTTTCACTGTCACTAAATATTTAGTGACAGTTACATTTTTTTTCACTATCAATAAATCCTCAGTGATAGTTCAAATCGTTTTGTAACTATCACTGAAGATATAGTGATAGTGGAACACATTTCTTTTTAAGGGCTCTAAGCCCAACCCTGGTTTTTACTTTGGAAAACCTTCAAACTATTAATTTTCAACAAATCATTATCGGCGGGAAATTTCATTGCAGCGTTCCCATGACAGTCGGGTCTACGATACCGGAACGACCCGGATTTATGTCCGGTCAAGGACTGTCACTTCAGCATAATTTGTGCTGAACAACAACATTGCAGCGTGGAAGCCCACTTCCATAACGCCCATCTTCAAGAGTGGCAATAAAAATGATATAAGCTCAAAGCTCTCGACTATTTCGAATTTTTTTTTAACACGCAGTCAAAGCGAAAGTTGTGTATTGCATTATTTATTAATGATCGCAGTAATTGCTTTTAATTTGCTAAATTCTTACTTTATGCTGATGACTTAAAAACCTTCTCAGCGATTAAGACCCTGGATGATGACATTTAGCTTCAGACTGACATTGAAAGACTTTACTTCTGGTGTCAGAAATCATCTCTCTCACTGAACTTTTCAAAATGCACAATTGGAGAACTGATGGTTAAACCAGGTTCAATTTTTAAATCATATTTTTACTTATATTTGTCAGTAGGCTATTGTTAGATGACAGTTAAGGGCAGCAGTGATGAGTTTTAAGTTTCTGCACGGGAAATTCAAAAAGTCACAGACTTTAGGATTCGTCTAATGTATTTGATTAATTTCTTAAAGGTCTTTAGGGCTTTCAAAACAGCAGCTGGTTAGGTAATGAGAAAGCGGTATTGAGTAAAAATCGTTTCAACTTACAAATATGCACGTTAAAAGTCGATTCCCTTTTAAGAAGTTATATATGAAGGTAAGTTAAGTTAAGCGATTCATTTAAATGCACGAATAGGTGAAAATTCAAAATTCATTTTGCTTTGTCAAGATCAGTTCAAGTCCTTATCAGAAACACTTTAGGAATAGTTAAGCACTTTTTCTGGACCATTTCATGAAATGATCTCGAACTATGAATAAAAGTGGTCCTGAAATGGTTCTAAACAAGCAGTTAATTTTTTCGCGAAATGGTCTCTCTTTAACTGTTGCTGCAAAAGACCTTAATAGTCTTGACATGGTTCAGAATTAGTCTTAAAGTCATCGTGAAAAAGTCGTGAGTTAGTGCGAAATGGTCCTAAAGTAATCTGTGCACCAGTTGAGAAGTGAACCCGAACTGGTTCAGAAATGTCTCAAATGATTCATATTTATGACTGAAGTAAGTAACTTCGAATCATCTCAAGTCTTAAAATGAGCTAGAGATTATTGCATTTCCTTGCTTTCACGTTTTTTTCGTTTTTTGCATTTTAGTTTTGTGTGACCTGCTCATCACCAGGTCACTATTTAGAGACTTTATTTTGAGGCTAATGAATGTCAACTAGTCTAGAATTGTGACATTTGTCTCTATTAGAGACTGAGACTGCTTACTGAATTCGGGTATTAGTCTCGAAATGTTCCTTAATTAGCCGTGAACTAGTCCTTGAACAGTACTTAACAGGTTCCGGTAACGGTGACGGTCTCGATATGAAGCCAAACTAGTCACGAAAGAGTCTCACACTTAAGTTGAAATTAGTCCTAAAAAAGTTCCAAAAGTAACCTGAAATGGTCCCGGACTATTACCAAAATGGTGCTAAGCTAGCGTTGAACTAATCAGTTGTCTTGAAAATCTCTGAATTACTCCATAAATAATATTTTTTTTGCACGAAAAGTAATTCTAATGGAATACATAATGCAAATTTTACCTGATCTAGTTTTATCTTACGCTACAAAATTCTTTTATCTGACATTTTCTAGGAGGTTAGACTGTTGAATACTCGTATATTCGGCCAATGGTAAACTCGCTAATCGATCTCTTACTCACTTTTTTGCCAGTAGGAACTGCTTTCTTCATTTAGTTTAACTCAGTGTGATTTTAAATCCTTTAAAATCTGACTAAAAAGTGTAGCTTTACTGTTGAGAATACCAATTTTACACTAACTTCGATGTCATATTATCGTTAGAGTTCAACTACATATAATTTTTAAGATCAGATCTTTGTTTTTACTGAGAAGCTAAGCTTTAGAAATGACATTCAGTAGTCGTTTATCATCCAACTTAGTTATTCTGATTTTAAGTTGCCTCTTCATCAAATGCATGAAGGATCATTTTGGGTAAACTGCGTATTTTCGAGTACTTAGCACATTAATCACACATATGTATGTATTAAGCTTCTTCGAATCGCCTCATTGACTTTGTTATGTTTCCGTGATAATGCAGATATTTTTTTTTAATATACACATAAAGCACATTAATTTTTTCTTTAGCCGTTTCACCCACTCAAGCGAAGGCAAAAAACAACGCATTAATTTTCCTAATTTCATGCCGCTCAAGCAAAATCATCCACACATACGAATGCAACCCACTGGTACACTGGTATCGCTTAAATGGTTGCCATATCGGCGCGCCGAAGAAAAACTATTTATCAATGTTGAAGCATTTTGCTAAAAAAAAAAACCAAGCAGTGAGTACATACAAAAAAGAAGATAGAAATGCTGCAGTAGCAGCGTCACGCAGCTTTATCCTTGTTGCAACTTGCAAGCCAACAAGCAATCAACCAAAGGCTGTAATGGCATGCCGTTTTTCGCAAATGGCCATGTTTTTCTTGCTAGCGAAGCAAAACCACTGAACCCAGCAAGGACAAGCAGCGTGGCGCAGAAGGAGAAGCTTGAAGAGACAGCCGAGGTAAAATAATGCACGCAGACGCCACCTACAGCGGCAAAGACGGCCGAGTAGCCGAGTAGCCGAAAATACGCAAAAAGCTGGCTATGCCGTGCAAGGGAAACGCTAAGGAATGAAGAAAATTTTCTTATGACAGCTGAGCAATAGCAGAAATGAAAATAGAAAAAAAAATAACGAAATAGAAGACTGCAAACTCAAGCTGCCAACAGCCGCCGGTGCGGCAGCTCGACTAACTGTTAGTCAGTTATGTATGTAGTGAATCTGTAGATTCTGGTGGGTATTGCACAACGTCCCCTCGGCTGGTCTACTCATTGTCAAATGAAGCGGCAAAATTCGGCTGCAACGATTGAACGACGAACTGCCGCACTGACGAAATCATTTCAGAGCGACCATCAGGCTAGGCAAGTGTTCTTGTGGATCAGGCGACCCGGCTGGCGACGGACTAAATGACGCCCCAGCGACAGAAAGTCCTGTCATTTAGCTGCTGAAGTTGAAAGAAAAGTTACGTTGCAACGCTGCGTAGCCACAACGGCAACGCATACGAAATTTCATTTTCGACGACGCCACAAACATTCGACCCCCGCCGACTCGCCCGCTGCCATAGAAGCCTGCAAATGTCGAAGCCATCGAAAATGAGAAAGCATTTTGTGCGGCAGAGTGACAGAATATGCGATCTGGGTGGGAATTCGGAGGGGTCGGTTCGGTTGATTGGTTGTTTGGCTGTGAACTGTTGGTTATTTACGATGTGCGTGTGGGTGCCTGACGAAGTTGAATATACAAATACATACATACGAGTAAATTTGCTTGTATTTGTGTATGCCAGTTTGTGTGAGCTTGCAATTTTCTTGCGGTAAACGTCAGGCTTTTTTAAGCGCCATTGCGCCAAAGGCACCAACGCGTCGGAAGCATATTTCATTTTAGAGGACGAACAGGTCATGCGGCACAAAAACAAACTGATGGCAACTTAAACATTACATACAATACTTACTTAGAAGGTTATCTACGATGCAAGCAATACCAAGTTGGTGGAAAATGTAGAAAGCAGCATGCACAAGGGCTCTGCACTACTTATTGTGCAGTAGGCAAAGTGGGAGCTAGTAGTTGGTGAATTGTGCATCATGCTAGGCAAGTAAAAGGGTATGGTGCGCAACTAGAGGCAGTTGAACTGCGATGATGACTTTTGCGAAAAAGGAATCAACGCTTGAAGGATATACTCGTACATATGTACATACATATAGAGAGAGTATAACTGAACACGCAGCAACTTAGCTAGAATGGCAGCACTTTATTACATCCAAATACACCAGCTATGCTTGAAAGTCACGCACTGTGTGCTGAGTAGCTTCGCACAACCCGCTTGGCCAGTGTAAACAACAAAGAGAGCGAGAACGAATTGGATTTAAACGTATACATACAGCCGTAGGAAAACTTATTAAGCTTCAAATGCGTTGTTGGCATTCACATTCAGGAAGAATATTTTGGCGCGTAATTGTCAGTGTATTAGTGTAAAAGTGGGCGAACTTTTAAGACTACAACTGATTTGAATGGGCTGCATGGCAATTCTGTTTTTTTTTTCTGTTGCGTAAATTACTTGGATTTTTTGTATGTAATAAATATATATTCTATGTTTATATATTTACACTGCTGTACCTAATTTGGCTAGATATAATTTTTAACTGTTTTAAAAATAAAATTATATTTAATACATTTAAAGCTAAAATTAATTGAAAAGTGAATTTTTGGGCCACTTTTTAAATATTTTTATTATAAAAATGTTTTTTGTTGGGACTCTGTGATTGCGTGTGTATGCCGCTTATCGCGCAGTTACCCGCTATGGCTGCACTTATCAAACACATTCGGATTTTCTACGCTAATTTTAAGTCAGCACAAACAATTTCTAAATCCAAGGTAGGTGGGTAGGTAGGTACAGTCGAACTCCTCTATAACGAAGTCGTCGGGACCGGTGAAAAAGTTCGTTATAGAGAGGGCTTCATTATGGAGAGGTCATACGAAATTTCATGTCTTTATGTTCAAGGCCTATTTAATGAAACATTGATTCATGTTATTTGTTTTATTTGTTTTTATTTCTTACATTTTAAAAAGAAGACCTTAATAAAAAGTCAAAAAGATGATAGGGATTATTCAGGTATAAAAAAATTGTCGACTGTATGAATAAAACGTTATGACTTGAATGAGTAAAAATAACATGGATGAATAAAAATTCTCAATTTCAGTTTCATTATCGGCCAAATTACAATTATTTTGTGTGGCGCCTACGTACATACATATGTATGTATTTAGTTTTTGCCGATTCTAGGAAATAGTATGTAAAAACATGTGATTGTGTGTAGTTTTGTGTATTATAACAATAACTTTTTAGCTCTTCGCTAAATTCGTTATAGAGGAGTTATTTGCTATGGAAAATTCCATTTATGTATGACAAAAGAATTCGTTACAGAGAGAAATTCGCTATAGAGAAGTTCGTTGTAGAGAGGTCTTAATATATGAATAAATTGTGAAAATCGTAGTGTTTCAAAAAAAAATCGTTAGAGAAAGGTTTTCATTATAGAGGAGTTCGACTGTATATGTGGCTGTCACCGATGCTTCAGCGACATAGTTAGGCCATAATTGGAGGCCCGTTGTGATACCACCAACTTAGCGTTCACTGCTCTTCGCTAAACAGTAACCCTCGATGTCCCTGTGGCATGGAACACAAATTAAGTTAAGTCTGTTCTGATTAGCTATCTCTGGAAAGATCGGTGGCAATCCAGTACAATCTTTGATTTTATCCCGCGAGAAGACCCCTCCTCTTACTCTGGCATTCAGCTTGGAACCATCTGTAAAAATTTCCCTCCTACCTGGAATCAACATCACGTAGTTTCTGTCTGATACCATAGTAACGACGCAGCGATCAATGCAGTCCGGAAGAAAGCTATATTTACTCGGTATGCTAGATTCCTTCTTTAGATTTAAACGGATACCATTCAGTTCCGGCGGAATTAACTCCACCGAATTAACGCTATGATCACATCGCGTGGACCAGTTCCCTACAGCTCGAAGTGTCCCTTGCAAATCACACATGTATGCTATGGCGATGTCATCTGCATATCCGACAACCCTGGCGGCACACCATTCTGTCTCTCGCAAGAGTGAATTAACAGGTAGATTCCACCATGCGGCGTTCCGCGAGACACATGCCTCCAAACACGGTTCGCGCCGACTTCTGCTGTAATCTTTATACCTACATCAAATCCTCTTAAGGCCTGGAATGTGGCCTCCGGACTTATGGTGTTAAAAGCTTTCTCAATCCCAAGAAAAGCTACATGAAAAAATTCCTTGTAACTGAAAGATCTCTCAATATAGCTGACTAAGGAATGTAGCGTAGTCTCCGTGGACTTTCCCTTTAGGTGCTTACCTAATGTTGGTTATTTGTCGATTGTAAAAGAGCGGTGGTTATTAATCAGCCTCTCTCGAGGTTTGAGAATAAAGGATGACAGGCTTATTGGTCTGAGATCCTTCGGATTTGCATGTGATACATTTCCGGCCTTGAGAATTAAGACCACGGAAACAGATCTCCATGCCGTTGGTACGTAGTTTAGTTTAAGCAAGCTCTAACCATGCTCAGTAGAAAATTTGCAGAAGTGTTGATTGTTGCAGCCGGCTGCGCAGGTACAATGCTATCCGGCCCAGCTGTTTAATAAGGTATAAGTCCAATCATGTTTTTAAATTTGGACGCATAAATATAGTTCAAAGAAACCAATTTAAGTGATGATAAAAAAAAAGTTCCAGCTAACTTTTACAAATTCAGTTTGTCACTTTCCAAGCAATTTTTTACTCTAATGGGTTTTCTTTAAAAAAAATTTTAAATTGTACGTAAAGTGAAACATACTGGATATAAGTCTGGAGGGAGAAATGCGAGGGGTGTGATACAAGTTGAAAAAAACTACAAATTTATTTTCCTTTTTAAATTTCCATGTCAATTTTGTCCAAAAATATATGGGAAAGAAGTAAAGTCTGAGTCTTAATGAACCCACCTTCAGGGATTGCTCCATATTGAAAAACTATATTTGTTTTTATTATGAAAAAAATATTTAGATGTAATTTAAAGTGCGCAAAGTTTCCAATGGAATTTATGTGGGAAATAAAAATTTAAAAAATTGTAGAAGTTGAAAATTAAAATATAAGTGTTTCGTTAAAAATTACAATTACTTGCTTTAGAATTTGTACCAATTTAAAAAACTCGACTCAACGCTTGGTTCTCCGTCCCTAATGACAAATCGGCTACAAAACTAATTGTGAGTAGTAAGTAAAGGATATGATAACTTATTATTGAAATGGTACAGAAAAAACTTATATAAATAGTATAAAATTTCCAGCGAATATCATATTTTAAATTTTAATAATTACTAATGAATTTCATCAATTTCATTAAAATTCTCAATGTTATTTTAAATATTTTTGAGCTTTAAGGCCGATTGGTTTATTGGAAAATTATTAGGAAAAAACAACAATACTCAAAGCGGTAGAAGTTATAGTACTATTTCGGAAATCACCACATTTCCTCATCAGACTTCTTTCTTCTTGGCTTCTGCGGGAGTCGAACCCGCAACAACATGCGCAATACTTAAGCCGGCAGCTAAACGCTTACGCTTAATTCAAGAACTAGGAGTGGTATTCAGAAATTAATTTACAATTAATTTATCCCTTGCGGTTATTCTATGCCATACAGCATAGGCGCTTTTCAATGCCTGTTTTAAATCAGAAAATCATTATATTTATTTTATACTTTTGTATTTTTCGTTGAAGTTTTTGTATAAATTTATAGCAAAAATATTTTGATTGGCGTACCCAGTAAATTGTTAGCATTTAGAAAGCGAGCGTTCCTCTCGAGTTTCATATCTTGCATAAAAGATCATTTCATATAATTGTACGTTTTATTACAAAAATTAAGTTATTTGCTGAGTTTGTGTAAATAATTTGGTAGATATTTCTGATAACTATTTTAAATTAAATTAAAATTTTCTTTAATATTTATATTTCTTTTTTTTCGCTTTTAAGTGCATTCAAGGGCAGATTGCATGATGCTCTAAAACAAATTTTTCAAAGAAATACAATTTTTATTTTTTATTACATAGACCTAAATGGTATACAAATTTAAAATAATGGTTTTTAAAGTCAAAAACAAAAAAGAAGTTCCGAAAGGGTTAACTAAATAATCATTCTTTGAATGAATATTAAGGAAGTCGGACTCGCTCTTAAATTAAAGATAACTGTATTATTAAATTTATTATTAGTAGCTATGTAGTAGAGTTTCTGTACTATATACAGCGGCTTCACTGGCTACGTCATATCGTTCGAATGGATGAAAGCGCTCCAGCCCTGAAAGTATTCGACGTGGTACCCGCAGGTGTTAACAGTGGAAAAGCGAGGCCTCCTCTGCGTTGGAAAAACCAATCGGTAAAGGACTTGGGTACCCTTGGTATTTCCAACTGGGGCCAGTTAGCGGAAGATAAAAATAACTGGCGTGCTATGTTAAGCTCGGCCACAATTGTAAGTAATTAAAGTGTTTGTTCAATTCTGCAATAAATAAAGTAGAGAAGTATTTTTTTACTACTATTTTCCAAAAAAGGTTTTATACAATTTTTACCAAAATACAATTTTTACTTAAGAATTATCAAATATTATTTGTAAAAAATTACAGAGACTTGCTATAATGCTACTATTGTTCATGTTTCATTTGATTTTTTGAAAAATTGTATGTTTCTTATTTTATAAGATTAAATATTCGTTTTAATATTTATTTTCCTTTTTTAGTGCTAATTTATGAGAAACTGATTATTTACGCATTTTTTTTTTTTTGTTGGAATCAGGCACGAAACATTATTTACGCATAGTTTTTATAAAAATTAAAAAATAAGGGAGTAACTTTTAGGTGAGAATTGCAATAAAAAAAAAATTTTAAGTAATATTTGCTTTTGTTGTTCCTGCAATGCTCCATACTTACGCATTTTTTCGCTTTAATGCTTTGGTGTATCCGAAACCCTTTTTTACTACAACTTCTTATTATTTACCTTACTCCTCTTGCTTCTGTGTTGTTGCAACATAGAACAAAATAAATCCTGATGAATGGTAAACACGCGCAATGTTTCCTGCAGGAATTGCGCACCCTCTTAGTCATATTGGCCCCCTCCATTCCCACTCAACGTTTATTTGTACTCGTGCACACCTAAAAGCTCCCGGCAAACATCAATTGCCTTGCCGAGGCATTACTTTTCCAACTCCTACAACGCCACCAACGATGCACCTCGAATTGCGAAAAAGCAGTGCATTGTACGCTAAGGCAAAGGCGAAGGCTCGGCGTTCGCTTTGCCCTTGGAATGTCCTTTCGTGGCAGTCAATGGCATTTTTGCTGCTTTCAAACGCATTTACCGCTTGTCGTGGGAACGTGGCATTGTGTTGCAAGCGGTTTTTCTGTTAGTTTTCACAAAACAACACTAACGCGTAAGCATTAGTTAGGAAGAGGGTAAAAAGAAAGGCCAGGCTACGTGTTATAGAGCGGCGCGTCATCAGCGGCAACAGTCATTACTGCAAATTGGTTTTGAGTCGCATTTACGCGCGTCTCTCGCAACGGCCCTCATACATGCAGCGCCCTTATATCCGGCCACATCAGCATTTCGTTCTCTTCACTTTGCGCAGTTTTCTTTACAAATAACTGAATGTGCCATTGGCAACGTGCAACGCATTAGACTCTACTTGCCACAACAACACAACTGTGCTACTCTTAGGTGCTCATAAGGCGAGAACACAGTTTCGTAGCTTCACTTGACGGCCCCACATACACGTTCATTTAGTATAAATATATATAAAAACTTATATTACTTTGCGCTTTACCGGAATCGCATTCATTTTTCGACGCGTTTTCACTCTTGCTATAGTCCATAGTCGTCGTCATTGCCTTCTTGGTAAGATGCTGGCGCCTCATTTTCCCCAAGCTGTCATGTCCTCCATTTAGATTCATTTGTCCGCCTTCAAGAAATGCTGGAAATTATTTGCCTGTATGCGTGCGTATAGCCTTTACATATCCAGAGCATTC
Organism: Philophylla caesio; assembly: GCA_963971545.1. Classification (NCBI taxonomy): domain Eukaryota; kingdom Metazoa; phylum Arthropoda; class Insecta; order Diptera; family Tephritidae; genus Philophylla; species Philophylla caesio. The sequence continues at coordinate 48,833,566 of OZ020607.1, forward strand.
GTGTGTGTGTGTTTGTTCTCGCAGGATATCCGATTCGCCCCATGAACATTTTACATACGCGTAAGACTGCTTGCGCAACGCTTTGCTTCCCGCTCTACTTTGCCTCTAGCGTTTCTTATTCTTCGCGCTCGAAAGGCTGCATGCATGCGTTCAGTTAGCCATTGCCGCTTGTTTGGTTGGCTGGCTGGGGTGATTTGCTCTGCACACAAAAAGAGACTAATGTGCGGATTACAAGGATTTAGTAATGCAATTGCGTACTGCGCGCACAGCATCTCAAGTGCGACTCTCGGTTGTGTATATTTGTATGATTGGGCGTTTGTCATAGTAAATACAAAGCTTTGCTGCGAAAGACAAGGAGACCTGAGGAAATTGGAAATAAACCGAGATTTTGGTCGACTTAAGTGCAGTCGAAAGTTTTATACATGCCGAATGTACATATGTATATCAGGGGATTTATTTAACAAGATGTGAAAAAGAAACTTAAAAATAAGTTCCGAAATTCTTTCTTTTCGAGAACTACTAGTTTTATCCACTTCTTTTTTTAAATATTTAGTCCAAAATGTTGAAGAAAAGTCTGTACTTAGGCATTTACACAAAATTAAAACCCCTTTTTGTTCAAACTTTTTTCTAGATCAATAAAACTCTGCGATATATTATAGCAAACTCCGAGCGTTTTGTTAATAAAACAAGTTGCCTGCAAACCAATTTATGTTACGAAGTCAGTCACTTACTTATTCTTCTTATTTTGTCATACTAGAATCGTTGTTTTCTTTCATCCCCAAACAAAAATATTCGCCAGTCTCTTTTAACCTTTAAAAATTTAAGCCATTTATTCATACCAGGTCATTCTGCCATTGAAAGCTTTGCTCAAATATAAACCGTCTCTTGTAGTTTAGGAATAATACTTTCCTAATACGAAGGCCCAGGCTAAAGACAAACTGAATGGCTGGACGTGCCCAGGGGTAAGCGGCCTATTGCTAACTTCTTCACGCAGATGAATATGCTAACGCTGGAGTGTACAATTACTAAATCCGATGTTCATCAATAATTATTATAATCGATTACCTTGATTACGTAAGGCCAGCGCTATTACGTAGTGCGCTAAACTCCTTATCCAAGCCATCATTAGCAGCCAAAGATAGCATAACCACGGATTGTTTTGAAACTATTTTCTTTAAATCTCTATTCTGATATATCAACAAGTAGACCGAATAATATATTTGCAATCAACACACATACATACATATGTGCATATGTACATTTGAGAGGGAATTTTTTATAATTTTTGCTTCGCCATTTCTCTCTGAGGTCTGCTTGGTACCTTTATTTACTTCTTACCATATACATACAAGTGATACATTAAATTAGTTTAATAAAGACGAGGTCCGCGCTTAATAATAAAAAATACACGTATTTAAATACCAGCAGTATTATATTTACGTCTCCATTTTTTATCTATTAATGGTAAAAAAACAGGAAAAATTAGAAAAATTGCGTCGGAAAACAGGCCAAGGGTGTTTTTGCATTTGTAAAACGGTGGTCAAAAGAATTCAACGACCCTTACATCACGAAGGCTCTGTTCACAACGTTAGTGAGGCCCATACTGGAATATGGATCTGTTGTTTGGAACCCGCGCTATCAAGTTCATTCCGACCGAATATAGTCAATTCAAAAACAACTTCTGCTTTTTGCTTAAGATTTGGGATTCTCAGTACAACCTGCCGCCATATATAAGTCGTTTAAAACTCATTAATCTTCCTACACTTGCTAGTCGCAGAGAAATGCTAGGCATTGTATTTTTGGTCAAGTTACTGACAGGCTTGATCTCTAGCCCATTTCTTCTTAGCGAAATAAAACTAAACGTTCCCTCCAGAATTTCAAGACATTTCCGGCGTCTCTTTCTGAAGCCATGTAAAAGTAATTTTGAGTTAAATGAGCCACTCCGTAGTTTGTGTCAGGATTTTAACACTCACTCCGGTTCTTTTGATATTTCAGACTCACTTTTATACATAAAGAAAACTATACTCAATGCTCTCAATAATTGATACATACATACATATACATATATTACTATTCGATCAGCTGATAAGCATTTGTTCTGTAGCTGAACAGTTTTAGATCTCGACACTTAACAAACCTCCGCCTTTCATGACTCGGTGCAACATATAAGAAAAAGAAAACAAAAAAAATAGTTGTTTTTTTATATATATCCGTGCCTCATGCGTCATAATATTTTATTGCGTTTTTGCTTGTAAAGGAGTTGTATTCATAAAGTAAGTGACTTTTCAAATTTCGGGAGCGACGTACATTCAATCATCAATTTTTTATTATTGTTGTGTTGGTGAAGATGTCCCGAACATATGTTTTGTTGTGTTCGGCGATATTATATTATTTATAAAAAAATGGAGCAAAGAATTTTCATAAAATTTTGTGTGAAAAATGGAATCAAGTGCTCTGAATCACTTGAAATGTTGACAGTGGCGTACCGTGAGTCTGCTCTACGCAAAAAAAAAACTTTACAAGTGATAGAAACTCTTCCAAGATGGCCGAGTAGATGCCGAAGAAGAACCTCGCTCTGAACGCCCCAGCACATAAACAACAGAAAATATGGCTGCTGCTAAAAGCTGTTGAGGATGTTGACAAATCACTCGCATCATTAAATTTTTTTGGATGTTTGGGGATGAGACGTGTGTCAACGAAGTTTGTTCCAAAACTCCTGAATTTTTATCAGAAATACCGTCGTATGAGCATCGCTCAGGAACTCTTGAATGACGTTAGTGAAGATCCTGATTTGCTCAAAAGGGTAAGGAACCATAGGTATATATGACGTAGAAACCAAAGCCTAACCGTTCCAATGGAAGCACCCATGAGCTCCATGACCGAGGAGGAGCTCAAGGCTATACCAAAAAGTGCTTGTGAGAAGTGCTTTGAGGATGGGGAAAAGCGTTGGCAGAAGTGTATTGTATCTGATAGGGATTACTTTGAAGAGAACAATATAAATATTTATGAATACATTTTTTTTTTATACAAATATAAAGTCACCTTACTTTTTGAACACACTTCGTATATACATTTTCACTTTTTTCAAACGGCTCTGTTATTTAGTACCGAAACCGTGTTGCTTCTTTATTATAATAATAATAGTAAAGTGATACCAAAAATTAGCACGGTAAGCTCAAATTCAGCAGTGGTTTTTATAATATTATTTTTGATTCTTTTTGGTAACAGCATATTTTGTACGCACAAGATTAACTATGTCTCGTAAATATTTTATGCTATATTGAAAAGTATTCTGATTTTCTTACAAACATGGGTCTTAGTATATCATAGAAGTAGAACATCCATTGGTTAATCAACTCCATAAAGTCACTTGCAGTTTGGTTCTGTCACCGTAACTTTTTGGCATTTTATTGATCTCGGTATTTTCGAGATCTGGAAAAAACCCCGGGATCGTCCCGAAATTTGATATGTTTTGATTCGTAAATATTTATTTGTCAAAAAATTTAAAAAAAAAACCTATCGTTTAATTTAAGAGTTAAAGGAAGAGTCGTTTATTCAAAGAATGCTCCCTCGCTTTTCACACATTTTTCCAATTTTTCAGGCAATTTGTGAATACCAAGGCAATAGAAGTCTTTGGGTTTTTTCGGCAAACCAATTATCATGCCAAATTTTCACGTTTTCGTAAGATTCAAAGCGCTGCTTAGCGAGTGCGTATCCCATCGATGCGAACAAGTGGTAACCGGACGGGGCCAGGTCAGGTGAGTAAGCCGCACACTTCCCAATTGAGTGATGCCAAAGTGTCGCGAACCGGTCTTGCCATATGTGATGAAGCGTTGTCATGAAAAATAACTTTTTGTTGCCTTTTTCGATCTTACCCATGTCTCGTAAACATTTGGAAACGGCGGGCTGGCTCACATTCAACTGCTCTGCTAGTTCTTTCTTCGTTTGGGAATCATCTTCGTTCAATAACGCTTGCAATTCGGCGAAATACTTTGTCCCTGACATCGAAATCGCCACTTTTGAATCGTTTAAATCATCTTTCACACGTTTGAACAGTTGGCACTTGTTTATCAAAGGCTTCAACAAGCATTTGGTGCGATTTCGTGGCTGTTTTCTTCAAACGAAAACACAGAATTAACATTGTCCGCGATTGCTCTTTACTCGGCATGAAACTCGACATGTTCACGGCGCTGAGATTTACCGACAATGATACTCGATTAGCGCGAAACTTTGGTGATATGACAGTTAAGGTTGACGCTTCACACTGTCAAAGTTTCATGACATTCAATAAATATTCAGGCTTGGGCGACATCTAAATGTTCGAACCGACATTACTTAGTTATACACCTGGTATATCATCTCTATCAAATATGTATATTTATATATTCAGTAAAAGTGTTTTTAATCACTATTTGATGTTAATATTAAATATTATTATGTATATGCTACAGTATATTTTGTAAAAAAAGCAATTGAGCGAGTTACATTTATTGTTTGTTAAATTGTCGACAAAGAGTTAAATGCTTTATGTCCTGTATCCTGTATTGCCCCTTTACAAAAATTATTATTTTTTTTTATCAAACGTTCTCATAAATTGTTTGCCTTTCTATAATTGGACACTTGCGAGCTGCTCGTTAAAATTTGATGGAATTTATGTAAGAGACTTACCGCCTTATCCATCTCAACCACGTCGTCTTTCGTGTTCTTAACATCGCTTTCATAATAAAGCTCATTTTCTACATCAAGGAGAATATTCATCAGCTCATTTATATAGCTGTAAAATTAGATGTGGCCGGTGTGGTCGAGTTGGTAGCGGTGCGTGCTATAACTTGATATGCCGGTGAGTTCGATGTTCTAATCTCAGTCAGGGCAAGCAAAATCTTCATCATAGAAAAAGTTTTTTTTTCTAATAGCAGTCACCCCTCGGCAGGCAATGGCAAACCTTCGAGGGTATTTCTGCCATGAAAAAGCTTCTCAGTAAATACATCTGCCGTTCGGCGTCGCCAATTACACTGTGTAACACTGAAAATGAACTTTGAAAGAGACCTAGCCTAGGCGTTAGGCCTTATAAAACTAAGAAAAACTGTATACTCGAAATTTGCGAAACACCCCCAAAATCTTATTTTAGGGCCAAAAAACTATTATTATATATACATGTACATATATAAAATTAGATGTAAACTCATATTTAAGATCATATATGTATATTATTTTGATTAATTAAAAAAGTTATTACTTAAGGTAGATATCTTCCTTTTAATTTCCACTAGCATTAAATTAAAAGCAATGTCACATTTGAATAAATATTTAAGTCCATGTTGCGAACACATACGGCTTCAAAAGTGGCGGGGTGTCGCTCGACCATGGGACTTTCGACCATATGGCAGAAAGTCCCCAAAAAAGTGGACATTCGACCATATGGTCGAAAGTCATTGTATGCTAGTGACTTTCGACCATATTTTCAAATTTCTAAAATAGACATTCGGCCATATGGCATACTGGCGCACAGTGACTTTCGACCATATTTTCAATTTTATTAAATGCATACTTAACAATTATTTTGTAACAGGGCAAACTTAAATTTAAGCAATTGTTATTTTGGTACAATAGTTTGCCCTTTTACAAAATGCATACTTAACATATGGCCGAAAGTCCGAAAAAAAGTGTGTGCCAGTGACTTTCGACCACATTCTCAATTTAATAAAGTGGACATTCGACCATATGGTCGCAAGTCACCAGCATACAATGACTTTCGACCATATGGTCGAATGTCCACTTTTTTGGAGACTTTCGGCCATATGGTCGAAAGTCCCATGGTCGAGTGACACCCCGTCTTCAAAAGTAGCTTTGGCTGGGCGGTGCTGTTTTATCATATAGCCAAAAGAGTAAAGCACTGTGTTAGAAGTAATGGTTTGGTTTACCCTTGAAAAGAAAGTATTTGTTATAAAAAAATTTAAAAATTTAAATAGCTATTAAATGAGCTGCTTTAAGCAATCCCGAGATTTGAATAGACTTATCCTGATCTTGTGATCTCGGGACTGACATGCCTAATATAAGCATATTTGTTGCAAACTACTTTTAAATTAATCAAGATAATGTTTAATGATCAATCGTTAATGTTTGCGCTTTTCTATAAGATGGTTTAGTTCATTGGACAAATCGATTCTAAATTTATTGACTGATTAACAATATTTATCTATTAATGAATCATATATATTTTGTAAACACAGTAGTTGTATTTGTTCATTAAAATCAAATCTCTGCAGAATTTATAATAAAACTATTGATATATTTCTGCAAAAATATCATCCTTTTGTGAAAATAACAACTCGTTATAAGGGATTGTCAAAATTCATCATCAGTCATTATTCACCAAAGCTTTTATTATTGAATAATGATATCAAACGAATTTTGACGTAATAATTTCGGTAATATTCAGTATCGTGAACAAAGTTATATTCGATGCTAAACAAATGAGGAGTTTGCATAGCTTACAAAGTGAATTCGATATAATATCTTAAATTTTCGATGACGAGCAGAAGAAATGTATATAACTTTTAGTTTCTTGCGCTGCTTAGAATTTACATAAAGCTATGCGTTCTGGTCGATGCAGCATAGAAAATTGCAATCGTTAGTAATACGTGAAATTGATTTTAAAACGTTTTTATTCAGTTTAAATTTTTCTTCGCCATTAGTGGTTAGATTTGGTATTTGACTTTAGGATAATTAAAGAAAAAATAATGCTTTGATTGCCATTGGATTTGCCAGCTGCTGAAGAAAATGCCTCAATATGTATACCTACATATGTATGTATGTATGTGTGTGTGTACATATATTAGCAACCTCTACCACATATTACATGCCGCACACGTTTTATAAATAGTCAGGCGTAGACAAAAGTTCAGCAAAATTGTTAGCGGCCATTTTCCGAAAAAGACTTCGAACTCACCACATATGTATGCACATGTGTGTTTGTATTTTTCAGCAAAATAGCCAGTAATTGTTGCTGTATGTATGTATGCATGTGTGTGCAACTTATTGGCATGTTGCACATGCCTTGTTGTTTCATGCTTTTTTTTTTTTGTGCAATGTATGGCACGTTGCATATGCCTGCGCCTGTCATTTGGCCACAAACAAACGATACAATAATAGAAAAAACAAACAAGCGCCTAACTGTAAATGGAAAGCCGGCTAGGCAAAGCAAAGAGCACAGCCAAAGCAGCGTGTGCGACAAGCCAGCACCATGGACAGTAACAGAAAATTACAACGATTGGTGAAGCCGTGCTGTGAGGCAGAGGATTTTTGCCTGAATCGCAAAGCACAGCGCGCCAGCAATAAATGCAGAAACAACAGTAATGCCAACAAAATGCAACAAAAACGAAGCTAAAGCCATTTCATTTCATGGTGCACACATGCCAACGCATAAACACCCACACGCAAAACATCCACAAACACACACACCCACACATGCATGCATGCATGCACATGAGCTTAGACAAATGAAAGCATATTTCGCGGCGCTTTGCAAACAGGAAAGGCCACCATTCGAGGCTAAATATTTATGTAGTACGTCGCACCAGGCCAATGCAAATGAATACTCGCTCATACATACATATGTACTTACATACACATTCGTACTCGCCATGTGCATTGCATGCGTTTTGTGTTTGTTTGCCAATTGCCAATACTGTTTTTTTTTGTTTTTGTTGGTGTTTTTTTCTCTTTTAAGTTGCATGCAATTTTCGCGCTGCGTTGTCTATCTGCCCGCGCCACTGTCTCTGGCTTTGGGCTCAGTATCAGTCACTGGTTGGTGTGTAGGCGTGTTAGAAATGAAAACAACCAGAGTAAAGTAACGAAAACATTTTTAAATCGAGTGAAAAAAATTGCTTGAACCGACAGACAGACAGCCAAACCAAATTGAATGGGGAAAAGTATTCTGCACAAAATGGCGTTTTGGTCTATGGACGAAAGAATTCATTTTCTTTTAGCACTCGCTGTAGCAGGCTCTGCTTGTTTAACCCTTTGGTGTATGTAAATACTTCAGTTTTGAAAAAAAGACAAACACAGAACTTTGTCGCACAGTTGTGAGTAATACAGGCATGTTCTGAAAATCGTACGATTCAGTACAATTTGATAAATATTTTTGATTACTTCTTATGAAGAGACCAATTTTACTTAAATCTGTAAAAGATGTATAAATGAGTGATGTAAATCATTCTAATATCTTTAGAGTGAACTTTTAAATGCAGCATCTTCGAAAGTATTTAGTAAATCGAGCCGAATTTAAATCGTATGATTTTCAAAACAAGCCTGATAGACATTTTTGTATGAATTTTTTTTCAAGCAAATGCTTTTTAAATTGACAAAGAATATATATTAAAAAAGGGCCCAGAGTATATAATCGAAATATCAAAGACAATTTAGTATTGGTAGGGTTATCAAATATTTTCCTCATAAGAAAACCTAGGCTGTCAGTTTAAAAAACTTTATTTTTTTTAGTTTTAATAAGGCTTGCTTTTTTAATTTGCCTTTGTATAGGTAAGATCCTTAAACAGTTGAGTCGCTAGGGGCACAGGAGCCGAGAAATTTGAAAAAAGTATCTATGAAGAAAGTGCAGAAGGTTCCTTAAGAAGTTTGAAAAAAGTATATATGAAGAAAGCGCAAAGGGATCTGGCAGTATGAGAGGGAACTGTCGAAATTGTTCGGTCTCAGTACATACCAACACACGGTTGTTGTGCCATATAGGAAGAAGAAGATGTTTGGTAGAATGAAATTTATATTTGGAAGTCATATAACCTTCGAAAAAAAAGTGTCAACCAATTAGTGGTGTAAATACAGACTGCTTTAGAAAAACTGGCGAGTATTATCAGGTTCGAGATAGCAAAACTTCATCAAGTTTGCCACCGATTTAGGCCCTGTAAGTTATTGTTGGCTATACATACATATATTTACCGATAATAAACGCCTTCAGTAGCGCGATTCAGTTACTTTTTTAACAACACTCGAAGTTGCCAAATCAGCTAAACAACCGAAGTTTGTTGCAAAATCAGCTGTGTTGTTAAGCTGGCGGCATTTAGTTTTGTGTTATTAGAAAGTCGATAGTTAATTTATTTTCATACACTTACATGTTTTATTATTATTTTTTTTATAAATTTGTAATTCCATCTTTTAACTAAATCGATTAAATTAACATGGCTGTTTTATTAAAAACGCAATGAATGTTAAATGTACATATGTATATATAAGTATATAAGCGAAATATACGCATTTGCAATATAAACAGAAACATTTTATGAATCTTATTTATTATTATTTATATTCCATTGGCAAGCTTTCTGTCACAGAGAGGCCTTCTAAATACTGGCTTCCTATCAATTCCAGCACCCGCTCATCCAGCTGTGTTAAGGGTGGCTGCTTTAAGGGCCTGTAACTGGTTAAAGACTGCTGTCTTCTCCGGCTGCGCACTCGGACACTGGTCCTACTTTTTAAATCGCGCCAAATCTATGTTAGAAAAAAAAACAATATGAAATAAACAGGTAGAATTATACATCCGAATATATACACCCAAAGAACGTCTGGGCATAGTGGCTATACATGGAATTGGCTTCGCAATATTCACTTGTTTATCTACACAAAAAGTATATTGTTTTTCACAAACATTACAACACATCTATTAAGGAAAGTGATGAATTTATTTATTCACACGCAGTTAAATTCCACACACAATTCCAAGCACAATACACATATGCCAGCACCGCACAGCTCTTTATGGGTAAACTCCAATTTCACCGGGTTACTACTTACCGTGGCGGACTTTACACAGCCTCCGACTACATTCAGTATGGAAGCCTTCTCTTTCCAGCACCATCCCGCCATGGAGCCGATGAAACTTTCTGCTAGCTATCCCCGGATTGTTTTGGAAGAAATCCGGCATCCCACTCAGCTGCTGCAGGCATGGCTCCTCTTTGCTGCTTGGCTTGTTGAGGCCATTCCGAAAATAGAAAAAGAAAAGTAAATAAATTATTTAATAACTTTATTTAAGTATACTTGCTTTGGGTTTGCTGAATTTGCGCTCAAACGGTTGGCCGGATGAATTGCAATGTTTTTTTTTGCATTCCTTTTTGTGTTTTTCGTAAATTTTGACACTTTGTTGCCAGAGGTACCACTTTTTATCAATTAAAATAAATAGTAAAAGTCAGCTGTTCAGTGTTGTTTAGTATGAGTTAGTGAATCGCACAATCGCAGGTAACATGGACAATTATTTGCAAGCGTAGGTGACAATACTGGAACATTGACGAAATTGTTTGCTCCGTCAGGAAGTTTTGTCTAGAGAATTTTGCAATTCATCAATGGAATTGGCAATGAGATCGAAATGTTGCTGACAATTGTTTTTATGCAATAAAACTCCCATCAAACTTTTAAATTGTCACTGACAATACGATGGCTGTTGTGAGAAAATAGTTTCTGGCACTTTTATAAAATATCCCATAATTATACACGTTTATTTGAACTTCCCATTTTTTTTAATGATTTATTTTGGAGCGGATTTTTGTTAACCCTAAAAATATTATTAAGAGACCAAAATCAAAAGTTTTCCCGAAAATTTCTCAAGTAAAACGATAATTCCTATAAAATATTGTTGCTTCTAATATAAATAATGACGCGCATGGTATGGTTTTAAGATAGTATGTAAGTATGCGAATATTCTTCTCCAATTCTTCCTTACCTTAATGGCTTAGTTTTGTTGAGTTGAATCGACTATCGTTGCTTCTCTTCTTTTCTTTTTCTCTCGCATGGACAAAAAAGTAAATCAATATAAAATAAATAAATAAATTTCGTTTTACTTTTTTTCGTACCAAAATCGAAGTTAAAAATTAAATTAATTATTCGTTAATATGGTACACATTACAAATTTCAAGAGAATCGATTCACAAATACAAATTTACAGAACACTCCCTAAAAGTTTAATTTTTCGTTAAAGTATTTTCCGGTTTATATTTAAAATTCTACCTGAACCGGATCGTAAATTATTATCTCACTATTTCGACTTCGGCGCTACCTAGCGAATCAATTTCTTAATCAAATATTGCTTTATGTATTTCTAATTTGAACTAAATCGAAACATAAATGCGCCACCTTGCCACGGGTCCAAAGAATATACGAGTATATCCAACTTTGAATAAAATTTGTTTATTAGTTTTTGAGTTATGACATTTAAAATATATTTCCACTTACCACGAGTCTCCTTTAATGGAACATCTAGCTCTCACTTATTCAGTTAAGCTTGCTGTGTACAAAATAATTAAATAAGAAAGGTATTTTCAAATATTGAAACCGTCAAAATCTTTGTGATTAATCATGTTAATTTTGAAATAGGAATCAAATCGTTGCAACGCGTTGGAGCCGTTTCCGAATTAGATTTAAATACAAACATAAATAAATTATATAATTTATATTCATATATATATATGTATAATTCTACCTGTTTATATAGTTACATATGTATATATATATATTAGGCATGTAAATTTATTGCATTTTATTGATCCCGGGATTTTCGAGATCTGGAAACAAAATCCCGGGAAAATCACGGGATCCCGAATTTCAGGAAGCTTTGATTCGTAATTTTTAATTTGTCAAAAAATTTTAAGACGTCTATAATCGTCCTTTTTATATTCAAAAGAACATTTATACGAATAAAGAATACTTATGTAGTTGTAATTCATGTTTTCAATCCAAAAAAGTAAACGGAAAAAACAAAGTAATTTATTCTTCAAGTACAAATATACGAGGACATATTTGGTACTGCAGCAATTGCAAGTACAGTAAAATTATGTTTAATCAATATTAACAGCCCTATTCTGGTTCTTGATAAGTCATAATTTATTTACACATATTTAAAATGGAAAATTTACCAAGTTTTTATGTATTTCGGGATTTCGGGATCCCGGAATTAAAATTCCTAATATATATACATATAATCTCGCTCGTCATGAATTGTTATCGTTGTTGTTATCGTCGTTGTCAAGAATAGTATGATGTTCGATATTTACATATACATATCGTTCTCCTGCTAATTTGTATTCCACATGATAATATTGATGTTAACTTAAAAGAACTATCGGCTGATTGTAATATAGATACTTACTCCCAGATTCTGTGTTCTTGAGGAAATATCAAACATTAATAAATATTCATTTTATCAATCTTTATGTATTCTAATCAAAAATAAAATAATTTTTTTGCTTAGTTATAAATATAAAAAATGTTATTGTTAAATTATGAACTTTAGAATATTTGTAAATGTTAAATAATTTATTAAGCGCAGAGAATCGGACAGTTAGTCGATATAATATTCGATTTAGATATAATTTGGATTTTTTTTATTGATTTTAAATGTAAATCGCTTTATACATAAAGTATTTTTTCACATACACTAATAAACCATCTCCAATGCCAAACAATTTATTTGTCTATGAAATTTGTTACTATCATCGATATCGTTTCTTTCCTGCATTATTATAGTTATCGGTAGCGATTATGTTTTTGCTGAATTAATAGCAATTCCTAACCGTACTCTTACTCGTATTCCCGATATTTTTCACAGGGTTAAGCCAGTTGCAGGCGTTTAAGTATCAATAACTCGAAAATTCAACAAAAAAAAAAGTATAGACAATCCATATGATATTAGATTGAAGAACAAATACATTCGCGAGTTGAGTTGAAGTGTAATTGAGTTGAGAGTACAAAGACCAAAATGGCGTCGAAGTAACAACAATACAAGCGTTAGCTATATTAATTTCAAATTTCTATGCTTAAGCGCCAAAAAGCATGCTTTTCTTTTTTTCTCCTACAAGTGAATAGCCTTCTAATAACACTCACCAAGCCTCCATTTTATATATTCGTATGCCATTATTTGTTTCTTGCTTTTATTCATGCTTTGCTGGCATTTCTTCGAATTAGGCAAAAATGCGTGCACAGACCTACCCCAATGTAAAACAGCTTGAACTGGCTACCAATACATACTTGTTTACAGTACATACATACATACATATATATGTGAGTTAAGTAATCGCGTGTATGTCTCTAAAGACTTTTATGTCTCATTATGGCCGCTTGGTTGCGTCGCCCACCACATTGAGTATGAAATGAAAAAGAAATTCATATAAATAAAAGGAAAACAGGATTGACTGACTACCAACTCAATAGCGCTAATGGCAGTTAGCCATTCAAAGCATTTAACGCAATGGCTGGTTGTCAAATCAACTGTCTACATATGTTCATAGGCTTCTCGTTCGCACATTCTGTCATTCACTCATTATTTAGTGCTGCTTCCCACGAATATCCTCCCGCTTGGCCGAAGCGCACACCATTAACTTGCTCGCCTACTTGCCACCATTTGCGGCATGAATTGCGTGCTACTTAACCTACCACAACACAATTCAACTTCACTTAGGGTAGTTACCGACCATCGAGTAACAAAAATTGTGTGAATGTGTATTCGTCCTTTATTATCTTCCCGCCTGCTTAGACTTTCGCCACGCAACTTTTTTTCCGCACCCTTCACATGCTTATAATACCATTTACGACACAATTGACCCTCTCTATTGCTATCGCTTGAGTGTATGTGTGTACATATGTGCGTATTTATGTACGTAAGCAAGCAAAGCTATAAATAAAGACATAATGCCCTCATTTCTTTTGCTTTACTACCCCCATTTTTTTGTGCACTTTCCAGCATCGTCGCACTCCCCGTAGCGTAACGCAGCTATTTGTCCTGTTTGTCATTTTGTTGGGGTAGGTTCGCACTTTTTATAGCTTTTCCTTTATTTCCTCTATGTCTTTTAAGTAAAACCACCCTCTTGGTTGAGTCGACTCATTCACTTTGGTTGCCTGCTCGCCTTGAAGAACTTTTACTTTGCTGTAAAAGCATTGCTTGTCAATGACTTCGTACGACTTTCAAACGACTTTCTGCGTGCATTCGTTTGCCATGCTCTGAGATCCCTTTAACAGATACAGACGCGTTTACTCGCGTTTATACTTAAATATACACTTACTCATACATACATATATACCCACATACATATGTATTAACGTATACTTATGATATTCCTATCAGAAGAAATCGGAAGTGTTTAAAAAAAAACTAGTCGTAAACTACTTACTTTGTGGCTGATTGCAACTTGGTTAACTAGCAGCTATGTATAGTACCCAGTTCTTGTGTTTAACCTCCAAGTCGTACATTATTAAAGAAGTGCAATGTTTTTGACAAACAAAATCACTTTTTGAAATGAAACTTCTCCAATGTCGTTAGTTAGTTGTAGATTTAAAAATAATGATATGAAAAGACAAAGCTGAAAATGAAGGTAAATTTAAAAGTTATATTTGTATATATATTCTTGAGGAATGAAATGATAAACTAAAATATTATAGTCAATGAATTGCAATACAATCATTTTGTCCCTCTTCTTGTCAGCTCTTTGGTAACAGTTTTGTGCATGTTGACCCATACAACAGAAAGTCCATAGTACTTCGGCATTCTATGGCAAATCTTTTACTTTTAGGCTTTAAACAGGCGGGAGTTAAAATTTCTGGAAAACCAAGTTAAGGTTTATTGGGAGATCAGATGACTTAATCTGACTGCCTGCCATTTTCTTTAGCTTAGAACAATCTGTTTTTGTATATATATTTTTCCTGGTTTTTTGGCTATAACCGCCTCACAGGCGTACGAAATGGCAATAGCTTTTCTGGAGCAATTTTAACGTAATAGTAATCAAAATTCTTATAGAGATTGATTTCGTTTATGTTGCCAATGTCGGTATCTTAACTGACGTGGATTTAAATTTTATATCGACACCTGCTGATACGATAATAGCTGTTCCGTATTATCGGCCGCTGTGGTCGAGTTGTTAGCGGTGCGTGCTATAACTTGATATGCCGGTGAGTTCGAGGTTCGAATCTCAGTCAGGGCAAGCAAAATCTTAATAATAGAAAAAGTTTTTTCTAATAGCGGTCACCCCTCGGCAGGCAATGGCAAACCTCCGAGGGTATTTCTGCCATGAAAAAGCTTCTCATTAAATACATCTGCCGTTCGGAGTCGGCACAAAACTGTAGGTCCCTCCATTTGTGGTATAATATAAAGACGCACACCACAAATGGTAGGAGAAGCTCGGCCAAACACTGAGCTATATAGTGTACGCGCCAAAATTATATATATATGTATTATCCCACATTTAATGAATACTTTACTGTTTTTAACTAAAATATTTTAAGCAATTATTCCATGACAATAAAACACAAGAAATTGAACGAAGGTTTCACTAAAATTCCCCCATCCATGGCTTCAAAATATGATGATGGGCATACAAAATATGTGTATTTACGTTTATATACATATAGACATATATCTAGGCACACTTAAACCAGCTTTGAAGGGTTCATTAATAATCTTAGATTATGTAGATGCTACTTAATTTGTGCGTTTGGAGGTTATTTCTCCCCACATATCATTATTTTTATTACAAGTAAATATACAAATTTATTTTAATAAATATCTTTGCGCATTTGTTTAATGATCAAAAACATCGACTTACCCGAAGGTCAGTTAATTTCATTTTAATTCATTTGTATGTGTGTGTACGTCATATACATCCGTATATTCATATATGTATTTGTTTTGTTCAAATACAGACACATTTAAAAAAAATTAATTTTTTTTTTTGAGTTTTCAATGAATTTTAGCATAACTGTGTGCAAGTTTTAAGTAGCTAACTATTACCGTTTACTTTTGAAGAAATTTTTAATAACGCCATTCGGTATTTTTAAAAACCTTCAGTAAAAAAATGTTCTAAAATCAACGGTAATCGCTAGCAAATAATAGGTTAAGTAAGGTAAGGTTAGAGTGGCTGCAAACCGCGCAAAAAGCACGGCGGAACACTTAGGCTGAACATAGAGAACCCCGTGTGAAACCACTGGCGTAAGCCATGCGTCCCTTCCCATCTTTTACAAATTCAACCATCCTGACGTCTAATGTAGAGAAGAAAATGTTGGATGCTTGCCGAGTTCAAGTCGGCTAAGAATTCCAAGAAGTAATGTTTGAAGGCTAGTAAGTGCGCCTTGGCCAGACCGGGACATTGGCCAAGGTAGTGTTCAATACTCTCCACCTCCTCCTCGTTCCGACAGCTGCGGCAGTAGTAGTTAATTCCGTCCCTTTCCTTGCTAGCTCATCAGCCAGGCAATTGCCTGGGATGTCTCTGTGACCAGGGACCCACACAACACACACGGTGCACATTTCTGCCAGCCGGTTTAGTGTCCTTCTGCACTCAATGGCTACCGTGGAGGTTGTACTGTATGAATTAAGAGATTTTATTGCAGCCTGGCTGTCAGAGTATAAGGTTATTCCTCGTTCTAGAGAGTAACAAGTAATAAGATAACGAGCTGCCTCCATTATTGCAGTTATCTGAGCCTGAAAAACACTGCTGTGGTTCGGTAAGCGAAAGCTTAGGTTGAGATTGAGTTCACTTGAGTGAATCCCACTTCCCACTCTTGCGTTTAAGTTGTATACAGCCGTCGATCCCGGGTCTAGATCCACGGCACTTAACCATTCGCTCACACTTTTTGGTTACAAAAGGCATTCAACATAAATGTTAAAATTGACATTACAATGTTAAATGTACTTTTAAAATATGTACATTTGATATCATAAAAATGTACATATATTTGAACGAATTTAATATTATTTTCATATTTTACAAATGTTAAATAGAACATTAAAAAAATATTTGTTAAGCAATTTAATAAATACAAATGCTTTTTATGAAAATAATTTAACTCAAAATATTTTATTTCTTATTGAAGTAGTCTCATTAGGAGTATAATAGGTGAACCAGTGAAACTTTTTATATTACCTACATATATAGGATATAAGACTGAAAGTGACCACATTAATATCGACTCAGTTAGGTAAAGTTTAATCTTGAAACAAGTATCTAGCGCTGACACGAATGAATTAAACTTATATAATGTTTCGTCAGCGCATATACTCGTTCATATAAAGATCGTTTAGTGATAAAAAAAATGGGCCTACCACTATTATATCGTATATTTTATTCTCGAATCATCTTCATATCATTTATGCAGTTTATATGTACAATACTGCCGTGTATTGCTTCCCTTATTGTCGTTTTTTACATAAACCTCTTTCCAGCGCCTTTTATGTTATGACGAGGAGTTGGTTTTAATACAGCGTTTAAGAGCATCATTACAATACCGTCTCTGGAATCTTAAAAAGCTTGAATTAGTAATGTAAAATAAATTTCGTTTTGCTAAAATAAACATACTTTCAACGACATCCGAATTCAGCGACTGAAATTTTCGTTTTGCACGCTATCGCCGTCAAATTCAATTGCCTCCTAGTTTCGCGCGGCATCATGGATGCTTTTACGGCCGGGTAGAAGATATCGTCTTCCGAATTCAATTAAATGGGAATCAAATTGTCTTCCATTTTTTTTTTGTTATTTGTTGCATTAAATACTTTAAAACGCGTGCGTATAACAAACGCGTGCCGACAGGAAAATACGTTCGATTTTTTGCGTCGTGCCAAACGACGAGGAAAGTAACATTCGGCCGCCGAAGTTATCCTACATTGCAATATCATTTTGATAATTTTCTTATAAAAATGACAAAATTAAAGTTAATGGCTGAAACACAATGCCGACGTACGACGAAATTTTCGTCGC
Source organism: Philophylla caesio (assembly GCA_963971545.1). Classification (NCBI taxonomy): domain Eukaryota; kingdom Metazoa; phylum Arthropoda; class Insecta; order Diptera; family Tephritidae; genus Philophylla; species Philophylla caesio. Next base: position 48,851,304 of record OZ020607.1, read on the forward strand.
GAATGTTCGTCGTTAAAAATAGAACAAACCACCGTAATGCGCACGACGAAATTCGTCCGACGTCTATTCGTGGCAATAAATTTATTTCTATTGTCGTCGCTGGCAGCAGCGGCAAAATGTGAACCATTGAGACCATATCGCACCCTAAACCAAAAACATCACAACTCAAAAAATCTCAAATGTTCAGAAGAGGCAAAACAAACAGTTTCTACAACAATGATGATAATTTTATAATCATACTTTTCCAGTAAAAGTAACTACGAAAAAATTTCTGGAGCAGTTGGGGAATTAGTTTATGTGGAAAAAGGATTTACAATTTTTTTTTAATATCCAGAGAAGTAAAAAATTGTATGTAAAAATGGTTGTAATATTTTAAACGTGCTTTTCCAGTAAATAAGATAGTTACGATGAAGAAATTTTCGGAGTATGTTGGGAAGGTGCGATATGTTAAATATTATAAGGTCTTAAAATCGAAATAAAACAAAAAATGGTTTAGTTTTTTTTTAAGTATTAATTCTGTTACTTGTAAAAAATTAACTTTAGTAAAAGCTATTTTCAACATTTTCTGTTTATGTTTTAGTAAGCGAAATTTCGCTTTGCTGGGCGAAATTTCGGCCGTACGTCGGCATGGTGTTTTAGCCATAATTTAGCAATTTTAAAAGTGAAATTAACACGTTAACGTTTAAATTAGAAATAACATTGGAAAATGTTAATTTTACATGGCAATATTTTTCTCGGTGTATTCAAGTGAAAAGGAATGTAAATACATACTTACATACACGTATATTCTTGTTATATGCCCTAATTTCAGTTAGAAGTGCGTGCTGCGGCCAATATGCTGACATTGTTTAAAAATAAAAGTATTTGTATCGTATTAAAACTCCAACTTGGCTTACAAATCAGTTGTCTGCTTTCTTTATGCCCACAATTTGCCATCATTTACTTTTCCATTTATAACTTAAGCGTGTGCTTTTCTTCCGCCTTTCCTTTTCTTATTTATCCTTTAAATTTTTTCTCTATTTGTAATGAAAATATTGTTTTTCGTATTTTCGTTGAGTTTCCTTTCTTTGCATTCTATTTTGGCTGTTTTTTTTTTAAGTCGCTAAGGATCCGCGCCATTTTTATGCTTACGCCATATTGTCACGCTTTTGTTTTTATATCGTTATGTGCGTTACTCTGTTATTATAATTCTTATTTCTTATTCGCTATCATAATACTATTTTCCTGTGACTATCGATTGTTTACCACGCTGTCCTTATGCACATTATTAAGTATTTGTTGCCATTTCCGCACCATTTTCTTGTCTGCGCTTTCTCTGCAATCAAGTCTCCTCATAGACATACATACTCGTATGTACATGTGTATGTGCTGTTAAATGCGTCTCTATTACATTTTACTGTTTATTTCTTTGTCCCATATTCAGCCTTGAGTCACCCTTTTAGCCTTGAGCACTGCATCTCATGTTGTTCGCCTTGTGCGCCACAAGAAATCTACGCTTTCGTTTTAGGGGGAGATTTAGTTTTCGCTCTACTTACTTAATTTACTTTTATTATAGCATTGTCAAAATACAGTTATAAATTACATAGTTTTTTTTCAGATTTCGTATATTCCTCTTAATACACTCAGTTAGGAATATGTTATGCCTCTGATGGGGGGAGGGTTGCCGTAACAGGTTCCACACTAAATTAAAAATTTGCCGAAGGAATTTTCAACACAAACCTTGAATACTATTAAATATTAGTGTAGGATAAAAAACTGGAAGCACTTACGACTCATACGCGCTGCATGTATCATTTGATACGCCTTCTCTGGAACTCCTAATGTTATCTGCTCTCTATATAAGTCAGATTTGTCAAATAATCTTATTTTCCGCATAGATATAGCTGAACTTTCTTCTACCCATTCTTGCAGATTACAACTGGGGTTCCGTGGGTTGTACGGCAGGTCTATTGTGACGATGTTAATCTAATTAGATCGTAGGTATGTATATCCGATTTAACAGTTTATTTCCTATGCTTCGGATTTGTTTTATGGATGACTGATCTTAGGTAATTAGTAAGCTCTCTCATTTCCGTAAATCTTCTGACGGCCTTGAATTTGCCTTTCATTTGCAAAACATGAAAACATTTCAATATACATATTACCGGTGCGGCAAGTGCCGGAACTTCCACCTGCCTATTCGACAAAATTCATGAGTTTTGTAAATCAACGGAACGGTTAAGGCTCAGTAGCTCAGAGAACATTCCGCAGTCCTTTTCCTCTATATTATTCTTAACCTATGAATATTGGCCTGACATTTTTTCGTGAAACATAACGTAGACAGAATTTTTTTCCATGATTGATCCCATTATATACTACTACAAAGTGCATTATAGGTACATATTGGTCTTTTTATAGCCGCGTAGCTTCTTAGTCCAGAGGACAACCATCGGCTTTAATAATCATTTTCTGCTCCTTTGTATGTGAACAAAGCAATGTAAGTTCTCGAGATTTGTATTTAAATTATGTTAGGTGTCTAATATTGGACCGCGGCGGCGGTAAACATGATTAATAATTAGTTATTTAATTATTTGTTTTATTTATTTATTTTACTTATCAGCCTTTGAAGGCCTCGAACTTATTAAATACATTTTCAAAACATTTTGTGAATTAATTTAACTTTTGAACTTTGAAACGAAGCGTAAATTGTGTTTTATTTTTTAGTGAATATCATGAGCTCTGCTTTGCTTCATTACACACACAGACCACTCACTATTTGTAACCCATTATTGTAGCCTAAGCGGAGTTTCCGCTAATATTTTGTTGATCGTTGAGTGACTACAACTAAATCGTCTGCACATGCTACTACGTTTACTCCTTTTTTGTTGACATCCTTCAAAATATCGTTCAGTACCAACCCGCGTAGGAGCGGAGAGAGAATTTCTGCTTGCATAAAAAGTGAATTTCGGTCATACGTACAATGGAAATTCTAAGAGAGAGAGAGTAATTGATCGAGCAAAACTCATTTGAAAAGTGGTTCTATATCAAGCAGTATATTTATTTCTTCCGTTTTGCTCATTCTAAACTTATCCACTTGAAACTGGCATTTTTTTATATTAAAACGGAATGAACAACAGAGTTGCATATGCAGAATTGTCCTTAAAATGCTTATTTAAAAATTTTAAAGTTTGATGGAAAGTTTTCTAAGAGTTTACAACTGGTTGTGAGTTCTGTATATACTCGTACACAGCTTGATATTTAGATTTATACTATGTTCTGACTGCGCCGTTAACTCGAGTTTATGAGCAATTTTGGAGTTTAACGTCAAACACTTCTCATAAACTCGGAGTTTACCATACAAAAATTTTTTGTCTAACTCGCTTTAAACACCACTTTTTTTTGGTGTTTATGGACGTGCAACCCTTATTTGAACAAATATTAGGCCGCACTGTTGACAAATTTTGGCATTATTGTTTAAAAGTTTTGCTGCACTGTTTACTGGTTTGACAGTTCATAATTTCAAATACGAGGGCGATTTGATAGGTCATCGACTTTTGGAATTTCCCGCACAGAAACTTTAATTTCATCATTGCTGCTTTTAACCGCCATCTTATAATAAACTACTAAGTATGCTGATAAAGCAATATTTTTGCGTAAAAAAAACCATCACCTAAATCAAGCAAAGGCTTGATAAATACTATAAGGACCTTGCACAATTTCAATAAATTAAAATTGAATTACTAAGTTCCGTTGTTGTCGAGGCATCACAAGTGGCACCGAAAGTTCAGGTCGCCCAAAAGTGGTCGTTACACCTGAAATCGTCGTTAGAATCCATGGATTGATATTGGAAGACCGGAGAACGAAAGTGTGTGAGGTGGCTAAGGTTGTAGGTAACCAACTGAGCGGGAACCTCACAACTAAAACGAATATTTGTATGTATATAAAAAAGCTATCCGCGCGATGGGTGCCGCGATTGCTTACACTCGACCATAGGCGTAACCGGTTGATCTCGTCAAAACCATGGACTACGAATTGCTGCCCCATCCAGCATATTCTCCAGATTTAGCCCAATGCGACTATTTTCTATTTCTAAACTTGAAGATATGGCTGGGTGGTAAGTGGTTTGGGTCAAATGAAGAGAATATCACAAAAACAAACGCTTATTTTAAAAGCCTTGAGAAAAGCTATAATAAAGGAATAAAAAATGGTGTATAGAGTTGAAAGGAGAATATATTAAGGTATATAACGCTTTTTTGCCGAAAAAATATGTTTTATTCAAAAGTCAATGATTTATCAAACCGCCTTCGTTAATAATTTGTAAACAAAAGGAATCAAATTTCACAAACAAAAATTTCAAATAATGATGCAAAACCACCGTCACCACAAATCGCCGTCTACTATGGAGTTGCCTTCGCATTCAACATTGCTCAGTGTTCCATGCCATCGCAAGCATTATCCAATTATATGCACTTTTTTTATACATTTGTAAATAAAGGTACAAATGTATTTTCATAAGCAAAACAAAATTTGTATTTGAAAGTAAATAAACAAATGTCAATTAAACTCAAAGTTTCTTAAACACCTCAGTCAGAACGCTTGACAGTTGTTCATAAACTCAAAACCACAAACTCGAGTTTACTGCGCAGTCAGAACATAGTATTAAAGTATAAACAGATCCAAATTTTAACGAATTTCGTCGCACTGAACGATGCCGTCGAATAATATTTGGCACAAGTTGTTTGGTATTAATATGCTAAATACATTTTACTTATATTTACTGAAGGCCGATATTATCCACAAATGGCAGCGGCAAAATGTGAAATATAAATATAAATAAATAAATCAATTCTCTCCGATTTTGGGCAAACGAACTTCTTCGTCGCTTTGGTTTTGTGCAAAGTGAACTTTCGTTTATATTTTTATACGGCTTAAGCTTTTAGAGCGATCCATAGTTTTATTAAAAACTATTGTGAATATTGTTGACAAATTTATTCTATATACAAATGTATGTATGCATACTTACTACCATAAATAGCTAAAAAATAAACAAAACTTCAAGTTTGCCACATGAGCCGTTTAAAAAATGTTTCATCAATTTCGTTGCAGTCCAAACTTGACTTATGTTTTCTATGGTATTTACACTGATAAACATACATACATACATACTCGTATTTAGCTAGTTCTACCTCGCCAACAGTTGCATTATGTTGGTGAATGGGAATCTTTGCACAACCGCCATGACCCTTGAAAACGCGGGTTCCAATAAATAAAACAGAACGAAAAGAGTGCATGCACAGAAGCGCTATCGTAACGCGCCAAACTTTCCCAAGCTTCATTTATACATAAATATAAAAAAGCAAATAAAAATTTAGCTTGATTCTTTTGGAAATTAGTGCACTCGAATACAATTGCTCATGCAACACATGCAACATATGCAACACACAAAGCACAGCATCGTAAGTGCTCCAATTCAAACGCATTTGCTGTTCATGTTCTCACCACCCAAATCACTTTTTCGTTAACGAAAAATTATGGCAAAATTGAAGAAAAAGTTTCAAGCTAAAAACAAGCCAAAACAAAATTTATAAGTACTCGTAGAAGGTAGCATCGAAATTAGTTTGTGGCATTTTATCTACGGCTTTGAGGCGCATGCACACGATTTATCCGAACTGTTGCGGGCCGTTGCACGCAGCAACGTTGTTGTTGCTGTTGTTGTTGTTCTTATTGCCATGGCTGCTCAGTGTGATGATGCATGAAGCGTTCAGCTGTTCGGTTGTTGTGATCTATGCGATTATAGCCGCGTAATGGGTCCGCCGGAACGGCAAAATGGCCAAGTCGCAACTTACCACTCCTGCCACGACAGCTGCCTATGCTGTCGGTGCTGCTGTTGTACTGCTGGTTGACTGGACACGCTACTCATCAGGTTGTTTTCAGCCAGCTCAAGAACGAATTTCGGCACTTAAATGAGAAAATTATTTGCGGCACATAATGAGAGGTACACACACTCACACATAAATATACAGCGAAAAAAATAAAAATAACAACCACAGCGTAGCAACGAGGAAACAAAATACCATACACTTAGGTCTTCTTTTATGCGGTGTACATATGCGTTCCTCAGAAGGTCGAATTAAAATAATCCGCATAAATTTGATTTTTTAATATTGAGATATACATACATATAAAAACGGAATATTCGTTACAGAGTTAACAAAAACCGCATAAATTTAGACACTTCATGGAAAATGCCCAAAAATCGCATACAGAAATTAAATGAAGCAATATTAAGGAAAACGAAAAAATATATTTTTTTTTTAGTGTAACGTTTCTTATAGAGCTGCAAAACTAACCTGACACTACATATCGATAGTTTGAAATTTCATATCACTATCGAATAATGTAAATACTTTCAAATAGTGGCATTCGGATATATCTAGAAGGTTCAATTCATGGAACTTGGCGCTGGCAATTAGCTCGTGAAAGAAATAATTAACAATAATCGAATATACTTTTAATTTATTTCATTACAATGCTTTCATTACCATATCAAGATACTGGGGATATTGGCGGTTTATCCAAATAATAGAAAACTCGGAACATTAGCAAATTCGCAAGGTAAGATTGGCTGAGATTTTCTTTACGGAACCATACGCGATTTCAGCGAAAGTAGCAGGAATTTGGTAACGAAACATGATGGGGATGTTGGGATAGGCCCCCTTTATCTAAATTTATAACTGTTATAATTTTATTAATATTACTATTTAAAAAATTTGTTGTTAAATTTTCTTCACTACCACCAGCAAATGTTCAGTCATTAATCACTTATATTTTGTGCGGTGTACACAATTTGGTTTATTTACGTGCGTGTATAGTACTTAGTTCACATTTTTTTATATATATTTAACTTAATAAACGCGTTTATAAATGCGTCTAGAATGTTTACCACTTTTCGCAAACAAACGCAAATAAGAGTGGCTGACAGTATGAGCAAAAGTATGCTGCCATACATCTAAAGTAAATACATCACAATTAAGGCCTGCGGCGTTTTTCTTAACTAAATCAATACTTCGTAATATATTGAAAATTTATAATTAAAAATCGCGCGATTTTTATTAAAAATTTTCTCCTACGGCGCTGTTAAATACATAAATATTTCGTAATATTTTTAAAAATTGTTAATAAAAATTTCGTAATATGCGCTTAGACTTTATTATTTTCGTTTTTTTCGACATACATTCGTCATACAAAGCAGAAAGTGAGATTAAAATTGACATTTTTCGCAACTTTAGCTGTTAAAGTTTTTACCTAAAAACTATTATCCCCCGGCCGGTGGGACGTTCTGATTGTATCTCTCTTTTTTCAAAGCCTGGTTCCGTAATCGAAAATTCTCCCGTAAGATTCGCTTAGCCTGTTTGACATGCAAAACGGGCCTAATATAAAAATTTTGTGTAGCGACGTTCCACGGCAAATGAAAGGTACAAGAAAGGAATGTTCAAAGTATGGAAATATTGTATGCTATCGAGGGGGAAAAATTGCTAAATGTCGGTGATGGGGCAAAGTATATAGGAACAGAAGAAACGCGCCGAATTTGTGTGGCCATTTTAAGTGCGTACATCAAAACATCAGAGATATACCAACCTGTTAAAAAAAGTTAAACGAATATTTCACCAGAGATACAAAATAAAATAAGAGCATAAGTTAAACTAAAATTGTGGAGTGTTTCAACTGCACAAATACAAAAATGTATACCACATATTAAAACAATCTCAAGAACTTGAGCGAACCTAGTGAACTTAAACGATACGAGTACTATCGAGAGTTTATTTTTTATTTGACTATTTTTATTTTTAGCTCTAAATGATACTATCGATAGCAGGGACGTATACAGGGTAGTTGTCCTGGTTGTATTGCAATTTTACAAACACATTTACCGGTTTTTGCAAATCAGTGCCACGTTGCCAGTCAAGGTGCGATCGAGTGAACGGTCCTTTTCTACTTTACGGAGATTGAGGACGTATCTGCGCTGCTAAATATTTATCGAGATTTTGAGGTTACTAGTGACCAAATACTAGATATTTTGGCAAAGAAAAAGAGGAAAATCGATGACGCACTTTAAATGCCTGACGTTTTATAATTCTACTGATTCAAATGACATAATCATAGCCCATCGATGGCTTTATAAAAATGCATTCAATATTTTACCCAATATTATTATATCCATGTTTATAATGGATTATAATCAAATATCTCAAAATATGTAAACTATCGTAAAAAGTTGAAAATAAATGGATAACCCCCCAAAAAAATATTTTTTGGATCCGTCGCTGATCAATAGTTAACATCAAACTTGTATTTAGTAGAAAAATATTTTTGTTTGTATAACAATAAATTCATAAATTATTTAATTACAAGCAAAATGAAAATGGCGAACAAAGAATTAAAACAACTCCTCTTGATACTTGAACTAAATAAAATATTAACTAAAAAAAAATCGTTTAAGCAAAAAAAAACTATTTAAATAAACCTCATAAATTCAAGTCCGCAATAAAAAAAAACCGCATAAAAGAGGACCTAAGTGTACAAAAGTGCCTATTTCCAGCCTACTAAATTTGAAATGATATACATACATAAAGTGGTTGTTAACCTTACTAATGTTAATGATCGTGCTATCATCACTACTTTATAGCGTTTATACTTATGCACTTTTAAATATATATGGAATGCGAAATATAAATTTTTAATTATGAACCAAGAATTGTGTTTCAAAAATTATGAATTAGTAATACCTACAAATTAAAAGTCAATAATGGAGTTGTTCAATAAGAGTTCGCGTGTAAAAATCAGTCGTACACTTTGAATGTCTGAATGTAATTATTGATAAGAGAAATAAATTTATTTTGCACCCACTCATTTTAATTTAATTAAGTTAACAATTTACGCCCAAATGTTTCCAACAAAAAAATTTACTCACATTTTTAATTGATAACTCATATTTTTTTTTTTTGTTTGCCTGCAACTCTCCGTCAGTAAAATTTTACAAGAATTTCCAGTTCTCAAATGCTGTTACGCAGTGTCAATAAATAAGTGGTCAATTGACAACACCCCCCTCTCATCGAGGTAATTTCTGCAGAGAGAGCTTATTGGTGTTTGCCATCGTTGAAGCATTGGTGCAATAGCACAGTGTCTCCCATAAGAACTTTTACTGCAGTCATTAGTAGTGGCTATAATGAGGTCACTTAACATCGCGCGCTCTCAAATGCTTACAAGTATATAATCCAGAAATGGTATGATAAAATTGTTCTGATGTATGTAAGTACCAGAAGAAGACCCAACAAAATGTATACCGAAATGATCAAGATGATGAGCTGAGTCGATTTAGCCATGTCCGTCTGTTTGAACACAAACTAGTCCCTCAGTTTGTGAGCTATTTGAATGAAACTTGGCAGGTGCCCTTTTATAATTTATTATACATTTATCGCAACCGGTCAGATCGGAAGACTATAACGTATATAGGAGCCGATTATTCTGATGTTATATTTTGCTTCATAACTCCTTCATTTAAGCAGCAAGAATCTTGAAAGTTTGCAAGGAGGTCCGCTATTCTATTATTAAGCTCTAAAAGGCAGTGAAAATGTTATAGATCAAAGAAATATAACCTAAAGCTCCCATACAACTGATTGTTTTGATATTCCATTGAGCACGAAAACCCTTCATTCAGCTAAAGTCTGAAACTGTGTACAAATAAAAGCTGTGTTGTGAGAACTATTTTAGCAGTTGGAAATCATTAAGATCGGATAAATATAACATATTGTAGCTGCCATACAACCGATAGTTCTGATATTGCATTTTGGGCCAAAACTCCTTCATTTAAACAGCTAACAAGTTGAAATTTTACACAAATATAAATGGCTGTCAAAATCATTAATATCGAATAAATACACTTTTCAAAAAAATGTTTTTTTTTATTTATTTTGAATATATACCATAGCTATGTGCTACTTATTTTATTTTCTCAGCGTACTTGCTGCTAGTGCACAGATGTGAAAATTTTTTTATGAGCAAGCGAAAAAATTATATTAGCAAAATATTTTCTTGGTTAAGAGTAGATTATGGACGTTAAGCTCAAAAATGTATGTTCGAATGAGGTTCACGGATTTCAGTAGCCGTTGCAGATGTCTGAAGGGTGGGGGGAGGTATAATCATCTCTGAAATGTTTCCTCTCTAAAATATTTTTTTGTTTCACACCAATCACTGCGAAGGTTCTTTTTGGACTCAGTTTTTTTCTTAACATTTAGCAGTAGCCGTTCAAAACATTGTGACATGTCAAAGGTCACTTCAATTAATGTTCAAGTGAGCCATATCTAACAAACTGAAAAACTGAACACAGATCAAACTTAAAATATAATTAATTTACACAACTCACAGTATAATAAAATTTACACAACTCACAGTATCGTAAAAGCCAAAAAAAAGTAATATTATATTGTAAAGATTGCGTTACTATAGCGTATTTATTTCTTCTTGACGACGCGAAAGAAATATCTGCCGTTTCAATAACTTACCTTTACCTACATACAATTACGCATGACCAACAGGCATGAAAAATAAGAAACAGTACTAAAAAGGCTGCTGTGAAAACGCACTGCAAAATTTTTTTATTTATAAATCACTTTCTTATGTAAAAATATGGGCCAAAAGGAATATAAGAAGAGTCACCAGGGTTTATGGACAAGGCGGGCACACACCAAACAGGCCCTGTGCGAAAATGTTATATGTTTTTGTAACGTTTTTTTTTTTTAATTGGCAATAGTGCTTTATCTTGCTTACTCTGCATTTAAAACATGAAATAAAAAAAAGCAAAATCCTCCGTAAGAATAGGGGAGGAATTCTCTGAGCGATTTGATCGCGACCTCGATGTTAGATAATGATATATTTTTAGATGTTGCTGCTGAAATATAAAGTCTGTTCGATTTAATGAAGCTTGGTACATAGATTGCTTTGGTAGGGAGGGGGTTAATAACCGCGCCTACCTTCCTCATTCATAGCGGACTTTTTTAACAATGCAAAAATTTGCTTTTTTCGGTATCTATTGAAACAAGTTGGTTCAAATTAATATTTGCAACGATTTTAAGCCAAAAAATTGGATTTTTAATGAAATTTAAAAAAATGGGCGCTGCCACGCTTACTAATAATAAAATGTCTACATATACATATCTCAATAACAGTCACTAAATTTTGTTCACATCACTAAGCCAATCGTTCAATCGTTGTATTCGGAAACTAACTACGCGCACCATAGAACGGTACTTTAGAAACAACTTTTTTTTAAATTAGCAATTTAAACAAATTTGGAAATGGGAGTAGTACCGCCCATACAAAAATACATTGCGAGGGCTTTTGAGATTCCGCTACACCTAAATTTTACTTTTCTTACTTATTAAAAATAACTTAAAGTAAGCTTGCTATAATAAGTGTTTTTAGTATCTTTCAAACATTTATTATAAATTTATATACATACACGTATAACAAATGTTTCGTTTCGATTATATTACGCTTACTTTCAAACTTTTTATAAAAGATTTTGATTTTTCTTTTCCCGAAACTGTGCTTCAAAAGGTTTTTTTCCAAAAGAAATTCAAAATTAACTGCTTGTGGCAATGGCAACTATAACCGCCTTTGCAGACGAACTTTACAAGGAAATACTTATACATAAATAGAGTAGCATTTAGGATCCTGCGGCTCCAATGGCAAGATCATGTCGTTCGAATGAATAAATGCGCACCTGCTCTGGGAGTACTCGACGCGGTGCCCGTTGGAGCTGGCAGATAGAAAAAACAGGAAAAAATGGCGATCTTTATTGATCTCTGACTTAATCGCCTAGGCGGTTATAGTGATAATTTTGTAAGTAGGCTTTAACCGTTTTTAAATCAGCAGTAGCCATCAGTTGATATGTACACGTATTTCCAAATAAAATACAATAAATAAAGCTCTCACTACCTCAGTGTAGAGTTTCCTACATGGTTTAAATATTATATATATACATAACATACATATATGTTATAAACATATATACATTTCTATACGTAGACAATGCGTGTAACAAATTCGCTAAAATTGCTTGAAATATGGCGAACCATAAAAAATGTTCAATTACTTTTTTTCTTGGTTTTTAGTTTATGGGAACGCTGTGAAGATTGTGATAGCATAGGAAGAGTAAAATATGAAAATTAAATAAATAAATACAAATATAAACTCATTTTACGGTAGCTGTGTCTAGACATAAAATAAGCAAGCTTCCATGAATCATTACGTATGCAGAAAATGACAGTCGCGTTCATACAGTTTTTTTGATTCAGTATGATTTTGAAAAATATACTTCAAGCGTTTAATACTTATTTTCTGAAAGCCCTTGCCGCAAAGCGCCAAACACTTGGCCTTACAGATGCCGCTATTGCATGTGAACTATTGAAAAAAAACCAACGAGCGACATCCGGTATGAGTGATCCGTAGGCAAAATTTGGATGAGCGTGAGCAAGATCTTCGGAATGACACGAGGATCTTTTCGTGTTGAAAGTGCCATATTAAAGTTCTAGGTACTAAGGCCACGTTTGCCTAGAATACCAGCAAGTTTCGCCATCGATAGTTTTCCAAAGAGAAATCTACCATTTATCATTCCAGAAAAAAAGATAACACTAACTCTACTTTAATTTAAATGTCTTACTTATTAATGAAGGCTGTTAATGTTTTAATGAAACCAGGGTCCGAATCAACGCACTCGCGATCGAAGGACAACTCATTTTGATTCTAGGGAAAGTGACAGTTTTTTCTCGAGATATCTACTTTAGAATCAACTTATACTTGATATCAATTGTCGTGATATAAGTTCCTTTTTCCGCCACATGTATTTGCTAAATAAAAACACAGTTTCAATTAGCACAATATTCCAATTAGAAACTAAAAATAATAATTTGGCGCCTACACTATTTAGCTGAGTGATTAGACGACCTTCTCCAACCGTTTGTGGCGTGCGTCTTTATGTTGTACCACACATGGAGGGACCTACAGTTTTGTGCCGACTCCGAACGGCAAATGTATTTTATGTGAAGCTTTTTCATGGCAGAAATATACTGGAAGATTTGCCGTTGCCTGCCGAGGGGTGACCGCTATTAGAAAAAAATGCTTCTATTATTCGATTTTATTTGCTCGGGCTGAGTTTCGAACTCACCGGCATATCGAGTTATAGCACGCACCGCTACATACTCGACCACATCGGCCAAATCTCTCTGGGATTTCGAATCTTTGACAAACATCTAGCTTAGCGCAATTTCAAATGGCTTAATTTTATCTTATCGATGGTCCTTCTAATCAATTGAAATGTTTGATAGTTTAAATTAATCATCAATGAGGATGGAAAGTTTTTAAACATGAAATTGTCGGTACTATCGTTAGCGCCATTGACTGTTTGAAACCTCTAGTCTGGACTACAGTTTTTAGCTTTCCTTCTATATTCCAACATCCAGCGCATAACAGAAAAAGTCAAGGTATGTAAAGTTGAGTTGGCAAGATATTAGCATGAATGTGATCACTTGCAGCTCCCTCACCATCTAAATCCTACACTACTGGCAATCTACATACTCATTTTATTTGTAGTTTTGCTTCTTTCTCCCGATTTCTAAGATTTCATTTCATATTACAATTTTTCCATTTTGTTTTTTTTTTTACTTATTTCCTTGTTAGCCATTTTGATGAAGAGGAAAACAAATCCGATGATGTAGAACAAACAACTAAATACTAAACATTTAATGCATGCTTATGCATATGAAGTTGTGTGTATGTATGTAATTATATAGTCGAATTTCATTACATTAACATGTCCGTTGCATTCATTAAAGGAGCAACTCATGTGTACATTTTCTAATTAAAAATTCGAAAATTCCGAGCACATTGAATATACGACGCCATATAGCCATATACGGCGCTGGCTTAGGAGGCTAGAGCTCAAGCAATACACGACGATGTGACTCCAGTGCATGTAACCCAAACAGGTATAATGCAAATATGGAATAGAAAAAGTATTTGTAGGAAGATAAGGTGTGGGTTATGTTTTAACTAGAATAGTGATGGAAAAGTCAAATCGAAAAAATGTACATAGTGCATCTGTATGTATGTAAGTATGTATGTAAATGGTTCATAACTGCGGTCGAGGCAAAGCATTAACACAAACAACTGCAACTTAAACGTCGATGCTATTTCAGATAAATATGAATATAGTGTTAGTGCTAAGGAAGAGTTTGTCCTTCCTTTTCTAGTTGGAGACGACTGAGCGAATTATAAACTGAGCTGCTGCAGGCGGATGAAAGTTGTTTCCAGGAGAAGGTGGATTTTTGTACCTATGTGTGTACATAAATCCGCTATTCAAATCCTCCAAAAGTTGAATGTTTCGTTATATTGATGCATGTGTAGCTGGATGAATGAATTAATAGTTGATGTGACGTTTGATTATTTGCTGGGTAATGTAGTTTGGGGTTGCAGGAATTGTACTCGTACATTGATAATTTCTTGCAGATTTTAAGCTTTATTTGTGATTTGTTAAGCGGAGAAGAGCATCTAAATTGTATTATGTAGCAGTGTCTGCTGCCTTACACAATATATATCGCACCCTAAACCAAAAACAGTCACAACTCAAAAAATCTCAAATGTTCAGGAGAGGCAAAACAAACAGTCTCTACAATAATGATGATAATTTTATAATCCTATTTTTCCAGTAAAAGAAGATAGTAACTACGAAAAAATTTCTGGAGCAGTTGGGGAAGTATTCCGTGAATTAGTTTATTTGGAAAAAGGATTTAAAATTTTTTTTTTAATATCCAAGAGAAGCAAAAAATGTTATGTAAAAATGGTTGTAATATTTTAAACGTAATTTTTCAGTAAATAAGATAGTTACTATGAAGAAATTTTTGGAGCATGTTGGGAAGTATTCTGGGAATAGGTTTATGATATAAAAGCGATTTTAAAAAATATTGAGTTGTGACGGTTTTTGGTTTAGGGTGCGATGTGTACATACTCGTACATATAATTACCAAAATATATTTATATATAAATTAATATTAAAGTGATCGAGGAGATAGTTTATAAATACATTTTTAAGGTAGTTGATTTCTATTTTAAAAACCAAATTAAATCAAATTATCGTTTTTGAAAATTCATTACAGATTTAGTTATACAAACTTTGTATGAAATATCAATAAATTGTCTCTGAGCACTTGCTTTCGTCGGGCAACGCCTGTGAGATTCTGTTCTGCTTCGCTTTGTTTGTATGCAGTTGCAAGGCGATGAATTAATAATAAATTCTAACTATTGTTGTAAAATCTGGGACGTTCGATAATGTATTTTATTTAAACTGAAGTCAACAACAAATTCTTTTCCATTAAATATGAATTGATTGCAATGATTCACTGAGGTTTGCGTATTTTTAAATGTACCCTGAAAATTTTTCCGTTTTCTTGTTACTTTCAATATCGGCGATTTTTACGGCATCGGGATTTTATCGAACATAATTTTACGCGATCAAGGTAGTACACATTGGTGCTGGCACTAACTTTATGTTTAAGATTAAGGTTTGAAAAAATGTATTCAAATTTACATGTTAAAAAATTAAAATATAAAAGTTGAGCAATAAAAAAATTCAAAGCAAAACACAGTTATATAATCTTCTAAACAACTAAAAATTTACATTGTTTTGTAGTAACTTTGAACCTTTTAAATGCAACATCTGCTCCACCATATTACCATAGATAGAAGAGTTCTAATTTACTTAAATTAATTCACATAAATGTGTGTGTGAGTTCAGGACACTCATTGCCTCTTCTGTCATTTAATTCGTAAATTTTTTTTTTTTATTCAAATTCAGTCGTCCGTATCTATTGATTGGCAGGGCATCTGTATATGCCCAAACACAAAATGTCTAAATGAGAGGAGCTTAACTTGCTTTATTTCACTATTGTCACATGTCTCTTATGTGCGAGTATGTTAAACTTTTGGATAAGCTGAGTATTTACATATATACATATGTAAACGTGGTAAGTGTACAATAGCATATAGAAAAATATATGTATATATGGTATGTCCTTAAATGTATGTACATATGTGTAAAAAAAGTATAAAATGCATTTAACTTTTTACAGAGTATAGAAAAAATTGCAGTAAGGGCCAAAAAATTAAAGCTGCATGGAAGAGATGCGTCGTTCAGATATTAAAGTATGATATATCGACCAAAAGCCGAAGACGAAACCGAAAAATGCTTAGGGTTAGTAGGAAAAAATATATTTTTTCTAACATCATTGCTTTTTACTTGAAATAATGCCTTTCGAAACGAAAGATATTCTCTCGAAAGTAAATCAACGATATATCCTACTTTAAGATCCGGACATAAGTTGAGCGCAAAATGTCAAAAAGCGACTCTTAGGGTGACCAGAAACATTTTCCTTAAAAACTAATTTACAAAAAAACTCAGCTTTGTTATATGGCCGACTTATTTTGATATAGCCTTTGTTTAAGATACGCGCATAATGTGAGTTTATATTAAAGTATAATCCGTGTTTACATATACATATATACATACATACGAACAGCGGTATGTATACAAATTCATGTACATGTGTTCATATACAAAAACATCAACATAACATCAAAAAAAAATAAATTGTGATCACCAAGGATACTGCCGCTTGGGGATGTCCTGCGACTGCATTACTTGAGCTAATATTGTGCTGGCACAAATAAGGATAAATAGCCATAAAAAAGCAGCTTCCAGCGAAGGCTAAACTCAAATAGAAAAGCACAAAAATAAAGAAGCTAACGTGGGTGCATGCACGAGTATGCGTAAATGTCCACAGCACAGTTTCGTGAAGCTCAAGTGCACACGCATTGAAAAGCCAAACAACGAAAAGTGGAAAGCACGCATCCAAACCCAAACCACTGCCATGTAAAATGAGCTTGGTAAATGAGCACAATAAGAATAGGTTAGAAAGAGAGCATAGAACGGTGGGATGGGAAAATACGGTCAAACTATGTAAAGAAGTAAATGACGAAATGACAGGCTTCGAAAGCAGAAAACCCCAAAAAGGAAAGAAAGCAGGGCATATGTCGAAAAAAAATTTAAAATATTTCCAAAAGTGACCGAACCGCAATGAAAAGCTTGTCAATATAACGACGCATTGTACGTGTTGTAGCCGAAACTGTACATCTTCAACATTGTCCAGTCCTGTGCATGAATGTATGTACGTATATAATATTTGTGTGTATGATTGACCGCAACAGCAACGACTCTGGTCGATAGGCGGTAACAGATATACGTATATATATGAGTATACTTGTGTGTGTTTTAATATCAGGGCTTTAAACAAAATGTAATGAAACCCTCTCCTTTATATATGTAGATTGACAAAGATTTTTTGTTTCATGAAAAATTCGCTTCGTTGCGATAAAACTATTGAAAAACGCCTGAACTAGTAAAAAAAAAAATAACAAAAATAAGTGTGTACAGCAAGGACATAAACTAACTACTAGAAATCACAACAACCGCAATACAAATTTTACAATAAAAAAGGATCTAAAAACAAGCTTGAAGAAAATAACATAAAACTTGCAATAGTCGTTA
Organism: Philophylla caesio; assembly: GCA_963971545.1. Taxonomy (NCBI): domain Eukaryota; kingdom Metazoa; phylum Arthropoda; class Insecta; order Diptera; family Tephritidae; genus Philophylla; species Philophylla caesio. The sequence goes on from OZ020607.1 coordinate 48,868,942, forward strand.
CAACAATAAAGTCGTTTTATGCGAACTATAACAGCAACGTCAACGTCAAGGCAACACAAACTTAATCGTAAATATTTATAAATTTTTTGACACGTTTTGTCGCGGCAAGACCAAGCAGTACACACTTTAAATATGCTTTGATAAAACTATGAACACATATTTTAATACTTAAAGTACTCGTAGTTATTAGCAATAAAATAGTGACAGTGAGTGGGTATATATATTTCGATTCGATCAATGTAAATCAAAACAAAATTCTTAACGTACCTGAAATTGATCTCATTGATAACAGTATGCTTTGAATTAAACGTAAGGCATTTATTTATTTTAGATTAGCCGGAGGACATCCGAATCCTTTAAAAATTTATAAATTTTAGAAATGCCATTATTGCACGGGTTTATTAGCAATGATAAAAAGTTAATAAGTACAGTATGCTGATTGTAGTGTTACAAAATGGGCACAGACTAGGCTCCCTCCCTTCCAGCTGGTGTGCGTAAAAATGAAATTAAGATCTATACTAAGGAAAATATATGTTCTTTGTATTATGCAAAACACTTTGCCTAAAGATCCTACAGGACATACTTGTGCAAATTCGTGCAAATTGGTCCGCTTAACAGTTACATTCAATGTACCTGTGGGCAGGAACCCAAATGTGGAGATCGGCGGTAATCCAGTACAATATTTGTTCTAATCGTCGCAGAGTTCACAGCCTGCTTTACCTTTGAAGACGGTTTGGAGCTTATCTTTATCCTGCTTAATAGCTGAAATCTCAGCCCGAAAAACCCTGCAGTAGTTCGGCAACCGAAAGAAGCCTATCAGAGCTGGGTCCCGTGAGAAGATCCCCCTCCTACTCTGCCATTGAGTTTCGAACCATCCGTAAATACCGCGAGACTTTCCGGTGGAGTGTTGTAATTTCTTGACCGCTCCTACCAACCTAGCATTTTTATGACGAAATTTCTGTCTCGGCGGTCTGCGTAGTCCGGAAGAAAGTTATATTATTGACAGGTCTCTCTCAACCGAAGCGCACCGAGAGTCGCACCTTAATGCTAAACCTTTTCAAATCACGCAGAAGACAAGGGAGACATTCATAATCGTTGGTTTAGTGCAAAATAATTTTGAACTAATTGAGCCACTCCGTACTATATGCCAGGATTTTACCTTTTACACCTGTTCTTTTGATACTTCCGACTCACTTTTTTTACATAAATAAGGCCATACCTTGTACTCTCAATAGATAATGGATGGATTAGATATACAATTACGCTTCAATATAACTTTTACTATCCAAAATAATTTAAATTTAAAATCATTTGATGAACTTTTTTTCTGTAGCACAATAGTTTTAGAGTCTCGACACTCAACAAACGCCTGCCTTTCAAGACACGACACTGCATATGCCAAAAAAAATTAAATCCGTGCGACACGCGGATACGCTCCCGCGCGTCGATTGGGCGAGAATGGAGGGTATAAAGCGTCGGGATTGTTATTATTATTATAAATTTCTGCTAATTATTACACTTTGTCATCGTCATCTACATATATCATCGATAAGTTTCTCAAAATTGTCGTGTGTCCTAAACGATATCCGAATCGTTACGTGTCTTTAACACGAACAATTTCTAAATTGAAATTTTTGTCGATATATCTTTATTCAATGTACATTTACAGTTTGCAGCTTTTGAAACCGAGTGGGCTTATACCGAATCATGGTTTTCTCTTTAGGGTAACCGAATATTTTTAATAAAAATATGTGTCACAAGTCAAAAATAAATTGTAAAAAATATACACGCGACAGCATTTTAAAAACCTAAAAAAAAGCGTACTTATGATCAATAACTTTCATAATTAAGATAGATTGCTACTCTCTTTCTACGATTATAACCAGGATTTCCATCTTATCGGGAGATAAATTTGAAATTATTTAAATTTTTCAAAAAAAAAAAAATTTTAACAACTGGGACAGTCCTCTGCACCAGAAGTAATGTAGAGATGAGTCGTATGGTAGTAGATATTAAGAGCAGCAATCGAACAATCCGACTCTAATTAAGAAGGCTGCCACTAGTTTGAGATAACATATTCCAGAAAATAACCTTCGCATTTCGCTGTCACTCTCACAAATGCATATCTATTCCCAATAATTTATGTAAAGAGTTTGCGAAAATAACATCAACAGACTGCGCGGCAACAAACAGCCCGATCAGAAAATCCTTACTTTTGTTTTCCTAAAAAATTTACTGTCACTGAGGAGGTAACATAACAGATAACAAAGCAACAACAATATTTTTTGTGCACAAAAACAACAGCAACGCCATTTTAAAACACCAACTATACTAACAACAAGCAAATCTGCCAAAAATAACTGCTTGCCAATACAACACAACAAACGAGGGTGTAGTGGGCTAAAGGTAAAGCAAAAAAAATGCACACTGCAATGATAAGAAGAAGAATAACAACAACAGCGGGGGGGGGGGGGGGGGGGGGGACGGGTGAAAAGCATATACATAGATACATACATACCTACATATGTATATGTTGGTGGCCGCTTGACAAAGAAGAATGCAAAAATAGGCAGCAGAAACTATAGAGTAGCCATGTGATTTAAAAAAAAACAGATTATGAGTAAGGGAAGGCAGAGGCGGACGCTAGAAAAATGGCAGTTATCGGCTTCGTTGCATACGCAAACGTGACAACACAAATGAGCGCATACACAACTATTGCATGTAAATAGATACGTATATATACATATATATATGTGTATATGTGTAAATATGTATGCATGTTAAAATTCCACAAATCAATATGTATCTGCGATGGGCAAAACAAGTCGAAAAAGTACCGTTCGGTCGACTGCCTATCGTATAAATATAAAAGTTAATAGAAACTAAAACAAACAAAAAAAAAACCCCACGAACATCAATATCGGAAAACAATCAGGAAAAAACAAAAACTACTGCGACACGTCGACCGTGCAACAGCAATAGCAGAAGCAGCAATCGATTGTGCTACGCATGAAGTAAACAGCAGCAAAACGAGTCACTACATCCACCTCCTGCTCCTACTATTGCCCATATGCCAACTGAAAGCTTGAAAGCAGTTGCACCACTAGCTAACACTAGCCAAGCACCCTAACAAGCCATTATTAACAACAACAACAATACCAACATCTACATACAAAAGCAACTAAAACGCAATGAAAAAAGCATGCAATTCGGGCCATTCAATACAGCAGCACAGCGCGACAGCCTTCGAAGCGACCGACGACCGACCAAGCCAACACGCAAGCAATCCAACCAACCAACCAGCAAAATCGTCAAGCTGTCCGCCGTTCACTCGTTCGTTCACAAGTCCGGTGCGTCCTGCAGTCAGGCATTTGCAGGATCAAACGAAATGTTGAGATGCCACCCTTTCATGCCATGTACACGTTCATACTCGTATGTGACGTGTGTCAGTGTAGTAACCGTGCAGTATATGCAACACGACGCACACAAAACGCATCCCTCTTGCAAAACAACAACTACATATCTATGTATGTAATATATGTATGTATGTACATGCACAAACAGCAACACTGCAGGTCTTGTTGAAGTAGCTTTACAGTCACCATGCCACTTGCATGTCTGCCCTGCCACCATTATACCTCATGCCACATGCCACATGCCACACGGTTCGCATGATATACACCGCAAAATACCTCCCGCTGCGTCTGCATTGCTGTGTCATTGCAACGCAAAAAAGGAGCAACAACAACAACAACAATAACAAGCATTCGCATCGCATGTTTGCTACTAAAACCAACGCAGCAACGTTGGCAATGAGCAGAGAGGCGGGCCCGAGGGGGATATACAGGCGCAAGTGTGTAGGGCGCGTTAGGTTGCAAAAGGGGAAAAATGGCAAGTTTGAGTTTTGTGTTGCACCAATCGGCCAATCGCAAGCAATTGCAGCGTTGTGTGTGGGTGTGGCCTAAATGCAACCCCCCTCGACCAGCAGATATGCATCCATTTCGCCAGCTGGCGTGCTAGCCATGGCGTCTGACGTTGGATTACTTCGCACAGTTATTTGTAATTGTTGTTTTATTTCTATTTTTACAGCCAGCTGCAGTTGTACTTACGTGATATTGTGGCAAAAGGGATTTGGTGTTTTAGTGTGTGTGTGTGTGGGTGGAGGAGGTTTTAGTTACGTTAGTATGACGGGTGGTATGCTTGAAGGCAATAGCAGTGGAAAATAATAACAAAATGAAATAACGAAATAATAAATACGATAAACAGAAAGCTTAAATATCAAAGCGTCTTGCACCCAACGCATTTTGGGTGAAGGATCAAATTGCAGGTAGCGAAAGAATACTAAACTAAACTAAAACAAAGTAAAGCGAAATTCTAAATCGTTTCTGTGTTCCTTCCAAGGGATACATGGCAGACCTTCTAAGGAAGTAGGAGTACTCAAGAATCTCAGGCTAATGGCGTAATAGGCAATCCAAGAGGAGCATATGTTCGTTCCGTGAAGCCTCTAAAAGTCGAATCAAACTCAGCAGAGAGGGTCTAGGAACTCCTAGCGACAACTGGACAGGTCACTGTAAACGGGAGATATTATCTTCACAAAATGGGACTCTCGAAAGTTGAGGACTGCAGGTATTATGGCCTGGTTAAGAAGACCTCTGAACATAGTGGTATATTGTGTGAATGCCCGCGTATAAGTTGACTCCATAAAAAATATGTTCAAAAAAATTTAATTCAACCTGAACTTTCTTAGATTAAGCCTAATTAACTTAACTTAAGTGATCTGAACTTAACTAAACTTAGCTTAACCTCAACTGCTGCAAATCAACTTAACTTAGCCTATAAATTCCAAAATAAAACTTATTTTAATTAAACTTTACATAATGCCTCTTAATTTAGCTTAACTTATCTTAATTTAACTTAAGTTAACTTAACCCAACTTATTTTTAAGTAATTTAACTTTACTAACTAATGTATTAACTAAACTGAACTAAACTTAACTGAACTTAATCCAACTTAACTGGGCTTAACTTAAACAAACTTAGCCAAACTTAACTTAAGTGAACTTAATTTAAGTAACATAACTGAACTTAACTAAATTTATCTTGAAATGTCTTACTTTCTATCCCTACTTCTTTCCACGTTTACATTTTCATAGATATTTAAATTTTCCATTTATTCATCTTTGATTTCAAATATTTTTTTTGTCTATAGTTAAATACAGAAACCATTTTTCAGTCAAAATTCCCGTCCGGAGTTTCATTTTCGCCTTCGAGAGAAATCAGCAGAATCCTATCCATAGATCAACGGTTTGTCAATCACAAGGAAACACTTTGCTGAATTTTCTCAAAATACAGTTAGCATACCTTCTGTTCTTTGCGGCAACATATGAATACGAGAAAACCAGACAGGGAACTCAATAATGAAAGTTGCCTTATACAAATATTTCTTTAAGATAAAATTTTCGTATAAAAAGACTAAATAGTCATGAGCCTTTAATAGTAATAACCTTGAGTGAGTTGGGTATAAAAAAGCAATAAACAGCGAATGCTGGGGAACCGAAATCGAACACCCACACAAGCTCATAAAACGCCCAAACTGAAAATAGTAAGTGCTTGATACAAGATTTTATGGTGGGCGAAGGCAAGCTCGTGCAGCCCCTACCGGCAGGTGGCTGTGGGAAAACTGGTTGAATAGTTTGAGTTTAAAAATTGGGATGGCTATTTGCAGCCCGCTTTTAGGCGAAAGAGCCAAGTGTATGGCGACGCCACTACCATTGCAACTACTACTGCTGACTGCCTTCTTTCTGTTTTGTGTTCGGTATTTCGAATGCGCTGTATCGAATAAGAAGCACTTCCGAAATCGATGTGCAAAACAAAGCTGGCAAAATGGCCAACATAAGAAATACACAAAAACGGTGAAACAAAGCAGGAAAAAGTTGCAGATAAAAATGTTTTTGAAATGGCAGTTAAAAAAGGTAGTCAAACTAAAGGCAAACCTAGAAAGAAATTGTGCTGTTGATGCCAAAAATTGCATGCCTCCCCGTGGGGTGTCAGCAGCGATATACCACCAACACTACAATAGATAAACGCACACACACACACACAGCTTATCGACCAACCGAAAGGCCTTGCTACAAAACAAAAAATAAAAAGTAGTACACATAGAAATATACAAAAAAAAAACCTAAAAGGATATTGGACAACGCATTTGCGAGTGCGCTCACGTTCGTTCAAGTGACTAGCGTGTGTGTGTGTGTGTAAGTGAGTGTTTTTTATGCTCACTGCTGTCTCTCTGTGCGTCACACATCGCAGTTGCATAGTTTTGTGCGTACATGTATGCGTACTTTGCACTGCCCGTTTATGTAGGCCCGCATGCCTGCTGCTACACATTTTCCAACGCAATTTTGGTGGGCTTGGAGTGTTAGTTTTGCGTTGCAGCCCTGTGCAGTTCTCACCCCTTACATTTTCTTCTCCATTTTCTGTAAATTTTGTTTCCTTGTTTTTAAGAAGCTTTGTGGGTGAAATGGGTGCTGCAGTTTTTAGTTCTATGTATTAAAATTGATTCGTTTTGGGCTGTACAGCCAAAAAAACGAACGCACAACGGAAGTATTCGTATATGTATGTATGTATGTATATGTGCATATGTATTTTTGAGTATTCAGTCGTATAAAAAGATGCTATCTAGCTTTGCTGTGAGTTTTGGTTTAAATAAAAAGTACTAGTTAGTTAATTTTATTATTATTTGTAATAAGAATTATAATAAATATTTTTTTTATTCTCATAAGCCAGTTAGTTTTATTTTATTGTCACGGTGATTAAATTTTTTATTTTATTTTTGAAACGAGCTTCGGTGAATTTTTCTTTGGCGAGATATCGTTTTGCTTGTGTTCTATCTTCAGTATAATTTTTCATTTTCAAAAATCAATCAATTAAATATGTTTCATTTTATAAATAAATAAAAGGGATGTTTCAGGAGCTTACCAAAATTGTATTTATATTGCATTTTTTAAGAAGTTTGCATCAAAACTGGAAATTTAAGTCCGCACCGTTTAATGGATTTATATATTATAATTGTCTAGTTGACCACTTTTATTATCTCCAATCATTCGATTGTTATTATAACATATATCTAAGTCACTAGAATTTGAAAATCATGAAAAATGATCCGAAATTATTGACGGTTATACTAAATAAAAAATAATAAAAGAAATGAAATAAATAATTTTAAAATAATGGTGAAGCTTTTGTATTACATTAAATCTCGTTGAGTGCGAAAAATAGTCAAGTTTTTTTGTTTTAGGCGACTGGAATTATATCCTAACATTTAAACAAATTTCCCTTTAGCCAGACTATGATTTATAGTCTTCTGGTAATATATTTTATTTTACACATTTAAAATATTGTATTAGATAACTCATTAAGAAGTACTTTTTGCTTTCAAAGATCAACCTTTAATTTTAAAATACTTGGAAAGTTTTATTGTTACCTGAAAATATTAAAAAAAATTTTAAGGATTTTAGATGTCGTCTGATGGTTCGATTGCTAATAGCAAGATTATTCATAATACTGATTAAGGGAAAAGCACAAAGAAAATGCATTGACCGTTTTCTTAGAGAAACAAATAAGTAATAACAAGTATGGAAAGCTATATTATTCGTAAATATACAGTTTCGCTCCCAATATCAAATTTCACTCAATTTCCTCTGATAGATACCGAAAAAACGAGGTTTTTGTATTTTTCAAAAATTTTGTTATGTGGGAGGTGGCGTGGTTATAGTCCGAATCAAAAATTTGTTGACCATATTATTACTATTAGTCGTCACCTTTTGTAAGGGACTAGCAAAAGAACGTCCAACTCGCTTATAATCAACTCTCTTATATTTTTAATATACTTTACAACACTAGTCGGTCAAAATTAATGGTCGTTTGTAAAATTTGCTAGCAAAACAAAACAAAATGAGTAATATTTATAAGAGACGATTTTATTTACGTCTGCTTTATCTTGGTTTCCTACTTAGTTTGATGTTTAACGAAAATTGTCCAATTTCCCTTGGTACTTTCCAATAGCACCACTTTGCCAACACTTTCAATGAGGTCGGCTAATATTTAAGCGAGTTTATTTCAACCCGCTTATTTCAACTCAACTCGCTGATTATTGTTGTTGCTTTCCACGCTATACGATAAGCTACCTAGTGTTTTCTTGCAAGTCGCTTACAAAAGAGGAGGCCTATTATTATTGTACCGAAAGGAAGTGATGAGTCACCAACTTACATGAAAAGTAGTGCCTTTCTGACCATTATAGCAGCGGTACTAAGGACATTATGTCCACCGAATTTTTTGACGATAACTAATACTGTTTTCATAAGTGAGCGTGGCAATGTCTACATTTAATAATTTCATAAATACTTAATTTCTTAGTTTAAAATTGGTCCAAATATCAATCAAAATTTCACGCAATTTACTTTAATAGGTAGCGAAAAAACATAGCTTTTGCATTTTTCAAAACTTCCGTTATATGAGAGGTGCGCGTGGTTATTGACCGATCTCGACCATTTTCGATAGCAACCTAACCTGCTCAAACAGCACACTATGTACCAAGTTTCATTAAGAAATATTTACTCAAGTTATCGTAACCACGGACAGACGAACGATCATTTAAGTATATATATGTATGTCTATATTTATCTCGATTATTTTTCGCTGTTACTATCAACCGTTATGCGAACAAAGTTAATACACCCTTGTGTATAAGTAAATACAAGCTTTCATTGAGCAGGTCGTCTTCAACAATTCAATTTCCACATTAAATTTCTTGCAATACTTAGTATGATTTCAAGTTTCTAAGCGCGGTAATTTAAATACTCCAGTTTGACATTCTACATAAAAATGCATATATGTATGTATACATACATATATACAAATAAGCAAACATCAGCTTGTCCTGCCATTGTGTGTATGTACATATGTACGTATATAGAACTCGAATAAATAGGTGCGTTTGTGTGATAGTTACAACGCGTGCTAGTTCTTGGCTGCTGCCAGCTCGTGTCTGTGACATGTCCTTGAGCTAAAAATCGCGAAAGCGCGCCAACTTCTTTAACTATTTACTTTGTGTGGAGTTTGTTGTCTGGCACTATTGCCAACCAACTTCTTACCCAACGACTTAGACAAGTCGCCCACTGTCACATCACTTACCCCTTTCTATGCAGACACTAAACATTTTCACTTTTCTTATAATAGCTGCAAACTTTTTTATTGAATATCATGCTGCTGGATGGTTGCAAATATATCTCGATACCTCCACTGTTTCCTCGTATCCCTGGCGCGTCTTTAGCCAACTATGGCTCTTATATGTAGTATACGAGTATAAGTTCCTTGCTGTGCTACTGTGGAGCTATCGCACTTCAACTATTACTCCTTAATTTTCTTGTTATTTTAGTTGTTGTTGCTGCTCCATTAAACTCTTTGAAAGGATTCTTCACTGCCACCAACTTCTTGCGGTTTGTTTTGTCTGCGAGTGTACCACGACGACTGGCAGTTCAGTTTGAATAACTAAGTAGTATTTCTTGTCGCTATTTACTAACTTACATGCAAAATGTATGTTTGCATGTTAGATATTTTGTTTAAAATGTCAATGTAGTAGAAATATATTTACATATAATATTTTGTATATGCTAAAATATGTTCCTAGCAAATATCTATGTATATAACGCTATATAGTAAATGTGTTTAAAATTATATTTTTTTTATAAAAACGAAGTTGTTTAATATACAAATGAATGCAAAAATATTAAGCAAGAAACTAAAGAAGTTTATGTAGGCAATTTGAACAGTGAATTTATTGAAAAAATTGTATATTCTACACCCGTGTCTGTTGAGCAAACATTTTTTTTTTTTGATCGTCAGAAAAGTTTATTTTAATTGATGAGAGAAAAATCTATTGACTGAGCATTGGAGCTTTACGTACGTTTGCGATCTGGACTACTTACAACTTTGTCACTGGAGACAAGGCACGTCAAATAGGTAGCCGCAGCAAATTTTTTTTTTTGAACTTTTTTCATATTTTATTTTAATTTGAATTGTCAAACTTTGAATTTCGTTGTGATAAGAATGCTTTCAGTACAATTCAAGGTAGTTGATAAAATATTTTTGAAAGTTTAGCTTTTAAAAGCAAAAACAAAATATACAGAGCTCAAATTTTTTTTTTCAATTTTTCTACTGCTGCTACCTATTGAATGTGCCTTGACTGGAGACACTAGTGCCAGTGCTCTTAAAGTTTACTCAAATTTCATCAGTTCAATTTGGAAGAAGCTAACAGAGAAAGGTTGACGAAATGAGAGAAAGATTTTGGATCCCTAGATTTCAGTGGAATTCTCCTCGACTCATTTATCTGTAAAGAACTTCATCTGAAACCTTTTCCGTAAATCTAACGTAGAAAAAATTTAAATTTAAATGCTTCAGGATAGCGAGAAGAGCTTTAAAACAGCGAAAAGAGTTTTATGATAGCGAGAAGACCGTGTGTTTCTTACGTTTTGAACAAAAATTTAGAATATTTATTTATATATGATGTCGACTGCCTTTTTAGTGCAGTAACTCAGAATCTAGGTAAGTTTTTGTACATATGTATATTTGTATATACATACATACATAAACTTATATGTATGTATGTAAGACTATATGCGAGATTTATGCGGTGAAAGTTTCCAAGCGATAGTAAAAGTATCTACAGAGCTTATGGCTTTAACGTGTTTATATGTGTTTAGGAGTATATACTCGTACTTACATACGTACTATATGTGTATGCAATGCCTGTGTGTTGAATTTGTATAAGATCTCTATCAATGTGTGCTCGCTACTGTATATACAGACATACATACATACACAAAGCTGGAAAACTTTTTCTCTTTTCACTTTCAGTTTCCTTGCTTTTATCTGATGACGTAGCCAACGATGCAGCGAGTCGTTTGCCATTAGCGAGAAATCTTTGTACATACTTGTATGTTAAACCTAACATACATACCAACATAAATAGATGCAATGGAAAAGCGAATATGTATTTAGTTCGAAATATTTATGTATATACAAGAACATATGTATATAAGTAAGTATGTACGTTAATATACGAGTGCATACGTAGATCAGGAGATCCAAACGCTAGCGTCGGTCGTCAAATACGGGATTTTCGAAAAAATGTTCTAGAAATTATAAGAATTGTGATTAAATCAATTGAAAATTACGAAAACCGTTATGATATATAGTCGTTTTTAGATTATGTTTATTTCAGTAATAGAAATATGTTAAATCTCCATTAACTGCGTAGAAATAATGTACATATGTACATATATTTACAATAAATAATTTAAGAGACAGAACGAGAGACACATTGATGTTGTTCTAAAATTAATCGCCTTATGTGATTGAAAATGAAGTTTTGAAAATCAACAACACTTAATCCATTTAATCAATTTAATAGTGGTTGTTCTTATTAGCGTAAAAATTCTTTTTTCCGAATTTAGTATTACTTTTTTGCCAGAATTCGATTGTTCGATTCAAAATTTATAAATTCGAGTTTTCAACAATTTATTTATATTTTACCTAAAATATAAACCACAATGATTATGAGGCATTCCACACTATTGCAATTGGTCAAAAACTACTTTGCGCGAATTTTGGATATGTTGCAGAGGAGGTCCTAAAATGTCTGTAAACGCTAAATAGAGCAAAAAAAAAGTTGTACGAATCGAAGTCACTATTAGTAAAACCAGATTTAGTTCTAACAAGCAATGAGAAGTGGCTTGCTTAACACAAGCATGTGCTCAAGCGGAACACTTGATTTTATCGGACAATGCTTCAGGAAAAACGTATAACACAGGCAATATAGGGAGACACGCTTTAAACATAGTTCACTTTTTACTTTGATATACATACATACGTTCTATCACATACATATATTTTATTTTTTTAAATCGTACAAACATGATTTTTCAGTAAATTGTTTTTTTTTTATTAACAAAGGTATGACAAATTTTCCAAAAAAATAATTTTTATATATATTTGACTCTTTGTCTATAAAAAAGTAGTAAACAACTTTATAATAAAGCTTATATTTTTGCGTACTTCGATAAACAATAGCCTACGCCGAGACACGTAACATTTTTAAAGTTTCATAATTTTTGAAAAAAAAAATTTTTAATCTCCATTTTTCTAGAAATACCATGGAATATAAGTGTTTATCTGTAAGTGCTATAGAGAACATATACCACAAAACTGAATTGTTTGAGATTTTCATCCACTCTCTTTTAAATGGAATAATATATATTTGCTGCTAAATGATCAAAACTTAAAATCTGAATTTATTCAGCTGTTGTACCAACACCAGAAATTCGAAAAATTCAGTTAGCCCGAACCCAAAATTCGTATTCATAAACCAATCGATTGTCTGGTTACTCAGTAAACGTTAAAATTACCGTTAGCTAGAGCAAATATTTCAATTCCCCGAAATTATTATTGTATTCTTTTGCCGTAATTTATGTATCGTTCGAAATGTGGTCGTCAACGAGTACGCGTTTTTATTAAAATAAAAGTGATTTAAGACGGAAAATCTCTTCACGAGAAATTGGAAGAATAGAAAAAGTAGAATATTAGAAACGAGAAAGAACTAAAAGAAGCATTGCGAAAGTAATGGAAAACTTTCGAAAAATATTCTGAAATCGATGCGACAGCGATTGCAAGCAGTTATTTAACAAAGAGGAAATACCACTAAATACCAGTTTAAACTGCAATTGTTAATATCATTTTTACTTCATACTTTTAGTTGTTCCCTAAATATTATTTACATTTTTTAAAAAATTTATAAATTTGACATATTGCTTTAATTATATTTTCTTAACAATAAACTAGGTTGTATGAATACGAATTTTCTCGACTGTATGTATGCATTTGCAAACCTCCAAACGATAACTTAACGTTCAAATTGATCGAACCCGTTTCTTAAGATATTCTTATATTATTCAGATTAAGAACTGTAGCTTAACTCTCACAAAATCACACGAACGCAATCAACTTCCAAAATTATTTCCTTCGTCAAGACAGTATTTGCTGGTAAGGGTGCCCGTTCTTTAAAACATGAACACGTTCTAGTAAAATCTGTTAGGAACGGGTAACTTCGATCTCACACGGAATCAACACCAATATTAAAAGAAATTTGCTTATTTTGCAAACACAAAAAAAAAATGGATTCGAATCTCGTAGCTTCAAATATCGAATTTACCTCTTACTACTGTATAGTTCTCATTCTATCAATTATTCTTAAGTCTGTCGTTCGGAGTCGGCATAAAATTGTAGGTCCCTCCATTTGTGGCATAATAGAAAAGACGCACACCACAAATGGTAGGAGTAGCTCGGCCAAACAAACACTGAGCTCTAAAGTGTAAGCGCCAAATTGTTATTATTAATAAACACCAAAAACAATTTACATTATAAAATTGGGTTAGAAATTTATAATGAAATTTGTGTAAATTTTCTTGAATATTTTTGCAGCATTTTGAAATAAAAAAATTAAATGCAAGCTATGCCAGTCTTCAATATACATACTACTCCAGAATTTCCAGGTGGATCCCGATACAACGGGATTGACAATTCGAATATAAACACAAACATACTATATTTATATAACATTAGTAGTTTAATAGTCGCTGGCGCTCCTGCTGTTTCTTCCTGTTGCCAAGTTGTTCGCAATCGCTTTAAATGCTTGTTTTCTTGCTGTTTTTGGTGTTGTGGTTTTGTTGTTGTTGTTGCGCATGGCATTATGACACACTTAAGTGGTTTTATTATGAGGTTAAAAACTTTCGAAAGCTGACACTGAGCGCATTCCTTTTGGGGCAACTATTCATAGCGAAACCGCAGCAAAACTAACTATAACAATAACAAAAACAGTTTCAACTCTACCAACAGTCAGAAGAAATGCATTGTACATACGTTTAACATACATACATATGTATGCTGTACTACTATATTTATGTATGTATGTATGTATGTAGCAGGAGAAGAAGTACTTGCTTGAAAATATATTTATATGTATGTAGTAATGCGGATATTCAACAGTTCTAACCATTACCCAACCAGTTACCCGTGCCACCAAACAAACCTACGATGTTGGAAATCGCTGGTTCGCACTCACACACGCTCAATTAAAACACACATATTCGAGCACACACACATGCATACATTAGCAGCGTAAAGAAGTGCCAACGATGACGGCAACATTTTGCTGGCGGCATAAGTTTTTAATTATTTTAATTGCTCTTAATTTCATGGCGCTAAGTTGGATCGCACTTGTTGCCTCAACAAAAAAATAGTAAAAAAATTAAAAGTTAGACAAACAAACACTAAATACATATATACAAGTACCATAGACATATGTACATACAAACATATGGAAGCGCAGTAGAAGAGAAACGGTTGTAGTCAAACCAAAGGCGACCGGCAGCAAGTCAGCGAGCAGCTATGTAGAAATCCAGCTAAAATACCAGCAAAAGTCGCTAAACTATAAGTTTCTTGTTTATTTGTTCATTTGTTGATTTGTTTGTTTTCCTGTTAATTTTTGCTGGTTGACTGTGTTTGCATTGCTCATTTTTAGTATAAATGCTGCTGCAGTTTTTTTTGTTGTTGTTGTTTTTGTTAACCACCTTTACTTATTTAATAACAACGTAAAGTGAATTACTTACCAACCGACTAAACACATAAGTTTTTGATATGAGATTACTTATTATTTGAGGTGCTGCAGTACAAAAAATGTGAACGTATACAAACATGTTGCAATTAAAAAACACGCTCAGTCAAATATGTTTAGTTACATCCACAATTTAAAAGAAATTTAAGTTTTATTTTTTTAATTTTAGCTAATTCAATTAAACCGATAAGTAGCTCATCTGTATAAAAATATGTTAAAACTGAGGTTGCTTGGTTCTACACTTGAAACAAATTTTGCCGCAAAAGTTTTTTTTTAAATTAAAAACACTGGTCTCGAGCTTAATAACAGTCGTTCATAGATACCATAAAATCATAATAATTTGCAGTATATTTAATTTTAATTACACTAATTCGGCTAATTTTATATGGCAAAAAATGTTTAAGAAAATTATTACGTTGTTTATGATCGCAATATCACATTGATATCAACTAATTGCAGGACCACTCCGGAGGTACAAATTTCCAATGAAGTGAGAATCGCTTCACGTTATCCAAAATTAACGGATAACACACGTAATGGAGAAAATAAATATTTCTACGCTTTCATTAATTACTCGATTTTTTTAATTTGGATTAAAAGTAATTGAATAATATACAATTTAGGCAGTGAAAACACGCTTAATTTCCTCACTAATGCTAGCAATAATTTAAAACTAGTACAATTTATGTATGTATGTGTTAGGTAAGTCAATCCCGAGATTTTTGGATGCCGGTCTTTTTCAACTCCCGAATATCCCGGGATCAGTCTATTTAAAACCCGGAATTGCAGAAAAAAGTGAATTTATTGTAATTTTTTTTAATATTTAATTTACATTTTTTCAAACAAAAAAAAATCCAAATAATTTAAACAAAAAGAGCCAATTGAATGAAACAAATAACACACTAAATAAACCTTTCAGAGTTTTATTGAAATAAGACAATTTAACATGAGAAACAAAACAGGAAGTTTACAACTGTTGTATTACGATAACACAATACGACAAATAACACGGCTTGTTAACTCCCTAAGGGCTTTGTTTTGCCCTTGCCATTATAAATGAGCTGGAGAATATCCTTCTCGAGTAGAAAATGAGCCATGAGCTATGAAAGTAATGTTAATAGCACTAAGGACGCGGTGCTTGAAGTGGATAAGGCAGAAAGTCTTAAAGATAAATTGCAATTTATCAGAAGGCTTTGTAAAAGAAATGGTTGTAATGGGGGCGATAAAGGCTAATTCGTACAAAGAGCTTTTTGTCGACAATCCAACCAACAAGTGTTGAGTCGATGCTTTTCCACTGCATATTTTAAGTGCAAAAAATTTAGCTCCAGGTTAGAGGATAACACACTTAAGCTTTTATTTATTTAAGATATAATTCTTTAATATAATTTAAGAAATAATTCTGCCTCGCTCAAAATGTAATAGGTGATGTATTTAATTTTTACTGGATGTATTTCTTTTTTTGTGGCCGCTGTGGTCGAGTGGGTAGCGGTGTGTGCTATAACTTGATATGCCGGTGAGTTCGAAGTTCGAATCTCAGTCAGGGCAAGCAAAATCTTAATAATAGAAAAAGTTTTTTCTAATAGCGGTCACCCCTCGGCAGGCAATGGCAAACCTCCGAGGATATTTCTGCCACGAAAAAGCTTCTCATTAAATACATCTGCCGTTCGGAGTCGGCACAAAACTGTAGGTCCCTCCATTTGTTGTATAATATAAATACGCACACCACAAATGGTAGGAGAAGCTCGGCCAAACACTGAGCTATATAGTGCACGCGCCAAAATTATATTATATTATTTCTTTTTTTATTGAATATTACCATTCATACATTTATATTTAATATTGGTCGCAAACTGTATTAAAAAATAATTTTACTTTATGCAGGCACAATTGCTTCTAAACTAAATATTTATATTTGTGTTTAAAGTATAAATTATTTTGGGTGTTTAAAATTTTACGTTTATTTCTTTTTTATTCTTGAAAAGACCAATAAATACATACATGAATTATAACAAAATCACTCTTTGTTCTATTGATATTATTTTGCATAATTCTATAATACAACGATTACACGGCTCTACAAAAAAATTTTTGTTCTTCGTCCTAAAGTTTGTTTTATGATTTTCTAGTTAATTTTGAACAAAAACGAAAATAAAATACTTTTTTCCTTATAAAGTTCGCTTCTAGATGGCAAGGAGGACGTTTTCATCAGGACATTTGAGCTTCAAACATGTTTATCACGGCCAATACAATGAAAACATGATAATTACAAAAGCAAACTTTTTCATGCTATATATTTTTTTTTTTGGCTAATTACGAACTAAGTAATCGAAATTTAATACTTTTGAGTCTAGGTAAAATTTCATGTTGACCCGTGTTACAGACGTGTTACATTTTTTGACAAATCTTAATTTACGAAACAAAACTTCGTGAAATTCGGGATCCCGGGATTAATAAAATGCTAAATATTTATATCCTTAGAAAATGCATACAAAAAAAATGTAAAAAAATTAAAGCTTTCGAAAATTTTTGTCTACTTTTCATACAGATCAAAAGAACACTAAAAACAAATCAATAATATCGATTATAAATTATTATTAATCAAGTAAAGAACATTTTGGTTGTCCCAAAACTTTTTGAACCGATTACCTTCATTTTCACATTTGATAATCAATTATGAATTTAAATTTGGATCATCGGCGTCCTTGCGCTAAGCGCCCCAATAGCCGCTTGGCAATCGGCGTGAATGTTCACTTACCTGATTAACTTTGCGCCTTAGAGCAATGAGTTCATCACCTCCTTAATAGCTGCAACTCTTGCCCGTAAAACACGGCAACATTCCAGAAGTCTGAACTCAGCGCTGAAAGAAATCTCTCGAGAGAAGACACATCCAACAAACGCTGATATCCAAATTATACCCATCCGATATCCATCAATTACCCCACCTAGTGTACCCTAATAATGTAATGTGAGTGCCTTTCCGGCGGCGCAGTTCTCCGTCTTCCCAAGAATCGAGTCAAAGTTCTTCAAAAAAAAGTACTTCCACTTCACTCATTCCATAAAAGCCAAAAAAGCGTTTAAGTTCCGATGGTTTCATACCAAAAGCTTGTGAACTATTCGCATTTGTTTACAGCGAACTCTTTTTGTTTCTCAATAAATCAATCAATATTGTATCTTGTAAGAAGTTGTTGTTCTTATGTACATACAATGAACATGCAATAAAATCGACTGATCGCCTGTGAATTCATTTAAATCACTTGTTTTACAAGCAATAAATAAAAATATGCACGCTCAATCACTTGTGAGATGCCGCTGCAATAAAACTATGCAACAGCAAGACCAACAACATCAATTTGGTGGCAGCAACAATTTACCAGCCGCGCTGACAGCAATTTTCGCCCGAACAATTGATATGCCAGTGCCACCAATGCGAACAACCATTACGATTAGAATCGATTTACATATGTAACTAGCTAGCCATAGATCTGCAAGTGCTCATGTGTGGGTATGTAATCTATTAAATCTTGGACTTGTGGCGGCAATGTGTGGCATAGGCATTGAACAGCAGCCAGCGGCATGCCACAAAGCGTAGTGTAGCTGCAAAATTAATTGCGATTGCGCCTAACAAATACAAATTAACCTACAGCGTATGAATGGACGCTGTTGTCCGCTGTAGAGTAGCGCTGAGCGCTGCCGCGTTGGTGGTGCCGATGATGGTGATGTTGGCAGCAACACGATCGATGCGATCGATCGATCGACCAACGCTGCTGCGGTCGCATCGATTGCGATCGCAGTGGGCTTGAAAGCGGCGCCGCCATGTAAGCTGCCATGACACATCATTGTTCAAACGGCAACGTGGCGTAGTGTTGCTATGGCAGTTGTTTGTTGTTGGCTGGCGGCGGCAAAGGATGAAGACGACAAACCACCGACGTCGCCGACGACGCTGTAGCCAACAATGCTGTTGTCAATGCAACACGGCAACAAAATCTTGCACTGAACCGCTCGGCATAACCACCATTGTTGCCGCCGTTGCCACAAAAGCAATCAACATAGTCTAATTTACTAATTAGCGTCATTCGATTGTTGAAAACATGTTGCTGACATTGCTGTTGATGCTGCTGCGTCGATTGTTGTTGCTACTCGTATACATATGCGTACATATATATGTAGTATGTTGTTAACAATAGCAATTGCAATCAGACTAGTCGCTACCGAGCAGCGCCACCGTAATGCCGCCACCACCACCACCACCACCATACTGCATCAGCTGGCAGCGGTATGTTCATAGAAATTTGTCTGCATTTGTTGCATGCAACATGCTTTACCAGCATATCGCTTACAGTAGCTACAGCCATTGAAAGTTCCATTCACTACTTCTTTGCTCTCAGCTCTACTCCTCCTTACACTTTTTTGTTGTGTGTTGCAAGTCTATTATTGATCACTCGCTTTGGTAGTTGGAAAAGACTTGCAACACCGCACCAAACATGACAGTTGAACAAGCGCTTGCGGCGTTACTGCCAACCGCTGTCGATTGCATTTGTAGGCTGGTTGCCACCGTTGCAGCAACTAATTTCTACTCGTACAATTGTAGTTGCAAGGACAACTATCTCTCTATTCACATGCATATGTACGTAGCCATGTATGTGCACATGGTATGGTGCAACGCACATTCTCTGTGGCACCAATGTAATGTGCGCAATGCGCTTGGGGGCCAGTCGACGTTGGGCGCCATGTCAGTTAAATTCGACGTACAGCAGCCACAGCTACAACTACAACAACTACATACACATAAAATACTCTTTGTTTGTTGTTGTCAATCAGTGGCTGGCTACCATTTGACATATTCGCTTGTGCGTGTCTTACAGAATTTTTAAACTTCTATTTACAATGTCCAATTCAGCTTGTGGCGTCTTCTAACCTTACAGAGCCCTTGTTACTACACTGTGTTCTTTTGGAACTCCGATTTCTTCATTTTTGTACCATGGCAGCGAAATCGTTTGACCAATTTTTATTTGACAGTTCAGGTGGTTTGCGGAACAAGTCTTCAAGTTTCTGAGACCAAAATAATCAGTTTTATCGAGCAGTACCTTCCTGTTCAAAATATAGCCTCAGTTTCAAAGGCCATACATCTTCCGTGTTTATAAGCGATATAACAGGTTTAGCTCTGGGGCATTCGATAGAAATAATCTATGCAGAGCTATAATCCGGCTCACGTTTGTGATGAGTGCAGTTGATGGTGGAATGATGAGCTGCATGTGCTTTAGAATTATAGGACATTAGTAAAGCGCATTAAAATTCAACAACTACGATTGATTGGGCATTCCAAGTGTATGAAAAATGAGATCCGGTGAAAAGATATTTCGGCCTGGCACCCATTGAAGCAATGGTCTTCACTTGGTACATTTTACTAGCTTAAATTCGCAAAGGAGAGGGGCAACTGGAAAAGTTTTTAATCTCGGCCCAAACTTACACACAGTTGTTGAGACAAAGAAGCAGAAGTTTCAAAATGCATACAAACCTAGTTGGTGATATCGGATCGATTTACAAGTCTGTCGATGTAGACAGGAGTTAAAGAAAACACCTGCCAAAACTAAAGCTGCTCAAGGTCTCGGCTTGAGCTCAGTGTTTGGTCGAGCTTCTCCTGCCATTTTTATTGTGCTATAGACGCACGAGTATTGTGCTACGAGTATTCTACCACAAATAGAGGGACCCACCGTTTTGTGCCGATTCCAAACGGCAGATGTATTTTATGAGAAGCTATTTCATGGCAGAAATACCCTCGGAGGTTTGCCATTGCCTGCCGATGGGTGATCGCTATTAGAAAAAAATATTTTACTTATCCTGGCTGACATTCGAACCACGAACCTAGAGGCATATCGAGCACGCACCGCTACCCACTCGACCACAGCGGCCACTTGCATTACCAAAAATATAAATGTCGCGTTAATCGTCCTGTATCACAAAAAAAATTCATGATTAGGACTACAGTAATCGTAATTCTTAAAACTAACTGATTGCGATTACAGTTATCGTATCGCTTAAGTCGAAATTGCGACCGGAACGTGGCTATGCAGATGTTGCACTGAGAGATGGCGCAAGGGTATAATTTGTTTGCATATCTGTTTTTATAGTGCAATCCTAAAAATGTGCTTATATAAAATTGAAGTGGGATTCGTTGTTAATAATTGGCTCAACATCTTATTAACTGATATCAATTAAACGTGATCTCCTTATAATATGTTAAGAAACACTTCTGACGAAGATGATTCCAATAGATGGCTAGGAGTCTATAATTTAGAAACAAATTTATTTTCTCATATCAATGTGAATTTTTAAACAGCTCATTACTCCATAATCAATTACTTTGCGGCGATCCTAACGCACTTTTCGTGGATTTTTGATTATTTTTTTGAAATTTTGGAGTTAATTTTCATATGAAAAAAATCAATAATAAAGTGTAAGTTTGAAGTGGCTACAAATGGGGATATTTCTATATGGAAGAAACTGTCGTGAGTCGTCAGTTAAAAAAGAATCAACAGTAATTAGTATGCACTTGAACTTGCCTTCTATTTTATTATAATTTAGCGAGTCAAAAAACTGCACACTCATAAAGATCATGAAAAATTATTTTTAAAAAACTTTTAAAACTGTTTTTTTTATTTAATAAGATTAAATGAATTTCCTTTCTGCATATCAAAAACACATTAACAAATTTTAAAAAATTTTGTAGTTTTAACGAAAGTTTGCTAATTTTTTTAATTATATGCAAAGTTTCTTCTAGAGAACTATCTGTACGGCATTTTAAAATTATATAAATTTAATATATGAATTGTCGTATTTGAAAGCGTTATAAATATGATGTGGGGTTATATGTGGACAATTGTAAATGTACTCTTTTATTCAAAATATAAACATACAAACATACATACATAAACAAAACAACGCAATAACAATATAAAGGTGTCAAGTATACTGACATCAACAACCTAATTAGCCTATACATATGTACATATGTATGTATGTATAATATTAATAACGCGCCACATATCGCCTCCACTTTAGCCATTACCATCCCTCCCACTTACCACAAACAGTCTTTATCAATCGTATGAATGCTAAACGAAGTGCCCAATTTATCAATTGTACACAATTGCGTCTCAAGTAAATCAAAACGAATCAAAGACGAATTTTCGCCCAGCTCAAGCCAACCTGACAAGATTTTCGCAAACGTGACAAAATGTACATTTTTTTAGTCTTACAACAGCTGCATATCGAACAACAGACATCAGCAAATTAAAAAGAATTTTGTCGATCGTCGCAAGTTATTGAATTTGAAGATAAAAACTTATATATTTTTTACAAAACATGTTTTCTAATTCGCGCCAAACGTGAAAATATGGGGAAAATACGTCGATGTGTGTACCTGTTCGTTGTGATAATTGTGATTGTGTGCATCTGTTTAGAAGCCATTGAAGCTGGTAGGTGTTTATAGAGTTTCTAAGATTAATGATGATGTGCACTTTAGTGTATTGAATGGAAAAACGTGCAATTAAAAAGTTAATCAAATACAATCAAATCAATGCATATGTATGTATATCGTTTTGTAGGCTGGAGCGCGCAATGTTGGAAGAAGCACAATTCCGGTTCAATACAAACGCCAGATGGTGAATTCAAACGTCCTTTTGGCATACTCTGCACATACCAATGCATGCTGTGGTTTCCACCAATGTAAGTACCTGTGATATATCTCCTGCATAATTTGAAAACATATTTATATAAAGGTAATCACTGTAGCTGAGTGTGTATAATCGGTACGCCGCTGTGTACTCAGGCTTCAATCCTTGCCGGGATTAAAATTATAATAAAACTTTTTTTTTTTAAATATTACAATTTCTCACTTATAAATAAATCTTGAGCATACTTTACATATAAACTGCTTATCATATTTTTAAGACACTTACAAAGCTATCTTTCTATATTTTTCTTTTCTTAAATGCCTATTATTTTTCTCATACGAATCAAAGTTATGAACTTTGTTGGTAATTAAATATGATTGGAAGAAGACTATTTGTTATCAAACTAAATTTGACAAGAGAAGTAGCAAAATAGGTCCAAGTAAGAACTCTATAAAAAAAAAAATAACAACTTTTTTCACGTTTATAGCTCTTTGCTTTTTTTATAAAACTTAAGTTTACTATTTTTTTCTAAATGCAGAAATTCCTGAAAAAATTCAAGAAATTTTTTGTATTGAATTGAATACTTGGGTTTACAGACATTTTATTAGAAAAGAAAGCGCATTTATATAAAAATTTTGCGAACTTAAGCAAATCAACGACAATTTATTTTATTAGTTTTAAAGTTGAATGCCTGTTAAAACTTTTTTCTAAAAAACTATTTTATTAATTAATTTGTTTTTGGTTTTTCTCCTACAGAAGGAGAAGAGTATTTGTTATCAAACTAAATTTGACAAGAGAAGAAGCAAAATCGGTCCAAGTAACAACTCTGTCAAAAAAATTAAAAACTTTTTTCAAGTTTAGACTTTTATAGCCAATTAAAGTTAAAAGTACAAGTTTTAATCAACTTTAAATCACCGTACAATTAAAAAAAAAAGAATTACGCAATTTTTTACTTTTTTCCATAAAACTTAAGTTCGCCATTTTTTTCTAAATGTAGAAATTTCAGAAGGGTGGCAATAAAAAGAAAGTCAACGTACAAAACTGTAGAAATAAAACAAAAATTAAATTAATTTTGTTGTTGAATACTTGGGTTTACATAGATTTTGCGAAACTAAGCAAATCAACGACAATTTATTTTATTAGTTTTTAAGTTGAATGCATGTAAAATTTTTTTCTAAAAACTATTTTATTGATTAATTTGTTTTCGGTTTTTCTCCTACAGTTATCCATATTGCGAATTTATTTTCGATTTGAGAATGTCGAGGCATTTTACTTCATACCCCGATTGTTATGAGATACGTTGCAATGAGACCTTCTCCTTCATCGGAAACTGATGAGTTGAATTTATATAATATAAATAGTTTAAATGATTTGTAAATAAACTTACTAATGTATTAATATTTGTATGTTTTAATCGCTAATAAATGTTTAAAAATTTGTTGAAAGTATTTTAATGGCATTCATCTACGAAAATAACTGTCTTTATGTACGTCTTTATATACACAAATGTAAGTAATTCAGGCAACCTTTGCCTCCAACCAGCGCTCTTCTCTTGGTATCAGAGTATCTAGAACATAGCCAAGGTGACTGCAAAAGTTTTAACTTTTAGGTTGCAGACAAACAAAAACATTAAAACAACAATTAAACGTCTCAGACGTGTCTGCCATTCTGATAAGGCGAGCGCACTTCAACATCAACGGCGAAGAAAACACCTTTTATGCATACACACACACATACAGTTGAGCTCATCAGACAGCTATGTAGTAGTATTTACTAACTAACAACAAACTTGGGTATTGTGCATTCACATGGAGCGAGTACGTAGAAAACTTTTGGCATAAGTAGGTCTGCAACTTCCTGTTTCAATAAAAGCTAAATGTAACAAAAGTTTTATAAAATTACCGTCAAGTTGTGTTATTACAAACTTTCACTATTCTTTAGATGTGCGATGGCATCTGTTTGTGCGAAAATAGTTTAGATGACAGAATATGAAATAAGGTGAAAAATGTTATGACATTCAGAAAATACAATATATTTGTACACATACTTACGACTATTTATTTATGCACCTTATTCTGTATGTGTATGCTTTTATCTTCAATGAATTACGTACTAATACTAATACATATGTGAAGCTATGATTACCCGCCCTAATCCCACGCCTGTGGCACAGCTCAGCGCAACGCTATTTAATTAACTACCGCGCCTAAACCTATGCCAAAAAATACGCTTTTAATCGCTCTTATGAAATCATTTTTAGCTCCCTATTCTAACGAGTTTCACAAAAATCACCTTACCAATCTTCTTGATGGACAATCTCTCTCTGTAACACAAAAATAATGCAGAGTTTAAAAATTTTCTTTGACATATGTATGTATATTCAATCAAATTTTAGGCGCAGCAAATAATAATAATTTGGCGCTAACATATAATATAATATAGCTCAGTGTTTGGCCGAGCTTCTCCTACAATTTGTGGTGTGCGTCTTTATATTATAACACAAATGGAGGCACTTTCAGCATTTGGCTGAGATTCGAACCTCGAGCTCAGCTGCATATCGAGTTGTAGCACGCACCGCTACCCATCGACAGCGGCCACCATTGGTTAACTTAGTTGATATTGTCATCAGAATAATGCGATTAATATTGTCATAGGCATGAGAGTAGACTGGTAAAATTAATTTTCATTGGGGTATTAGGTGTTGGGTGGTGGCCGCTGTGGTTGAGTTGGTAGCGGTGCGTGCTATAACTCGATATGCCGGTGAGTTCGAGGTTCGAATCTCAGTCCGGGCAAGCAAAATCTTAATAATAGAAAAAGTTTTTTCTAATAGCGGTCACCTCTCGGCAGGCAATGGCAAACCTCCGAGGGTATTTCTGCCATGAAAAAGCTTCTCATTAAATACATCTGCCGTTCGGAGTCGGCACAAAACTGTAGGTCCCTCCATTTGTGATATAATATAAAGACGCACACCACAAATGGTAGGAGAAGCTCGGCCAAACACTGAGCTATATATTGTACGCGCCAAAATTATATTATTATATTATTAGGTGTTGGGTGTTGGGTGTCGAGACTCTAAAACTATTCAGCTACAGAATTAAAGTTCATCAGCTGATTTTAAATTTAAATTATTTCAGATAGTAAAAATTGCTTTAAAGCGTAATTGTGTACGTAATCCATCATCTATTGAAAGTACAAAGTATAATATTCTTTATGTAAAAAAGTGAGTCGGAAATATCAAAGGAACCGGAATGAAAGTTAAAGTCCTGGCATAAACCACGGAGTGGCTCGTTTAATTAATTGGATGACCTTCTCTTCAGCCAAGTATACTTTGGACAATGAAAACAATTTTGGAACATTTGTCACACGATACTCATAACAATTTCCATAATTTTTTTTCAAGCCAACCAAAAAAGTGGATAATGCAGATTTGCACATTTTTAAATATTTCGTGCAAACTTTTTTTAAATTATTATTTTGGAATTTAAACACAGATAATTATCTAAAAAAGAAAACATCCCTAAAACCAACGTAGAGTTTCATACTTTGTAGCAAATAAAAAGAGTTCAATTAACTTTAACTGTATTTGATTTTTTTTAGATTTCGAGTTTTTTGAGTACGCAGATTAAAATTTCAATTCAATTTCAGTATATTGAAGTGAAAGTTTCAAGTTGGACCAACAAGTGATTATCCTGATTATGTAGTTCTATTAATATATTGCTTTATATAAAAACTAATATTTAAGGTTTTAAAGTTTAATCAAAAAATTTCTAAAAAATAATTTTCTTAAGTCTAAATGCTTGGATTGAAAGATTTACTTGACCTTTTAACGATTTACTAATTCTTAAACATTGGTTTATATTGCATACATCTTATTAAAATTGATATTTAAAACCATTTTTTTGTTATGTTAAAAAAATTAAAAGAAATATTTGAGAATGAAGTGGCTGCCTTAAAATTGGACAATTCTCAAACAAAAAACTAAAAAAATTTAACGAAAAAGTCATTTCTATTTTGCTTTTCGATTCAGCTTCGTAAAACTGTTTTATATTTGTCTCCAAACCAAACTTGACAAGGGATGACGGAAACATCAAATATACATATGTGTTTAAAAATCGTATTAGGGACATATTTATGTGTTAAGAAATTTCGTCGTTTTTCTTGAATTTAAAAATAGTAAAAAAAAATTGTCGGAAAAGTAGATTTAAAATTTTTCAATACGTTAATTGTAACTCGGAATGGCATAAATCAATATTATTTTCAAAATTTAACCGTTATTTAGATATAAAACAAATATTCGGAATCAGGGCCCTAATGACGGCATTAATGATCGAAAAACTACTCGTTTCGAATCGAACAAAGGTGATAGTTGTCCTTAACGAGTTATCGAACGTCGTGATCTCAAATGTAAATTTTGAACCGAAATTAATTCGATATCGAATTCCGTTATTCAGACCAATCTCAAATGTTAATTTCGAATCGAAATCAATCCGATATCGAATTCCGTAATTCGGGCCCATCTAAAGCTAAGAAATGGCGAATTTTAATTAAAATTTCTGTACTGGTTCGATAATGAATTTTAAAACTTATGTAGTTTTTGCTATCCAATAAATTTGTCTTTACTTAAATGTAATGAAAAATATTTATAAAAATTTTAACGATTATTGTAGAGAAATTCACTGAAGCATTTTTACATACCAGCCATACGATTTACTTTTCTTTTATAAAATATTTTAATTTTTATACGCTAAAAAATCTTATTTAATATGTGCAATTATTATTTGTGCTAACAAGATTTTTATTTTAAGAAAACTTAGAGAGCAACTCGTTTAACAGAATTGAAAGAGATATAAACATAAACACCTAAAGCTACGGGAACATCTTTTTAGTTAAAACTAATAAATATGTTTCGAATTTGGTTTGTCAATCTCGTTCAAGTAAATAAGATTTACGACCAGTGTCGAAGCGCGTATATTTCCGAGCAAAGTGAAACGACAGAAAAATCTTATTATTTCGAAGCTGATCGAAGTGCAATATTCATAAATTGCTGTAAATACGACCTTATTTAATCATAACATCAAAAGTCCTTTTTAAGACAATTAATAAGTAGTGTTTTAATTTTTTATATATTGCATGTTACAGGTACGTACTGATGGAATTTGTGTATCAAAAGCCAGTTTCGAAATGTAGCAAACTAAGCAAAATTTTGTTGGATTCGTTTTTATGCATTTCTTATATTAATATAATTCAGTTTTTATTATAAAATAGTTTCAAACAAAACGAAAATTGCATTCACATAAGTATGCTATTTTTTTTTAACGTACCTATGTACATAAATAAAGTAAAGTACCTGAAGTACGAGTTAGAATAAATTATCTTTATCAAAACCATGAAACTTATACTAACTAATAATACATTTGAATAATACGTTGCCACGCCCAGTTATGAAAAAGTTTCCGTATCTCAATAACAATGTCAGGTATCGTCACAAAATTTGGTAGACATATTTTCCATGATATTGCGTTGCCACGCCCACTTAGGAAAAAATGTATGTAGCTCAATAAAGGTGTAAGGTATCGTCACAAAATTTGGTGAACGAATTTTCCTTCAAATTTTCACTGTTATCATCGCTAAAAATTTTTGAAATCGAATCATAACCACGCCCACCTCCCATATAACGGAAATTTTGGAAAATGCAAAAATTTCGTTTTTTCTTTATCTATTGGAACATATTATTTACAAATTGATATTTAGAGAGATAGTTAATTAAGAAACTTGATTTTTTATGAAATTTTGAAAAATGGGCGTTACCACGCCCACTTATAAAAAACGTCTGTAGGTATCTCAATAATAATGTAAGGTATCGTCACAAAATTTGGTTAACATATTGCCCTTGATATCACTAGCATCACCTTTTGAAATCGTACCATAACCACGCCCAACTTCCATATAACGGAAATTTTGAAAAATGCAAAAACTTCGTTTTTCAGTTTTTATTGGAAGAAATTGAGTAAAGTTTAATACTAGCTGCGATTTGAAACAAAGAAACGAGAATTTTATTAAATCAGGGGCACCGACCATACAAAAATATATCGCGAGGGTATATAATAATCGGTTTCGCCCGAATTTAGCATTTCTTACTTGTTTTCAGTGCAGTCATTCCAAAACATAAGACACCATTCATTGTCGTGGCCGTCGTTAAACTTTTCCTCAATGGGATTGGGAAAAGGTTTATTAAATAGAACTTAACTACACATATTACATAAAGAAGTTAGATCTATAATTGTTGCTGCTGTTAAAATGCTGTCTTTAAAATTCACACTCTTTTTAATTTGCCTACATAGTGTTGTACATACATAAATAATAGTATAAAAATATTCTGAAATAATAAGCGTGTAAATTCAAAGTATGAATAAAACCCAATTTGCTTTGGTAAATTCTAGTCGCTCAAAATCGAAGTGATATAGTCAAAGAGGAAGTGCAGAAGTGATGGCCATTAAAATTAAGTTAAAAACTACGATCGTTGAGAAAATGGCAACACTGCTTGTGACTTCAAACAGTGAGAGAGAAAGAGAGAGAGACTATCTTACCTTTTCTCTATATTTGTACCGCTTGAGGTAAAACTTTCTGGTAAATTCTGGTTGGAGATTAGAGAAATATGTCTTCACGTAAGTTTGATATTCACATCCATAAGTCTTCGCATGAGAATCATCAATTATGATTATGCAAACAATTTTTTTTAGTTTGTTGATTAATGAGAGTTCCTTTAAAAAACTTCTAAATGGAAATACCTTGGAGGTAAGTAGTTTTTCATTTGCTTTATATGTATGTATTTCATTTCCCGCACGCAGTTCATAAATGGCGCGGCTAGTCAGCCAGCCTCTTAGCCAAGCCAGTTGGCGTGTTCGAATGCACTTTTGTCGCCGCAAATCGCATCAAAACTAAATAATCAGCAGCATGAAAATTAAAATGGCAATGGTAATTGTAAGGCGAGGTTTAATTAGCTAAAATAAAAGCACTTTACCAAAGGCACAAAAACAACAGCAAGTAAATAAAAAGCAAAAAACAAAAAGTAATAGAAATAAGAATTGGATTGAAACTACTTGCATTTGTAGTGACAATAAAAACAATAACAACTGAAACAACAGGCTCATGAGGCGCAGGAAGTGAGTAGCCGGTGGAAAATATATGTACGCGTATATTTAGCGAATAGCCAAATGGTAAGCTTCGCGTCATTTAGGCGGGAAAATGTCTGGCACAGACGCAACCACTGGAGTTAAGACAAAAGGCAGACAACGATGCAGACAGACAATGCGCCACAAACGCAACAACTAAGTGGCAGACAAGTGTTGCAAAATGGAAGCAAAGCTGCAGAAAATAAAAAGTGATGGCAGCCTGGAGAAATAATGAAACGCTGGTGGGTTGCTTAAGAGGTATTCTAGGCAATAAAAGGGAGCGTGTGTTAATGGGTGTCAATAAAATGACAGACGAGGTGACAACAGAAGAGAACAAAACAAAACAAAAAAACAGAAAGAAAAAATACAGCAACGCTTGAAAATAGAGAGGAACATGTTGCAAATGCACAGACACCAAAGCAAAGGATTGAATATAAAATCAGGCAAATGAAACGAGTGTTAATTTGGCAGAATGAGTTGTCAGTAAGCATGTTTATGGCAGCGAATGGCAAATGAAAATTGACGATAACCATTATTGCTTTAGCCTTAGCGGAACACGCAATTAGTAAAATTAATTGGCTATATTAACGGGGTGACATTAAGCGAGTCAGCGCTTGGAAGAGAGTTGTATTGTCTACGCTCTAGTGCATGAACTTTAAAGCAAAGTTACTGAGAAATGTATGGTAATTTTTAATTTTCATATAAAAAAATAATTATTTTTTAACTGATTTGATTTACTTGCGATCGATCTTCACTCGATCAAACAAGTATAAAGTATAAAGTCTTTCGTTTTTAAAACTGTGGGATAGAAGAAATGAGCGGGCGCGAATACTACTTTTTATAAAAGTACTTAAATTCCATTAGAGAAAGGGGACCTAACATCAGGGCATATGATATCAGCACCAAATTTTAATTAATTTAATAATAAAAGAACTGGTGGAATATTAAAATATCGGCGGATAATCAAAGAATTCGAAACATAATTCACAGTCCGCAAAACAACTGAAGTACCTCCATTGTATTGACAAATGTATAAAATACCTCTTTGTTTATTTTAATTTCAAATATTTTTCGACGTATAGAGAAGATTTTCAATAATTCAAAATATTTGCGTTAAAATTTTAAACTTAAAAAAACAAAAAAATTGTCAAAGTGTATGGGTTGTTTAGTTTATTCAATTTTAATTTAATGAAATGTAAGTTTTAAGCCACTGAAGATTGCCGTTGATTTTTAATATTTTTCTCCGAGTATCTTGCGTTTTTGTCTAAACATTAATTCCCTTAATATGCAAGCGAATGTTTTGAAAACCATTCTCAAAATTCAAAGTTAAAATTTAGCCACTGAATGGCTCATCAGCTTACTAACAAAATTTTTTTTGATTGATTTTTTAATTTTTTATAATTTTTTGTTGAATTTTTATTAAACTTTTGTTAGAATGTTAGAATGTCAAATTATCATAATTAAATAAAAAACTAAATTTTGCTTATTTGGCAATATGTGGAAGTGTTATAATTGTCTTGGGGATGTTTTGAATCGCTTTGAAGACATTCCAAGAGGCGAAGAATTAGATGATCTCCGCTGTAATAAACATTTGTAAACTTTTATGTACAAAGCTTTGAACAGTTTCTTAGAAACTGATTATCCTGTTATATCAATTAATATATACCATTTTTAGTGTTTTGTATATAATGAGCCGAGAATACATAATAGGGTAAAAAATAAAAATAAGTTGGTATTTGACACTGGATTGAAACGTAAAAATTTCAATGAACCGTGGCTGGAATGAATAAAGAGTTAAAAGCTCCTTGCACGCAGCTAACACATTTCATCCGCTTTTTATAATCAAAAGCAGATGCATTGAAAAGTTAATGGTTTTTACCAAACATTTTTAGTTTTGCTGGCGTTAACAATTGCACTACTTTACAAAATTTAATTTTTTGTCTGTGCCGTGAATTTTGTGGTTAATAATGTTGACTAGTTTTTGTCAAATCTACCCTCAAAAATGTTTGAGCAGCTCGAGCTACTTTGCTTTTGATTTTTGACATTTAACCGTATATATTAATCGATAACAGGCGTATTTTACTGTGTTAAGATTAGTATCAAAAGTTGTTGCGTCATGAGTAGCTCAAGGAGACGTTGTTCAAACAATCCAGATCATTTTTGCTATATATGCGGAGAATATATGTTTAACAACTGTAGAAAGTTATATAAACCTTTGAGAAAAATACCTATTTTGAGTTTTTGGGATGCTCTTGGATAAAAATGAGAAGTCTTGGGCTTCCAATTGTGTTTGTAAATCGTGTGTGGAATATTTAAGATTATGGGAAAGTGGTAAAATAAGTGCCTTTAAATTTGGAACACCGTCTATTTGGCGAGAACCACGAAATCATCTCGAAGACTGTTATTTTTGTAGCGTGAACGTAAACGGTTTAAATACTAAAAATCGAGCTAAATGGCAGTACTAGTTATGTTCAACGCCCAGTGAAACGTTCACCTGACTCTTCAGTGCCTAAAAATATATCTGAACCCTTAGAACAAGACATTGAAGTACCAAGCTTATCGCAAAATGATTCTGATTTTGAAGGTATGTAAATGAGCCGAAATGCTTTACACAAATTGAGTTAGATGATCTTGTAAGAGATTTAAATCTTTCTAAGCAAGCTTCAGAATGGTTAGCATATGACTGAGTTAGAACTAATGGCTGTGTCTCTGTGATGCAGAAATTTCTCGGAAATAATAAATCTGAAAATTATATTGAACTTGTAGAAGACCTTCTGCTACGACTAAAAAATATGGGCTGCAATATGAGCATAAAACTCCACTTCCTCCATAGTCACCTGGACAGGTTTCCACAAAATGTAGGAGATATGAGCGAAGAGCAGGGAGAGTGTATGCATCAGGACTTACGCGTCATGGAAGAGCGCTATCAGGGTTTCTGGGATACGAATATGATCTCTGACTTTTGTTGGTCGCTGATACATCATTTTCCGAAGTCTACACATAAGAGAAGAGCTTTAAAAAGAAGTTTTTTAGAACTCAATGATTAAATATTATTTTTAATAAAGTTTTTCTTAGTAAATACATATTTTTCTCAGTTTTAAACCTACGTATACATAGCTAAAACTCAGAAACTAGAGCTGATAAAAATCTTCTAATTATATTTTTGAAAATAGCCAATCATATGTAGTCAGCACAACAGCTAAACATTTTTTAGCAACAGATGTACTGTAAACTAGTGTTATAGTACAGCCAATGGTTAGTGCTTATATGATTTTTTTTCGTATAAAATGTAAGCCTTCTGACCTCCGGAAAGCTACTGCTTGTTCATTGGTATTAACTAACATCATGTTAATTATTTTTCTGATATAATATTTAATTTATTTTTTTTCTCAATTGATTTGTTTTCTCTTGCCCTTTATTTAGCCAAGTTTGTTATAGACCTCACACATAGTAATTGGTCAATGTGTATTTTATGTCGTCTACTCATTAAGTCTTTGTAAGAGAGGCGTTGCCAATTGATGTTTTGATGGAAAAACGATTTGAAAGTCAATAACCTCACAAAAACGTAAATGTGTGTATTATAAGCGTATGTATGTAGACATAAGAAAACTATTCACACAATTATGTTCATATTCATATCTTTGTGCAAGTCCATTTAGCTACAATCCTTAGTATGTGTTCATGATTAATTATGTATTCTAAAATGTTTGCAGATTATTAGAGACGTTATTAAGTTCGTTTTATAAGAGTTCGTAGGGTAAGCATTAGCATGTGCAAGACATGTTCGTAAAAAAAGAATGCAAGAATATTTATTGAGTTAACGGCTGTTATTTTTAATAATTTTTAGTGATTCTAAGTAAAAAATAAATATTGGTTTTCACTGATCTTAAGAGATATTTTTCACTTTCTTTCAGTATTATAAAGGTCTTTTAGTGAAATGAGCTGCTTTTAGCGACGCGAGTACCTTTAATATATAGATGTAGAAATAAATATGTATTTTTTAACCTATGTGAAAACGAGTGAACTGAAATATCTATCTATATTAGCAAAAAAGAGGCAGTGAGTTTAACATAATTAATCATTTAAAGCCCCAGCTCAGTTACGACTGCTGGAAATCACAAAACCTATTCAGTCTAAAGCACGCCACTCCCTCATTTTACCTCGCAAACATTTAACTCTACCCCGAAGTTGTTGTAGACATAAGCTGTCATGTTACTCTTTCTCAAGGTCCTTTTTAGTGTGCATCTTTGCCTGATGTTTTTGCTGAAATAGCCTTAGACAAATGCACATTTGTTTTGAAAAAAACAAACAAACACATATGCCACAAAGCAGAAACGAAGCGCAAAAATGTCGATACTAAATTTTAGTGTATTGCTTGCAATAAAATTTAAAATATTTAAGAAAATGCATGAAGATTAAAAATCAAACAAAAAAATGTGAGTACAATAAAAGTTCAACAAAGCCAGTAAAAATGAAATACAAATCGAAACGGATGTTGGTTTGGCATTTTAGTCGGTTTAAAGTCGCCTGGCAATGCAACACTGCCAAATTAAGCATTCATTTCTTCATTATTTCGTTTGTTCCACACCAGCGATGATAGAAGGCAGGTTGTTGGCAGGCTCACAGGCTATTTTCTTAACAAAGCTCTTAGATATTTAACTATTTACCAGCCGTACTTAGTTTGAGCGTTGCGGATGCTAAGCAGACTGAGCATATTACACCCAATGTTAACTAAACATTAAGGTATTTAGTTACATGAAATAGCTGAATAAATTAAAATATTTTCATTGAAAAAATAAATATTCAAATAACAATGTTAGAGATTTCTGGAGTGTAACATATTTTTCGACATTAGTAAATTGAAAATCAACACAATAAACGCATCGAAAATGGTGGATATGTGGAAACGCAAATGCTTCCTAAATGTATGCTTAAATATAGAATTAGCAACGGTTTAAAGATAGCTAGTTTTTAGAAGTGTCAATTATTGATTTTAAGTCTGCTCGTTCGTTTGCGAAATAGGTAAGAAGAGTAGTTTATTGTTATATCAGGTCAGGTTAAGTTAACTTCAATGAAGTTAAGTTAAGTAAAGTTGAGTTGAGTAAAGTTAAATCAAGTAAAGTTAAATAAAGTTTAGTAAAGTTTAGAAAAGATAAGAAAAGTTAAGAAAAGTTAAGTTAAGTTAAGTTAAGTTAAATATTATATGATACAGTACAAAGTAATCTTACTTTTTTATTGTAATACAAGTTTAATTATGTGAGGTTGAAATAAGCTTAGTTAAATTAAAAGAAGTTAAGTAAATCTAAGTTAAATAAGGTTAAGTAAAATTAGGTTAGATTAAGTTAATTTAATCTAAGTAATCTTAAATTTAATCAAGCCATAATTAATTTAATCTTAGAAGGTGTGTGTAAATTAAAATCTTTTAAAGTCGTTTACTTCATGAATAATCCTGAAAAAAAATTTTTCTTCGTTGAGACATTTTTTACATGATTTACATCATTAAGAAAACAACGTACATACATATACATAAAATCATTGGTTTGCGAATTTTTAAATAATAAATAATTTGTAACTATGCGATGTAATTTTTCATCCATGCTGTAACTCAAATATCAATTTTCATCCATTCCAATATATCAAAGATATGATTATGAAGAAAAAAAATAATTTTATTGTCTTCTTTAAAAATAATGTTTACAAAAGCTGAAATCCCCAATAATCAATAATAATAGATACATAATTTTCGAATTAAATCACTAGTTAATTTTATTAGGTATGCCTAATAACCAACAAAAATGTGTGGCATGTATGAATGTTCAATTTACAAATATCCCCGCCAGCCTTGTTAATTCCTGTGCCTGCTTATTTGCACACTACGGTTTTTTGTATTTTTTCTTTTAATTTTTTTCCATTCTTAGTTTCTGTATTTATTGAAGATATACCAACGGAAAGGATATGCATTTCTTGACTATACAACAAGCCTGATGATTTTTCCTTTTGAATGAATAAGCCTTCTTTCTCATTAATTTAAGAGAAAGACAATATAGTAAATAGATAGCAAAAAAGGCAAAAAAAAAAACACAATGTGCAGCAAAACTAAAACATAAAACTAAAAGAAAATAAATTGTAAAAGTATAATGTGCAAGTACGAATTCTAACAAAGCCTTTACACAAAATAAGCAGCCGCACGAACAACAAAAATAGAAATGCGCAATTCTTAATGCTTCAAGACTAGCAAAATTGATGAATGCATTCGATGCCGAAATAAGTAACTGTCATTAGTAGCCAAGACTGAAGCAAAATAAAGAGTTGGGCAAGTGTATGGTGGGGCGCCTGACATGCATTGTACGAAATCCTTTCAAATACATTTTTTTTAGAAACGTAAAAAACATTTATTTTATTTTTTTGATAAGTAATACTTTGGCATGCGTGTGAGTGCAGTTCATTGGACTGCATTCTTCATTTGGTGAACTATGTAGCTACTTACGACAATGAGTTGTTGTTGCACTTTTCGTTGCCACAACGCGCTGCACACTTCACTTAGCCAGCTGAGGCGCAAGGATAATCCGATATTAATTGCGGCTTGTCATGTTATGCCCGGCGTTTGTATTTTTTTATTTTTATATTATTTCCTTCTTACATATATTTATACACAGCCTTTCACTCCCTTCTCCTCTTTAACGGTTCACCCACACAAATACACGCTTCGCATTGTCCTTTAACCCCGTTTCCCTTTCTAGCATTTGTTAAACTTCTGTTTCTTGGCATTTTGTACACTTTTACATTTCCTGCCATTTTTAACTATTTCATTTTTATTATTTTTTGTCTTCTGCACGTTTTCTTATTCTTATTTTATTTGCCGCCATTTCTTTGCGCTTTCTTTGTTTGGCGCGCGTGTTTTTTTTTTACGATTCGGCAACATGCTTCTATTACTTCTGTCGCATTTGTTGCTGCATTTCATTCATTATTGCATTGCCTTTTGTTGTGTATTTGATATTATTGTGCAATTCCTTTTTTTCGTCGCTTTTGTGTCTGTAGAATTTTGTTTTATATTTTATTGTTTGTTGTTTAGTGTGTGTGTGTGTGTTTGTGTGCTATCTGTGCGACCGGGTGCAAGTAATTTATTTTCGAGTATCACGCAATTGTGTGTATTATGCAAATACTTTCAAAGCAAGAAATGTACCAGCAAATGAGTAAATGATTTGGCAAAGTTAGCAGTTCTTACGTATTGTTTTATTTGCTATTCATTTGTCTTGGCTTGGATTATTGCGTTTGAGGATTAGACGCAAAAATACTTTAGAGTAACAAATATTGTTAAATACGTGAAGGTGTGGTTTTTTTTTTATTTTGAACTCCTACTAATAGAGAATTAACGTGTCTGCGTTTATACAATAATGAACTTATGTCTGACAGCAAAACATTTTTGTTTTATTCTGCCGAAAACCACTACTCGCCCGACTCGCAATGCAAGAAACGTTTGAAAACTGTTTCTGAAAAGAGTCTTAATTTGAAAATTTTTTAAGTGTTTTTCTAAGTTTCCAAAATGTTTGAAGGCTCAAAGGTTTTCTCCTACAGTCCACAAAATATGTAGTATTTTTGCTCACCTTTACATTTTTTTTTGCAAAATTTCAAGCTTCTTTCTTTCTTTTTAAATGAAGGAGTTATGGAGCAAAATGTAATATCTGAACAACCGGTTCCTTTATACGTTTAGAGCCGTCCGATCTGGCCGATTCCCACAAATGTCAAAAATTAAGGGACTAGTTTGCTTAATCGAAATACTTTTTGATAGGTCTAACTCTTATCCTTCAGGTACTTACAAACATAAGACCAAACTTAATATTCCATTTCCATGAAAGGTATACAAACTTTGAAGTTACTAGACTCTTCATCTTTGTAGCGTGGCACCAATGGCGACGAAAATATTGGCCAAGTAATGTAGGAAACACCTTCTTGTGTATCACAAGCGCTGTTATATTACCTTCAAATGCTATTAAGTGTTCATTTAATATTTCCATAGAGTTGCAATACCACATTTTCTGCTTGATGGTGAAGTTTTTGCTAGCGCTCTCTTGTATGTAGTTGCACAGACATTTTTAAAGCTTTTAGACATGCGTAAACGATAAGACAACACCATTCTTTAAAAAGAAAATCTTGTTTTTTTTTACTGAAAATAATAATGTACAATTTTATTGAGCTCAAGGCCAGTTTATGAAAGACCAACATTTATATTTACTGAAAATAAGAAAAGGACTTTGACTACGTCAAAAAGAAAAAAAGAACGCAATAAAATTGTATTCAATGTCAGTAAAATCAATTTTATACCTTAATCTGAAGTAACCTTCAGGTATCTGGTGAGATTTCTTAGACACTCTCTACTATGACGAAGCAGTCGTTCAGAGATTTTCTAGAAACGATTCGTGAGTCTTTAGGATTATCTTTAACCCTTTGGCGTATGCCGTTGGGATCAAATTACATTCTTAGAAGATTTGGCGTACACCCTTTGAACGGACCGCAGAGAGGCTGTATAGTTTGAATGGCTTAATCTGCCTGTGACAAGCTGTATCGCTAGACCCGGAATATACAGTTATATAACAGTGGCCATTTGTAACTATCTGCCAGCATCGAACCGTCTTGCAAGAGCAGAAGTGTGGTCCAAATTTTTGGACTGAACTAAAAAACTAAAAACAGAAAATATTATGAAATTGTTGCAATTCAATCTTCATTGTTATATCACACTTTTTAACAGCATTTTACATAACTTTAATGAAGATTGAATCCACTTTACTTTTTGGAAGCCAACAAATCGATTTTCCTTTCGAAAATATATAATAATAAAGAACATTGGTTTTTTTGTCTGTCACAATCCAAACCACCAAGTACAGCACTTCATTCTTCAGTTTTTCTCAATGTCAAAAGACTCTACTTTGCCTTATTCATAGCCAAATATTCATGTAGTTTTCGAAGCACTGGGCTTTTAAATGCTCAGTCCTACTTTAGATTTGTTCAAGGGATGAACTTTCATATAAAACGCACAGATCATGTCGTCGAAGTCGACGAAAAGGCGATAATTTCCCAGTTGCTGCGCAAGATTGAGTCAGGGTAACGACCAGACAGACCGCCAACTTTATGTTTGTCTTTATGAACCAAAGTTCTACTCAAAATTTAAATGTATACATGATATGTATGTACGTATGTATATCCCGTTTGTCTTTGACTGCTTGTTGAATGCTTACTTCTCAAGCTGAGGGAAATAGTTTCGGTGATACATGCTTTCCGCTAGGCTTACTCATCTTTAATGAAAATTCCGTACGAGCATATCCAACGAGCATTCAAAATATTATATTCGTCAGCGGTCGCAACGTAAATAAACTGG
The DNA here is from genome assembly GCA_963971545.1 of Philophylla caesio. Taxonomy (NCBI): domain Eukaryota; kingdom Metazoa; phylum Arthropoda; class Insecta; order Diptera; family Tephritidae; genus Philophylla; species Philophylla caesio. The sequence continues at coordinate 48,907,887 of OZ020607.1, forward strand.
TAATACTTTTTGGGGGGGGAAGCACTTTAAGCACTTCCTTTTCCTTCTCAGTTCTTCGATAGCACATCTTTAGAGTAGTTTGAAGGTAGAAATCGTGTAATCAACTAAAATATCTGTCACTTTGGTTTTAATCTACTGCTTTAGTGAATGTTCCATTAATTTTAATAAAATATATTTTAGTTGAAGAAAAATGATTTTAAATTTAAATTTTTATTTTATTTTTTATTACTACGCCCGCAGAGGTCGAGATAAGGACTTAATTTCAAATTCATGACATTGCTTTTCCCGCGCGAATACCTCAACAGAATCCAGAGTCTATTGGTATTTTTCTTACTTTCTTCATCCTCTTTGTGGCAAAATCTTCCTCGAGCAGCGCATCAATAGGATGTTGTCACCTTTGCAATTGCCGTCGCGTGCCTTGGCCTCCGACGCCAACGCAGCGACGCAGCAGAGTCATTCGTTTTCATTTCCATTATCCAGTTTGTGTGCGAGTTGGCTCCTTTATGATTGTTTTTTTTTTTCGTTTCTTTCATTTTCTTTTTGTTAGTATTGCTGTCTTACGTGCCTGCACAGCTGTAGCTTCTTCGCAAAATTCCCACAGGCGTTTTTATTCGTTTTCATTGCGTTTTTCATCTCATGCAGTGTCGCAGAGGTCAAAAGGCAAAATGTGGGAGAACAGCAGAACTGCAGACTAGTTGCAACAAAACGAAAGTAATGTAGAGTGTGCACGCCTTAGGAGAGAGACAAAACTGCTGCAGTTCAAAGAAAATTCGAGCATCCTTCTTAGCCTCTAGCTTTGAAGGACATATGAAGGAGATTTCGTTCGAGCCGCAGCGACAGCTGCAGTGATGCGTCACTGCGCCTGAAATGGCGGGCTGTGTTGCAATAGCAACAGCAACAGCAGCAGCAGCAGCTAAAATGGCTTTTTGGGACGTTTTATGGCGCACAAGATCCTATTCACTGCCATCCAACGCTTACTTACAGCAGATGCAAGTGCTTGCCGGTTAATAGTATTTGTGTGTGTGTGTGTGTGTGTGTGTGTAATGCGCTCGCACATTTTATGTCTTTCGGCAATGACTTTTGAGTGGAAAATATGAAGGCTGCGACTGCAATTCTCCGCCGATGATATCGTAAAGCATCTGGTAAGTTAGGAGCAGAATGGGTGAGTCACGGCTGTTGGCCAAATTAAAATGCATTAGCACAAGTGCGGAGTTACGTATACATACATATAGTACATATGTACATACACATATTGGCTGCTGTTGGAGTTCAAATGTCGCAGATTATGTGTTATTTTATTGATATGGGGCTATAATTTTTAACGATTACGTAAAATATAAATTAAAATAAGTATATGTGTCCGACAAGGTAGCATTCTTTGCCCAATTTTATTTATTCTCTTCATTAATGACATTGGTTCCTGTTTTAAAAATTCAAATTATTTGCTTTATGGTGATGATTTGAAGTTTTTTCGTAGTATAACCTGCGAGACTTATTCTCAACTCCTACAACAGGACTTATGTAATCTTGTCGAATGGAGTCGCAGGAATAAACTTTAATTGAATATTAATAAATGTTTCCATATGTATATTTCTAAATCTCCGGATTTTCGGCAATCGTGCTATTTTATTTTTAATCACCCACTTATTTCAGTTAAAGATTTCGTCGATCTTGGAGTTGTGTTCGATAACCGTTTTCCTTTCAGAAATCACATATGTTATGTTCTACCTAAGGTTTACAGTAATCTTGCTTTTTTACGCCGCTACTCAAAAGATTTTAAAGATCCGTATACTAGGAAACTTCTGTACAGTACCTTTGTTCGTTCAAAACTTGAGTATGCCGCTATTATATGGAATCCGATTTATAATTGCCATGCTACTCGAATTGAAAGGGTGCAACGTAAGTTCATTCGCTTTGCCCTTCAATCGATAAAATTTGAAGAGCCGCTGCCTTCATATAGTGCTCGCTGTATGTTAATAAGCTTGCAATAACTTGAGAGTAGAAGAATAATACAGTCTCTAATGTTTGTTTATAATGTAATTAATGGTTTCGTCGACTGTTCCGAACTACTCGAGCTGATCAGTTTTAATATATCCAGCAAAGTTCTTCGTTTCCAAAAACCCTTTTATCTTCATGTGGTCACAGCCAATTATTTTTCTCCTGGACCAATATTTAGAGCGCTTTAAGAGTTTAATAAAATTTCAAAGTGATTAAATATTGATTTTTCATCACCGAGATATGTTTTTAAATCAGCCATTGACGATCTGTATCGTTCGTTTTATTGCCCTTTTTTGGGAGTTTTTTTTTTATCTACGTATGAATTAGTTTTAAGAAAATTGTATATGTAAATACCTCTAGTCTGTAGGACATACCATGTCATAGACTGAATAAATTTAAACTGAAATTGAATTGAAATATATATCTTTTGCTAGGGTTTTAGCAAACTCCAGTTGAAGAGCATTTATTGGTTTCAACAAGCATTCTAGTTTTTGAAATATTGAACTGATTTTGGTGCAAAAAGTATGAGAGAATAGTCCATAAAATATATATTAGTATATATTTAATAAAACAACATAATGTATGTGTCTGTTACCTTGTTTATACGAAGCATTCTCCGAGATCGTATCGCCTTAATACACTTTATTTGTTTCTGTTTATACATTCTACTTTAAAGCGTGCTCAGCGAAACCGTATTGTAAGCTTAACAGCTGATTTGAATTTCACATCGATAAATGTAGTCGTTTATATATATATATGATCCTTCTAACCGAAGCGAGAAATAAAGTACCGATTCCAAAGTGAGTGTGAGTGAATTCACTGAAGCATTTCAAGGCGTATTCAAAATCAGTTTATACATGCGTTTCGAAGTGATTTATATTCGATAAAACCGAATTATGCTCCCGCATAAACGTAGTATATAAAATATCGATAATACCCCCATTCAAAGGCTGGCCCTACTAGATAGATATAAAATCAATTATTATATCTCCTTATTGCTGATCAGATTAGCTACTTGCTTTTTCTTTATTAGAAGCTTTAAAACGTAAAATTCTGAGTATACTCGTTGTATGTATAGATAACATTTCGATGGCAGAAAATATTTTCTTTGTTCGTAAATCTCCGCGGCCAATGATCAACGGTTTACTTAAACCGTTATGGGCCCGATACAACCAAGTTAAGTGCTTAACTTTTAAATCATACTCAACAAGTAAGCCGAAGCCCTCATACCTTTCATGAATGGAAGAATTATTTGTGCAAAATTTGAAGACTTTAGCAGATTAAATGATATCTGAACTATCGGTTGTATGGCAGCGATATGTTATATTTATCCGATCCTAATGTTTTGCACTACTTATATAGTTCTAATAATAATTATTATTTGTGAAAAATTTCAAGACTTGAAATGCTTAAATAGAGTGGGTTTCGTGCTAAATGGAATGTCTGAACAATCGGTTGTATGGGAGCTATATGTTATATTTGTTTGATTTATATGACTTTCACAAATTTTGAAGTTACTAGACTCTACTTCTTTGTAGCGTAGCACCTATTGCCACGAAAATATCGGCCAAGTAATGTAAGAAACACCTTCTTGACAATCACAAGCGCTGGCGTATTACCTTCAAATAGTTTACACGGATTCGTCTAATGTCAGTTTAGCTTATTAATAAACCATTCTTGCCCCAATTTACACGGCTCAATTATTTTTAATCACAATTTGCAATTTTTGATACTTTCTTTTTCTGTTCTGTGTTTGCATTTAACTTCTTTCACTTTTATTCATGCTTTCAGATTTTTCAACACAACAAATATTGACAAAATAGAAGAAATATTACACTTTTGACACCGGAATCTTTACCAATAAATCGCCAGCTGCTCTCTGGGGCGGTCTGATTAAAATTAGCGGCGGTTAGCTACAATTTACCACTCACATAGTATGTATGTATGTAACGCGTGGTCTTAACCGGCGATATGAGTTCCGATTAGCGTTTAACATGAAATGGTGCAAATAGTTCTTAGTAGTGGCTCTATAAGATAACGATGAATTTTAGTTCTAATATAATTTTTTAAGTAATATGAAAATATATTATAGAAAGATAGCAAATATAAGCTGAGATAAAGAAATTGCGTAGGTTTCAACGAACTCTTAACTATTTCAACAAAGTACTTTTCTCGCCACCAGAGGAATTTGCATATTTGATATTTACGCGCTGGCATCTGTCATAGTGCTTGACTTCAGCCACAGCTGGCAGTTGACATTCTGCGCCGAATAGCACCTCATTTCGATTGTCGTTACAAAAATAAAAATTTGCTTCAGCAACAAATTAACAACGAAATTCGCATGGGAAAATTTGCAAAATCCGCACGCACGAAAATACTCGTGTATGATGTGTATGTTGTATGTTGTATGAAGTAGAAGTATGGTAGGCTCTCTAGAAAGAGGGGAGTAGGCAATAAAGCCTCTTTGTTGAGGGCACTAACCGCTGGTTGACTCAGTAACACAAGCTTTGCTTCTTTATGTGCGCTGCCTTTAACGACCGGCAAATATTGCGTGCTGCTGCTGCCGATTCCGTTCATCATCATATCTCCGTTGAGATGAAGCATCCAGCATCAGCGGGGTGGGGTCTAACTTACTAAGTCGTTTTTTTTTTTACATTTTCTGCTTAGTTTTCTAAAGCTTTGTATAAATTTAGTGTTAATCATTTCTTGTTTGTGCTTTTAATTCTACGCGTCTTGCATAATTTGCAAATTTACAAAGTTCAATCGTTCCGCTTCACGCGCTAACCGAAGCCTATCAATTGAGCGTTTGTTGGCTATTGGTCACATTGTGAAGCGGAGCATGGAGTAAATGACCGAATTTGCAAATTTTCCCAGCTTTTGACCCAAATTTGTGCTGTCAACAGTGCGGCGGAACATTGGCATTTAATTTGCTGGGGTTTTATATCTATTTTGTTTTTTTTTCGGGCGCGATGCCCCGGCGTGCAGATTAATTGACTTTCGTCTTTTGGTGGAACGTGTTTCGCGTACGCATGTGCAGACTTACATATATTAATGTACATATATATATGTACATATGTATGTACCTGTTCAATTGCATACTCGTGTATAGAAAACTAAAGTGATTATTTTTGCAGCACCAGGCAGGGTATATCATACACAAGAAATAGATAAAACTTGTTCACACTTTTATCATATTTTTCTGACAACACTGATAATGTTGTTCTAGCTAGCTAGGATAGCGACGTGATCCCGATATTGGGGGGCACCCTGCCTCTTTCTAAATGCTCTTTATACCTTTCATGAGTATAAAATGGTATATTATTCGTGGTCCAATGTTTGTAAGCTCCTGAAGGGAATAGGGTTAGATCCTTCGAAAAGTAATTGATCCGGATGTTGAGCCTGTTTGAACACAAATGAGACCCTCACAACATATAGCTTCCATGTAACCGGTGGAAAAGTAATATTAGCCTGGAACGCTATATGACAAATCGCGAGATATACATAGGCAGCCGTTACAAATGTCAAATGCTGAAACTGTATAGATATTGTACAATTTATGGGCTACCAATTGAAGACGTAAAGAGGTTTAGCAATAATAATAATAATCCCAACGGTTTTATACCTCCATACCCGCCCGACCGACGCGAGGGGCGCATCCGCATGACGCACGGATATATAAAAAAAAAAAATTTGTTTTTTCATATATGTTGCGCCGAGTCATGAAAGGCAGAGGTTTGTTAAGTGTCGAGATCTAAAACTGTTCAGCTACAGAACAAATGCTCATCAGCTGATCGAATAGTAATATATGTATATGTATGTATGTATTAATTATTGAGAGAATTGAGTATAGTTTTCTTTATGTAAAAAAGTGAGTCTGAAATATCAAAAGAACATGATTATGTTTTTTTGAAATTTTCCCATAAGCCGCAAAAAGCTGCATGCTTTTGATTCCATACCATAGACGCATTTTTCCAAATCGGTTTTACTGAGAGGTAAAGTAAACCAAGAACAGGGATCGTTGAGCACTTCAGCCCTGCACTTAATAAAAGTCAGAATAGTTTGCTTTAATGGCCCAGAGTTTAAAAGAAATGTATGGTGAAAAAAACATACATACGTACTTGGAAAATTTTTATTAACTTAAATACATGTTTATAAGCTTATTTAATAATAATGACGATGAATTTTGAAGTATAGCAGATGAAACTCGTATGTATGAGCACTACTGTTGTGTATTTTATTATTTTATTCCAGCAAAATGAACCATAAACCTTCAGCCTTTTTCTAAAACTTAAAATTTCCTTTAGTTTGATAGTTTCCACATTTAAATATGTTTTCTTTGGTCACCAATCGAACCCGAATATCTCGGGATGACCCCGAATAGTACTTCTTCTTCCGAACATATTTATTAACTCTGTACCTCGTAAGAGGAAAATAAGGAAGTGAAGTTATAAAAAAATATAAAATTTTATTAAGCATAAGCAAACGTAACCAAAAGCACGAAGTGATCGATAGGTACTCCGACGAAAAAGCAAACATTTTACCAGATGTACCATCACTAATGGCAACGGCAATCCAAGTTCATATGAAAGGAACACGCTTACGAATTTAATTTTGCGAATCTCTGTAGAAAAAATTATTTTTAGCTGCGATGGTTAAAGTTCATTAGCAAACATATTACTCACCTATTAACATGTGTCTAATTTTTTATTCGCAATTCGACGCCCAAAACAATAGGCGTTTCAATTTACCGTCTTCCGCAATTCGCATTAAATCATTTATTTTCTATTTTAATAGGTTAATCTTTTGTTATATTTTTTTTTGCATTATCTAGCGTGAAATTTGCAAACTTTTAACTAATAAAAGGTGTAACTAAATAATAAAATACATAGGTAAAAGACAATAAAGCTCATTATAGGTTATTAGCCTGCGCACATATCAATGTGTACATATGTACATATCTACATTCTTAAATGTATAAGTATGCATTTATTAGATATGGGATTTACATATGTATGTATGAATTTTCGATAAAATATTGAGCTTGTTTTTAGTCGTACTGTAATATATAGATATATATAAACATATATTTACAAACAAGAGTGTACGAGAAGGAATTGAATTCTGTTTAAGTGTATATTAAAGCTCGTGGATTTTATGATTTGTAAATGCTAATTAATGTTATCGAAAACTCTTAGAACTTGTTTCAACCACTATTCGACGAACTGATCTTAAACTTTATGGGCTGACTTAAAAGCAACCTTTTTTGCTTTCTCAAAACTCCACTAAAAAATTAAAATACTTTAATTAAAATTTAATCAGTTAATCACGCCTAGCAGCTTAAATAAAGTTCAACAGCACCTTAATCAAATCGATACAGCCAAATTGCAGTTCGCGAAAAAAGTTTGCATAATTTTTGAAATACGAGACGTTACGTTCATACTTAAAGTAAAATTTTCGTATCGTTAAATTACTTGTTTTAATCTTCGATAAAATATAAAACTCTCTGGGGGACAACAACCAGCTTCTTTGTGGGTGATTCACGCCCACCTAAAGATATTTGAGGGTTTGATGGAATAGAAGCAGGTGGAATTGATTGAGGTGGCAATGGCACCACTTCATGGGAATCAACCCGTAGCTCGCCTTGGTCAGTAGTGTTTTTTAAGGCAGAAGCTCGAGTGCAGATAGCTCTTGACACTCAGTCTGAGGGGATGGATATAAAAGATTTATAATCTCAGTTGATTGAGGCTGTGGCACTAAATTTTGTTCAGCTTTTTCATTAAGATTGAGATTGGGAACGATTTCCATAGACGGACTTTTGGTTCGCTTGTGCTTGTTTTCCCTGCCTGATTCAGATGCTTGGCTATCCAAGCACTTAAATGATTTGAACGTGCTTTCATAAAGCTTGAATTTATCAGTAAGCGCGAGGAGGTCTCTACCGATTTCAAAAAGCCATTTCTAGTTTGCCTAAAAAATTTATAAAGTTCAATCTCAGTTGATCTGCATTTTAAATCAAGACCAACGAATGCCAATGCCTTCATTAATTAAGTCTATGACTCTACCAATCAATTCGGCACACTTGATATGGGCAACTCCATCGCACAACCAGCATGCAATATAACGTTACTCATTATCAGTTTTTTTTTAATTTACAATTATCGAAAATACACGACATAATTCAAAAAATTAAGTAAAAAATGATAAAATGAAGTAAAGAATTAGATAAAATGTGTTGATAAAAGAAAGTAACAGGTTTCAAAGGAATGTAGTTCAATTATAGAATGTTTGTAGTTTGAGAGCTATCTATGTAAGAAACAGTTTTAGAGTCACAGTATTAGACACCCAAAAAAACAAGCCGCAAACAGCTGTTTCAAGTATGTAATATAAAAGAGTAAATGTAAAGTAAAAGAGTAAAGAAAAAGCGCACAAGCCAAAACACAGTCAAAAGAAAATCAGCAATAATATTAATGTTACAATAACAATGTTAAGCAACTAATGACTCGGCAAAAGATGTATAGAGATGTTAAATTAAAATTAAAGAAAATCTATACAAAATCACTCAACTAATATTTTACTTAGCTTTAAATGCGCACAATGAAGTCTCACAACATTTAATCACAATTTTGATAATCAATATTTCAAATAAACAACCAAATATTTAATGAAAATAAGAGCACAGTAAACACACAGCTTGACAGATTGACTTAAAAATTGTAACATCTTCTCTTACTTATAGACTTTAATAGGTCTATTCTAGCAAGGTAATAAAATTAACTGGGGTATTAAAACTTACCATTTAGTAAATTTATAATATAAATATAATATTTCGTATTCGACGCTGAATGTAACTAGGAAAATTTTGTAACATGTGAAAGAGAGGTAATAAAAAGCAGCTATATAGATTTGTTTTGTTAATTTAATAGAAAACCGAAAGCGAAAATGTGCATTCAATATTAAAGTATAGTAATAAATAGCAAGACAAAATGTTTATTCACATTTATACGTTTTCTGAAAAAAAAAATTGTTGCTTTCATTGATTTATGTACATACATATGTTTATTAACGTTTTTTAAGTCAAATTTAATACCTCTCATTGTCAAAATGTGAGATGTAGCCACTGTTTCGAAACACTTTGTAACCATTGGAATACCAAATTTAAGTTCGGGTGTTATAAATACGTAACAAGATTTACTTTACCAGTAACAATGAGAATAGGCCTTTAATTATCCCATCGTTAGGCAACAACTGTGTCGTATTGTTCTTATTTCATTATAGTTGAACTGCAACTTTTCAAACAGTATTTTGGAGAAGCACAAATGTATTTCAAAAATGGCCAAATGAAATTCCATGTAGACATCTTTCTCTAAACTTGAGCGAAATCCGGAAAATATGGTCTCCCGCATTGTTGGGTTAAGTTAAAGTGGAACCCGGGTTCATTGCGATATACAATGCGGTTCCAGCAACTCCCTCTAAAAAAATTTAAAAAAAATCCTAAGTGTGGAGTAAGTACAGATCTTCACATGAATGAAGTCAATGTGTACCAATGTAGTGCATACATTTTTGATGAAAATACATATGTCCCAGATTCCCCCAGTTACTCTCTTGCCACTGTAAAGGGCGACTGAAATGTCCTTTTCGCGTCCATTTGTGTTCTGCATTCAGTTATAATTCCTGACCTATACTACGCCTAGACAATTATTAAATACCCTAAACACTTATGCTGTACCTCCAAGCAGTTGCAGTTGCAGAACCGTAACCGAAAGTCTCCTTGTGAATAAAATGCGGTCAATTTTGATTGAGGGTTCTTATAGCCATTTTAACAGTATATTTTATATAAAGTATGTATTCTTCCCTGCTGGGTACCCCTGTTAATGAACCTGGATGACGAAACCAGCTCACAAGCTAAGCTTACACCAAGCAGTTTTTCCACGACTGATACAATTGACGCCATAACAACTTTGTTGAAATTCTCAACTATCTTTTGAAATGCATTAAAAACCAATTCTGGTAATCATTGTAGTCGTACTTAAAATATGAAATTCAGATGTCGTACATATGCAGACATATATACATATAAACGAGTCAGTAAGCGCTGAATTACACACTATCACATCAAATTTATATTATTACTCGTATAACCAAAGTCTTTGTTATTCCGCAAGTTGTACGCTGTCTATTTCTAACGAATTCTATTTTTCGTTTTATTGCGCACATTTCCATTTACAAAAAATAACGGCTTCTACAACCATACGAATATCAAAATATCCAGCCGAGCAAATGACCTACGCGGCATGAAACGTAGAACTTTGGCAGACATCAAACAGACGTTCAATGTCCTGCTCACCTGCCACCCGCCAAGAAAGGGCACACACACACACGCACACAAGTGCAAACGCATGAAAAAGCTAGCTCAGTGAACCGCAGAGAAACCCGCACACCAGAACATTTGACAATGGCACTGTGTATGTATGTACATACACAAATACAAATATATGTACGAGTACATTCGGGCTGGTTGCGTCACGGCGCCAGCTAATAAAATGGTAACGCATTTTTATTAAAACAAAAATACACGCACATATACATACAAATGTACATATATACATACATACATACTTTTATGGACATTTATCTTTGTATATTTGGCTTTTTTATACACAAAATTGTACGAATAAACTTGAATAAGATACCTACAAAGAAATATCCTGCAGGACATTTGATGTGCCATAAGCTTCGGTTTCAACGACAGGCGGCAAAAATAAAGCAACAAGCGACAGCGACAGTCACGCAGCGCCGAAAGGACATTGACTTTTTACGAAAATAAATACATATTCAGACATATATTTCTTTATTTTTTTTGCAAAACTTTGCTTAACCGATTTCGTAAAATGTCTACAGGCACGTGCGCCGACTCGTCTTGATGGCGTTGCCACTTTTGTTGTTGCTGCTGGCGTTAGTATATGTAGATTTAAGTATTTTATTCACACAATCAGCTGAGCAAAGGCTCGAAGGCAACGTCCGTCGCCGGCACGTGCGTAAGTAAAAGTATAAATGCAACGCAATTTGTTTTCTGTATGAAGCAAGTGAGGTTAAATAGACATCGATGCGTTCTTTATGTGCTCAATCAATCCATGCCAGAATCAAAATGTTTAAGTTTGTTAGAATTTCAAAAAAATTAAACAAGAAAGACTAGCGTATTAGAATTATGGTTTCAACTGAATGCGTTCCATTTCCATTTCGGAATGGTAAAATAGCAAATATTTCTTGCCGAAAGTGGCGGATTTTATTTTAAATAAACATACATATGTGCATTAATTTATATTTATTGTCATAGCGCTTTGCCGAAATAATTTGCTAGATGTCTCTCCGATGTTAACTTCTACGTCAAAAAATATGCCGGAAATAAATAATTTTAAGCAAATGGGCAATTTTCCTCTAAATATTGTCGAACAATTTTAGACGTAGTTATCATGATGCACATGCGATAAGTTTGTTATTGAGGTAGGTATAGGGGCTTTAAAAACATTTTACAATAGTTTGCGTATTTCATAACCGATTTAAATACAAATTTTCGGCATACTTTAAAGAGCAATAGCATTGACAACTGTCAACTCTTAACTTTTCGCGTATTCGTTGAAATATTATTTTCTCTTCATTCTCTTACAAAAACTCACATAATTCAAAGTTTAAAATTGTATACATATAAAATACTTAATAGTTAAACAAATTATCATATTGATTTTAAACTATTTTCTCAAACCCTTTTCACAATTTTCGAGTATGCAGTTTTGTGGCCCATTGAATTTTAATCGGCTAAAAACTTTCAAGCGGCTAAAATCTTCTGTCGATTTTGAGGTTTTTGGTCAGGATTTGTTCAAGCGGACCAAATTTTTTTATGGAAAAACCAAATTAAACTAGATTTTCATGACACCTTCTGATACAAAATTTTAGACAATTTTATGAATTTGTTTAATTATTATACATTTTGTTTTAAGTTTCAATTTGATTTTGTGTGATTTCGCTATTGCAATTAAAAATCTTGAAATAAATTAAAAACAACATTTTTTTGAATTATTTAGTTTTGCTTTATTTAATTTTTTTAATATTAATTTTTATTTCATTTAATTTTTTTATTATAGTTTATTTTCAGTGGAGAATAACAGAAATTCACACAGCAACAGCAACAGCTAACTCAACATACGACAAGGTTGCTTTGCCAAAGGTTCAATCCTCGGTCGGTGTAGAGGGAAAAAAGATGAGGATAAATATAGCCGAAATACACAATAGCTACAACATCTATTAAAAGAATTCTCAAAAGAAAAGACTATAAGCTGACCTTAAACTCGATAAGAAAAAGGTAATAAAAAAGCTATAATGTAAAAGAAATGTTAGGCATAATATTTTTGGTCAAGTTACTGACAGGCTTGACGTCTTGCCCACCTCTTCTGGCCGAAGTGAAGTGGAACGTTCTTTTCCGAATTTTCAGGCATTTCCGGCCTCTTTTTCTGAAACCATGCAAAAATAATTTCAAATTAAAGAAGCCACTCTGTAGTTTATGCCAGGACTTTAACTTTCACTCCGGTTCGTTTGTTATTTCCGAATCACTTTTTTACATTAAGAATACTATACTTTGTACTCTCAATAGATGATGGATTACATGCACAATTACGCTTTAAAACAATTTTTACTATCCAAAATAATTTTTATTTTGTAGCTGATTAGTTTTAGTATCTCTACACCCAAAAGATCTGAATGTTTTGTAATATGTTCAAACAGGTCAATTAGTCGAGGCAATTAAGATGTAAATTGACTCATCGTGTTTGGTGTTCAAACATACTTAATTAAGCTTAAACAATTAATTTTTGACAGATGTATTTTAGGTGTTTCGATATTGTTTGTGAAAACTTCTGCGTGAAGAAAATGGATAAGAACTTAACTTTTAAAGGCATTTTCGAACCGGTAATCTCTTTTCTGGGAGGTCAATTGCACCTGCAATGTTTACCATTTTTTTAAAACCCGTTTTCGTATATTCAGATTTCATGTCAAATTTCAATAAATTTACCGTCGGTTTAATTTAAAAATGTACTTATATTTCCGAAATTATTTTCTGTCATTTATTTTGTTGTCATTTTGTTGTCATTTCGTTTTCTTATATTATAATTAATCACCAATTGGGGCAATTTGTTAACTGCTCTGTTATATGGTAAATTGCGGACAACTGAAATTCCGCAATTAGGGCCCTGTCTGCACATGGTATTATCTTTTATATTAATTGTTTTAACCATTTTTTGATTTATGTACATATTTTTGCTACAAGTATCTAAAGAAATTTAATTTGTTTCTAAAATAGCATAGAAGTTACAAAAAAGTGAAGGCATAAAGACGTGAGACCTTAATCATAATCCAGTTAAAGTCGATTACAAAGTTAGCATCAGCTTTTTTGACAGATATCTCATCGAAAAGAATGTCAAAAAGCTGCTACTAACCTTAAACTACTTTTGCTACTAATGCCATTCGCATTTGGCTTTTGCAAGTACGAGTATGTACATAAATGTGTGTATCCATGTACGTACATATGTACATACATATATCTCTTTGGCACCTAAGGGGTAAACACCCCATCTGTCACGCACTTAAGCCCATCTCTTCTCTTTACCATGGCCATGTATTTATTTTAATTTTAATCACTCGCCCCTGCATTTATCTACACAATTCAATATTCATTTAGGTTCAACGAACTTCAATTTATCGAGCAAATTTTCTTTGTTTAACAAAAACGCCAATGCAACGCCGCTTGATTACGCCTACAATGCTTTCATGTGGTCCTTACATACACACATACATATTTCACCTAGCCTCTTACAGCAAGCGTGTAAATGGGTGTGTATTTACAAGCGTACAGTAAATATTTATGTACGGCGATGCGTTAATCGCTCCATGGCCTTTAACAATAGCAAAGTGAATGCACTTAATGCCACACATTTTTGTTTTCTTAGCTTACAGGATAATGCACCTTTCAATTTTTTTTTATCGGAAGCATTACACGTGTGTTAGAGTTTCAGTTAAATTTGAAAAAAAAAAAAACTTCTACATATTAGGTAACTAAGTTTAAAGGCATGTATGTAAATATGTAAATATATATCAAATATTTAAATACGTACATTTCAACATGTACGAGTGATTACAAACATACATACATATTATATAATTCTGTGAAATAAACACCCAGGATAAGCACGCAAATATGTAACGCAACAGAAATATAAAAACACGATAAATATTGACAGTGGGTAATTTCTACAAACCTGTAAATGCAAAAAAGAGTGGTAACTATTTTTGGTTACAAAACATTTATGAAAATTACTTGGCACTGACTAAGTATTTTTTATTATCCAATTTTTTTAAATAATATTTACTTTTCTTTTCTGGCTAAATATTGGTTTCGTTATGAATTTTGAGTGGAAATGATGATAATAAGCTAATTTTTGATTACAAAGAGGATGCAATATCTTTACAACATTAAATTCAAACCCTTTGTTAATTATATGTCTGTAGGTTAATTATTAACTCGGCTTTCATACATACAAATACATACTAAATATTGCACACCTACATATTGACAAATTCGGACAAAATATTTTATAAGTAAGTAACTCCCGATAGTCGCGATTGGCTTGGCTCAGCGATTTTGAGCTTTTGTTTTAAGAAAAATTTTAATCTTTCTTTTAAAATATAAAAAAGAAAAGCATGAAAGCTCCATTTAATTAGAAAACATTTATATTTTAGGATTTCTGTTGAATACGGGATGCAGCTTATAAATGCTGCTTTTCAGAAGATATATCCCTTTGCCGCTATTTTCTTAATTAGTGATCCGAAAATATCAAAACGCCAATTTTTTAAGATTATTTTGTACAAAATAACGGTAAAGTCAAAAAAATTTAAATTACATTTTTTTTTGGTAGTTGATGTTAACTCTCAAATACATATTTTTTGTTCCCATTTTGAAATTTTTGGTTTCTAAATTAGCTTTTCTTTATTTTTAGGTTTGTATTTTATGCTTATTCTCTTTTATCCAAATAAACAAAAAATAAACTTCGAAGTACAGTCAGCAAATATTACAGTACAGCTATATTAAATTAGAAAAGGAAAACCGAGTAAACGTAAGTCAAAAATGACACTTAAATTCAAAAGAAAATCCAGTGGCGTAGCCAAAAATTAGTTGTTAAACTCTAAATTGTTTTTATCGTTTCAAAATTTTTCGTTTATTTATTTTTTATTTTAAATTATAGTTCATTTGACAAAAACTATATGCTTTTAAATTATATACTATGTGCAAAAATTAGAAATCTTCATCAAAAAAATGAACAAACGAATTCCAAATGAACGACATTGCGAATATTGTAAAATTATCACTTCCGTTTTGAGTTTAGCCAACATAATGTTTTTTCTCTTTAGTTGAATAGTCAATGATTAAATTTTTACTCACTGAAAATGGAAATTTATGAATTAAACATTCACATATAAAAAATTGCTTATCAATGCAAATCAAATCGTTTTTGTTTGATTTCCAAGGAGCTACAAAATAAAATTTTAATAATTCATCAGCACACTTTATTTTGTATGAGTAAACTTCGTCAAAAAAGGGTATAAGCTCCCCACAGTGAAGCAACCCTCTTCAAATTTATTTATTGGCGCAACTGCAGATATGTCAAATATGTAAAACTTGCGCATGCGCACAACGTACATTTACACTAAAACTATCTCCCTTTGATTGCTGAATTTTTACATATTGCGCAGATAGGTTACTGCCAATATATGAGTATTATATATGTGCCAAGGCGAATTGATATGTGCTTTTAAGCTATTTTATTTTTTTAATTTTTTTTTTGTTACCTTTTATATTTTTTTTTTTGTTTGGTTTGCCTTTATGCATTTATCAAACAATATCTTTATAATATGTAATGTAATATGGTAATATATAAATAATAGTCTTTATTTTTACTGTGTGAAAATATACACTATTGCAGTCATTTCATCTCAGGAATGAGAAAATATTTACAAGATTTCTACAATGGAGCTGGGAGCAAAAATACGTGACGCAATAGGATAGGAGAGCAAAGAAGGAATTGTAAAAAAGAAGAGGAAGACCCAAACGGCAACCATTGTGCTATGTAAAAATATGCTATGCAAAATTTAGCACGTTTATTCAATTACGCAAACTCATGTCCTGACTGAAAAAAAATCAACCGTAAAATATGAATGATTTACATGAATTTTTAATCATAATAAGCTCATACTACTCGCCTTATTATTCATGAAAACACTATCACTACGTCATCGAATGTGTAGATTAAATAGAGAAACAGCGGACTAGCGGTTCTCGGATGTCGCATCCCTTGTTTCACTGGACCGTGATTTCATCTCATATATGTATGTATGTATATGTACATACATACGTATGTGCCACACAGTCACCCGACCAATGTGATTTATGAGTTCGAGGCATTTGTACGATATCGTAAACTTTTTTTAAGAGTAGTTTATTTTTTTTTTAACCGATATCTTTTATAAAAAAGTGAATAGAGGTTAAAAATGAACTTTGAATTTTCTAATCTTGGTCGATAGAACGAATTTGTAAGATGATAAACAGCAATAGCAGTAAAAACGAAAATTTTGCTCAAAGGGTCTAGGAAAAATGCAAGAGTATAAAGAAAGTACTCTAATTAGTTTTTATATAGTCTTTATTTAGAATAAATAAATACTCGTATATTTCACAACGTTTCACAAAAAATATCTTAAGCCATAGAACATCATAAAAAAAAAAACTGTACGATATATGCAAATGCTGACAAAGGGTTTAAGATTACATATTCTTATACAATTAAAGTATAGAACATTATCAGACAAATGATATACAAATCTAAGTTTCAAACCTTAAAAATTATTTATAATAGTTTAAAAAAAATCATTATACATAAATGAAATTTTGTTTCATTCTTTTCTTAATCATGTTTGTATGCAGTTTTGTTGCTAATGAAATTTTAGTAAATACTTTTCTAGCGGCAAACTTAATTTTTGCAATTCGCCAATTTCGCTGTCATTTCATCTAATTTGCGCTGCTGTGCCACCTGACAAGTTCAATGACCGTTTTCGTACACAAAATGAAACAATAAAAAAAACACAAGCAGCGACACCGACAAGTTAAAGATGATGACGACGCCTCCAACGACTTCAACTGCGTCAAGGGAACCCAGTGCGGAATGACAACAAAAAAAAATTTCGAAAACAGTAAAGAAGTTTGGGCAAAAAATAATGAGTAAGTACATATCTACATACTTGTGTATTCATATGTATGTACCTACTAGTATGTATGAATGCATGTATGAGTATGAGTAAATGTGTACATATTATTTATTTATATGTGTGTACGTACGTGTGTGTGTACTACCTATAATGCGCTGTCGAAAATGCACGTAAAATGCAAACGGCTAAGCAAAAAAAAAAGAAATCAACATAACGAAAATAACAAGGCGGCGAACCAAAAAAAGATTAAGTTGTGACAGTGTTGTCGCCGTAGACGCGTTTAAGGATAAGCCAACGCCAACACCAAAATCGGGTTGGAACGAACTTCGAAGTTCTGAACGTGTATCGTTGTGCCTGCTCCTTTGCTGGTGTCCTTTTTTGTGCTTTCGGCGTTGCTTTTGCCGTTATGTTATTGACTCGCCCGTGACGCTGCGGTTGAGTGTCTTCCTTCGGTGCACTGACACAAGTGTCCGAGAGTGTGTGCGCGTTAAGGCTGCATGTGTGCACGCCTAGATACATACATTTATATTTTTTCTAAAGTATTTTTACTCTTAGCTATACTTTGATACCTGTGTACTCGTACATAGAGTACAAATAAT
The DNA here is from genome assembly GCA_963971545.1 of Philophylla caesio. Classification (NCBI taxonomy): domain Eukaryota; kingdom Metazoa; phylum Arthropoda; class Insecta; order Diptera; family Tephritidae; genus Philophylla; species Philophylla caesio. The sequence continues at coordinate 48,925,784 of OZ020607.1, forward strand.
AATTTCATTCATATGTACAATATATTTGTAGCCAACATCTTTGCGTTAGGTTTGCTCTGTGTTTTATTTGCATTTATAGTACCTGCATGCGTACATATGAGTGTATGTATGTATGTATTTCAATATATTGATTGTTTTTGTCCTTTGCGTGCACTTTGTTGTATGTTACACATTTTATTTTATTTCTAGAATTAATTTTTACAAAGTTATTTTCGTTTTTCATTGCTTAGTCACTTGGTGACACCTGAGTAGTTGATACATTTCTTGAAGCCAAACTCTGCATACATACATACATATGTACATCCATACAAACCCCCATTACTTTTCCTATTGAAACTACTCAAGTCTTTTTGATTTTTGTCTAGATTTTACGGTCGTTTTAACTTATTAATATCGTTGCCTACCGACTTGGCCACGTAAAGATTTTTCCATGTTTGCTGTATAGCATACATATTTGGAGAAATTTAATTCAAATTAAAATAACAAAGGATTTGGTTGCACGATTCTTTCACGTCTATCTTGGCACTTAGAAATTTAAAAGCTTAAATCTCTACGTCACCAGGTTACTATGCGAAGTTGTTGCTTTGACTTAACGCTTTTAAAGTTAATTATGAATTACTCGTATTATTAAAGCAAGGCTTCACACTGTGTTTAAATAAACTTACGATGAGGCCCATATAGCGATTAATCTTCTGACATGGGTTTGGTGGATTTCAAGGAATCCGATTCTTTGCGACTTTGATAACTTTTGAGTGCTACTTTCGTACACTGATACGTTACACCAAATTAACTGTATTTTAAGTGAGTGCACAAGTGCAAAATATTTCAGTTTTTTCGTTGCCACGATTTTCACATTAACCCCAATCCTTGTTGAGTAAAACTTTAAAAACGGAATACTTGCAAAAATGCCATTTGCTAAATAGCCATTACAAGGAAATTAATAAATTCAAATATTATTGAGATCAATCCGTACATTAAACGTTAGCTTGTATCAATTACAACCAGGGGTCGAGAGCAAAAGGTATGAAACTAAACGTAGTTCTCGTAGAACGCTAAAATACGACAAAAACTTGTCGAAAACGTGGTCAAAGGAAAACCGTTCCCGAATGGAACAAAATGCGAACACTTTTTTCAAGAACGTTTGCTAAAAGGACAAATTTTGTAAAAGCAACGATTTCTCAAAGAACAAATTAGGATTAAAAATGTCAGCAGCCTCAAAAAACGAATTGTGTGCAAAACTCTTAGGAACGTCCTCTCGAAACCATAAACTGGCCTTGAGCTCAATAAAATTGTAAAGTATTAACATTTTTAGAACATTTTTAATAGTTTTGTTCCTCAGTTTGTTAATTTTGAGAACGTTTCCCATCTTTATTTTCTGTTCTTATTTTGTTAATTTTAAGAAGATTCCCGAAAGTTTCTTTCCTTTTCTGTGCCGCATATAACAAAAACGTTTACCGATGCCCAACGGTTTAAGTTTTTTGATGATAAGCTTTTAATGACAGACTTACACTCAGAGGTTGGATCCCACTATTGGTAGCAATTTATTCTTGGAATTTTTAGATTTTACTTACATCGGCTGATAATCGATCCTATATACACAAAGTTATACCGAGTTATAGTTACACACGGCCAAAGCTTGCCGAATTTTATTTAAATATATATTAAACACTGAAAAACTCGTTGTAGTGATCATGTTGGTCTGGATTTTGTGAGCCTGTATCCTTATTTTCCTTTACTTAAAAACATGGCGATACGCCAAGCAAAATGTTCGCTAACTTAGAACTATTAGCATCAATTACTAGTGTTGACATTGATCTATTGAGGCATTTTCATATGTATATGGTAATACGGATGTTGATTTCGTGCGAGCTTCGTATCAACTTTAAAAATTTTAATGACTACTGTATAGAGACAGACTGTCGATTTATATTTCAAAAAGTATGATTTCTATCTAATGTCGACAACAGTCCACACAATTTTAGTTTAGCGTCTCTAGGACCACTTGGCTGCCTCAGAAGCAAAAAATAAGTTTTACAAGTTTTAAGAAAACGAATTGCTCGTGCGTGGAAAAATGCGCAAAGTAACAATATTGTCAGTGTGTTCAATAGATCTATGGATTATTCTGATCATTTATACTCAAGTATCTCTTAAATAATAGCGCAAAAGCATTCATATATCAACCAGAGGATTTCAATGAACGAAGTTACTCATGTTTTTAAGCTGCCAGCTGTTCCCAACAATTTAGACGTGGCTTCTACGCCGCGTCATGAAGTCGATGATTGAATTCGAACGACGATATGGAGATGATGTCTGAATATTCTTTTGAGTTAGAAGTTGATGAAAATGATTTGGAATAATGTAATAAGGGGATTCACAAGGTGTCGTAAAATGTCGTAAAGTTATAAGGTCATAACAAATTTTCGGTAGTTGAAATTTTTTTTTTGTGTTTGTTGCATTGCACAGAAAAAGTAAGTAAAATAACATAACTTGGAATTTTTCAAATTACATGACTTTACGACAATACGACACTTTACGACACCTTATGAATCCCCTAATTGTTATAATGTATTACCTTTCAAAAATATCACACTTGCATATTATAAATCCGTTTGTGTTTGCCTGAAATGTAACCTAGATAGGCTCCAATCCGCAACGACGCCTGATTGTGTGTGTTTCGGCGAAAAACCTTAAACAGTCGGAAAGTTCAAAATTCCAAACTGCTCGTTCATTGGGTCCAGCGATCAATCTGGGTGCACCACATGACGGTTGGAACGGCCTAGGTTTCAATCCGTTGTGATGCATTAGGGTACAATTTTGTGTGTCCTCTTACTACGCCTCATATGGTACTGGAAAAGTCGATTGCTTGCAGAGCATTGTTTATACATATCTACTCGTATATACATAAATCTATATATATAAAAAAAAGTGTCCGAATCGATGTAATCCCATAACTCGAGAGCGGCTGAACCGATTTTGATGATTTGTACTTTGATGGAAAGGTATTTTCTCAGTACGGGTTTAAAAAAAAAAAAGAAAAAAAATGGAAAAAAGGTCAAACATTTGATGCGCATATCAACGTGGAGGACTATAATTCGATTAAAGCAATCAAACACGTTTGCAAGTATATTACAAAAGGTAGTGATATGGCTGCGTTTGCTGTTCCGGATCCAAATACCGATGATGAAGTAACGCGGTATCAAATTGGAAGATATGTTAGTTGCTGAAAGACCACCAGCACGAACATTGCTCTACTGTCAGATGCCGCGTTATTACACTTGGAATGCTTCATCGAAAAAGTTTCAACGGCGAAAGCAAGGCGAGCGAGTTCCGAATTATCCAGATGTATTCTCAACAGATGCCATCGGTCGTATTTACACAGTGCATCCATCTAGATATGCAGAATGTTTCTATTTGCGATTACTGTTGGTGAATGTTCGTGGGCCAACTTCATTCGAGTCACTTCGAACCGTCGATGGAGTACTCTGTCCTACATATCGTGATGCCTGTGAACGTTTGCAATTGCTGGAGAATGATACACATTGGGATATGAATCTTGCTGATACAATTATGTGCGCACCTGCAAATCAAATACGTTCATTGTTTACAATCATAATTTCGACGTGTAATCCATCAAATCAGAAAGATTTGTGAGATAAATACAAGGACAACATGTCAGAGGATTTTTTGCATCGAGTTCGTGCTGCAACCTGAGATTTCAATTTGGGAATGACTGAATAGATTCATAAAATAATCGTTGATTGCGATTGAGGATATATGTACATATATTCTTTTTGGTTGTTGTGGTTTCCGACAGGGTAATTATACGCTGTATTTTGGAACGAATTTCCGTCATCCCTTGTCAAGTTTGGTTTGGAGACAAACCGGTTTCGGCGTTGTGCCATCTTCAGTGTAATTTTTCGTTCTGATTATTTTCTGTACGTACGTTAGTCTTTATAGTATTGTCCTTGTCTGTTGCTTTTGGTTAGGTACTCCTTAGCGGACCCTTTTTTGTGTTTGTATTGTAGCCTTAAGTTGCTGTTATACCTGCAGGTATATATAACTTAGTTGTTTACATTTTATTGATTATTATTGTCTGGATTCGAAGGTAGGTAAAAATCCGTTATTTTCTTTCGCTTGGGTTCAGTTGTTTGCATTTGCGTACCCTTTTGTGTGTTAGTTACGGGACTTCTGACCTGTTTTGGGTATAGTAGCCTACGATGTTGGAAGGGGGCCGGACAGCACATTCAGCGCTGAAATTGCCGTTGAATCTCCAAGTGATTGAAAAACCCACATGCAACATTACTAGAAATTCCGCTATGGGAAAAGTGTTGCAATATTGTAAAATCATTATTTGGGATGAATGCACAATGGCGCATAAACGTGCATTGGAAGCAGTTAATCGGACCATGAAGGATTTACGCAATGATTCAAGACATTTTGGAGGCGCTATGATTTTATTGTCTGGTGATTTCCGTCAAACGTTAAATGTCATTCCAAAATCAACTGCTGCTGATGCAGTTAACACTTCCTTGAAGTCATCGTCTTTGTGGCGCTTTGTGAAGAAACTTAAATTAAATACGAATATGCGAGTTTCATTACAAAACGATCCCACAGCTGATGTGTTCTCCAAACAACTGATAGCCATCGGTAATGGTGAAGTTCCGGTCGATGTCACAACCTGTTTGATTTCATTTCCGTCGAATTTTTGTAATTTCGTTACATCAAAAGATGAACTAATTCGTAAAGTGTTTCCGGATATTGTTGTTAATTATTTGAATCACGATTGGTTAAGTGAACGCGCAATTTTGGCAGCGAGGAACAAGGATGTGAATGAGATTAATTTTAAAATTCAAAATCAAATTGGTGGTCCAATGCATTCAATTAAATCTGTTAATTGTGTGGTAAATGAAAATGAAGTTACGAATTACCCCACTGAATTTTTGAATTCTTTGGATTTGCCTGGTGTTCCGCAACACATTTTACACCTAAAAGTTGGTTCAGTAGTTATGCTTCGAAAGCAAATCATGAACAATATCATTTACGCAACAATTCTCAAAGGCAAGTTTAAAGAAGAACAAGTTCTCATTCCGTGTATTCCTTTGATACCGACAGACATGCCTTTCGAATTCAAACGCATTCAATTCCCGGTTCGTCTTGCGTTTACCATGACAATTAACAAGGCTCAAGGCCAATCACACTGTCCAACAAATGAAGACTTTTTGAATGGAACAGAATAGCGACCCCATAATTCTGAAAGGGTATGTTGAGTAGATCATTTTTGTAGAACAAACTTATGGTCCAGCACGTCTGAGTTTTTTTTTACAGTTTTCATTTTTTGGTCGAAGGGAGCGTTATACTATATGAAAAATATACATTATACTTAATCTCTTACAAGATCTTCAAAATAAGCTTGGTCTATCAAATTAGGACATATGTTTAAACCATCAGGAGGCAAGTAACTTATATCTGACATATTTTCAACCGCCGCTGTTATTTCTGTATTGGCGAATGTCATATTGGCCGAAAATGTATGTGTAGGCGGTTGAGGCACCGGAACACCTTACACAGCGCACTACTGGTAAAATGACATTATTTGTTGCTTCGTATGTCATTATCGCGTAGTGCCTTTGGCTTCTACCAAATTTGTAATTTACGCAGAAATAGCATGTATCTGATTTGTGATCTTCAGGTTCAATCCATATAATAGGCGCAGAAAATGGCAGCGCCTTAGTACCGCCTTTGTACCAGGTCAAAAGACCACTTTCGCAAGTAGTACATACAGTTTTTGGTATCCAAGCTTCATATAAAAATCGTATTCCAAAGAAAAGAAAATATGGTTCTTCAATTGTAGGGAATATCTTTCTTCTGCTTTGATGGTGCGTAAAATGTCCACAAATAAAACAAAACCAATCTCTTAATTTGCAAACATAATCCGCGATGCTTATTTAAGCTTTAATTGTTCTTTTTTTATATTAATTTTAGTAAAAATCACACCCGATATGAACTGCTTAGTAGCTCAATTATGCTTAATTTTATCACACCCGATTTGTAAGTCACAGCTGATTTGTAAGTCACATCTGACTAGACGCGAGAACTCAGTGTTTGGCCCGGCCGATTGATTGACGACGTTTTCACCTGCTTTGTATATGTTGGCGTGTAATTTTGCCAATTAATCGTAAAGAGCTTTATTTACAACAATGGTGTCTTTGGTGACCCCTACTGAAATTTTCCGCCAAACATTTTCGTAGAATATTTTAATCCTTAAATGTCCTTTTTTAAAGGATATTTTTTGATTTTCTCGAAAAAAGGGTCAAATTGACCCATAAAGAGACCAGTTAGAGGGTTAAGATCTTCCACAAAAATAATCCTCATACAATTCCACAATACAACTCTGACCATAAGAATTCTCTCAGACATTAACTTACAACATTTTTTTCATATAGTATAATGCTCCCTTCGACCAAAAAATGAAAACTTTGACCCACTGTAAAAAAAACTCAGACGTGCTGGACCATAAGTTTGTTCTACAAAAATGATCTACTCAACATACCCTTTCAGAATTATAGGGTCGCTATTCTGTTCCGAAAATTCTGTTGGACAGTGTCATTAGATGTTTGTGGTCTAAATTTAGAAAATGAATGTATTTCACGTGGGCAATTGTATGTAGCCTGTTCACGTGTTGGTAAGCCATCTGCTTTGTTTGTGTTGGCACCGGAACAAAAATAGAAAAATATTGTGTATCACAAAGTACTCGAATAAAGATGATTTTTTGCTAAGAAAAGTTTTTATTTAAAAAAATAATTTCTTTAATGTTTAGTTTAATGGAATGTAAATTTTTTGATTTATTTTAATAGTACAATGCCGCCATATTTAATTCGAAACGTCATCTGCTGGATTATGAAAGTTGAAGTGGCATTGTTAGAATTGCATTGTCTTGCAATAGTTTCGTTGTATTTTTGGGTGGGACGAAGTCCGCCGGGGCTGCTAGTACATAGATATATAAATACATACCTATGTATGTAAACGTCGATTCTTTGGATGCTGGGTGCGCACTTAATTTCGCTGCTTAACAGACAATTAAAATCCAATTAATTGTGACGTTTATTATGGCTTAGTCGCTAACTGGCGGCGGCGCAATGCAATTGTCTGAGGACTTGAGCCAAAAGTAAACCAAATTAAGTCTAAACAATCCAACAACATGCCAACTTGGTGTTGTATAAACTTTATAGGCACAAAAGTTTGCATATGAGATAGTAATGTGTATGTTTGTATGTGTATGTATGTACAGCAAACGCTTGTCGGCAAACCATTCCAGCCCGTGGGCAATATTATTGATGCGGCTATCCGGTGATGACCATGTTATTGCTGCTGCTGCTGTTGCTGCTGTAGATGATTTTATTGTTGCTGTCGCTGCAGCTATGTTTTTTCTTAATTTCTGCTGCCTCAATCGGCTTGTATGCACTTGTAGATCTGTATGTTGTTGCATGATTGGCGACATCCACTCCTGTGCTCCGCCCCTCGGTCGCTTCCTCTTACTGTGCGTTCTCTCAAGCTACCTCTTTATTGTTGCTTTTGGCGCAGCCAATTTGAGGGCATGAGAAAAATTGCTTGCTAATACTAGATGAACATTAACTTCGAAGACAATAGTAATCCCAAGTTCGTATGTTTGTACATCTGTATGTATGTATGTATGTATGTATATACGTAACTAAATAGCAGTATTACGTTTTACTCATGCGAAGATTAGTAATGAAAATACGAGTTTGTAGTTGCCATTGAATGAATTATCCTATGGTAAATCTTAATATGTTGGTTGTTGTGAGTTGCTGCGTATCTCGATGCATACTAGGCATTTCAATCCCGGAATCCCGGCCTTTTTCAACTCCCGAATGTCCCGGGATAAATCTATTTAAATCCTGGAATTTCAGAAAACAGTGAATTTAGTAGCCATTTGTTTTTTTATTTATTATATATTATTTATTTAAAGACCTTAGCCTACTAATTTTAAATTATAGACTAAGTAAGGGCTATGGCTGCCATGGCCTTAAGCTCTATCGGTTACACATCTTTATATTAGTCGTGTTTTTGTTAAGTGCTATCGTGATTTACATACATACATATGTACATACATATAAATAATTTATCTTTTTTGGTACAATGCTGTTAATTTAAGATAAATTTTTAATAATAGGATTGGAAAGGGATTGCAGAATAGAGTTATTGGGGAATAGTGTATTTCGGAATAGATTGAAAGACGGGCACTTAGTCAGTATATGTTCAATACTTGTTGTTTCATTGTTGCAATATTGGCATGTGTTGTTGAGGCTGCTATCTAAAAGGTGTTCGTGTGTGAGTCGGCTGTGGCATAATCGAAGTCTTTCCAATTTAATTAGGTCTAGTCTGTTTAGAGAAGTATTATAATTATTACTATTTATTGTTTTAAAAAAGTTGGTAATGGCTTGTTTATTCTGATTGCATGACTTGTACCAGTGCGACATTAAATTTCAGATGTGATTTGATGCGTTTGCTTTTGAGCTACATTTTTTTTATGTAGTTTTTGATGTCTCTTGTGTTGAGATTAGTTCACATTACTAGGGGAGCTGAGGTTGCATATTTGGCTACTGTATCGGCTAGTTAATTTCCCATTATATTTCTGTGGCTTGGTAACCATAATAAAATGATCTTTGGTGCGTGTTTGTAGATAGATTCCCTTATTGCATAAGCGTAGTAGTCGCTATTAGCTGGGTTTTGAATTGCGTCTAAAGCAGATAGTGAATCTGAATATATTGCGTACTTTCCGCGTAGGTTTTTAACTTTATTTACTGCTGCAAGTATGGCTGTAAATTCTGCTGTAAAAACTGAGCTGTATGTAGGTAAAGTACCGGCTTCTAGATGGGTACGTTCTGTTGTTACACTATATCTTATGCATTGGTTGGCATTTGATCCGTCCGTATATAGAAAATTAAACTTTTTGAGTTCACTTTTGAGCTTTAGAAATTCTTGGTGTGGGATTTCATGTTTTTTGCAAATGTTTAATGCTCTTATCAATGTAGACGGTAGGTTGTTGCTTGTTTTTCTTTTATTGTAGTTTATTATTAATTTTCGTAATGGAGTGTCGGCAGAATTAAGAAAATTTTTGAAAAGCATTAGAGTGAGCTGGTCCCTTTTAAAAGTTATTGGCTCAATGCCTGCTTTATTGAGCATGCAGGTTATCGGTGTGGTTCTGAGTGCACCTAAGGACATTCTGATTGCTGCGTTCATGATTGTCGAAATCTTATTTAGAAGGTTCTTCGGGCAGTAATCATATATATATAGCCCGAAATCGATTTTTGTTATTATTATCGCGAGTGAATGTTGCATGATAATATGGTTGTGGTGACGTACATAGTTCGTCTATATGCGTTTTCCAAGTGTATCTCTGGTTGATGGTCATTCCTAGTATTTTCATTTTGTCTGTATTGGCTATTTGCGTATTTTGGAATGTTATATTGCTTTTGCAGAATTTCTTCCGACATATATGAATTTTCTTGCATTTTGTTGGTGATATTAAGGCACCTGAGGATTCGCACCATCTTTTGATATTTTGAAATAGAGGGTTTAAATTGACGTTTGGGTTTTTTGTTTTTTGTTGTGCTTTATAATAAGATGGAAGTCGTCAGAGTAATCTTTTTTTTCCTTGTGTTGTTCTATTATTTTGCATAGTTTGTTGTAAGCTATAAGAAAGAGGACGACCGATAATGGTGATCCGTGTGGTATTCCGTTGTGTAATGGCTGTGTGCTTGAAAAGTTGCGGATTACATATATGTACTTTTATTTTCCGGTTTGTCATAAAGTGTTACTGATTTTCCTTTTATAAATCCAAATTATTTTTTTTTATTTTGTTTCATTCATAAAAATTTCCCTTTCAAGGGTAAAATTGCCTGAATACCACATACAATAATAAACGAAATTCCACTGGATGCAATGCTTTGTTTCCCATTATAAATGAGCTGGAGAATATCCTCCTCGAGTAGAAAATGAGCCTTAATGTGAAAGCGATGTTAATAGAACTAACGGCGAGGTGCTTGAAGTGGATAAGGCAAACAGTCTCAAAGATAAATTGCATCAAGTTTTAACGAGCAACTCACCATTGTCCAATAATCGAGAGGCATACAATTTTTCAGAAGGCTTGGTAAAAGAAATTGATAGTTTTAGTTATGAGGCGATAAAGGCTTTGTCCTACAGAGAGCATTTAACTTTTTGTCGACAATCCCACCAACAAGTGTTGAGTCGCAGCAGTGCTTCTCCACTGCAGGTTTTGTATGCAACAAATGTAGGTGCAGGTTGAAGGTTAACACACTTAAGGCTTTAATTTCTTAAAGATTGCATTTTGTTCAAAATATAGAATAAATCTGCCTAGCTCAAAACGAAACGGGACATGTATTCAATATTTACTTTTTTACTGACTGGTAATATATTAATATTTAATATCGGTCTCAAACAGTGATCAAAAATAATTTTACTTTATGTTCATAGGTGAATTTGCTTCTGTACCAAATATGTATATTTGTACTTGGAGTATAAATTATTTTGTATGTGTCAAATTTTACGTACGTATATTTCTTTTTTGTACTTAAAAATACCAAAAAATACATACATATGTACATGAATTACAACAAATCGTTCTTCTTTGTTATAGTATAATACTACGATTACAGACGTATCTCATTTTCTGGCAAATTAAAAATTACGAATCAAAACTTCGTGAAATTCGAGATCCCGGGATTGTACCGGGATTTTGTTTTCAGATCTCGAAAATCCCGAAATCAATGAAATGCCAAAAATTAACATCCCTAATACATACATATAAAGATGTGTTTGTAAGTGTACTTGTTTGTTTTTAATGTCTTTTACATTAACGCTGTTATGGTTAGTCGTTGAAGAAATTATAATAATTCACATGTCTCATTGTAAATTTACGTGAATTTTTTTAAGTCTATTTGGATTCTTTGCTAAGAGTTTTATATATAAAAAGAGTTTGCCGCACACACCAATCTATCACCTTTTTTTTTTAAATTTATGTTTCATTTTCGAAATCAGACGAGTTCGTTCTCCGTCATCTCAAAAGCAGCTATTTATCGGCGGTACCCTCATCATCTAAGGCCTTTCGACGGCATCTAAATCCTTAACCCAGAAGTTGGTTGTAATTTCTTCGAGAAAGTCATTATTTGTTTCTAAATAGTTTTTTCAAGGATACTCGTACTTACTTAGCCTTAATAAGAGCATTCATTTTGGCTGACTAGGGCATTCGTGCGTGAGTTTACATACAGACCGAAAAGAACAAAGATTTCCAGCCCTAATAACGAGTAACAAAAACTAAAATTTTACTCTGCTTTAGGTATTTATTAACTAAATTAACTTTTTTATTTTAATTGATTATAACCGTTAAAGCCGTTTGAATTTTTTTATAAAATGAAAAGCAAAAAACAACAATACTCAAATCGGTAAAAGTTATAGCTGCTAGATTAGATTACCACATCTTCTTATCAGATTTCTTTCTTCAAGACTTCTGCGGGAGTCAGACCCACGCCTCATATATTTCAGACTTTTGTAATTAACTGTTTTTTTTACACATAAGGCTTTCGGGTCATTTTTGGTTCAATGTAAGAAACCTATTAGTTTTGTATTGCTTAATGAATAACCTTATTAATTGTTAGCTATTACAAATGTTAATTCAATTGGGGCATTCAAAAGGTGTCGTAAAGTTGTAAGGTCATACAAATGTTCGTTGGCTCAAAATTTATTATTTTTTGTTATTCTTGGATTGCAGTGAAAAAATGTTTAAAATAACGCATGTTGGCATTTTTCATTTTTATTTTACTTTACGACAATACGACACTTTACGACACATTGTGAATCCCCTAAATATAGATTTTAACAATATAGTGATTTTTTTACCTAATTTCCTTCCTTTCAAAGTATAAAATAATATTTTTTGTATTGAAGAAAAACGCTATGCCCTCGTCGAAAAAAATTAAAAATTAACGATTAAAATAATATTTTCTTGGAAAACCAGTAACTTTATTAATTGATTGAATGCCATTACAGTTACATATATTAAACTCTGTTTCGTGGTAAACTTAAGCTTGACGAACCTTCCGAATGTATTTCGCTTTAAAAAATATATTTTCACTTTTTTTCATACAACGAGGGCAAATAATTACACAAATAATGCTCCTTTTATCGAGCTTTGCGTTGACTAAAAGCGTTATCTAAACATAGAATTCCAAAGATAAGTATTTATAGCTTTATTTGGTTAACAGTTGTCATTTGGTGCAAAAAGTATTATTCGATTTTCTATTGCAGCATTTACAAACATTATTTATGCAAAAAAAATTTCAATTTTTTTCACATTTGGAAAATGGTATCTCATAGGTTAACAGGTATCAGGTATCATCTAAGAAGAAAGTCGTATACAAACTTTTGCGTCACCTTGTAACCTTGTTACCATTTGCAACTTCCCTGCGCCGTTCGATGCTAGCGCACACATATTAATATTCTTACTCGTGGATATGTTTGTATCTACAATCTTTTCTTGGCTACTCTTAGCTGCTCTTTGCTGTTTGCTCTTTTGTGCCATCGATTTGTTGCGCGCAAATTAGCAACAGTTAAATTGAATATTTTTAGCATTTCATTCGCCGCTGAGTAATTACTGTGAAATGGACTTGAAAATTAAGTAAGTAGTTGAATATTTACGAGTCAGCCAGAATACTCACACATGCACATCCGCAAATAATCTCATAGATATAAAAGCACAGGTTGCTTGCATATTTCGGTTGCGCACAGCATCATTGCAATCCATTGCACAGCGTAGCAATGTGTATCCCGGTAATGGGCGGCGGCGGTGAACGACTGTCGGCATTGGAGTGTCTTTTGCGAATTTCGTAAAATTATGAATGCCTTTAAAACACTTTAACATTAACCATTACAGCCTATTAGGAGCCGCATGCAAACACTCATCGAACAACGAACCAACTTGCCAAACTGGCAAGCCAATGAGTCGGCCAGTCAGAACGCCATGCAGCCACCCAGTTGGCAGTGAATAGCTCTAAGGCATGACTAAAAGGACTTCGCCTCTGCGGTGCGCAAGTGAAAAATCCCAAACGCTGTCCGCTTCATACTCGAACCCGTCGCGCGGCTTGGTAGGGAAAATCTTTAGCGCTTTGGTCACCATCAAAGTGTGAACTATTGTAAGCTTTTCAGCTGTTCCAACATCCTTTCTCACGACTTGACCCGTTGCGCTTCATAACTGCCGTCACATTTTTAGTTTTTATGGGAGTAAGTGTGTACTATAGCAGCGTTGTAATATTGCAATTGCAGCTATTCAGCTAGTGCGAATGTGAAAAGCACTTGAAAGTATATGCGCATTCAAATGTCGAGAAGAATTTTCACAGTAAAAATATTAAAAGTGAAAATTTGCACACTTATTTAATGACTGAATTCTTGTAAGTACTTGAATGTAAAGAAAGAAAAAGTTGTCAAATGGCAATAAAAGTAGTCGGTAAAACAAATGCTTAGGAGAAGAGTCCAATGAGATTGATGTTGGGCGTTTAGAAAAGGCTGTGGAGAGAAAAGTTAAGAACTTATGTATTATTGAATTAAACATTTTTTTTTGTTTGTTTATTTTTCGTTTGGTCTAGTAAATGTTAATATTTTACAATTTTATTGAGCACAAGGCCAGAGTAATGGAAGATTTTTGTATGGAAAAACAACAGCTTTTTAATGGTAGAAGTTATAGTACTATTCCGGAAATCACCACATTTCCTCATCAAACTTCTTTTTATTAAATTAATTAAATTTAATTTTTCATAACCACTAAACTGGCCTTGAGCTCAATAAAATTGTAAAATATTTTTTTTTTTTATTAAAATACTGTTTATTGTTTAACAAAAACTATTCATATATGTAAATTTCACACTCTTTACAAAAAATATTATTAACAAAATTATATCAAAATTACTAATTAAAAAAAATGCTGTTTAATATTCCACGTAATTTTGTGCAAAAAAAGTTCAAGGTTTTGGATCATCTTCATTGACCCTCTACCATCAGCAAAATATTTTAAAACGATATTTTTATAATAATAATTTGGCGTTTATCATTATAGCTCGGTGATTGACCGAGCTTCTCCTAGGATCGTAAACGGTTGCGTTGCCTGAATTCCTTAAGACGGGATGAAATATCCCAAGTAATTGGCAGTGCCCTCACTGCCTTATAGGTAACCATGCGGCGCGTCTCGGAGTACCTTTCCGCAGATGCTATTGAAGCTGTAAGGAGTATGAAGAGGAAGAAACAGTTATAGACCTTTTATGTATTTGTCCAGCGCTAGCGTGAAGCAGGCTACGTTTTCTAGGGGCAGCCCTTTTTGGAAACCTCGGCGAATTAAGTAAAAAATACCCGGGATGCTTGACAAGATTCGTCAAGAACTCAGGATGGTTCCGCCACACCTACCTACCTACCTAAACCCAAATTTCACACTCTTTACAAAATGTATTATTAACAAAATTTTATCAAAATTACTAATTTAAAAAAATTCTGTTTAATATTCCACGTAATAATATTCCAGAATTTTTCCGAGGGTTGACAGCTATTAGAAAAAAAATTTCCGTAGACTAAATTGTACTTGCCCAGGCTGGTATTTTTAGTCACTCCAAATTTTTCCTATTTAATGGGCTGCATACATTATTTTAGCAGGAAATTCGAAATTTTAAGGAAGTTTTGCTCAAAAGTAATGAATTTGGAAAATTGGTTTTATATTACTTCTGTTAAAGTGTAAAATAAATTTTAATTGAAAAATATTCGAAACAATGTAAGTAAGTATGTAAGTAAATTGTCGCCACAAAAATATTATTTGAGTCTATCCTCTATTTAAAAGTGTTTTCTTTAATTAAAGATCAATGATAAAAAAACTTTAAAAGATAGAACCCCTGGGGACATTTTTCGACATTGTTGACGTTTTCGCGCAATTTACATACACATAAACATTGCCAATTTCAAACAAAAAAAGTTTAAACAATTTATTTTTTTATTTCACATTGATTTCGCTCTTAATTTAATTGTTAAAAAACGGCAGAAAAAAGTATTGCCAACACACATACATTTTTAAGACCACCATCGCCTAAAGGCTATATATTTTTTTCAGAAAATATATTGTCAACGGAGACTGCTTATTTCTCCGTGTCAGCAATTTCTTGTGTCAGAGTATATTTCTCGACATCTACGCTTGAAATAAACGGCACTTTATTATTTTGACAGCTAATTTTTTATTTGCACGTAAACTTTTTTCCGCAATATCATAGGTATTTTTATTCACAAGCAAAAATTTAATTGTTATCTATAGCATTATGTTTATGTATTGGGAAGTGAAAAAAAACATTTCTTGTAATACTTTTGGCATATACGTTTGCGCTTGAATAAATTGAACGTACTTGTTTGACAACGTCTTACAAAAAATGCTTATTTCAAGACATAAACGCCCACATTCATATAAATACTAGCAAATACCCGGCGTGCTTCGCTGCGCCTTTAAAGGATTTCTGTCTGGAAAAATGCCCTATTTAAAAAGATTTCTTAGTCAAAGATTTCTCAAATACCTTCCATTGGACACCCATATTGTAAATACGGATTTTAGAAATATCTCGACTCCAGCGCCACCTATCGACATTATTTTCACACAAAGTATTTATGTTTTGAATTTCAATCTAATCGGTCTGTAAATACGGATTTTAGAAATATCTCGCGCCACCTATCGGATTTTAGCAATATCTCGCACTTTTTATAGTTAGCAAGTTGAGACATGTCTAACTTCCTGCTTCTCAAATTCCTCTCAAGTTGAAGAATAAGCATGGATAAAAACGCTCCAGAAACGTTTAAAGAGATGCGCCGCCATCTTGGGAAAAATGATGAAAGACCTCTTCATTGCAAAACGCACACCACATGCATTTTTGCGTCGATTTTCACCAAACCTTCGTTACGCTATAAAAAACTTGCTTGACGATTTTAATATCGATGTTAGGAAAAGAAGGGATCTTTGAGTCCATCGGCAGAAAACTCAGAAGCAATCCAAACAAGTGCAGCTGTTTCTATTAGAGTGGGATACAGTAAAACGTTCTACGTGTCTTTTTTCAATTATTTCCCAACTTTAATTTAGTTTTTCCATTTTTCCACCCCTGAAATATTTTAAACACAGTTTTAAACTGGAAAGTGAACTTTTAAGTATGCTTTAAAGTGGATTAATTCTACTTTATGTATATGTAAATACTTAAAAAAAGTTAAAAGGTCATTTTTACATACATATGTATGTATGTATTTATGTTTAATAAAGTCAATCAATCATTTGACACACTCGCTATTTTCTCTTATACTATGGTTGTCGGTAACAGCCTTCGAATAGTTTCAAGCAATCCCTGTTTTTTATACAAAAATAAAACGCATGATCTGCTACAAAACTCTCTTCATAACGCATGGCCCCATCAATGCAACAGGCTAAGCGGATAGAAAAAGTAAAAATTAAAAGAGAAAAACACTTTTGTATATCTTATGTGATAGAACTTACAGGTTGCAGCAGCTGCCTCTGTACCCTCCTCAGACACTTTGATAAAAGCTTGCTGTATTATTTTCGAGACTCCAAAACTAGAGGGATTATTCTGTATAAGACCACTAAAATCTGCACTACCATGGAAAATACCGCGTACGCCAAACTACAAAAAAAAACAATAATAATTTAAATAATAATAATTTTTCTTTGAATATTAAGCCAGCCAACAAACCTCTGCGAGCAAGCTATGCACATTGATAGTGCAGCCGATTGTAAATTTTGGCAATTTCACGCACACTTTCCGAAACACCAACTTCTCCACAATAGCAGGCAATCTCAAATTCGCCAAACCACTCAAATCAGTGTCCACCTCAGTTGGTAATATCACTAGCATAGCCAGATCTGTGTCTCGGTACGGCAACTCTATTACTTTAGCCTTGTGATCGGGTAAGTAGGCATAGCGTGCACTTAACACTTGGCTCATTATTGACACCGGAACGTTCTGTGTTTCGTTAATAAAGAATGGTTTTACTTTGGTGTCGGCTGGCTCGAATTGTTGCCTCCACTGCGCTTTGAAGTAGATGGCATTGGCAAGCACCGTTTGCGTATCGGGCCCAACATCGTTCGAACCAATAATGGTGGGGATGCGTTCATTGGTAGCTATTTTCACCCAGTCATTGATTGCCTGGGCTGCTAGCGCTGGAGCAGAAAAGTCGATTTCCTGCACGCCGCAGGAAAACTTTTGTTTGAGTATATTCGTGAAGTCGGTGTTAAGGCGGGCGCCAGATTTAATGAATATTCGATTGGCAATCCATAGAAGTTTGGTGTTGGAGTATGCAGGTGTGCGGTCTATGGAATGAGCTGCGAGAGCTTTTGTTGGCGAGAAGTCTGTTTCAGCTGAGAGAACGTATTTTTTGGTGAGATGTTCCAAATCTTTTTCAGATACGCCAATTTCAGTTGCGATTAATTGCAGAAAATTATCCAATTGACGACCACTTTCACCTTTGATGCCGACACGCAGCATAGTGAGGATTTCCCATATTAGAAATGGCGATTCAATAATATTTGTTAGTTCTTTGAGGAGCTTATTTAGGATTAAGTTCATCTCAGAGGCGCTATAAATATACAGAAAAGTAAAAACCCGCATTAAACAATTACAGATACATACACGTATAAAGGTTGAGTATTTTAAATGTTAAGTAAATTTCCAAAACCTTCAATCCAGCTCAAAGTTGGATACGAAAAATAATAAATAAACCTTTTTTTAAGCTTTTTTAAATAGTTTGAAGATTATCAAAAACTGTTTTTAGAATATTTAAAATAAGCCAGCGGATTAAATTTCTAAAATTAAGCCAACACCACAATGAATGAAATCGATTCTTTCACATCCAGCATTTACCTTCCAACTTAATGAAATTCAAGCTCAATCTACAAATCTGAAGATTGGTAAAAACTGTGCTTAAATATTTTTTTTTTGCTGTTCTTTTAAAAATAATGGAATTGTACTTTAATCTGTACAATCTAAAATCTTAGAAAAAGTTATTTTCGTAATAGCGGTCGCCCCTCGAAAGGCAATGGCAAACCTGCGAGGGTATTTCTGCCATGAAAACGTTTCTCATAGCATACATCTGTCGTTCGGAGTCGGCAAAAAACTGTAGGTCCCTCCATTTGTTGTACAACATGAAGAACGCACACATTAAACCTGTGATATATTGGAAAAAACTGCAAGTGAGAGTACTTTCGTGAGAGTAATATAAGGTCTCTCTCATTCAGAAGTTGCGGATTTTAATCCGATTAAATTCCTCCTACAAACATTTTTTTTGCTCTAGTTGCTCACTTTCAAGAGAGTAATTTTGTTAAATATTTTACAGTTTTGCAGGTTTTTACACAAATTTCTCGGGCTCAGAATTAATAAAAAGATTAAAAAGAGAACAAAAACAATTGGGCTATTCAAAAAGTTATCGTAAGCGTGAAAATGTTGTAAAATCATAAAATTTCAAAAAATTTTGGTTGCAGGATTTCATTTTATTTTTAATTACGATTAATTACGAGTTTATAAAAAACTACTATATAACAATTTTTTTTCCTTAATTACTCCTTTACTTTATGACAGGGATTTTTTATGTTTATTTAATAAATCTGATAATCTCCATAATTAGCGGTTTTTGTTGATATTTATTAAAAATATTTAATGACAACAGCTATTGAAGCCTTTATCATTAGAATCTGTCAGCGATTGACTTCAATTTTTAAAGTTAAGCTTTTAAAAGTCAACCATAGCTGCTAATTGTGGAGTATATAATTAAAATGGTTTGATGGTTCGGCTTTATAAATGTAAATTAAAAACAATTGTTATTTAGATAAGCTTAAAAAAATATTTGAAAGCCATTGGCGCGATCATTGTCAACAGGTCTGCTATTAATTTTAAGGGAATTGTGGAGAGTTTCACCTTTGTAAAAAATTTCGGTGCAAATTTATAGTCTGGTTTCTTCATTCTTCAAGATTTCTCCTGGGTGAAATAATGCCTCTTTCTATTCGGCTTCATTAACAAGCGAATTTAGATACATACACTTATTTTTTTCAAATGCTGCTTTAATATTTTTTATAAAATTCTTAAATTTAGTGGGGTTTGTTTTTTATATACATCCTTTTTTTACAAATATATTTCTAGTTCGTAAGTGCAGTATATTCAACAAAATAAATAAAAGCATGCGTTTATAAAAATTTATGTTTCCCTAGTATTTCGAGAAAAATACTTCCTTTGCGAATGCATACTAACAATAATTTGTGTTCGTCAAATTCAAGTGCTCTTTTCTCTAGTTGACTC
Source organism: Philophylla caesio (assembly GCA_963971545.1). NCBI lineage: Eukaryota > Metazoa > Arthropoda > Insecta > Diptera > Tephritidae > Philophylla > Philophylla caesio. The sequence goes on from OZ020607.1 coordinate 48,945,187, forward strand.
ATACTCGTTACCTCCATGTATGTATGTATGTTAGGTTCATACATACTCTTCACATGCATTGTACTTACATGGGTATATACATATATTTTTTATTTACTTACATTTATATCAAGCTGTCGAAATATCCGAAACACAAACTTCCAAAAATAGTACGACGCAAAAAAAAAAGTTCATTGAACTAAACAGTTCAGACCACAAAGGTGCGAGAACGTGTAGGGTAAGACAAACAACTCCATACATACTCGTAGTGTGTGTCGATGTCGAACGAGCTGCGGGTCGAATTGAAACAAAATAAAATTGCAAGTGGAAAGGATTAACGCAGCCGACGAATTAGAGAGTCTCGCAGGACTACAACAAACGGCTTGATGGCTGGCTGGCTGACTGAATTTGTTGTGTCTGGCCGCAGCGGGCGCACAACTAATATGTGTAGAGGCTCACTGCCAAACAGCGGACATTCGTGCATACAAAAGCACACAAACCCATACACAGCTAGTACATGAACGCATTACGCACAAAAAGTTGACAGGATGAAGAGCCGAAAGGTTCTTGACATTACGAATACGCAGACATACAGAAACACAATACATATGTATGTATGTTTGGCTGTGTGTAGTACACAAACTTATATATTTATATGTAGTTGGTTAGGCAACGGTGTAGGCGGTCGAGAGGCCTTTCGGATCGCAAGCTATATTTATGTATAAGGATAGATAGATATACATACATATGTATACGAGTACTTGCATATGTATGTTCACACAAGGATACATATCGAAGCTCGTACAACTTTTGCAGTCAGTGAATTTCGGGTTTTAAAAATGGCAGTGCCGTGATACCGGAATTTTTCGAGAAATCCCAAATTACCCTGTAAGCATGAAAAATTTATGAACATATTTACATACATAGATATGCATTTTGAAATTTATTTCAATTAAAAATTTAATATTTTATATATTAACATTCAATGGGCTTCAAAACTGCATACTCGAAATGTTTTTAAGTATACGGATTGAAATGTTCAAAAGCTATGAGGAAAAAATTAAACTTTGAAGACAAGTTTTTATAATTTTAAAATGGTTTGCAAGCCTAAAATATTCCCCACTTTATATTTCTTGTGATTTGAAATAAAAACCTGCAAGTCTCATCTAAATTTATAAAACAAAAATCAAATTGATTTAAAATAGCTTTAAAAAGTCATTTTAAAATTATATTAATTGTTATGAATATGGGAAAAGTTTTTGAGATGTGTTTACATAGTTTTTGTTGGAAAATTAACTGTAATTTAATATAAAAAAATATGAGACAAGAGAAAGATAAATAGTCAAATATTTGGCTAACTGTCGTTTTGCTATTACTTTTACTTTTAAGTTAAATTATGATGAACAGAGAAAAACTTTTGGAAAAATTTATGGCCAAAAATTAACTTATCTTACTTACACTTAATTGCTTTTGTTGAACAGAATTTGTACGAAAAATAAAAGTCTTAGTATTTTTTACTTAATTATTTTACAAATTAAATTTGTTTACTCATACAACTCGAATTAAATAAGTTTAAATAAATAATTTTTCATACAAAGCTAGATATAACAATATGATATGGAATAAATTGTTTTAACTGATACACCGTTTTTTCATTTTAGTTTAGTTTTTTAAATTGTAGTTGTTAATGACTTTAACAATTGAGAAAAGACAGATCCAATAATATTCCTCAAAATGCAGTTATCAACTTGCAATATCTCAACTTAGCTACTTTAAAAAACGACACAAATATCCTTCCTATGTATAGTTTACTGGCGAGTATTTGTAAGTATTTCCATATGTACTACAAATGGACAAGCTTTTATCTTTTATACGTTCTGTATATAAATATATTGAAATACATCTATACATAACTATTTCAGTAGATTCTTACATGCGAGTCAAATCCGAAGTACATAATAATCCTACAACAATAAGCACAACAAATATATTTTGGTTTTACTTATAGTAGACACGCAGACGAATTTCATCGATCCAAAACACGTCGGTTTGGACTTAGTACGTATTGAAATTGAATGTGCGAGCAGGGGCGGATCCAGAACGCTTTTAATGGGGGGGCGAATGAAAATTGCTATAGACGTTTATCGTGAGACAAATCAAGTTTGTTGTGGCAGCTACCTTTTCTTATAATCATATGAAAATGTTCGTATTTTTTTAATTCTCGTTCAACTGTAATTGATTTGGGTGTGCAGTAAATTAATAAAAATGTATGTATATTTGACAAGTATAGCTGATATAGCTTTTCCTTGCAGCTGCGTGGACTTTGAAATCGAGGTTAAGGTTTATACAGCAAAACGATTGCAAGTTTAACTGCTAAGCGCACTAAGAGAATGGTTCACTTGGGTTCAACCAAACTTGGCGAATGTTAACAAACTCCATTTAAGTTATTAGAAAATATATATTTATTTGTGCCAGATTAATCTTTTCTTGTGCAAAATAAATATTTATATGTGCCGCTTCGCGAAGAAAGGGACCTTAGGTTGACATAGAGTGAGGATCATTTCCTTATCTTCAAGCATGGAAAAATTAGTCTAACACAAACCCAATGTCAACCTAAGGTTCCTCTCTTAGCGGAGCATTACAAGTAATATGTGTTCCATCAGATATTATGCATGAAATATTGACAAATGTATTTGGTGATATTTATACAGTTTTTCAAGAGTTTAAATTTTATCAGAAAGTGGCGAACAAAGGTATTTATTAACTAAGTACAAACAATTCTTATTCTAACTGCACGAAAATAAGCAGTATAAGTTTTTATGCAAATTATATATTTACATCTTCATTTTTCCAAAATAATTTCCAGCAAAATCAAATAGCAAAGGCAATTCGACGTTTCTTTTTTTCACAAATCTTTCTATTATTTTCTCTATGGCGATCTTAATATCTAAGTGCGTATGTAGGTGTGCTAGTCCAGTTAGTCGTTCTTCAGAAATATTTGAACGCAACCTTGTTTTAATCGAAAAGGCTGCTTTCGCAGAAGCGTTACTCACGGGAAGTGCGGCTAGAATTCTAATTAGCATATAAATCGATGGATAAGCATATTTATTACAACCATCTACAACTTTTTCTGCGGTTTGTGGGATCAGTTCTTTGTCACGATTATTGTACCAGCATTCTGACCACACTTCGTAAAACCTGTGAAGAATGCGTTCAATAATGTACTTCGGGAGGAACAAAAGTAGGCATTATTTATAATGTATACTAAAAATCATTTGAATTATCTTGTTTACGAAAATTCAAAATATGTTTCCTGGGATAAAAAAATGTTTAGAGTTCTGGGGAGAGGGCGACCGCCCCCCATTGTATCCGCCCCTGTGTGTGAGTATATGAAGTGGAAAGGGAGGAAGTTATATGCGTATGCCATTATTTGCAACAGAAGGCAAATACAATTTTCAAAAATATATGTATCTCGCTACATCATATGTACATATGTATGTACTCTTAAAATGTGTATGCCCTTAAATAGATGACGCCTAGACTTTGCCCACTTTATGTCATCATAAGCAAATACATAAGTATGTACATACATTCATACATACAATGCGTATGATTTTGGGTAAAAGTAGGAATGTGTATTTACACATGAAAATAAGGAAATTTGGTAAATGTTTTGTTATGACCTGACTCAATTTTTTATTTAAGGGGTCCTCTACTCAAGGCTTCAAATCGAGCGGATTTTTGGAAATAAATTGCGAAGGATCTACTGAAGGGATTTAATAAAAAAAAATTTTTAAGTTCATGTTTTGACTTAAAAATTTTTGTATTGAATACCAAAAAAAAAAAAATAATTGTCGACCTTGAAACGTCATTGACTAAATTGATGTTGAAACTGTATGGGTAATCAGTAATCAGAAATTAAATTTCTTTATAATCACAATTACGTAGGCTATGTTCTAACGAGACAGAATTTTTTTTATTTTGCTAATTCTAAAATTTTTGTAACGATTTGTGAAAATTTTTGATTTTCTCGTCATTTTTTGACATATTAGAGACTCTAAAAATAGAACAAAATAAAATTTGCAAATCATACTCGGAAAAACAAAGCGGTATGTTCGCTGAATAATGCAATAAAAAAATGTGTAAATCGGACCGATACTTTTATGAAAAGTCTTACTCGGCAGCTAAAAAAAAAACACCGCTTTCGAAAAAACGCGTTTAAAAATAAATTACGGTGTGTAACTTGATGGAGACGGATCCATTACGGAGCCCAGAAGCATGCAAAGAAATGTGATTTCTACAAAATACTCTCTGTGACATATTCTTGGATACATATAGATTAAAATAAAATTAAAAAAAAATCCCTTTTTTGAAACCGCGAGAGTAGGGGTCCCCCTTTAGATATCCTTGGATTTTTATAGCTTTACACGTTGAAGAAAAACAAAGCAATTCTAGTTATTTTACTCGCCAAACGATTATTTGGCTGTGCTTCAATTGTTTAACAATTTTAACAAATATTAAAACAAGTGCGATTAAAAAAAACATTTTTATAGAATTAAAAGAATGGAAGTGAGTCAACGTCAAATCAAAAGATATAAATGTTTTAATAGAGTCACAAATTAGAGAAGAAATTCGGCATACATCGGGCTATATTTTTTTTTTTTTTTTTTTAATTTTACTCTTCTAAAGATAAATAAACAAAACGGACTAAACATTTGCTACAGTTAATTTACATACACTACATATGAGTTTATTTTGCATATTTTAATATACGTCTATTCTTAGAAGCGCATGTATGTACATATGTACATACATATGTATATGTCGTCGAAAAAAGAAATGTCGTAAATTTGAGATACACCGCATAAGATTGTATTATATCGAAAACAATAAACGTCTTCATTTTTGTTATTGTTTGGCCATATATGTAACTATTTTATTTCATTATTTTTTGAGCTTAAGGCAGATCGGTTTATTGGGAAAATTATTATACTTTATTTTGAAATCAATAAAATACCTTGATATCGCCCAAAGTGCTCAAAGTTTCTCTTGCAGGTCATATGAGTACAAATAAAATTTTAACTGAAAAGAAAATTCTTGAAAATCATTTTTTCTTTGGGACTTCATTTCTTATCGGAAGAATTCTAAAGAAAGAAACCGATTTTTTTTAATATTAGCTATTTTATATACATAGGTACCCACAAAATCCAAAAACAACAAATCATGATTTATTAAAAAATATTAATATTAAATATTAATATATACGTAATATCATATAGTCAATAATGAAAAGTTATTAAATACAAAGTTCTTTTCTGGTTTTCTAGTGAAGAGAAACTAATTTTTTTATTGATAAATAGTGATTTTAATGTTTCGTTTTTTATAAATTAAATGTAAAACCTTAAACGCTTTGTGTGACCTCTAAATATTTTTTGATTTTCAAATAAAACAAGAGATGAGATAATTAAAATTCGATCATAATATATGTATTATTGTTAATTTAACATTTTTTAAATTCTTTACTTCGAAATTTAATTTCATTTTATGTGGGTAAATTTTGATATTTGTAGGAAATTTGTGATTGAGATTGGGGGCTTAAATTACAAATACACAATTTATTTTTAATTATTTCCGCGAACGTTATTATTTTTTTTTATAATCATTATTATTTTTGAAATTATTATTATTATTAAATTTATTTATACTATTTAACAATTTTTTTTTTATTTGCCTAAATTAACAAAACATTTACGCATTCCCATACATATGCATGTATGTTGTATTTGCTTCAATTAATTTTTTACTGATTTGCGGTTAAGACTTTGATCTGAATCACTTTATGTATGATTGCTTTACACATATGTATGTATGTGCATATGTTTGTATGTATGTGTGGGTTCTCGCATGAGCATATGTATGTTTGTACATATGTACGTTGGGAAATTCACAGAATCACTTTAACTTGCATTTACTTATGGACATCTGTACATTAACTTATTCTCTATTACCTCTTTCCTGTTCCTAAAATTACAGTTAACTCTAAAAGAAACACCGTGTCACTGAACTATATTAAATGGGCTGGTGTGTTGTTTCTTCGTGTTATTGAAAATGAAATCGAAATTTATTTTATGTCACCCACATTGCTTCACATTTTCGCTCTTATCTACAAAGTACCTATGCGTTCATTTCATTTCCTTTTACTGTGTTTGAATGAAGCAAACCTTTAAATTTAAGTGCTGACATTTTTATTGCATTCTTCAGATAAGATTTCCCATATCTATTATTCATATTCATGTAAATAAATACTTATATAAATATTTATGTGCATATGTGTAAGCGAGAAAGAATGACACGGAATTGTGTGTGCACTTTGGCAGATAGCAATTTGTAGCAGTCGTGGCCGAGTGGTTAAGGCGTCTGACTCGAAATCAGATTCCCTCTGGGAGCGTAGGTTCGAATCCTACCGGCTGCGGTGAAAATTTTTTTTTTAATAATCTGTTATTAAGAAGGTAACTAATATAGCATTTGAAAAACGTTATGTTTAATTTGTCTATTTGCATTGTTCTCAAGCAGTCTTGCCAGTTTTTTTTTTTTTTTTAATTTGAAATTTTCAAAACAGAACTTCATTTTGTAGCCAAAACTACATATAATATCCAAACAAAGAGATTATTTTAGGAAATATTTTTTTTTTTTTTAATTTTATTTAACACAAATAACACACACCAATTCATTTTTAATAAAATAATATAAACTGTTTAAATTATACTAAACTAAAAAAAAAGCAGTCTTTATATACTGGAACATTTAAAACACATTTTGTTTTAATGAAATTAATATTTCGTAAACGGCTTTATAATTTACCTCAAATTTAGAACAATTAGAAATTTTTTTTAAATCATTTGTTCTTAAAATATCATATAGTGCTGATTCTGTGTTCTTGATAGATTATGTCAATTTCATTCCATCACGCCACGTTTTCGACATAACCTTAAAAAACGTTGACAACAACTGAAATAAATAAGCGTCGGTCCACACAGTGTAGTCTCATCCACGGGCCGCAAAACAATTTTTTTTTGGTGTGGCTGTGTTATCAAACACTTACAATTATTCCAAAGTTATTAAATTGTCAAAGAAAAAATATTTCTATACAAAAAAAAAAGATAAATTTTCAATATTGAATATTTGATAATTTGTCAATTACACAGAATCAGGCAGTAAAACACAAGATGCATCTTAAAAAAAAAGCCCTTACATTTACTAAAAGTGCGCTCGCTGTACGCAAAAAACAAATAGTCCCGAAAAATGATCGTGAATCGCCTCTTACTATTTTATCAAGAGCTCCTATTGCGACTTTATTTTCATTCACTTAGGCCGGTATTACAATGAATTTTTAAACCGAGCTTAAGTCTAGTTTAAGATTTTGCGTTTTCCAACCAAATCTTAAGCTCGACATAAGTTGAACCTACGTTGCCGAATTTCTCCTCTTAAACTAAACTCACCTCTGCGAACAGCTGATTATTGCTTGTCGAATAAAATTGTTAAAACCTAAATGCGAATAATTGAGAAAATCTAAAGAATTTTTTGGACATGGAATTTAATTGAAGTAGTGATGAAGCCAGCGACTAAGAGTACGAGGAACTAATAACTATTATTGTATTGAGGAGGACTAAAGAAATTTCAATTGTACGATGAGAAAGATTTTCCCGACCGATTTCGAGAAAATAATGCTTTGAATGACCTTAATATGATTACAGGTGAAACAAAGCATATGAGTGTTAGGTATGTATGTATGTGTATCCTTTATTATTTCCAAAGAAATATAAACTGCTTTATTAACATTTCGACAATGCTGCTGCCTCACGAGCCATAACATACGAGTAAACTTCACACCTTATAACATTGTTGAGAGAAAATTTTACAAAACTTCGACAAAAAAAAAATAAGACAGTGTCAAAAAATTGGCCTTTTGATCATTTTAAACAAATAATGAGTGTTAAAATTTAGTTTTGAATTAAATATGTAAATACAATTATGTAAAATTTGGACTTGAAAATACTTTTGAAAATATATTTATATGAGTGGTTTTGTATTTGCATAAATGTCAAAATATGGAAAAATAAAGCACATTTTTGTGATGCTATAATATTTCTCAATTAAATATTTTCCATACTTAAGTCTCCATGTGTGCAAAATCTTAAACTGGTCTTAGCTAAGATTTGTCTTAACTAGAACTTAAGTGCGACTTAAGATAAGATTGTAAAATCGGCCCTTAAAAAATGGTTTGAATGAATACAAAAGCAGTTTTGAAGCGGGTCACTGCGCCTTTTTTAGCTGATTCTGGATGTTATCCAAAAAAATTGTTTAACAAGTTGTCAACCGTGTTTCATAAAATTACACAAATTAAATATTTTTGTCAAAAGTTAAACACTTTAGTATAACAATTTGACAAATCGTCGAAATCGGTTTATCATAAAAAAAAAACAACGAGGGATTGCGGAATAAATTGCAAAAAACATCACTTAAACGAAAAGTAAACAGAAAAGTATTTTGATGCAAGTAATAAATACCTGTAGCCTTTGTGAAAAAAAATTACTTGACTTCACAAGTTTTACTCTGGACGCATTAATTTTGACACCTCAAAGACAAATTATTTATTTTGTATTAATTTGTATGAAGGTGGTTTCTAAAACGTTTGGATAATAACCATTCCATTCCACAGACAAATAATTAAAAGTGAGAAATTTTTTAAGTTATCTATAGTATTATTTGTTATATTCCATACTAAATTTATATTTATAAAAAAATTTCAACTAATTTAATTTTTTATGAATTCGGCTGTTATATTATAATAGTATTATTCAAAAACTTTTATCTTGGTATATTGCGTATGTATAATTGAACATTTTTTTATAAAATGTTGGGTGAAATGTCGGAAATATATAATGCAGTTTATCAAAATTATAGTTCCTTAATGATCTTTTACCTAATTAGTATTTGTTTTTTGTAAGTTTTACTTAGCACCCACCGACCTTATGTAGTTTTCATATACTCCCCTGTAGGAAATCAATTCCTTTAAAAGAACTTTAAAAAGTACCCTTATTCTTTTTTTAAGTTCTTCCTATTTTCTAGTAATCAACTAACTTTATTAACATGGCGCTGTCCTAGGACCAAGTCAATTATCCCATTCTGCATTTGATTCCAACCACTTTTAAATATATTGACGGAGAAAACATCAAATTTTTCTCTTTTTTCAACTGCAATAAAATGTTTATATTACGATGAATTAAAGAAATGAAGAACCGAAGATTCGCAAGCTGCATTTATTTCAAAGCAGTTCAAATTCAACTACTTTACAGTTAGTTTACACACGCGATGATGATGTTTGCTTCTATTGCGCTACTTTTACAGCTAAGCGGAATATTCATATACATACATACATACATAGGTGGTGTGGCGTATTTATTCCTGTAGAGTAAAAATATTATCTATCAGAAAATTGAAAACTTATATTAATTTCGGTTTTTTTACCATTGGAAATTGGTGTCAGTTTTTTAATAATTTTTTAATATTCTCGAATATCGATACACTTTCTACTAACTGTGTATGTTCGCGTCTACAATGGTGTGTAATTATATACATACATACATATGTATATATGTATATCTGCGGTCATAAGCAATAACAGCTTAAATCGAAAATCGCACTTGCGACAAAGCATTTTCAATGTCTATTTACTAAATATTAATGCGAAGCCACTATTTTAATCAATATATACTCGTAGTTTTATTAATAACTTTTCAGAAGATAATGATACCTACCTACCTGGGGAGTTTATGTATGGAAATCTGTTATTTTGTTAGTAATAAAAAGGTTAAGGTGTTCGGTCAAAATGCTTTTAATCAATTAATTAAAAAAAAAAAACATACAGTGATAGAAAAATTAGTTCATAAAAATACTTTATGATGGATCTAAAAGTGTAGTGAATGTAAGGGAGTTAATTGATTTTTCTCAAGAAAAAGTAGGGATCAAACGACACCTGTGATTACAATTAGATAGTCGATACTGGTCGATACCAAATATATTTTTACTTGATGCTTTTCATTTCGATCGGTAATTTCGTTTTTTTTTTTCAAAAAATTTCAAAGAGAACAAAAAACAAAAAGTTAAATAGCAACGTTGGTGCAAGCCTTAAAAAAATTAATAATATTTTATCTGATGAACTAACAATGTATTTGTCTGTCGGAAAATGTATTTTATATTTTAGTTGCAATTATTATTTAAATAAATTGAAGATACAAATTTTTATATGTGGACACCAATGTAAGACGTGTTGAAACTTTTTCCAAGTTTTTAAAAATTAATGTGTTTTTTATTAATTTAGTATAAAAAAAAAAAAAATTGGTACCGATACCAAATAAGTATCGATACTTTCTGGCGATAACATGGCGATAACATGGGCGTGTAATTAGACGTATCGTTGGAACCCTAAGAAAAAGTGGAGTCGGATTGAAAAATTTTCAAGAGATGCTTTACATCAAGTTTTTGTCAAATTTAAAATTTAAAAACTGAACATAAAGATATTTACGATGCTCAAATAAATAAACAAGTATCAGAAAAAAATTAAATTCTTGGTAAATTTCAACAAGAGTACAGCATTCTTCCGGCGTTGTTATGGTCACTACCGAAAGGTAACCATTTTTTTTCTTGACTCCGAATGTCAATTGGTTTAAATATTTCACCAATGACCTCTCGAAATATACCGACATTTGAAACATAAAGAATCGAAATCAAAAAACGTGAAGTAATAAAAAAATGTGGCTGGTGAAGTAGTTTGTTTAAGAATATTTACCGCAACAAGGCTCAACCGCGGAATCTTAGGTGTTAATGTCCAAAAAACGGCAAAGTATATAGTGCAACTTTGGCTTTGATTAAGTTGCACTAAAGACAAAGCAGCGAAAAGCTAAAGTCCGAAATATAAAATATCTAAAACTATGAGCTTTGGTAAAAGATTATGTCAAATATATTCAGTGACAACTGATAATGGACGCAATATGTTAAACGCTGTTGAGTTGCTTATAGATAAAAATGAAATTGATAATATAGACGATGAAATGGATGAAGAAATTGTAGAGAATATTAACTTTCACACTATTTCGTCAATTAAATGCGTTGTTCATGAGCAATCAAGTGATGTGGAATGAAAACTAAGGACAGTGAATGTTAAGAAAAACTTACAAAATAACAATTATTTTTTTACGATATATAAAACTTTCAAGGCGTGTTTAATTTTATTTTAATTGGCAACAAAAAAATAAAATTAACCGCATAAGTTTTATTTCATGAGCGAAAAATAAAACTCAAAAGTAATTATGCAAGCAAACGTAGAACTTACGAAATAATTCTTAAATTTGATGAAAAAAAAAAATTAAAACATCAGAATTAAATAATGAATTTTTCGGTATCGCTTATTACTTATAATATGCATCTGATCAAATCTGTAAACATTACCTTGGTGAAAGTTTTTTACACATTCAAATAAGCCGATACGACTTTTTCGTCTTCGGTAACCACTAGTAAAGGAATGTACTTCCAATTTAATCATCTAACAGCCGAAAGCAATTTAAGTAAAACGTATTTAAATTTTTTGGACCTTATATAAAAATTGACAGAAAATAAAAAATCATTAAGTAAAAACTGCTGGTAGCATTGACATATCTCTTCTGGTAAAGGTTCAAAAATTTACAATTTTTTTACGTAGGAAATAGAAGGTTAAAAAGCAAATATTTGAGGTCAAAAATAATATTTTAAGTCATTTTATATATTGGATTTTGGTTAAAAAATTGTTTATTGAAATGAATATCGACGCATTCAATTAAGATTTACAAACAATTTTAGCTTTTAACAGTGAAGCGAAGTTTGCTGTTAGAAACGAGGAGCGGCGGTATTAAAACCAATTCTCATCTGCAAAACAAAAAAAAACACAGCCAAAAGACATTGTAATGAAGTCGATTCGAAGTGTATGCAAATGCATGTAAACGCCCAGGTGCGTGCTGTTGTTGGTGTAGCATTTATGTAGCAATTAGCAGGAGGCAGCGAATGAAACAAAAGACTTAAGCGAAGAACGCGCAAAAGCTGCAAGCCAAATACATTTAAAATACTCGAATTGACGTGCGCACATACTGCATACATTTGCATGTACATACGTATGTATGTAGAAACACACATAAAAGATGCATCCATGCATTCTTAGAGGTGTGTGGAGGGAGGGTGCAACAGCTAAGGCTTGCCATTGCCACTACAGCTGCTGCTGGGGGAGCGTAACAATTGTAAATTAACAAAATGTAACTACCTTGCATTTCACACACACACACACAAGCAGTTGTATGATTTTGCAGCACAATTGGCAGCATGCAACAGCCGCGTTGCAACAAAAGACGCAGCTACAAATAAAACGAAATTAAGAGGAAAACACCGTTGCTGCTGCAGCCAAGGTAGATGATATTGAACTGCTTTGATGTATGTACATACATATGTATGTACAAATGTGTGTTGTTACTACTTTTCATGTTGCCTCGTCATTGTTTTTTTTTTTAATCTTTTTGTTGCTAAGCTTTGATGGCAATCAAAGCTGTCGAACTCAGATTTACTGCTAGAAATGGTGTATGTGTGTGTGGCTCATTTTAATTTCAAACCAATGCATAAATGTGCATAACCAACAACAAAATAAACAAATAAACAATTGCAAGCAGAAGCTTAATTGCCACTGCCATTGTCATGGCCGCAGCAACCGCCAAGGCGGGCAGCAACAACATCAAATTAATTGCATACAACTAATTACGGCCTAATATGCTAATTAGTCATTGTAGGCAGGCGAGCGAGCTACACAAACCTACTTACATCACATACATACATATGTACATACATATGTATATACAAATACACATACATAGACAAGTTAACATATCACTCTTGATAGTATTAGCACAATTACAAATGAGTTTGTGATTATGAAACTTCGGCTCTCGATTGAGGTTTTCTTAAGTCAGTTCTCCCTTACGAATAGACAAACAAAGGCGGAACTAAGGGGAAAATTCCAGGAGATAGCTTAGGATCTATTATTAAGCCCTACTGGCTGGGCATGTGTGGATAAAGCGGCTATGGAAAAGAGCTGGCCTCGATGGCTAATCAATAAGAAATTACGCTGATCTTGTTACAAAGCCATAGAGACACCAACGAAAATGAAACAGCGGAACAGCTTTGCACTGAATGTGTCTAAAATAATAATAATAATAATAATAATTTTGGCGCGTACACTATATAGCTCAGTGTTTGGCCGAGCTTCTCCTACCATTTGTGGTGTGCGTCTTTATATTATACCACAAATGGAGGGACCTACAGTTTTGTGCCGACTCCGAACGGCAGATGTATTTTATGAGAAGCTTTTTCATGGCAGAAATACCCTCGGACGTTTGCCATTGCCTGCCGAGGGGTGACCGCTATTAGAAAAAACTTTTTTCTATTATTAAGATTTTGCTTGCCCTGACTGAGATTCGAACCTCGAACTCACCGGCATATCAAGTTATAGCACGCACCGCTACCAACTCGACCACAGCGGCCACTCAAATAAAATATGGCAGACAAATATGACTCGAGAGCCGAAATTTATCTTCTAAACGCCCGACAGAGGGGGAATCATACGTGGTGATTTGGGATTACTCGACAATTCTGTTCGTCCCATGACCCACTCGTATCAAGGTTTATTTTTTGCTCACAGATGTCTGCACGGGGTATTGATCCACAAGAGTATATAAAGAGTGTTTTTTTTAAGACATGTAGTTTTTAAGAAGAAATGAAACGCATATAATTTAATGCTATGACCAAGAAATTAGTTTTATTATAAAGATAAGAGTTTGCCATTATGTTTTAAAAATGATTTCGGACAAGTGTCCGCCGCGGCTGGCTCGGATAAATTCTAGTCGAGAGGCCTATATTTCGACCACTTTTTGCAGCAATTGGTGCCGTATGTCAGCAATAACACGCCGAATATTCTCTGCGTAGACAAGCGACTTCAAATAACCCCACAAAAAATTGTCTAGCGGTGTTAAATCGCACGATCTTGGAGGCCAAGCAATAGACGCACGACGCGAGATAATGCGCTCAGCAAAAGTAGTTTCCTTAAAAAAATTGATTGTTACGTTGGCTGTATGACATGTAACGCCATCTTTTTGGGACCAAAGGTCGTCCACATCAACATCCTCTAATTAAGGGCACGAAAACGTCATTAATCATGGCTCTACAGCGTTCCCCATTCACTGTAACGTTATGGCCGGCTTTATTTTTGAATAAAAATTAGCGAAGAGCACACCAAACAGTGACTTTTTGATGTTGTAACGTCGTTTCAACATTGGCGACAGTTTTTTTATTAACGTAAGCTTCATCGCTGAAAAAAATTTTCGTGTAAAAATCGGGATCGGTGGCTATTTCGTTTTGGGCCCATTCACCGAACGGTTGGTCAAAAACACCAACTCCGAAAAAAGTATTGTCTCATTGAAAACCACACGTCTAAAAAATACCCCCCGTTACATACTTACCGAGAGGATTTTCTTTAAAATATTATCTCACAGCTACAAAGGCTCGGACTTTAGAAAGGCAATACAACACTGTCAATACGAGACGCAGAAGTTTTTCGAAAAATACACACGTAATGAGATTTTTACTAAAGTTACTGAGATGGACCAATTTTTTTTCAAAACTTTAACTTTAAACTAGAGTTACGCCAAATTGCATCAAAAATAAACAGAGCCGCATATAATTTTTTGAACTTACACCAACTAGGGCTCATCTTTTACCAAGGGTGATGATTATGGCATTCAGGTTTCTGAGCCAAGCTCATTGTCAGCCCGGACCAGAAGTGTGGGGAGAAAATTCCATGCAGGGCTTGCTCCAGATGAGAGTAACGAGTTATGGGGTTAACGAATTTACACAGGTTTAGGTCGACAAATCAACTTCTCCGGGCACGTGAACCCGGTTCATTTGGATACATAGAACCGTCTGTTTAAGAAATGCTGTAAGCAACTAATTACTAATGCATTCCGAGTGTACGTCCCCAAAAATGAAACATGTTTTTTAAGAGAACGTCAACATGTAAAAACATAAAAAAATATTTGTGTCGTGTCAGATAACAGAGACCCCAATAGCAATTCTTTGTCTGTCCGTCACCGAGATGTCTGGATTATATATAGACTTTGGATCCTTCGCAACTTTCATTTTGTTTTAGATGAATATGACTTGGAAGCTGGCAAACTCTGGTGATGATAATGAGGTCTTTTTTAAGAAGACTTATTGCTCTTGTTTCCAAGAGATAGCTTTCACTCATGCATCTAAATTCAGTGCTAGTCAAGACGAGATAACTTTTAGAAACTCTATAAAGGCCTACATAGTGCATTTATCTTCCTACTAGTGTTAACAGAAAACTAACTACCGTACATATAAGCTTATTAGTACATATGTACATCCAGTGATGCTAGGTACATGCACAATTGCTTGTAATACAAGTAATTTGCGTTAATTGAATTTGCTATTTATTTTTGATTTCATATGTATGTATGTATGTATGTTGTAAGTTGCGCGTCTTTCTCCCAAGCCTTCCCTTACCGCCACCATTGCGGCGGTCCCTCTAACTTTCAAATTACTCACACGCGAATTGCCATTAATGGGAATTCCATACATCGGCAAAATATGCGGAATTCATGGGCACATACATACGTACTCGTATATAATCCATCCTCAGGAGTTGGGGGGTTAGTAAGTTCATATCGACGCCCATCATTCGACGGCTCATCGTCTGCTTAACGCTTAAACAGTATTTGCTAGTCAATGTACCATGTAGAAAGAGGAAAGAAATAATAATTAAATCCATAACTTGTAACTAATTTAGCAACAAAAACAATCTCTGTATAGTTTCAGCATGCGAGTTTGACATGAGATTTGTTTAAGCCGTGTTGCTGATTGATGCCTAGGCACATTTCCAGTCATACAAACATAAATATGTACTCATGTAAGTATGTATGTGCATGGTTTAGCGGCTTCTGAATACCGATCGCTTGTTGCCAACAAATTATTACACTTGCTGTAGTTCTGTAGTACAAATTTATGGCAGAAACACAATGCAGACGTACGGCCGAAATTTCGCCCAGCAAAGCGACATCCTCAGCGACGTTCGCCCGGAAATTTCGCTTACAAAAAGATAATAGTAGTGTTCTCGAGTACGCAAAAACTTGCAAGAAACTTGCTAAGTACGGTAAATCGAGAGAGCGAATTGAAATTTCATTTTGAGGGGAAGTTGATAATTTTTGCTGGACTAATTTTTGCCAGTAAAAACTTGCAAGTACGAAAAACAGCTGATCAAAAGCAGCTGATTGCAATTTGGATTCATACGAAATTTTTGTTTAAGTGTTTTAAAGGCGAAAATTATAAAATGTGGGTATCAAACATGCAAGAAGCAAGTACAAGTTCCTTTGGTTAAGCTTCGTTAGTGGAATGTTTCAGGAAATCACTAATACGACGTTTTTCATTTTGTATATTTGGATGCGAACAAAAATTCAATCAGCTGTTCGTCAAACTTGCAAGTTTTTACTGGTTTTGCGTTCTTGTACTTTTTGGTATATTTTTCACTCTGAGAGCGAACGTTGTCAAATTCTACAATGGCTACAATGTAAATAGCTTGTATGTCAGCTGATAGAGTGACCATATTGAGCAGATACAACTTTTAGAACATAGAATGAATACAGCAAGAAAAAGGCTATTTAGCAAAAACAGCAAATGTTGAAAAAAGCTGTTACTAAAGTTAAATTTTTACAAGTAACAGAATTACAACTTTTTAACAAAAAACTAAACAATTTTTGTTTTATTTCTATTTAAGGCCTTAGAATATTTAACATATGTATGTTCACAATGGTTCATATTTTGCCGCTGCTGCCAGCGAAATAAATATATTGCCGCGAATAGACAACGGACGAATTTCGTCGTGCGCATTCTCATATTCGGTGGGGTGTTTTATTTTTCACGAAGAACATTCGCGACGAAAAGTTCATCGTACGTCAGCATTGTGTTTCAGCCATTACATATGTACAGGCATGGAGCTTCGCGCCATTGAATCTCCCAAAGAGTTAACAATAACAAGTGATAATTTTGGTTTTGGCCGTTGAAGTTCCCGAGTGGTTAGGATATGCAGTAGTTTAAGAACGATTTTTCGTCATTCCTTGTCAAATTTTGTTTGTAGGCAACCTGGTTGTGTGGTTGCGCTATCTTCATCCTTCATCTTAGAATAAAATGACACTTAAGCCAAATTGTACCTTCTCGAAATTACTCGTATACAGCGACAACGGCAAATCTTTCCAAAATACAACTTGTTAATTTTGTTAGATGTGCAATTTTGTGCATAGTTAGCATCTCTCTCATTTAGCTTTTTCAATTAATTTATTTTATATGTCTGAGCATAGTCACAATCACATCTTCACAATGAGAACTTGATTCTACTAACTTTGTGTCATGTCCTACCGCATCCATTCACAAATACAATATATGTACATATGTGTATGTTCATACTGTCTTAAGAAGTTGTATATTCTTTATCAATTGCAGAAATGTTTTATATCGAATGTCTTTGTGATAGGGCGGTGCCTTGCTTCTCTAGATCCTTTCTCTCGACATTGAGACATTCGCTATAGAACTAATGGTGTTTTTTTTTTTTTTTTTTTTTTTTTTTACGGACGTTGGGATAGCGCGCTATCCATCAAGAGGCCCGTATGAATCTCTGGTGAAGCCACCTCCCCGGGACTACTCACGCATTTCATCAGGGAGGGGCTATGGCATAAATATGCCTGACTTCCATGACGCCGTTTCCATAGTCCCCCATCCACGTAAGGTGATTAGGGGTTCAGGAGCGTTCTACTACGACTTCACCTGTGAAAGATACAAGCAAATAAAAGATTAAACATATTCAGGACTAACTTAATCGCGTTGCTAAACGACGGCGTTGTTCGCGTATTCTGAGCTCAGTCATTATCTCTTTACAGATGTTTTTAACTGTATTCCAAACTGCTTTATCATTAATCATATAGGATATCAGATTTTCTGGCCTTGGATCTACCTTCATAATGATTCTTAATTTCTCCCGCTCAAATGAAAACGAAGGACAAGAAAACAGTATGTGTTATGCGTTCTCCGCCACAGTCTCACACGAGGCACAAACCATTGTATTATCATGACCATATTTACATAAGTATTCTCTGAAACAACCGTGCCCACTTAGCACCTGGGTCATATAAAAGTCTATTTCGCCATGCGATCTGCCTAGCCAAGCCTCGATACTCGGGATGAGTCGGAAAGTCCAGCGTCCCTTTGTCGACGTGGCCCAGCGTTGTTGCCATTGGGTTAGGCTTTTATGGCGTTCGGCCGCTGTCTCTTGTACTGAGAGGGCTGTGCCTTTATCTCGGGCCGTCTGATAGGTTCGCTGGATTTCGTTAGCCAGCAGATCGGCAGGCATTATGCCAGCAATTACACATATGAAACAGTGCGGAAAGCGCTACAAACGCGTAGTGCACTAAGTCGAAATATGGACTTCACATTTTTTGCATATGACGTATGCTGAAGCGCGTGGCCCCATACAGGGGCCGCGTACATAACCACTGATTGTGTGACCTTAGTTAGCATCTTCCTGCGATTTTGACCAGGTCCACCTATATTTGCCATTAATCTAGCTAGAGAACTGTGGACTGTTGCGGCTTTTTGTGTCACAGTTTCTATATGTAGTTTAAATGACAGCCTGGCATCTATCATAACACCTAAATACCGTACTGCAGGCATAGTTTCGAATACATACCCATTGATGTCTAGACGTGTAGTTTCCTTTTTCTTTCTGCTTGTTATAAGCACCCCTTCGGTTTTGTGAGCTGCCAATTGGAGCCCTTTGGTCTTGAGCCAGTCATCGATTAATATAGCCGTGTCTTTCGTAGCCAATTGAATTTTTTCTATGTCTTTCGCTACAATGATAACCGCAATATCATCTGCGTATCCGATTACCTTCACTCCTTTTGGAACAGGTAGACGCAGGACTCCATCGTAAGCAATAATCCACAAAACTGGGCCGAGAACTGAGCCTTGGGGAACTCCTCTGCTGACGTCATATCTATTTCTACCTAGATCAGTATTATAAAACAGAACTCTATCAGTAAGATAGCTATCTACTATATTTATAAGATAAGGTGGAGTATTTATTGCCTTTAATGCATTAATAATGTGCGACCATTTTAATGAGTTAAACGCGTTTTTTATGTCTAAGGTTACTACTGCGCAGTATTCTTTCGAACCGTACTTCCAGCGCTTGCCTGATATTGCTTCTTCCGCTATTTCAGTGACGCGACAAATAGCATCGACTGTGGATCTTCCCTTTCGAAACCCGTACTGGGCTTCCGACAAACATTGATAGGTGTCAATGTGTTTCAATAAGCGATCGCAAATTACACGTTCCAGCAATTTGCCTAAAGAATCTATCATACAAAGCGGTCTGTAAGAACCTGGATCACCTGGAGGCTTGTTGGGCTTTGGAAGCAACACTAACTTCTGCTTTTTCCACCTCCTCGGGAAAACGCCATTTTGCAGGCATATATTAACGACATGTGAGAAGGCCATAGGGGAATCAGCTACTGCCGCTCTGATGGCAATGTTCGGTATACCATCGGGTCCCGGAGCCTTGCCGTTTTTTAGCCGTTCAGCTGCAGCTAGAATTTCATCCTGTATAACAGGTGGACAAATTGTCAATGTATTGTTATTCACAGGCCTCATTTGGGGGCTATCTTTGGGAAAAAGCGTTTCGACTATTTGCTTGAGCAGAGTGGGACATGTTGGCATCTGCTTTTGGCTACTTTTAAACTTTTTCATAACAATTTTATAGGCGCCACCCCAAGGGTACTCGTCAATCTCACTACAAAGCTCTTTGAAACAAGATTTTTTGCTTGCCTTTATTGCATTTTTTAATTGTTTACGCAAGCATTTAAATTCATCTCTCAGAATATCAGATCTGTTTCTTTGGTATTTTCTTCTGGCTTTGTTGCATTCAGACCGCAAGTCTGCGATTTCAGCATTCCACCAATAAACAGGGTTGCGGCTATTTTTGCGCACTTTTCTATTCATAGATGCATCACAAGCCCTAGCTAATACTTTATAAAGTTCATCGGATAGACTTTCTGCATTGGCCTGCATTTGTGTTACGCTTTTCATACCATCCAGTACCAACTTAAACATATCGGGATCAAATGAATTAGTGCACCAGGCCTTTGCGTCGTTCTTCACATATCCACGAGCCCTACTTCTCATGTAATCAACATCGATTATTACAGCCAAGTGATCGCTATGTGTGTAAATATCGCTTAATTGCCAGGAAACTTTTGCCATCATTGATTCACTACAGAAGGCAATATCGATAATGGAACCTCTTCCATTTTTTTCGAAAGTATTTTTGTTTCCTCTATTAAAGAGAAGCAAGTCTAATGGTGCAAAGGCTTTAAGAAGAGCGCGTCCTCGCTGATTTGTCCTGCTGCTGCCCCATTCTAGAGCCCACGCATTAAAATCTCCGGCTATTATTTTGGGAGAGCACAAAACCGCATCTTCAACGAGTCTATCCAGCAGAAGTTCAAATTCTTGCTGGCTAAGACTAGGGGGTGCATAACAGCTGTATATATAAGTACCGTCAATTTTGGTCCTTACAAAGAACTCATGGCTGTAAGGCTTTTCGGTAATGCATTTTTGCCCACATACCCATATTGCTGCTTTGCCTTTGTTATCAGGAATCCAAGTTCCTTTCTCAGACTTCTTATACTGCTCGCTCAAAATGGCAATGTCAATTTTTTCTTCGATTATTGTTTGATCCAATAGCTGCTGAGCAGCTTCACAGTGATTCAAATTCAGCTGCAGTATCTTCATATTTTTGATTTAGATTTTTGTATGGCGCGTTGGAAAAAGGGGCACAGTTTGCTCCCAGCAATATGGTTTTTTTCCGCCTGATTGCTAGCTTTACAAAGAATGCATAGTGCCGTCTTGTTGCATTGTTTAGCGTTATGACCTTTTTCTCCGCACTTAAAACAGCAGCCACTGCGGTCTTCATTTGTACAAGCCTTTGCTTGATGACCAAACTCCAAGCATCTGTAGCATCTTGTCAGAATACTTTTTTCCCGAATGCGACACACCGACCATCCAATCTTAAGTTTTTTGGCTGCAATGATTTTCTGTGCTACGAGCTGAGGTAAGCCAAGCAGCGCTATTTGGGTCCCTGGATAACCTTTTCTGATCGTTTTAATCCAGTTTAGCTCAAAGTTTTGGTTTAAAACTTTTGCCTCTGATATGGCTACAACTATATCTTCTTTAGTTGTGATCTCATCGAGATCATGTATCTCTATATAGGTCTGCTTAGATAGAGCTGTAATTTCGGCTTCATTACCTAAGAGACTTTGTACACCGTTTTTGAAAAGTTCTGTTTTTTCCTCATGCACATGGTTGAGCTCGAGAAGTATTTCTCCTTTCTGGGTCTTGCGTACTCTTTTGACCTGTTCACCCATTTTGCTTAAATTAGCGCTGGTTTTCACCGATTTAAGCATATCGCTATATGACATGTCACCTGTCTTCTTAATGACAATGGCATTTGGTTTAACCAGCAAAGTGTTCGGTTTAGGCTTAATGATCTTCTTAGCTCTTGTTTGTACTATCCATTCGCCTTCAGGGTCTTTATTTGATCTAGTCAGAGCCTCCCTATAAGACAGCGTTTTTTGCCCTGTGCCATCTTTTGAGATTTCCGCCTTACTGGACCGTTTCGGCGGGTTCGTTTCGTTTGTCATGGAGTCTTCTATGCCTCTTTTTGACGTAAGATTCGCTTTTTTGAAAGGAGGCGAGGTTTGCGTGCATTTACAGCTTTGCGACCTCTCCTTTACTTCACCTACGACTCTCAAAATTTTTAATTCTTCGTAAATTTCCACAATCTCATCAACCAAATCCCGAATCGGCTGATGAATGGAGCGCCTTGGCGGCGCCATTAAGTCGACAAGACTGCTCAATTTATTGCCTAAAAGCAGCAGTACGTTCAATTTTTCTTCCTTTGCCAGATTTGGGCCCTGGCTAGTGGCCAGCCTTACGTTATCAAGGTCCGGCGGAGACGATCGGGCTCGCACTACCGACGGACTATCAGACGCTACAATATTTCGCTCCGCCATATTTATATTCGCGGACGGTGACCTCTGAATTTTGCCACTTGCTCTAAAAGGATCAGGCAAATTCACGTTTTCCCCCATATCTATTATTTTTTGCCCTCCTTGGTGCGTTGACATCACCCAAAGGAGGCAGCTTTTACGTACCCGTCTGCAGGAAGTGTTAAAAGCTTTGCTAACCGGAAGTCTTCAAACCGAAAGCTTTTAAGCTGAGCTTTTACAGAAACTTTCAAGCTTGAGTCAATGAGCTTCTATGCTTAAAGCCTTCAGCAGCTATGTTCTCTTATAAAGCTATCAGCTTTATTCCAATGTCAAAATCAGCTGTTTACCTGGCGCCAAAAATGAACTTGGAGTTCTTGCCAAAGTAAGCAGCCGATTTGTTTTTGTGTTTTCTCTATTCAGAAGAAAACTTTTAAAACTAATAAAAACATACCTGATTGGTGGTCTACTATACAAACCACTTCCTTCGGATATAGACGAGTCTCAGGTCCTCACTCACACAATTTTCTTTTTGTTTTTAAACACTTTTTCACCACAAACTTAAAGTTTTCACTAGCGCAAAAATTTCACGTCTGCACTGCACAAAGTATACATATGGCACAAAGTATACATATGCTAGAAAAGGCAACTAAGAAAACACAGCTAATATCGTCACGGAGCATGGACATGCAGAGTGAAGAGCTCTCAATAGCACAGTTTCCCAGTAACGAAATCATTAAGATTACTCATTATGAGGAGAGATTTAGAATTCAACTAGATATCTAAGCCACTTGGAAGTCTGACATGCTGTACGGGCACTTCCAGGCAAATGTATTGCAGACTCTAAGACCCAAAAAAAAAACATAGCCGCTGAAATTTTCGATTCCACAAATAAGTAAAATATGTATTGGTGGCAGTGAGAACGTTTTCATGTGTTTTCACCTGTCAGGCTGCACTCATTCACATGAATTCTAAAGGTAATGTTTATTAAGTCTTGATACCCGACAAGGATTATTAGATACCTTAATTCCGCCAGAAGTAGACTTTAAATCAATCCTGCATGTGTTTTTTCCACAAATATTATGTGTTGCTTTTAATATTAGTGTAAAAGTTTGGTTTGCCCGTACGAAAAGACACTGATGAAAACTTTTTACAACTAATGAACATTGATGATGTACTACTAGGATTTCACTAGTCATAGTTCAACATCAGTGCAATGAAAACTATTCACGGTACTAATGGACAGAACTTAACACTCATCAGCCCAGTAGTGAATAACTTATCGACTACTGGTAGCCAATTATTACATCAAATCGCCCAGCAGTAATCAATTAGTACTTCTGAATCTTTAGGATTTTGCAGAAATAACTGAACGTTATCTTGATACACATTTAGATTACTTCTGTAAAAGTCAATTTATTAAAAAGTCAATTAATAATTTTTTAACCCTTGTTTTATATTATTTATAAACATGAAACAATGAACTGATAAATTTCTAGGTCAAGTGTTCAAAAAGGCAGGAATGAGAGAAAAAGAAGCAACCGAATTCGTCAAGAAAAAAGCCAGCTGAGAAAGAAAAGGAGAATAAAAAAAGCACGGAATTCGACAAGGAAAAATATAAAAAAAAAAATTTGGCAATTAAGCAATAGTGCGTCATCAGTTTCATGTCATTAGTTCACCAACAGTGCCTTTTCGTATGGGTGGGATCCATTTAAAAACTCTATACGACTGATACTTAAATAATACTTAAAAAATATGTATATATTATTTATGTAATTTCAGATTTGAGTAAGTGACATTATGTTCCAAACCATTTTGTTCTTTAATATTTGCTTTTTTATGAACGTAAGTTCTTATTTTATGTAAGTATATTGGACCGATTTTCCGTCATCCCTTGTCAAATTTGGTTTTGTGACATACCGGTTTCGGCGTTGTGCCATCTTCTTATTTTAGTTATGGTATGGTATGGTATGTGTGGCTGTCACCGTTGCTTCAGCGACCCACTTAGGCCATGATTGGAGGCCCGTTGTGATACCACTAGCTAAGTGTTCATTCCCCTTCGCTGAACCATTTTGAGCTCTTGACGAATCTCGCCAAGCATCTTGGGTCTATAGAACCTAATTCTCCGAGGTCTCCAAAAAGTGGTACCCCTAGAAGTCGTAGCCTGCTTCTTGCTAGCGCTGGACAATTGCATAGAAGATGGAGAACAGTTTCCTCCTCTTCATAATTTTTGCAGCTTCTACAGCATCTGTGAAAGGGTACACCGAGACGCCCCGCGTGGTTGCCTATGAGGCAGTGCATCGTAAGGGCTCCAATGACCTGAGATATATCATCCCGTTTTAAGGTGTACAGACCACGCGACCGTTTACGATCCCATCTAGGCCAAGTCTGCCTAGATATCCTACAAGTCGTGGTCTGTACCCACCTCTCATTCGCACGAGCATAAGCATATTCTTTTGAGAGCAGCCTGCAAGTACCAAAGGGCATACCAATGCGTTCTTTACCAGGAAGAATCTGCTTGGTTGTCCCTTCCCTCGCAAGTTCATCCGCTATACAGTTACCCTCGATGTCCCTGTGGCCTGGAACCCAGATGAGGTTTAGTCTGTTCTGCTTAGCCATCTCCTGAAGAGATCGGCGGCAGTCCAGTACAATCTTTGAAGTTATCGCAGCTGAGCTCACTGCTCTAATTGCCGCTTGGCTATCGCTAAATATAAAAACGTTGTTGGCTTTTAAGACGGTTTGCAACCTGTCCACAGCCTCCTTAATGGCTGAAACCTCAGCTTGAAAAACACTACAGTGATCCGGCAGCCTAAAAGAACAGCTCAGAGATAAGACTCGCGAGAAGACCCCTCCTCCCACTCTGCCATTCAGCTTCGAACCATCCGTGAACACCGTAATACTTCCAGGTGGGGTATAGACATTTTTAGACCACTCCTCTCTACCTGGAATCAACATCGCGAAGTTTCTGTTTGGGACTA
This sequence comes from Philophylla caesio, assembly GCA_963971545.1. Classification (NCBI taxonomy): domain Eukaryota; kingdom Metazoa; phylum Arthropoda; class Insecta; order Diptera; family Tephritidae; genus Philophylla; species Philophylla caesio. The sequence goes on from OZ020607.1 coordinate 48,970,379, forward strand.
TGGTATCGACGCAGCGATCAGTGCAGTCCGGAAGGAAGCTATACTTACTCAGTATGCTAGAGTGCCCACATAGGGTAGACTCCCATTGATATGTCTCTCTTAGTCGAAGCGCGGCAAGAGCCGCCATCTGTTGACCCACTAAGTCGAGGGGTAGAAGGTCCAGAAAAACATTCAAGGCGTCGTTTGGTGTTGTTCGTAAAGCTCCGCTAATGCAGATAATACTGGCTCTTTGTACTTTACTAAGTAGATTGAGGTTAGCATTTTTGCTCAAGGCAGGCCACCATACGATGACTCCATAAAGAAGAATTGGTCTTACTACCGCTGTATAGATCCAGCGGCATACGCTTGGATTTAGACCCCATTTCTTTCCAATGGCCCTTTTGCAGGAGTATAGGGCCACAGAAGCCTTTTGAGTGCGCTGGATAATATTATTTCTCCAGCTTAGTTTCATATCTAGTGTGACGCCAAGAAACTTGGCTTCCTTCTTTAGATTTAAACGAATACCATTCAGTACCGGAGTAATTAACTCCGGTGTCTTATATTTTCTAGTGAAGAGTACCAACTCCACCTTTTCCGAGTTGACGCTAAGACCACATTGCGTGGACCAGTTCCCTACAGCGCGGAGTGTTCATTGCATCAAATCACACAAGGTCTGCGGGAACTTGCCCATGTATGCTATGGCGATGTCATCTGCATATGCGACAACCCTGGCGGCACCCCATTCCGTCTCCCGCAAGAGTGAATTTACAGTTAGATTCCAGAGTAGGGGTGAAAGTACACCACCCTGTAGCGTTCCGCGAGACACATGCCTCGAAACACGGTTTGCGCCGACTTCTGCTGTAATCTTTCTACCTAAGAGCATTTGCTCTATAAATTCAACCAGGGAGCCTTCTACACCGAGTCCTCTTAAGGCCTGAGTTATGGCCCCCGGATTAATGTTGTTAAAGGCTCCCTCAATGTCAAGAAAAGCTACGAGGCAAAATTCCTTGTAACTAAAAGATCTCTCAATGTAGCTGACTAGGGAATGTAGCGCAGTGTCTGTGGACCTTCCCTTTAGATAAGCATGCTGGTTATTTGACAAAAGTCTTTTATCGATCGTGAAAGAGAGGTGGTTATTAATCAGCCTCTCTAGAGTTTTGAGAACAAAGGATGACAGGCTTATTGGTCTGAGATCCTTCGGGCTCGTATGTGATACTTTTCCGGCCTTGGGAATGAAGACCACTGAAACAGATCTCCATGCCGTTGGTACGTAGTTTAGTTTAAAGCAGGCCCTAAACATGCTTAGTAGCCAATTCGCAGAAGTTTCGATTGTTGCATCCAGCTGCGCAGGTATGATGCCATCCGGCCCTGCTGTTTTATAAGGTTTAAAGCTTTTTATCGCTGAAATAATACTTTCTCTTGAGATAGGGAGATTAACGATTGCGCCCGAAGGGGGGCACTCTACTTCCCTTGATTGTGAGCTTCCAGGAAAGTGTGTGTCGAGAAGCAGCTCGACCGTATCTTTTCCTGTAGCCGTCCAGGAGCCATCCTGTCTCTGTAAAGATCCAATCGGGTTTGTTGTGCCCGACAGAATTCTTCTTAGTCTGGCAGTTTCGTTGACGCCTTCAATGCCAGTACAGAATTTCCTCCATGAGGACCTCTTCGCTTCACGTAGGGCTTTTTTATAGACCCGCAGGAGCTGCTTATAAGTCTGCCATTCTAACTCCTGACTCAGCCTTTTCGCCCTGTTAAACTGCCTTCGGCAATCTTTGCGCAGCGAGTCTAAGTCGCGGGACCACCAGTGTGGCCTACGCTTTCCCCAAGTTTTGGGGTCAGGGCAGGCTCTGGCCAGGGCCTGCGAGCAGCTCACAGTAAAAAAGTCCACCATGTCCTCCAGTTCACCGATGGTGTTGGGCTCTACGGTAATGGATGTGGTAGGTTGCTTTCGAGAATTTCCCTATAGAGAAGCCAGTCAGTGTTTCTCAGGTTCTTACGAACCTTCGGAGCACTGGTGAACAGATCTAGAGTTATCTCAATATATCTATGGTCTAAAAAGGAGTGTTCATCAAGAACTTTCCAGTTGGTTACCATATCATATAGCTTTTCACTACATAAAGTGAGGTCTATGACCTCCTGTCGATTTTTGACGATAAAAGTGGGCTCTGTGCCCCTATTGCATATAACTAAGTTAGTGGTTAAGAGGTAATTGAAAAGAGACTCACCTCGATTGTTAACGTCGGTGCTACCCCACTGTACATGGTGGGCGTTAGCGTCGCACCCGATGAGAACTAAACCCTCTGCGTGGTCGTTCACTAGATCGCGGAGTAGATCCTGAGGGGGATTCTCAGCCTCATACGCCATATAAGTGGAGGCCAATAGCAAAGACTTGCCTCCGATCTCCAGCAGTGTTGTCGTCATGTCTCCATTACTATAACAAGGTAAAAGAAAAATGTTTAGATCTTTTTTTTTTTTTTGTTGTTTTTTCAGATCTTTCTTCGCCATTACGCAGGTTCTTATTTTACCTTTACCACGCTCAACAAGCAGCCTATAGCCCACCGCACCTAGACCACAGACCCCCGAGTTATTAACCCAGGGTTCTTGGATAAGTGCGATGTCTATGTCGTCGCCAAGTAGGCGACTCAGGAGAGCAGCGGATGCTGCCCTAGACCGGTGGAGGTTGATCTGCAGAACCCTCATCATTTGAGGTTCCCATCAACTCCTCCACCGCAACGACAGTGACGTCAGCGCTGTCTTCCCCTTCGCTAAGGAGCAGCTCCTCCTCAGCATACATTCTTTGCATCGCCGATGCCAAGTTTGATTGCGAGGAGGCTCCGCTCTCCGCGTCGGAAAAGTCAGCCTCCGGTTCAGGTCCCTCAATGTCCACCTCCATTGAGGCACCCGCTTCGGAGGCACGCTGCGCGTCACCACGGTACACTCGCAGAGTCACCTCGTCAAGGCTGTAGTAAACACGGCCCTGTCTCTTCTCCAGGATCTCCAAAGAGTCCCTGTTCAGAGACAGGACCACTTGCCTTGACGGCCCATCCGGCTCCTCTACTCGTAGGACCTTCCAGTCGCCCGTAGGTATTGTCGGGTTCATCACCTGGAGCATCTTTAAGATGCTCTCCGGTGATGACGGTGTTACAGGCACCCAGGCCCTCGCTCTAGGTCTGACTGGAATATCCTTCCAGTCGACAACCGATAGTTTCGCTCCGGGGTATACAGCCCCTACCTTAGCAACGGCGGCCTTATACAGCGCCGCCGACCTTGCATCATCACATGCCACTACCTTAACGTGGCCCTGGAACCAGCCGGCATCTCTGCATGCAGGAGGGGCTCCAGGGTTCTCTAGCAGAACATCCATGATGACGTTTGCCAGAGCCGCCTTCACCCACCTCCACTGGTTCCTTGGGATCGACCCGTGCTCGTTGCCGCGGTCCAGAACCCCGATAAGGATCCTGTCTTTGGCAACATCCGCAAAACTGGGTCTGGCCACACCGGGTCGGACACACTTCTTTTTAGGAGCAGGTTGTTGCTCCTCCACTGACCTCTGTCTCTTTGTTGGGGGTACTCCATCTTCAGCCGCTACCCCAGCTGTGCTTCGGTAGTTGGGTAGTAGAGCTTTCGCTCTTTCTACCGCCTCCCTTGCACTCTGAGGCAACGTTTCCAACGGCACCCCCTCGTACTTTTTGAGCGTTCTGGCAGCCCTACGCTTCTCAACGTGTGTGGACCGCCCGCTCGACCAACCATGAAGGGAATCGCCCGTAGTTTCCATCGCGACGATTCCTTGTTTATAAATTTTTCCGGCTGCTTGCCGCCCATCCCCAGTTGAGCCAGGTCGTGAGACCTTTGCCTTTATGGGTGGAGGCTTCGCAGCCGTGCCGGCGTTTGATGGGCACACTGCGCCAGGGGCCGCGGGTCGACCTGCCGTTTCCAGCATAGCCTTCGCAGCCTTACTGGTGCTTGGCCCCACCATAACGCCCGTAATCACGGGTCGGCTCGGGGTCTCCCCGTTATATCAAATAATAAAAATCATCAGTTAAAAGTTTAAAACAGGCAGTTTGAAAAAAATTTAGAATTTTGTTTGAAAACAAATTTATTTAAAAACTTATTTTAAGTATTAAACATTTTTAGAGTGCATTAATTTCAATATTAGAATAAGAATATGTATGTATATTTTGGATGTAAAGCTATAAGCATCTTAGTTATTGTATGCAAACCCCTAATAAAACACGGTATACTTTGAGCTGCTGCACAGGGCAATCATAATTTTTTTTTTTGCAATTTTTAATATGACTTTTTCCTATGGCCCGACTACAAGTTGTTTACACTTAATTTTTGTAATTTATTTAATCCAACATTACTATTTTCCAAATTCCAAAATTGGTTTTTATCTACGCTACACCTTTTTTATGTCCTTATTGGCTCAAAAATAATTGTCTCTTTTTATTTCATATTTAATATGCAACTAAGCCAATAAATCAAAATGAAAATCTTGCTGCAGCCGCGTCGCGTTGGACCTAATATGACACCTATGAACGCTATTATCTATTTTCAAGGAGATGCGAGATGCTCCTTGCGCCTCCTACCAAACTCTCCCTCGACAATTTCATGCTGCCAACGACACATTTTTTATTGTTGATCATCGGCGATAAATTTTACCGTAAATCGCCCGAAATAAGGTGACAAGCTGTAATAATTCTTCGCCAACCGTAGCAACACAACAACACTACGAATATCAGCAACAGGAGCAAATGCTGAGGTATCGGCTAAAGCGGCCACATTTAACAATAACACCTTCGCAGCTGTACGAGTACAGCTCTAAACCTAGAAAGGGCCAATTAACAATAACGAAATGCGTGGCGTTGCGCCCACGAAGCATCCACACGAGCATACTTAAATTCATATCTACATACATACTCGTACATACATATGTACATACATGCATTTATGTACGTTCATATGTAAGTATGTATGTAAATATATCGGCGTAGTTGGTCCATCAGTAATACTGTTATTGTTGCTGCAATAAAAGGAAATAGTCTAAACAGCAACCACCAGCAATCACACCAAAAGCAGCAACAATAGCTAACAACCAGCAGCAACAACATAAAGCGATCGAAAACACAATGGCGAAATAGTAGCGATTATCGTGGCTATATAAATCACTTTCGGCACATTTGGCCGCCAGCGGCGCTTTTCTTTGGATGGCCAAGCAACGTTCGGTCAGAGAAGAGGTTGGGAGAGAGAAACAATTTTAAAGGGAGAAATGGTGAAATGGTTGAATTTAATAAAATATCGAAAATGTATGACAAAAAAATCAATATAAACTATTTATTTAGTTTAATCTTAAATATAAACTATTTAACGCTCATACAGATTTACGAACAAAAATATGACCTGATCTCAAAGAGTTCGTATGTATGTAGGTCTGGAGGTGGACGAGGGTAAGAAGTAGTATCTTCTGCCATCAAATAGACACTCATCGGTATTCGCACCTTGGCACCGACATCACTGTTGACAAGTTAAAAAAAGTAGCGGACTTCGTATACTTAGAAACCAGCATTTATACCAATAATAATGGCAGGCTTCAAATTATACGCTTTTCGTGAGACAAATCAAGTTTGTTGTGGTAGCTACCTTTTCTTATAATCACATGAAACTTTTTGTATTTTTTAAATTTCGTTCACTGTTTATGCTTCGGGAGGAACAACAGTAGCCATAATGTATACTAAAAATCATTTAAATAGTATAGCTTTCGAAAAATTTAAAATATGTATAACAAGAAAATTAAGAGTTCTGAAGGGGGAAGGCGAGGAAGCGGTCGCCCCACCTGTGTCCGCCCTGCTTCAGACTGACAACGCGATTGAGTATTAAAAACCTCTTAAGTATCGCATTAAGCACATCCAAAATAACATAAGAGCGTTCTTGGAGAATTCGAGAGAAAACTTCTTTGAAAGATTTATGAATCTCTACGTCCTTGCAATGGTGAATACAGCAGACAATGGAACGGTGAGATGTAACAACTATACAAGGACTTGAACATAGTGCAACAAATTAAGATCCAACTGCTGAGCTATCTAGGTCATGTCGTTGTTGTTGTATCCGTTGAAGGGAAAAGTGGAAGGTGACAATTACTGAGACACAAAAAAAGCTGTCGCGCTATATTGAGTTTGTCTAAAATCGCCTTGGCCGTTTATAGCACCTATTAAGAAAGTATAATCAGTGCACCGCGAGTCAATCTACAACTCAGCTCAGTTAGAGCTCACTCAGCCCAAGTAGTCAGATGTTTACCAATAGATATGAAAAAATTTAAATAATTAAGCCTTGACTTGGATTGATGAAGTATTTTAAAATAGCGATCATTATGAATGCAACGCATGATTAGCGGTCCATTTGCTGTTTATTGTACACAATTATCTAGATCTTTGGTATACGGTATTGCCTTCTGTCATCCCTGATAGTAGACGACACCCTGTGGGACCTCATATTGTTTCGTAACCTGGCTATAGAATTGAGTGTTATGATTGTTTGGTGCTTAGCTGCGTTACAATATCCAGATCGTAGAGTAAGTGCGGTATATATGGACCACCGTTAACTTTTCTGCCAATATAACTTCGTATTCAATATTAATTCATGTATTTTTTATTTTAAACAGCGTTAAAAGTATTTGAAATTCAGTCTTCATTAGAAAATAGTAAAAAAAAAACACAAATAGAAAATATATGTAATTAAAAAATAAAATGTACTTCAAAAAGTGCAGTTAATATGGACCATAGAGTGGTAAATATGGACTAGGGCGGTAATTAAGGATCCTCTTTCAGCGGAAGAAAGAGCTCTTATCTGTTTCCGGCCTTTAAGGGCTAAAACCTTCGGCATTTTGGCTGGCACAACAGATATTCCAGTTTCATCTACATTGCAGATGTTATTTGGAGAGAAATTGTATGTTTTCATCTCTTTTTCTAGCAGGTCAAAGAAAATAGCCACGTTTTCCTTCGAAAAATCGCTTGCACGGGCTACGGATGTGCTGGTTGGTTGACGGAACGACAGAAATGGATGACGTCTAAGAAACAAATGCAGCCAATATCTTCCTGCTGTTTCTTTTACGACTGAAAATGAGTTTAGTAAATCGTTTTTAAAGCCAGTTGAAATGCCAAGGATCTTATATCATTTCGTGTTAATCCAAACAATTTCGCTTCCATAAGTTGTTTACTCTACAAGGGAATCTTCGAGTTCTGGTGGGAAAATTGGTTTTCTCCCAAGCTTACTCGCCACTACTGCCTCTACAGTTCTTTTCTTTTCTGCCACTAAACGCCGTAAAGTAGTTTCAGGGACTTTGTATTGCTTAGATGCCTTCAAAAATTCCATATTTTTAGTCTTTACGGCAGAAATTGCTTCCATTATCTTTTCCTTGCACCACATCTGTCGTTGTTTGGGAGCTTGAGTTGATTTTAAAGCCATTATTATCCTTTAAAAGACAAATAATGTAATACTGCTGACGTTGAATGAAACGCGTTTCAAATATGGTCCACTGGTCCATATTATCAACATCTTAATGGGCCATATTCCCCACACAGTACTTTTTTCACTGTTTTTTTATTCATTTTATTCAAAACCTTAAGAAAATGTACCGAAAAAACACCAAAAAGTTACCACCAAAAAAAGATTTCGTGCTATAATGCGCACATCTGTTTCGTCACGCTCGCCAAATAAAACTGAATCGTTCTCGGCTGAAATATGTTTAAAATCCACTCACTGTGTGATGTCTTGGCTTTGTTGTACAGAAAATATTGAGGTGGGCCATATATGCCGCACTTACGCAAGAATGATGGGGGTTTTACGAGGAAGCTGAAGTTCAGGCGCTGCAATTGGTTACGGTTTGGCCCACGGTATGACATTCACGGATATATATGTATGTAGATGTCGTTGTTGTAGCAGCATAAGACATGCTGAGGTGACAGCCCTTGGCCGCAAATAAATCCGAGTTGTTCCGGTATCGTAGACCCGACTGTCGTCGGAATGTCACGGATCTATAGTCGATGAGTATGATTGGGGAATGCTCTACAAGGCTTACCCGTACGTTATTTTGTCCAATGGTCGTCTGGTGTACTTCAGGATTTCGTCCTTTTATAGTAATGGATGTCTTCTGACATGCTTAAGAAGCGATTCACTATCGACCACGTATGTACGTACAGGATGTTTCCTGCGTTAGCTTCCAATCTCTTGAGTTGGACTGTCCGGTTCGCTCAAGGGGTCAAAAGATAATATTTGTATGTAATACGGCAGTCGAAAGCAAAAGGCGGAAAGTTGCCAAGGTCGAGTTGGAAATTGGTTTTCAGCTCTGGATAAGAACCTGTAGGCGATTAGCTACAAGTCTCGGGCCTGAGATTTGGCTCAATGCCAGACCGAAGCAGAAGAATGCGGAGCAACCCCTACATTGATAGAGAAGGATTAGAATAAAACAAGAAAAGCATTATTTCGTAACAGTGGATTAGTTACATAATTTAAAAGTTTTGTCGAACTGAACTTGTAGCGCATCACTGGAAGTTCAATGAACTGAGCCAACCACCAAGGTAGCAGGTGTAAAAAATCTATAAGTTTCCGCCGTGGACTTTCTAAGTTCACATTTATTTTAGGGTTATTTATCTAAACGCGTTATTTACCAGGCTACAGTGCTTGGCGAGCGTGTGCATTACCGGAGCGATGCGCACGTGCCCGACAGCTGCGCTGGAGGTGATTCTGGAACTTGAGCAGCCGCACGTCACTATCGACCATGTGGCTAAGCGAACCCTGATGAACTTCTCAAAGGAAGGTTTCGGCAGGGGTAAGTTGGTGTCGTCCAAAGCAAGGGACAGACTAGAACCTCAGCTGCCTCTGGTGGGCTTCCCCAGAGATAAGATTCACAAAAAGATAAGGTTTGACAGAAAGTTTGGAGTGGAAATACACAGCAAGGCTACCTGGAGTGCATCCATACTGGACAACCACATCCAGAGATGCACCCTACAATGGTACACTGATGGCTCCAGGACTCCCGAAGGTATTGGAGCGGATCCAGCATCTCGGTTCCATTGGGGGCCTACCCAAGCATCTTCCAAGCGGAGGTCTTTGCCATCAGTGAATGCGCTGAGATTAACCTGAGAAGGAATTACCACAGTGAGACCATTCTCATTTCAAGCGACAGCCAGGCCGCGCTCAAAGCCCTCTCCTCCTATGAAATAAAATCATCATTGGTCATGGAGTGCTTTGAGAGATTAAATGCCCTGGCGGTGTGGAACCAAATCCAACTCCTCTGGGTACCAGGACATAGAGCGGTTGGTGGCAACGAAGAAGCCGATCACCTAGCCAGGACAGCAGCCTCAGCTACTCCGGTTGGACCAGAGCCGATCCTGGCGGTAGGGCCCAGCACTGTGAGAGAGATGCTGAGAGATGAAACTAACAGACTGACAGCAGGCCTTAGACAGGCAAAGTCTCTCCTTGGTGGATACAATACGAAAAGGCACAGGCTGCTGATGAACCTCCCCAAGGAGAAACTAAGAATTATGACAGGTATTCTGACGGGTCACTGCAGACTAAGGGGCCACCTACACAAGCTGGGGATCTGGTCAAGCGAATTCTGTCGCTTCTGTGACTTAGAAATAGAAACCCCGCAGCATCTACTTATGGAGTGTGTTGCTGTGGCGCGCAGAAGAGGCATGGCCTTTGGACGGCCGTGGCCGGATGAGCAACACATACACTCATTACCCTCGACAACCATACTAGGGGTGCTGGGGCTTATGGAAGTGTTGTGATGTGAGCCGTGGAGGGCACAATAGACCCATCGGTCGCAGTGCATTCCTCTCATTTATAATCTATCTATCTATCTAAACGCGTAAATAAACCAGTTGCCAACACAAGCTTACGACATTCGCGCATTTTGATCTTTTTTGTTTGCTTTTGCTTTTTAAACTGGGCAAGGGAAATTTCCGAAATTGGTTTTATACCAAATAAACTTATAAAAGTATGGCCGAAATGTGTACCACAAAACAGCAAATAAAAATCAAATTTTTTTTATTTATCTTACAATTCCGATTTGACCTTTATTTCAACTAACTCTTTTTTTTTTAAGAAACAAAAAATTAAAACTATGCAAATTCTTAGTGATTCAAATAATATGATGTTTATTGTTTTTACATATGTATATCCATGCATGTTCGTATGTAGCACAAAGTAATTTTGGTTCCCCTGTTTTTTGTTGGTTGCTTCAACATTTGCAAATCGCGAATTCATGAAAAGCCACACAAATTAAAATATACCCTTTATTTAACATTTTTTTTTTTATAATTCAAATAATTACACAATGAAAATAATAAGAACACGTAAAAATATACATTCGTACATAGTTTAAAGTAACATCAATGTATATCTGAAGTGTAACTAGAAATTATTTATATTTTTTCATTTTTCTTTTAATATTAATAGCAATTTCGTAACGCAGAAAGCCTACAACGTTTACATGCGGCGTGCTTACATGTTTGGTGGTGGCCAATAATCTAGGAATACAGTAAGAGAAAAAATAAACAATAATAGCAAAAAAATTCTGCTGCTAAAAGAACTACTGGTAGAGAAATTGCACACAATTGCAGCTATCGACCGCGAATAGCGTGCAACACTATTCTACGTGCAAGAGTGCAACCAGCAGAAAGCAGACAGCAATCGCCATTCTGCATGGCAAGCTCTTTTCTCTGTGCTGCTCATCGCGTTTCGCTCATCCGCTTGCCAGCAGCCGAATGTAGACCAGTTTAAACAAGTTGGAAATCAAATATTCTAAAGTTATTGTTGTTGCAACTTCTTACAAGTGATTCAGTATTTTTTTTTTTTTTTTTATACTATTTAAACTATTATCGTATCATTTTGCTTGTATTAAAGTATGTATCAGAGTAGATAATATATATATTTTGTTTGTATGTACTTATAGCATTTGTATATCTCAACGTTTATTTTTATGCTTTATTATTTTAATTCTGTTTTGTATTTTACTTCTCAATTTGTTTGCATAGCACGATAGCACGAGTTTTTAAAATTATTGAGACGACAGTATCTGTTATAAATATTATTTTTTTAAATGTTATATAGCGTGCTGGAAAATAGTTGTCCATGCCGTCTATTTTTTACACATTTTTACTATATTTAATTGCTATTAGATAATTCCATTCTGATTTTCATGCGCATTACAACCACTCAACCCCCTAACCAACTCATCCAAATGAGAGCAGTTATATTTACGTGTATGTGTGTTGTTTCGCATACCCAACCCCACCGCCAAAATTCAGCTGCGCGTTCACCGTGCACCTTCTGCTACATACGCATTTGCACTTCAGTCTTCGACGGCATATTTTTGAGTCCATTCACGTGCATTTCTTATGGCCTCGGCCTCGTTCACCTTCCACAACTCTGCAACATCATTGGCTAGTGGATCATCTGGATTTGGTGCACTCAAGAGCGCCTGAATTGATAATAAAATCGTACGAATTTGCAAAGCAGGACTCCATTTGTCCTTCAGCACATCCAAGCAAATTCGTCCCAAGCGATCGATATTCGGATGATAGATTTTGGTTATGAAACGCACCTTTGGTGCCGACATAGGATAGTCTTCGGGCAAGAATAGTTCTAGTTTGAAGACCCCACCTTCAAATGGTGAATCATTTGGACCGGTTACGATGACATGAAAGTAACGTGCGTTATTCTCATCAGGAATGGCATTGATTCCCGGTACGGGCTCCTGCATCAAGCGTTGGGTTTCCTTGATTATGCGTCGTGGGAGGCTGGACATATTTGCAGTTTGTGTTTTTATATATTAAAACTGATTCGCTACTATTATGAGTTTGATTTGAAATTGTTTATCCTTTCCTGTTTCACTACTGTTCGCAGGGGAACGATGCACAGTTGGAAGGGAACGCTTCAGATATTTGCAAAGAGACAATGATATAAATAAAAGAGAAATTAATTATGTGAAAAGTAATACAATTTATTGTTTTTTAAAAGTAATTAGTTTTATTTATTTATGTGTAAATGTAGTCGTACATTATCAAGTATCGTACACTCTCCATTATTCAAAATGTTTTTTTTTTGCTCACTCTAGCAGTATTGATATTCGGATAGCTGTGCTTTTTAAATACCAAGTACCGGTCATTTTTTTTACTTTGACAAGACAGTGCAATGGGTATCGAATAAAATCTGCCAGTATTTACTATACTCGAATACTGAGGGAATTTTAATAGTTTATGTTGACATGTTTTAAAAATATGGGGTGATAAGATTTTTAACTAACTTAGTTAAGTAGGATAGCCCTTGCAATGTTACCAGCAGCTTGGAAACACTTGAGCACTAATATATCTAAGATTCTATCGGCGTATGAACAAATAATTGAGAAAAACTCCATGCATCCATTATAAATGCCTGTAGAAATTTTAAGAAACCACTTAGGATATACATACATATATGTATGTCTCTTGAGGAGACGAAAACTCCGATGTATCACACTTTTTTTTATATTTTAAGAACGGGTACGGTTATGTGTATGTATGAATGTATGTAGGATCGTAAAATAGCGCTTAAAATAACAGATGACTTTTATTTATTCATATAATTCTTAAACAAAAACCATTAAGCTCGAATTTGAAATTTATCCTTTCCAAAATAATATTAGTTTTAAAAAAAGTATCATCAAAATTTCAAACTTTTTTATCAGAAGCTTGAGCCTGCAGTTTTATAGCTCATTGAGTTTTATTATTTATGGAAAGTGCAAATTTCAGGCGACTAAAATAAAACAGTTATTTTTGGTTATATTTGCGAATATTGAATATTTTTCTTACATAAAAATTCATTTGCGGTATACGGAAAAAAATGCGTAAAAGAATCGGCGAAACAAATTCTTAAAAATTAACGGTATATTTTGGCAACCTGAAACTTTCACTTTCTTATCCTAAAGTTAAAGGGGCTACAAAACAAAATATGTACTTAATAACCAGTTCAAAATTTAAAAGTTATTTTGATGACACTTTTTTCCAATTTTACATTTTTTGTGAAGCTTGAATATTATGCTTAATTAAGTATTGTAGGCGTATTATCTGAGGGTGCATAAAAAAAATCTATAATTTAATAAATGAATAACTTGTTATAATTTTTAATAAAAATCACCCTTGTAATTTTAACAACACTCCATATGTAAAAATGTATTTTTGAATATCTTCTTTTTTTAAGCGCGATCCAAGGAGCAAAAATACAGGCTAGAACTCAATGCATAGAGAGCAGAGAGATGGGTTGGGTTGACTTCGGTATAATGCACCACTTGCATTTATATGCACACCACTAGGAATATTCACATGAAATTTTGCAGGAACATAGCTTAAGTGTTTCTTTAACTAAAATTAATTATTTAATTTTTGAGTTAATAATAGTTTTTATTTTATTTGTTGTTAATATGTATGGACTTTACAGGTCAACTTTTTGATTATTAAGCGTGTTAATGACTAATGTTTCCACAAATAAAGTATCTTCTAATAGTTAAGATTAAGTTTATTTGCTTTTTATTGAGTTTGTTTTATTGTTTCACTATTAAAGACGCGTTTATGAATTTGTTTGCATAAATGAAAACATGAATGAAGATGGCCGAAATTACACGAAGGAATGAGTTGCCATAGGAAGGGAAAAGACGTATTGCCAGATGTATTATAATAATAATAATACAATTTAGAAATATTTACTAAATATCTTTACAGAAAATATTGTTTTGACTTACTTTCTTATAATGTATGTGATTTTTGTATTTAATACACATTTTTAATAAGCGGAAATAATTTCTACTCAAAAATACTGTTGATGGCGTAGCCGAAGTTTGCTCGGCCAGGGTTATTTTTTTGAAGCGCGGCCGAAGGCCGCCCACGCGGAAAGTATTTCTACGCAAAAATACTGTTGATGGCGTAGCCGAAGTTTGCTCGGCCAGGGTTATTTTTTTGAAGCGCGGCCGAAGGCCGCCCACGCGGAAAGGATTTCTACGCAAAAATACTGTTGACGGCGTAGCCGAAGTTTGCTCGGCCAGGGTTATTTTTTGAAGCGCGGCCGAAGGCCGCCCACGCGGAAAGGATTTCTACGCAAAAATACTGTTGATGGCGTAGCCGAAGTTTGCTCGGCCAGGGTTATTTTTTTGAAGCGCGGCCGAAGGCCGCCCACGCGGAAAGGATTTCTAGGCAAAAATACTGTTGATGGCGTAGCCGAAGTTTGTTCGCTCATGCGTAAAATATATTTGGTCCAAACTAGTTCAAAATGCTCCCTTTGGGTAATTAAATCTACTCATTACAATTTTGGTGTATCTGTCAGCGTTTTTAATTTGTTATTGATCAGGCATCACGACCAAACTCATTCGCAAGTAAGTATTACTTATACACAGCCATTCCTATGTGTTAATTAATTTTGTGTTTTTCAAAAATGTATTAAAAATATATAATTTAGGCTAATTAATGAGAGCTGTAAAATACAAAAAGATTAAGCTGTTGATTTATATGTGTTTTGTGCAGTTTTTTTTGTTAAAATCTGTTGAAATTCATCTTTTCGATGTGGTGAATTTTAAAACTTTAAACGCAAATATCTTTTAAACGAAAAGTTTCCTCGCGGTTTGGTTTTCAGTTTCGTCATCATTACAACCCCCTCTACCCCCCCGTAAAAGTCATTTTTTCCAAAGCGTGGAGCACTATACCGAAATTTTCCCGATGAGTTTTTAAGTTTGATATTTTAATCTTCTAATAAGCAAAAAAATCAATCCCGCCAGCTAAGTCACCAACATTACTCACGTTAAAAGATAGTAAATGTTTCGTATATATGTAACTAAAAACGGTAACACAAAGGAAACAAAGAAAATACATGAAATGCGGTACTGGCATTTAGATTGGTGTTGAGCGTTTTGTGTAGAACCAACAAAAGTACAGAAATACATACGTATATACAGTACGTATGTATAAGAACGATTTTATATCACTGACCACTGCGTGTGCTAATCCTCCGTCAGCTGTGGTGTGCCCTAAAAGAATTTATTGATTTCTTGACATAGTTGTCCACAAAAGTGCAAGTTTCTCGAATCTACTAATGACTAGACCCCCGCATACCGTTCATACGTTTTGTATGTTAAAACCCAAGTAGGCAGCTAATTAAACACACAATCATCTGTGAAAGTATGCCATTGATTTGAAAAATCAATAACATTGGAGTTGGCTTATTGTTGAATATATATGTATATATGTATTTATTTTAACTGAATAACTAATATATGTACTCAAATAAGCAGAATTGATTATTTTTATGATTTAGGATGAAGCAAAGGTGCAAATTTTCCACAACTGCATTGCTAAACCGCCGAATAACCAACCATACGAGTATTCAACCACGAGACACCTATAAAGTTGCAAAATTTCATACACTTTCAACACATTTTCCAGTATAAGTTACTATTTTAAATAGGAAATTTCAATAAAAATTTGTAGAGCGTACAATGCTGAACACTCACCACTATTTTTTAATGGTTTTTATTGCTTACTTTTCGTGATTAATTATTGAAAACAAACAATTAGAGAATTCACAAACGCACTTTACAAATTTTTCCAACAAATTGTTGGGAATGACAGCGGGCAGCACAGTCGAGCGGTCGCGTGTGCTAGAAAGAGAACACAAAAATTAAATTTTTATATGGCGGAGACACCATTCAGCACGTGTGAAAAAGCGGCGTAGCAATAGTTACCAACACAAGTGCTGACAGCAAAACTAAACTCGTGGGTTCCACAACAGCGAGCTTTGTGTAGGATACATGCAGGCAATTTTATAAGCAAATGCAACAATTAAATAAGGAAGACTTATTTGCCATTATAATTTGCATTCGCGAATTTCAGAAGTGCCAATCCAAGAGTTTCTAAAACTAAAATAAGCGGATTGTTACATAAAACCATTTCCAAGCAAAACATATTTAAAAAAACTCGTTTAACAGCACTGATCGCTTAACGGGTTTTTATTTAACAGGAACACAGAGCGCCAATATTTCGAATATTGTGCAAAAGTTCATTTGGATGTTATAATAAATAATCCTAACGGTTTTATACCATCAAACCCGCGCAGACGAGTGAGGGGCACATCCGCATGACCCACTGATATATAAAAAAGGCAAGAGTTTGTTAAGATCGAGATCTAAAACTGTTCAGCTACAGAACAAATGCTCATCAGCTGATCAAATAGTAAAATATATGTGTGTATGTATCAATTAATCTCCGGTTTAGCGCTGAATCGGAATTAAAAGCGCTGGTTAAGACCATCCGTCAGATAAGTAAGCGCTGAATTGTAGCTAACCGCCGGTAATTTTAACCGAAGATGTTGCGAACGGTCCTTAGTTTAACTTATCAGCTGCGTGCTGACTATTTCGTTTTGGCTGCAAAAAGTTTAATTAAGCGCAAGAAAACTAAGTGTACATTTAAACTGAGTTTAACTAAATTTAGTTTAAACTGGGTTTAAACCAGCATGAAAATCTGGGCCTAAGAGTATTGAGTATAGTTTTCTTTACGTAAAAAAGTGAGTCTGAAATATCAAAAGAAGGGTGTTAAAATCCTGACACAAACTACGGAGTGGCTCATTTAATTCAAAAAACTTGTACATGGCTTCAGAAAAAGAGGCTGGAAATGTCTTGAAACTCGGGAGGGAACGTTTAGTTTTATTTCGCCAATAAAAGATGGGCTAGAAATCAAGCCTGTCAGTACTTGACCAAAAATACTATGCCTAACATTTCTCTGCGACTAGCAAGTTTTTGAAGATTAATGGGTTTTAAACGACTTTGTGCCGACTAATGGCGGCAGGTTGAACTGAGAATCCCAACGGAAATTTCTTAAAGCAAAAAAGCAGAAATTGTTTCTTGACTCTATTCGGCCGAAATGAACTTGATAGCGCGGGTTCCAAACAATAGATCCATATTCCAGTATTGGTCTCACTAACTTTGTGAACAGATTAGTTAGGGCCATTGAATTGATTTGGCCATCGTTTTACAAATGCAAAAGCACCTTTGGCTTTGTTAACTGTAACATTTGTGTAAATATTAAAATTAAATTTCGGGTCCATTTGTAATTCCAAGATCAACAAAGTTAAGCACTTGTTCTAGGTTATTGTTACATGTTATATGTGATGGCCAGTGTCTGTAAAATTTTGAGATTTCATTTCAAAAGACAAATATTACGAAATGTAGGTAATATATATAACACTAAATACATATAATATATTTGATAGATGTAAAATTTCATTATGAAATATCTTCAAATCAATTCTATACAAGTTTTGAGTAAATAATTGATATTATCTTTTTAAAGTAGTACAATCATTAAATAACTGTTAATTAAGTAGACATGCAGGGAATGCCTTGGCTTGTCAAAGAACAATTTGAGATTGATCACAGCAATTCTTACAGGACATTGTAGGCTGAATTATCACCTAAATAAACTGGGAATATATTCGCAAGAACGTTGCCGATTCTGTAAGAAAGAAAAATAAACTTCTAAACATGCACTGGAGAAGTGCCCCACATTGCTACACAAACGCCAAAAATGTCTAGGCGAATATCTGATTACTGACAGTGGGATAGCTTCTAGAGACTTACATAGGCTCAAAACAAAGATTTATCTCGGAAGTTGGACTAAAGGTAATTATTTAATCCAAGTAGGTCGCAGTGTTATTATCCACTAACAACAATAATAATAATAGACATGCATAGATTTTTTGGTATTCTAAATGAATGAATAAATAAAATAAAAACGAATAATTTAAAAAAATGCACGTGTACATATATTTTTCTTTTCCAATCGTGAATTTATTTTATTTATAAGTTAGTTTTTTTTTTTTAAATTAATTAATGTTTACTAGATTTACAGTGAGTTTAACCAAAAATAAATATATAAATCTTAAACAAGGCCAAACCATGTTTTTATATATTGTACACTATTGCGTTAAGGGATTGATATTGTTTTTTTGTGAATTTATTTTAATTAACCTATATAATATTGTAAAATAAATTACAATGAATTAAAAGTATAAATTTTTGGTATTGTGTTATTTTTATATTCAATCATCCTTCACAGCGCTCCATGCCTCTTTCACAAATATATACCCAGGGCATTTGAAGAAGAGGAAGAAGGGGAAGAAAAGATGAAATTCCAGAATATCTGTTGGACGAAATTATCGACATTTCTGATGATAATGACGATGACCAAGATATTAGAGAGCAGTGATGTTGATCCACAGCCGCCTGCTAAACGGCAACTGGCCAAATCATTAATTTAATAAATTTAATTTTTTACTTACAACTTTTCATAACTAACATTTCAAAATTATATTTTTTCCATATTTTTATAATTTCTTTTTCAACGTTTCTTCAAAACCAACACTGAAAAAATTGGTACATAAGAAATGAGAAGTAAATTAATATTAAGCTGGAAAATGTAAGTTTTGTATTATGATAGTTTTCTTTTCAAATGAAATTTATTGAAGAAACTGAGAAGCATATTATAGATCAGAAAGCAAAAAAGACTTAGTTTTGTGGAAAATATGTTCAAAAAGAATGAAAAAAAAAATTTCCAGCATTTTGCTTCTTAAGCTCTACAAAAATTGTCTAAATCAATTTTTTTTTAAATTGTAATTGTTGCACAGGTCTCTAGCAATAATTTGGCTTGAACATATTGAAAAAATATCAATATGCTAAAAATCGGCATTTGACTGCAAAGTTCGAAGGTCGATTAAAAAAAATTCGATCTAATATAAACAAACGCCGCGGTAAGGGTCTTGTAATTTAGCTTCTATTTTCACCCCTCACTCTAAGAATCTACCTAACTTTTGCTAACCTGAATTTGTTCCACAATGTAATCCTAGGATTAATTTATATGGCAAGACAACGTTTGCCGGGTCAGCTAGTTATTGATAAATATCACAAATTATCAGCTTTTGGCGTTGGAGTACATATGTATGTAAATATCCAGCAAAGTAGAAGAACTTGAGGGTTAACATTTAGGGATAGTTGTTAGTTTCTGTTGAAAAAAATTTTGTCATCAGCAATTTGTAAGGAAGAAAACAAAAACAAATTCCAATTCAAATATAAATCACACCTTGAAGTAATAATATCTTCTTTTTTTTAAAACATATAGTAAACACGATATTTTTTTCGTTTTTTTTTTCATATTAAATTTTTTTTGCTAATTTTTAACAAAATTTAGCATTTACTATAACTAAAAATGTTAACAAAATCCCAAAGCTTGCACAAAATTCACCAAGAACCTTCACACTTGTACTCAAAGCTTTTAGAAAGTTTTTGAATTTGCATTTAAAAAAAAAATTATTATTCCCAAAAATTTTCAAATATAAAAAGCTGTCATTAAATTTTGAACCTTTTTATATACATATGTACTTACATTTTTGGTAAAAATTCGAGTTTTCATTTATGTAGTCCATTAAATTTTAGTATAATTAATTTATCGGATAGTTTTATAGGATTATTTGAAAGGCGATATGAGTACACTAGGCATGTCAATCCCGAAATTCCAGGACCCGGTCTTTTTTAATTCTCGAATATCCCGGGATTTCAGTAGACTAATCCTGGGATTGCACAAAACAATTCATTTAATAGACATTTAAATTTTTATTAATTTTATAACAAATATCTTATTTTCAAGAGTAAAACACTCGTTTACCTATTTGATAAAACAGCACCACCCAGCCAAAGTTACTGTTGGAGCTTTATGGACTTATTCAAATGTGGTATCGCTTTAAATTGAATGCTATAGAAAATAAAAAGGAAGAAGTACATATATGTACCTTAAGTAATAACTTTTTTAATGAACTCGTTACAAGGCTCAAACAAAGGACGACAATTCTGTAAGTTGTGAACAGTTTTTAATTAATCTAAATAAAATTTGTATGTAGATAATATTCCATATGACTTTTCAGAAGCTTCTAATTTTACTATTATTAGAAAGGTGCTGGAGAATATATTCCTTGGAGTAGAAAATTAGCCCTCCTATGAAAGCGATGTTAAGAACACTAACGATGAGGTGGTTGAGGTGGATAAGGCAGTGAGTCTCAAAAATAAATTGCATTTAGTTTTAATGAGCAGCTCGCAAGTGTCCAACTAGTGTTGAGGCGGAACGTGCTTCTCCACTGCAGGTTTTAATTGCAACATATTTAGGTCCAGGTTGGGGAATAACACATTTTTTGACAAATAAATATTTTCGAATTGAATTTCGGGACGATCCCAGGATTTTGTTGTCAGATCTCAAAAATCGGGGGATCAATAAAATGCCAAAAATTTACATCTCTAATTTGCACCTATGACCATTCGAGATAAAAATGAAACTGATTTCTTTTTTGAACCTCGGGCTTTTCAGCTTTTATTATGTGCACATAAAATGTATCCCATTACAATTTGTATTAAATATATTGTCATTTAGAGATCTCGCCATAAGTGCTTAGAATCAAGAAATTTAAACATTTCTAGGTCTTATAATATATTTTCAAGGCTATTGGGCAAGATATGCAGGAACGTAAAAATACGAAAATTGTACAGCTAATAATCATATTTTTACCCGCATCTTTCATAAAGATTAACTAAAGACAGTAAAATCCTAAAGGCCCAATTAAAGGCCGTTTTTACAGTAGACAGCATGGAGTTAACTCACTAGCGGAGGTTAACTTCAGAATTTCAACACACAAGTTGTGTGTTATCTGCTGAATGTGGGTTATTGCTATGAATATTATTATTATTATTTTCCAGTTGATACATAATAGTGGTTTATTTTGAAAAATGTTGCAATTTAAAAACATAAATTAAAATATTTGTTTGTAATTTTTTTTTTCAAACAAAATAATTATAAGTCCAACTTCTATAAAGAGAAATAAATCAATAAACTTTCATCAAATTTTCAAACCGTTTTTTCAGATGCCTTACATAAATAGTTTTCCAGTTGCGGCGAGAAACCCATTGAATAAGGCTGCATTGTGACAATTTATAAAAGTTGAATAAAGCAAAACTACTCCGCATTAATGTGGGATACTAGATTCCTAAAAAAGTACAAAATGTGACAAGTTTTTTGAACTTTTATGAATTTTCATACGATATGGCTTATGTGGCTTAATTGTGTGAGCGTACAATGGCTGAACAGAATGCAGAACTACAGCCAACAGCTTTTTCGTTAGCTAAATCAGCTGATGGCTGTTTTGTGGCAACACTGAAATATACGAACACAATGGTGTAGCTCACGAGCTAATGAATGTCAAGCAAAATTTTCCAAAAAATGTCTGAATGATTAAGCATGAAGAAGCCGCGTTTTTATCGGCTAACATGAAGATGTGCGAAGTGTACCCCGGAGCCTGCCTCAAAGTAGTGGATGCGACGGATATACCGTCACGCCCAAGAGCAAGAGCCTGGGTACCAGTTACACCATCGGACCCAGTGGAGATCCTGGAGATGGTGCAACTATTCAACCCAAACCTACCTACACAACATTGAAGAGTGGTAAACACCGAACCGACAGACCGGGCGACGATGCAGGTGGTTCTCCTGCTAAATAATGAGAGCATAGAAATCCTGGCTAAATGCGAAAACAGGATAAACTATGGCTTCGGGAAGATTACCCTTAAGGTTTACAAAACCGACACCGAAGCCCTAGTGAACCTGGCAAATTGTGTGGAAGCGAAGGAACCACCAAGCGACCACGAGATTGAGGCAGAAGAGAAGATGAAGGAATATCTTAGCGGATACACCTCATCCGGATCGGAAGGAGGCGCGGCCCTACGTAGGCTATATGCGGAGTGCGAGCTACTCAGTGATGAGGAAGCGGACACGACAATCGAGGAGAAGGTGGTACCGTGTGATGAAGGTTGTTCAGATAAACCTTCATCACAGTAAAGCAGCGTCCGCTGCGCTTCTACTTCAACTGGCGTCAGGAGAAGTAGACATAGCTCTGGTCCAGGAGCCATGGATCACTGGTGATAGGATCCGTGGCCTGAAGACCCCGAAATATGCTCTGTTCGGAGCTCAAGGTAAAGGGAAGCCCCGTACCTGTATTCTAGTTAAAACCATTATAAACTCTTTTATTCAACTACAGTATAGTAATGGAGACATAACCACAGTCAGCATTGAACTGGCGCAGAAAAGGCTCAGGGTGGCCTCCTTTTATCTGGCTCATGACCACGAGGGGCCTCTGCCGCTAAAACTTATGAGGGAACTAGTGAGGGACACAAACCCACTAAGTGCAACGCTAATTATGGGAGGAGACGCAAACGCCCATCACACGCAATGGGGTAGCTCCAACATCAACGAACGAGGTGAGTCACTCTATAACTACTTACTTAATACAAATCTAGCCTTATGCAATAAAGGCACTGACCCAACATTTATAACAGCCAATCGTAAAGAAGTCCTAGATATTACCCTTTGTACTGATAAGTTTAGTAACCACATAATAAACTGGAAGGTCCTGAAAGAGCACTCATTTTCGGACCATAGGTTTATAGAATTCAGTATATCAGACTCTCCACCCACCCCTAAGGTGGCGCAGAATATCAAAAAAACAAACTGGGGTTATTATAGAAAACTGCTACTCAAGAGACTCCCTTCGGAACCACCCACTAAGCCAAAGACGCCAGAGGAACTCGTCCATTTAGTAGGTGTCTTTGTTGAAAACTGCAACGCACCACTGCAAAAAGCATGCCCCATTAAGAAAGTAAAAGAAACATACAGGCCCCCCTGGTGGACCTCAGACCTAAATAGCCTACGTAAAGAATGTAGGAAAGCATTTAATGCTGCTAAGCATGATGCCCAGGAGTCTTCCTGGGCGCATTATAAAGCAATACTAAGACTCTATAAAAAAGACACACGGAATGCAAAGCGAAATTCATGAAATAATTTGTGCAGCGCGATAGAGACCACAACCGAAGCCTCAAGACTTCGAAAAGTTCTGGCAAAATCACCGACAGCACCCAGTTTTCTTCAAAAGCAAGATGGAACCTGGACCGACTCTAGCGTTGAAACAGTTAACCTGCTTCTAGACAACCATTTCTCCGAGTACACCAATGATCTTGGAAATGAGTCAGAACAAAGGAATGTCAGACCGCAGCTTATAAACGAGATAATAAGCGACAGAAGTATATGCTGGGCCATAGACAAATTCGAACCCTACAAAAGTCCGGGGCCAGATAGTATTTACCCAGCTCAGCTACAACATACCATGGAGCGCACCAAACCTTGGTTAAAAACAATCTTTACCAGCTGCTTAAGACTCGCCTATATACCCATTTTATGGAGAGAAGTTAAGGTGGTGTTTATACCAAAAGCAGGTAGAGCCTCACACACCAAACCAAATGACTTTAGGCCTATAAGCCTTTCCTCTTTTCTACTCAAAACTTTCGAAAGACTAATTGAGATGTATATTAGGATCTCGATTAGTCCATCCCTATTGTCTAATGCGCAACATGCCTATACCAAAGGCAAGTCCACGGAGACAGCACTCCACTCACTGGTTTCCAAGCTTGAAAAATCCCTAGAAGAAAAAGAATTCGCACTTGTTGCATTTCTCGACATTGCGGGGGCATTCAACAATGTAACCCCTCGAGCGATTACCTCGGCTCTCAGGGATCTGCGAATGGACAGCTCTCTAGTTGGACTCATTCACCAAATGCTCACCAGCAGGGTAGTGTGTTCGCAGCTGGGGGAAAGCACCGTTCGCAGACCCGTAAACAGAGGCACTCCACAAGGAGGAGTTCTATCTCCACTTTTATGGGTGGTAACTGTAAATAAGCTCTTGCGACGCATGGAAGGAAATGGTTATGAGGTGATCGCGTACGCCGACGATGTTGCGGTAATTGTGAGAGGAAAATTTCCTCAGACGCTATGCGAACTCATGGAAACAGCTCTCACTTCACTTGTCACGTGGACCAAAGACTGTGGTCTAGAAGTGAATCCTGATAAAACAGAACTAGTGCTATTCACCAGAAGGTATAAGATACCCACTCTCACACTACCGAAACTTGATGGCAAAAGCCTAATTCTTAAAAGTACCGCGAAGTACCTGGGTCTGATTTTAGACAATAAGCTGTACTGGAAAGACAACACAAGGGAGCGAATAAGGATAGCCACTACGGCGCTTTTCACTTGCAAATAAAGCTATTGGTGTAAAATGGGGTTTCTCCCCTAAGATAGTACACTGGATCTATACAGCCATCGTCCGCCCAATCCTATTATACGGAGCCTTGGTCTGGTGGCCCACTTTAAAAAAATTAACAACGCTTAAACAACTGCAGAGAGTACAAAGAAGCGCGGAGCTCTGCATAAAACGAGCCCTAAGCTCCTCACCCACTGAGGCTCTAAACGCCATACTACACCGTAGTAGCTCAAGAGGTAGCCGCTATCACAGCTTTAAGACTTAGAGAAGCTGGGTTCTGGACCCAGAGCACACTTGGCCACACAGAAATTCTAAGAAAAATGGCTCCAATTCAAATACCAACAAATACGGACTACTGTACACCATCAGCTTCCTTTAAAAAGGACTATGAAGTCATCGTACCAACTCGACAGGATTGGTACACAAGACCACACCATATGCCTAAGGCCATCAACATTTACACTGATGGCTCCAAACTCAACGGAAAAGTCGGGGGAGGTGTATTCTCCCCTGAACTAAAAATTGAAACATCGTTCAGACTCCCCGACCACTGTAGCGTGTACCAAGCGGAAGTGCTGGCCATCCAGGAGGCTACACAGCACCTAATCAAAAACCCTAAAGAAAGCAAACAGGTCTTTATCTTTTCTGACAGCCAAGTTGCACTGAAGGCGCTAGACTCCTGTATAGACAATACGAAGTCTCTCACTGAATGCCGCAGATCTCTAAACGAGATGGCTCAGCATTATCGAGGGCAACTGCAAAGCGGATGAACTGGCAAGGAATGGTACGACCACCCCGATCCTTCCGAGTAGGAACAGGTTAGGTATACCACTTGCCACTTTTAAACTACAAATCAAGCATAACACCATAAAGGTGGCGAACGAACGTTGGGGTAGTCACCCACACTGCGAAATCTCCAAACTTACGTGGCCGTCTTACATCAAACCTTCTGGGGCTAAAAAGAAGCGAAGTCTCTACCTTAACAAGAACCCTCACAGGGCACTGTCTAATCGGTACTCATGCGAAAAGACTAGGAGTAAATGCTCCGGAGCACTGTCGCAGTTGCGACGAAGAAGAAGAAAACGTGGAACACCTACTTTGCCCATGTCCAGCTTTAAGCAGAAGAAGACTTCGCACGCTTGGCAGACCAACTCTACAAAGCCTCGCGGAGATAGCGCTAATAAACCCAAAAGCACTGTCGAAATTTATCAAGTCAACAAAATGGTTTGAACCCGATGTGCAGGAGAATTGAGAAGCGAACTCGCATATGGCAGTACAATGGGCCACGCTAGGCCTAAGTGCAAGGGAGGGTTCTCTTCCCAGCCATTCCAACCTAACCTAACCTAACCTATGAAGATGTGCTATTTACCAATTCAATTAATTTTTCAATTATTTTGTTTTTCGTTTTCTATTTTAGAATTCAAATTTTAAATTTCAACAGCGTAGCGCCACAAAAGTTCAGCATTGCTCAATCTTTACGGCAGCCACAATAGTATGGCACACAGGGGCGGATTCAGAACGATTTTAGAGAGGGGACGGGGGGGGCGGGTGGGTTTGGTGGTCGCAAAACAAAAATAGCTATAGACGCTTTTCGTGAGACAAATCAAGTTTGTTGTGGCAGGTACCTACATACATATATCTTATAATTATAATTATAATTATAATATGATTATAATCATATGAAAAGGTTCGTATTTTTTAAATCTCGTTCAACTGAAATTGATTTGGGTGTGCAGTATATCCATAAAATTTGTATATATTTGACCAGTATAGCCAATATAGCTTTTCCTTGCAGCTACTTGTACTTTGGAATCGAATTTAACGTTTCCACAGCAAGATGGCCGGGATCCCGGGATTGATATGCCTAGTATGTAGGTACATATGTACATATGTATGTATATAATGTTTCTGGCACAATATATTTTTAAATGGAAAAACGAAGTAAGCTCAATGAAAAAACGTTTCAAAAATTAAAGATTAGTTTTAGGGACTTCAAATTGGATGCTCGTAATTTTCCAAAATTCTTATTAATAATTTTGAAATTTTTAGAGAATTAAAAGTTAAACATGTTTTAGGCAAACAATAGAAAATAAATTGTTAACATATCGGAAAATTAACTACATACTACGAAAAAATATACATTTTATATGTAGATATGTATATGAAGACCATGTGTGCTATTTACATACATATGTATGTGTCCATGGCTGTATATGTATATGTATGTAACTTCTTCTGAACACAAGTGTATGTAAGTTAATACATATGTATGTATTTAGATATGTAGGTACATAGTATGTAAATAGGGTTTAAGATTTCGCCGTTGTCGTTTGTTTTAATCGGTTGTAAAGCATCTAGCAAAGCAAGAGTTAAAATTGCAAATTAAAACCAAAAAAACTCTGCTTAAATGCCTCCATATTCCCAAATTGACTTGTTTTGCCGGCTACATACATACATACATACAAATGTGGTTTTTAGCCGATTTTCCGGCTAAAGTGTCCAATTGGTGGCACACACATATTTTCCATATTGAGTATGCAGCGAAATCTAGTGTCGAAAAATTTACTCGCATGCGAAAGGTAAAACAACGATAACCAATAGTAGCAACAACAACTAACATAAGTGGCAGTGCAAGTAATGAACATACGAGTACCATATGTACTCGTAGATATGTATGTATGATGTCCATGCAAGTCCATGTATCTGACAGCTAACTCGCATATGCATTGAACATGTTGTGTCTCGCATGGTGGTTTTACAATTCATTTGTTTGTATTTATAAAAAGGTGTATATGTATATTAGTACTTATGTACATATGTATATACATACATATGTATATACCAATATATGTATGCACTCAACCGTTACCATATACATATAACTACTTACATACAAATCTGTACATGCAATTGCATGTATGGATGTAAGTACAAACATACGATATGTGTAGTTGTTGGCTCTCGCTTGCACCAACGCATTGCAGCCGCGTATCGCATCTGTGTAAATAGCAGCAATAGCAACAGCAATTGTACCTAGTAAAAACAACAACAACGCACAACACCAATATAGGCCGTCTATTATGCCAGTGCATGTTTGTGTTTAACTACCAAGCAGAGTGAAGAGCGAAGTCAGTCGCCGATGAAACAAATAATGAAGAAAAAATGCAATGCATTCTCTTGTTTCTTGGCCATATATACATATGTACATACACACACGCACACCACCTAACAACAAAATGTATTCCATTCAAGTGTTAAAGTTTGTGCGTATGCATGAGACAATGGCTTTAGGCTGTGGCGCCGTAAACCCAGCCTACTTTTATTATGTGCATTACGTACGTTGTTGTAATCGCTATGTTGTTGTATCTGTTATGCGTTGCGACCGGCTGGACGGCAGACAGTTATGCGTTTATTTGTGTATTTGTTTTGTTTGGTGCGTCACATACTCGGTAAGTGTGGGGTAGTTGTATTTGTTGTTCAGCAGATGTGGAAAAGAGAAGCAATGGGTTGGTGTTGCTGAAACATGTTGCTTATAAACATGTTTATTATGTATCTATGTATGTACATACATACATACATACATACATTTGTATGTATGTACATATGTATGTAATAATTTGACGATTACTTTATAAAGTTCGGTGTTTGGCGGGGCTTCTCCTAGCATTTGTGCTGTGCGTCCTTATGCTATGTATACTACAAATGGAGGGACCTACAGTGTTATGCCAATTCCGAAATAGCATTATATGTTGCTTAGTCTGACATCGAACATTTTCGGGGCTAACAATGGTTTACGGTTTAGAGCATGTGTTAACACATGTAAAGTCTGTCAAACAAAACCCCGTTTTCGCTCGGTGCCTTCGCTAATTTGTTCGACTTATTTATCGAAAAGTAGCCGCCATATGTACCTTGTCATTTCTAACCTTATACCTAAGAAGATCATTCTAATTAAAATTAATTTAACTTAGTCATATCTACCATTCGGTAAATAATAATTTTCATTTAGGTTTGCTTTCGAACGAACAAAAATACATACCTACATACATACAAGCAAAGGTGACCAGGCGTAAAAGATCTGACTGATTTAATACTGCTGCTCGCAATATAATGTTTTCTCGAAATCGGTTGTGAAATCGTTAAAAAGATACGTCAGATTGTAAATAGCTGTAATCAGGTGTGAAATATACACATACAAAAGTTTTTTTTTTAAACTATTACACCGAGTTTTTCCATTCCTAAAAATCAGTACTTTCCAGTAAACTTTTATTTTATTTGATAAAACTACAAAATTTTAAATTTAAGTAGGTATCGGAAACTGCAATAAAATATTTCGTTTCAATATTTTTAAAATTTTGCCGGTTTTAGTGACCTTTTTACCATTTTCACTTTTTTTATTTCATTTGGATTTCTTTTCGTCAATTTTTAACAATTAAATAAAGTAGTTACATACATATACATATGTATGTATGTATGTACAAACCAAACCAAAAGTCGATTTCATGCTTTGTTTTAGAAATCGATGAAATTGGTGAATTAAATTATTATTATTTGATTTCTTAATTTTTTAACCGTACTTAATAATTATTTATTGATATTTATTAGTGTCTTCAAAAATAATTATAATAATTTGACTTTTGTATATAAAATTGTAAACAGTCAAAGCAAAAAGTCACCGGCGTTGTTTCGCGGCGAATTATTAATTAATATTGCCACCGGCATGTTTATTTTCGTAACATTTTTTTTAAACTAGATTCAATTATATCCACTCTTCTTTCTATATTTCTATTGCATAGGTTATCCGTTATATATGTACATACATAAGTATATATTTTAACACTAAGAACGAACAACTATTATAGAAAGTTTCGTAAATATACGAATAACAAAGTAAGCTTCATTTTTAAACTAATCTGTGACATTTTGAATAATATCTGAATATTTGTAAATTTTACATTAAACAAGAGCATAATTTTGTACACTCTGTTCACAAATTACCGTATTATTTTTAATTATTTTTCAATTAAAACACCGCTAATTTTCTAACAATAGCTATCTCAAATTTTTTTTTTTAAATTTTATAAAAAATATAGAAAACTTTTATCAAAATTTTTTGGGGTATGCAGATATGCATATAGCTCATTTAATTTATTTTATTTATTTAAGTATATAAAAATAAAAAAGGGTGAAAAAATAAGGATAAAGGAAACTCCTATGACAAGTGTGTTAAGACTTCATTCTTAAAAGCTAGTTTAGAAAAAGAAAAATCAAAGTTTAAGACTGAAGAATAAGAATTAAACTGAGAAAGCGCTCTTCGCAAAGGAGCATTCATTCCATAAACATTTAATTACAACAAAGAATTCGTGTGGCAACATTGAAGGAAATCTTCATTAGAAGATACGGGCGTATAAAAGCCCTTTGTACAGACTGAAAAGGGCGCCAGATAAATACCGCGTATTCCAAATTAGAACGAACCAAAGGCGAGTACAGGAGTTTGAGTGTATATGAAGAATTAAGAAAAATTGCGACAATTAAATGCCAACGTCGCGAATGATTTATTTACAATGAATTTATTTATATGAAAATAAACCCCCAAGTCTTTAAATTCACTAACTAATTTAGGAACAATAGATACTATGTTTTTGATTAAGAAGCAAAATGGCACTTGCTAATATTGAGTAACAAATTAGTACGCAAACACCAGCAATATAAGCTCTTAAGCTGCCCTGGAGAATGGAAGAATCTTCCAAACATTTAATTTCATGGTACATAAATCTTCAGATCGTCTGCATATAAGAGAAAATTACATTTAATAAAATAGGAGGAAATATCATTTATGAAAAGCACAAATAGAGTCCGTGCGGTATATATGGACCACCGTTAACTTTTCTGCCAATAAAACTTCGTATTCAATATTAATTCAAGTATTTTTTATTTTAAACAGCGTTAAAAGTATTTCAAATTTAGTCTCCATTAGAAAATAGTAAAAAACCCAAATAGAAGATATAATTGAAAAATAAAATGTACTTCAATTTAGCACTTTTCAAAAGGTGCAGTTAATATGGACCATAGAGTGTTAAATATGGACTAGGACGGTTTAACGCAACTACGAGCAGCAAAATTCGCAAATGAAATATTTTTTTCGTTTCCAGAACATAGTTTATGTGCCACATTGTAGATGTTATTTGGAGAGAAATTGTATGTTTTCATCTCTTTTTCTAGCAGGTCTAAGAAAATAGCCACGTTTTCCTTCGAAAAACCGCTTGCACGGGCTACAGATGTGCTGGTTGGTTGACGGAACGACAGAAATGGATGACGTCTAAGAAACAAACGCAGCCAATCTCTTTCTGCTGTTTCTTTTACACTAAGTTACCACCAAAAAAAGATTTCGTGCTATAATGCGCACATCTGTTTCGTCACGCTCGCCAAATAAAACTGAATCGTTCTCGGCTGAAATATGTTTAAAATCCACTCACTGTGTGATGTCTTGGCTTTGTTGTACAGAAAATATTGAGGTGGGCCATATTATACGCATGGGTCATACATATATGCCGCACTTAATCTTATAATGGATATAGGTCCTTGAGGAACACCAGAAGAAGCAACAAAATAATAAGACGAAACATTATTAATTCGAACGACACAGATTCTATTATCTAGATAGTACAACAAAGTGCTGTCGCTCTTTTGCAATTCCTCCTTATAAAAAATAGTCAGGGTTTTGCGTTGTACTCGTATGTAGGGAATTGCCAGTAAAAAAAATTGTCAAAATTCAGTGATAACTTGAAGTTAGAAATTGGTGTTTATGGGGTTTCTTAAAGAATGATGTATATTTTACTTGAAAATTAATTTTAATTTATTAGAAGAAAAATAAAGTGCCTCAGTCTGTCAATATGTGGTCGTACTATAATTTGTGAATAGAGTATATAGGGTTACGAAATATCCATTCACAATCAATATGAGACTGACTTTTTTTACAGATTATCCTTATGCACCATACATAAATCCATGTATAAAAAGTTGTTTGACATTGTTTTTATACAATTTAACGATACAATATGACATGAAAACTTTGCACCAAAGAATACAATTCGGTATTTTTCATGCGGTATATGCGTTCCGCAGAAAGTCGCATAGAAAAAATCCGCACAATTTTTGGTGAAGAGCACCAAAAGCCACATAAAAAAAAATCCAAAGAAGCAATATTCAGAAAAACTAAACAATTTATTCCTTCAGTTTAATATATCTATTCTATTTGAAACTAAAAAAACGATTTTGATTTAAGTATAAATGAAATGAGCGAAATTGTATACGCATTTAATCAAAAACCAAAAAAATTTATTGTAATATTACAATACATTCATGAATTCTGTAATTACAAGCAAAATGCATATGAGGAATAAACAATTACAAAAATACTTGTCATGATAGTCGTAACTCTCTATGTCTCTTAAACACTAAAGAAAGTGGTAACGCTAAAAAAATAAAACTATATTAACCGAAAAAATTTTGATTTCGAAAAACTTTTTAAATTTAAATCCGCATAAATTCAAATAAGCATAAAAAAACGCGGCAAATTTCCCCTTTTAAGCCCCCCTCTGTGCGCCACTGACTTAAGTACTTGTACTAACGTAAAGATAATATGTATTGCTTCACCAAATCATAGTAAACTTTCATGTGCAACATAAGCACATAAAATGAAATTTCAATTTTTTTCCACATCTCGTTTGTGTGTATGTACATAACCCACATTTTTAAATTCTTCACCATAAACTTTCTTAAAGTTTACTGCACAGTTGAACAAATCCAAGCAAACTCACCTAAAGTGCAGATTCTACTGCCCTTTTTCGTGCAATTAAACTTTGTCACGAGTGGCTCATTGAAGTTCTTGTAATGCTTCACGCAAGGCAAACATCAAAACAACGAAATACAAAGCAAACAAAAAAAGAAAAGAAAAGAAAATAGAAAGATTATATTAAAAAAGAAACGAACACATCAAACTGCAAGCGAAATGAGTTCATTAACATTTTCTTAAGGACACTTGTGCTTAATTTTTGCCTTTTCGACAGCCATGAAAATGCATACTAACATAAACCTATGTACATATGTATGTTTGTATGTGTGTATGTATATATGTAAGTATGTACATATATATATATAAAGTCAAGAAAAAAATACGAAGGAAAACCTGCCATCGAATCCATCGAGGATGACGACAAATGCGCCTGGAAAATGTTGCAAAGGAGTGCAAAGTGAAATTTATACTATGCGCACACGCACTGACAAAGGATTATGACAAATGCCTGCCGCGCTCCCAAGTCATAACAATCAAAACAAAAGTATATGACTACACTTATGTGTGCATGTATGCGTGTATACATATACACGCTTACTAACATTTTATATAAGTATGTAAATTTATATAAACATATTTTTCTCGCTGAAAATAAAATTTACAAAACTGTCGCTCAGATAAATATGATTTGCGTCAACATACAGGCATATGTATGTATGTACATATGTCAGCCTAAATGTGTGTATGTATGTATAGATATGTACTCGTTAGTGCCAGTTTGTATGTGTATGTGCGCGTGCCTGACGTTTGTCGTCGAAAGCGCGTGGGGGTAATCATCGGTTGAAGTCAAAGGACATTTGCTCCCTGCAACGCTGCCAACACAGTGTCGAACTATAAACGAGTTGAGCGAACGGCCAGCAACATGTTGCATGCAACGCATCTACACGAAGTAGCAGGATGGTTGCGCCAGGAGTTGGGCGCAAGCAAAGAGTTTACGAGTGCAAAAAGCGCTCCTTTTTTATGCGTTGTGTGCGCTCTTCCTCACACTCTCTCTCTCTCTCTCTCTTTCACTCTTTCACTCTCTCTCTTGTGAGTCCTTGCGTCTGAAATAAAAATGCAACGAACAAAACGAGCAAAACAAAAAAGAAGAAAACCAATTCATTCAATACCAAAGGAAGCAAGTAAACAAAAAATATTTGTAAACCCAACACAGCTGAAGCCATTTCGACACGCTTGACGATAGGTTGTAGGGAGGGCTGGCCGACTGTAGGCTGCGTGGAGTTGTGAGGCCGTCGTCGTACGCGGCACAACAAAGGAAACCCTTGGCAACGCCAAACGGCCAACAAAAAGCACGCAATTCGTAGTACGAGTAGTCTAAGTATGTTTGTACGTACATATGTACGCAGTACGAAGACCCGGCTTGCATGTCGTCTGCAAAACTGATTTTGGGCATTTGCCGATTTCGCAGCTAGTGAATGCTAGTAAGCTGATGTGCTTTGGTGTGGCGTGGCGCTGTTCTACGTTCGGCCAAGCAGCACATGGCCATTGAGCTCGTCGTACACCCCAAACTTAATACCCACCGTTCCTCCTCCCAAACACCACCGGAGAGAGGTCATTTTCGGGCGGCTGCGTTGGCGAGCACCGAACGCTGACGAGGGTGGATGGGTTGCGGGTAGGCAGACAGGCGGCACATTTCGATTTTATTGAGCAAACAACGAAAATTCCAATGAAAACAAAAACCGCCGATGAAAATCCAAAACAAAATAAAATAAAAAGAAAACAAACTCGCAAGGAATATAGAATTTCAACATTTGGGTGGGAATATAGTGTGCGTGTGCTGAGGCCATGACACTCTGTAATGTGATGGTGTGTGAGTTGTTTACTTTCTTTGTACGTATGTACTCGTACTTACTTAGATGTAAGTATGTATATGGTTATTTATAATTTAAAACACACACGCACACGAGTATAAAAATGTATATGAATATGTAGATATGTATGTGTGTTTGTGTACAGCAATGCATTCAGCCATGTAAAATCTCTATTCGACGCTTGCAAGACATCGGCTTCAATTGATTTTCGATTCTTGTGTAAAATTCGGACTTTTCATGTGCTGTTAAAATGTATGTATGTATGTACATAGTTTTAGAGCCTAATGCATTTCGAAGCACAATTTTTCAGCTTCAATTGCTAGAAAATTAACTTATTGATATGTGCTTTGTACTGGCATAACACGCAATATGTATCTGGAGTCGCAACTCAAAGATTAGATCCAGAAAAATAATGTAAATTCAACGCAATTGGGGAAGATGGTTTGTGAACAAATCCAGGCAGAATATGAATTTTGGCATATTTTTTTTTTTTTTTTTTTTTTTTTTTTTTTTTTTCTAGAGGTGGCACAAAGCATTGAAAGCCGAAGTGTGGGACTTGCCTTTCGACTCACCGCACTAAAAACCCACCCCTGCTCCGTTTCCCTCGCTCCGTGGAACTACCGTTAAGTATTACTTCGCGGAGGGGGAGCGGCCTATTGCCTTTCTATGAATTTCTGCGGAGTTGCTCCGCTTGACGCAGTTTAGTTATGATTTTGTTCGCCATATTGCAAACAACGGACCAATTTTCTTTAGATTCGAGCATAGTATCTACAAGGTTTTTAACCGAAAGCGATCTCCTCAACTTCGTGCTCGAGTCATCCCTTTCAATTGCAAACCGCGGACAGACGAAAAAACAGTGTTCGGCGTCTTCAACAACCTGATTTGCACAGAAGGTGCAGTAAGGGTCATCATCATGTTTATACTTGTATAAATAGGACTTAAAGCAGCCGTGACCTGTCAATATTTGGGTAAGGTGGAAATCTACTTCACCGTGTTGCCTATCTAACCATTTATCTAAGGAAGGAATAAGTCTATTCGTCCAGCGTCCCTTACCTGCAGCGCTCCACCGCCTCTGCCACATCCGCAAACAGTTTCGCCTGACCACCTCGCGTTCAGCAATACTCAGTGGGGTTTCTACAGCCTCTTTAACCAAGATCTCGATTGGACATAGCCCAGCCACTACTAGCGCCGCTTCTTCTGAGGTTGTTCTTGGCATATATGTACATATGTATGTACATATATTGTTAAAAAAATAACCTTATGAATCCAAAATCACCGATACCGAGAGCACTGCGCTGGCTGCGCGTACATACATCTTTCGCAAAAACGTTCTCTACAATATTCCCAATATTTCTACTATCCGCTCCACTAAAATTGTTATTGTTCCAACTTCTCCGCCTTGGAAATTTACAGTGTTACAGTAAGGCACAAAGATCTTCATGGAGGGATTTTTGTACTGGCATGGAGGGCGTTATCGAGACTGCCAGACTAAGAAAATTATTTCGGGCATAATCAACGCGATCGGATCTCTTCAGAGACAGGATGGCTTCTGGACATCAAAGGGAAAGAAAACAGTCGAAATGCTTCTAGACACGCACTTTCCTGGAAACTTACAAACAGCTTAATATGATCGCCCAACTACGAGTGGAATCGTTAAGCTTCCTATTACAAAAGAAAGTATCATTTCGCCGATACAAGTTTTAAACCGTATAAAGCAGCCGGGCCAGACCGCGCAACTGGCTGCAACGACTGGAACTTCTACAAATTGCCTTCTAAGCATGTTAGAGCCCGATGTAAATGAAACTACGTACCGGCGGCGTTGTTTTCATACTCAAGGCTGGAAAAGTTTCACATACGAATCCGCAGGATCTCAGACCTATAATCCATCACCATTTGTTCTTAAAACCCTTAAAAAGCTTATTAGTAACTATCCATTGACAGAGGACTATTGTCTAATAATTACAAGGAATTCTGTCTTGTAGCTTTTCTTGACGTTGAGGTGTCTTTTAACAACATACATATGTAAGTCCAGAGACCATAACACAATCCTTAAGAAGAATTGGAGTGGAAAGCTCCTTGGTTGAGTGCATAGGGCAAATCCTCTTGGGAAGGAAGATTACGGCAGAAGTCGGTGCAAACCATGTTTCAGGCATGTGTCTAGAGGAACGCTGCAAAGTGGTGTGCTTTCATATCGAAACTGATTTCAAATTTTTATATGCGGGAGAGGGACATCGCCATAGCATACATGGGCAAGTTTCAGCAAATATGTATATCTATATCATTAGTGATAACCAAGCGGCAATTAAAACGGCAATTAAAGAACTCAGCTACTATTAAATCAAAAATTGTACCGCAGTGCTGCTGATCTTTATAGGAGATGGCTAAGCAGAAAATGATTAACTTCATTTGGGTCCCAGGATAAAGGGACATTGAGGGTAACTGTTTAGCGGAAATTCTTGTGACTTTTATTCTTTAATAGATATCGGGACCCACGGGACACGGGTCTTGAAACTTTCTGCCAAACTTTCCTTTCTAACCACAGTTGGCTGAATAAACAGAATAATTTAATGACGGAAATCAACGGATAGAGTATTTTATTTGAATAACAATAGGCTTAAAACTTGTTTTTTTATGACGGGATATCGAATACATGTGCAAGCGAAGGATTACCGCTGCTCCGTAAGATCGCTTACCTTTCTTACAAATACTTATCAGAAGGATCTTACTTTGCTGGTAACTTGCCACAAAAAGTTTGAAATTTGTTTGTTCAAGTTAACGTTCACATTCCTATGATATTCACAAAATTTGTTGGTGATATTGAAGATCGCTTTTTCTCGCCAAGCCTAAATTTCTATTGGCATTGCGGAAACCGATCGTAGGTTTATTCCAAAAAAAAATTAAATTAAATTTACATACATACAAACATACCTAATTTGAGCAAATTGAATAAGCAAATATCAAAACTAATATTTACTTGTAAATTAACTGATTTCCACATTTGGAAGTCTACATACATATGTATGTACCTTAAGTTGTAGACCTAGTCTAACAGAAAAAAACTGCACACTCGGAATTTTGAGTGCACTTCAAAAATCTGGGCTTAATGTCCAAAACATTTCCCTATACATAACTTTATTTGTGTTTGTCTGCAATTTTTTATTTTTTAGCGTTTTGTTGTTTGATAATAAAAATCTAAAATATATAATGTAATGACATTTCTTTAGATACATATATTTTCTTTTGTTTTCTGTAGTAATTTAGTAAACATAAACTATTCTGTCAGGCATTTGGGTATCGATCGGCACAGAAAAATTCGCTGTTTTGTGATGAAAAAATGTTAAGATAGATTTATTTATAAGCTTTATATTTCTTATATGTATGTAACTTATTTACGTTTGTATACAAGTATGTACATATATACTATAATTTATGTATGTAAGTTCATAAATGTAGAAAGTACATATAATTATGTACGTACATATGTATATGTAATGTGCCTTGGATGTGTCTATATTAATCTCATAGACTTAATAGTTTTTTTTTTTTTACTTGTATTATTGTTGCAAAACTGCTGTTTTATGTTTGTCGCAGTAAAAGTTTGCCAGCGGATCGTTTAAAATTACCAAAAAATTCACATTCGTAGAAATGACATACTTACTTATATACAAATACTTATGTATGTACATACATATGTATACAATCGCACTTACACACACACGAACAGATAAACGTCATCAAACTCATACAAACTGTTCAAACTTAGAAAGCGAGGTAAAAGAATTGCAAACAATGTCGCTACGTTATTAAAAAGTGTGTGAGCGAAAATTGGCAAACAAGCCAATCAGAGAGATAACATTTTAGCTTTAGCACAGAGTAAATGAAGAGATTTGGCAAAAAATTTGCAAATGTGCAAAGAGCTAACGCCTCCAATGCCATCGCCACAGCCGCCTGTTGTCTGTCTCACAGTATCTGAAGCAAAAGAGTAAGTGAATAAAATTAAATTTAGCAAGTGGAAGAGATAACAAACAGCAGCGAGTGTGTGAATGTTTGTTGATGAGTTTGCAAATATACATTCATGCATATGTATGTAAATGTCAGCACGTTGAGTCGATTCGCACTGCAACATGTTTTTTTGCAAATAAATGTTGCAGACTCATTTCTTGTTGTTGCGAGTGAGTAGAAACATGCGAAGTACCTATGTACATAGGTAGGTAGAGAGTGACAAGAGGGACATGCATACATACCAACATATCTTAACAGAATTTATAAATCTTTTTACTTTTTAACAATGTTTTCTTTTTTGTAAGTATTTGTGTGAGAAATTATTATTTTATACTCAAAGTATTTAGACGAATTGTGTAGAAACGACTAAAGTTGAAAAAAAAAGTTGCGAAATGACGAAATATAGAGGAGCATTAGAGATTTCTTATATATATGTATGTGCATGCATACATACATATGTACATACATATGTACATGCATACAAAATAAGTAAATATGTAGTTCGAGCATTTGTAGCGCGAAAAAGTTGGCTGTTTCTTTGTTTCATTTAGCATTGACATTGGAGGTTTGCGGATAGAGAGCAAGATCGGTTTTGAGTATTTTATTTGAGAATACTTAAAAATGTATGTTTGGATGTATGTATGTACATACATATTTTGTGATCTATGTAATTCTAGTCCATCAATATTTACGTTTTAAGTTCCTAAAAATACCACTGGTATTTCTTAATTTAATGCCGAATTTGCTTTCATATAATAAAAGAACTTAATTTATTTTTATATAAAAATAATCTATTGCATTCGAGTGCCCAAAATTTTAAATTCTATCCCGGCTACCTTTCCGGGATTCCGAATTTTTTATAAATTTATTTACATATGTACATACATACATACATATGTATATAACCAGCCCGATTATACGATCTTAATAATAGTGAAATTAAAAATAAAAAAATTAATTCAAGTACAATTGATATTAAAAAAAGAAGAAAAAACGAAATTCAAGTAAACTTCAGTAATTTTCACTATGAAGTCGATTTCATTTGATAACATTTGAAAACAAAATTAAAACTTCATTAATTTATTGCTTCGACAAAGTAATATTTTTTATATTTTTTGCAATTGGTTTAACATACATACATACATACATATGTATATGTTGCAGTGATGCCGGGAGTGAAAATATCGGATGCAATTTGGTTGTTTATAAATATATTTAAGTAACATTTTTTTGGTTTAAGTGTGTGGAAATGACTTTAAAATAATATATTTCTATTTCTATATACATACTTCTATAAAGTTTTACTATCGTCCAAACATAAGCTTTATTCCTTTATCTCACTTCATATAAAATGAGGTTTTCAAAATGGCTTGGGCCTAAAGGAAAAAAAGAGATCAATTGAACGAGTTTATATACGACTTACCCTTCGGCTAAGGAATTGCTATTAAATAAGTAGTCTTCAAAAAACAAAAAAAAAATTTAAGTTTGGTAATGAAAAGTATTAAAAACCTTAAATGAAAGATATTACATTTCTAAGTTAAGGTTACCTTTTATAAAATCCAAAAAGCACAACTTTTTTTTATTGTTCTTATATATTCCAAAAAAAAACCCAGGATATTAAAATGTATCGCTTACCGAAAAACCCTCGATCTGAAATTCTTTATTGTCAGAAATATATGTGAACAAAAATTATTTTTAAAAATTGCTCTCTCCCTCTCTGAAAATCTCTGATTCAGTTCCGTTCTATAAATCCCGCTGCCTTCTAATCAATTATTAGAAAGTAAATCTATTTTGTGATTTCAGTTTTATATATTATTAAGAGCGAACAGACTTTATTGAGAGGATTTCGGTCCAAACTAGGTCTTTAGGTAACAAATATTCATTGGCGTTTCATTAAATGAACTGTGCTTTATTGCTCGGTTTAACTGCGTATCAAAAATTAATTAAATTTTTTGTAAACTATATCTTAGTTGTAAGTAGTCAGTAAAAAGGCTGTTTAACACATTATTTCAGAAAGAATAAAAAAATGTTGGAATATGAATTCCCAGTGTGTACTTATTCAAATCCGACTTTGATAAAATAAGAAAATTTAGAAATCTATATTAAATGCGTATATAAAGGTTAGTTTAGGTATATAAAAGATGTGAACACACTTAATAGCAATACAAAAAATACACTATCAAAGCCAATCATGCCGATCGCCCAAATTAGGTTGAATAACTTTTCGTTAACATTTCACCTTTTCATTTGCCCCACATAACCCTATTTTATTCATAGATTTATATGTAGACATATACATACATATGCACTAACCCACTGCTTTTCTCCGATTTCTATACTGTTTTAGGCATTTTAAAGTGATTACAACCAAAAGTTTACACACTATAAACGCGCTATTTACTCCAATGTGCTTGCGATACAACATGTTGCTGAGCAACATGTACTCAGTTATTTTGTGCTGGAGGCAGAAGAAGTTGAGCATCTGAAACAATCATTGAATACTCTTCAAATGATTTTGTCAACCAAAGAGTTTCGCTACTTCATACTACTCGTTCTGCAAAGATAGGCACACAACTTCTTGTTGCTCCTGCTTTACTATAAAACATGTTGCAGGCAACATTTTATATGCTCACCTTCATACTCCGTAACAAGAGAGAGCAACACACACACACACACACATTCATGT
This sequence comes from Philophylla caesio, assembly GCA_963971545.1. Classification (NCBI taxonomy): domain Eukaryota; kingdom Metazoa; phylum Arthropoda; class Insecta; order Diptera; family Tephritidae; genus Philophylla; species Philophylla caesio. The sequence continues at coordinate 49,010,909 of OZ020607.1, forward strand.
TCAACGCTATACATGTATGTAAGTAGTTTATTTGCAAAATTTAATGTTGGGATACGTTTTGCAAGCTTTGGAATGTTACTCATACGAGCTGGTGAGCGCACGAGTGAGTTGTGCGTGCGCGTGTGTGAGTCGTTTGAAAGGCAGGTGATAAAACACGGTATGAATGCTTGTTTCTAAGCAGAAGCCGCTAGCTGTTTGATGATTTGGCGTATTTTTTCTTTTTAAACTACTACTTATGTATGCGCGAGTATGTATGTATGTATGTATGTGGTTGAGTGCGTTTCTGTATGTGTCATATTTCTCTTATTCTACTACTCACTGGCGACAGCTTTCGCATTTATATTCTCCTCCGCTGCAAACAGTTTGCTGGCGACTAATGATAATTTTGCGATCTTTTATTTTTGTAAATGCTTTTTTTTTCAGAAGCGAAGACCCTAGGAGCACAACATGTCTCAGTTTTTCAGAGAGATTTCATTAACAGGATTGCTTTTGCAACATTTTGTTGTATTGCTCCCTTCTCTGAACTCTTCGCAGCAAAGTGCTCTGCGGCAGTGGTTAATAGGCGAATTGTGCGTTCGTTACAAAAAGCTATGGAAATGTGTAAAGTGGGCGGGGAGTGGAGTGCCCAGACCAATAGGAGGTTTGTTGTATGAAGCAAGGCAAGTTGAGCAACTTTAGTTTGAGTGTTATTGCATTTTGAGCGGAGCGCACTGTTGACAAGTGTTCATAAGAGCCGTAGAGTTGGCTATTCCGGCTCCTGGGCAAGGTCCAGGAGTCGCGCAGGGGAGAGAGCAAACTGCTAGGCGCACTTTTCGAGGCGATGAGCGATTGAGTAAGCTGATGTGTGTGTGTGTGCGTGTGCCTAAAGATTGAACCATGAATTAGCTGGTGGAACGCACGCTGAGCGCCAACGAAATACTAGTTGCAGCGCACCTCTGTACGTCTGTATGTGTGTACATATGTATGTGTTGTATTGGTCTCCCGAAAGGGGTAAAGCGGGGTGCTAAACACATATTTATGTAAATATGTATGGCTGTAATTGCGAATATCTGAGCGCTAAGCGCTTGTGTGGTGTGAGTACTTTTCAGTTTCTCACCAGCCATAACATTTCACTACTTTTTCTTCTTCGTTTAGTTTTCTCTAAGGTTTGACAGTGGTTTGATGCTTTGAGTGCTAATGCGTTTAGCTTCTCAAATGTTTGTGGACTGCCACTACTACTGTTGCACGCGCAAAAGAAAACAAAAACTATATTGACCAATACAATAAATACACTGTGGATATGTGGGAAATGAGCGGGAGATTGTCAGCAAGTTCACTCAAACGGCATTAGGAGCAGTAGCAGCATTGTGGACGGACACCTACACATGCAAACAATTGCTAGAAAACGAACACTTAGTAATGTTTTGCGGGTTGGGCGGAATGACTAGACCAGCGGTGGCAGCATAACACTAAAGTGTGTATAGTAGAAGCAGGCTAGTCAGTTGATCTGCCAGCCACCGAGTCAGTTCGCCAGCCAGTTGGGCACTTAGATAGTCAGTTAGTGAGGCAACAAGGCAGCCAGACAGCGCCAGCGGAAGGAACAGCTACTCGAGCAGTCAGTTAGCTAGCTAGTACGCCAACTAACCAACCAACCAGCCGGGCAGCTAGTCGACAAGGCGGCAGTCAGCCACCACATTTTCGCACACTCAGCGAACGCAACGCAACAAATGCAAAAAGTTACTCGCTTGCAACGAACGAGACGAGACACGCAACGGCTAAGAACGGATCACAATAGCGGCTACAGCAACAATAGCTAGTAGCTAACTCAAAGAGCAGCGGCGGCTAAAACGTAAAAGGCGGAAAAGAAATTGTGCTTGCCAGTAATATCTATGGAATAAAAAGTTAAAAATGTAAGCGAGTGTATTAAATTAAAAATATTTCGGCAAACTTACTTAAAAAAAAAAAAAAAAAAAAACTGCAGTGGATTAGTTAGAAAGTGTATTTGTAAATTGGCGCCCAACAGTCGTAGCGGGAAGAGCGTAAACGTTGTGCGCATAGCGGAAGTATAGCAGTGAGAAAGTGCGATTGGTTCGAATGAAGATCCCGATCGACCGACGGCAATGCAAAGAGGCAATGCGATTTTTTTTTTATAAATTAGTGAATATCTTTGTTGTTAAATATGAAAGTTTTTTTTAATAGGCTGATATGTGCTTGTGGTAAAATGATAATGAAAAAAAGAGAACTTGTAAGCGGAAACTAGCAAAACAGTGAGTATGTACACTTGACCGATAGAAAAAATAGTGAAACAACAAACAAAAGCTTCTACAAAAAAAAAATATTTAGCAACTAAATATGAGTGATGACTGTTAAAAATTACAAATATAAAAATGTGTTTTAAAAACAAAACAGGAAATGCAGTAAATTGAGCTTATTTTATAAGAGATCACCAAAAGGTTAAATCAAAATAAAACAGTTTGCAGCTTTTGAAAAAAAAATGGATGTTCAATCAATTCAGTAGAGAAGAATGTTATTAGTGCAAATTAAAAATTGAGGTGGGTTTTTTTTTTACTTCGATGAGAGAAAAGTGAATAAATTTTAGATAAATTTAAATGTAAAAAAAAATAACAGTGTAACAATTAATATCCTAATTTTAAACATTAACTTATAAAGCTATTTTACTCTCGAAAAATCAGTTTGCTTGCGCAAGTGTAAAAAATGTTTAAAAATCGGCGCATTTCAATAAATATTAGTTTGTCGTGACATCTCTGACTTTGTACATACGGCAAAATATGGCAGCAAATAACAGATATTCCGATACGTATTAAGGATACTTTTCGGGGAAAATTAGAACTATATTATTTGTTATTGAAATCTATTTCGTGCGCTTTTTTTTTAAATAATAAAAATTATTAGGTATGCGTAATCAGTGTAATTACTATAAGTGTATTTGAAATTTCACACAATTTGTTGTCACATACATGTGTACCTAAGTATGTACATACAATAGTTGGTGATTTTTTTCACAAAAAATTTGTCTATTTTTAAATGCACAATAGATAAGATAAGGTTAATAAATTTAAAATAAAAACAATTATAAAAATTAATAAATCGATACAGAATCGAGCAAAAAAAAAAAGACTGTGACGATAAATTTTATAGTTTTGGATTTGTTTGCGGCATCGGTGTTTCTTAGCTTAAAAAAAATAATTATGATAAATATGAATAAAATCAAAGCACTAAGTAAAATGTTTTTTTTTTTTTTAATTAAAAAGTAAAGAAAATTTATAAGAATTAGGCAAAACAAAAAATCGGACTAAAATGCATTATATTCGATTAAAATTTTTTTTTTGAATTATACGCAAAACCTTCAGAATTCTGCATTTCGCTTCGAACCACTCTTGATAGCTTTACGATGATTTAATTAAATAGTAATTTGAGTTAGTCATCGCTAACTGTATTCTTAACGCAGTTAAACAAATTTTGTAATGGATAAAACAATTAATCAGTTAACTAAATATATAATCAATTGTTGCTGCCAATGTTCAGTTATTGACATTACCAAAATTAATTTCCATACGTTATTCCAAATAAATAAAGATTTATTCGTTAAACAAATTTCTTTAGGTTAAAATGTTTTTTTAAATTGTTATAATTGTTATTTAAAATTAAATTTTAATCCAAAATAAGAAAATTTCGAAATAAACTATTTTTAAATAATAATTTAATCCGTCATCAGAAAACGGATTAGTTGAATGACTGCAAAACCAGAATACATTTACATTCATTATTTAAACTTATTAAAATGACAAATGAAGTTTTCTTCATTATTAAAAATTAGGTATCAAAATAATAAATTAATTTTTCATTAAAAAATATTAAACTTTAAATTTATTATTTAAGTAATAATAAGTTCTGAAGCGCTCAACCCTTCCGTTCGGTAGCTATCCCAAAATATAATTCATATATTATAGCAACAAGAGTACAAATTCTTGCATCAATAAAAGCTTTAAGCTTTTCTTTTTAGTATTCAGATAATATATAAAACAAAAATTTTAAATATATATATTGACAAAAATTGCATCATTAAAATTAAAACAAAATGTCAGTAAAACATTTACAAAAACAGAACAGCACAAATTAACATGCCACGCCTGCAAAATGCACACAATTTTCGTTATTGTTTGACGATTCCATCAAACGTTAATGGCCATTTGGCGCAAAACGCGCCATCATAAGGCACCAACGAACAACAGAAACATCAGAAACAACAGCGCCAAAAACAATTCATCACTTGTTGGTGCAAAAAAATTACTACAAAATACTACTACAATATAACACTGCACAGCGCCTTGCGAGTGGAGTGCCTGCACAAAACGCATAACATTTTTTTTTTTACCAAAACTAAGCGCGCGCGTACTCAGCCAACTGGGTTGGTTGACTGGCTTACTTTTAGAAGAGAGGTTGGGGAAGGATTGTTATTTTATCTTTTGGTAAGGGTTGCGCTCGTAACCAGTGTGAGGAGGCGTTTAACGATTTCGGTTAGTTGAAATGTTTGCTCCATTTTTCTGTGCGCCTAACGCAGAACGTCGAGCGCGCGCGCGCGTTTTTTGACAACTACATCTTTGCACTGTTCGCCTCTTTACAAATGTCCTGCCCTAGTGATAATATGCGGTGGAGGATACTATGACTAAACATTGAGTGTTCTAGTCGGAGTGCGAGTTCGTGTGTGGAGCACGAAAGTGTAAAGTTTGGCTGTGTATGTGTGAGTGTTAGTTAATAACGGGGGGTGAGTGAGTGAGAAAGCGCGAGGCTGAAAACACCAAAAGCTAAAACTGACCAATTGGTCACCAAATAAACGGCCACATCGTCGCACGGAAGCGTCGTATGCGTCGTATGCGCCACGAAAAAGCTCAATAATAGACAAAAAAAAAAAAACGATTGGTCATCATTGCAACACCGACACTCGTTTGATAGTTCGGTTGCGCGCTCCCTTGTCCGTTATCGCGCTCGTTCGGTTCTACTATGCTTGCATAGATGGATAGCGAGCAGGTTTGATGGCTTGGTTGATTGTATAGAATTTATGTAGTTGGACATTTGACATCGTTGGGCTGTTGACATGTGCGCCGCGCTAATGCCCACTCCCGTATCTTGGCATAGAGTGTTGTCCAATATACATATATTATTTTTCTATTTCCCCCCTATGATGCGCGTTTTACATAGTTTCATTCACTCACTTGCTCACTCGCTTACTCAATTTCGTCGATGCGCAGCAAACGACGCTGTGCCGACGTATGGCGCATCCCTTCGTCGCGTTTTCTAAGCTGTGACGCTACGTGCACCTACTCGTTCCATGCTTTGTTGCTTTATTATATTCTATGCTAGGCGCAACGTCAATGGGCGCACAACCGCAGTAACCGTAGATGCAAACGCACGCCTAAAGCTCACCAACGCGGACTATGCGGATGAATTGCAACGCAATAGAAAGATTGAAGCCGCAACGCGACGTGGTACGTCACCAGCGAACATACTTAGGTTTATACATGCAAACATAACGCGCAGCGTCGGCTTGCCCGCACATTGCAACGCGTCATTTCAAATGTTCGGCGACCCTTTTCCTAAATTTTTTGTCGCTCTTGCTATTTGGTACTTTTGTTTTTGTAGCGCTTGTGGGGTGACGCCGTCGCTGCTGCTGATGTCAGGTGCTGGTCGTTTTTGCTGACGATGGTGTGTTAGTGGCGGTGTTGGTGATGGTGATGGCTGCGCGCCAATGCAGCCAACAGACATCAGCCAGCGACCAGCAGCCAAGAGTCACTCGCAAACACGTCGTCGTTCGAAATTTGCAGCCGCATTCGCAATCACAATCGCATTGGTGTCGGTGTCGGGCGGTGTTTTGCTGTTCTCGCTGGCGGAAATGCAATCAACGAAAACGCGTCAGCTAAACAGAATTACGAGTGTTACGAATCTTTCGAATTTAGCCATAAATCAGACGTTTCGAGTATTTTTAATTTGCATTAATTGTTAAAATTGTTTTGTTTTTGTTTTTTGAATTTTTGGCAAACATTTCAATCAAAGTTAAACGGTTTACAAAAAGTCTCCCAATCGGCGGGTGGCCGTGCGAACTTGAGAGTACGTGTAGATGTTGTGGTGGCTAGTGGATGTAAATAATCTTAAAATACTTAATTAAAAGTTTATGCTCATGAAATTTGTTTTAAGGATTTTGTGAAGAAATGGAAGAAAATTAAATATTTATTGCAAAACAAAACTAATGCAAAAAATGTGCACGCGCTGAAAAATGTATTTTGAGTAGGTTTCAAAACTTTTTTGAACTGAAGTGTGCCATTCGAAAATTATAAATTTTTTTTTTAAATATCTATTAAAAAAAAAATGAATAAGTAATTTATATGCGCGATTTTTTTCCAAAATAAAAAATATTAATTAAACTAAAAATATGTATTCAACAAAAATATTAAAAACTAAAAGTTAATAAAAACTCGAGAAAAAATAAAATTGCAATTGAAAAAAAGTAAAAAAGTGAACAAAATAACATTTGTACAATTTAGATAATAACTACTTTTAAACTCTAACGGAAAATCGTTATGAAGACTTTTGCTGCAAGACTCTAGATCATATAAAAATATTTATAATAAAATTAGGGGTTTATAAAATTTATACCTATTCGAAAATTTTTTAGTTTTACAATTTATGCTCGAACGATTCCATTCAAATATTAAAATTGATTTAAAATTAAATTAATACAAAAAAAAAATATAAAGAGGTTGTAAAAGTTTTATTTCATAAAATCATCATAAATAAGATATTACTTCAAAAAATTGTCTACTTTAAAAAAATTTTAAAACTTTTTATATGAACATCAAAAATTAAATTTCATTTTTTAGAGCATTTCAGAACCATTCTATTTTCTATGAATTTGGAAGTAATTTTTTTATATCCAAATTTACAATAGACAATCCGGACTGTATTGGTCCCCTGCATAAAGAATAAAAATGTTTTATAAATGGATATTTCCTTTATTTTTGTTACTTTTAAAAAAGTTTTAATTCTATTTTACCGTTCTATAAAATTTTCCATGAAAATGTCACAGGATAAAGATTTTTAAATAATTTTATTTGTAATGTAAAATAATGAAATGTAATGTAAAATATTTAGTGAAAGTTCTGTGAGAAAATATAAGTATATATTGTATGCAAATTTGGACAAAAAACAAAAAAAATCTAAAATTTTGAAATCCAAATATAACTAAATAAATAATGAATCGGAATTCATATGTAAACACTTTCAGTGAAAGCTAATAATCCTAAAAACAATATTTTATGGTGTGATGTTGTAAAGACTGTAGATAGACGATGTGAAAAATAAGGCAAAGAAAAAAGTGTAGACAAAACAATTAAGAGATATGTACTTTAAATGTGGTTAAAGGAAAAAACAAATATTTTGTGCTCCAAATATTCTCACCCAAAACTGACTTCGTTTTGTTGGATTTTTCTTTTACTAAATTTTAATATTATAACAGTGCTAATATGCAGATTTTTATTGCAAATAATTATGAGAATATGGATTGTGAGTATCGGTTGTAGTAAGCAAAAAAAAAATCAAAATTTCATTGTTATTTTCAAAAAGTCAGAAATATTTTGAATGAAGAGTAATGTGTTAGCTCCAAAAAGTGTTCGAAATAATGGATAAAGTGGCCCAGGTTCAATAGTATAGTAAACTTTAATGTTAGTAAAAATTTTTGAAATGGGATTTTCTCAAATAAAATAAATCCGAATTAATTTTTTGCAACAATGAAAGTAAAAACGTGCTTTCAAATTATTATTTTTTTTTTTTGAAATTAAACTGAATAATATTTTTCTAAATTATTGTCCAACATTAACTACATACTTATACACCAGTAATTCGCTTATGATATATATTTAAGTTAAAAACCTCAGATATAGTTCGTAAGGCCTCTAAAAGTTAGAGTAGACTGAGTGGTTGAACTTTATTTTATTTTTTTTCACATACATAAAAACCTTCTAAGTTTTTCTTCTTTGTTGATTTTGTTTTACTGATGTGAAAATTTTTAATTCTAACGGCTTAATTCATAAAAAATAATATGGATTGCATAGAAGTCTGGCAGTTAAGACTACTTTAAACAAATATCAAACTGCTGAAAGCGTTAGATCAGAAAAAAAAAACTAAAATAAATTCCTATTATGGTTTTATTCATGCAATGAATTTGAGACATATGTATGTATAATTTATTTTTTACAATATTTAATTGATAATATATAACTAAAATCAGGATCACAGTCTACACTATTTTTTCATAGCTTCGACGTCAGTTTAACTTTTTAAAGAAGTCTTGTATTGTGAAATCAAAGATAAACAATGCTGTTTGAGGGCAGTCCCAACTACTGTTTTAGAATATCAAGAAACTATAATTTAAAAAATTTTTTTATGTTAAATTTGTGACCTTCATACGAATTTGGAACATAATGTAAATGTTTTTCAAAAAACTGTTTTTTTAAACCGATGAATAGAGAGTTCCAGAAAGCATTCCATGAGTTTTTCTGTTAACATCAAAAGGCAAGCAATAACAAACCTTTCTCTGTACGTCTTCCATCAAAGAGGTCTTAAAAATAATCTGAATTTCGGGACTTCTCATTTTGTGGTGCAGAATCAAATAAAAAAAATGTTTACATTAACTCGACCAAGCATTGATCGTGCGAAAATGTTATGTTTTATTTTTTTTGTTGAGTAAAACAATTTTTTCAAGAAATTAATTTCCTCACCGCAATTTTTAAGTATACATACGTACATACATACATATCTCGAATCGATAGAAGAATCTATTTTATGTAGCATATTTGAATTAAAATATTTTCGATTCTAAAACATTTTCGAAACCAATTAAAGTAAAATTCAAAACACCTCTCATCAATCAAGCAGCCACATGCAGCCGTTGGCAGACAACAACAACAACAATATAAACATCGTAAAAGCAGCTGATTGCCACCTACCCATGCCACTTGCCGTCGTCGATAACAACACCAACACCTTCACAAAGCTAAATGCTCAATTGCCCCACACTCGCTAGAATACATACGAGTACGAATATGCTAGCAACACCAACAGCGTTGAGCACAAAGTTGACACAAAAGAAAAACCAAAAAGCCACAAAATAAATACGCAACAAGGAATGGGAAGCAGTGCATAGGTTTGCAACAATGCCAACGTGTTGCAAGGCCAATGCGACACGACAACGAATGTTGTATGCAACGTTGTTGCTGTTTGTCGCCACAACAAGAGACGCACATTTTGCTGCAACACGCGTTGCTCTTAGCCAACTTAACAGCACAACCGATTCGGTTCTCTTCGATTGCTGTTGCTGGTGTTGCTGCTGGTACTCTGTACCACAAAAGAGTTAGAGCCTTGTTGCAAGCAGCTTAAAGTGCAAATAGACGCCAAGTTGCAGCAACATAATGCATTGTGTGTTGGTTTTTCACGGCTTACTTGTGTAGTGACTTCTCGTGTGTTGGGCTTGAGTGCGTTGCGTTGAATGCGCAACTCAAGTTGCTCTCCTTTCACCTCTCCGCTCGCCGTTTACCGTCTACCATCTAAAATTTACCGCCCCTCCCGCCGCCCTATGACAAACTGTCAGACTCTTGGCAATGCGATGCGCTGTTTATCCTCTGCCCATTGTCGTGTTGCATGCAATTGCTGCGTTGTTATTGTTAGTCGGCTTGACTTGGGCTCTGTTTTTGTTGTTGGTTGCTTGGTTGGTTGGTTGGTTCGAAGGGTTTTGTGTTGTGTATGGACGAGGCGACGCGCCGTGCAACGACGCCATGCGACTGCCTCTGACTCTGACAGAGATTTTGCACGCGATGCCACTGCAGTTCTTGCAGATACCTTCGTACGTTTGTTTGGCTTGCACCGGCGAAAATATTTTGTTGCGCGCGTGTGTTGTTGTTCTCTCATTCGCCGGACAAGTGCAGCACACAACACATACACAACACAAAATACAAAATTATTAAACAAAAAAAAAAAAAACATAAAAAAATTGATTTTAACCAAAACCAAAAAATTAAAAAAGTAAAAAAAAATACTCATCGCCGAGTATGAAATAAAAATCTGCCAGCAATCAACCTTTAAACGCCGCATAATTGCATACGCGCTGTGAAATATATTTTGTAATTCGGCGAACATTTTATAAGTACTCGACTATTTTGTTTGCTGAAAAATAAGCTACACAATAATAAATCGTAAATAATGATTTTATCACATGCATTCGCAAAGCGCTTGCAAAAGATATACAAAACGCTTCGCTTGCTTATACCGCCGCTGAAACGTCAATTCGAATCGTACACACGCTGCAGTGCTGTGCCGCAAAAAGCCGCAAAAATGTAAAACTCAATCACAACAATTGGATAACTGGCAGGATAATTATGTTTCTGAGACAGCAGGAATTATTTAAAAGTGCGTTAAGAATGACTGAAATTTTTCTTTGTGTGCTAACTTTTTTGTTTTGAGTAGCGAGTTTTTAGGCGCTGATGCGTGTGTAAGCTATTCTGAGTGCTTGTTGACATTTTACTTGCAATTTTTGCGAATGGCTATGCATATTTAAAAAAAAAGAATTCTACAGATTGAGAGGGAAAAATTTGTCGCCGCCATGGTTCAAGCTGCAATGAACACTTTTCGCTCAAGAGAACTCGTTGATACGGACAGAAAAGGGGAAAATGCCTCTAAATATTGATGAAAGCAAATATTTTTTTGGTGCATTGGTTCGCTTAAAATGATTGAAATTACAGCTTGCTACTTGAAATATGTTTTTTTTGCTCTACTGTAAAATTTTACTAAAAAGACAGCTTTCACGAACTAATTTCGTTCGTCTTTTGTTTCGAATATTCTCAAAAAGCAGTGTCGTTTTTTCACCATGAATTCAATAAATATACTGTTTTTGCGCGTGTTGTAAAAATAAAAATATATGCTACATGAAAATTCAAACATCTATGTACGTGAAGGTGATTTCCTAAAAGTTCTTCTTTCAGATTCATGGCTGTTGAATACATTTTTTAATGTGTTATAACAAAAATTGCAATAGCAAAAAGATCAAATATTAATTTAAAATTTTCGCAAAAGTACATAATCAACGCAAAAGTGTTGAATTTAATATTTTGAAATTTCAAATAAATTCAGTTTCTGGTCTTAAGTTTCTCTCGTAGCGTTAAACACAATTTCATAAATTTTTCAGCTTTTGGTATCTTAGTAATTTTTTATTGTAAAAACTTAGCAAAAATTGCTTCAAATTTGATCTCAAAAATATTTTGAGGCTGATACATAATTGTGTGTATTTAATGGAACTATTATTCTTCAGTGCTTTTTCTGTGTACGTTTTTTTTTTTTTGCTGAAATACACTCTTGCTAGTTTATATACACAAAAGTGCGAAAAACCTGCAAAATAAACATATAATTACAAAAAGCAATAATTTTTGCAAAAAGGCCACATATTTATGTAAATTTTTTGAGTCTTAATTTAATTCACCTGCAATATTTCGAGCAATTTTACTAAATCTAAATATTATCAAATTTTGTGTGAATATCAGTGAACTGATACAAAAAATTTCTACCAAACCTTCGAAAAATGATTTTAGTAAAGTTTCAATCAGAAATGTAATGTACAAATTTCTGGATGTATTTGAACGCTCAGTTAAAAAAAAACTTTCATGCAATAGTAAATAATTTCTAATAAGCAAATAATTAAATATGCTTTAAAATTGATTTACTTAGTAAATAGTTGTCAGGGTTCTAACTTAGTAAAGTGAAAATAAATAAAAAAATATAACGAAAAACTCGATTGCTTAATACTTTAAAATTGTTCATTTTTTAAAATGCTTTGCGGGTCTTGAGCAGATGGCTACTTCTTTCGATTTTTTTTATATTATATATTTTAAAAGAAGTTTCTGAAATATTATAAACGCTTCAAAAAATGTGTATGACGTTATTTTCTCATTTATAAACGCAGTTCTTGGAATTTGGAACTTTTTTGGGTTATATTTTTTAGCTTTCAAGACATTAATATTTTTTTGGTATTTCATTAAAAATTCGTTAAGTCTCACTTTGCATCCGCTTGTAAAAGATTTTAAAAAATCGTAAAATATTCCTTTTATATTAGCACAAATCTGCATTATTAGTACTGTAAAAAATTGCATCAGCTTTGTGACTCAATGATGTTGTCACGTTATTACAAATAAAAATAAATAGGCTTTTCTAATACACAAACAACTACAAACATTTAACTTAACTTATATCATTCTTAATAAGCTTCCTAGTACTAATCACAACTTTTCTCTTCCAGATCAATATGATTTTACAAAAATGAAATAAAAAAACGGTGCAATTGCCATTTAGAATAAATTTGAAATCCAAGTAAGGAACTGCAACGTTGCAAAAAGTGTGAAATTGAAATTGAAAAGTGAATATTTAAAAAATCATCATAATAAAAAGCAATTAAAAAATTACAACAAATTGTGAAAAAAATAAACTTTTGAGAACTATTTCGATGAATACAAAAATCTAGAAATATCAAATAATTAAACAAACGAAAAACTTGAGCAAATAAAAAAAATTCGAAACTGTGCTTCAAAAAGAACGAAAAAATCTTATAAATTCCAAGCGAATAAACAGCAATCAAAAGAAAACAAGCACAGTTACACATTTATAAAAATAAAACTACAAAATATCACGGATTTTGACGACAACAGCAAATGTCTTATTGATTGAGTGTTGTGATTGGTTTGAACAATTTTAAATTACAAGCAAAAAATTAACGATTCTCTGTTCATTCATATTTCGGTGAATTCTAATGTTGCAAAAAACGAACTTAAAAACTAACAATTTCTGCAGTTGCATTGTTAAACATTACAGACAAAATATATAAGTTACAGAAAATTATAAAAATCAAAAATATATAAATGAAACAGTGGGCCGATTGAAACGACGCCACATGCAAAATACGGCTAAATAATTTAAATGTTGTGTTTTTTTTTTCAAATATAACAAAAGTTCTTTCCAAGCAAATAAAACCCAAAAACAAAAAAAAAAACTGAACTGAAACTTCCTGTCTGCGCTTAGCTGAAGAAAAACACAAACAAAACGGCAGTACAACGCACAAGTGTTCATTTATTTTGTTTTTGTATATTTTGAGTTGTAAACAAATAAACGCTTACCGTGTTGCCAACAATTGTCTTATGTTTTTTTTCATTCTACTCTTCATATAATTAACTGTTTTAAAAGCGCTTTGTCACAATTTTCGTTAAAAAAAGAGAGCAGTAAAAAAATCGAAAAACAAAACATCTGTAATTAAAAAAAAAACGTTCTTGAAATGTGTCGCCTGAATTCTTAACAAAAAAAAAAAATTAGAAGACAAAAACGAAAAGCACATTTTATCAAATTCACGAGATTACTCCAAATAAAACGTAACTGGTTTTCTGCGTTCGGTGTGTGTTTTTGTGTTTGTGGCGCGTGTGGCAAATCTACGTTTCGATAAATTTTACAAATGGATTACTGTTTTGATTCGCAATCTGGATGGTATACAGTAGCAACAGCATTATTCATACAATTCAAACAGCAATAACAACAACGGCAGTGAAAGCTATCGCAGTACAAAACGCAGCTGATACGTACGTACATACGTCATAAAACATTTAAACTGTTAGGGAGCGAGCAAATACTGAATTGCTTTTAAATTTGTTACTTTATGTGGTGAGTATTTAAATATTTGGTTGATTTTTTTAAAAATACTCTAATGCACATTAGCGTGAATTTATTTATTTACTATACTCGTATTCCTTAGTCCTCTGATACAATTTATTTACATTTTTTAAAATTTTTTTTTGACATGGAGAGCGAAAATGTGTTCAATGAAATCAACATTTTTGTTTTTTGGTGTTATATAGATGGCCTCTGTAGCCAAGAGTGTTACAATGCGTTCAGCAAACTCAGTGTACTGCGAGTATCCAAGTTCGAGTTTCTGCCGAAGCATGTAAAATCTAAAATTATTGAAAAAGTTGCTTCTAAAAGCAAACCTCTGACAAAGCTTACAAAACAAATGCGATATATTCCAGGTCCAAAAATAAATTTATACTTTTTGGCAAAAAAATGATCATTTGCTTGTTGTGAAACACACCTACAAATCGGTCCTTGTCATACCAATGACAAGTACTTTGCCAAAAAAACAATTATTTTTTTCTTCCTGCAGTAAAATTATTATTTGCTTAGAAACTTTATTTAAAGCTTTGATCCGACTATTTTGCTTGTTGTAATCGTAACAGCAGGGCAACTGCACAGATATACCGTTGCTTTTCTACCGTTGAAAAACAGTCATTATTAATAGTCTTCTTCCATCTAACCAGAAGAAAAAATTGTTAGCTTACCAAAAAAAAGGCCGTCGGCAGTATTCTAAAATAAAATAAAAAACGTTTATTATTTGAAAAGAAGTCGATTTACTTGCTCACATACCCCAAGGCGAATTTATCAAGGTGGTGGTAAGCGTATATAAGTAAAAGGCGTCCATGTATTTTGTTTCTGCTTTGCTGGATTGAATGTCAAATTTCTGTAGGTGATTTACATCGCCAGCTAATCGTCAGCTAATCAGAACGAAGCCCTTTGACATTCAGTCCAACAAAGCGAAAAAATCAGCTGGCTCCTTAACACCACCTTGTTGAATTCGCCGAAAAACTTTGCACTCCATAGAGATAATGAAAAAATCGATCCTTATTCGATGCGTAAGTACAAAAAATATGAAAAAATTGTCTGCGCAACAAAAAGCCGTCGGCAATTTACAAAAAGTGGCTACTGAGTAGAGTTATTTTGATAAAAGCAGCAATGCGTCAAGGTAGTACACAATTATAAATAAAATTATTGCAAAAGCTTGCAACTTTAAAAACTTAGACGGTTCTTCTTTTCTTAAAATTTAAAATAGGTTTACACGCCTTACAAAAATGGAATTATATATTTTTTGATGTGTAGCATAAAATCTCAAATGGCCGAGCTTCTCCTACCATTTGTGGTGTGCGTCTTAACATTCTACCACAAATGGAGGGACCTACAATTGTTTGCCGACTCCGAATGGCAGATGTATTTAATGAGAAGATTTTTCATGGCAGAAATAGCCTCGGAGGTTTGCCATTGCCTGCTGAGGGGTGACCGCTATTAGAAACAACTTTTTCTATGGTTTAGATTTTGCTTGCCTTGGCTGAGATTAGAACCTCGAACCCAGCGGCATATCGAGTAATAGCACGCACCCCTACCCACTCGACCACATCGGCTAAATTACAATATACTGCACTTTTCTGAGACTTTAGTTTACTTTCAATCAAACCAAAAAATTCGGTCGTTTCCTTCGGACTTTTTCAAGAAAATATTTTTGGATAGATTTTTAAATGAACCTGTGCAACGGATTTTTTCCAGAATTATGTACTTTTATTTTGATCCATTAAATGACCAAAGATATAAAGAAACGATTTTGTCTACCTAGATTGTCTACGGTGTTAAGTAGCAGTCACTGCATTAAAAGTTTTTGAAATAAATATTTTTGAAAAATGAGCACTCGCTGGCTCGCTCTTTCAGTGTTTTAGGAGCCGAAAATTTGCTAATGTCTCAACTAGAAAATACTACTAACATATGTCGGAATTCAGACATAATTGCATCACATAATTGGTCACAAATTAGAGACTTATTTTGAGACTAGAGTTTTCATTTTGATGCTAATGAATGCCATTTGGCCTAAAATTGTGACTTTTGTCTCTATTAGAGACTGAGACTCCTTACTGAATTCAGGCATTCAAATAAGTAGCCTTGATTTTGAAATCTATTAAAATGACAAGTATGGAAAAAAAATCTCAGATTATCCTTAAAATGGGATGCTGCTTTGCAAAGCTAATTTTGAAAATTTAATTTCGAGGAAATTAAGTTTAATAAAGTTGTAGTACCGAAATACCAAATAATTTATTGATATTAATTTTATCTCTACAAAAAATGTGCGACTAATCTCTAAAGATATTATTGCGGTATTCATTCATTAGTCGCAACTTGGCGTAATTGTAGATTCGTCCTGTGTTCATCTCTGACGGGTTTAATAAAAGATGTATTGATGTACATATGTATGTACATAAGCATAGTCGGTTCGTATCTCACTCGCGGCTTTGATTTTTATTTTTGTTTTCATAAAAAAACTAGACGTCATTTATACCCATTCGGCCTCCCGGATATTCAAGAGGCCTTCTCATCAACATTCCCATTTCTGTTTATATCTTTTATAGAAATGGTATATACATAAAGTTTAGTCCGATGTTTGTAAGTACCAGAAGGATAATTGTCAGACTATATAACGTATATGGCATCGGATTGTTCAGATATTATACTTTGCTCCATAACTCCTTCATTTAAGCAGCTAGATGTTTGAAGATTTTCCATTATTATTAGTTCTATATAAGCCATGAAAATCATAAAGATCAAAAAAATATAACTGTAGCTCCCATTGTTCAGATATGGCATTAGGCATTAATCCTTCCATTTAAGCAGCTAAAGACTTGAAATTTCGCACAAATACTATTTTTTATTGGGAGTATTATAACAGTCAAAATCATTAATATAATATATGTGTTGCTCCCCTAAAATTCTTCCGTTCACGAAAGCTATGAAGCCTTCGGCATAGTGGAAGAAAGCCTTTTTTTATTTGTTATTTTTGTTTTCATAAAAAAAGGAAATTACTTGAATGTTTATAATACTTAGGCCTTTATATATATATTGCAGCACCTTTTATTGGAATGCATACGCTCTTGAGATTATTGAATAAACATTTTTAAACACATTTATTTGATGTACAGAAAGACGCTGAGGAAGTATTTATTATATATACTATGTATTCACATAACTAAAAAAAAACAAGAAAGTCAAAAAAGATATATGTATAACACAGAAATATGTATTTATTGATTGGAATAATTTAAAAATCTTGCTCAATTGGCAATAAATATATACAGCATAAGCGCAGAATAGTTAGATCAACAAGAATCGCATCTAAAAACAACACGAACAATCCACTATAAATATTCAACAAAAGCAAGTATTAAAACAAAAGCAAATGCAATAATTGCAACCGCAACACTGCTTAATAACAACAATTATACGGCAAATAAATAAAAAAAAGAATAAAATAAAAAATAACACAACAACTAGAATAGCAACAATTGGCGTTGCGGGATAATTGTGGCAAGTTGAGGTTGGTCCGGTGCAAGTGTGCTTATGTATATGTATGTGTATGCATGCACACATATATTAATAAGTATATTTGCAAAAAAGTATAAAAAAAATGTAATAACTAAGAAAAGATAGAGTTGTAGTTACTTTGTGGAAAGTGTTGCTCAGTATGACTGAAGCGGGAAGGGGCCAGTAGCGGGCTAATTTTTGCAATTTTTTCTTTTTTCTCTTAATTATGCAAGAGAATGTGTGTTGTGTGTTATTTGAAAAAAAAAAAATTCTATTAATTATACATATGTAAATATATTCCACGTGCATGCATGCTTGTATGTATGTATGTATGTATGTACATATGTGTGTCTTTGCGTACGTGCTTGCTTAGTTTTAAGCGAATGCAACACGTCATAAAGTAACGCCAACACTGCCAACTGCCAACTTCGAACTGCTAACCGCCAGCCCTCAGCCGCAACAGTAATCACAAGCTGACACAACGACAGACGACCGACTGCATGTCTAAAACAAAATCAAGCTAAAAAAAACAGAATTAACTCGCTTTGCTATAACTAACTGCTGCGCACTCGAAGTCACAATAAACGCCCACAGTATTCGCTATAATAGACCACTGTGCATTCGCATATTAATTTTCTTTGATTCGATTTTTTAGCATACATTTTTTCTAATTTGATATTTGTTAGACGTTTTTTTTTTTAAATAGGTAATTTGATTAAAATATTAGTTTTACAAGTACATATAGTAAAATGAGTTAAAAAAAAAAAAAAGAATTTTATTAATTAGTTATGCTTGTAAGCGTTTTTATATATATGTTTGTGCATTTTTATACTCATACGTACGTTCTACATACTCGTTTTGCATGTACATACATACTTAATTGTAGATTGATGATGAATACTCTATGGCGACTATTTTATCTGAGCGTTAATTGGTAGCTATTTACTTCTTTGACTACTATTCCGAAAAATCTAAAAACATCAAATATTTATAACCGATGTTCGATAATTTCGATTAAGCTTAAGTGTTTTAAGTTTTTTGATGAAAATATTAAAAAAAATTAAAACACTATTTTACAAGAATTTTCAGCCAGCACTGTCTCTGTTATCTTATTCTACCAATATGTGTATGTACATAAGAAAAGTTGGGATTGAATGTACACTCCAAAAGTACATCAGCTTGGCCGAAGATGAGCGTTGAGGTTTTTTGCGTGGGCTAAAGTTTAAGAATTTTCGACGAAAAAGTTATTAAGTAATTCGTTCAATAAATTTTTTGTCCTCAGACTTTTGTAGCAGAATTCATCGAAGAAATTTCATTTCACTCAAACTCCTACTTAAAAGGAAATTTTCGACCTGTTCTCAAAGTAGCTATAGTGAAAAGTTTGTTCCACGAACATTTCACGCAGACAATTATATAAAATAATAATAGATTTTCGTAAGAATTATAAAAGTCTTTGGATAAATATTATGAGTGAGAAAATTTTATTAAGTCATCGATAACTACTGCTTTGATACTTTTCTTACTATCAGTAGTTAAATATTTTTAAGTCGTAAAATACTTTTATTTTGATATTTCTTTAATACAAGTTCTTACATAATTATAACGAGTGACATGAAATTTGTTCAAAATCATTTCAAAAATGGATTCAGTACATTTACGTTAATTTTTGGGTTACATATTCGTTACTTTCTGGGATACTTAGGCACTAGTTTTGGACGAGTTCGAGGTTTTTCCAAGACTATTACGTGATTAGAATTCATAGCTAGTGCTGAAAAAAACACAGCTGTAGCTAGTCCCGAATGATCTCAAGCTAATCGTGAACTGACACTGAATTAGAATTAACGGACTCGTCTCAAACTAAGCCCGAATTGATGCCGAAAGGCTCCTGAACTGGTCCTGAAAAATTCCTAAATCAATTTCGAAATGGTTCTGAACCTATACCTCCTATTAGGACTTATAAGCTTTTCGCTCATAATTATTTTGATCAGGTTTTTATAAAATATGTATAACTCAAAATAAAAGACTTTAACATTTAATTACAATCTTAAGACTTAGATATACATATGTAAAATACAAGTCTCAAATATAAAATAAAATATAGACATAACAAATGTACTTGCATAGATACATATATGACTCAAAATTTGTATCTTCCTTAAAAAATTAACTATTGTTTTTTTTTTATTATTTTCTCTCAAACTCTAAAAACACATTTCACGCCTCAAAATATGCCTCAAAATGTGGATTTTTTCGAAAGCACCCTAAAAAAGCAAATTTTGTACTAACATTTTATACAAAACTAGATTAAATTTTTATTGCAACTTTTTTGTTTTTGCTTTTTGATATATGTACATATACATACACGCATGTACACACATATATACTCTGTTCATAAATTGCAGCACAACCACATATTGACTAATTTGGGCTCTTTATTTGTCTTCTAATTAATTATAACTATATTTCAAGTAAAATATGGTTCATAAATTTTTTAAACTTTTTACAAAATGTATAATGGTTTAACCAATTTTATCAAAATTTCGAATTTTGAAAATTAATTTTTAACAGCTTTTTGGTGTATATACATAGATATGTAGCTTTTTCAATGTGAGTACAACAAACTTCAAGTTTTAGGTCTCTACAAGTTAACACTGATTTTTGAAAAATTTTTTACTGGCCATTTCCTCCATACAAAGCAAAACCGCGATTATTTTTTATATGTAAGGATTTGCGAAAGAGCGTCAGTAAATTTTTTTTTCAAAAATCAATGGTAATTCGTAGTCACAAGAAACTTGTACTTTGCTGTACGAAAATTTAATAAGCTATACATATATCTGCATACTACAAAAAATTCTCAAATTTTTTTTAAAACAGTTTTTGTTTTATACAAATTTAAAAAATTATTTGTAATTGTTTTTGTTAAGGAATTAGCGATGTGTTAATTGAAAAACAAACGCGCATGTACAATACATTTCACACTTCTGTCTAAAGCTAAAAGTGAATACATATACGAGTATAACCTCTACATAATTGATAACCATTTTTACTGCTAAACATAAATTCTTTTTTACCATCAATTAAAAAAAAACACACCGGGATATAAGAAAAATGCCAACTTTTCGCTCAAATGCAATCACAAATTATTTTGCAGGTACAGTTACGTTTCAAAATGCAAGCTACTAAAAATCGAATCGCAGCAAAGTTGCAGCGCCTGCATAAATACATATGGCATACTAGACGATGTTTTTGTAATGTTTTATTATGTATTTTATATCGTGCACTTTTTGCTATTCGCAAATGCAATTTCAATCTCAATTTTATTTTTGCACCAGCAATTTTTTCTATTTATGTATTTACAAATATTTTATACTGTTTTCTTCATTATCCTTTTAATTTCGGCTGTTTGCGCAGTCCCTTTAGTTAAACTTCTTTTTCTTCTATTTTTCTGCGCCGTTTGCCGACATTACTTTCGAAAAATAAAAGTTGTGCCTTCTCATCTTCATCTATTTTTTCCTCTCAGGCAGTGTGCGTTCAAAAAATAAGAAAAAGGCCTGCATACTTGATTTTCATTTTCAACGCAGACACAAAAAGTGTTTGGTAGACACAATAAGAAGAAGACACATACATACATACATACATACATGTGTGGCAACAACAAAAACGCTCAATAAAACACACTCAAGCCTTTACGCAAACGCACCTACATACATACATTCATATATGTACTTACGTATTTATATAAGCAACTGCAATAAAAATGAAGTGAAAATATTTTCGCATTTATAAAAATTGCCAAATATTTTGTATTCTCACATTTTATATGCGTGTATGCATGTACATATGTACATATATAACATATACATACATATGTATATGATTGTGCAAACTCGTAAATGTATGCGTGTCTCATTCTGTATGCGTTGGCGTTAGAGTTTCATATATCCATTTGACAGACAAACATTGTTTGTATGTAAACAAGCTTTACCTCCCTTTCCCACACTCTCCGCTATGCGTGCAAATGCAACTGGAGTACCATGAATGAAGGTTATAGAATTTGAATCGAGCATTTGGAGCTTTTTGGTGATATTTCACTACCTGGAATGAGGAGGAAAGGTGCTTCGGAAATGAAAAATTTACGAGCATAGTTTTAAAGCATTACCGGGATTTATGTAGGTATCTCTACTCTCTTACTTGACTGCCTTGAGGATAGTACAGCACTTCTTCTCTGCAGCAGTCCGGCCTCCTCTAAGTTTAGGTGGCGTATATTTGGTTAAGATGGATTATAAATATGCCAGTTAAATTCACCAAATAAAAACACTTTTAAGAAATCTTTGAATTCGAAGTGTGAATACCACTACAAAATTCTTGGAACTTTTGCATCTTGGCGAGTTGTAAACTCCTCACCTGCCATAATACTAATTGATTTTGAATACATTTTTCGTTGTTCCTTCGTTTTTTTGTAAAATGCAGCAACCAAAGGGCCAAAAGGGCTTCCTTGGGGAACTTCTGAAAAGCTATTAATAACGTTTCCTGGAAAAAACCATTTGTGTTCTATCGTTGAGGCAAGAAGTTATCCAACGAGACCCAGTTTATGGAATGCTTTATGAAAACCCGTGTAAATAACATTAGTGTGCACGTTTTCTCTTAAACCTTTTGAGACATGAGTTGTAAATTCCAACGAATTAGAAATAGTAGATTTTCCTCTAGAAAATTTATGCTGGAAACTGGAAATTGAAGAGAAATTGAAAAATTTTACCTGAATTATTGGCCGCTGTGGTCGAGTGGGTAGCGGTGCTTGCTATAACTTGATATGCCGCTGAGTTCGAGGTTCGATTCTCAGCCAGGCCACGGCGGCAGTCCCCTCTAGCCCTGCTTCGCTCTCGGAAACATTATTTCACTAAACAACAGTTTTTTTTATTAATTTTTTTTATACCTGTTCAAAAATTTTACAAACACAATTCGTGATTGGAAAAATATAATTTTATTGTAGTATTCTAACAGTATGAAGTTACCATAAATTATATTTTTTGTTTTAAAACTTAAAACGCTCAGAACAACGAAAATTATTTGCTGCCGAAATCAAAGGAAAAAAATTGGAATTTTTTAACGGCCAAAAATTTGAAAAGGGTGAATAATGTAAGCCGAAAAAAGTCCTTGTGTATAAATAATACTTTTTACTTGTACTTGAGTTTAGTAAGCTACAACATAGCTTTAATAGCATAGACAACAACAAAAACAACAACAGCACTGCAACATGAAGGAGTCCGCAACAAAAGGGATATGCATACGTACATACATACGTAGCGACATGGCGCTGTATAAAAATGCATTTCAAACAACGACTTGTTATAAAAACGTGCAATTACAACAACGAAATTGACAACAAACACACGCCAGCGAATTGCCGAAAATTTCGCACAGACGACGAACAACGGCGGCAAGGGTGTCCTTGTGCGCACGACGGAACGCATGGAAAAAATTCACCGAAATATTTTTAACCGACAAATGTTCGTATAAAATAAATATATACATATGTGTGTGTGTTGAATAAAATAAAAAATTAAGACAAAGCGGCGCAAACGTTTGCATTCACATTGCTTCTTCGCACCTTCCCGCTACCGTCAACAAAAGCAACACCGCCATCACCACCACAACGACAGCATTATTTAGCGACTGTTTGGTTGGTCCTTTTTGGTCCTTGCAGCGCGCATTGCAGCGCAGACGGTGCCCGTGTCGTGGCATGCACCAACGTCTGGTTAGTTGGATAGCCAGCAAGCAGTCCTGCCAATGCTTGCCCCCCCCCCCCTATAAATGCTAGTTACATACATATATACATGTGCGTGTGTGTAGCTGTGCGGACCAAGCCGCCGCTATCTGATGCGTCACTCGTCCTCTACCGAGCGCACACCTCAGCCAGTGGCTGATTAATTGAAGTGCGCGCGTTGCAAGCGGCATAGCCGAAATATAAAAAAAAAACATTTAAATGTACAAATACATATTCGTACAAATGCGTGTAAAAATTAAGAGAAAGAAACGAAACGCATCGCCGGCGGTCGCTCTGTCCGCCGTCTGTCGGTCTGCCAGTTAGTCCGTCCGCGCTTTATCCCGCTTGTTCGATCTGTCCGTTGTTCGCAAATATTTGTTCACTTGGCAAAATTTTTCATTCCATTTCATTTTATATTCTATGCTATTCCCATTTTCGTTTTATTTCCGTATTTTCTTGCTTTTTGATGTTTTGGGTACGCGCGCGCGTGTGTGTGTGTGTGAATAAAATATTGTCCTTTCGCTTGCTTGTTTTGTTCGCGCCGGTGCTGCTGCTGGTGCTGCTGCTGCTGTCGTGTCGTCTGTCGCCGAAAACGAAGAAAAAGGAATTACATATTTTTATATTTGCATCTCTCATGCACACAGCACGTCGCAATAACGACACCAATAAATGCATGCAGGGTTTGCAAAAGCCGAAAAAACGTTGCCAGCGACAAGAATAAGAACACTTTTTCTTTCTTTTGCCACCACAACAACAATAACAATAACAACAACAATCGCAAAAAGCACTTTATCCTTTCGCTCGCAAAGTGTGCGCTGCTGTGCGTTTTTTAATGCGTTGACGTCAGCCGCGCCGCCACCAGCCGCCACTTCACGCACACACACATACACAAATTTACATAAAAATACGCCTGTATGCATGCAATGGAAATTTTTTTTTTTATAAAAGTGCAAAATTGTCGAAATCTTCTCATTTTTATTTTCATCTTCTTCTTTTGCTTCCTGCTAGTAATGGGTTTGTATGCTGATTTTTCATATATGTACATACATATGAATGAATGTAATTCATGCGAGTCCTTTTTCATTCATCTTCCACTTTTTGGTTAAATGTGTTCTTGTGTGCGCTTTTGAACAAATGCATAGAAATATGTTTTTTTCCCACCCATTTTACCGTTTGCATATTATACAAGTCGTCGCATTTGATGTTCCTTCTTTTTTTTTGCTTTGTATTTTTCATGAAAAAATGTTGTATTAAATTTTTCATGCGTTATCCTTGCAACGAAGCAAGAAGAAAAAGAAAGTTGCCGCAAATGGTTGCATTTGCAATAAAATACAAAAAAAAAACGCTCGCAAACCCTGTGTGGTGCAGCTGGCATCAGTTGCCACGACGAGTTCACATTACAGACAAAGCGAAAAGAAAGTAAAAGTGCATTGCAAGTGCATATTAAAGATATTTTTTGATGCAATCACAATACATACATACATACATTACAGTACATGCTCAGAGTGGATACTTCTACTAGCCTTCCATATAAATCGCCGCTTTTCAGGGTTGCTCATAAGTGCATTATATCGCATACGAATTTTCAGCTGGGTGTGGTTCGCAGACCAAAGCTTTTTTTTATAAACAAAAAGGTTAAGGGTATTGTTTAGAAGAGTAAAGTTCGCTTTAACCGAACATTTGAGTGAAGTGTTTTTAAATTTAAGTAAAATGTTCATATGAAGTTCAATGCTTTCTATAATTTGCCAAAAGTTCGCTATTAACGTAGCAATCTAACCACATTGAAATGAAAAGTGCATAGCAAAACATCTGTTCCGCTACTGAATGCAATCGTGTTGATTACATACAAAGACAAGTACTCGTATGTTGCAGTCGAATGGACTATTTATTGAGTCTATTTCCTTGTAATCAATACGTAGTTGTCCACAGGGTCAGGAACTCAACTAATAGAAGATATCCTTTGACTTAACTGTTGGGCTTTACGTGGATTGGTAATACTTTTGACTTTGTTGCCAGAGAGACAATTGCCAGAACTTCCAATAGCTATCCGTGAAAATATTCCCTTTCCAGTCACTAGCAGGCCATTTCAATACCCAGCACTTCCGGTTGGAAGGCGTTTTTAGCACCAGCAAATATTTGTTTTTACTTTTTCTTATTTCTATTTTTAAATTTTCATATAGAGGTGGAAAAGAGCAAAAGTCGTTTTTATCACTATAAATATATACAACTTTTGTCTTTCATGTTAAAGGATCTGAAAAAATTTTTATATATACTTATTCAGAAGATGCTCAAAAGCGAAACATCCACACTACAAGGTCGTACTCGCCTGAGACTGCCTTAGAAGAAATTTTAGCCATGATAGAGAAATTACTGAATTAAAAACACTGTGTTATATTTTCCTATTTTGATATTGACAGATTTTTAAGCAACATACGAATCGATGCAATCACTAAAAATCTTCTTTGATATTCAATTCCATAAAGGCTTGTATAGCAAATTTATTGAAGAAACCAAACCGAAGAAGGCAATGTATTTTTACAATCGAATAACTCAAAGTCTTTGGGAGTATGTTAAAAGATAATATGTAAGTCTGCTTTGTTAGGCACTCGGGGTGGACGAAACTGTCGCAATTCCCTTGGTCTCGTGGGCAGTCCGTTTTTAAATAAAAAGAAAAGTAATTCGTATTAGGACGAATGGTCAAATTTGTATATTTATTAAAAAATGTCTAAGTGCGCAAATTTGCAGTATATTATTAATATAAAACGTATGTATATAAAACAGATTCAGACTTACACTTGTTCAAAGGTGTCCGCTGTGTTGGCTGGCTGCTGGTAATCGAGAACAAAAGAGGAAAACGCTGGCCGTTTTGTCTTAGCAAAACAGTCGATTCCGTGAACAAAGGGATAACTCCGAAAACCAGTATGTTTTAGTGCAGACTGCTACCCAGCAGTAAATCAGCCTGGGATAAAGTTAAAAATTACCCGGCGGTGAACTGGTTCACGTTGCTTGCCCGGGGAACGCTGGTACCTCCCTCTCTACTTGCGGGTTAAGTTGGGAAATGTTTCAACTTCCTCCTGTATGTGTAGGCGGTTCAACAGTAAAAAAATAATAATTTACAATAATTAAATTATTAATAAAATAATTTTTTTTTTTAAATATGGATTTACTTAATGATATAATAGTTATATATGGAAACAAAGAGGGGCGGCTACAGAAAATAATTAGGGGGGGGGGGGGGTTGGGTAGGTCCAAAAAAACATTTTTGTAGACAAATCATGATAGATGAACATTTAATTTTTTTTTGATATTTCAAAGTAGGGGTTGGGATTCAGACTCCCAAACACGCCCCACCCCATCCTGTATCCGCGCCAGCAAACAAATATAACGAAAGCTATCGTATCGTGAAAAATTATCATTTAAAATACCAAGTTATTCAAAAAATGTAATTTTGTTTTGTGGTGTGGTAAACTATTTTCGACCGAAGCTTTAGGAAGCGACGACAATTATTTCTTTACTATATTTGGGCTGAATAAGGTTAGTTTAGATTAGGTGGCAGAGAGGCTCACTTAGACTTAAGTTCATAGTCCATTGTGATACCACTATATAAGTTTTCTCACCTGAATAGAAAACCAAAACCACCGGTAGACATATGTGTTAGGAGAAGCACCGAGTGCTCGTTATATAGGCCTCTCAGGAGTGCCTATCAAATACGAGCCAAGGTTTTTGAACCGGCCAGCGCCCAGCGTTCACTGAGCCGACTGTAAGCCAAGGGGCATCCCAATACTCATTCTCCCGGGAGTGATTTTCTCTGTTGTGCCCTGCCGAGCCAGCTCGTTAGCGTATCAGTTGCCTGTAAAGTCGATAACCTTCTAAAGCTACCGATAAGGAGGAGAGGCATTCCCCGACCAATTTCAAACGCACTATCAGCGATCGAAGGGCTCTGATTGCGGCTTTACAATTGGAGTAAATGTTTACCACACTCTGTGTTGTGCATAGTACTACAATGTAGACCGCCAACTGCTTCCATGATGGCAGCTATTTCAGCTTGAATGCCTAAACTTGGGCTGAATAAAGTCCGAAAGAAATTTGAGAGCTGCAGATACGTATACATTTTTGTTTTATCTATCGGATATCACCAGTGGTTGACTTTCGCCAGAATAATGAAGATCTCGGTTGAGAGAAATATCTTTCAATCGCAAGCGGAATTCAGAACTTCGAATTTTATAAGGCTGACATTTTAAAGCGGAAGAGATTTATTGCGAAATTTATTTGATGGAATGTGTGACCGCGGCAATAGAAATGAGTACCAACTTCCAGAAGAAATAAAGCAGGCAAACAAAGTAGCCTAACCAATCAACTAAAGGCATCTGCATTGCAGCTAGCTGAACTCAATATGTTGGCCAAATTGCACTTGTTGCCGCGTATGAGCAGAGAATGCAAAAAGGGAAAACAAAACTAAATGAAAGCATTCATGTAACTACAATGAAGATGCAAAACGGCGCGAAGCTGTGCCCCTTCACATTCATCGTTACTGCAGCAGCGGCGCGCCACTGCCTCAGTAGTTCAACAGTAGCACATCGATTTAATCATCAATTACATATGGTGAGTGATAATAATGACAGCAAAAACAACAGCAACAAATCCTACAACCGTACAACAGTAAAATAAAAAAAAACAAGTGGGAAATATGGTAAACACGAATGCGGCAAGCGATGTGCAAGTAAGTAAGTAAATGCAGCTGCGTTATGTTTGCGTATCTGTGTGCGCGCCATGCTGAATGAGATGAACTCAAATGAAATATACTATTTGCGCATGCGCGAATACGAAAAGGCGCAAGAGGAGATCAACGGTTAAGTGAGTAGAGCCAATACAAATGCAGTCTTAAGTGGCGCTCAGGTACTCCAGCAGCGACCAAACAACAACAGCAACGACAACAACATAACGCTTAACTTCATTGCCAGCCTCCGCGTCTCCTCGCCTCCTCGTCTCCCCTTCTTCCATTTGCCCGTACCACCGGCTCGATCACCTGTGGCCTGCTGATGGTGTTGAGAAGCACATATGCTCAATTAACATAATGACACTGGTTGTGTTGCATATGCAGTCAATGGTATCGATGTGCAAAACAAAACCGGGAAAAGCGAGCGCGCGCGCGCGAAACGTGTGCGTATCCACGTAAGGTACGCGTTGTTTGGGGAATTGCGTGGTGGCCATGGGAATGCAATAAGCGCAAGCGCATGTGAATGCGCAATGGTTTCTGAGGTGGTATGCGCTACGCATGCGCGTCTGGCGCACACTCCAGTTATGTAATGCGCATAAATAAATGCCACGTTGTGTGTTGTTGTTGCAAAATTAAACAACAGGAACTCCTCTTATTTTTGTTTTTTTTTTGTTTCCCTGCTTTATTATACAAATGTCTGTATGTAGCTGAATTCTTTATTTTCCTTCTCGTATTTACACAAGAACTGGCCGTGACACCTTGGCACAGGTAATGATTTCTACCACTGTCAATAAAACTGATAATTATCATAATTGATGGGACGTGAAAGCAATCGTAATGGCAAGCAGGAGTAGCACTGCTCAGCGTGCGAATTGTAGATTTATGCGTATGCTCTCTAACAGCTATTTGTTCAAAAGAGTGTGCTCGTGTGTGTGTGTTATTCATAAATATTAACGTGCACTTGCAATTGATGTTGCAGTAATTAGTCATGTGCTTCTTATCACCAACTGTTGAGTGGAACATGTGTAAACGATTTGTTACCTGGCGAATTGGCAGGGCGAGTGGAGAAGAAAGGTGCTCAGGAGTTGGAGCTTTTTTAAAGTGAAAATTTCAGTTAGTTCAACACACTCAAGACGTTAGTTTTAAACCTCTTTTACTTGTAACACATACTAGGGTGGTATTAAAAAAATTAAATTGCAATTGTAATCTCCTCAGAATGGTTGAAGAGATTGAAAAAATTACCACCATTTTTTTTTATTATTTTTTTCGAAATCAAAAAATTATTAGACGTCACCCAAAGCGCTCAAAATTTACTGTGTTTTATATAAGAAAGAACAAATTTTTTCGAAGAAATGAAAATAAAAATTTTTGAGTTAGTAAACTTTTTTTCTCTTCAGGGGATTAGAATGAATAATATCTAATAGTTATTTTTTTTTTTAATATTTCAATTAACTTAATATTTTCTATGGATCCACCAAAAATTTCAAAAAATATAAAATAATATATATTGTAAAAAGTATAGTAGAATTAGACAAAGTTATTCAAATTTTCAAATCTTTAACTTTGTTCTTCTGTTTTTCCCTTTGATGTGTAGTTAAGATATTAGGCAATTTTCAAAGTTCACAACTTAAGCATTTTCCACACTACCTAATGTTGTTGTCAACATAAAACGGCGTTTTTCTTTATAAGAAAGTAACACTCTTTCTCAAGTTGAGAGGATATACTTAGTTCTCAACTTGAATTCTAATGTGATTCTCTAATTGGTTTCAAAAATTTATAATATTTTTTAAGTACACTCTATTACCTTTTTGTTACAATTTTTTATAAGTATTTATAACTATATTGTTAATAAATGATATAGTTTTACACTTGGTATTTAAAAAATCATATTTCTTTCGCTTTTTAGAATATTTTGTGGTAAAATGATGTTGGAAATAAACTTGGAAGCTACAATAATCCTAGCAGGTTACTTATACCTAACACAAGAGACTTAATTAATGAAATTTTTTTTAAGGTTTAGATACATATTTATGTTTATAATTTTATGAATTTTTGGAATTGCTTTGATTTTTGAATTTTTGGTATCAGTTGAAGCAAGATACTTTTAGGGAATCCCAAAATGACCAATATCGAGATCTTTTTTTTTTTGCAAATGATCTATCTGTACTTTCAACGATAATTCAATTTTATGCTGATTCATCTGTAGTCTATGACATTTATTTCAAATAATAAAAAAAATCAAACATACTATTTTACTTTTCGACTTATTGAACACAATTCTTGTTATAACAATTAACGACTATTTTTATACTTCTCTGCTTACGACATCGTTACCAGAATGAATACTGAAGCAACAATTTAACAATATACCGCTTAAAAGTTTACATGAAAGTTAATAAGCTTCTATAAATACCTTTCAATATGATGAGTCATTGTAACGTTCCTAAAAGATAATTAAAAGTCTTTCATTACATATTGTTCAATATGTGTAGAGGCTTTAAGGCACCACTAGACGACCGGTTATAAGTTGAATCATTTTATTGATCGTCTAAGCGCCGCTTAATTAAGAGAAAACTACCTGCCAGGTACTAGGGTGTTCGATTATTCGAAACCAATTTTTGTTCCTAGTTAGAAAACGCTACATCCAATGTATTATTTCTATGAGAGAAATCTTTCAAAAAAAAAAATGTAGTTTAATGTCCGAATTCCTTAGGCAGTATCAGGCGCTAATAGAGAAAAGTCACAATTAAAGACCAGTTGGCATTAGTTGGTCTCAAGTGCGCTACTCTCAAAACAAAGACTCTCAATGTTCAAATCATACATAGTCTAAAATTTTTAAACTTGAAATTACACCAAATAACTGATTTCTACAATCAGCACATTGAGCGAGCTAAAAGGACTTACTGTCAGTAAAGTGTTTTACAATCTTTCAAGGTTTTGCCGTTCCCTTATGATATTTGTCTAAATATATAAGATCTTTTAAAAAAAATTTTGCTGCGTTTTTTCTGCAAATTTATTGGATTTCGAATATATAAAATTGTATTATCTTATTGATAAACACTTTGTAATTGCAGTTTCAATAAAAATATAATGGATGTAAAATTAGTAGACGTACCGCCGTATTTCTATTATTTATAAAATGTTATTACTTTACACCTAGGTAAAAAACCGGTTTTGAAAATTAAAAAAACCGATTTATTCGATATTCGAAAAATCAAAATTTCAAAAAAAAAAACCGTACAATAATTAATGAAAAAACCGGTGAAAACCGGTTAGAAAAAAACCGAGTCAATCACCCTACCGGGTACCTCTTTGTTTAGTATATTTAGAAAATTTGGACCATACATTCGTTTCAACGTGTTTTAGTCATGAAATAGAGCAACATTGAGGGGCTTTACTAGAGGTCATAACTTGCACAAATGTTACAAAGTTTTGCAGAGTGCTTTTAAAGGATATGAACATGGAATCAGGTTCCACTTATTTATGTATGTATGTATGTAAATAAGAGTTTTCTCAATTATTTAAAGTGTGAAATTCTTATAGTGGGGTTTTTTTTATTTGTAAAAATAAATAATTCAAGGCAGTTTCATACATACATATACACATATTATTTGTTGTAGTGTGCTGCGAGAATCTTGTTCAAAAAATTCAAGGTATTATCTTTAATTCTTGCAAATAAAATCGTGTAGCATTTTTATAATTCTCAATTTAATTGAAGCTATCCACACTTCACCGCTTCCTTAACTAATACATACATATACTTATACAATATTAACAATAAAATGTTTAATTTTGATTAAAATTTACTGGTGATACAATAAATTCACTTAAACAGTTTATGCTCGTGTGATTACATAGCCTTGCATGCGGCGACTGCAATCCAATTGAGCTGCTCGGATTATAATAACTTCTGACTGACGTGGACACATACATACATACATACTTACATGAACATAAATATTTAAAAATGGATTCATTTGGCACTTAACTTTAAATGTAAAGTAATCAAAATTCAAAGAGACTTGCGTGTTAATTACTTATTTTCGCATAAATTTTTATTTATGTATGTTTGTACGTGTGGGGTGCAATTTTTTGTTTTACTATTTCGTGCACATTTCACATTGCACTATTTTTTAATGCATATAATTTTAGGAATTTCTACAAATAAGCGTTGCATACCAACAAATGTACTTTCATCGAAAATTCGCTTTCATTCACACGTCGCAATGCCATCGCACAGTTGCACTTATCACATCCCCAGCTAATGATGTTATGGAAAGAAGTTTATTGTTTACATTAAGTTTCAAATTAAAAGTGCAATTGAGCTTTGGCTGCCTGTCAACTGGCGCAGGCTGTTTCCTTTTACTGCCCCTTACTACCACACCAAAGCGCGACTTTGCTTTATTGACCCCAGCAGGCCGCGTCTCGTCCAGCATCGTTTTGGTCTTGCTGGTGGCGTTCTTCAATTTCATATTTATTAATGTACATATTTACATATACATATGTATATTTACTGAGTTGTTAATGGTTTTGTAATACCAAATATTTTCTGTTTTTATTTACTTACATTCATGTTCTTGTTGTTGCATCTGCTGTCGTTGTGTACTTTAGTGAATTTTTATTTTCAACGTGTCTGACTACATTTTACGCTCTAAATACGCCGAAGACAATTAACCAAAAGTTGATGTGACGCGACGTTTTGAGAAAGAAGCGACGAAAACTAGCCAAGCGCTGGACGACCGATTGCGCTCCGTACGACGATGGTGCACGGGGTAGTGATGCGACGGCCTGTTTACTTTGTTGCTTGTTGTCGGTGTAATTCGGCCGCCGCCCCTACTTTGTGAGGCATGCGAATAAAAAAAATGCAAAAAGGGCTTTTGTCGCAACATTGCGCCGCGTCTGGCCAACATACAACACTTGCTGCATGCAGCAGCAACCCTTTTTTGGGCAAGCGCGCGCGCACACACATAAATTCACTCACTCTCCAGTCCACTCGCCGGCCCGCTTACTGACTCACTCACTCACCCACTCTTTTGCTTGGCCCTTACATTCAACTTTTTGCCATTGCATTGTAGCGTAAAATTTGTTGGCCTAGAGCTTATATAATTTTTGTTGGCTAGGCTAAAGAGGCAATAATGAATAGCGAGCCAGGAGTACGTGCAAGGGAAAGTCAAATAGCCGAAAAAGAAACAAAACAAAGCAGGTAAGAAGTAAGCGCTTACTGCGCTGATGATGACGAAAACTGAGCGAGAATCAGCGGCACACAAGTTTTAAAATGTTTTTTGGTAATAAGCCTTCCATTGCGTGCTGCCAAATGCGGCCAATGCGTTGTGGGTATTCATTACCACTTCAATCGAACTTCCTTTACCTTACACTCATACACTAACACTTACATACATACACATTTATATGTACATATGTATACACACTTCGATCTACTTAGCTGAAAATGTGTTTGTATGCTATGTCTGCCTTGCCTACCGATTGCCTTGCCTTTGCCGTTCCTCTTGTTTGTCATTCATTTTGTTGGTGGTGCATTTCGTCGCAGCCTGGCTGAAACCGCAGCCTGTTGTGCACTCAGTCATGCAACACTTTCAGCCGGCTACTACGATCCAGCCGCTTCTTTGGTGTGACTCTCCGTCGATGTATGTGTGTAGGGGTGTGTGTTTGCTTTTTCGCAATGACATGCCCCAAAAAGGAAAAGCTAAAACATCTTCTACGTCGCTTAAGCCTTGGCTACTGTGTTCGAAACTTACACAGAATTAACACAAATTAATTCCAAATTGCAATTAACCGTCCAGACATACCAACAAAGATGTATGTTTATGCGAATATGCACACAACTTACGCTATAAATATTGAGTGCGCCGACGGTGAATAGTTGAATTTGCAATTGACATGGCTGGCTAGCGTCTGGTGCCAGCGAATGATTAGCATAATGCATTAATCCAGAAAAGGAATTATAATTCAATGAGATTTAACAAAAAAAAAAAAATGGCTATTTGGTATACGGATGCAAGAAATAAAAATATATACAAATTTGGTCGATTGTTTTTAGACGAATGTTATTAAGACCAATGTTATTAAGTCTGAAAACCTAAATGGTTTGGAGACGACCGCTCGAAGTCTTTTGTAGCAGTCGTTCCCTGGGCTGATTTCTGCCACAGAACACAAATTGAATTTTGATTAGTCTTAAAATTGTTTTACAATACCCACTTGGCTCAACAACCACATACGAGTAGTAGCTTTTGGCAAAACTTAACACAGCACGCCAGGTCTTTCTATATTTCGCTAGCAAACGCTAATTGGAAATACCAAAGGTACACAAGTCCGTTACCGCTTGGTCTTTCCAACGCAGAGA
Organism: Philophylla caesio; assembly: GCA_963971545.1. NCBI lineage: Eukaryota > Metazoa > Arthropoda > Insecta > Diptera > Tephritidae > Philophylla > Philophylla caesio. Next base: position 49,044,998 of record OZ020607.1, read on the forward strand.
AGGCTTCCCTTTTCCTCTGGCACCACCAGCGGATACCACGTCGAAAACTGGGGTGCTGGGGTGCTTTAATCCATTCGAACGACATGACCTAATAAGCAAAGCCACTGGATCTTAATTCGCTGCACTATATCCTCATTGTTGTGGCCGCTGTGGTCAAGTGGGTAGAGGTGCGTGCTATTACTCGATATGCCGCTGGGTTCGAGGTTCGAATCTCAACCCATCGGCAAGCAATGGCAAACCTCAAAGGCACATACATATCCCGAAGAAACTTTCTCTCGAACACTTTAAGAGTCCTCTCAACTGAGGATTCTACGCCGTACAATAAGACTGGTATAATGAGAGACTTATAGAGCGTGGTCGAGAGAGAACTTTTCTGCTCATTTGCCTACTTAGTCCGAAGAAGCTCTTGTTGGCAAGACAGGTCCTCCGTCGGATTTCGAAGCTGACATTATTAATGATGTTAATGCTACTTTTCCAGAGTTGTAACTGTCAACAGTGATATAAGATCACAGCCGTGAATGTGCTGACTGTCTATTTAATGACAGCAGAAACTTCGTCATGCCTTCGTTCACCTTCAGACCCATTCGCTTCGCTTCTCTATTCAGTTTAACAATTTAGCCGCTGAATTGAGAAATAATTAATAAATGTCTCAAAGAGTAAAACAAAAACAAAACGCGCAAGCACTAAACTAGCAAAAACTTGTGAGGTTCACGATCAGCTAATTATGTGCTTGTTCATATCCCAATTGTTAAATAGGAAACTTTGCCTATTTGTTAACTTTTGAATGTTAGATTATTAGATTTGATTTTTTAGACTCTAATTTACAAACATACACTTTTCATGAAAATCATGCAATGCGCCAACTTCTTGCCACAACTCCAAGTACACAGAATTGTCCTTAACTTGCTTAATTATAATTATTTACTAGTCTAAGCTAACCTTCAGCTTAGAAGTTTAGAATATCGATTCCTTCCAGAGATTGGTGGTACAATGGAGCCCCTGGGCCCACAGGATCACTTCACATCTACACCGATCTCTCAAGACTTAAAAACAGGGTTGGAGAGGGTGTGTTATAAACCTAATTAGGACTAGAAAGGTCCTTCCGCCTTCCTGAACACTTCAGCGTCTTTCAGCCTGAGGTCGCTGCAATACAGGAAGCGGTGGATTATTTAAGAACCAGAGAAGTTGAATGCAAGGAAATCGTAATTTTTTCCGACAGTCAAACTGAACTAAAGTGACTTGATTCGGTCAACTGTAACTCTAAAATGGTAGCAAACTGCCGCAAATCTTTTAAACGAGATGATGGGGCAAATTCTTTTTTACCTCGTATAGTTGACAGGGCACAATAATATACGAAGGCGAGCTTGCAAAAGGGAGAACATCCATTACGCTTTCGAAGAGTTTAGGTGTGCAGCTCGCAAGCTCTTATAAGGGAAGCAACACGTCACATGCTGATTGGTAGGCCTGCAGAGAGACTAGGTCCCACCTGCAATGACTTCTGGGAGACATGGAAGAGTCTGAAAGCGTAAGGGACTCTTTATGCGAATGTCTTGCACTATGGATAATAAGAAGGACATTTTTAGGATCTGACCTCTGCAACGACTTGAGCAACCTGGCCAGGGTAGAGATACGCAAGTTATTAAACTACATATGTAGATTTGAGTAGAGTATTTCGATAGTCCGTGTGGCAATGGGCTTAAATAAGGGCCTAGGTATGCTGGCAGCCACAAACAAAACATATTCCAAAAAAAAAAAATACACTCAAAATCGATGGACGGTCTCGTTTAAGTTGATTACTATCCAAAGCAAGCATATGCGCTGAAAACAAGGAAACATCCGCAGACATCAATCGAGACAAGCGTAAAATTAAAATCGAACAAGAAAGGAAACAAAAGCAGCAAATGGAAAAACAAAAGCAAAACATTTGCAACAAGAGCGGAAATGCGTAAAAGCCAAAAACCAACCGCCAATGTAAGGGGCCAAAATATTCGGCAAACTGACCGTAAGCATCTGCTCGACGGTGCGACAGACTGCAACAGATACATGTACATATGTATGCATGTATGTGTGGACGTATTATATTATATTGGTATGAGAAATCGTACTTACGTACATATGCAACAATGCAGGCCAGCATGGTTCTACGCACGAATTTCGGCCAGCACTGAACGGTTACTAGCAACTTTTGAGGTCTGCTCGAACACGTCAAAACAGAGTCGCTCGAACACGGTTGCGGTTGATGAGAAATCGAGACGCGAGTAGTATAACGAGGGGAGAAGAACGAAGTGGGAACAGCGGCGATGGTAGTACAAATAAAAATTGCCAAAATTATTTGCAAGGCAACTTGAAATTAAAAAGCATAAGCAACAAACAAGCTGGCACACATGCAACTGACGCACCGCCGCGATGACAACACACCGCCACTTTCGTCTGTGGCATTTAACCCCATTTGCGGCTGGATAGACAGCAAAGTAGTCAGCAGTCAGAGTCGGTAGCAGCAGTGTGAATGCTATCAAGCAAGCTGTTCAAATGAAAATTGAGTGGTTGAAGGACAGCGCGTTTAATGGGAAAGGGAGCGATGCGAATAAGGAGTTAGAGGAAGGCAGCGGCGACGGAGACGGCGTCGTGGTAGCCATAGATTGCCAAATTTCGGAGCGACAACCAAGAAATACGAGGAGCGTTAAAACAAAAGAGTATATACATACATATTTATGGATAAGGAAAAATGTATGCAGGGCAGGGATGAGGAGATGAAATCGAAATCGGCAGGAAGCCCAATAAAAATGTAGACGAACAGTGAATGCGACAAGAACATTGCAGCCAACAACAAAAACTGCCAAAAAATTAGAGCAGTGATACATGAGCGATGCAATAAAAATGCAAAATAATGAAGAAACAAAACAAAAAAAATAAAAAAAGCAGCAACGACACAAGAAATCACCAAAAATTTGCGGATAACTTTTTTCCCCCAAAATTTATTCGAGTACCGCGTTGAAACGGTTCACATGCAAGCGCACACAAAAGGACAATGGAGAGTGGAAAAGGAGGAGGAAACGAAGAAGTACAGAACGAGGACAAAGTGCAAACAGCGACGACATGCATGGGACAAAGTGCAGCGTCAACGGCGCACAACAACAATGCCAAAAAGAAAACTAAAAAAAAAAAAAATTAAGTAAAAATGAAACAAAAAATAAAGCATGCAAATTTATGCAAATTTTTATTTTTTTTTGAATGAGTGAATTGAACTGAATGTGGTGGCACTGCGTCGCGCCGTACGGTCACCCCCGAATAAATGGCAGCGACTAAATAGAGTTGCTCAAAAGCGTACACGAAAAAATTTGGGACAAAAATAAGAAAGCCAAAGCATGTACAACAATCACCGGTTGGGAAAAGTTAAAGCGGTGGCAATAGCGGCAAACTGGCGCAAAAATAAGAGCAATAAAAGCGACAGTAGCGTAGAAAGAGGAACAACAACAAAACACTGCCAACGTACGAGAAATATGCGATGAGCGCTAAAAAAAAAGTCGCACAACGCAGCGTTGCTTCTGCGGCAATCCGGCAGTTGTAGCGAGGAACGGCGGTTATTGTGGCAGGTTATTCGGCTGAAATGGCGCTCGATCACTAAAACTAACTAATGTCATTATTATTTTTACTCGCTATTTTAAGTCTTACTCCACTTACATACGTGCATGCATACATACAAACATGTATGTATGTACATTAGGTTACTGCAGAAATCAGGGCAAAAAGTAAAGTCGGAATATTAAAGTTCTGATACAAACAGTTTATGCTGCAAAATTAGGCAAAGCTAATATACCGATATCATTATCGACTTCGAAATCAAAAAAGGTTTGCTGCATAATTAAAAAATTAAAGAATAACTAGAGGTCGCTCAAAGCATTCCCCATGTATTTCAATATCATAAAAAAAAAATATTGTACAAATGGTATAGAATCCTAACAAATCAATGTTTTTCAATCAGCAAACTTCAAGGATTCGAAAGGAATTAAAGAAATTAAAAGTTTATTTAACCATTTTGTAAATAAATGTTTTTTTTTATTTTGGTTAATTAAAAATTTTGGAACGGTCTTTAAATATTTTTAGGTAGTTGGAGCATTCACATTTCGATTTTAATTTTTTTTAGCCTCGCAATGTTCACACATACGAATACACTAGTATGTATGCCTTACTGCAGATTGCATAAGAATTAGATACGGTGGATGATGGAATTCCGAGTTATTAGGAAGAGTGTGTATGAGAGTAAGGCGGAGAGTTCAGGAGGAGAGTAACTCTGTAATATGATGCAAAAAAGGCAGTCACCGCTGAGTTTTTTTTATAATGCACGTGTGCGAATGCGAATCGTTTATTTTCGCATCGCCAAGTACTTAATTTTTTAACCATCAAGTTCCAGTCTCTTGGCGTCAACTGGAGCACTTTTTCCAAAAAGTTGCAAATTTACTTACTAATATTTTTTCGTGCGCTTGTTGTTACATACTCTACAATACTTAAAATGATTTATAATTTTAATGGCCAACCAGTCACATTCAAAAAAGCAATTTACATTGTGTTTCCCTTCGGCTAGCGCTAATGAGAACAGCAAAACATGAGTTCCTTTGATACAGATACTCGTACATATTTAGCAAACTTTAAGTTGCTCCAAAATTGGTCGGGTTCAGACTTAAATGTGTGGAAATACACGTGTACAAAATCAGAACTTGATTAAAGATGATGAACAACAACATTTCAAATTGAACACAAGTCGAGAAATAACTGATTTTTTTCTAACTTGCCATTATCTGCGAGATTTTTGAAGACTGCGTATAAACTTGTGTTTTGCCTATGGAATGGACCCACTCACAAAGTTGCCCTTATTTAGTTGCGTTTTTCTTAATTTTGCAAAGTTCTTGAACTCTTTTATTCCTGCATTCATTTATACACATTTTTATATTTGCGCTGCTGCGCACGGGAAACGCTCTCGAGAGCTGAATAAAAATGAGAAGAAAAAATGCAATGCAAAAATGTAGCGCCAGCGGAAGTGCCACCATGCTTTGCCGACAATGTCGTCAGCATTTTTGGTAGGGTTGCCATTTCCCGTTTGCCGTCGATGCCATTGATTTGTGTTATGCGATTGGAAATTGCATGCATTGTTGCTTAGGGGTTTTTTTTTTTGCTGAAGGTTTAATGTTTGTTTGTACTTTTTCTTTGATATGCTTGCAGTGCGCATACTTTAAGTTGTTGCTGTCGCTGTTGTTGTCGTGTGAAACCAGGTCATCGATAGCAATTTCTTTGTACCTAGTTGAATTCAGGATTTATATTTCTCTACTATGTTACGGTGAGCAATCAAGTTTTAAAGAGATATTGTTTCTTTTCTAAAATTTCTGGTTTTCATGATTTTTTTTCGGACAACTGAAGTTGAAAAAAATGTTTCAAAAGTTACGTTTTCACTTTTTCTAGTTCGTGGACTATTTATATTATGTTTAATAAAACAATTTTTAATTGCGTTCATTGCTTGCTTCAGAATAATTTCACAAACAAAATAATTTCTATTATAATCAAAAAGATTATTTTAGTTTAAAACTTAAAAAAAAAAATAAAAATCCTTAAAAGTACATATAACATTTTTAAATTCTTAAGAGGTCTCCAAAAATTGTATTGTTATTTGAAATTTTATCAAAATACTGAGATTTAAGGAAATCAAAAAATATTATTTCCGCAAGCAAGAATACCAAAAATTTTGAATTTGTTTTTTTCCTAATAATTTTCCCAATAAACCGATCGGCCTTAAGCTCAAAAATTATAATAATTAGTTATACAGCCAAACAATAACAAATAAAAGTTGTCTAGTTAAAATGATCTGTGAGAAATTGTTCGTCACTCCTCTTGTGCAATCCAACACACTGAGAAGATTATATCGGGCCTTAACAGCCAAAATAACGTAACGTAAAAATTTGAAGCAAGAAGGTTGATTCCGGAGAAAAATTAGGTAAAAAGCATTTTCTGATTTAAACATTTTATTTGTCGCTTACGTTGTTTTGGTTTGAAAGAAGGAATATTAATTCAGTACAATAAAATTGTATATATTTTCGTACACCCATATACATATGTATTTGTATATGTTTATATGTAAATAAATACAACCTAAAAGTAATATATAATTCATGAAAAATATGAGAAAAATAAAATATATAAAGAAAACTATTTAATTCATATTTCTTTATATTAGTATTATTAAATAAGCACAAAATAATAGGACAAAAGTTTGATCGTCCGACACTTTTTTTACGGAATTAAACAAACTGCAAAAATTCATATGGTTTGATTTTATTCAAATCGAACTTACTTTCGCTCAAGTAAGAGATTTCATACAAACAAGTTCGATCATTGCACTCAGAAATATCCGAAAGACGTCTTCGCCAGCATAATGCTGATTTTATTCAATGCTGAGTTTTGTTGCATGATTAAATGTGAGTAAAAATTTTGTTGTATGATGGTAATCAAGAAAAAGGTGATTTTTATTGATCTCTGGTACATACACATGCATTTTTTTTATTATCATCAGGCCACATAGAGTGCAAAATGGAAACAAATGTTTGTACATACATACATACATATCTTGCAGCCAACAAAGTGACACATACATACACATATGAAAATATATTTACAGATGCATACAAAAGTATGAAGAGAGAAGGTAAGACAAAAAAAAAAGCCAGCTCTTATCAACTGAAGAAAGGAAATTGCAAGTAGTCAACAAGAAATCAAACAATAACAACAAACTAGTAGCTGTCGCACATCGAAGCATATCAATTTGGAAAAGGAAATCGTTAAACGCAAAGCGAAGAAAGTTGCAACTCAAGCAAAAAGCCTTTGACGTTAGGCCGATAAAGCAGCGTACGCAATTCCCGACCATTCGGCACGCTGCTACAATGTGCCAACCACTCACTCCCACTAGGCGCACTTTCTCTACACATACATACTCGCATGTAAGTATGTAAGTAGGAGCCACTCATTGCTGCCACATACCACACTCTGTTCACATAACGCGCTTGTCTTTTCATTTTTCACGCTGATTAGTTGCAATTGCAAATATTTGTAAACATATGCAACGTATTTACTATGGTAATCATACATACTACATATACTTGTACATTTGTATTCTGGGAAATGCGTTGTTGCATGCGTAATATTTAGTTCGGTTGCAGCCACAAAATACGCCTGTCACTTTTTCACTGTCATATCCTTTTCGTATGCATCCTTAGCGCGCTGTGATGAGGAGTAGAAACGTGGGTGAGGTGCTTGCATTTTATGTTTCGCAATTTTTCGCTGCCACTTTTGCTGTTTTACACACTGATGGCTCTGCTATGGCAGCGCTTGTTGCTGTTGCTTTTGACTACACTACTTACTTTTTGCATTGTTTAGTATGGCTTGCAACGTTGTTGATGACGACGACCTTTCACTATCTTGAGGCTGTTCGTTTTTTGTTCTCAGTAAATGTTTTTTTTTTCTTTGGTTTATTGGGTTGCCCCTTCCCTGCTTGGCACTGCCCTGCCTGCCACATTTACTCCGTCTCACAGAGCCACGCACTGCCCCAAACTAACTACGCCTTCATATCTTGCAACTAATCTTTGTTATGTGCCAGTACGTGGTTTTGTTTCGCCACCATGTTCTCTCACTCATAGACTCTCACTCGCCTTGTTGCGAATATGTGTAGTTTTGATATAATCCTTGAAATCTCCTCCTTTTTATTTTATTTTATTTTTATGTTATTTTTTAATGCTTAGTTTGCAATTTTTACCTTCTTCTCAACCCTACTCTTTTACTTTTATAACCTTAATTCTCTAATGTCTTTCTGCGTTTGTTGAAAAATTGCGTGCTGTACGGAAGCAAACCTCTGAAAGGATTACAAAGGGAATAGAGAATGGTATAATTTAAATAGGAAACACATGAGTAGTTGGGCGCTACAATGCGCTTTGTCGGCAAGAGCTTATTCTTGACTTGTGGCAAGATTATAACAAAAAAATTTATTAAAAAGCATAATTTCGTAAACCTTATATAAAAGCTCGAAACTCACTTTCTAGTTGTTGCTAGACGAAAATGTACGCCCGCCATAACTCACATGCATTCCGGAAGTTAATTGTGGGGTCGCCGCTTACATTCCAACAAAAATTCGTGACGCTGCTGAAGACGTCTGCAAGACACAACTGTCTTGTAGAGCTTTTAGACTTTTTTTCTCCCGATAAGCAAACTTTTCGCTCACGCATTTTGTCCTCTTTCTCCCTTCTTCTCACAGAAAATGCGTTTAGCCTCTTTCTTCAACTATTCGCCTGATCTAATGATAAAGGTATTTTAATGAATAAAGCTAAAGGTCTGAGCCAATGTTAGTTCTGCGGATAAAATGCGCTTCTAAAACTATTAAATCATGACTTGCGTTTATCGAAATATAATCGATTTTGTTTGAAATTTTGCCACCTGAATATAGCCACTTAGCTTGATACACAAACATAAAGTTTTAAAATGTAACCTGCTACTATTTACACTGATTACAGTGCTTACAGCAACGACGAAAACGATTTATCTCAGCCTCCCGATACCTGAAATTATAGTCTGAAATGTTTCGAGCCTTTACTAAGTCCATCAGTGTTAGTCCGTTCGGGTAAGATGGCGTTGTCGATGGTGTGTTTACTGATCCCCTTCTTGCTTATCCTGGCAATGAAATCCCCGCGCACAATTTTACTTCATTTGTTGAATTAGACACTGATATTAAATAATACGTTTGATGTCGTGGGTTCGATTCCCGAGGAAGCCAAGAAAAAAGAAGTCTGATGAGAATATGTTATGATCTTCGAAATAGTACTATTGCTTTGAGAAATTTTGTTTTTTCCTTCTAATTTTCTCAAAAACCAATCGGCCTTAAAGCTCCAAAACAATTTAAATAGAAATTATAGTTGTTTGTCTTGACTGCTGCTTGGACCCGATTATAATTAACTATATGCCTGCCTTAGGCATTGCTTGGGCCCAGAGTCAGAACTCATAGAGTAGTTGTGAAACTTGTCAAGGAGTACCACCGAAATTTGCGGAGCTAACACCAATCCATCAATGCATTGAGCCAAACGTTTCGGGCGTAGGGTTCATAGTAGATAAATAAAAGAAAAAAGCAAACTACTTGCAACTGAAGCAAATCACTCGTTGACGCAAAGGATCAAAGCAATTTTTCGAGTCCTTTTCGTTTTCACAAAATGTATAAGTGTGTAAACTACTTACAAACACATCGAAATGAGTGCATGTTGCGTGCTTATATGCGTTGCAAGCGTGTTCATTCGTTCTTTCTTACACACTTCGTTGTTGCATTTGCTGTTGTTGGCGGCGCCTACTTACTTGCTTGCTTGTCGTTTGCTTTGTAAATGCCGCGTCGAGTGCACTTGTGAAAAATATGCGAACGAGTTAGTTTCATCTTGCAACAACTTTCAAAGTAACCGAGTGCGTAGCTGTATATGCGTGTGCGTGTGTGTGTGGGTGTGAATGTTGCATACATGCAATAGTGCTGCCACCAACGCAGCTGCGTGCTCTTTCACTTCAGCACTTTTATGCTGCGCGGCATCCGGTGCAGTCAAAGCAAGTCGCTTTTGCTGCATGGCTAGGCTTGTAGCCTACCTTTAGGCGGCTTAATGTGCGATTATAATTTTTAATTTGCATTTGTATCCTTCTATGCAGCAAGCAGCCAAAGCATGAAAGCAAACAACGAGCAGTAAAATAGAAGAGAAAAGAAACAAAAGACAAATAGCTTGTGTGTAATTGACAGACGACGGCGAATGAACGAAATATTTGTATAACGTAAAGAAACGCAAAAGCAAAAGCGGCAAGCGGCATCAAACCTTTGACATACGTTAAAGGAAGCAGTGAAGAATTGTGGAAAGCGGGGGTGGGGGCTGGCGACAGTTTCACGCGCTCACTTGTCTGCCGACGCCGCTCCACTTGCTGCTGCATTGCGCTTCGCTACTAATTAAAAATAAATCAATCTCAATGATGTTTACAAAATTCATAATTTTTCTACCTTAACTACGCCAAAGCAATAGCGGCCAAAAGAAACACTTATAGGCCGCTCCAGTTGTGCTGACAAACACGAGAACCAGCTTTGACAAAAAGGCTGCGCATTGCGAGGGCTTTCGTTGCAACAGCCAGCGCAAGCGAAAAAAATGGAAATCAATTAATGAGCCAAATGGTGAGGGAAGGAGAAAATTATGCAAACAAGGCTGTTCTGTTACACATTTTTTAATTTTTATCGATACCTTGGCACAAAAGTGTGCGTAGTGATTGGAAAATAAATTGAGAAACAGTGATGGGATGGCCATCGTTTGTTATAGAAAACGCAAAAATGTTGCGTGCTCAAGTGTGTATAGTGACGACTTGGTGCGCCTTCAAAGTGCAACAAGAGTCAAGTGACGCACAAAGTAAGGAGGGCAACGCAATTCAACCAACAGTGGTGGTAGCGAGCGTAGCGGCGGCAACTAAATTGAAGCACTACTTTCATCAGAATTTGTATGCTTCGATGTACAGTGCTTTGCTTAAACGCGCTCAAGTGAATGGTTGAAGGCGTAGAGTGGTGGCAAAGGTGTGGAGAGACAGGAAGTAAATTAATGCAAAAAAAAGATCAATAAAATCATTTGGAAAATGTAAGCTTTCGGATATTTAATTTTTAATAAATATGCGTTTTAAAGGACGGAAGCTTTTAGTAATGCTTCTAGAAGCCAAAAAAAAAAAAAGCTCACCTGCTACTTCCACAAAATGATTTCATATGCACTACACACACACAATCAAATAACTAGCAGATGCTCGGACCTAAACCCGTTGCAACTGCCATAAGAATGCGGATATGAAACTCTGGCTCTGCTGTTTGATATCAGAAAGTCAGCGACCGAGTGGATCGACATTTTGGTCATATCGAGAACCTAAAAAGGGCTTTCTCCGAATGGAAAAGGCGGCACCAATTAGAGCTACTTTAAAGGAAGATATCAATACTATGCAATACGCTATTCATGAATTGATTTAACTTCTGCTTGGGTGGATATGGTGGGAGAACTTTTCGATCGTCATTAGCGTCTGTATCTATAGTTTTTAGTTAAAAATATCCGACTAGACAAGGAAATTGTTATGAGCTTAAAATATCTGCTTTCGGTAACATTTACGATTGATTGATGTTGAAAACAAAATCAGATCACTTTAGGTGTTGCTACCTCTCTAAACAGCCATTAAATTGATAAAAGATATATCTAATTTTTTTTAACGCACACTCAACAACACACAAAAACACTTACGCAAAACTCATGCTTTACAAAAAAAAATAAAAATTAAAAACTTATCGCGGACACATGTAAGCATGAATTAGGCTCAGATTACGGCAACAAATGTGCAGACAGTTTAAAAAAGTTTAAAAATTGATACGACATTGTGTCGCCGTTGTTGCGAATAGATGGCGCAAGTTTAACCAAAAAATTTGATATGCCGAAAACTGAGTAGGGCACTAAAAAATGCCTACTACTAAAATGTACAGAAAACAGCAATAAGAAAACGATTTTTAACAAAATTTACAAAATACACAATAACAATACAAAAAAAACCACCGCGACACTGGCAAGCAATGCAAGTACATTCGTGAACAGTGGTCTATAGATACATACATATATAGAAGTATGCATGCATGTTAGGCATGTCAACGCCGTGATCCCGAAAACAGTGAATTTAATAGCCATGTTATAGAACTAACAAAGAGTTGCTTGATGTGGATAAGGCAGAAAGTCTCAAAGATAAATTGCATCAAGTTTTAATGAGCTGCTCGCAATTGTCCAATAATCGAAAGGCGCACAATTTATCAAAAGGTTTGGTAAAATACAATTTTGTAATGGGGACGGTAAGGGCTAATCCTGCAGAAAGCATTTAACTTTTTGTCGACAATCTCACCAACAAGTGTTGAGTCGATGCTTTTCCACTGCAGATTTTAAATGTAACAAATTTAGGTCCAGGTTGGAGGATAACACACTTGAGACATTTATTTCTTTAAGATTGCATTTTGATCAAAATAAAGAATAATTTTGCCGCGCTCAAAATGGAATGGGTGATGGTATTTAATTTTGACTTGATGTATTTCTTCTTTTACTGAATGGTAATAATCAAAAATAATTTTACTTTATGTATGTATGTAGGTACAATTGCTTCTGTACCAAATATATATATTTGTACTTGAAGTATAAATTATTTTGTGTGTGTCAAATTTTACGTTTATTTCTTTATTTTTTATTATTGAAAAGACCAATTAACACATACATACAGACATGAATTACAACAAATCGTTCTTTGTTCTATTAATGTTATTTTGCATAATTCTATAATACAACGATTACAGACGTGTTACATTTTTTGACAAATTAAAATTTACGAATCAAAACTTCGTGAAATTCGGGATCCCGGGATTGTCCCGTTTTCAGGTCTAGAAAATTCCGGGATCAATAAAATGCCTAAATTTACATTCCTAATGTATGTATATGTAGCATAAAGGTATAATATATACCTTACCAAAACACGTACATAAATATCCTGCAAAAAATCTGATTGTTCTACTAGAAGTCCAGAATTAGTTGCAAAGTCGATTTCTCCCACTTTTCAGTTCTTTACTCTCAAGGCTATTTTAACATTTCTGACTGTCTGTCGTCTTTAAAATTTTAAATAACTTAATGGATTTTGTTATATGCATAGCTGTTTTTTCAAGATCGGCTGGCATTGAGAATTGGCAAGCTCGATAAATAACCACGCACACATGATATAAAAAGTAGGTTTTCTTCAAATTAAAAAAAAAATGTGCATATGTTTGTATCTCAAACCCCGTTTTACGCAACTCCACTAAATTTGATATCACTAAGATGAGCTTAGTTGAAGACTTTTAAGCCTTTTATTGCACCAGAAAGGGCTTAATTCAGCGATGATTAAGCCCTAATTTGTACTATGTATAAAGAATGTACATATGTATGTACTTATGTTTACTAATTCAAACCTACTTTCTTGTCAGGGTGGCCACACAATTTTTTATCGCTATCACCATAAATATAAATATGTATGAAAGTTTCTTTGGTCGGATGCATTTGCCTTTGAAATGCAATTTGTCGCTGCCCACGACAATGACAACAAAGCCAACAATAACAACGCACAAACAGTTGCGGTCAATATAATAGGAGTGCAAATACCAAGCTTCTTGCATCAGTAGATTGTAAGATAATTATAAAGAATTAAGCTCTCACCAATAACTTTTTTCCGCTTAAAATCATTAAAAGCAGCGATAATAATAGGAGTATTGGTTAGAGGTGAAAATATAAGTGTGAAAATGAACAATTAATAGTAAATTTAAACAGTACGGATAATTTTATCAAAATATTTTATAATTTTTTAGATTTTGCATATCTATAAAATTCTTAAGGTTAATATTAGCATTGCACCTTCGAGAGACGCAAAGTAATTTAAAATATGCGGAAGCAAATGATCGCTAATGCTTTTTCGTACAAAAAACACCCCACGAAAGTAGGGGAGGTAAGCGTAAAATCGAAAAGTTGATCCTTTGCTTCAGCTAAACACATCAAAAAAGAGCTGAATATTTCTGTAAGCAAAATAACCGTTCGTAGCCAAGAATATAAATTAAATGCCAAAATGCCACAAAAAATTCCTTAACTTTCTTAAAAATATGTAGCAGCGCGTGCCAAGTTTGCTCATGAACACGTCACCTGGCCAACTTCGAAATGGCGCAACATATTGTGGACGGAGGAAAGCAAAATTGCTCTATATGGTGGAACGGGGTCCCGACTATATTCGTGCTTTCCCCAAACATGAAATATAAGCACAAAACTATAAAACATGATAGTATTAAGGTTATGATATGGGACAGTTTTTCTTTTAATGGAGTTGGCTCAAACCACCTTTTTAAATAATTGATGGATCAGTGGCTAAATGTGGATATATTGGGCAAAGAAATTTTGGCGTTTGATTAGTTGAATATGTCTCTGAACTGGGTCATCCAGCAAGGTCATACCTGAAACACACGACCAAATCGGCAGAGGAGTTTCGGGTAAATGGGATTGAGGTCATGACTTGGCCAGCTTAGTCGCCCGCTCTCAATCCCATAAAAAATCAGTTGTGTTTCCGAACAAACGGCCAACAAATGCCAAGGATTTATGGAAAAATATTCAAGAATAATGACAAAAAGTCCCTTTGAAACAAGATATCATCGACCCCTTGTCTAGAAGATGTGCTGCAATTTGAAAAAGTTTCCATACTCCTATTATTTCGATCGCTAAAATTATATGTTAATTACTTATTTGTTTTAAACATTATTTTGAAAAATTTTGATGAAATTGCTTTGCTGTAAAGAAATACAAGACTAAGCAAAGAATATATTTCTGAAGTTGTTCCTGAATAAAATTTTACTTCTTCAGAAGAATATGTAGCACTTTGGGTATTTCCTTGGGACACTCCTATTTTTTTGATCACACCTGTACATACATATGTACATATTTACATATCAGCCCAGAGTCGCACCGGTCACACACTGCGTTCTAATATTTCATAAATTCATCGAAATCGCTGGCTGTCAAAAGCACTGCACGCAAACAGCACAAGCAAAAGCAATAAAAACATTTTTTTTCTCTTCAATATTACACCCTGACTGACTTCTAAAGAAGCAGCAACAAATAAACATATATACATAAATATAAATTGCCCATGTTGATGTCTTTATCGGTTTCATTTGGATTATCGTTTCGTTGAATGGCGGTGCGCTTTCGACTTTAAAGTTTTGTGCACTAAAGGGCTAAGATACCCAGTAAGAAATACTAGTTGTAAATACTTTTCTTCATCTATGTATAGAAACTAAGGCAGTGCGTGCTTCGTTGCCGAGAACATTTGGTTCGTTACAGAAACTATTTTGGTCCTAATTTACTTTTTAATAGAGCCCGAGTATTTTGCTGCTCACACATAATCTGCCGCTTATTTAGCAACAGGAAATTAAAACTACTGCTGACCGCTGTAGACGAGTGGGTAGCAGTGCATGCTATAACTCGCTTGATTCGAGGTTCGAATCTCAACCAAGACAATTAAAATCAAAATTATAGACAATTTTTTTCTAGTAGCGGTCACCTTTCGGCAGGCAATGCCAAACTTCTGAAGGCATTTCTCCCAGAAAAAAGCAGCACAGGAGACGCACACCACAAATAGCAGGAAAAGCTCGGCCAAACACTGAGCTATGTATACAGTGTAAGCGCCAAATAATTATTATTATTAATAAAAGGTACATCGGTTATGAGTTTATTGTAAAGATTAGGAGATGAAATATAAAAAGAATGTTACGTTTTAAAAGAACTTTCCTATTGTGCTTAAGCTATTTTATGATTGGATTATTGACGCCTGACCTTAAGAACTACAGATATATCCCTTATATGTCTGCTCATCGGGAGTTATTCTTCGGCAGACAATTTCATTGGAAGAAAATCGTCTTAATGATGGATGTGAGGAATTCCGTAAGAATATATGGATATACATATGAGCTTGTCATATTTCTGATACGTTTTTTTAATAGCGGTCACCCCTCGGTGTAAGCGCCAAAGCTACATATTGTATGATAGCCTACTTAATCTATGTAGCACTGTTTGACATACATTTTACACTTAAGGGATTCACAAATTGAAGTAAGTGTACAAAATTAACAAAACTTCTCTGTAATTTCAAATTTATATTCACCGTTTTTATTGGATTGCACTTAAAAAGGAGTTCCAACAACACCACTGCCAGTTTTGCAAAAATAAAATCCGTTCACAACACTTTGTGAATACCCCAACCATGTTTTCGTTAACATTTGTTTGCTCATTGTTTTCCCCAATTGCAGACATACCCACACTTTTGCATTTCAATTTCAAGCTCGACTAGCTTAATTGCGTTTGCGGCATTTTGCGTTTGAATGAAAATAAGCTGAATGAGAGGACATACCGCGATTATCTCTATTTGGACTCTCTTCACTTTTGCAATGTATTACTAAAAAAAAAATATTCTTACTGTTTCGATTTGCTTTGCTTAGCCCGCGTGCTTTCATTTGTGAAACACCGATGGCAACTTTAAACTTTATTCGTTGTATAATTCGTTCTTACTACACTTAATTGTGTTTTTTATTTTTTGTAATTTAATTTTACTTATACATTTTTTTTCTTAACTCTGGTGTCACTTGCTGTATACATGCTTTACAAATATGTTTAGTTGTGTGTCTGTGTGGCTGCTTGTGTTTAGCGAACTTAATTGTTTTGAATGGTTTTTGGTGACGCGCGATTCCTGGAAAACCACTTTGCAAATTTTTGCACTCTGCGGTCCGGGTAGCGCGACTATACGTATACGATTACAACAACACGCTCAACGACCAACAACGTTGTTTGCACGCTGGCCTTATAAGAACGTGATTATTGTATTACATACGAATGTATTATTGACAAAATAAGTATACAGCTATGTATGTATTACTTGTTTTTATTCATTGTTGTTGTTGGTATTTTTTTTTGTTGTACTACAGTAGAAATGTTTGTCGATGGTGCATATTTGCACAGCGCCTTTCTTAAGCCTGGGTATGAATGTGTGTGTGTGTGGGTGTGTGTGTGAGTGTGTGTGCTTCTGCATAGAGCTGTTGCTGCTTATTATTTTGTACTCAGAAAATTGCATTATTCATGATTGAATTTCAAATGCTTCTTCACACACCGCCTGGGATTGGCACCGCTGTCGTGGATCATTTTAATTCGAGTTTCTTTATAATTGCATTAACCAATTCGATTTGGAGTTGCAGAATGTCATTGGTAATGAGGTGTATGTATTCATGCATTTCGGAAAATTCTAAAGAAAATCAAAATTTGTTTCACTATTAGCTAAATTCATGGAATTAATTTGAAATATCTGTAATGGTCTTAAGTTTTAGCTTCAGCAATCAGCTTTCACAGACGAAATGTAGGAGTGCTTCTTACACTGAAGTTTGCAATTTAGGTTGATGTATGTAGATCTGATTGACAAATGTCTCAGGTTTCCCAACTTCTGTGGAAGTAGCACACATGTGTATACAAAAAATTTAAATAGCTTAGATTGTCAATTCGACGAGTTTAATAGGTGAACCTTTTCGTAATGCGTAATCGTAGAGTTTCATTCATGGTTGGTATAACCTTTTTCTTGTCTTTCCTCTAGATAATCGATACAATTGTTCTTAAAACTCAGAAGATTTGAGTTAATAATAATAAAGTTGTGGCTTATTTTTTAGCCAGTTTCGGCTTAAGTTACGGTCGGCTGATTTTTTTGCTCCAGATTTGGTAAAAAATTCAAACGTTACAATTGTTGTGTTTGGTTTTTAGAAGACGTTTCTATTCCCACCACTTTATTTTTGAAGGAACTTCGACAGGGTAGAGCATATGTGAATAATGCGAATAAATTTCAACGAGTCCAAAATTCCTCGAAAAAATGCTGTGCTGCAAGTTTAAGAAGCTCTCTCGATTGACCTCGCTGCACTATAACAAAAGATTCCTGTTATGTCGGTTGCCCTAGTAACTAGCTGAGTTGATTTGAACTGGGCTGAGTTCAGCTGAAACGAAACTGAAATGTGCGCATATGATCACGAACTCATATCCTTTACCTTTTCTGTAAGCTGCTTTTGAAGATAGTCTGCTTAGCCAATTTAGCCGTCATGGAGTTTTCTGGAATGTTGCCGGGATACATAAGTTGAATAAAAGAGTAATTCGACACACACAAAAAAATAGTTCAGGCAATTGCCGGCAAATCTCGAATGCCGCCTAAGTGTTTTTAGGTTATTGATTGCCGCTTAGCTTTAGAGAAGACACATACATATTCTAGTAAACAATTAACTTATTTTAAGATGGCAAGTACTAAAATTCCAAGTTTGAAAGGCAGTAAATTTGGCCTACGAATGAGGCTTAACTAGTTAAATAAATACTTAATAATTTTTATTTTGTTACTGTGTCCAAACGCAGGAGCTGTATTGCACATATTCTGTTGTAAAAAAAAGTTTTGCACAAAAGGAGTTTAACGTATTTTTTGTTGTGGATGGCGCGACCGAAGGACGCCTGTGTTCACAGGTACCCTTTTTGTAACTATGGAAGGTGGCCTAGGTCCTTTTGGCGGTTATCATACCCCGTCGACCACACGCTTCAAAAGTGGACGTAAAGCCAAGTTTCCACAAACCGTTTGGTTGTCGATTGAGGCAGATATTTGTGAAATCAATATTTTTAACAGAAATCATTGAAGTTTGTATTAACATAATTAAGGCGTACGAGATTATAAGACAAACGTAGCAAATTTTAAAGATGCGTCGTAATTTATTTCCTGCATTGTATGCAATATTTTTATACTTCTTTCGTTAATCCCGTTCTCTTCGATACACATACATACATATCTTTTCGCATCTTTTTCATTTACGCGTTTCCGTCAATTTACATTTCAACAACACTCCATCTTCGTTGGGCTTTTGATTGCGTCTTCATCAACATCGCCGTTGTGTCACCGTGCGGAAAGCACCGTTAATGCATTGTCGTGGAATGCAACGTTGCTTTGACGTGCCTGCCTTTGCAACGCCGTTGTCCTTGCAACTCAAAGTCGGTTTCTCCCTTTGTTGCTGCGTTCTTCGTCTTTCAAATATTTTTTTTTTTGCAAAGTCTGCAAAAATAAAAACGAAAGTACTTCTGCACTCCCCTCCTAGTACTATTTTCGTGTTATTTTTTTCTATTCCTTTGCATTTTGTACGCCTTGCGACGTTTCAGTGGCCTTCTTGCCACAAATGACTTCAGCTGCAACTTAGCTGCGGCCGCTGCACTTGTCAGTGCCACCACCAACAGCCACCAACACTTTGGCTTTCTTTCTGGTTGCGGCTCTTGTCTGTCGCCGTCACTTGAACACCACTCGAGTTGTGCTAGGCCGTGATGACAGCGGCTACGACGTCGGTGGCGTCGACGCTGTCAATGCATCTCATAATTTTTCAGCGACATAATCGACGGCCGAACGGAGGTAAATGCCGCAGTGGAACAGCAGCAGGTGGGTTTGGTGGAAAGAGCGTTGCGCTAGACAGGGAAAAGGTGGTTAGTGTGGACAAAGAGTGAGAAAGAGTGGCGTCTGCCGCTGCAGGGTTAAGGTCGACTGGGCGTCTAGTTGTGAAATGTTGAGGAATTGGTGAAGCATGCGACACTGCACCGGTGACGATGACAACAGCAACAACAACCACATCAACCAAAGTAACAACGAAAGTGTACATTTCCAGACTTATGGCCAGACAGCCAGACAGCCAGACAGCGATCGATAAGGAATGACGCGCTGCAGCAGAACAGGCAACAACAACTTTGTGCAAAGGTACGAATACATTCATTTAAGTATACATATGTAAATACCTGCGAAGTATGAGTGTTAGCGTTGAGGGTAGAAAAAAGTGAAAATAAATGGAGTTTAATGTAAATGAGTAAACAGCAGCGACAACAACAAGGAGAACGATAGTAAAAATTGTATGCGACAAAACTGCGGAGTACACTAAAATGTGAAAGTAAGAACTTCAACTGCTGACAAATGTGCAGAGATAAAGCACAAGAAAGAAGACGACTTAAAAGCATTGAGAAAGGTCGCAGAGACACCACAGCTGTAGACAGCGTTAAAATATGTGAGATGTAGTAAAAAAAGTTTTCAAGAAAACATTAAAAAAGCGACAAAGGCGAAAGCAACTGTATTGAGTGGCCACTTTCAAAGTATTCGCCGTATTTTGAATGTACGAGGATAAGTAGGAAATCATCTGTATCTCAATATCTTATAGGCTAGACAAATAGCAGTGTGGATTTGGATTAAACAACTATTTTGGAAATATATTGGGACAGAGGAAAAGAGAGTGAGAGTAAGACTTTTTCGTTATTATTTTTAATTGCCCCATAATCATGATACATAACTCATGGCCTCATCTGCTTACGTTTAAATAATGTGAAGGATGAAAACACTTTAACGCGGGGTCTCATGATTTTAAATTGATCAAATCACAATTTAGGTGTAATAAGTAAATGTTAGTGTGGGGTGAAGTGAGGTGCGAGGAGTTTAGATATGGTAAATTTTTAGATGCGGTGAATTAAGATGTGACAAATTTAAGTCTAGGTTCAGGTATGGAGCGTTTAGGATTAAGAAATTTTTTTTCGTTACTATTTTTTTTTAACTTAGCAGTCAGAGAAAGTGGGTGAAACAAGAAGAGGAGTGGTAAAGTGAGGTGAAATTGCAATGAGTTAAATGAGGTGCGGTTTTGTTTTATTTGTTAACTTTAGTCGTGGATATTTTGGGTATGGTGAGCTTAGGTGTGGTGAATTTTGGGTCTTGTGATGTGGTGAGGGGTGAAATTGCAATTAGTTGAAGTTAGGTGTGGTTAGTTTATATATGGTGGGAAAGTTTGAGTATGGTTAGTTTACGTGTGGTGAGTTTTGAAACATGAGAGATTAGATAGGTGTGCTGGATGTAAGTAAAGTATGCTGTGGAGTGGTGAAGATAGATTTGGTGAGTTAAAGTATATTTCTATTGCATCATTGCCGTCCCATTCGTCCGTAAATCGGGTACGTGAATATTTCGTAGTCATTACAAAAACGACAAGCCGGTCAGTTATTCCCTAATTCGAATGCAAATCCAGTGAATCTTCTAAATTATCGTCGCTCTTTTAGCTTTTATATCAGCAGCAAAAATGAAAAGCTACCAACGGAAGATCCTCTAGCAACGCTAATACCCAATTTCTATTCTACCGAGTAAAGCGCAATTGCCACCAAAAAAAAAATTGTTTTTACATTTTTCTAGTCATTTTCCTTTAACATGATAGGGTATATTTATACCTAAGTGTTTTGTAATATTTTTTGTGAAACTTTGTTTGGCGAACAACGAAGTTGGTGCAACACCGAAACCGATTTGTCATCAAACAAAATAAGACAAAACAACATTTCGACGAAAAGAAGCTGCTTTGCTAAAGAAACTGCATTATTTAGCAAATGATTTTTAGTTTTGACATTCTTGAATGAATAAACATATTTGCTCTCAAATAAACTTCAGCAAAACATATTTTCCTGCGACTAAAAATTTCAATGGAGTAGAATTGTTGCTTGTTATAAAATGAAATCATAACAATTAATTGCCTCAACGGCGCAACAAAAACAACTGCTAGACAGAAAAATAACAACAGTGACGATGAAAGCTGTCACTACGTCAACGAAATTGGTAACAATGCAAACTACAAAAAGCAAAGCAAAATCAAACGAAAAAAAAAAAATCAGCAATTGAAAAACAATTGTCTGCGCACCACAACAACAACGGCAATAACCATAACGACGACTGTGGCAAGCGACTGCAAATACAATAATAACAACAATATTGCATATAATAGGGTTGTTGTAATAGTACATTAATGTGGTAGTAGAAAAAACCAAAACCAAAACCAGCTAGCTGCCGAAACAAAACCAAAAACGTAAAATTAAAAACAAATAAGGAAAAAGGAAAAGTAAAAGCAGAAACCTGTAGTACAAAATCACACACCTCCAACTCCATACCAAAGCATGCCACAAAATGTTTGCTCCATTGCCTGTCTGTGTGCATACACATGTATGTATGTATGTATGTGTATATGTGTACGCTGTTAAGTGCAACAAACCAGTCAGTGTCAGCATAGCCTCCACCCACTGACCCGACATACATATATACATACATACACACATCCACACATGCTGCACAATGACGTTGCAATGTCAGGCAAATTCACTTACAGCATACATACATAAATCCATACAAACATACAAATGCAATGCACGTGCGATTGTGTTTAAGGACTACGATGGCAACAGACGCACGTTGACGCTGTCGCTTTCAGTGCGCCAATGCAAAATTGGCGACTGCAACGTTGACGTTGCACCTTTGCGACGAACTGAATGACCGACTGCATTGACTGACTGAGCAGCGGCAATTTGCCTCATCGGCGCAGTTAAAGCGTGGGTCTTACTACCAACACTAACACCAGCAACATCACCAATCCCCTGCAACAACGGCCCGTCGCCATTCCACCAGCACTGCGTCACTTTATGAATTCCATGCAATTTCACTAGGAAACATAGTTTTGCTTTCGTTTTCATTTTGCATGGCTTCAGTGCAGCTTTTTGTGATTTGTTAATGTTGTCGCTGTTAGCTGTTTTGTTAAGCTGCTGCAAACGTATTTTGCATTCCTTTCAAATGCGGTTGCAGGGCATTTGGTGTGAAGGCGGTTGCTGCTAAATACATATAAAATATGTATCTATGTATTTGTGGATGCATTAAAATGAAATGTTCGAAAAACAAATAAAAATTAAGGAAAATAAAAAAGTGAAAACATTTAGCAGCAGGTTAACTATTCCTGTAAAAATACAAAAAAAAACTTTATAAAAATTAAAAAGGCACAAATGCACAAGTAAAGCAGGACAAAAGGAAGTGCATTTGAAAAGGAAATCACAAAACAACGATTGCAACAGAGTAAGTAGCATCGAAAAAATATCAAAACACAATTTGTTTTTGTTGCATTGCATCAAAGATTTTCTCGTCGCGCGCCATTCTTTCTTCACCTGATGGCGTTATCGTGCTCAACCACCTCAGCCCATCCTGCGCGCGCTAATTTGTATATTTGTCTATAGGCTCGTTTCTCCGTTTCGCATTCGACATTTGTTGACCTCCACTAACCTAACACATAACCATGTGCTTCTTTGCGCGCAAAATGCTTACTCTCCCGTTTTATTTATCCCATTTTGCTAAGCATTCAACAATTTGTTCGCATACTAAAGGCCATGTGTCGCGTCTGAATGTCTAAGTCGCCAAGACTGTCCAAGCTCGGTTAGCGTCTTAGACCAACAACACACACACATACCCCAAGACGAACTCAGGCTGAGCCTTTACATTGTACACACACTGGTTGTCTATCCATTCTGGCTGACGTTGTCTCACGCCCGGTCTTAGACTAAGCCAATATATTTGACTATTGGTTGCCAGAGTTGCTCGTCGAATCCCTCCTCTCAGCAACGTCTTATGTTTAACGCTTACCTGACAATCGTCTTGTCTATTTATCTATGTATGTAACTATTAGCTCGCATGCTCAGACGTCTACTTGTCTATGGAAAAGTCTGCGCATGCCTTCGTCAGGCAAATCGCAGCAGTCCCTGTTGTCTTTTCATTGACTTTGTTTTCTTTTTTTCTTGCTGTCATAAGCACCTGTGGTTCCTACAAGACGCCAGTGACGTTGGGACGTCACCTCCGCAATGTGACCCCACCGATCAAATGTTTGTGTGGATTGCTTGAAAGTGCAATCTAAGTATTTCGTTTAAAAATCGCTTGTCTTCACGTTTTTCAATTGAAAGTTGTAAGAAATGTCAATCGTAAAGTTAGCTTTGATGTAAGAAAATTTTAAATACTATAAATGAGAATTAAAGAATGAGTGTTTGGGGTGAGCTTTTGTGTGTGTGCTACCGAAGCTCATTCGACTTTACATTGGATAGGAATATTGGCAAAAAAGGAAACATTAGTTCAAGCTAAATTCGTTAAAAATTTACTTCTTTTGGAAATTATGTATATAAATAAAATTCGCGAAAAAACGAAAGGTGTTTAGTTAGCAAGTTTTGGTTTCTAGGTGTAAATTTTCAAAAGTACATGCCACTCACTTTAATAATGTTTTAACTATGAAAACTTTTCGGATATTAAAGCCTTTCTATATATGTATGTATATGTATGTGTATATCCATAAAATGGTTTTGTGTTAATAACATAATAAGTTTGCCAACTTAAGCAACAAGCAACACAAAGATACATTTATAATGCAATCAAGAACATACCGACATCACTTTGTACTCAATGTTTTCGCAATCTTCGCCTTAGATTAATACAAAAAAAAAAATCTTGAAGTTTCACTCGACATTTAGTTTAGTCTTGTTTTAGTTCTTAATATAGTAAGGATCCCCTACGAATCTCTCCTACCTGCGATAACAGATTTAGGTTATTCGTGCTATAAGAAAATCATAAAAGATGGTAATTTTATTTCGTTTAAAACGTCCAAAACTGTAGGAATTAAGTGTTTTTTTTCCTATATTTAATTTTTTAATTAAAATATGAACTATTCATTTTCCAAGAAAAAATAAATGATTTCAAGTTTAGAACTACGTGGAGTATTATAAAAACAAATCAAAACAAGTTGTTAATTGGAAGTTTAAAGTGTCCGCTGATTAAAAAAAATTAATGACGAACTTGCGCTGAGTTTTTCCTAAAATAAAAATGACAACTTGTGTTACTTTCTTAATTTAATCTTTTAAGTTTAATTGCACTAAAATTAAAAAACAATTTTAAAAATACTGAGAAAATATTTTAAAATTTTGTTAGAAATTTTATCTTATTTTTATAAACCAACATTGCAATAAGCCAAAATAAAAAATAGCCCTTAAAAAATTGGAAATAATTTGTCATATTTAAGTTCAAAAGAGTGTGGTTTTTGGATTGCTTGGTCAGACTTGGTCTACTTTTTAAAATGCTGTTTTTTTTAATAACTAAATCAGTTCGGTTTTCGGTCTTTAGCCAATGAGATTTAGTTTATGATAAAAAAATTTATCAGGCACACTTTAAAAAACAATAATTAACTTAAACTCATCGCATAAAAAAAGTTACCCCGTAAAAATAATTAAGCAGCTCTCCATATTCATCCGCGATCGACTACTGCTAAAAAGAACTACGTATGCAACTTTGCCGCTCAACGGTTTCTGAGCCAAAAAAAGTCCAATTATACAGGAAAAGCACGCACATCGATAGAGCAACTCGAAAGAGCTTTCTTCTATCAGTGAAGGCCTTCATAGTACCGTGTCAAGTTAACTAATCGCGAATGTTACGGAAGTAGTTCGAGGCAGACGATAGCGCGTTCAGGCAATCCAGTACAAAGTTAGTCCGCACTATAAGTGATCTAAAGGATCTGATCGCCGCTTGGCTATTGAAGTAGATTAAATATTATATTTTTGATATCCATGCATATATTAACCTGCCATCCATAAATACATAAGAGTAGATTCACCAGGTCTTTGCTACGTACCGATCCCATGGTGGGATGTATGTAGTCCAGGATCTTCTCGGCGTGATCCCCTTTATATAAATATCTAAAAACTGAATAGAACAGCTCTTCTAACTTTAGCATATTTTTGGTCATACTTAATTTGACAGAAAATGACATTTAATATTAAATTGTATAGAACTATGATGATAATGCTGCCAACAGGTGTGACGAGTGTCACAGGGTTGCAGCACAGTAAACTCAAAACATTAAAATGGCAATTAAAATAGTGAAAGTTTTCACACCAACTAAAAGAGCAGTAAGAAAAGCCGGCATTGCACTTATGTTGGTACGTACGTATAGCATCAACAACTTTTTCAAGGATATGTTTATATGCATATGTATGTATGTATATGTGCAGATTTGTTAAAATTTATGTGAAAGTTGCAAAGGCAGTGCTAATTCCAATACATACATACTTTCGCAAATGCATATACATATGTATGCTAAATATTGGTACAATCTATGGTATATATGTATGTATATGGATTTATCATACCTATACACGCATACATATGTATATTTATCTATGTACATAGCTGCATTGTGCTTAATTTATTCCATTGTTCGTTTATACATGCATACATGCACATTTAAATATGTATAGATAAATACTTTTACGAGTTGCTGTCGCCGCCAGATCTCCATGCTCTTGGCTCCACAACTATTCACCAACAACATTTACTCACTCGGCAACATGTTGCGCAAGGATGCTGCATGCTACAATAAATACCTTAATGTTGCACGTTTTTCTTTTCAATGGACTCTGCTATGCATTTGTACAATGCATGCACACAATCATACATACATACGTATGTATGTACATTCGCACCCACCCACCCATGGACAGTAGCGAAGCGTAGTAATGGAAATCATTCATACAGTTCGCGTCATTCACACAGATATTTTCACTTGAAATGCATGCGCACATACATACACACGTACTCGTACACTCACATTGATGCACTTATTGCCGAGCATAAAAGTTTTTAAAAACTTTTTCCGACTTTTCTTCCTTTTTCGCTCGCTTACTCTTTCTAACACTTCATCGCACGCTGCATTCATCCTTCTTCGCCTTTCTCCTCTTGTCCTCATCTTGCTCCTTGCTCACCTGCTCTACTCTCCAATCTCAGTTGCAATTCTTTTAGCATTTTATAATGTACTGCATCCGCTACTGTTGCATCGAGAGGTTGATGACATTGTTAGCGCAGTGTTTGGAAGTTGCGCTTCTGCGGTCTTTTGAATGTTGCGCCTTTCCTGACACGCCCCTTCTCCACTCCTCTAGCCATGGATTCAGCAACTATGTATGTTAGTGCTCACTTTCTGTTGTTATTGTTGCCTTTTGTTTGAGTAGTGCAATATAAACTTGAACTTTGCGAAATATTTGCCTTTCCACCTGTATTAAGTCAGAGAAATGTTGTCGACTGAGCGGTGGGTAGCGGCGAGTGGAGCCACTTTAAACTTAAAGTGTAGTAGTTTTAAATGCCAATTGAAAGTAAATATCTTAAATATCGCATTAAGAATGCATTATTATTTTTAAATTTCTTAGTAGCTGTAGAAATTTAAGAGTTAAAATATAGGTGAAATTAATGTGAAAGCTTTTGATGTTAAAATTTGCTGGGGTGTGCTTGCTGCTTTAAAGCTTTAGGCGAACATGAAAAAAGTACAAATTCAGAAAGTGCTGAAATAAAGAAATCTATATATTATTTATGTTTCGAAAAAATGCTTTAAAGAGTTTAATTTACTATAAACCACTAGCGCGAGATTAAAATCACTTTCTCACCGAAAACTAAATTAGCGGCGTAGTATATTAAAAAAATTCACATGTCTGTTGCAACGGAAATGGTTCCAAATGGAATAGTGCAACCCGTAAAGGTAAGGAAACGAGAGACAATTCGATCAGGCGAGAAGGGTGTACACGGAATAGGTTAAAGGCGACAAGCAGTTATTCTTCTAAGTGGATATATGACACCTAAACTAACTACATTTTAACTCACCGCAATTTAACTCATCAGATCTAAGCATGAGAGATCGAAACCCACCGCACTAATACACACCACACCTAAACTTACCACATGCAAACTCACCACATCTGAACTCAACCCACTCTAATTCCTCTTGCTTATTTCTTCCAAACACTTACAAACAAACCCATTATTTGTAGGTATAGAGAAGATATCTTCAATGTAACTTGATTTATACTCGAATGCAATGGGAAGCAAAGCAGACTGCTAATAGTTGTAAGTAAGTTGTTGTGTTCTGCGGAAAACTAGGATGAAAGATGAACTGATTATTAAATACTTATGACGTGTTGTATTGATATTTAAGGACATATTTTATAATTAAAAATTATTTGCGTTGCCCTGGTGTTGTGGCATAAAACAATTTGTAATAATCAAACTGAAATAAACTTGCAAAAATATGAGTGTATGCCACTATATATACAGTGCATACAGGGAAAATATATTAATTTATGAAAAGAAATATTTTATTTCACCAGCAGCAATTGATGTTTTCAAAAGCTTGGTTGTCAAAAAAGCTCTGAAGGAGAAATTTATTATTTAATAATGATTTAAGCAGAATTGCTAGCCTTACACACAGGTTTGGATGTTTTCCAGTTAGCTTTTGTTTTTATAAAAAAAAATAAATTGAACATCACGATTAGCCATAATTTGTATAAAGTAATAAAATCTCAAAAAAATTAATATTGTATTATATAATTTTTCTTATGTGAATATATTTACAACTCTAATTATATTAAATAATTAAAGTTATTATGTGAGATATACATACTCGTACATATGTAGTTGTTAGATTTTTTTGTGGGTTTTTCTTGCGAATATGTTAAATATTTACTTACAGAAAATTGTTATTAGCAATTTACAACTAGCAATGTATTGTTTTTGTTTACTACAATTAAAACATTTCTCTGTTCTATTTTCAGAAATTTCATTTTAAACCGAAGAAAGTCAAAATTCCAAATTTAAACACACAGTTGACTCTGAAAGTGAGGCAGCGGCAAATACTAACTCCATCACTTCTTTAACTTAAAGTAAAAACGGAACAACTTTGGCTTTTCCCCTCTTTAAATACACTGGCAACTTAGTTAAATACTTTTAAATAAATTTAAATAAAAACTTAGAATTTGCTGAACCAAAATACGTCACACACAGGACTAGAATTATAAATATTTAACTGTGTACCAATGAAAAGAAATTGAACTTTTTGAGAGCATTCGAAAACGTAGTAAAAACAGTTTTAAAGTGAAAATAATAAAAGCAAAATTCTTAAATTTCGGCAATTACCAAAAGTCATAACAACCAAATTACTTAACAAAATTGAAGTGTTTAAATATAAAAATACTAAAAAGTAAAGTTTAACATTTTGTCGAAAGTTCACTTAGCTTAAGAGAAAATTATTTCTAAACTGATTTTCTGGCGAAAGCTCACCAAAGTGAAGTGTGGTAGCTTTAGCTTTAACCGTTTAATGCTAAAACTCTTTCAAAGTCGAAAGCTCATTAAACCCAAAAGCACATGCAAGAAAAATTTTGAACCACACATTATAAAAATAATTAAATTCGTTTAAAAACTCTATTAATGTCATATTTCACAGCGCGTGCTCACTCCCGCTCTCTCTCGTACAATCGCCAAATTAATTTTATTGCTTAAAAAATCAACTCGTACTTCGTGCGGTTTACTTATTTTCAATTTGTGCAAGTATTTATTCTCACGTGTGTGGGTGTGTGTGCGTATAATTTTTGCGCATTTAAAAATAACTCGAAAAAAGTAAAATATACATAAATAAAATAGCAAAAAAAAAATAACGATTATTATTATTTAAAGTCAGGAAGAAAAAGTGTGTTCGCAACAAAATTTTTGAAAACCTGATCGTGTCAATTCTTTGAAAATATATGTCAGAATATAAAAACGCAACAGCTGAGAAACATTCAAGTAACGGTTTAAAAATATAAAGCAATCGAAAGCGAAGGCAAATAGCAACACCAGCAACAACAACAACCGGCAACACGGCCAAGCAAAATTGTTATCTTATGGATTGCTGGACGGGTAACGCCCGACTGGCGAGTGTTTTAGTTTAAGGTGAGTAATGCAAAACGTTTTAAATAATTACATTTTTTTGGTTGTGTTTTTTTTAATTTTTAAAAACAGGCATTGCTCTTAAATCGCTTCCGCTTTTCAAACCAGCTACTGATGTTTTGCAACATTTTGGCAGTCAACAGCTTTTGCAAAACTATCGAAAAAAGTTTAAAAATTATAAATATGACTTGCAAAATGTGAAATATGTAAAACTGATGCACTGCCATCGGAATTGCAAACGGTTAGAAACACATTAAGGTGTTGAACCTAAAAAAGTTAATTTTTATTATCGAAAAAAACTTCGTTCTAATCGAAAGTGTTTTTGGAAGAAAAAAAAATTATACGTATAGATGTATTTAAAAAATAAAATAAAAAATACAACGAAGAAAATAACGAAACGTTTTAATACAATCCATCTCATAATCGCATCAGATATGTTTATAATTTTTTAATTTTTAATTATTTGTCCATTTATTGAACACAAGACGCCAAGTTTAAACACGGTTTAAATATATCAACAAACCCTCATATAATGTACACATTTTTTTCAATGAAGAAGGTTCCGCTCCATTTATTTTTCAGCAGGTTAGGAAAAAATGAATCTCATTCCTACTAGCTTCAATAAAGATCTTAACTGCTTAGCTTTCAGCCTAAGGGCACTCAGTAAATAAAAATATCTACTAAAAAGCTAAACGTGGCGATCAGTCATGTGACCTTGACAAAACACAATAATTAGATAACTCCCGAAAGCAATTTCTCCCCTGGTTTCACTCAGTGTTAAACCAATTATCGTTTCTTTTATGGCTGCAGGTGGTTTCCCCCCGCAAAGTGACGTTAAATGTGTGTAGTGTTGTAGAGAAGGCTCCCATGCGGCACACGGCGATTGTTCCTACTGTTGCCTGGTTGATTGGTTAAGCGTCTGATCATAGAAGCAGTAATGCAGAGGATTCCTTTCAGCGACAGATGTCGCCAATGCTTTAGAAGTCTCGAGCTTCACGTGAGATATACCTTGCCCCTGTGGTTCTCGCGCTCTATTTTCAGGAAGTGAATGCGTTGATGAATAGAAACAGAAAATTATCTAACCTAAAAAATTTAACGGTCTAACAAACCAAAAATAGTTAATTAAAGGTTAATATTGTTGCATATAGAGTGACCGCTGAGGTCGAGAGTGTAGCGGTAAAGTAAAGAAAAAGTTTTTTCTAATAGCGCTTGCTCCTCGGCAGGCAATGGCGAACCTTCCAAGGCATTTCTGCAATGGTAAAAGCTTTTTACTTATTAGGTCTGCCATTCAGAGTCGGCATATATTTAAGGTCGCGCATGGTAGAACATCGAGACACAAACATACCACAAATGTTAAGGGAAGCTCGTTCAAACACAGAACTATTCGGTGTAAGCGCAAAATTGTTTTTAATAATGTTGCGCATTTTTTTATGCATAAAATAAACTACATACTTGAGGTTAGTATATACATATATTTATCTTAAAGTTGAGCTTATAATAAAAAATTAAAAATTTTTAAATTTGATGCATCTTAATGTTCGCATACAAATGCTAAAAAAATATTTTTGAATGTACATATAAATTAAACATAAATATGTATTACTTTTTAATGACTCTACACACTTATTTACATACAATAAATTACCTTCGCACAATCGCGCACTCCTCCCCTCAGTGCACTGTCAATCACGCTATTGATTGTCAGTCTTCTCTAACGATATGCGGCTGCTTCCTTACGCCTCCCTCCCCGTGCTATAGTTTGTTATGCTTGTTTTTGTGTTTGTTTTTGTAGTGTGTGTCGGCATTGTCTTTTAATTTGAAAGATGCCAATTCGCAGATACTACACAATGATTGCGTTGGCTAATTTTGAAAACTGCAATTACCACACACACACCCCAGAGCAAAAGCGAACATGAATCTAAGCGTGTTTGCGTGCAACGTCTAACACATATAAGTAGATACATACATATGTATGTATAGGCAGATGTGTGAGTATGTTCATACATACATACATACATATGTATACACATGTGTCTAGATTTCTACGAGGCACTGTTCGTTTGGATTGTGTTAATTAAAATTGATTTTCTAAATTGTGAGACGAGAAGCAGCAGAGAAAATCTCGTTGCAAAAACACTGTAAAATATATGTAGCTGCACTTCGCTTGAAAGTGTATTTTTCCTAACCATAGATATGTATATGCATTGTAAATTTTATCTTAACCCTGAGGGCAACGCAATTCTCCTTTGTTAAAAAGCCACTCATTTGGGTGTTAATTCAAATGAGATTTGCTTGCGACAGATATCACTCTATTTCCAATTAATTAAATATAGTAAGTAAGCTCAGCATAAGTATGGGTGGCATATGCTTGCCCGATCATTTGCAAAGGCCAGGGCCGTCCGCAAAACTCAGCCCACGGGGCCGTTCTGCCAAAGACTATATACATAGTATGTATGTGTTATTGATGTACTTACTTTGAATAGAAAGCTCTTCAAGGCTTCAAAATAGAGGACATTGCGATACATTGGGCTTATCGAAATCTAAGAGAATGCGTAATTTTGAGTAAATTTCTTTAAGTAAATACCTATCTACATACATATATAGCAAATCCATGCGGTGTAGGTTGCAATATGTTTGCAAATAAACAGTTAAAAAATAAAAAAAATTTTAATAAAACAAATTTTCTTGAACTAAATTTAATCTAAATTAAGTAAATTTGATTTTTAACTTATTTTTTGGATTTATCTTTCGTTTAATTATTTTTCATCACGTATTCCTCTGTATTCATTAAACATTTTTTTCAAGTTTTTTTCATAACGATTTTATACATCTAAAATATCAACAATTCTTTCGGGGATTATTAATTTACTATGCAATGATGTTAAACCAAATGTTTTACTTTTTAATTATTATTTAATCAATTTGCATTATTTTATTTATATACATAGAATTCTCAGAAAAATAAAAATCCGATA
Organism: Philophylla caesio; assembly: GCA_963971545.1. NCBI lineage: Eukaryota > Metazoa > Arthropoda > Insecta > Diptera > Tephritidae > Philophylla > Philophylla caesio. The sequence continues at coordinate 49,077,232 of OZ020607.1, forward strand.
TAAGGCTCATAAGTTTAGTCTTAACATATAGTTTAATAAACTTTTTTTATAGAATTAATCTTTTTTTAAAACGTTTACGTTTTTAATTTTCATATGACGCAAACCGCGATGTTTTTATTTGGTAATAAAAGTAAACAAGCTTGGAAAAAATTATCAAAATCAGCCGTAATTGCGCCGACCGTTCATTTACAGCAGTATTTGTTACACTATTTTTGTTGCTGAAATAGAAAGCAAAATTTTCCAATCGCTCAGGCAATTTTACCTACTTATTAAAGTTAGATAAATGGAGGACGAGGCTGCAATTCGACGAGAGCGGCAATTTTGCTATACACTTAGCTAGCAGCTTGTCGAGTGATAAAGAATGCATATTTTCCATTCTCTCTATATTTCATCCAAATAAACGCAACCTCAGTATGGAGAACGCTGCACAACATCTCTAAGACAAAGTTTTATTACAGTGAATTAAATCTCGTTCTAGTAGAGTAATTAATATCTTACTTATACTAGAAGTATAAAAATAATTAAACTACTCCCAATTAAGCACAATCCAAAAATAAAACTACTCTGGATATCTGGATATTTGAATATTACTGGCAACGAGCTAGCAGACCAAACTGCTAAGGAAGCAACACGCCGCCCGCTCATATGTACTAAAAACTTCAACGTTAAAGACATTAATATTTAACATTTTTAAAACACGAACTCCAAACGGAGCATGAAAAACTGTTACCGAATTCCAGTAATTGGTACCAGCAACTTTACAAAAAACAACACATAAACTGCAATTACCTCAAATATATTCCCCAAAATTCACTTACAAGACTAGACCAAATTAAAATAGTAAGGCTTCGACTAGGACACACAAAAATTACAAAACTTTACCACATAGACACAAACTCCTCTTCATCTTGTCCTGCCTGTCAAATTCATACTCCAACCTCCATAGAACACATCCTCAACTCCTGCCATTCCATGACAACACTGAGAAGACAAATTTTCCACAGTGACAACCCCACTCAACTCTATTCCAACCCCAGCCTAGAAAACATGAACAAAATTATCCTATTCCTCAAATTATCTAACCTTTGCCACCACATATGTTTAAGAGTAAGATCAACGAGCACACTATGAACACAACTGGAAAAACCACACATGAATATCGAGAGAATTATTATAACGCACACACATACATACTAGCACTCTCCTAAACTTGTATAACATATATGTAATTTACCCTAAGAATTAATTTAAACTTAAAAATATAAGTACGTAGCTTAAGGCCTCTGCAGTCAGATATATCCCTTCTGTTAGTTTAAGTCAAAGATAATATGATACGAAACTCTTTGTTTCGAGAGAGCGCTGTCAAAAGGCGCATTTTTTATAACATTTTCCAAAAGAGCCACTCTGTAGAAATAGTATCTGGGGATTTTTATTTCATTTTTTGGAGATTTTGCAGTTTCTTCGCCACCGTTGAGGTTTGCTAACAGAATGAATGAAAATGCAATAAAAATAAGAGTAAATAAGAGATGTTATTTACCTTAATGCCAGAAGATAATATTTATAAAATCAAAACAATGAAAACAATTAAAATATCGCAGAAATTCATATTTTGAAAAAACTGCATTTATATATGCATTAAACATAAATTTAAGATATAGCGTGTTTTCTTATAAACATACATGTTTATTCATGTATATTAAAATGCAATAGTTACCCAGTTCGCTTTGAAAAAATAGTTTTAGTATATATTTTTAAAATAAAATACAATATTTGTATGTAAATCAAACTTATATATTAAATTAAACTCTTCATTTAGAGATTTCAAAGCACATTCTATAAAAAAATAACATTTACTCACTTTTTAAATCCAAATCAAAATAATAGCTTTTTCCACGCCTTTGTTCTGGCAGCCCACCATTTTGCGTTTCAGCTGTTCAGCAGCCAATGATTCGGCTTTGTTGCCAGCCCAAAACGGGCTCTCTCAGCAAACAAAAGAGAGAAGTTTCGTATCATATTATCTTTGGTTTAAGTTTTACAAACTTTTCTAACAGCTATAAAATAAAAAAAAATTTAACTAAAATAGGAAAAATCGGAAAAAATAACTAAAACAGGTATGTTCTCTTTTTTTCCTGTGTGGTTTTTGCGGAAATCTCTCAGATCTTTTGCCCGAGTTGGTATTGCAACAGAGATTCTCATGTTTGGCCGAGCTTCTCCTACCATTTGTGGTGTGCGTCTTTATACTCTAACACAAATGGACGGACCTACAGTTTTGTTCCGATTTCGAACGGCAAATGTATTTAATGAGAAGCTTTTCCATGGCAGAAATACCCTCGGAGGTTTGTCATTGCCTGTCAAGTGACCGCTATTAGAAAAAACTTTTTTTATGATTTAGATTTTGCTTACCCTGACTGAGATTCGAACCTCGAACTCACCGGCATATCGAGTTATAGCACGCACCGCTACCAACTCGACCATAGCGACCACAGGGGTTCTCATACATGTATCTTATTCAGAAGTTCCCTGATCTATCCGACCGTTAAATAAGTTGGTAAACGTAAAATTGTTTAATTATAATAACATGAAAAATAAATAGATAAAAAACGCATTAATTTTTCGTTTTCAAACAATTCAAACTTAAGCTGTTTGTTCGCTAACATTTAGCTTAAAAATTTATATTTTCTAAAAAACGATTGCTTTACAAGTTAAGAGCAAAGTTATACAAAAATAACAAAAACAAACTATACCACGACACTTCAACACAATTGACCGTCCAATGGTGCAAACAGTCAACGACGTAAGCGTACGTTACGTGTCAGCTAAATCGATCAAACTTATGAGGAGGAGGATAAATGCAAACTCACCATAGAGTACGTGTGAGAAATTTAGATTATTGCCGCGAAGCCGAGTTAGCTGAGTGCTCTCTCACCATACTGCGTTACCAACAGTGCATTTAAAAATCATTTTCAAAAGAAATAAACAAAAAATTAAAATGAATGGCAACATTGTGTTGATGCAAGTAAATGTATGTATGTATGTACATATGCGGTCACACGTTTTGCTCAACTTTGTGTATCTCACGTCAAACAGACACGGCACACGTACACGTCGCTTACTATGGGCACTATAACAAAGTGATCAGCTGCTTTCAGGCGAGCAAATTGAAAACGAGCGTTTCGCAGTTTTGCAGCGCGGCAAAGAATTGGCAAATGTTGGGAACACGCGTACGCATACCAACGCGTTAAAACATATTAACACACAAATGCCAGTACGAATACATACATATGTACATATGAACAAAAAAAAAACGTTTGCGTGTATGTATGTAGAGATAGACTTGTACTTATCTGCACTCGCATTCGCATTCGCACTCGCACTCGCTTCCCGTGTATGATCGTAATGCTAAGCGAATTTAAAACAAAAACAATATTAGAAACCATGCAATATGCGGGCGGGCGAACAGCAACAACAACAATAACAACAATCGGCAGGAAAAAAAATGTAAATAAAAATTTCATAAAAGCTCGGGCGTTCGCCATCGGAAGCGGAATGCGCGGGTGTGAGTGCAAAAAAAAAATACGAATTCGCAACGAAAGCACAATAATAAGAGCCTATACAACAACTACAACAACAAATTTCTGTTTGATTCAAGGCCAAGGCCAATGCGAACACAACAAACCGACAAGCATTTGCGGCCCAGCAGCGACGCAGATCGCGAATTTCAGATCGCAATCATACATACATACATACATGCATACACCTCGATCATAACGCGATGCAACGATGTACACACACACACACTGACTAACCAAAATAGCTGCGTATGTGCCTTTGCATATGTTTGTATTATGTGTGTAAAGGCAAAACAAAAAAGAAAAACTTCCAAATGGGGCGCAAAAAATTCAGAATGAATCGAATCGCAGATGCGGATGTGAAACGCAGCAGTCACATCGAATGGCACCGCACCGCACCGCACCGCATCGCATCGCATCACCACCCACCGCTGCCGCTACATTATTGCGCGCTGTGTTGGCTGTTTGGCGCACGCTGTGCCTGGCTGTTGTTGCTTTTGTTGTAGCTCGCTGCTGCTTTAGATGAACATCAGAAACAGCAACTGGCTGTTTACTCAACAGCGGTTGCAGCAACTACAGTAACAATTTATGTATGTTTGTATGCACTGGTATGTAGTAGCCGCAGCTGTTATGCACGGAAAATCGCAGAGAATCGCAAAGAGCATGACAAGAACACTTATGTACATATATACATATAAACATACAAACATGTAACAACAACATATCATCGCTCGCAGTCAAGTCGTGCTTTTAATAATTGTTGTAGTGTGCTGTTGTTTTCTGTTGCCGTTTGATGCCATGCATAGTTACGCGTTGTTGATCGCTGATTGTTGTCGATCGTGAGATTCACTCAGTTGTCTGAAAGCTGTTTGGAAAAGTGAATGCAATAAGCGAGCGCAGCAGCTGTAGTCGCTTACATTTTCTATGTACAGTGGTCGTCCAATATAACGAATCTTATGTTGTACGCGTAATTCGTAAAATCGAAAAATTCGTTAAATAGAGTCAATATTTTTACCTAAATATAATACCACCAGCTTTCAAATAAAAAACTATATACATACATTCAGTAAAAAGAAAAGAAAATATATTGCCTTTATTTCAACGACAACAAAATTCGAACATTCTATTCGCGTCTACTTTTTAACGATTTCCAAGCTTTTCTGTACTGCGATTTCTTGCAAATAACTTAGCGCCAAAACTTTTGAAAGCTCAACATTGTTTAATACTGGCCAGATGACACATTTCTCTAAACAATCTATTGCTTCCTCATGTTTAACTTCATTTTCAGCATCGCGAGATATTATCCGTTTCAGCGGCAATAAGTTTACTCAAAAGGCTATTTCTGTAACGAAGTTTTACAAGCCTAATAGCGTTCTGATCCATCGGTTCAATCAGTGGCGTTACATTAGGTGGCATACACATTGTCCATATCATTCCGTCATCTGTAGCCTTAACTAGTTCGTTTTCAGGTGGGTGGCTTGGAGCATTATCCAAGATAAGCAGCGCGTTCTTTGGAAGGTTATGTTTCTTCATTCAATAACCTTTAAAAAAGAGTTAATGCATATCACCAACTAAAGATTTCTTTATTTTTAAGTCTACCTGTAGGACAAAATAATAGAAAAACCATTTGTCAAAGATGAAAGTATTCATCCAAGCAGACTTCGAGCTCATATAGGTTACTCGTAGCAATTTCCTTTTGGTCTTGGGTTTCCGGATTTTCCAATGACTAAAAGTGGTAATTTCTTGTTTTCCGATGCGTTGGCGCATGCTAAAAATGTTAACATTTCTTTGGTGTTCTTTATTCCTGGTGCAGACGTTTCTTCTTTCTCTGCATTGAAAACATCATCGTAGGAGAGATTTTTTTTTTTATTACGTCCTCTAGGTTCTTTATAAATGGCTTCACGCTATCTGCATTAGATGACAACTTCTCACCACTTTCTTTAAGAAGTCGTATTCCGTTTCTTAAATTTAGTCATCCAACCATCAAAAATGTTTCCTCTTGTAAAACTTATAATGAAACTGTTTCGCCATTGTCTTTTAAACGACACCACTAATAGGAATATGGTTTCGACGTTGAGCCATAAACCATTTGTAGAGAGAATTTCGCTTTCTTTTAAGGACTTACGTACTGATTTCGTTTGATGCATTTTTTTAACGTATTTCTCGATTTTAAATTTAAGTTTTTTTATAGTACAAGCGACGACTTCGAACTCCATATCTTAGCTGAAAGACCCTTGGTGGAATCGTCCAAAAATTTCAGTTTAATTTCCAGTGATAAACGCTTTCGATTTGCCATTGCACTTTCTTAACCAAATGAAATAGAACCGACCGCACGAAAAAATACTTTGAACTGGCGTTAAATTCAATGTCAATGTTCACTAGAACAAACTAAAAACATACATATGTATATATGTAAATATTTTCTGCAGATGCTTAATACCAGTTAAGCTACCATTGGTTTAAGGAAACTTGCTTTTGCAAAGAACGCGAAATTTAAGATAAAAAAACAACATTCGTAAATTCGAACAAAAAAAAATCGTTTGCATTCGTAATATAGAAACATCAATGAGAAAATATTGAGGATCGTTAAACCGAAAATTCGTTATACTGAAAGTTTGTTATACTGGACGACCACTGCACTTACAGTAGGTATTCTATGATCCAAACGACAGAAAACTGAGCAATTTCCAAATGATCGAATCGTGCGGAATATCAAAGTTTCCAAAACAATAAAAAAATAATGCACATGTATATTTTATTTATAATTAAATCACAAGATGTTGTTGAAGCGGGTATAAGATCCTGGAAGTTTAGTCCTGAAGCCCTATTTCCAGACCATTCTCCATAAGATTGTAAACGTGACTACATCTTGGTCGAGAATTTTTAAATTGTACTTAATTCATTGCTTATTAGTCCCAAAATTAATTCGAAATAGTCTCTCTCCATGAATAGCGCTAAAAAAAATAACGACATGATGCGAAACTAGTTCTGAGATGTTCCCGTATTAGTGTCAAAGTTTACAAGAACGTGTTCCAAAATTGTGCCCGGTATCACTAGAATTTGTCCAAAAACGGTGCCTAGGAACTCGAAAAGCAGTTCTGAAAAAGTGTGCTAACCACTGTCGAAACGAACACACAGATTTTAAACTAGCATCAAATGCTCAGAGAGAGTCCCGAAATAGCTGTGATCTAGTTCCAAACAGGTCCGTAAGTGATCACAAACTAATCCCGAAACGGCCTTAACCTGGTCCAGAACTTGTCCGAACTGATCCTGAAAAATATAAAGTAATCCAGAAAAAAGTATTCATTTGTACACACAAATATAAATTCTACTGGGTTTACCCAACTTTAATCCATTCCACACAGTCTGGTTTAAAGTTTTTGCCCAGAATAAGCTATTTTACAAACTGTTATAAAGTTCCCAAAATTTTTTAATGTCTCAAATACAAAGGAAGCGCTTGATAACTGGATTAAGCTAAATTTATTGCATACCGAAAGCTAAGATGTTCGCATATCAAAAATACTATGCACTACAAGAATTTTTAAAAACCAATGGAAATGGTGTTTGAATTCTCAAAATCGACACGAATTGATATTGCAAGATATATTGCGCAACATTACGCAGGCCACGACACTGCATAAGAACGAAAATGAGTGCCATATTAATAAGAAAAAATAAAATAAAAAAAAAACAAACGCGTCCACTTCACAAATTCTTAACGCGCGTGAAATGTTTTTTTTTTGCATTTTCATACACGCTCGCTGCCAACGCTTCCTATTCGTTTATAGCGTGAACTCGATCTTGCCTACCTTGTTTTTATTGTTGTTGCTCACTTCGCCCACCTTATTTATTTGTATTCTCTGCGAGTATGTGTAGCCGCAAATTGACTGTTTGTTTAGGTCGTGAAGGTTGAAAATTGCTTGCAATTTTTTTTTAGAATTCATTTTTTTTCTTGCTTTAGCATTATTGCCACTGTTATTGCTTGTCCGGCTGTTGCTTTTGTTGGCACAAATATTAATTGCAGCAAACCAGAAGTTATGCAATCACAAAGCAAACGATTTATTGGTTTGCCTGCGCTGTCCGGTGACTTGGTTGGTGGCTTGCCACGGCAGGCGTTTGCTTTGGTTAAACGCTCCACTCAAACGACGTCTAACTTGCTGGCATGCCGAGTGGCTGAAAGGCAGTCCACGACTGATTTACTTATAAGCTTTTGTGCCTGGTGCGGGGCGGAAAGTAGAAGTTGTTATATAAAAATTATTTAATTCTTTAATCCGAATAACTTTAGGAAGTGTAGAAGAAAGTAGACTTATTATTGCCCTACTGAGTTGACAATGTGCACTTGAATAGAAAAAAACGAAATGGTTTCGAAATGATTAGTTGTTTTAAAGGTTAACACGCAACTCACAAGCTTAATTTGCTTGAGTTTGAATCGCTAAGTTCGTCAACTTGCCAAGTTCCCAGCGATTCACACTTTTTGCTACTTGAAAATTATTTTATACACACACGAACAGACACTGTGCACAGCATCGCTGTCATCATCATCATTGTGCAATTGCAACGCCCAATTTCCATGCAACGTCATTGCGTCCAATGCCATCATTGTGTGGCGCAACAATTGGCAATCGCCAACAATAAAAATAAAGAAAAGAAAACATACAACAACACTTGCCGTTACTTCCGTCATTTGCACGTAAATGCAAGTAAATGCAACATAATTAACGCCTAATTGAGCAGCACTAGCTAGCATTTATTTTTTGTATGTGCTGCAGCAGCAACATTGTTCGCGCTGCATTTAAAATTATAGTGGTTACGTATACGTAACGGTGCACGGCCATACGAAGCAAATGCCAATGGTCTGCAAGGCATGAGTAAGCGAAAGGGCGCGTGCAGGAATATGAGTACAGTCAATCTCTTTTTAACGCGGTTCACTTGGACAGAACGCGTAAAAAAAAACCGCGTAAAAATAACTTCATTTTAGTACAAATTTATTTATTCGTTTCTATTTTAAGAAAAATACGCGCAAAACAAGAATTCCGCGTTAAAATTACCAAGTTTCCACACGAAATCCATATTTGGGGTAGTAAACTAATTTATTAAATACTTACATATTTGCTATGCTATGATACATATTAAAAACTCTCTGTTTTAGAGAATTTAAAAAAAAAAATCATATAATGATCACCTATAACTTAATTTATATAAAACGACGAATAAATGAATATTTAATTTCTTCAAATCATCTGTTGATAAGCGCAACGGTTTCTCTCTCTGCATGTCTTTATATTAAGTCCGGTTGTACTCCATAGCGTTTTTAAAATCCCGAAGAAATTTCGATAAACCTTCTTGGCGCTTGTTAAAAAATAAAACCGTGCAAAAAGAGCCAATATGGGATTATAGAAAACTTGGCGTTAAAAAAATCCTCATTAAACGGAACCGCGTTAAAAGGAGATCGACTGTATATGTGTTGTTAAAAGGCTAGCATTAGCGCGGTAATAGTAATAAAAATATAATTGTACATACATAGCTTGTTTTAGAGCAATGGTAATTAGAAAAAATAAGAGTAGCGATCATAAAAACTGAAACGTGAAAGGCGGAAAACGTGATAAATAGGCAAAATGCAAAATGCATACATACACAACAACGTATTAACATATACATACATGTAAAAGGTTGTATTTTGCTTGTTCTTTAATAGCAATGTCATATTGAATTTATATGTATTTTCAAATGTAGTGTCGTTTATGCTGGCTTTGAATATTTTTCGATTTCTATAGCTAGCTTTTTCAGTGATGGTGTGAATCAATTGTTATTAAAATTTTCTTAGATGATATTTAGGTAAGATTTATCAGCTTAAGTCCAGAATTTTTCGCTGAAAGCATTATCTCTAACATAATTTGATCTTTCATTCGACTTAAAAACAAAATCCCTTGTTTCCTTGGCGTTGCCTCTCTTTGGCAATTACAATCCTTCCTATTAGTTGTTTAGATAGAGAGCGCAAACATTTCAGTTTTATATGAAAAAAGCTTAAGAACTTTGTGGTTTATTAAGTAAGTTTTTGATTTGCACTGCTACATACATAACTAAGCTTGTAATAAATTTTATATTAAGAAATATTTCTATAATTTATTAGGATTTTAATTGTGTAATACGAGCTGATACTCGCGACTTAACCAGCGGTTGAAGGTCTATTAGTCTCAAACGAATTCTCAAATTTAAAAAATTAACACAAATTTTAATTTTAATTTAATGTTTTGCATATTTTTGAGTATATAATATCGACCACATAACTATCTTCTAATGGGCGAATTTCGGTATACATCGCACTGGAAATAATATATTTTTTTTATATCTCGTCTCCAGCGCCACCTATCGCAGAGATTTTGCGTAAAAGTATTTCTAAATGTATTTGCTTATACTTTTCTAAAATCATCAGAATTTGCATAGTTCCGGCGCCACCTCTTGTTTTCACATTTCATAAAAGTATTTCTCGTCGCACACCCAATGTTCAATTCTATCATAAGTACAAATGTACTGAATAATTACGCTACCTAGTGTAAACGTACCTGTAGCACGAGTCTAAGGAATAAACTAGCCATATTTGATTGATTTCCGTTTACTACAAAATGCAATATTCTTTTTATTTTATAAATATTTGAGGTTTTTTGCTCAAAGAATATTGAATATTTTCGAGATAAATATTAGTTCTTCAGCGCAGAAAGCCCGTATACCGATGACTTCGTATGTATGTACAAACTTTAAAATTATCTGCATTTCCAGTAACAGCGAAGGTTCAAAACTATTCTCGGTTGCGTAATTTTAAATTGTTAAAATTGCCACTTAAGATAATAATTTTTAGGTATTTATGGAATGATATGTTTTGCGGTGACGGTGAGATGAGGTAATAGGAAGTGAGGTGAGGTGTATTAAGTTCAGGTACGTCCGCTTAAATGTAATGAGTTAAGATGAGAGCTTAGGTATGGTGAAAAAAGGAAGAGCCAGCCTTATACAAACAAATTCTAACAAAATAGAAATTATACAAAAAAGTGTGATAAGTTTATGTGTAGTGGATTTGGGTGTGGTGAGTTCGGGTGTGGTGAGTTCAGGTGTGGTGAGTTTAGGTGGCTGGAGTTTAGGTATAGAAGCTTAAGATATTTGGTGTGGTGAGCATAGGTGTGGTGAGATTAGGTGTGATTAGTTTCGGTGCGATAGTAGGTATGTTAGAATAAAGGGTGATGAGTTTCAGTTTGGTGAGTTTAAATGTGGAAATTTTGGGTGTGCTAAGTTTAGACGAGATGCCATTATGTATCATTAACATGAGTGTGATTGTAGTGAGTTAAGTTGTGGTGAGTGTCATAATGGAGAGTAGAAGAAAAACTTGTTACCATTCCCAATCATTTCCGTGCACACCATTCGCACTCGGCACAATTCCGTCAGATTCGTAATGTTGATTTTTCAATTTCTAACCACTGCGCAAAAAGTTTTACTTCGAAAAAATATTTGTTATTTAAAGTCAGTCCGAACACGGCTGTTTTCATAAATATTCAGATATAAAATGCTTGTTTCTATGTGACTATAAATGCCACAAAATTATTGATTAATTATTGTTGCACTCAAGAGAAACAATTGCAATAACAAAGGTACAAAAAACGATAACACTTTACAATCAACATAACATTGCAATGCCGATAGCTTGCGTCGCTGCCGTCTCACTTGGCAATGTGAAAAGACGCTCTAAAAAACGCTTACGTCATTATGCAATTTATGCGCAGCATGACAAATCAATTTCATACTTCTCTTTACATACTTACAAATATATACATATGTACATACATTTGTATTTTGTTGTTACTTTGTTTGTGGCTATTGTGGCTGTGGTCGCTACTGAAGTTAACGTTAACTGCCTGAATCGAAGCGTTTGGCATACATACATACATACATACGTACTGTACGAGTACATACATACTTACATAAATACCGTTATCAGTGTTGTAAATTTGCGGCGAGACAAATGAACGAACTGAATAGTGTGAGGTGGCGACAACCAAAAGTCATTACAGCTAACGGACTGTTCGTTGGTGGAGGCAGCGGAAATGCTCTTAATGGAATCGCATAAAACGTTGGAGAAAATAATTGAGAAGGTTGACTGACGGCGTGAAGGCAATGAAGTGGAGTGGTTGGAGTGGTGTGTGTGTGAAATGTATGGATGTGTGTATGTAAATATGTTTTAGAGATGCCGCTTGTAGATCGATTAGTCGAAACCTTGAAAATCGTGTTTTTAATTGGGCTTTTTTACAAAATCATTTTCTCTGTTATTTTCGTCCTTTTTTTATCAACGAAAATGCAGATAATTTTTTTGTGCTATTTTTGTATGGGATTTTAGTGGTGAAGTGGCGTTATAACCCCCAAAATTATGAATCGCACTTGTGGTATCGTTTATTTTATATAAAACAATTTACCATAACCTACATACAGTTTTAACTTTTTACCTAAAACTTTAAGAAATTTTCTATCTTTCATTGATTTTTCAAAGTTTTTTTTTTGATATTTGTTCTCGCAATTTTTTTCAAATAATGCAAATATTTATAAATCAAAACTTTTTATATGAAATGTATGCTCTATGAAAAAAAAAAAAACATTTAGAGGCTTTCAAAATTTTATGAAAATGTTTATAGAAGTAAATTTAATAAATTTCATAAAAAAAATTTCCGAAATTGCAAAAAAAAATTTAAATCAACATGTGGTAAATTTCTTCATTACTGTACTCGTATGTATGGAAGTGGCGATGTTCGATAGACTGAGAGCGAAAAGCGTGTTCCCGACGTTTGCCATCAGTTCCCACAGATGGTGAAGTATAACCGAATCATCTAACTCTCTAACGGTTTTTTTTTTAATTTTAGCTGAATACCAAAGCATTCACCGCCAGCTATTCATTCTAAAGCAATTTCATTACTTCTCATTCTTAACTGTAGTTTTCTTTGCTCTGTGCGTTTTTAGTTTTCTTCTTCTTCTTTTTTATTAATAATTTAATTCACCTTTTTTGCGTAAACTCTCTTTCCTTCGCATTCATAGTTAATGAAATTTCCATTGGCGTCGTTTAGCATGAGAAAGGCATTGAAGTGCTTTGCTGTGTTGTAATTACTAACTGTGCGACAATGGCTATTACAAAAACAACACAATCAATTAATCAATATTATTTGCTTTCGTCTACGCAGAATGAAGGAACTAACGTCAATTATTTGTTATATATATTTATGTATGTAACTATGTAGTATACTCGTATAAGAATGGGGCATGTTTTAAGTTTTTGCTTTGCATTTACGTTTTTTGGATATGAAACTTCTTTTATTAGACTTTGGTTGGAACTTTCACCAGTTAGTTATTAAATGTGTTGACATGTAAATTGGATACGCCTATAAAGTGGAAACTTATGCCGCAAATAAGTTATAACTGTTGGCATTTTTCGTGCAGCTTAAGGGGAAGGTTTTTCAAGTCTATTTTTCTATTTCCTCTAAAATGGGATTTAGCGATTTTTCAGATAATTGTCAAGCACTCTGTAATGCACTGTAATGACCGCACACACTTTACTACCAAGCGAATATGAAAGTACGAGTAATCTCTTCCATTTTGTTTACAATACATCGCCATTCGGAGTCGGTACAAAAGTGTAGGGGCGCCTTCCCTTGTGGTATAAAACATAAAAACGGCTCAGGGCAAATGGTATATTAGAATCTCGGCCAAACACTGAGCTAGATTTCAAATATCTAAGTTTTGTGAACATTTTTGGATAGGCGTTTTTAGAGTCTATAAAATTTAAGAATGATACATAAAGTGAAGGGATCAAATAAGGTTACGAAGAAATAAAACGCATATAATTTAATGCTATGGCCAAGAATTTAGCTTTATTATAAAGATAAGGGTTTGCCAATATATTTTAAAAGAAACTAAGTATAAATCAAGTACTTAATTGGCTCGATAACCGCCTATGCGATTTTTGGCCAAGTAACAGCTGTCAAAAAGACCACATCCGAAAAAAGTATTGCCTCATTGTAAACCCGACGTCTAAAAAAAACACCCTTTACAAAAAAGCTCGATCAAAACTATAAATATATCGATCACGTGATTTTGAGAATGAGAATACAAACTTCGGTAGTGCTTTCTCAAGAACGAATTTGAATAATAATTAACTGTCGAGAACATTCTCAGCGAGAATTCTATAAAAACAAAACCCTGGGCAATATTTTCTAAATGACAAAATTCGTACAATGTGTTCGCGAACACTAAAAAAAAACGAGTTGGCAAAAACCAAAAACAGAACCAACGCCTAAGGTACCTGTTCTCAAAGAACACATTGCGAACAGTTTTTTCAGAATAAAAAAAGAATAAATCTTCTTTAAAATGTTCGTAAAGAATGATAGCGAGAATAAAATTTTACTCAAAACACTGCATTAGTTTGATATGTTTTAATATTAACCTAATCTCTTTTTGAACATATTCACGATCACTGATTGCATTTATGTTATGAGGTTTAAAGTATTGCATTTTTTTTCATCTCCAAGTTGCATTATTTTGTTATTGATCCTGCTGAGTGATGAATTAGGGTGAACGTATCTTTAAATTATGTATAACATGACAATTGTAACTTGTAGCCCTTGGTTCACCAGTTCAGAACTATATTTGGGTAAAAAATAGAAAACTTTATCCTCACCAAACTTTTCCATTAAGGAATCAAACTTTGTCAAGTTTGGTTTGAAGAAAAATTCCTTTCGACGTTGTGTAATATTCATAGTCGTTTTCTACTAAATTATGACTGAAACGCACGAATAGACTAGTTTCTGGGGCGTATACGCAACTGTGCCGCAATTTGTTTCATATGTTTTTGTAACATTTTACTTACATTCTAAAGTTCAAAATTCTCAAGATGACCTTCTTACAAATCATTTACCCAATCACTTATTGAGATGCCTTTTCATTCTTAACTTGGGAATGTTTCCGAGAGTTTTATTCAATAATTGTGCAAATGTTTGGTACTTTCTCGGAAACGTTCTTGAAATTACATTTCCAGTCTTATGTAGCACTTAGCCAAAACCCATACGTTTGCAATTCCTTCAACACAAAATAAGATATGAAAAAAAAAAAATTCTCAAAAATTTTTAGTAATTTAAATTGTGTACTTTGTTTAAGTGATTTTGAATGGGCTATAAAACTGCGTACTCAAAAATGTTTAAAACTTTCTGATTAAAGTTTAGAAATTTTGTCTATTTCATTCATATTAAAACAAAGTTTAAAGCATAGCTTGGCTTTTTGAAATGTTACAACTCAAGCCCTACGAAACTTGTGTAGTCATTGAGTGGATTTAAGACTTTTATTAAAGTAAATATCGCTTATTTACTTCAACAGTATCATAATCCAAAATGATGAAAAACAAACTTAGTTTGCAGAAATGACCATTATCTATTATTTTATGTTGTGTATATGTAAATTCAAAACTTGAAATCCGTTTATCTCGATTGTTAGTTTTTTTTTTAGTTATAATACTAGCGAAGCAAATGTGCGAATTAATTAAAACCTGGTGAAAATAAATTGCTCACTTTTTAGTTTTTAACATCTTCAAAGATGAATAGAGAAAAAGCATATTTTAACGATTTTTCATGCATAAAAGTGTAATATGTCGCTGCCTCGAGCTTTATCTCGTTGATCAGGATTTGTTTACCAATAAAAAGTGGACCTGTTAGAATTGGACATTTGTTGCTATCGAAAGTGTTGGCTTGCTAAAGAAATGGTTTAGAAATAGACGCTCTAAAATAATAAGATAGCCACTTTTCTGAAAATAACTTAATTTTGAAAGAACAGGGCCGGTTGTCGCGTGGACCGGTGCTTTGTCAGTGTTAAAAATGACAGTTGAAACCCTTGAAAAGGGAATGTCATAAATGAGGGATAAATGCCGGTAGTAATTGGGTACTATCTAAGAGCTAATCAAGGGTGAGTCCGAATTACTGCAGGTATGTTATATTCAATCGGAGTATAGAATTATCAATAACTCATTTCAAATTAGTTGTATTCGCCATGTAATGGCTCGTCACTTGCTGGGCAATAATTTTCCATTTTTTTCGTAATCACAAAAGGGTTTATATCTAATGCACTTTTAAGTGCATTTTCTTGCTATCAACAAGCGGATGGAGAAATAACATTTGCAAGCACATACATACATACATATACTCGTATGTACGTATAAGTATTGCGTAAATGCACAAATGCGCTTTGGAGACGGTCGACCGTACAACACGGCGTATGAATATAAGTACATATGAAAACGCATTTGCGCGTGCACAACAACAATCCGAAACGAAAAAATGTAACAGCAAAGTAGGCGAGAAAACAAGCGAATGTACAAAATAGTAACAACAAAAGAGATCCATATGTACATAGCTGCTTGCGAATAACGCGATAGCGTAACAATATACGAGTACTCGCTCCACACCGAAAACGCGCTTCAAGGTTGTCGATGACAAATAAATTACAAAAGCGCAACAACATGAATGCATTGCCATTGTATGTATGCATGTTTTTTTTTCTTTTCTTTTCACATATTTGAATGCGTTAATATGCGATCACATGACTTTTTTTTTTTTTTTTATTCGGTTACGACCAGGGAGGAGGAATCTTCATAGATACGAGCAGCCCGTGCTGCCCGCATGCCCGATTTGCCTCCTGGCACCTACGGACTAAACCCAACCTCCTTCGTACGCTGGGCCTGTGGCACCCCTGCGGGACTATCAATTCCGATATTACTTCGCAGGGCAGGCACTGGACGCGATCACATGACTACATGCGTGCATATGTGTGTATGTGTAGGGAGGCAATGCCGTGCACCTTACTTGCATTTAGCAATCCATCAGTGCGAAATGCACTATTAAATACATACATACACACACATCTGTATGTATGTAGCTGTAAAAGTGGCGGCGGTGGACTTGAGGTAGCGCTTGTGGGAGCTGCTTTCTTTTTACGCTCTTCGCGCAGAGAATTAGTCAAGGGTACAATGCCGAAGGGGTCTGTTCTATTGCACTACATGTGCGTGAGTAATTTTGCATGCGTGTGTAAGTAAAGAAGTGATTAATAAAAAGCGCAACAAAGCAAGCAAAAAAAGCCAAAGCAAAAAACTAAATAAAAGCAAGCGGTGGTTAAGAGAATGAATGCTCGCTTGAAACAAAAACAAAAAAACCACAACAAAAACGATAACACTTTAGCGCACACACACGAATTTCAACGATAAGAAAAACACTCAAAACGTCAGCGATAACGTCAAAGCTATGCACGCAAATGCACTATCAGTTAATAAACACTGAGCGGTGAAGGGTGGGTCAAATGAGAGATGAGAAAAAGGGTGTGTGCGTGTGCTTGTTAGAGAGCAAACACAATTGTATGCACAACTGACTGTTTTATATTTCGTGCGTATTTTTTGCGTGTATGCCTTAGTATAAACCACCTTTACTTATCCCTTAAATTCAGTTTCCATATATATGTTATTCTCTTCACCTCACATTCTCACTCACACACTCAAAATAAATGCACTCATTCATCGCGTTGTGTG
Organism: Philophylla caesio; assembly: GCA_963971545.1. Classification (NCBI taxonomy): domain Eukaryota; kingdom Metazoa; phylum Arthropoda; class Insecta; order Diptera; family Tephritidae; genus Philophylla; species Philophylla caesio. Next base: position 49,094,392 of record OZ020607.1, read on the forward strand.
CATTTTTGATGCAACCATCAGTCGAAAAATGCACCGGCGAAATGCATTGAGCGCACAAAGAGAGAGTTCAATTTGCAATTGCATTTAAGAGTTCTTCAACTAAAATGCAGAGAATTAATGTGTGCATGTGAAGAGAAAGTTTATGTGTTGCGCGACTATGAAACATTTAAAATTTAAAGAGCAACGCTGCAACCGCATGGCATAAATTTTTGTTTGTTGAGGAAAATGTGCCGGAGGAGTTGAGACGCAATGAATGTCATGCGAGCACATAAAGCACACATAGAGCCGTGCTCCTAGTTTTACATTTCAATTCCACAATGTGATTTTAAAAATTTCCTTTGAAAGTGAATTAGTGTGCTCCCGATTTCACAAATTTCTTCGCATATCAAGTCCACCCTGTCACACACATTGGTTATCGTTGTGGAAATTCACTTAGACTATGAATAACTAATACAGAAATGTCATAAATGGCTTCTACAAACATCAAAGAATATTTTAAAAATTATTCCAATCTAAAATAATTAAACATTCACACACTTTTTGTCATTTACTTTTAATTCCACATACAACCAAGCATTCGGATTCAATTCACAAAAATGTATGTGAATGTGAAATTGGGAGCACCAAACATGTGATTTCAAACCGAATCCACAGGGAAATTTGTGAATGTGAAACTGGGAGCGCACGGCTGATAGATTTTCATATATACACATAAATATTCACTGCATAATGAAGAACATTTACCGTATTTTATTATGAATACGCTTAATTGTTGTTTTAGCTTTCTCGCAGTTTGTTTAGTCAAGTTTGGTATGGCATTGTCGCGTAAATAATTAAACGTGCAACAACTGCGTTGACTATAGAGAAAATAAATAAAAGCATGTTAATAAAGTTCATTCGTACTTAGATATACAAACTTATGAATTAACATTCATACATGCCGAATGGGTAAAATATTAAAAACAAAAATGTATGACCGTCATTCAGTTAAAGGTCTCTTCTTGTGGCTGTGAAATAATTCCAGTAATATCTGCGCGGAAGTTTCAGCCATCATTAGAAATATACGAGTATGTACTTATTACGAGTATTATAGTAGAAAGGGTTCAAAGATACATTTAAACAAGGCGTTCGTCGCCTGCTCTTATAGAAATCAAATAAAATTAATGAAGTCCAAAACACGAAAAAAAAATCAACAATGTGTAAGATTTAATCGACAACTAAGTATCGAAAGAACAATTCTTTAAACTTGCAAGTTTTTGTCAAAGCTCTATAAACCAACAGATAACTTTTAAACCAGCTGATTTTTTGTTAACTTAACCAAATACATAGTTCTGATTAAATAATAAAAATATTATTTCAGTGAAGAACAGCGCAAAAAAGCGAACTCAAAACAGACACCAGCTTGAGCACAAGCCGACTCCCAGACACATCATGGGACAATTATTTACGTCGCCTTACAGACGAGTTTCTGATCTTAATCAAATTAAAACCACACTTATATCCTTTGAAAAATTATTTCTTCCACTTTTCCAAGTAGCGTCGGGAATGTGGACATTTGCACTTGGCCATCTTTAATTTTTTTTATTACGATTTTGTGGCCACCACTCAAAGACAGTAACTTCTCAAGTTCAATGCAAATCTTTTTTAAAACCTTTTATTTTTTGTAGGTGTTAAACGATTTAAAGTAACATCTCGAGCAGAAAGGTGAAGGAATGGCAAAAAAGCAATTTTAAGGAGATTGAAAATGTCGAGATAAACGAAAAAAGAAAAAGGGCAGCCATTAAGTTTGTGAATTAGAGTGTCAGGAATAGATGAAATAGAAAAAAAAATTTAAATAAAACTCTTCAGTATTTCGTGTAGTTGACATTTCAAAATACCAGGGTAAATAATAGAAGAAGAAATGAGTTTCAACTTCGGCCCTTGAGTAATATTTCGCAAAATCTCTAATACGCTTATCTCTATTTTTATATCCAAAGATGAAGAAATCGACATGCTTAATATTTGTTCAATTTTGCTCACTTTTGCATATTTTTCTTTAATTAATAGAATTATAAAATTCTTACCGTTCGATTCAAATTTGTATAAAAAGTTTATCTTCCTTGTTTTTTATTGCTAATTTAACTGCTTACTTAGTTGTGATTTTATGTTAGCACCCAAGCGAGGTTTATAAGTATGTTTATATGTACATATACATACATACATATGTCATATGTATATGTACAACACGAATATAGAGATATGTATACCTGTATCTACTTATTTTAAACGTATATGATAAATAAATGCAAAAACTCCCTGCTTATTCGTTTAATGCAACACGCCATGCAAGTATCAATTAATAAGAGGATATGTGAAGTTGTAATTGTACAACTTTGAGAATTACATATCTACACATATACACCATCGCATCGGAATTATAACCGCACCCAAATATGGCAATTTTAAATTTTTAATTCTGTAAACTTCAGTCTCAAGAAAAAGCTTTAAACTTTGTACACTATTTAAAAAAAAATGAATCGACTTCCATAAAATGAAAATTTTTTTTTGTAATTTTTCGAGTAAGTACCCTGTCGGTTATAAAAAGACAGTCTAAAAAATTACTAAAGTGCGAGTCTTTAGTTCTTCATTTATTTAACTCAGCGTATTAAAAAATTATGTAAATAATGTTGTATTGAAAAATTATCTGAAAATAAACAGATTTTATTGCAGTGATAATTGGTACTCTTTAAATTACTTTAGAGTACGAGTACTTTGATTTCGCAAAGGGTACATGCATACATATACATCTGCGAGCACTGAAATAGTAGGGTGCTCTTGTGGTTAACATTTCTTGAAATTACAAAAAAACAAAAATAATAGATATATTATTTTTATTGAAAAACTGAATGACAATTTCATAACTAAACACAAAAATTATAACTTCAAGTAAGATGCATTTTTTATGCAAATGACTGCGAGTTGTAGTGTATAACAGAAAAATATAAACTCGTGTTTAATTGTTGATATTAATACTAATATTTAGTATTTGATAGCATGACCGTTATTTTGTATCACTGCTGCACAATGATTCCTCATAGAGTCTACCAGTCATTGAAATTCTTTTTGGTATTTACTAGGGTGTTCGACTATTCGACTCTTTTGTAAAACCGGGTTTCGAATTATTCGGTTCTTAATTTTTAAATCAAGAAAAAATCAAGTAAACCGGTTCTTGTTCCAAGTAGGAAAAAAGCTACATCAATGTACATACCTGTAACTAAATGCAATTATTTCTATGAAAGAAATCTTTGGAAAATAAAATGTAGTTTAATGTCCGAACTCAGTAAGCAGTAACAGTATATAATGGACAAAAGTCACAATTTTAGACCAGTTGGCATTAATTGGTCTCAAAATAAAGCCTCTCAATTATGACCAGGTTATAAGAAGTTCACAAAAATAAGGACAAACACAAAAGCAAAAAACGTAAAAGTGAGGAAAAGCAATAATTTCAACTCATACATAGTCTCAAATTTTAAATTTTGAGATTAAACCAAATAACTAAATTTCACATTGCGCAAATAAAGCGAGCTAGAAGGACTTGTTGTCAAAAAGGCGTTGTCATTGCCATCCACGCCCTCTTCACCTGGAATCCACCACAGGGAAACTCTGTTGTAGGCTCCTAGTAAGTCCAGTGCCGTTCTGCAGCAGTCTACCAGCTTTGACTCCATCTTGAAGGAGTCTAGTGCCCTAAGGGCTCACGGCTGTCAGACATAATGTTGATTGTGGATCCATTGGTCCTTCTGCGAAGACATTCGGGGGCGCACAAATCTATTGCATGTATTTCCGTCTGGAAGATGGTTGGGTATAACACCATCGGGATACTTTTTTGAAATCTAGGTCCGAACACCCCGGCCCAGTGCTCAGGTCGATAAGTTTAGATCCGTCAGTGTACCACATTTGTAAACCTTTGTTGATAACCTTTACCATCTCTTTACTTGTGCCTCTTCCAAGTATTATGTCTTTATAGACCTTGGTAAAGGGTAGCTTTGGCAGTATGGAGTCTGTAAGTTTGACAATCGGATCAGCATTAAGTGGTTGTAAGACCCTCAAATGCCCCCTAAAGTCTCCACTTTTCAGACAACTAATACTAGGCAGTCTTAGAGCGCTCTGACAGGCCTCCCTATCAATGAGTATAGCCAATGGTGGAATGCCTGTGATGATGCCAAGTGCGTCCGTTTGAGAACTTAAGTGAAGTCATACAACTTTTTATTCCAAAAAATCAAATATTTTCACTTGAATTTTAATTTTGTGATTTTTTTTGTTCCGCGCTACTATTTCACTGCTCGCCTAAAATGCCGTTCACAACAGAGCCTACCTTGTAAAAATTTAAATCATAGGAGTTGAACGGTTAAAAATTTGTATGAAGTTAAGTCATATACTAGAGATGATAATTAAAAAAGAAATTCGATACCAAAATCGCGTAACATGTGAAATTAAGGGCAAAAAGCATTTCGCAAGTGCGCACTACTATTTCATTGAACGCAACTGTATATGCAGTTATGTATGTATGTAGCCCAAGTAAATTTAAAATACCAATGAAATTTCCAACTTCAAGAATTATTCTAATTTAGTTTTGAGTATGTTGTTATGTAATTGTTGTACAACAAAGTAAAAGTTTCAAATGTCTATGAATTAACGTGGATTTTTTAAAGCTTTTTTCACTGCAGATATGCCGCAATTTATACCATAAATTACTAGTGTCAGAAATCAATATTGATTAGTGAATAAAATATTTTTTTCAAATTTTGAATTTTGATGATGGTACTAAAATTGACTAAGCTACAAAACGACGGACACTAAAAAATGCTAAAAATTCTTATAATTTTTTTTGATTTTCTGCAAGTTTGATACTAGAGTTTAATTGCCTTTATACAAATTGCTTAAAAGAAATAACAAATTTTCAAAAAATTGCTAATTTGTGGTGCGGTTATTATATTGACATTGGGTGTAGGTATGTGTGTAAATACGCATGTGCATGCAACCGCAATGACACATACACAAAAAAACAAACAAAAAAATTTATGTACTTGTACATCTAATACACACACTGTACTTACGAGTATTTGTATTAACATTTTCCACTTTCCCACTTTTGTTTGCATGTGCGAATTGCACTGCCCCTACATGTTGCACAATGAGCGCGCCCACTATTAAACACACATACACGCACGAGCATAAAAAAGCACATTCACACGCATCTTCACAATTTGCTGGTGCATTAAGCATTTTGCTCATACACACATACATACATACAGGGCAAAATGTATGCCATCGCAGATTTTAGTACCAAGTCCCGCGCCCTTGGCACCCTGCATCGAGCATTTCTTGCAATTCAACCCCCCGGCCTGGGGCAGCGCTGTTGACCAATTAACTTGCGTGCCTTGTATGCGTAACGCCTACTACATACATACCCATACATACATACATATACATACATTTTTTTTTAGTTTCAAAGCTTTGTTATAGCCTCTTCATTTATTGCGCCTTTACTATTGTTTCATATGTATGAATGCATATGCATGTATGTGTTGCATTTTTAAACGTGGCATGTTATGTGGCATTTTCAATTATCTCCGCCGCTCAATCAGTTTAGCCAAGTCAAGGCAACGTATGTATGTATGTACATATGCATTTCACTTACAATCAGCTAAAACTAACCAACCGTCCCAGCGCTCGGTTTAGCGTGCCAGCGCTTCACCAGCGTTGAACAAACTGTCCACTTAAAATTAGTAAATGGCGAAAATATGTGCATAAAAAGGTACGTTAATAGTGCGAGAAGGCTTTCCGTCATTGGTCGGTCAACCATCGAACCCCTACACCTTATTAATATCTGTATTTTTCACTATTTACTATTTCCATTATTAATTGCAATGTTTTCATTTGTAAATAAATATTACAATGAATGCGAAAGAAAACCATCGACGCGTTTCACTCTTTCACGCATCCGCCAACAATTTTGTCATTTGTTCACATTCAGTAGTTGGCTTTTAAGGTCGTATCTAATTGTACGACATTGTGCTACTATGTACATATTAATTATACTCAAGGCTTTAAATTTTTTACACAAAATTCTAATATAAAATTCTACAATCATTTATTTAAATTTTATCATGGCTTTTTTTTGATGGAAATTAAATGTTTGTTTTATTCGATTATACGAGTAAGTTATATATTTAAGTATTAAATTAGCGAATTATTCATTTAATCAACACTCGGGTAAGATAATCCAACCAATGTAAATCTTTTTTTAAATTATTTATTTAAATAATGTTTGGCTTAATTGTTTTAATTTTTCTTTATGGATTCCACACGCAGACTGTCGTAAAAAGTAGAGCGCTTTAAAAAATGCTTACTGAACGTAAAAAAATTGCTGCGATCTTTCTCAAATATGCGTAATTTTTATCAAAACAATTAACATTTACTGATGATTGCTTTTTATGTTATGATTTTCATTTTTCAATACTTTTAAACATCTCTTGATTTTTCTTAATATTTGAGGATTTTCTTTAATATGCAATTTTATAGTACATTCAAGTTAAGAATAATAAATAGCCACTTTCAAGAGATTTAAAAAAGAAATAAAAGAGTAAATGGTTTTCTGTCCTCTATAAAATTTTAAAATTCCGTGTTTAGTGACTGTCAATCATTTTCCAACATGTTTGTCCAGTTCTTCAGGTCCAATTATTCCATTAACTTGCCTCCAAATAAAGCTTGTCCATTCAAAGTATTTCATTATTTAAGTTATTTCAGGGAATCTTTTAAGACCGACCCCGATTTGATGACGATTTCTTAACTTAAAAAGTGTGCTAAACATCTATATGCATCCTTCACAATTCTATTTAATCTATCTTTAAAACTTGGATTGTTCCCATCAGCTTAGAAATAATAATTTATTATACTCTTACACAAAACTGAAAGTAGGTTCTCTATAGAAAGTTATCGGGGTATAGCAAAGCTTTCATCTAATTTTGTTGACCGCTTAACGTATTCCATATCCTCTATAAAAACATGGGTTCTTTAAAGGAAAATGTACAATATCTAACTAGCTTAAGTTTACAACTCTCGATTCCTGTTTTAGAAAATTATGCATACCGATATTGTATATACCGATTTTAGTAAAGCAGTCGACAGAGTACGTCACTCTTTACTTATCTATAAACTCGATATCCTTTGTTTTCAACATAATCTTCTTCGTTGGATATCTTCTTACCTCAACGATATAACACAACCAGTTCTTTTAAAAACATATTTCCTTAATAAAGGGTTTTCAAATAGGGACGCTACAAAAGATTTTTAAAACGGTTTTGGATATCAATGAAATTCTTTATTCCTGCGAAAGTATATTCGATGCCATTATGTATGGAACTCAATTTCTTTTGCATGGCCACCAAGAGCACGCTTGCAGAAGTCCAGACGCTGAACCCAATTTTTGACAGTTTTCAAGCATAAATCCCGCCGATACTGCTGTAATTTTACGTTCGATGTTCGTACAAAGTTCATCAATCGTCGCTGGCTTGTTTGCATAGACCATAGACCTGACGTAGCCCCACAGGAAATAGTCTAACGGCGTTAAGTCGCACGACCGAGGCGGCCAATTGACTGGGCCATAATGTGAGACAGCACGTTCACCAAACTTGTTTTTCAATAAATCAATTGTGGTATTCGCTGTGTGGCTTGTGGCGCCGTCCTGTTGAAACCACATATTATCCAAGTCCATATCATCCAATTCGGGCAAAAAATATTCGGTTATCATTGAGCGGTAGCGATTCCCATTCACAGTACCGTGACGGTCTTGATCATCACCGAATTTTAATAATTTCGACTCGATGTTGGATCGTATATCTTTCCATGATGAAATGGCAAACCTTACTGAAGAGAAATGTCAAGAGTGCGAGAAAAATATATGGCGTCGTTTTCTGTCCTTATCGGTCTACTTTTGTAGCGTACCTATTGAAAAACCCTTTATTCAATGTAGAAAAAGCTAATCTTTTTTATATTTCTAGCTTGCCAATAATATTGGCTACAAAACCTTTAATATAGTACTAACTTTTGTAATATGTTAATACTTAGATAAAATGATCAAACATTAAGATGATTTGTTTTTTTTCGGACGGAGCAGGTTCAAAGCCAAATCACATACTATCAGTATTTTTTATTGTCTAAATTTAAACTAACTTCCAGCACTTTCTGCATTTGAGTTCCATTCACCTGTGATAGCAGTTCTGCCTGTCTCACCATTTATTTTGATGAATGCACAAGGAGTAGTCAAAATATAGCTTATCAGCTTCCCCCAATTATAAGACATCTACAAAATTGACAAGCTTTGGTTATTTTCTTCTTTATTTAATTAATTTAATTTTTAATGATTCTCAATTAAAATGTGGTTAATCCTCCAATAAAAATGAAATAAACCAAATTGTGATAATAATCTAAATTTTATTTAATAATTGACAATTTTATTGAGCTCAAGGCCATGTTGTGCTCTGCAACTCCGAGCTCAAGGGTTCAAATCCTGGCAGAAGTGGTTATGAAGAATAAAAATTTAATTCATTTAATAAAAATAAGTCTGATGAGAAAATGTGGTGATTCCCGTACTATAACTTCTACCATTTAAAAACTGTTGTTGTTTTTTCCACACAAAAATCTTCCATAAACTGGCCTTGAGCTCAATAAAATTGTTATTAGGCCAACAGAAAAATAACAAACACCTTTTTTTTTATCAAAATGGTCTACTTCTTACTCAACAAAATTATATTTTTTTTTTGTAGAGATCGAAAGTTTGATGAGATTTGGTAAAATTATTATACATTTTATGTTAAGCCTAAATCCTCAGCTGATGCAGAAATATTTGAAATTAAATAAATAAGCACAACCTGCCAATAGGTGGAAATCATAGAATACTGGTATACACTATACTTATCTGTAGCTCATCCTAGATCAAAGATAACTATAATTTAGAATAAAAATAGGAAAATGTAAAAAGTGTTCAAACAAGTTTTGAGAAAACAAGCCAATTAAATTTTTGTTGTAACCAGACTCAGCAAATTTGCATCAGCTCAAAATTATCGTTTCTTTTAGCTGCCCATATCCAAAAAAGAGGAATGTAAGGGAATTTACGCAAGGCGACTTAGAGTCTAGACAGGGAGCAGCGTTGATTCGGATCAACGAGCTAATAAGTTAACAACACTTGCAAATATGAGTATTATTTAATTAAATTATTTTACTTCTATTTAATGCACATTAAATATTAATTTAATCCGCAATTCTGCCATCTAACAGCGTTGATTTTTAAACCGACAATTTCCCTTGTTTATTTAAATTCAAGCTGTCGCCTGTCAATGCTTTTTATTATTTTTAATCATTACTTCGTATTGTTACTTCTTAATGGAAAGTTTATGGAATTTCGATTTTACTACAAAAGTCCCAATCGCGGCAACACTGACGGCAATGCGCAAATTCGGATGCGTGCCTTTTAACGCTCGAATGCATTTGTGCTGGGGTGCGTGTTCGTGCGTTCTGTTCGCATAATGCAGTTCTTATGTTTTATTTATTTTCATTTCATTTTTTCATTCTTTATCTTTACGTAGTTATATTTTCTGCGTTTCACCTGTTGTTTTGGTTAATAAAATTTTTGCTTTGTTTTCATACTATGTAAATACGAGTATATTGTTTTTATTTTTGTTGTAAATACATGCGTGTAACAAGGTTAATTTGTTATTATTTAATTATGACGATTGCAGTTCGCAATTATTTATTATGTTTTGTATTACAATGGTGCAATTTTTATCATGTTGCGTGATATGTAATACTTGCTCGTACATATTGTATGTCTAATCGTAAGCTTTTTTTTTTCGCTTCGCGCACGCGTTTTTACGTTTGTCTGCTTAAATAACTTACGTCATATTTTTTATTTCTTTTTTTTTATAAACAAATGTGCTTTTAAGCAAGGAAGACTGATGAATTAATTTGTAATACAAGTATGCACCGTAGCTAAATTATCATGCGGAATGGATATTACTATTTTTTCCTTTGGATACACAGCGAAAAATTATTTATCTGTTGAGGAATACAGTGCTCTCTCTGACTAAATGATTAGGATATATTGATAAAGTTTTAACATTTAATTTCAATTGATTTTTGAATACAAACGTTAATCAAAAAAGTTGAAAAGACAGCTTTGATGTCCCGCAGTCAAAGTTAATTAAGGAAGTTTCCACGAAGTCCAAATTGCGTTAAATTTGAATTAGAATTACACGACGATGCTAATTTCCTAAAGTCCTGCTCTTTCTCATCCGACCATTTCTAACGATCGAGTTTGAAATTTCGATTTTCCGTTTGTTAATATTTGTGCAATATTTTGTTATTGACCAGGGGCGAACACAGCACGGGGTTTTGGGTGTTTGTGCTGCAAACAGTGCAAAACAACTTATCAGTAACATTGTAATGCATGATGCTTATGGAGATTAATTGTTATTTAATCCTTTACTCACAGAAACAGTATTTATTCCCTTCGATTAAAATTTCTGTGTTTTTACATGTAATACGCTAAGTCAGTTTTTGTATATTTTGCACGGAAAAAAAAGTAGAAAAAATCACCAAAAATTCCAGAATACTTTTCTCTTGGTAAAGGCGTGATTACCACCAAACACCAGACAAATTATTTCAGTTATGGTGAAAATTTCCACAGTCGATCATAGGTATTCATAACGGTTTCAAGAAAAATTATATTATTTAAATTTTTTTGGTGGAACCATGTTTGAAATAAACAATCAAACGCGGAAGTTTGAATCATACTTGCGAGAAATTTTTTCGTGTTTGCTAGTTACCTCACTTTCACCGAGATTATGTTAATTAACGTCGTTTTTAGATCATTTTTAAATATCTTCTTTCCCGTGTGTATTGCTTTAATAATTATTTATTTCTACACTAAGATACTTTTGTTGAAAACTATAGAATAACTCGTTTAATGCTTGAGCGCTTCTAAGCGGTATCTTTTACGTTAGATAAGATGCCTGAGTGAGTGATCGTCGCAGGGGGCAAATCTGCTTGCTTTTGATTTGATTTGCTGAAAATTTATGCCGCTTAGCTGCCTGAATTATATATTTTTTTTAAGAAGATATTCACATTTTATTATGGACAAATAAGAGTACGTTTGGTAAACCAAAAAAAAGTAGGAAAAAAAATTCAAGTAAAAATTGTAACTTAAACAAAATTGTAGTTGTTTGGAAGCTAAAATCAAAGCAACAGCGGTCAGTTAAGGCGAAAATCTTAAATTTCACTGATCTCTAAAATGATCTCAAATAACTTTCTATTCAGGCTGTTGGATAGTATTGCATAAATTTGCAATAAAATAAATTACAAAGAAAAAGGTAATAAATTTAAGCGATATTTATTCGGCAGTGGGCTGGAACATACATTTCTAAATATGTAGTATGTGTGTTTATAGTTACATTTGTATGAACATATGTACATATGTGCCACATATGGCACATAGAAATTGGGCAATTAAATCGAAACTAAATTAGTGATATATGTATAAAAGAAATTTCGCAAAAGAATTGTAGAGAGACATCGGCATGTACATAAATTATGCAAATAAAATGCGAAAATTAAACTTGAACATCTAACGGATATTTGGGCAAAAATTAATTCAAAAGGAGAAGTCAGACAAAAGGAATGAATACATAAAAAGAGTCTGTTTTGGCTATTTAAATGGGCTCAAAAATTTACATATATAATATGAATTCAATAAAATTCGCAGACCAAATATTGCTGTAACGACTACATTAGAACAAGCTACGCGGCCATTGCTGGATAGAAAGCAAAAAAAATTGGAAAAATTAATTGTATGTGTACTTTGTACGGGTACTTTTCCAAAAATATCACAAAAAGGCTCCTGCTAGTCATTGTGAGTAAAATTTCCATTAAATATTTTTAGGTACACATATTATGAATTCTCTTTATGGTATCTACCGGTTTTAGCTCAATATGGTTACAAAAAAAAAAAAAGGTGTAAGTTAATCAAATCCATCACCGACCTTTTTTGAACATCCATAATTTCACGCGTTCGCTTTTACGTTTCTGCTATAGGAACTTTTCCTTGCTCGCACACTCTGTGGTTTTGAAGACATTGTTTCTTCGTCTTTTACATTCGAATTTACTAACGCTGAGTATTTAGTTTCAAATGTTTGTTCTCAAAATCAAAATCATATGAAAAAGTTGTTCTAACTAATATCGATCGCAGTGTTACAATCGTATAGTACGCACCGTAAAACGTTGGAGAAGCTTGACAAAAAAAAAAGTGAGCTATCTGATAAGAGCGCCAAGTCATTCTTATTGTTTCTAACAATGTATGTGTCATACTCTATTTAAATATAGAAATTTATAAAAGCAGAATACCATAGAAACTGAGTTTACCGAAAAAAAAACAATAAAATAAAACAGTATCCGAAAAACATATATCAAATTATTTAATTTAAGCAGACATTCACACGTGGCGCAGCGACAGCGGTACTAACTTAAGCTCCATAGAGTGTAATGAACCTTAGCGAAATTTCAAATAAATCTACACACTAACAAATGTAAAAATATCAACCACATCTGTCTACAAAGAAAATGAAATAACAAAAACGAATATCGAATTGAAAACACTCGAACAGTCAACTGAGGAATAGAGGCAATTGAAGAAAAAAAAAAAATAACAAAAATAACGTGCAAAACGCACAACCAGCCGATTAAAGTAACGAAATTTCAGCAAAAAGCAATAATAACAAACGCGTAACTTTTCGTCAATTGTGCGAAAAAGTTCAATGAACTCAATAGTAGCGGCGAACGACCGGCCAGGCGACAGGCCTGCTAACACACTCCGAGTTGATTACCGACACGCATAAAAAAAATTGTTTAGCAGTAAAAGCATATAAACTATAAAAAGGTATGCGAAAAGTGCGAACAAAAGCTAATGCGAATTATTGTAGTGCGTAAGCGATGCCGCAGCGCACCACAGTCAACACATATCGGCGGGTTCTCCTTATCGTTGCGTAGCGCGCCTCAACCAAACGTTTACGCACTATGGTAAAAAAAAAAAAGCTTCGGTACAACAATAAACAAAAAATTTGCACACGCAAAAAGTACGTGCGGTCATTGAACTCAAATTCAAATACAACAGGCAGTCGTTCCAACAAATGAGATAACGACGCGCCGTACGCATGTTTTAAATGACTACACCAGCCCGCACTAAGTCTACCGATACCAACAACTCCCCTCCGCCCCGACTAGAACCATAAGTAAAGTGATCTGAAGAGTGCGAGCTCGCTCACGCACTTGTGCGTTTTGTTGAAAGCACCTTTTCGCTTTGCCGCCCGCTCTCTTCACACGCACATGGAATTTTAAGAGTAGCGCTTGCAAATTTGCGAAAATGTTGCGAATTTGCAAAAATGTTGCCAACAAAAAAAGTTATGCTCTCAATGTTTGACGTACGCTGCTTTCAATGTCAAGCTCAAGTTTAAGAGAAATTCGCGAATGTTTACATGTGTGCGTACGCAAAATTGGCGAAATATTCGCGCAAATCGACATACCAGGGCACAGCCCCAGCGCGCTCAACATTTTTCGCAAAATATCGCACTCAAATAAAATTAGAAAAAATATCTCAATATAGTATTTTGCATTACATATGTATGTGCGCGTGTGATGCAAACTATGGCGATTTTTGCGCGCTCTGCTTTAGTCGCCTTTTTGGCAATGCGCGCCACTGATCGCGCGGATATCAAATTGACTAACTGTATGTAGCGCGTTTGTCGTTCAGAGGCTGTGCGTGAACTTTTTCTATGAATGTATGTATGTATGCTTGTGCATAGGTTTCTTCTTAACTGTTAGCGCACAGGTAAATGGAACACTTTGTGCTTTATCAATATCATTCAATCAGTTACGCGCAAAGTTTGCCAATTTTTACATAAAAAATCTGTTTTGCCAAAAGCGCGCGTGGTAGAGTTATGCAAATTTCGCATGATCGTAAACTTTGTTCTAGAAATTTAAAATCTATTTGAAAGCATCATGGCAAATATGCGAGTGTATGTGTATGTGAAAGCTTATCTATTTTATTATGCATTATTTTAATTGATGGTAAAAGCGATACAAATATTTAACTAAAAACTGCATGGACAAGGCATTTTTTTTCGCACTAAATTTGTATTTTGTATTTTTGGTTTTGCTTTTGGAATGGTCTGAGTTTTATTGGTTTACTTACATTTGTCTTTCGCACGGACGTGCGCTAATATACCGTTAGCGAAATTTCCTGGTGGTAGATAAGAAGTTCGAGATAAGTTAAAATAATTTGTCTAAATCCAAGTCAAGCATTTACGAAGTCAAACGTGATCGAGTTTAAAAAAAATTCGCAAAAAATTTAGAAATTTTAAAGACATTTTAAGTCTACATCGACGCTGTGTCGGTTGCTAAAAAATCCATGACGGAGGCAAAGTTGGTTATGTGTTAACTTGAACTGATCTCGCTTACTCAGCTGAAATAAAGAAAAAGTCTATTTTATGAATATTTTGACTTTGTCAGAAATTAATATAGACAAAACTGGATGTATGCATTTAGATTAAGTTGGGGTATGGTTATGTGGGTGGGTAAAGTGATAAAACAGTATTTTTTGGCGTAGAATACGTCTTACCTTACGGTATGGGCACCCATGTCAGGTTTTTATTGTTGTAATCTCTATTTCTTTAATTATAAGCAAACGGCTCGGTAACTTTTTTTAAACATTTTTTTGTAGTCAAATGAAGATTAGCTTTCGTTTGACATACATTTCATGTTGGTTGATATCTTCCTAATATTTAAATTTCGCAAATGAAAATTGTATAAACACATGCACACAAATATGTGTGTGGTGTTTGGTTGAGTGTTTGCTGTTGGGCGATTTAAATGTACTCGTGCAGCCCTTTCTTTGTATTGCATAATTTTAGGCGGGCAAGTTAAAGTAGAGTAAAGGCAGAGAAAGCGCTGCCAACTACTGCTTATTGGTGGTGATTTTAACACAGAAATCACTTCAAATACTAGATTGGCGAAATTTATGAGCGATACGTTTAATTTGGATTATATTCGAAATGATGCACCCACAACTATTGATAACACAACCATTGACTTAGTTTTTGCGAGAAATTGAAATGTTAATTTAAAAACATATTTATCCTATTTTTCCCATCATAAGCCTATATTCTCAAAAGTAACTTTCAAATAATCAAATAGATTTGGGTCTGTTATTTATCATTTATCTTTACTATTGATAACTACCATTGACTTCGTTTTTGCGAGAAATTTAATTGATAATTTAAAAACATTTTTATCCTATTTTCCTATCATAAGCTTATGTATATCATCAAAAGTAACTATCAAATAAAGAAATTCATTTGCTTGCATTAGACTGCGCATGCCACTGAAAGCTTAGTTTGCTTTCAGTCTGCAAAAAACTTTTTAATCGTGCGAACCCAAAAATATATTTTAGTACCAGCTTCGAAAAGTGATTAGCCCAAAGTTTTCAAAGATTTTAAGCTTCTGGCATTCATTTTAGGCTTTCGTGGATATATTTAATAATAAGTAAAGTTAGTTTTTTATATTTGTTAAATTATTTCAATAGAAAAACTGCGTTTAGTTGAAAAAACTCGAGATGGAGTAATGTGATATAGTCAAAGTTTGTCAATGGTATATTACAATAAACATACAGAAAATAATATTTAACAAAAAACCTATTCTGTTAATAAAATTAATTGACAACATAAACTATACCCGTAGGTCAGCAGAATAATATTCGTAAGCAGAACGTAGAAAATATAAAAAATGGAACAAGGTTCCTGGATGGCTAAAAATTGCAATTTTTTCTATGTGGCTTGGTAACTTTTTGCGTTTCACAAATCCGTTAAGGGAGAACCCAATTCTGCTTATTTTAGGTGGTCTCTACAGTCATATCCCAAATATTGAATTGTATTGGCCTCTCAAAACCTCCTTCAAAGACGAATATGAAGGTTCGTGGGAGAAAAAATATCGAAAGTGGCACGATTCGTTGTCATAGAACTTTTGTAAAAGCATATCACCATACAAAGCATATTTGGAGAAAAGAATCAAATGGACAAAACCGGAAAGAGGCACAAAAATCGAGAAAAAAGAGAAGGTACAAGGAGTAACACAAGCTAGGAAAAGTTCAGCAAGCATATTGGAAAAAAATTTGCTTCTCCCCAATTCAGATAAGGATTGTTGGGCAGAAACTCCACCAAGCAAAAATACTGTGAGCTCGTTTTGCAACAGATAACCTAAACGCCAAGCGATATTCGTTCGCGAGCCTTGTGAATAGCTTTGTCACTATGAATAAACTCGTATAGTTTTTTTTTAATTTTTGTACTCTTTTTTATTAACTTTGCTTGTGCTATTTTTTGCATATTCTAATAAAATAATGAACTTGTTCTTCTGTTTAGTAAATTAAATTACTAGCAATTTTCAAAAAATTTCTTATTAATTTAAATATTTATAAGACATTATTCTTAAAAGAGAAGTTATGTAGAGAAGTATATCACTTGCCCGACATGATATATCACATTACCAATAAATTTTATTGGAAGCTTGTTTTAGAACATGCTTCATAACAAATTAATTAGTAAAATTACGCGGTCTTCTGTTAGTTTATCTTAAAACAATCACAGAAAATGTCGAAAGAGTTATACCTTTATCAAAATACCTCAACTTAATCTACGCAATACTTATTTTTAATTTTTATTTAGGACATCTAGTCTTTGTTCTTTTGGAAGGTTAGCGGTAAAATGGTTGTTCATTAAAATGATAATTCCTCAGCTGAGAGTATCAAGAAGTCTCCCTTAGCGTTATAAAGCGATTTTACCCATATTTGTGGTGATGTAAAAATATTTTCTGAAAGTCGCAAATAACTTTGGGACACTTAGGAATTGAAAAATTGAAAACTCAACATGACGGGTTCGGCAGAAATAATGAATCGTGTCGAATGGAATGATTTCAATACAAAATAGTTAGGGGGTGCATTAAGTGCCTCTTTTGTTCAACATAACTAAACCGACCACACTTAAAATCACCACACATAAACTCACCACGCTTAAAATTACCATTAACCAATCAAAAATTCAGCCTGTCTAAAGTGATGCCATTTTATGTTTCGTTATGACGTGTTGTGTTATGTTACTTACCACATTTAAACTTCTCGCACCGTAGCCCGGCTCAACTTTCATAACACCCTGATTAATAAACTTTTCAAGATAATTTTTATTTATATAGCGCTGCCATCTCATTTTATATCCGAGCGTACTTGTACACAAGGGTATTATAACTTTGTTCGCATAACGGTTGTTTATAACAGCAAAAAAATAATCGAGATAGATATAGACATATATATACTAAAATTATCAGAATTAAAAGAGAAATCGATTTAGCCCTGACTGTCTGTCCGTTCGTCCGTCCATCCGTCTGCCCGTGGTTACAATAACTTGAGTAAAAATTAACATATCTCAATGAAATTTTGTACAGAGATTGCTCTTTGGACAGGGTAGGTTGGTGTTGAAAATGGTCAAGGTCGGTCAATAACCACGCCCGACTCCCATATAACGGAAGTTTTTGAAAAATGCAAAATCTCTGATTTTTCGGTATCCATTAAAGCAAATTAAGTGAAATTTGGTATTTGGACCGATTTTGAACTAAGAAATTAGGTATTTATGTAATTTTGTTAAATGCAAACATTTCGTTTTATAAATAAAATTTATAAAATTTTGAAAAAATGGGCGTTGCCACGCTCACTTATGAAAAATGCTCTGTATCTCAATAACAGTATTAATTATCGTCACAAAATTTGGTGGACATATTTTCCTTGACATCGCGATTATTATCGTAGACAATTTTTGAAATCGGATCATAACCACGCCCACCTCGCATATAACGGAAATTTTGGAAAATGCAAAAACTTCATTTTTCAGTATCTATTAAAACAAATATAGTAAAATTCGGTATTTGGAGCGATTTTGAACTAAGAAATTAGGTATTTATGTAAATTTTAAAAAGGCATTTCGTTTTTTTTTATCTATTGGAACATATTAATTAAAATTTGATATTTAGAGAGATAGTTAATTATGAAACTTGATTTTTATGAAATTTTGAAAAACGGGCGTTCCCACGCCCTCTTACAAAAAAACGTCTGTAAGTATCTCAACAACGATGTAAGGAATCAACACAAAATTTGGTGAACATATTGTCTTGTCAATAATTTTTGAAATCGTACTTTAACCACACCCAACTTCCATATAACGGAAATTTTGGAAAATGCGAAACACTTCGTTTCTCAGTTATTATTGGAAGAAATTGCGATTTGAAACAAAGAAACGGGAATTTTATGAAATTATGGGCACCGACCATGCAAAAATATATCGCGAGGGTATATAAAAATCGTTTTCGCCCGAATTTAGCTTTTCTTACTTGTTTTCATATTAACTACAAGTTTTACTTCAATATTTTCTAATTCAAAAACTCGGTAGCTGCGACATTAGTTTGTGGCGCTTGGAATTATTTACAAATTTTTTATTCTCTTTACTTTTCAACGCCACACCTTCCTCAACAAAAATAATGTGAGCCTTTAGCTCGCTTACCACGCCCTTCATTTTCTTTTGAAAATATATCTATATAAATGTGTTCCAAGAATTTTTCACCACACTTTCGCCCGCTTTCTCTCCGCTTTAAACACCGGTCTCGTTTTTTTAAACATCTCATTTTTATAAAATGCTGATGTAACCAAATTCCTAAACTCCTCCATGAAGAATTTTCTCGGTTAAATCACTTAAGTTGTAGCTGAAAACTATACCAGAGATTTTTGGTAAAGGAAATTGAAACTTAAGTTTGTTCTTCCATCTATTTCTTACGTGCTTATTATTTGGTTTCCGGAACATTTCTATATTCTGAAGTTTGGAATAGTCGTTCCTTATAGGGCCTAGTCGATTTTGACCGAGTTCAAGAAGTTTCAAAGTGCAACAAATAAATCTTTTTTCAAAACGGTGTAGACATTCTTCTCCCGATTTTCGATTTTGTTTAAAAAATTGCAAATTTAAAATTAGTCAAAACAAGTCACAAACAGCAATAATTTAGTAAGTTATGGCAAATAAAAAATCTTTTTTTCTCCAGCTAAATTTTCATGAATTTAAAATGAATTTTTACCTTTTTTTATATATTTGTCTTGAAATATTCCGTCCCCTTTTTATGCGTCTTATGCGTCTTATACGTTACATATGTACATAAATAAGCATGTTAGTAGACAGGGTTCGCTGCTTTCTCACCTCTTCTACCATATTTAACCATTTTTATTTTGATATTTATTTTATTTGCGCAAAGTCTCCCCTGATTTTGTCTGCAAACGCACAAACTCAATATGTATGTATATACATACGTAAATATATTTTATTCTATTTCCTTTTTATTTTCTACAGCCTCATTTTAACTTATTTACCTTTTGTTCTTTTGTCCGATATTCAGCTCTTTCCTAATCATTTGTCTCAAGGGGCGGAGCGCCGTCATTTGCGGTTGAGTTGTTGGGAAATTTTACTTCCTAAAATTTTATGATTTGAGTGGTTTGTATTGTTTTTTTTTTTGGTGCTTTAGACACAGTGGGACCAGATTCGCTTAGTTGTCGCTTGTTCTAGCTTCCTTTGATGGCATTTAGCTGGGATATTCTACTGAAGTGTAGAGCATTTTTTTAAATTTTAAATTTTTAGTGCTAGCTTCTTTTGTATTATCAATCCTGGGTTTGAAATACGTTTTATATCAATCCCATATTCTTGAAAAGAAAAATTACAATCGTATAAGGGCCAAACTCAATTACATACACAAATATCCAAACTAAATCTTATTTTGCTTAAAATTTAAATGATTTCAATTTGAAATGAAAAGCATTATCCAAAACGAAAACCCGCACTTCCGCTGCCGTTTCCACATCAGCAACTCATTTGTGCGAATAAATTAATAAAAAAAATTTAATAAAATTAAAATACTCTACACAATTATGTACATACGTATTGAAGGTGTGAATAATGAATAATATATATAAATCCGTGCTGGCTTTCATACAACAACACAAAACTTTGTGTAGCGAAATATTTATAAACAACTTAATAAAAGAAATTGCAAAATTAAATAACACACAAAAAATAAAAGGCAAAAATAAAAAAAACGCTTGGTTTTTCTATTTCGGAAATGGAAATGGTAAGCCAAGCGGCAAGACAGCCAAGCGGCTAGCTGTGTGATCACGTCACTGCGTTAAGAAAATAAAGTTATAAAAAACCTGTAAAACATTCGTACTACATATGGTATGTGCGTTTATATGTATACCAGAACCAGTGAGACATATTTCACGAAAAGTCATCATCTAGAAGTGTTCCTAAACCATTTTTATTGTGATATTTAAATGGCTACGTAAATATTTATTATTAACCGTTGTTTTTACGATGAAGAGCAACTACCTTAAAAGTATTTGAAATATTGAAATAAAATTTTTCTTTCACGTCAAGTTTAGTAGTGAAACGCATTTAATGATGTTACTTAAAATTATATGAAGCGGTGACACAAATTGTTATTTTACATTAAAAAACTTTTTTTTTTGTATTTATGATTGGCTTTCCTCATGTTGTCTGTAGTGGCAGTATCCCTCTGGAGGCTCCAACAATAGTCTGCAAGCATGGCTGGCTCCCATCTACCCTGATAACGCTTCACGTACTCTGCAATTTCTTGATGAAATCTTTCACCGTGTTCATCACTTATTGAACCCATGTTTTGATATATGCTTGTGACCTAATGCTAACAAGCGGTAATTTTAACTCCAGTTTGCAATAGATTCCATTGTTTTAATATCGAGCCTAATGTTTTAGATTTTTCTTTGTTCAAATCTAAATCTCTAAGAAGGTCATTTAGTTCTGATTGACTAATCAAAAAGGAAAGCTAGGAAAAATAACACAAACACATTTTGTAGATTTATGAATAATCTAAATGTTTTGATGACTTTTGTGCACACCAATGATATAATTTTATAGCTACCCTCAACTAAGTGTAACGAAAAGTAAATAAAGTAAGATTACCGTTATTTATGTTTTGGGACGTGATATTTAAATATGAATTTGTTTACTGTTGTTTACTAAGTATACCTAATACGAATCACCACTCGGGATATCGATGATTTTTTTGATGTTGCATAGTGTTATTTGTT
Source organism: Philophylla caesio (assembly GCA_963971545.1). NCBI lineage: Eukaryota > Metazoa > Arthropoda > Insecta > Diptera > Tephritidae > Philophylla > Philophylla caesio. Next base: position 49,115,675 of record OZ020607.1, read on the forward strand.
AGTAATAAAAGGTGGCATTTGGTAAGAGTCATAAAATTTTCACTTCAAGATATTAAAAAAAAAATGTATGTCTAACTTTTTTATCGAATTAAGGTTTTTTGGTTTTTATTTTAGTCTCTCTTCTTTTAATTGTTTTCTTTAATAACACATAATTCCTTAAGTCGTAAGGCTGCGGTTTGATTTTTTTCAGTTTTCAGCAGTGTTTGAAACTAAAGTTGGTAAATTACTTTTGAGAAAGTATTGTTTAAAAAAAAAAAAAATTTAATAATTACTCAAAAGTTGTCAAAATGTGGTTATGCATGCTTGTCGTTTGGGAAAAACTTCATCAGGCGAAGTTACGCCAGTTATCCGTACTTCCATTGTGTTCATGGATACACTAGCCTTCTTTCCACACCCATCTATACAACCGACATGTCTATAGTTTGTCAATATACACAGCAAACATTTTAACATTCTATCTTCTTCGATAGCCGTCATCCACAAGACCACAGATCCACTCGAAAGACTTCAAGGTCTTCTCATCATTGATCGACATCGTCTATGTTTCTTCGCCATATATAAAATGGGATTTTTATAGCATCATTTTTGTTATTTCAAGAAAGCGCTCTACTTTGCAATTGTCTACCGAGCCCCAAGGTACTAGCGCTTGTAAGCAATAGCTTTTTTTTTTTGCCGGTTCTATGTTATAAAAAGTCCATCACTACTTCGAAGTTGTAAGTGCCACCAATGATATGGGCCTTAATATGCGAGGCCTGTTTGGTTATTGCCACAAAGTCATCAAACCAAATTTTAAGTCTGTACCATTGGCTTCTATGCGCTTTGTTGTACTTAAGCCGCCATACGGCTATTCTCGTCTCGTCTCGACGAATTTTTAAAAATATCGTTTCGTTAGTTTACCTTGAGTTGACATTTTGTTGAAGACCTACAATTTGCGCACGATATCCATTTCTAAACGTTGGACATATTCGAGTTTCATACTCGTATGTGTGTACTGTACAACTTGTGCGAAAAAAATGGATTAAAAACGGTTCGAAAGGTCTAAAAAAATACGAAACCCGCCATTTAGTTTTTTCCTACAGAGCAAGTTCAACACAAAATACTTGGCGCAATTGCGTAGATACGTGCTTACGTTTGCTGGTGAAGGCGGTTGGGCGAGGTGCGAGGTGCATCGATTTTGCGCTGATTATATTTCAGTTTACGCTTTTTAGTGTTTTAATTTCTTAGTAAGTACATACATATGTATGTATGTATGTATTTAGCTTTTCGCAGTTTTCTTAAATTTTTTTTTTTTATTAAGTTGGCGATTTGCCGCGCTGCGCTGCGTTACAACGCTTTTGTGTGTGTGTAGCGCGCGTTTGCATGACTCCGATGCGATCACTCAAGCGGCTGGCTGTTTGCTGATTTGCTCATCACTCAACTGCACGCGTTACGTTGGCGCAAATGGCAGCTGAGGTGTGTGCGGGGATACGAGTGAATTTTCTATTTTGAATTTTGATTTGAAAAATTGGCATAACGCGCCGACATCCGTCCGTCTAGTGGCTATGGTGAGCTGTAAAGTTCATTATCAATGTCGAGCATTTTTGTGCGGCTGCCGGCTCTGTACGCAGCGGATGTGCAGCGAGCTTTGAAAAGATTACAAGTGTAAATATTAGGAAAGCTGATAAAAGGAAGAAACGATGCCGGGCGCTCATATAAGTGTGTTAAGAGGAAGTATTTAAACTTTTTGTGCATTTTTTTCGTCAAAATAATTTATGTTTTTCTTATTTTAATGAATTTCGTTAGTTGTTCTTATTATGAACTGTGCCTTTTAAACTCTACTGTAGTGAAATTGTGATAAATAAAACACCCATTTTTTTTGCGATACCTCATATATACATACATACATATATGTTTGTATGTATACACTGCATTTTTTCTTGCGCTAAAGCAGGAAAGTTACAACAACAAAAGTTCCGCATCTAATAAATTTTGCGCTCCATTTTGTCAAGGCACACACGAACACCCATACATATATGTACGTATATATTTTTTTTAGGCAAAGCAGTCGACTGCGAATTCACGCTGATTAGCATTCATTTTAGAATTCATTTAATTTCAAGCTTGTACACTCACAAACACACTTATTCTTTGGTGCCCAGCCGCTATTTGAAATGTGGTTCATTTATTTATTGCAAATGTGTAAAACGCATTTAACGATTTTTTTTTTATGTCTTCATACGACGACAGCCTGTGGTGAGCAAATGAAGCGAAACTTACGCTGACTGTACAATGGAGCAAAATATATGAATACACACATATGTATACATACATACATACGTACTTGTAAATATTCTTATGTATGTACATATATAAATACTAGGGATGTAAATTGTTGGCATTGTATTGATCCCGGGATTTTCGAGATCTGAAAACAAAATCCCGCTACAAAAAATTCATACTTTAAGTAATCCAATTTTTTTAGTTTGAAATTTTGATGGAAATTTGCCAATTTTTTTTTCATTTTGTACAAAGTTTGAGTTTGATTTTAAAGGTAAATAGAAATATATTTTTCCAGGAATTTTTTGAAAAAGTTAGTTCATCTTTGTAACATTTATATGTTTGAATATTTTTATATTTGAAATGTACAAACTTTGTTTCACAAACTTCTCTGACTTCGCCTTGATGTGCACTAAAATAATAGAAAAAACCTCAAGAATTAATACTTTTTAAGGGTTTGAAGAGACACATTTTCTAAAAAAGAGGTTCTCAAACTTGATATAACACAAGCTGAACTTTAAAATTTTTTTTTTTTAAATTCTAATTGTCATAGAAATAGTTTTATAATGAAAAAAAAAAACGTTATGATTAGAAGCAAGAAGAAAGTTTAATTTTTAAGGATCTACACAAAAAAGCTCAAACTCAGCCTAATCCAGATTTTTGCAGCGTCTTTCAGGCATATTTGCTCAGTATAGCTTTAATGTTTGTAAAGATGTTTCATTAAAATGTCGGATTTTTTCATACAGTGTTAAATTTATCATGCACTATAATTGTTTCATTCTATACAAAATATTCAGTATTTTCTTAGTTTTAATTAAAAACTGTATAGCAATATTTTCTATTACTTAAGCTATCAGCAAATTTCTACGGATTGATGGAATCTCTCCGAAGGAGTAAACTACTAAAATAAAACTATATATATAATATAATTTATAGCTCAGTGTTTGGCCGAGCTTCTCCTATCATTTGTGGTGTGCGTCTTTTATAGTATTATACCACAAATGGAGGGATCTACTGTTTTGTGCCGACTCCGAACGGCAGATGTATTTAATGAGAAGCTTTTTCATGGCAGAAATTACACTCGGAGGTTTGCCATTGCCTGCCGAGGGGTGACCGCTATTAAAAAAAAAATGCTTCTATGATTAAGATTTTGTTTACCCTGACTGAGATTCGAACCTCGAACTCACCGGCGTATCGAGTTATAGCACGCACCGCTATCAACTCGACCACAGCGGCCACGATAAATACCAAAAAATCGGGTTTTTATATTTATGCATATATGTGTATATGTATGTATGCTTGTTAGATGTAAATACTTTTATTTTTAACTAACAAATAGCAATTGGGTTAGGGAAACTCATTTTCTCGGTTAATAGGTAAGTTTAACTTACGGTTAGTGAAATATTACAATATATTTAATATAAAGTTTAGCAGCTTTAAACCTTATAGAAAGATATTAAAAAAATGTATACTACTTAGGGTTAGGGGGAACAACAACGACATTAAAGGTCGCACAATGGTTTGACTCAAACCCAAGGGTAGAACGAACACTCTTCCCCTAAATGTATCTCCTTTTGATGCCACAAAAATAGTGATCACTTTGAAGCATTCTTCTGTTGAGCTAGAATCTTGAAACTTTCAACTTAGCGCATACTTCGAAGAAAAAATTTAATTTAATTAACACTGCAGATGACGCAAGAGTTAACATATTTGGAAATACCTTATTTATGAAGAAATATATTAGGAATTTAATCGGTAGGTGGCGCGGGGTACGATATATTAGAAAAACCGGCACATATGCCGGTACAAGAACGATGGTCATCAATGATCAGAAAGCTGCAGAGGTATTCGGAGAACTTTTCTACACATGTTTCATGGCGCTGTTCACATGGGCGACGGTTACCAAGGAAGATGGAATAACAAACTTTATAAGTAATATAATGATAGAGACATAATCAAAGCTACAATAAAATCAAAGATCCTGCGACAAGTGACTGAGTAACGAAGCCAAAGATAGATACGAACATAATGAAAGAACTAGGAGCAAAGGGTTCTATCTTCGCTTGGTACGATTAACTGCCGTAAATTCGCAAAGGAGTGTTTTTTGGTCTTAACCTAAACCGACAAGCAACAAATGAAGAATAAATTATTATTGTACTAAGAACCACAAATCCCGATATTTACGAAACGATCCTCGAATCTCGGGATCGACGTCCCTAATATGGTTAGTTAGTTTTCACTATGTTTGTATGTAAATTTGTTTGTGCTTCTAAGTTTATTTATGGCCCTCGGTAAACTTCTGTATCCGTAAACGCGTCTAACTCAAAAAGGTTTGCTAGCAAACGCTTGCTTACACGCGCACAGCTGGTTAAACGCTAAGCGGTCGCCATACCGCGCCGCACCAACTAATTCAACCGCCAACCAACCACTTTGCTTAGATGGGCTTGCTTCAGCTGTAATAGCGCTGTCGCCGCACTCCTCGCGATTATTTTGCAAACAAACATATGTGCGAATGTGGACATAAAATGTCGCTGCTGCTTCTAACAGTTGGCAGTTGGCGGCGCTTGCTTTGCGAGTGGTTGGCTGTTGGGCTGTTTGGTTCGTTGGTAATCCGCAATTGTGGGCTCTGACGGCTGCTGTTGCCACCAGTTGATGATCACGTTGAATCGATTTTTATGGCAAAGTGGAATTTGAAAGCATTTTATAAATATTTATGAATTTTACATTTCCAACTGCATACTTGCATATCCATATGTACATATGTATTTATATATATACGAGTACAAAACTAAGTATACGTACATATAGTATGTCTGTACCTGTGCAGTAAACACAATGCACTAGCGCGGCGCGATCTGCTTGCTTGCATGCCTTTTGTCTATTCGCAGTTTGCCGGTTCACAGTGAATTTGCAATTGAAATTTTCTTTCAGCGCGCTCACACCCGCCTAGTATGCATGTGTGCATAAATATATTTAATTTTATAAAAATAAAAAATACATACATACATACATATGTATATACATACAGAAAACTGAGGCAGTGTTAATTAGCAGCAGAAAAATACTAGAGTTTGTTAAAATTAAAGTTGGAGGACATGAAATTGTTTCGAAACCTGCTCTGAAATATCTAGGCATTATGTTTGACGCTAGATTGGTATTTAAGACCCACCTAGAATACGCAGTCGAGAAAGCAGAGAAAGTTGCAGCAGCGCTATCGAGGCTAATGGTAAATATAGGAGGACCTAAGCAACAAAGTAGGCAACTGTATGCAAGCGTAATACGGTCTGTACTTCTATATGGGGCTTCAATCTGGTCGGCGGCGATTGAGAAAGTTTCGTACGCACGAGAGATCAGATCACTGTATCGCCTTTGCGCTATCCGGGTGTGCAGTGCGTTCAGAACAACGTCAGAAGATGCCGCCCTAGTAGTGGCTGGGCTCTGCCCAATTGAGATCCTGGTAAAAGAGGCTACGATAACCCCATCGAGCATTACAGAACGTGAGGCGGTGAGGCGAAACTGTTTGCAGCTGTGGCAGAGGCAGTGGAGCGCTGCGAGTAAGGGACGCTGGACACGTAGACTTATTCCTTCGTTAGAGAAATGGTTAGAGAGGCAACACGGTGAAGTGGATTACCACCTTACCCAAATATTGACAGGGCATGGCTGTTTTAAGTCCTATCTATATAAGTTTAAACATGATGATGACCCTTACTGCACCTTCTGTGCAAATCAGGTTGTTGAAGACGCAGAACACTGTTTTTTTGTCTGTCCGCGCTTTGCGATTGAAAGGGATGACTCGAGCACGAAGTTGGGGAAATTGCTTTCGGTTAAAAACCTGGTAGATACTATGCTCGAGTCTAAAGAAAATTGGTCCGTTGTCTGCAATATGGCGAACAAAATCCTAACTAAACTGCGTCAAGCGGAGCAACTCCGCAGAAATTCATAGATTCATAGAAAGGCAATAGGCCGCTCCCCCTCCGCGAAGTAATACCTAACGGTAGTTCCACGGAGCGAGGGAAACGGAGCGGGGGTGGGTTTTTAGTGCGGTGAGTCGAAAGGCAAGTCCCACACTTCGGCTTTCAATGCTTTGTGCCACCTCTACAAAAAAAAAAAAAAAAATGTATATACATACATACACACTCTTGCGTAAAAATTCATAAAATTTCTATGCACTAGGTAAGCATTTTTAAGAAGCTGCACATTCGATTTTGTGTATAAATTTGTGTCGCACATGTGCCTTATTTAACAACAATCTATTCACAAACTATAGCAATAACAGATATTGACACATTTGGACAATTTATTAATCCTCCAATTATTTAAAATTATTTTTCAATTTGTTTTTTAAAGAAACCAAAATTAATAACAATTTTTTTAATTAAATAACACACATAGTTATGTAGAAATAAAATATCAAAGTTTCATCAAAATTTCGATCATTTTAAAAAAAGGTTTTGGGGTATACAGATGCATATGCAGCTCACTCTATTTTAGTAAAACAAAGTGTAAATTTCAAGTGGCTACAAATTACCCCTGATTTTTGACAATTTTTTTACTGACGTTCTTTCGCACTTCTTTCCATTTACATAAATAAAAATCGCGGTTTTGTATGGAAGAAACTACCAGTAAAAAAATTGTCAAAAACCAGTGATTACTTGTAGACACTTAAAACATGCACTTTTTCACACTAAAATTTAATGAGGCAAATAACTGCATGCTCAAAAAAATTATAAAAAGAACTTTTTAAACAGTTCAAAATTTTGATAAAATTTTGTTAAATCATTGACATTTTTTAAAAACGAATAGTTTACGAAAAGGGTGGTTATGGGTTTTCATCGAGAATGAACTATATTTTAATTGTAAAATAATTTTAATTAAATAGAAGCAAATAAACAGCCCTAATCCGTTCATATGTGGTTGTGCTATAATTTGTGAAGAGAGTATACATACTCGTATATACAAAAATATGTTCATACATCTATTTGTATGAATAAAAGAGTTGCTTCTGCAAGCGACCGATGAGGAGCGAAACAGGTGGAAGGCGAGGTTAATTCGTATACATGACAATCAAGTTCTTTAACTATTTAGTTACATTTATTCAACAAAATGTATTAAATCATCGTGTTTGTAATAAAAACATTTGTTCTTTTTAACTAGCATTTAAAATTATTTGGTTTGTAGTTCATGCATTGTTTTATTAAGAGATTTTGTTTAGCAACGAAAATTATCGGTCACCAAAATCGAGCATTGAACTTTTATAATAAATGCAGCGTTGTATCGTTTCTTATATATCGGAAATTAATTTCAAACAATGAACGCCCAAAAATCATAACATCTTCTAGACATGGTAGGAAGTATTCGATCGCACACCGTTGGAAACTTTGTTGCCTACATAACTCTCCTTGACCATTGCAAGGCATTCGCCTCAGTTGACCACAAGTTATTATGCTGCAAGTTGGAGAACTTATTTAATATTTCCAACCATGCACAGAGCGAAAAAGTCACATAAATACCCTCTAAACTAGAAGAAATTCTAAATGATTTCTCTATGGTTTTTCTCCAAGCGGACCCCCTTCTTATTATAAGTGAGAATATCTTTTAAATAAAATTCAGAAGACGTCATTGAAAAACTAAAGGAAAAACTTTTTAATATTATTAAGAAGAAATATTTACGATATAAGAAGGCTTTCTCATTGATAAAATTAAAAAGAAATCTGGAATAAATGAAAACACTTTCCTCTTAATTAAATTAATAAGGAATCACTTGAAAATTAGACGGTTTCCTCCTAGGTTAAGTTAATAAGATATCTTCTCATTTTTATGATACTATGTATATTTTTTCCTGGGTGTAAAAAATTATTTTTATAAAACAAATTGTGAATATTTTTTTAGAAAACTTTGTTTTTATTGTAGCTGATAATAATTAATTAAAACTATGTACATATATTCCAATATTTTTTTGGTCTTATAACTTTTATACCATTACTCAAAAAATAAAAATGAACTGGTGGACCATCTATCATATCAAAAGTAATAAGGCTGTGTTCTTCAATTTCACTTCCAATTAAATATGATTGGAATCTTTCAGAAAAACTCAAATAAGCATGTCTTTTAACTGACATGACTTAATTAAATCACAAAACGGCACGTCCATATCCATAGTTGCGTAGATATGTATAATATTAAATTATATTTAGCTTTAAAACTTTTAGTTGCATACACTTACATACATATGTACATACTTATATGCATATTCACATGAAAAACTATTCAAAACTTTAAATTTTAGCACTTCACTTTAACTTGACCGACTTGGACAGCGGTTTCAAAAGACTGAGCATTTTGGTAATTGTGTTGAGAGCATTGCATTGCAGATACATATGTATGTACATATGTATGTTCATACATATATGAAACAGAAGAAATGGTGCAATATGTAACAGTCCTGTCGTTCAAGTTCGAACATGTCCATCGAAATCGATTTCAAATAACGGAACATTCGACAGAATTTATAGAAAATGCGCAAAAGACAACACAAGCAAAAAATTTAGATGAGATCTACAAGTTTTTAAAAGAAAAACGTCTTAATAAAGTTAAAAAGATTCTTGTAAAAATAAGTAGATATCCTTCTTAATAAATCGAAATAACTTTTCTGTTAGAATTCAGATAGAATTCATCTTAGTTTCGAATTTTTAACAGAATATTCAACTTTTTTTTAAGAAAAATTATGAAATAAAAAGATATCGTTTCATTCTAAACTGAATATTATTTAAATAAAATTAATAAGATTCTCCTCATAAAAACAAGAAGAAATTCTCTTTAAAATATCTTTGTTTTCATCGCCGGTCATACCCCTTTGCCAACAAACGTTTTAAGACGTCAAACTTATACTTTTTATGTGAAGTTTTTGGCTCTGTGTGCTACTGCTTTGATAAGGTCCTATCTTCGGTGTAGAACTCAGGCAGTTAGTATCGGTGACAGAAAGTCTGATTTCCTTCCCGTCGTCAGTCCCACAAGGCTCTATTATTGGTCCTTTATTATTGGCCTTACCTAATATTTTAAAGTATTCTTATGTCCATGTCTATGCTGATGATGTCCAATTATATGTTTTTTGTCCTGTCAATCGTACTGAAATGCCTAAATCCAGCCAAATCCAATTGTGTCGTAATTCATAGAAAATCCTTTACAACGCGTAAGCTGGATGAAATCAAGTTGGACAATTCGGTTAAAAAAAATATGTCAGCGCGGCTAAAAATCTTGGCATACTCTTCAACAATACGCTGACATGGTATTATTATATTGGAAGCGCAGTAGGTAAAGTAGACTTGAACACGTAACATCATATGCTGAAAGGTTGCAAAGCATCTATTTCGAAAGCCTGTTTAAAGTTAGAACACTACTGACCTTACATAAAATTATATATCCAAAGGAGCCACAGTATCTTTAACGATGACTTAAATTTTTTTAGTATTCGAGGTCCGTACTTCTAGAACACACTAAATATGGTTTCCTCATATCTGAACGCCAATTCCTTATAAAGTCGATTCGTCTTTGGAACGCCCTCCTCATTCGACTAAGGCTATTGAACAATGCACTCCACTTCAAAAATGAATAAACCAGTTATTATAATAATTTCTAAATGTCAATTAATGTATAACTTTAAACCTAACAATTACTTACTTCAAATGTTTAAGTTTTTCTAAACTTATCTGTAACCTATTTTAAAATTTCACTGTTTCCTAGTATTAAGTTTCAATGCAGCTATGTACATAAATTTCAACTACAATTTAAAACAAATGTTATTCTTAGATTTTCTTTTTACTTACATATGTATCGTGACTAGCACTGTAAAATAATTTGTTTAATTGTTATGCTAGGATAAATATCGAAATAACTACAATACAAATACAATTCAATTTTTTTAATTTTGAGACATAACATCTGTTACATAAACCGAAAAAGTTTGTAATACGATCCTTGTGTCTTTTATCCGCTACATAAAAATATCGAATGGGAATCTAAGTATTTTACTTCCACTGCGTTTAACCACATATGGACATATTTTAGCAATTATTTAAATTGTTATCCAATTAAAACATAATTTAACAAAAACCATATTAACTCTTCTAAACTTTGTACAAAATATACAAAAATTATAAAATATTTCGTCATCAAGAGTACAAACATTGAAAAAGAGATTTCAAGTTAACGTGATTTTTGACAATTTTTTCCCAAATAAAAAATCACGAGTTCGTAATATATTGGCTGAAATCGCCAGCAAAAAAATTTCAAAAATCAGGGGTAATTTGTAGCCAATTAAAATCTGCGATTGCTCTTACTAAAATGGCATGAAAGAAAACTGCATACTGAAAACAAAAATTAAAAAAAAAAATGGAATTTTGTCACGAATAAATAAATATTAATTATTGTAGTATGCTTAAGTCCAGAAATTTTATTGTGTTACTCGCTCGATAAAAAATCACTTTAACACTTCAAATTTTTCTCTTAATTTATTTGAGTAAATCAAATTAAAATTATGTTTTTTATACTCTGTTTAATTCCAGGTGAGTGGAGCATCACAAAGGTAAAATTGCAATCGAATTGTATTTAAAAGAATAAAGGTATTTATGCATTTTAAAATATTTTCCGAAAGATAGTTATAAATTTAAGAGTTATATGAATACATACATATATATCAATCAATGAAACCAGTGTGGAGATATATATATTTTCATTATAAGTTAAATGACGGTCAAATTAGTGGAAACCCGAGTAACTAAAAAATTGTCTTTTCAATTCACCATTTCTATTGATTTGTTAATTTGATTGCATGTATTTTTTATCGATTTGTTTAATCCTAATGCATTTACAAACTGCTTCATAACCTCCATTAACCAAATTTTCACAGCCCCAAATTATATAACATAAAATAATGCAAAAAGCCAAAACCTCTTTTATAATAAAAATAATGAGAAAAAGAAAAAAACTCAAAACTAAAAACCATAAAGAAACTTAATATTTTTAAAATTAATTTTAATAGTTCGAAAGAAACGCTGATCAGAAAAACGCCAAATTTAGTTTTTGATTCAATCAAGAACAATTATCGCAATAATTTCCAATATTTCTACTTGTATAAACATATGTACATACATGTGTATGCATTGTCCATACATATTCCTAGAACAAAATTTGTTATTGTAAGAAGCAAACATATTATTTAACTTAGCCAAATTCAATTAACTCAATTAAATTTGTATCATAAACGAAGGCAGATGTTGAACAAATACTAGTAGCAAAGAAAATCGAGACGCATAAATACTGCAAAAAAATATTAAATAACCATTTACGTTCTTTGAAATCTATTACAATAATAAGAGTAAAAAATTTGACAAAAATTGTGATTATGAAGCGTGAAGGGTGTAAAAAATTTGAAGCTTGTTCTTCAATAGAGTTTTTTTTTTAGTTAACCAGCTTTTGAACTAAAAATAATAAAAATAATTCATTTATTTTAACCGTCACCGCTTGCTTATGTTATCCAGCATTTAATAAACGTTAGACAAATATTTACATAATAGAATACTTACACATACCTACTATTGTATGCATACAAACATAGCAACAATCTCTAGTCACTTAGCAACTAAACAACAGCTCACTGTCAGCGCAATAATTGCATAAAGTAAAAAACAAAAAGAGGAGAAAAAAAAACAAATTACAAAATCCATCAAACTTAATATTAATCTACATAGTTGCGAGATACACACATTTTTTTTTGTGGGCCCATCCGCCCGTACTTTGGCAAATGTTTCGCTTTTGACTGCCTCACTAACGCTCGCCACGAGCGCTGTGCGTTCCCCTTGAGTGCGGCCCCACAGCTGCTTAAATGCGTAGCCAAAATGTGTCAAGGACAGAATTGTGCGAATGTGCTTTTTTTTTTGTTATACATACATAAATTATACTCGTACATAGGCGTTTATATGTATTCACATATTTTGTATGAGTATACATTGCCTTTTTCATTATATCATTTGCAAAAATTTGCGTGCGTTTTTTGTTCAAGGCAGATTGTTTTTAGTTGTTTTGTGCAAAAATTATCGTTGAACTTAGATTGCGGTGGGAGCGTACCGCAGAAACTCGGCAGTGAAAAATCATTTTTGTCAACAAGCATACTAGTTCGTAAATTGACTGCATCGGGGACTAGTTTCATCAAGACAAATATTGAATTAAATAGTAGTTGCCAAAGCACTACTTTGTTGCTGTTCATGTTGCGTTCAGCGAGGGTAGAGTAGTGCTTTCAGACAGAGACTAGCTCATTTAGAGATTGTTTAATTTTTGTAAGAATATTCGAACCTAAGATCTCTTAACTCAACGCGAAACATTTTTGAATTCCCAACTGGTTTATCAAATTATATGATATTGATGTGGTTACTAACTACTACTTTGTTAACTGGTTTGATACTGATATTTGACATTTCAATACGTATCACTTTAACGAAAAGTTGGACTAGGTGCAAATGAAATAGGTAACAGCTAGTTTATGTTAGAACTACTTCTGGCAGGTTTGACGGCGAGGAAATATACATAGTATGTGGATACATACACGAGTATATGCATGTTAGGGTATGTACGAGTATATACTTCTATATGTACATAGATTAATTTAAAATATGTGTGTGTCTTTATTTCAGCGCGTGTACGCATCAACTCGATGTTTATTTGTGTGAAAAAAGATTTGCTCATACTAAATATTGTGTGTATATGTATATGTAGGTGAAGTTGGCGTTCGCTCACTAGCAATAGAAACCTACTGAACTAATTTCACAAAAGTCCAAAAACATTCACAGTATACATATAAGTATAAACATCTAATAATAGATAGCGCAAAATTTGCTTTTCAAAAGTGACCCTGTAAGAAAATAATTGCTTAACTTCGAATAGGTACCTTGCGGAAATGAATGAATGCGTATGCAGTGTACTTCGGATATGCTGATATTATTTATGTGAGCAAGCAAAAGGCATCTTATATTTTATTTTTATAAATTCTTCATATAAGCGCATTTTATTGCAGAGGTTGTGAAAAAACTAAGAAGAAAAAGGTGCATCATTTTTGAATAACAAATATTAATTTCTGTTATGTATTCGTGTTAAAATTGGATTTAAAGTTTTTTATTTAAATAATTAAATATTTGTAAGTTTTGGTTTTAAAATAATGATTAATTGTTTTTACCTGCAACACGAGCCCAAGTAGAGAAGAAACACATATAAAGAAAATCAGTGATCAGATTGGTTTAATACGAGTATACACCAAAGTCTAGGTTTCTTAAACAAAAATGAATTTTATGAAAAAAAAAAGCAAAAAGCACAACAGTGCGGTCCGTATTTAAATCTTTTGAGACACAGAGAGTGCAAGTTCCATGTCTTTGAAATTATCGAACGACGTACAAGTTACACATTTTTTTTTTAAACTGTCTTTTAAGAACCATTTATGTGCGTTATTCGAAAAACAAATAATAGTAAAAGTTTATTCAACAATTTTCTCTCAGACCTGTTCTGCATAACAATAATGAAAAATTTGGTCAAAGTTAAAAAAAAATATATTCTTTCTTCGCAAATTGGTATAGATAAGTTTTTTAGTTCTATGAGAACTAGAATTTATCGATTCAAAACAATTTAAATAACGTATGTTAGGTTATTATAAATATGTCATTTATTCAATGTCAAATAATGGATTTTTATATAAACATCTATTGTAGTTTTTGGGTTTCCAAAAAATTTAAGTAAAATGCGCTTTTATGATTTTGAGTGCACATAGCGTCTTTCCATGCAATTATCTACTCGTATTAACAACTCGTGTTCACTTTGTTTTAATTCATTTTGGCAATTTATTGGCCTTTTATTTATTTATTTCAATCAAAACTACTTATACAACATTTTGAATAATTTAACGAATTTTCATCAAAATGTCAAACTTTTTTCGCAGAAACTTTAGAAAATTTCGAGTTTGTAGTCATTAAATGGACCGCTGATTTTTGAAATAACTTTTAAATTTGAAATATTAAACTAAATTGGGTTGTACGGTAGGCACTGTTGAAAAAAAACACATTTCAAACATTTTTTTTTAAATCTGTTAAATTGTCAAAAGTTTCGTAAAGAGTTTCAAACTACTGTTTATATGAATTTTAACAGAATTTTTTTTGTAAGGTTAATCAAAGAAATATAAGTTGCAAAGTTGCAAAAATGATTCAAAATGAACCACCGCTATTAAATTGAACGCATGTTTATGCACTTAAAGTGAAGCACTGTAGAAAAAAAGAAAGAAATACAAATAAAAAAAGGCATTGTCTTCCTGCGGTCTTGAAGCTCGCTTGAGTATATATTTATGTTTATACATAAGTATTTATATATGCAGATAAGTGTGCATTAACACCACCGAATTTAGCCATCTCGAATTTTTTTTTTTTCGTATGAAAGAATTTATGTTCTCTTCCACAAATGAATATAACCTTATTGAGATATAAAAATAATCTCAACACTTATGTATGTACGTACTAAATATTCAGCCAAAAACTAGCCACATTTTAACACGGAAATAACCAGTAATATATTTTAAAAAAATAATGTATTTGTGGTTTTTGCCGTTAGTTGTGCAAATGAGCGCGCATGCATTGCGTAATCAAAAAACGTATGTACATATGTATGCGCCTCGATTTGAAGATTCAAACGCTATACTTATTGTTCACAGCCGTTCCCCATTCACCCCTTTTCCATGCTTATCGCTTGTGCTCCACAAATTCTCCGCTGCTCATCAAAGATTTTGTTGGTTTTCTAATTGCTTCAAACACTCGTTGGCGCTTCGGTTTCGTGCGTTTGCTGGATCGTTCGGCCTACACACAACTACGAAAAGGCAAACAAAGTAAAAAGCTTTAAAAACGAAAAACAAAAAAAAAATGAATTGCAAACATAATTTAAAAAACAATAAAAGCAAGCAATAGCGGCAAGTAGCGAGTAGCAACAAACAAATAAATATACATATATGATATAATATATGTATATATACATAAATATGTGTTAAAAAATGCTAACGCACCAAAAAGAAATGACAAATGTACATTTATAAAAGCGCGCGGCTTAAGTTGGCGAGCGGGTGATGGCAAAGCGATGTTCGCGCTCCCCGCTTTGGAGCTGATCGCCACCACTGCCTGTGGTGATCGTCACATAAACTTGTGAAGAATGATAGGAAGCGAATGTGCTCGTCGACGTGCGTACACGCGCTGCTACATACATACCTTATATACCTACCATCTCAGGCGCGTTCGTAGATATGTGCTACATACTCGTATGTATGTATGTGAGATGGCAAAATAGCGCTACCCGGTAGCACGAAGTACCTTCTAGTCCGAGCATATACAGCGTAAATACAGCGCGACGACGCTGGTGACCTCATCTTGGCAGTGAAGCGCGTTCAAGTTATGAAAAAAAAAACGCGTAATCTTTGGTTGCCGAAACATGGTCGGTGAGGGAGCTTGAGAAGCGCGCGACTGGTGGCGAGCGCGCTGTCATCGTGAGCGGCGCGCCTTCGTAGGTGGCGATAGCAACTTAGGCGCTTGCTAAATATACTTACATACGTATGTATGTATGTATGTATGTTTATCTATGTACCTTATAGTTATATATTTATGTACAATCATGTGTCTTGTGTGTTCAGCGTCAATGTGTTCTGTGCGTTTGACTTTGGCGAATTTTTTATGCTCGCACGACTGTTGTTGTGCGTCTAATTTCGCCAATTGGTTAACCCTGCGAAGCGCGCATGGCAAAGTGTATAAAACGGTTATTTCACAATCTAGAAAATTTGCAAAATATGTGTTCTTTTACTTACATATCTGTTTTATATACGTAAATATATACATATATATATGTGTGCGTCCTGGAGATTTTTATACTCAACTTTGAATGCAGTTGGGTTCTAGTAGACCACGCCATCACTCCAGGGTTAATATACAAATTAAAATACTAAAAAAAAATTTAAATGACTTTACTTCAGCGTGTCTCATATTGTCGTTCTGAGCATCAGACGCTGCTGTCACTTCTGTTCGTTTGCCGATATTTGCTTCTTTTCCCTTTATAATTCACTAATTTTATAACTTTTGTGTGTATAGTATTTCTTCATATATATAATATTTGTATACACATACATATATAGAAATGTATGCGTGTATATTGCCGATTAAACCGCTCAACGTCACAACGCACAACGGCCCTCAAAACAACGGCAACAACAACAATTTCATTTGCAAAAAGTTTGCGAAAAATTGCGAGTGCGAAATTCGCACACACGCGATACGCAAAAAATTAGGTCAAATCGAGTCGGCGCAGCCGTTTGACGTCTGCAAAAAAAATAATCTAAGAAAACTAAAAATTTTATTAAAATAACAAACACAAGAATAAGCAGAAAAATGCGTTTGTTTCTTATGTAGTCCACGCAATTCCCATCGTACATACATACATACATACGAGTATATACATATGTACATATTTATATTTTGATTTCGTATGGTTTCTAGGTTATGATGATAGCTATCTATAGATACACTTATATGTACGTATATCAATTGTTTTTTAATTAAAAGTAATAGCAGTAATCATGCATTAAACCATTTATCCAATCCAAGATAATTTTCGAAACATAATATTTTTTTCAAACTTTCCGTTTTGCATATTTACCTTCTTTTCAACAGACTTTGTGCTGCCCGAATGTTGGCTTTCCTGCTTTTAAATTGCTTAGCAAAGTATTTCGATACTACTAACAAGTTGTTTTCCAGCATATGTAGGTCATAAGATTTTTAAACAAAATTTAACTTCACCGTCATCTCGAAGGTACTTTTTCTCTTTTCCATTAGCATTACACATTTCGAATATGAGTTTTTACTCAAAAATATAATTCCAAAAAAATTTAATTTTTAGTTTTAAATCGCTTCCAACGTCACCTGATGAGTAACTTTTTTTGCACAAGTATAGGGTGTTTTTTTTACAGGTTTGTTTTTCGAATAGAGATAAAACTGGCATTTTGTGGTCAAATCTGGCAACTCTAATGTCATTTATGTTCAGTTTGGTTTGCCATTTCATCATGCACAGGTTGACAAAAGAACAACGCTTGCAAATCGTGCAAATTTATTTCGAAAATAATGGTTCAGTTCGCGAAGTTTACCGTGAGCTCCGTCCATTTTATGGTCGACATAATCGTCCATCAGAGCAATTAATTCGGTTAACCATGGATCGTTTTCGCACTACGTTTACTCTATGTGATAATACGCATCCGCAGAGACGTCGAACAGTGCGCACCGAATAAACAATTGCCGCTGTAGAGCAAAGTGTTGAAGAGGACCCGAATGAATCGATTCGCCACCGTGCACAGCAATTGGAGCTTTGTCCATCAACTTTATGGAAGATTTTGGATGGCATGAATGTTGATGAGTTGTGGTTCCAACAAGACGGCGCTACATGCCACACAGCGCACGTCACAATCGATTTATTGAAGGAAACATTCGCTGAGCGCATAATTTCGCGGAATGGACCTGTCAATTGGCCACCAAGATCGTGTGATTTGACACCATTGGATTATTTTCTTTGGGGATATGTGAAGTCGCTCGTCTACACCAACAAACCAGAAACGTTAGGGGAATTGGAAGCCAACATTCGTGGCGTTATTGCCGACATACGGCCCCATATGCTCGAAAAAGTGGTTGAAAATTGGACCTGTAGAATTGGCTTTATTCGAGCCAGCCGCGGCGGCCACATGCCCGAAATCATATTTAAACATTAATGGCATAAAATTATCCTTCCAATAAAGCCAAATTGATGGACCTTAAAACGATTTTCTTGTATTTTATTTCAATTCGAAGTTCTATACCCCTAAAAAAAACACCCGATAGAAATATGACACATTTTAATACCCCGACTGCAGAGGCACCTTGCGGCTATTTTTTTTTTGTGCAAAAGTGTTTAATTTCCCAATACCAATTTGAGACAATTTGGAACATAAATTTGATGTTGAAAACCGAGCGTAGCTGTGTTATCGGAACAAATTGTAAAATTAACCCATTCAGTAACCTACACAAACTCCATTTTTTAGCAATAGCATGACGCCAGTGCCATCTGGCTGGTTCAATTGTAAAACTAAACCAACTAGGTGCTACACATGCAACAAATTCATTAAAATTGGACCAGGTATTAAGGTAGGTTCACTCACGAACTTAAAGTACCTCGTAATGAAATATATAAATTTAAATTTAAATTTTTTTCTCACCTGCTATTCTTATGAATTTTTCCTATTATTCGAATAGTTTGAATATAACTTTTAGAAAAAAAAAAAATATATGTTTGTATGTGTTCGTTAAATAGGATGTTAGCTGTGTGCTTCACTTCTTTATTTGTCTCGTAGTTCTTCTTTCATCTTCGGTAATAAAATATGTTTAACTACTCATGGTTATAGGTTTGTTGATCTGAGGTATGCCTTAGGAAAATCAGTTAACACAATATGACTCTTGTGTATAGACGCATTGCCTACATTGAGACTATTTTTGGCATTCATCTTCCACTAATACTGAATATATATTTGCGTTAAGATGATGGTGAAAAATTAAAAAAATTGTTTGTGTAGTATACTCCAAAAATTTTTGCGCGCTCATTTGGCTGTAATCGAATAACTTCCCTTAATAATTCTTCAACTTTTTGAGTCATTTCTGGAGTGGTGACGTCGTTTGGTCGTCCTGGCCGTGAATCACTTTAGATTTTTATGATAAGTCACACCTACCTCCCAATAGCGGGGCGCGTTAAAAATATTAGTAATTTTAAGAAACCTTTGGAGTCATATGTTTTCCACATTAAGTATTTTGGAAATTGCATTTTTTTCATTAACAAGAAAACATATCCTGCATGTATCTTAGCTACAAGGCGGTTTAATTATTAATTGAATTATCAGATAAGGTGAAAGAATTGGTTAGCTGGTTTGATTAGAGAATATAAGCCAAGGTCTTGCCATCACCCAATATATCACCTATCAAACGATTAATTGCTAATCAAGACCAAAAATATTTGCGCGTTCCCAATATGAGTACATACTCTCATATATATACATACATATACACAAATATGTAAAATAAAAAACTTGGTTAATGGCCAAAAAATTAACTTAACGAGAGAAAAACCTAAATTTAAAAAAAAAATGAGTTTTAACAAAAAATATGTCAACGGAATATCTGTTTATGTGCATTTTCAAAAAATACATTACCTTTAATACTTTTGTCCGCATATTTTTTCTGTCACGGTATTACTTTTTGAGTTGGAAACTACTTGTGCATTTGTAGCTTTTTAAATAGTCTGCTGGCGATGCATTAGCAAAAATGTTTGATGGCAATTTTTGCGCAAGACCACAATGTCGCCAAGCAATACTAAATGTACGACAAAGTTGTTGAGTTAAATTATAAAACTCTTGCCTCGATTAAAATGATGCGCTTCCAAGTAACGCCTAGGGTTTGTCATTGACTACAGTGTACATGCGTTTAACCGCTAGGTGCCGCTGTAATTGAATTACAGTTGAAAAAACGTATGCTCTTGGCCCGACCTGATCATCTACAAAACTCATAGAATTATTGTGAAATAAATACTTAGAAATCAAGTTCTCAATGTATATAACCATTTACATTTACTAAATTATTTTCTATTGAACGAAACTTAAGAGGAACTATTATTTATTACTATTCTTATTTTTTGATACTTAGGTTTACATGTAATGCATTAGAGAAAAAAAAGTATTTTAATTGGAACTGAATTAATGAAAGTTTAATAAAAGGAAATCGTCAATAAGTGGTTTCCTTATTACATTGGCGCGACCTATGTGGTATAATGGCAACTTAGATTTACTGATTTTAATATCTACAAAAATATTGAACTTAATCAATAGTTTAAGTGTCAAATCTTACAAAATATCAAACAAATATTAAAAAAAAACATCCTTCGCTTGCCGAAAGTTTTGGTAACCAAAAATATTTTTTATAATTTAAAAACTTTGTACTTAAATTCATGATTTTTTATAACTAATGTTGTTTTAAGAACTTATTCGCATTCTTGAATTGCTTAGCAACTCCTTCATCACATGTGTGTACTAGGCATGCCAATCCCGGGATTCCGACCTTTTTTAACTCCCGAATATCCCGGGATAAGTCTATTCAAATTCCGGAATTGCAGAAAACAACCATTTATTTTAAAAATTTTGTATTATTCTTAAAAATTCCATTTTCAAAAGCAAAACAAAGCCTTTAGAGAGTTTCTTAATCGGCAAATAACACAGCTTGGTAACTCCTTTAAGTCTTTGTTTTGTCCTTGCCAATGTAAATGAGCTGGACAGTATCCCCCTCTAGTAGAAAATGAGGCTCACTATGAAAGCGATGTTAATAGAACTAACGAAGAGGTGCTTGAAGCGGATAAGACCGAAAGTATTAAAGATAAATTGCATCAATTTTTAACGAGGAGCTCGCAAATGTCCAATTGCTCAAAATGGAATTAGTGATGTATTTAATTTGTAATAGATGTACTTTTTTTTCTGAATTGTAATATACTAATATATAACATCTCAATCTCAAACAGTGATTTAAAATAATTTTAGTTTATTTAGATGCATTTGCTTCTGCAATAAATACATATGTGATTTACAACAAATCGTTCTTCTTTGTTATATTAATGTTATTTTGTATAATTCAACAATACAACGCTTTTTTGGCAAATTAGAAATTACTAATCAAAATGTCGTGAAATTCGGTTTCCGGGATT
Organism: Philophylla caesio; assembly: GCA_963971545.1. Classification (NCBI taxonomy): domain Eukaryota; kingdom Metazoa; phylum Arthropoda; class Insecta; order Diptera; family Tephritidae; genus Philophylla; species Philophylla caesio. The sequence continues at coordinate 49,136,753 of OZ020607.1, forward strand.
GTCCCGGGATTTCATTTTCAGTTCTCGAAAATCCCGGGAGCAGCAAAATGCCCAAAATTGACATCCCTAGTGTGTACCAACACACTCATTATTGGCCTTCAATTCTTTTTGGTGCTCATTAACTTTTGCTAACGCATATACACATGTATGTATGTTGTATGTATGTACGTAGGTATGCATACATATACTCGTTTTACAAATTATAGCATAACCGCATATTAACAAATTTGGGCTTTTTATTTTTCTTCTAATAATATTGCGAAAAATCGTAGCCACTAGAAACTTGCACTTTGTTATACTAAAATTAAATGAGCTACCAATCTGCATAGCACCAAAAATTCTTAAAGTTTTTTTTAATGTTTCAATGAAACTTTGCTAAATATTTTCTACATTTTTTATAAATTCAAAAAAAATTGTTTTTGTTCTTACTGTTACCAACAATATGCCTATTCCCCCTTAATACATTTTCGCACTGACGTGCATGTATCAGCGATATACAATTGCTATAAATGTACTCGAGTGTATGTATTTCAACTAACAGACTTGACACTGACATTGAATCGAGAAAGCCAACGTGTGAACGGTCATCGTCGCCACATTTCTTCCACTTGGTTAATATTTGCTTAACGAAACTGCTTACCAAGCTGCTGCTGCTGCTGCTGTACCCACCCCCACCCGGCCTGAATGATGTGCCGGATTTATGCAAAACACCTCTTGCATATTTACGACAGACAATTAATATAGCAACATTGCTAGCAACAGTAAACAGAAAAAAAAATTTAACAAGATTTGTTAAATTTTAAAAATTTTTTCAGTTGCGGAGGCGAGCATATTTGTTTACTAAGTAATTGCTGCTTTCAGCAGATTTCGCTATTATTTTTTACTTTTCTATATTTATTCGCTTTTAAGTTTGTGTGTAGTAGTTGTGTTTTTAGTTTATTTTCAACTTTTATATATCTGCTTTCCGGTATTTCGCTAATTTGTCTACACTCTGTATTAAGTTTCGAATAAAATAAAAGCAAGTAAACTTCCCTTTGTTTAAAAAAATGCTAATATACGTAGTTGTGTTTATTTTTATTTTGTTTTTTCTTGGCCGTTTCGTTGAATTCACTGCGCATGCGCAAAAGTCGCACTTTTTATGCAAAAAATTGCTGCCAAGAATTGTGAGTAAATTAAGAAACAAATTAATAAAAATAAAAGTAAACACACGTAAGACAATGAATATATGTATGTACATACATAAGTATGGTATGTATATATATAAAATTAATTCGAGTATGTGTTAATGCGCTTAAGTGCATACGTTCATACCAAAGCATACATATAAGGGCATTCCCTGAATACATAATAAACTTTCATGTGCTCGTAGATATTTTTAATTCATCAAAAACTCTTTGCTTCAAAAAATTTCAATAAATTAAGAATATTTAATTTTAAAATTATAAAATCTAAATTTTCCTTAACTATAGATAACCTTATAAAATATCTAATAATAATAATAATTTGGCGCTTATATTATATAGCTAAGTGTTTGGCCGAGCTTCTCCTACCATTTGTTACGTGCGTGTTTATATTCTACTACAAAATGGAGGGACCTATAATTTTGTGCCGACTCCGAATGGCAGATGTATTTTATGAGAAGCTTTTTTATTACAGAAATACCCTCGAAAGTTTGCTATTGTCTGCCGAGGGGTGGCCGCTACTAGAAAAAAACTTTTCTTGGATTAAGAATTTACTTGCTCTGGCTGAGTGTCGAACCTTGAACCGCTACTAGAAAAAAACTTTTCTTGGATTAAGAATTTACTTGCCCTGGCTGAGTTTCGAACCTTGAACCGCTACTAGAAAAAAAAATTTCTTTGATTAAGATTTTACTTGCCCTGGCTGAGTTTCGAACCTCGAACTCAGCGGCAAATCGAGTAATAGCACGCACCGCTAACCACTCGCCCACAGCGGCTACATAAAATATCTATCGAAACATATTTGTTATGTAAAAAATAGCTTATACAAATTTTTAATTTTATATTGAATAGCATTTCATTTATTGCAGTTTTTCTACAAAAAAATCTATTTCTTCCATGTTAAATAGCTGGGAAATTTCGAAGCCCACCATTAATTATTAATTAATTTAAAAAAAAAAAAATATGTGTATACATTTTCTATACGTAGGTATTTTTTTGAAGGCGGCTGATCAATTCTTCGTTTTGGATCACCCTAATACATGTACAATATATACAAACATACGCATGCAAGTAGTATGTGCGAGTGTAGAAGTTGTCAAGAATGACAAAGACATAAAAAAATCCACATTAACTCGTTAGAAACTACCCATTGGAAAAAAAACGGAATCTGAGTCTTGGTCGAAGAAGTGATGTGAGGCGAGAGAGCAGAGTTAAATACAAATGGGAAGTTTTAATGTGTGTGTGTGATTGCTTGTATGTGCGTGCGATTAGATTCAAGGTTATTCCGCTTCGCATTCTGCATTCGCTAAAAACGACAATAGACCAGCGGCAATTTAAAACATTTATTTTATACTATGCGCATACACACACACACATTAATACATATGTATATACATACATTTAAGTTAACATGCAATGCTAAATGCTACGGTGGACACTGGTTAAACTGAACTTGCAGTTAATAATGTTAATTTCTTGGTAATTTATTGTAAAAAACAACAACAAAGGATAGTGCTAGTTAAATCGTGTCCAGATATAAAACAAATCAGGTAAGAAAATCAATTAATTTCAAAATTAATAATCACCCTTATCGTGAGTTTCGTTTTCGCCCAAAATACGAGTAGCTCACTTTTCACTGTTCGCTTATTATAAATTTTGGGCGGAAATTTTCCGCTTTCGAACATTGTTTCCCCTTATCGGCAATACTAATTTCGGGCGGAAATAGTTGGCAGATTAATTGAATTTGTCCACTAGTTTTTTAAAGGCGAAAAATATACGCGAATTTAAAATAAAAGTAATTTAATTAATTTATATTTACATAAGTTCGCCTATTTGTTTATTTGTTGGTTTATTTGTAAAAAATGGTCTATGAATACATAAATTATTCTTACAGACTAACAACGAATTGTACAAAATTATTCCAAAATAAAATAGAGCGAATTTAAAAAGTCGTTTTTGCAGACTGAGAAATTTATATCTTTACTGCTTGCTAAGGGGATTAAGATCAATTAAAGCTCTTGTGATGGGAGCATTAAATGCATATACAGTTTTTATGAAACCAACATAAAATGTTTCAAAATGACGTAAATTTCTTAATGGTGTATTAAAGCGAATGCGTTCAAGAAGGGAAGCACACTCTACACCCGCACTGATGATATCGACCACGAAAGATAATGAGAGTATCACTCTTTTAATTTCTAGCGATTTTAGATTTATTAGCATACACCTAGCGTGATGTGGGGGAATTGGGTCACTAAAATGTAATCTTCGTAAGGCATATCGAATAAACACCTTTTGAATTTTTTCTATGCGGTTAATGTAGCAAGCATGATAGGGCCTCCAAATAAAGGAGACGTATTCTAGTCTCGATCTGACAAGGGCTGGAAAAAGTAACTTTAACGTGTATGGATCTGAGATTTCCGAGCTGTTCCACTGTACAAAGGCCAGCATCGCATACGACTTTGACACTATAAAGTTTATATGATTGACGAAAGTAAATTTGCTATCAAAAATTACTCCTAAGTCTTTTATCTCATGGACGGAAAAAAACAGTAAACAAAGTTCAAAGAGAGATACTATTTATTAGGTAGAATGCAGGAAAAGCCGGCTATTGCAAGAGGATTTGTCAAAGAATACAAGAAAAATGTAGGTGAGCTATGAAAACACCTAAAAATGGAGCTGACAAGTTGGTGCCCGCAATAAAAAGTGAGTCCAAATAGAAAAAGGTAAACAATTTATATTTAAATGTGTGCAGAAATAAAAATTGTTTATGTAAAATAGGCTTGGACTGGCCAAAAGCGATATGTCGTCCACGTAGGCCGTTTTTACCACTGCGGGAATAATATGGACTCGTTAATTGTGACAATTTCTAACAGGATCTGACTAAAAGATGATTACGCCAGCCCAATTTAGAACTGTTACCTACATCTTAATAGTATCCAACTGGCGGAATAGCAAATTGTAGTCGTCAAAAATTTGGAAAATTGATCAATTTTGTCAAATTACTATTTACAAATTACTTACGCTTCCTCATTAGAGCTGGACATCTGCACAGAAGGTGTTCAAATGTCTCTTGCCCATCTTCATTCCTGCAGCTCTTGCAGTAATCATAATGGGCAATGCCAAGTCTTCTAGCGACCAGTGCCCTGTGAGAACTGCCAATTTTGCAGCGGAATTGCTGGATGTAGAGAAGGTAAATTGTTTTGTTTATCGCTCCCAATGTAATTGGGATCGGCTCCTCATCCGAGGTTGCCACTGTACCCTCTCTAGCCATCTAATTGGCTACTTCATTTCCGGCTATGTTGCGGTACCCCGGAATCCAAATTAAATCTACCGAGAGCTTGTGTCAGACTCCATTCAATAGAGTTCTGCAAAGCTTAACCAACTTCGATTTTGTTATGAGAGATGCCAGAACCAATATGACCGTCCGGCTATCTAGAAGACGGCTACACCCTCATCCTGTATTTTCGGAAGGCAATTACGCCTTAATTCGCCACAACCTTCGGATGGCAGATGGTAAGACATACCCCTCCCCACCAAAAACTCAGAGTAAAAACGACATTAGAAATCAAACAAAAAATAGTGTGGAAACAAAAATTTTGCGTTTATGTAAGAAAAAAAAATTTTGTAATAAAAAATAAAGCAGTATTTATATTTTTTCATTTAACGAAATTTTTTTTTTTGCTAATTATAAACTCTAGTAAGTGACCGCTGAATTTCGGGTGTCCTTGACTCAACGATTTTACGTTTATCTTACCCGACATCTCCACAGAAAATAGTTGATGTTCTAACATCTGTCATTTTGGCAGAAAAACATGAAAAATGTTTTGTCAATTTTTATGTGTGGGCAGTTTGATGTCTTGACATACATAAATATTTGTAAGATGGCGTCAGTCAAGTAAGTTCCGTTTATTAAAGCGCAAATATGCTGAAAGAATACAAGAAATATGTTTTCTTTCCTCCTAAAAAGTGACATCTTATTTCAAATAATATATACCAAGATATAAACGCTGACATAAATGGCTGACTTGAAGAAATAAGCGGTCTCCATTTACAATATATTTTCTGACATCTATTTTAGGACATCAGCTATTTTCTGTGGGGATGTCGGGTTAAGAACAATTATCTTTACTTTCCCCATCAAGCAAAGCGGCCAATGTGAAATATATAAATATCTTTCCATTGATTTTCAATTTTATAATTTTGTGCAAATATGCTGTCATTTAATATATATTTCATAATTTAGGTCACAAAGAGTTGATGTGCTGCCCTTTAATTAATATTATTTTAGTTTTAAAATTTCTTATATTCGAAATAACTATAAATTATAAATAAAAATAATTGCTATTTACAATTTTATTTGTAATTTTTTAAAGCTGTAGTATAATTAAAACTTAAACTTATCGTTCTTCAATAATTTATTTGTGCTTATATTGAAACGATTTTATATTGGAAATAAATTATAATCAACAATATGTAAGAACTTGTTTCGTGTTTTGGTGTTATCAGTATTTGGTTAAATAAATAAAATAATTTGTTATTCTCGATATCTGAGATCACCTGTATATAATTGCACATACATTAATTACTTAAAACATCATTACATAAATTACTTAAAACATCATTACGGTTTTCGGAACTTTTAAGAAATATAAAAAAAAAAAAAAATTGTATATCTTGCTATGAAGATAATAGACGGTATTTGTATTACAAAAAGTGAAAGATGTTTTATATATAAAAAATTATCGTAAAATATTTTAAATTTTGGACACTTTTGTCGCTTTAATAGCAGCAATTAATGCTAAATTTAAGAATTTTTTTTTCATGCAACTCGACTAGAAGGAACAGCATTTTTACCGAAATAATCAACTTTACAAAAACAAGTGATTTCAGCTGTTCCAGATTTTGATGTTTATCGATAAGATATTTCACTTGGAAACTAGCGAACACGCTCATAAAATAATCGATTTATTAGAGCAATGCTTTCAAAACTGGCAGTTTACCCTGCAAAAATTTACAATTACACAATAGGAATATATGGTATGAAACGCTCACACCAATTCCCTTTAGCATTAAGAATTTGATGGGAGAAATACTGAAACTATTAGTAACAACTCCAGGTAAAATTACCAGTCATATTTTCAGTATCTTTCTTGCAGAGTAATTACGACTCACTTGATGTGCACTACATCTGAAATCTCGCACAAAAGTTAAACGGCTTTGTGTTAATTAGCAATAAAATTTGAAAAAATGAAATTTGAAACGAGTTTGTATGAACTCAGTAGCAACGCAGTTCTTTGGAGCGGTCTTCTCCCTTCAGCAATGTAACGAACACAAATATAAAATTGTTTCGGATTTTTCAGCTGAGCAGCATAGAAATTAATATTACTTAATGCCAATAAAGGGCGTTACTTACCAAATTGCACCGAAACGAAACTCTAGCGTAACCCAACTATGTAAGAGTATGACATTGTTTTTACCAACTCATACTCAAACACACATTTACGTGCATACATACACACATGCTCGTATTTATTGGAATTGGGCACTTACCTTAAGTGCTTGACTAGATTTGTTATCCGCCATTTTTTTTTTTTGGCGCACTATGACAACAACAACAACACTAACTGAACACTGCGGCAACGCAAAACAAATGTAATGAATTTTCCAAGACGAAACGGAGAGTGCGAAGAAGAAGGGTGAGTAGTAACAGAATGGCATTACTAAGAGTGTTGGTTGCACCCTTTTTAAAGCGAAATAAATAAATATGCGAATTGGTATTTCGTTGCGAATGCGAAACAAAATTAATGCAGCTGCAACAACAACACAAACTATAACTATTTTTCGTGTAGTGTGCTTTAGGCAAATGGCTGGCGATGTAGGTACTACTACTACATACATATTTACAACACATACATAGATACGTTGCATGCATTTTGTGTTGCAAGCGTTTCCATGAGCAACAAACTTCGACAAAAAAAAAATAAAAAAAAAAAATTGATGATGGCTGCGCCTCGAAAATGCAATGCGAAAGCAAAACTAACCAGCACACGCACACTCACACTTCACAGCTGTGGTTTTTGCTTTTGTTGCTGGGGTTGAAATACCAATGAATATGAAAGAAAAACCACGCAAGGAGCAAATGCAGCCGCTAGTTGCATGCAACATTGCAACAATGCAACAATGGCCGCCATGTAATGTAAGGTATGCAGCAAACTAACACACGCACACATTCGCTGTGCCACAAACATAAGGCAACCCAAACACCTATGTATGTATGTATGTATGTATGTGCGAATGCATAGGCTCGGTTATGGCTGACTGACATGGCTGCCCCGTTCTTCTTATTGGCATTTTCTTTGTCTCACAAGTGTTGTTTTAGTTGATGCAAGCTTTTACTATGGAAACTATAACTTAATTTGCTAAATGCGAAAATCGTTGGACATTCGCCCATCGGAGTGACAGAGAACGAAGTTAAATGTGGGAAAGCGTTCACTTGTGGAGAATAATAAGTTTTGGAGTGCTTTGCTAATTGCTATACGTACTATAGTAAGTACTATAGTAAGCACTCCAGAACTTATTTTTCACATAAAAAGTGCGTTTTACAAATAAAATACAACTTATTGCCAAATTCGGACAATTTGTTACTTTTATTTAATTGCCAATATTTTTGTATTAAAATGCAGTTCATTCCAAAACAACAACCATGTACATACGAGTATTTCCAAGTTCTAAACTTTGTATAAATTAAAATGTTTATTAAAATTCCCAGCCTTTTATCAGATTTTAGAAAAATGTCTTATACACTTTTGTGGGTCAATAAAATTTAGTATAAAAAATCAATAAACCCGTGTCACAAATCAAGAGTAATTTGTAGTTATTTTACTCCAACTTCTCTTGATCGTTCCTTAATCAGTCAATAATCCTAATCAAAAGACATAGTTGGGATCTATTGAACTTAATTTTTATATTTTTAAAGTGATCGAATCCCAATTAAGAGTAAATTTCATTTAGTCAAATAAAGTCAAATAAAGTGCGATGAGGTGAAGTTAGGAAATGTGTGGTAAAGTAAGTTTTTCCCGTTCAGTGTGAAGACTTTAGGTGTGGTATATTCGGGTGTGGTGATCTTTGATGTGGTTAGTTCACATGTGGCGAGTTAAGGTGAGTCAACTTAAGGCTCAGTAAGTTTATGTTTGGTGACAAATTTGAGTGTGGTGTGATCAGAGGAGAAAGCACTTGTTGACGTCCCCAACCATTTACTTCGTCACTATTTCCAAAATTGTGCTTCGTCATTACGAATTTAAAATTTAACTACATAGGATGCAAATTCTCACTAGAATATCTCTGAAAAGGCCATCTACAATCTAGATCTGTAGTCGAGAATTTATAAAACACCAACGCTAATTATGAAAAATGGCATGAAAATAAAAATGTATGTACACATATAAAAAAAATACCTATATAAATTTGTAATCTAAATTTTATTGCATAAATTGAAATTCTATATTATTTGTTGCTATAAAGTTTTGTGATACATAATAAGAATTTAATTGAACAATAATTTAAATTTTGTTTAGTAAAAAATTGTAAAATCGAAATTTTAATTCGAAATTAAAAATATATGCTTTGGTTGCTTAAATCGCTGAAAGTTAAAAAAAAAAAAATAATATCTATAAGAAAAAAATCTTTTCACAGCACAATAGACGTTCGCAAATTATAATCACTTTGTTTTTAAGGTAATTCTAATTTCTGAAATATTCTAATTTTTGAGCGTTTCTTAATCGAATATAAATAAAAAATGGAGTAATTCAAACAACTGAAATAGAACACTTTTTTGTTTTTGTAGAAAAATTATTTTCTTGAGAGAAGCGGATCACTTGCGGATTGAATACATTTAAAAAATATTGAACCTAAAATCCATTTTTTTTTCTTTCTTCAATAATAAATATTTTATGAAACCAATACTGAATAAGCCAAGTCGTCAGGCAAGAATTTTTTGGAAAGTTTTATTGAAGTGGATTATTAAATTCTTGAACATACCTTGGTTTTTTTGCTTTCCCAATTACCAATTACCAATGACAAAAATATATTACCAGGGACGGTTTTTTTTACGAAAGCAGAGACATTCTTTATTCATCATTAATATATTTTTTTGTGTCTTCATTAATCCCATCTCAACGAGCTTTGCACAAAATCTGTGAAAAAACTAAAGCAACGTTACAAGGGAAGATCTCGCCACAAATACAACAACAAAAAACCAAAAACCGTGTCGCTTTTTAAACTTTGGCACTTGCACGGGATATTGCTCTCTTTTATAAATTTTGTTTAGCTAACCGCTTCCCTTGAACACCTTTGTCCAGCTTTTCCAAGATTTCGATTTAAGTTCCTAAAGTATTTTTTGCGTTTATTTTACATTTGCAGATCTTCTTTCACTTTTTAATGGAGACTTGAAAGTATGTATGTATGTACGCATTTCACACAAAGACTAGCCAAAACGGTATATAAATGCGACAGAAAAAAAGAAGAAAAGCTGCTAACACAGAGAAATTGTTGATTCCCCTTTAAGTTTTAATTTGTTCAAACAAAATACAGTTGCTTAAATAGGGCATTAGCGATGTGGTGGTGAAATCGAAAGAAAAAAAAGTTAAAACGCGTTAAATGTTTTACAAACTCTAATTCTGATTTCTGGAAGATTCGTATTTCTATGATTTCTTAGTTGTGAGCGTTTACTAAATACCACGGAAGAGTGGATAACAATATTTTTAAATCGGAAAAGTTAGCTGCTACTCAGAAGAATTCAAAATCATTAACCAATTATTTCTTTATGGTTTTTCAACGACCGATATCTAGAAAGTGGTCATTAGTAAAAATAATTATAATAAACAATTGATTGAAGTATCATGCAGATAAACAAATTTTAAATATTAAAAATATCAAATTTTTTTTTTCAACCTCTAAATATTTTGTGATTTCAAATCTAAAATAAAAATAATGTATATATTTTATCGATTTAGGAAGAGAGAATTAAAATTCCATATGTACATTTTAAATGTATTTACTTGTGTGCAAGCATGTACGTACATATGTACATACATATGTACATATATTTGTATGAGCGAAGTATGTGAGCTGTGTCAGTCTCATCAACAATAATGGCCGCCAGAGCACAACGCGTGACTCGCTAAATAAACGCACGGTTTAAAAAAAAATTGATTTCTAGCATGCACGAAAATACTAGCGTAGGTAAATACGCACATAACTTAGTAGAATATCTACATATATACTTGTCCTATCTACATATATGTATGTACATATATATTTACATACATACATGTCTTCATATTCATACACAAATACATACATACGAACATACATATGTACATAGTATATTTTTCTTTTTTCAACGCCAACATGCCACTTAAACTCCTGCCCTTGCTGGCTAAGCGTATGACCAGCTATTTTGCACAAAAGTTAATACATACATACTTAATAAATGCACACACACATACGCACACACATGTGATATTTGTAGGTTATATGCATGCTTGTGTATGTGCATGTCATTTACCCACCCTCATGACACACGTGACTTACAAAACTACACTCGCTTGCAACCCCTAACTGCTTTTGACATGACTGAGAATTTCTTTAAGCTTAGCTCGCACCAACACACCCCGGCCACTATTTGCTAGCCTCGATTCGCACTCTTTCCCTGCTCTCATTTCCTCTTTCTTCTTTCACCACTTTTACTACCCTTACCACTCTAGCTGCAGCCATTTCTTCTGCTTAAGCTCCCATTTCATTTTGTTTTTTGTCGCGCTATTCCCTCGCCCCGATATATATTTTTTACTTTTTACCTCTCTTGTTTCTCTCTCGTTTTTTCTTATTTTATTCGTTTTCTTGACTTAACTACCCTCTCTCATTTTTTCCCTATATTTTTTTTTCGAAAGTTAGTTGCTTATTGCAATGTTGTTGTAGTTGTGCTGCTTGCGTGCTTGCACAGCCTTGCATGACCCATCCCCCTTGGCCTCGAGAGACCACTAACATTTACGGACACCTGCCAGTTTACTCCACAACTCGCTCGTGCCCCATGTGCAACTAGAAACATACATACATACATACATACATACATAAGTTGTTGTTTCATTTCATGCGTTCGCTTTTGCTGCTGTATCATTTTCGCCTTCCTCGCGCACGATTTCAACGCTCTACTCGCTGCCCAATGCACACCCCTAACCCTATGGCGTTTGGCAATGCAGCACCCTCTTCTTTGAATGGAATTCGGTTCCGTGTTGTTCTAATACTCGCACGTATGTATGTATATGTGGTATGTGCATTCCTCTATACATGCGAGTATGTATGCATGTATACATATATGTAGCTATGAGTTGTGACTGTGGCACCTTGCTTGTGTTGTTTGCTTGTTAACTGAGCGAAGGCGTGCTGCGTGGTTCGAGTTGCGCGTTGCACGATGTTTGTGGCAACTTTCTTTGGCACTTTCTCCCGCCTCTTTCGCCCGCTTACACTCTACTTGCGCCTATCACATTTTTCCATCAACAAATTTTTACAGTTAAATATGCAGCTGACAACCTGATGGCCTAAGCATTCGAAAGCGTACACACACAAACCAAACTTAACTTATTTATTACACTAACACATTGACTTGAAACATATACAAAGGCACATATGTACATACATATGTATGCATATACCATACATACATATATACATATGCAATATATAAATAAGTACGTGTACACACGTGTATCCATAGGATTTGCAAATGCGTGCGTGGCATGTCAGCGTGCAAACTATTTCATACATAATCGTACATACACAAGCAGTTGTTTTGCCTCTTTTGGGGTTGTTTGGTTCATTCGCATTTATATTTGAAGCTTTTTACTTTTATTTACTCCCTTTACATTGTTTTTGAATACGTAAGCATATACTTTTTACTTATTTACTCCATAACAACAAATACGAGGGTGTAAGTACACATTCATATGTAAGTATGTACATACTTACCATAAATGACAGATACTATACGTATATACATACATACATATGTGTGTATGTTTATGCAATCTATTTCCTTGTGCTTACTCCCACATTTCTTTCTACTTTCGCTTCACTAATAACTGTCAGTTACTGTCCTAGTTGCAAGTAAACTTTAAGCTATGTAAATTGTTGCTGTCAAATTTCTTTTGCTTGACGAAATCACTATCTTTCTCATACGCAGCGGATCGAATAGAAAGTCGCTCAGTGATCTGAATTAAAATGCTTATCCCGTCAAATCTTGTAAAAAAATTAAAAGTTCGTTTATACCTAGAAATGAATTGAAGTTTTTGTTATAATAATGGATTCCTTCCCTGACAATGATATATGTATTTTATATACATAGCTTTAATGACGCTTCAATTCTCTGCCGCGTAGCATTAAATATCAAACTTAGAAAAAATTGTAATAAAACAATAAGAGAAAAATTATGTGAAATTATGAAGTGCACATTCTAGTTGCGTACTAAAAGATATTAAATTGCATTTAAAAATAATAAAAAGTACAGCTTATATGTCTTACGTATGCATCTAGCTTTTTTTGAGTATGGTTAGCCAGCGCCACCTGTCGTTTAATAGCCGACGAAATAAAATACATAATACAACAAATGTTTAGGCGTTAATGTATAATTTATTGACTCCTGCTTGAAGGCGGCTAACAGAAGCAACTGTGACATTTTGTTAAAAAAAAATCGCATCTCTGTATTTCATCAGATTCTCAAAGACTATATTTTTATATAAAGGTAGCTGAAGTGTTAATTCCAGATGGCGCTTTGACTGAAAATAAAAACTTTTATGGGAAACTGATATACATTTTTTTAAACAAAAATCATACTTCAAAAGGAATTTAGACCATTTTATGTATGTTAATTTTTATGATCCCTTCTATATTAGACTGTACCATGCCCCCTTCAATTAAAAGTATTTTTGCGAAGCGATTCCGATATCAGGTGTCACCAAATTTATTTTTTGTTATACATAGCTGGCAAATACATCCGCTTCGAGTTGAAAACAGTTATGTATCATACTTTAAGATCCGACCATTAATCTCGAGAAATTCAAAGGGTAAAGGTATCCTAGTGTGTTCATTACAAAAACGAAAATATTTTTCGAAATCATTCTGCAAGAAATCTTTCAGATTGGGAGGTAACTATGTGAAACGTTTTCTTGGATCTTACGCATGCTTTGGCGTATATTCCAAACTGGGTATATAACGCATCGGTACACGCTTATTATGATCATTTTTCATATCTGTTCCTAACATTGAGTACTTGATAACCAGTTAGGTGACCTCGGAGTCGAGTTATTTATAAAAGTCTTATTTATAAACCGATTTTGTCATATTAAAAACGTATAACTCATTAGATGAGAGATAAAAAAATCGTTTGCGAAAAATGAAGCCGCCAGGTGATGCTGCAGTCGAGTTATTAATAAAAGTCCTACTTAAAACCACATATTAATCGAATTCAAAATTAGTGTTACCTACTTAGTTAGCCCGATCTGGCTTAAAGTTCAAATTTATGTATGTGACTTTAAATGAAATAAATCGAAGGGCTGCCTACCTTATTTTCTCTAAAGAATTCGGTTTTAAAAATTTAATTTGACTAAGTGCGACTAAGATTAAAACACTTGTATTTTAAATAAAATAACCAATTTCGTGGATGTACTCGTACACTGGTACACAATCATCTAATAATCGAAAGGAAGTTAATTTAAAACTTAGATTATTTACTTAGTACATCTAAATCCTTAAAAGAGCATTTTTATTCTCGAACTCTTTTTGTCACATTTCCTGCCAAATATAACTTCTGAAATGACTGAAGCCCTGTTAATTAAATGGAAAAGCCTTGTGAAATTGGCTATACTATTTCTAGTAGGAAATATTACCCGCCAAATAGCGAAAAAATATATTTGCAAATGTAGTTCTATTGTATATACGAGTATGAGGATTTATTTATTTGTTATACAAGGTCGAAAATTTATTAAAAAAAAAAATAAATCAAATAGAAATAATGATTGTACCGAAATCCTCAGTTTTCCAGTTCTGTCAAACAGAAGTATTTGTAGTATTTGTATTTGTACCTTTGTTATGTTTACCTTTGGGTCCGAAAAAGCTAATACTTTTTGTGTAGATTAGATGAAATAGTGCCAGTGGTAACGTATTACATTTCCATTAAGCAGATAAATCAATTTATTTGGTAGACTCGCAGTTATAGTATTCTTTAAGCTCTAACATGCGCAACTAATTGCGGCAATTGCTCATTTTTCTACTTGCCGCCACGTCATTGAAATTAATATTCATCATTATTTTTATTTTGTTTGTTTATTTCAAATGTTTGTGGTATGGCAAAAATTCATACATATGTACATACATATGTAGGGAATTTATGTATGTACATACATTGTGGCAAGCGCGTTAAAACTATCCACTACAGTTGTGACATGCAATGCATCAATTCCCTGCATGTTATAATAATAATAATAATTTGGCGCTAACACTTTATAGCTCATTGTTTGGCCGAGCTTCTCCTACCATTTGTGGTGTGATTCTTTATATTATACCACAAATGGAGGGACCTACAGTTTTGTGCCGTCTCCGAACGGCAGATGTATTTATTTAATGAGAAGCTTTTTCATGGTAGAAATACCCCCGGTGGTTTGCCATTGCCTGCCGAGAGGTGACTGCTATTAGAAAAAAAACTTTTTTTATGAAGATTTTGCTTGCCCTGACTGAGATTCGAACCTCGAACTCAGCGGCATATCGATTTATAGCACGTACCGCTAACAACTCGACCACAGTGGCCACATGTTCCCTGCAGGAAATGAAACTTATATAAAAGTAACTTTAATTTGTATTCAAAAGTACTAGTGCTTACTATTTACTGTATATTTTCAAAGTAATAAACTAACTACTTTTATATTGCGATGGCCAAAAAATATGTCAGTTTCGGTTACCTCTCCATGAGATAGCAACTAGCAATGGCCTAATTACTTTCAACCACAAAATAGTCAAAAGCTACCTTTTCATTGTAACCCATATAAAAAAAGTAAAAGATTCGTTCCCAGCATTAAGATTATATTTTGCTAAGGCTAAATACAGTTTAATTAATACCATAAATATTAATTTTTTGACATTAAATATAAATATTGTTAATTTCAATTAAATTTAAATAACATCATAAAATTCAATTCACATAAATGCCGAAAAATAAAAGGAACTTTTAAAGTAATAAAATACATTTTTTTAAATAGTTAATAGAAATTGTTGTCTAAACTTATTTTACTTAAATTAATATTATGAAAAATCACAAGTATTTGCTTCAGGTTTTTTGATTAGATTATAAAGAAGTTAAAAATAGAAAAGATGTTTCAAAGTATTAAATTAATTTTTTTAATATTTGTTAGGCATTGTTTCTAATTCCAATTTCAGATAAATTAGGATAACGAAAATTAAGTTAGGTGCGTTTAAGGAGATCATCATGTTTCTTATAGGTATCTTATGTAATAATAAGATTTGAATTGTGTTGAAGTGTTGGGATACTATGTAGTAGAGTTTGCGCATATCTAATATTTGTTCGTGATTTTTCTTCGAAATCTTTTTTTAAAACGCTTAATAATTGATATATATAAAACAGGATGTGTGTATGTATGTAACGTATGGACTCCAAAACGGCTGGTCCGATTTTGATGAAACATTAAGGGAATCTTCAGACTATTCAGGCGGGTGACACTGTGAAGTCTGATTTTTGATTTTCGGTCTGCTGGCGGAGGTGAGTGGCAAAATCCAATTTTCATATTGCACCACCAAAGGTATACATATACATATTTTCCTTTTTTGAAAGCCGTTGTCATGTTTTTCAAAACGAGATATCAAACTCTTAAATCGGTTATGTAGCTCCGAAGATATTTACAAAAACTTTTGTTAATAATGATCCAATATTAAACTTTTAAAACTTTCGAAATGTTGCATTAAAAAATCCGAGTTTTCGGTTTATTTACAAAATATTTACATCATTCGATATCACAAGATATTCCGCGCTTACTAAGGTGCAAAAATTGTACAATAAGTTAAAAATAATATAGAATATATATAGCAATTACTTACATTTGTTAACCTACGAAACCAACAGCAATATGAGAAGTGACAATCGACTGTTGCTTGCTACGTAGGTACGCTCTGATCACTTGTATAATGCCAAAGCATCTGAAAAACGAACATACATATGTACATATCTAACATGCGTGTGCATTTGTTGCAAGACCCGTCTGCCCAAACATTCTCAAAACAACTTTTGGACATCGGAAATGGAAAAATTCCAACTAATCGCGCCACGAGCGAGATTTCGTTCCCGCCTAACTTCTGTCAAATGCAAATTAATACCTCCAACGAAAATCCGGATTGGCTGTGCGAACGTGCAATTTTGGCACCAAAAAATGATGATGTCAACAAGCTCAATGAGCCAATTCAATTGAAACTGCCTGGCAAATTAATCAAATACAAATCGATCGACACAGTAATTGATGAAGAACAAACCGTCAATTATCGCACTGAAGTTTTGAATTCATTGGAACCACCCGGAATGCCACCGCATGTACTAACATTAAAGGTTGGATCACCGGTAATTCTTATTCGCAACTTAAACGCACCAAAGTTATGAAACGGAACCAGATTGACCATCAAAAACTGTTCCACAAATTTAATCGAGGCAACAATCATCGGTGGCAGATTCAAAGGCGAAGACGTACTTATTCCACGAATTCCGATGATTTCCAACGATTCACCAATCCAATTCAAGCGGCTCCAATTCCCTTTGCGTCTTGCCTTTGCTATTACCATCAACAAAGCACAAGGCCAATCATTGACTATTGCCGGCTTAATTCAATGGAAAATTCATGTTTTTCACACGGCCTGCCCCCGCCAACAAATTTGTACGTGTTTACACCAAATAAAAAAACAAAAAACATTGTCTATCCGCTGGCCTTAAGATGAAGTACTTAATAAATAAATATAATTTCCAATTTGCCTTAAATACATGCGTTTCTTTTTTTATCGGGCCCATATCTACACCATATGTAATTTATTCTGTAAAAAAACATTATAATAGGTATACCCTAGATTTTTATTTAAAGGCCGTAAATTTCGTTAAAAGCTCAATTTAAATCGTGTGGTAATACAACACTAATGTTTGCTTAGGGCCAGCAACGCGGACCGGGTCAGCTAGTAGTTCATAAAATTGAAGACGTTGTTTGAAGCAAAAATTTTATACTTATTTGCAATTATAACAAAGTAGTTATTTAAAAGTTAGTTATTTTATTAAAGTAATATTATTTTTAAATTCAGTTTTACTATTAGGGATGTCAATTTTGGGCAAAAAAACTTTGCTAAAATGGCAAAAACATAAGCAAAACAAAAACAGAGTTACTATAGCTGTCGGCCTGAAGTTAATATAAAAATCTAAGTTGTATACTCGCCCGAATCAGACTTTATTTAAATTATTTTTAAAATAAAATATGGTTGATTCTATAAGGAAAACCATAAACACATATTTGTTGAACTATTTACAAAATGTACAATGATTTAACAAAATTTCGAACTTAAAAAAAAAACTCTTAGAAATTTTCAGTATGCAGTTTTTTGGCTTTGTCGATTTAAGTGAGAAAAAGTGCAAGTTTCAAGTATCTCCAAGGTATCACTGATTTTTGTAAATTTTTTTACTGTCAGTTTCGACCATACAACGCAAAACTGCGATTATTTTTTATATGGAAGGAACTGCGGAAGAGGGTCATTAAAATTTTTTTTTTAAATTAGTGGTAATTCGTAGCCACTAGAAACTTGTACTTTGTTGTACTAAAATTGAATGAGCTACATATATACATATGTTTGTACCTCCATAACCCAAAAAAAAATTAACTTTTTTTTTAATTTCGTGTTTCTTAATTTTTTATAGATTTATAAAAATATTCTTTTTAATGGTGATTGCTAGAATTAATTAATTTAAAAATAATTAAAAATCACTGGAAGATAAATAAATTGTCCAAATGTGTAAATATTAGTTTGTTTTGTTTTATTGTCATATAAAAAGTTGTATTCAGTTTTAAAATTTTTCTACTTGGTGTCAGGTACTAAATAAAGTACTCATCACATTTAAATAAATTACTTTTTGTTTTGCACCTAAACTTTCATAGTCTCTATTGCTAAACCCTTTTTCTAAAAGTATGAGTACATACATATATGTAGGTATAGTCGGTGGATAAATGCCAAGTTGGTGTGTGTGAGTGACAAAAAATGGTTGGTCTTTTGTTTGTAACTGACACGCTAATCGTCGGATGGCACGACACAGAGCCTTGCATGTTTGTGTGTGTGGTGATTTTGGACTGACATTTGTTTGTGACATTTTGTGTAATTACATTCGTAGCCATATTGATTTTTTAAATTTATTAAAATATTTCTATTTTAAATGAAATAAAATTTTTAAATCCGTTCTATTTTCTTGTTACCATTTCAGGTTAGTGCAAAAATATGGATGGCTTACTTAATGCTTTAGAGTATTGATTCGTATGTAAGTGAAATTATTATTAAATTTGTATATCTATTCTTGTGTAAAAGTGATTTTACATTCTGTGGGGAGAAATTAGTTTTTTCTTAAAATTGAAATGAAAGTAACGCGCAATGTAAAAAGGAAAGTAAGGATGCGCAATAATGAGAAAATTGGAATTTGGAAATTACAAATAACGAAATTGTTAACAAATTTAAAATATCGAATCGCAGATAGAAATGGAAATGAAATATGAGTTGCACCGACCCTAGATATTCCCCTACACATCGATTGTAATATGAGCAGATGTGTCTTCAGCTGCTCATTCTCCATTCCTGCCTATGGAACAAATAATAGTTTACCCTATAATCTTAATCAGAGCAAAAAATACTTACCTCACTCAGCGCTTCGGGGAACAGAAAAAATAAATAAATAGCCATTGAAATAATTGCCATGCAATGCGACAACAACGGTACGCACGCAGGCTCCACCATAACAAGAAATTTTTAGAGCATACGCGTGCGCTTACACAAATAAATAAATAATTCCTATTTGATTATGGACGCGAATAAATTACGATCTAATTCGGGAAAACACGACAATGCCACAATGAAGCAGCAACAGCAACGAAAAGGGACGCAGTGAAATATGAAGTGCGCATCTCCTAAGCGGAAGAATGAGAGCGGGAGACCAGCGAGTGAAGGTATGCTGGGCATTTTAAGCCGACTCAGAGACACGACATTGAAAGCAACAGGAAGTACACATTACTTGCTTAAGGAATGTGGAAAGGTGAATGTAGCAACGTGTTTTTCTGTTTCGCATGCGCGCACAAATGCAGATGACTTGAAGTTCACGCGCGCGGGTGCGAGTTTCCCGGAATAGTTGAGTAAGGCGCGAGCGCGCGTATTACTTGACTGATTTTGATGTTTCGCTGTGGCTGTGGATTGTTTTGCTGCTAAATTTTTGGTCTGACGATTCACATGGCGCTGTTGCCACATTGGTTGGCTGTGACCTGCGAACTACGTACAAACTCTATTGGAATGCAAGCGATGCACGCGTTGTAAGACTAGCAAACGTTGTAGCTGGGATTGCGTAAAATAATAGCAACAAGAAGAATTGGAATTTAGTTGCAATTTAATTCGCAGTTGTATGTAGATAATTCTAAATTGCAAAACTATTTTTTTAGTTACGCCGCGAAAATGCGCGCCGTTGACGCATGCCACATGCAGCGGAACAAAAGTTTGCATTTGCTACAATTCAAATGACTGCTTTAGATTTTGGTTGGCGCGCTTGATTTTGCATGCTCTTCACTGCATGACTATTCGTGAACGTGGCAAGTTTGCTCTTTGTGTGGTTTTTTTTTTCTCTGGTTGCTCGTTGTGGTTGCTCGCCCTCAAGTGGCCCATCGAAACCAGGATAAGCCTGTTCAGACTCCACTCACCGCGGGCCGACCACCGTTATGTATTACTTCGCGGGGAGCGATGCGTTGAAGATACGCCACCTTTGCGGTCCTTGCCGTCACTTCTCATTTCACGTGACGGGCTTTAAAGGTTCGTTGTTTCCGCGTTGATGTTGTTCACTTCTTCTTGCTACTGCCTTTCACGTGCATACCTTGTACGCAATTTGTGTGTTTTTTTTTTCGGTTACGACCAGGAAGGAGGAATCTTCATAGATACGAGCAGCCCGTGCTGCCCGCATGCCCGATTTGCCTCCAGACACCTACGGACTAAACCCAACCTCCTTCATACGCTGGGCCTGTGACACCCCTGTGGGACTATCAATTCCGGTATTACTTCGCAGGGCAAGCACTGGACGTTATTCTTCGTCTTCACTCAGCGTGCGTTATAATTCTGCGCGGTTCGCGTTTCGCTCGTCTAATCGAAATTTTTTCATTACTCCCGTGATGGTGTCTACACATTTGTGCCAAATATCCTCATCGGACAGCAAAACCTAAAGCAAGCCTTCCGGAGACACTGCTTTTCCCATATATCGTTCTAGATCGTTGCGTTCGGTGTCGAATCTGCGGCACTCCATCAGTATGTGTTCTGCGCCATCAATTTTCCCATCGCAGTGTAGGCAGAAGGGGTGATCAACGTGCTTGTATTTATGTAAATATTGTCGGAAGCAGCCATGCCCGGTAAGAAACTGGGTAAGGCAGAAGTTTGTTTCTCCGTGTTTTCTCTTAATCCACTCGTCTACCCTTCCCCTCGTCTACGCTTGGGATCAATCACTTTGTCCAACGTCGTTGCCACTCGTCGATGCTTTGTTGCAGGATCTTGCTGCGTCCACTTGGGCTATGCTTTATTGCTGCCGTCGTTCTTGCAGCTATGTCTACCGGGCGTCTTCCAGCCAGCAAGTTGAAGCCTCGTCTGATACAGTTACGAATGCACAGCATACTCTTAGAGATGATAATCTGTGCACCGAGGCTGGTGCTCTCATGAATGAGGTTATAGGAGTCGCGCTTGCCCATATTGGTGCCGCGTACATTAAAATTGATGAGCTGACGCTCGCAAGCAGGGTTCTCTGTTTCTGTTTTGGGCCTCCCATATTTGGCATGAGTCATGCAAGAGCCATACTGGTCTTTCTTGCCTTCTCGCTGGCATATTTCAAGTGTTCCTTAAAGTTCAGTCGTGGATCGAGTACGACACCGAGATATTTTTAAGTTGGCGCTGACGTTACAGTGTGTTCTCCTATGCGTATTTGAATCTTTTCCAGCTTTGTTCGACTGGTCATGAGCAATGCCTCTGTCTTGTGATCAGCCAACTCTAGTCCGGCGTTCTGCAGCCAAGTTTTTGCTGAGGCTACACATGCGCGACACGTCCACCAGATGTTTCGCCACAACTACGAACGCTATGTCATCCGCATAGCCTATTTTAGAGACACCCTCGGATTTTTTCAATTTTAAGGATGCAATCATACATGATGTTCCATAGGATTGGTCCGAGGACCGAATCCTGCGGATATGATACCTTTTTGGGCCTTCATTCGTATCATGAAATAACTCTCTTTCTTTAAGAGTATGCGCGTCAAGTAGTCCCGAACTTTAACCTCCATTAACGCCTTAATTATGTGGCTTCAGTTGGCGGAGTTGAACTCATTTTTTACATCCAGCGTGACAACAGCGCAGTACAGTTTTGTTCTTTCGAACAATCTTTTGCCCTCGAGTGCTTTTCGCGCTATATCGCAGACAGACGCAATGGAATCGACAGTTGACCGCATTTTGCAGAAGCCGTATTGTTGGTTCGAGAGTCCCATGTCACCCTCCGTGATCTCTTGGAGTCGCGCGCATATAATTGCTTCCAGTATTTCTCCTGCAGTTTGCTAAAGGCTTCAGTCTTCTTTTTAATAATGTTCTTATGAATGCTATTTGCTATACCGTCCATACCTGGGGAATTTTTGCTTTTGCTTTTTCCTGCAGCGGCGAGCACTTTGGTTTTTGTTACTGGAGGGATCTCGGTGGGCTCTACTTTTAGCTCTCAGAAGCAACTTTTCCACATCACTCGTAGTTGCCTCATCGTTGGCATTCTTACAATGAAAAACAATTCTTAATTTTTAAAATAATTTTTACTTTTTACTATTCAGTAAGCTCTCTTTCAATCCATTCAAACGTAAATCTATACGCTGCATATAGACACATACATAAATACATGCTCGTATTTACAGAAATATTTAAGTGAATTGAGAGCGTATTGAACATTAAGATGATTCAAAGAATATTGAATATAAAAATAAGCTAAATTTTATTAACTTAATGTGCTAACTAAGAAAACACTTTGTTGAGTTAACATTTAAATTTTACAAGTAAATTCAAATGAAACTTTCGCTTTCCCACTCAATTCCGATAAATATAATTATTTGTGTCTTACAACTGTTTTAATAGATTTTTATATACATTAAGTAGTTGCCTTTAAAATCATGCTTCTTGCTGCGGGAAAAGCCCTGAGAAAATGCGTTTCATTATAAGTGGGCATACTGGCGGCTTGGCGTTGCGCCCTTTTAGTGTTTTCAGGACAATGTGGTATCCGTTGCCCCAGGGGTTGTCGTCCATGTCTTTGATAAATTCCATAAAGGCCTCGCGCTTACTTTTTTGGATTTCTTTTCGCAGTCTCACTCGCCCGTTTTTATACGCATCTTGGAAGTATTGGTACTCGGGATTGTTCCTCGCCCGCTGTTGTCTTTGGTGTTGTCGCCGCACTCTTAAACATTCCCCTCGCAGCTCCGCTATTTCCTTTGTCCACCAGTAAGCGGATGTTTTCTCTTTTCCGCTCTTTTTACGTGGCATTGATGCATTGCAAATATCGGTGACCAGCTTAACTAGTGTACTAGCGCATGCATTAGGGCTTTCATTGTTTCCATCGTGTGTGTCTGGCAGGAGTTCCGTCATATATTCCAACATGCTGTTATCAAGCATTTTTGTTTTCCAACCGCAATTTGTGTGTGTGTGTGCGTGTGACCTATGGCGCTATATGGAAACGTCAACAGAACATTTCATGCCGACGTTGCTTGCGTTGCATTGTGGTAGTTTTTGTGGTACTTCAATGGTCAACGGCAGACAAATTTGTGGCTTCTTGCTGTTGTTCTTATTGTTGACGTTGTCGCGTTTGCTGCTACACGCCTTAGTTGACCGTTGGCGCTTTAGTGCAAGTCCAACTGAGCGCTCGGGCACGACTTTTTAGAACATGCCACATGCAACTATTGATAATTCCTTTTCTTTTTTCGTGAAAATTCTATTTTTTCGCCTTTTATTTTATTTTTATATTTAACTAAGCACTTTTTTGTGTTGTTGTAGATATTTCACGCAATCACGACTTTTTAATGCGTGCCACATGGATTATGTTTCATGGGGCGGATGCGCCGCGGATAGAGTGCCGTTTAACTGCTACAGTTTGATGGCTCTTGTTTTTGTTACTGTTGTTTTTGCAGCTTTCGGGCACTTGCAGCGCTCAAAAATGCGTTTTAATTTAATTTGGCCAAACCTAAAAATAAAAACAAATACTTCATTCTTCAAAAAAACTAGTGAATCCGATGAGTTGCGATGCAGCCAACAGCAATAGCAGCAACATGTTGTATGCACGCTATGATGTGCGCTATGCGCTACAGCACGCCTCACAGTGCCGCAGGAAAAGGCGCAGCGGGCACGATGTGAGGCAACTTAAATAATAATAACAACAACAACAACAAAAACAACAACAGAACGTGCACGCCTTCGCATGGACCTTGTGTGGCAAGTTGAACTGTTGTTATTGTCGTGATATCTGGCCGCTTGTTTTGCTTTTCTTTAATTTTTTGTTCTAGCTGTTTGCACTACTATTTTTCACAAGACGTGACTTTTCTGCGAGTTATGAAAAATGCAGTTCACATACACACCCACGTGAGTAGTGTGCGCGCCCGCTCCGATCGTGCGTTGCACACGCAGCAAGTGCAGCAAATGCGCTCTTGTTGCATGTGTGCATTTTGTACAGCGCTTAATCGACCGCGCGTTCTCCACCACCACAAACTTCTACACCCACCTGCGTCGGCAGCAGCACGGCTTGTTTGCGCCGTGCGCACCCAGATCGCGGTCTAATGCACACACTCGCTTACGTACTATGTATTCATACAATCATGTATGTAGATGTAACGATTATGTTGCTAGTTGGTTGCTGCGCAGCGGCATATCGTTCGGTTGCAGCACCTTGCCATCAGCGCATGTTTTGCCGCGCCGCTGTGCGCGCTCATGTTGCACGCAGAGCACGCATTTTTAGCGTGAAATGCAATTTTGCGCGCTAAAGGAATTTCGATTGTACTGCGCATGCGCGCCATCAATTGGCAGTGCTGGTTGGTAAAATCATTTCGTTGAAAATGCTTACAGCTTTGTCGAAAATCAGTAGAAATGTTGCACGTATCTCGGCCAGCATCTATCTACTTTCATATCGAAACATACATATGTATGTATGAGTGCTACATAGGAAAATTGCGCATGCGCGTATAGCGTCTGCAGGCGCGTGGGGCTGCGCACAACGCACGCTCACGCAAATCACGCATCTTCTTCCAATCTTAGCAATTTTCAACGAACTTTTATTTGCTAGTCTATTATGAGTTCTTCGTCGGTGTTGTTTTTTCACTTGCACCACAATTTGTGAACTCTAAGGCCACAGCAAATCAAATTGTGGCAGCGCAATGTTGCTTAGCCTAGCACATTTTCTGTTGACGACTAGTTGGATTTGTTCTTCACGCTGGTTTGTTATGCTTTGTCTATGCTGCTGTTGTTGTTTTTCTGATATCTCTTTTTTTTTTTTTATTTTTAACTATTTTTTGTAGATTTTGTAGTTTTTGCCATGCAGCTGTTGTTATGCGCATCGCCAGTCGCCTGATGCGCATAAAATGAGGCGTCGGTGGGCACTACTTAACTCTGCATACGCAAACGTTTGTTGCTCTCCCCATTCTTAAAAAAAAAGAGGTCATTTGCAATTTGCGTTTGCTAGTTTAATGTAAATTTATTGGGAGTCTCTGACGTCGCAAGGCGAGCTTTACTTTATAAATCGCAAATAGTTTGTTACCAAGTAGAGGCGAAAAATTGCTTTATTCTACGTATTATATGGCTAAAACTGAATTTTAAAAGTTTTGAAAAGTTATAAAAATTAAATTAAAGAAAAATAAATAGATCAAACTTGTTAATTAATAAAATATTTGTAAATTTTAATTATCTATTTTTTAATCTTTTGTAACTCCTTTAACAAGTATTTAAAGTATATTTTATTTGTATAAGGGGCGTTCCACACTATTTCAATTGGTCAAAAACTACTTTTGCCCGAATTTTAGATATTTTTGCAGAATAAGTCGTAAAATGTCTGTAAACGCAAAATAAAGCAAAAAAAATTTCTTTCAAAAGTTATGCAACTTTAATAATCTAAGGGGTCTCGACTTTAGCCACAGTTGATCACTTCATGGCTCGCAAAATATTAGTTCTATCAAACAAATTATTAAATAGGTACATTTTATATATAAAAAGTCAGAGATTTATATATTTTGTTTGTGTTTTTAAAGAAAAGTTTTTTATACCTTTGTTAATTAAAAAAAAATCAACTTGCTGAAAAATCATGTTTGCACAATTTTAAAAATAATTTTTTTCATTTGATAATTTTTTTCATATAAATAATATTTTGTTAGCTTTGATGTGATAGTTTATCACTTACTTACTGGCTTATGTCGAGACATCTTACAATTTTAAAATCGTTTAATTTTTGAAATTTTTTTTTTCATATCTAATTTTCGTAAATATTGAGCAATTTTTAATTTGTATACGCGTAACGCAATTTGTTCTGATGCTCGAAGCTCGGCCGAATAATGTACGAAAATTAGATTTACTATTTCTCTCCTCTGAAATGGACGCATTGACAGGAGATACTATCACGTTCTGTTTGAGCTTCTGGCAACGCTTGCAACACGCCGAGCGTATATTTTGCGCATAAATATTGCGCTTAATACTAAGTATCAGAGAAATTTGTGCGGCAAGTTGTGCGTAATGGCATCGGGAGAAGAAAACTTAGCGAACTTCTAATTTATTTGATATTATACACAATGAAAATATTCCAAAGGTATATTTATAATTTTATGTGATTTGTATTTTTATTTCAAAATAATTCATTTCTGCGAAAAAATTGGTACTTCGATGAAAAAGCTACTCCTACGATAACGGCTTAACATGAAAGCATAATTTATTTTCATTCGAATTTTTCGTTAGAATAAATTTGTTATAACCTCCCATCATAAATTATTAAATTTAATAACATTTCCATCTCACAGTACAAAAGTTAAAGTCGCAGCGCGATCTGTGCATTAATAATTTGCATTATTGCAGCAGAGTATCAGCTGAGTATCAGTAGCACAGCACGGCAATTATTACGTAGCCCATTCTTTCTTGCAAGATCGCCTGCCTTCTCGTTTTCTAGTATGTTGCTGTGCCAAGAAATACCAATATTAGAAAAAAAGCATCTATAGATGAAATCAAGCGTTTTCAGAGCTCTCGAACTATTTTTACTTGCACAAAATGTGGTATTAAAAATAAATACAAATTTGCATAGTCTTTACGCAAAGAAAACACTTTGTGTTTAAATTTAGTGAACATTTTTGATCAAAAAATAATTGACACCTCTAAGGATTAACGTTTTACATTTAAACGCTTATTTGCGGCTGAGAAAATTGCAAAGCTGGTTTGAGTACACATTGTATCAAAACAAAAAAAATATAGAACCTCATCTCTTTACACAAAAACATACATAATTGCTCAAAGAGTTTTCAATAAAAAAAAAAAAAATGCGGTAAATCAAATTTTCGTTAATAATTTGCCTGCTATATATGTATATGTATTTAAGAGAGCCGCTTGTTCTACTTAGTTTTATAATGATTATTTATGTACAAAGCATAATTACTTACAATCTGCGCAAGCTCACACGCCATAAGCTGCCACAGTCGATTACACATATGACCGCAGAGTTTGGCATGTTTGATATCCATTTTTTTTACTTAAGATATCGTACATTTTGTTTTAAATTTTCTTATACGAGTAGAGTGGTCTTAAGCGCTCAATATTTATGTAACATGCAAATACTGCTAAGCAGTTTAATTATTAAATAATTAATATGCGAAGTCGCATAGCAACTTCATGTAATAAATAAATAAGCGAAAAGTCGCTAAATACTTACACATTTTTTAAATAAATACTCGTATGTGCTCGTCATTAATTACATATGTATGTACATCCAATGCATAGTACGCATGCGCAGAGTTGCCTTTTATCATGTTTTTCTTTGCTTTTGTGAGCATCATAAATCTTAAATCACTTTTTGTCTGCGCATACGAGTATACGAGTGGCCGCTGTGGTCGAGTTGGTAGCGGTGCGTGCTATAACTTGATATGCCGGTGAGTTCGAGGTTCGAATCTCAGTCAGGGCAAGCAAAATCTTAATAATAGAAAAAGCTATATAGTGTACGCGCCAAAATTATATTATATATATATATATATGAGTATATGTTTACTTAAACCGACGTTTTATATTTCCATGTTAGCTAGCAAGCCAGCAGATTTCATCAGAGCCTCCCTCCATAACTCAACTCAAATTCACCTTGAATTTGTTTCCTCAATGCATCACTGCAGCTCTAAAATAGCGCATATATTATTTTCGAAACTTTTTTTTCTTTTCTTACTCAAATAATTCCTTTGCGTTACCAACAGCTTTTGCTACCATTCTACATTTTCGCATACGAGTACTCTTATTTATTAGTTGCTTTTAAATTGCATTTTAAATAATTAACCTAACAGCTGTTGTTGTTGTTGTTGTTGTTTTATTTATAATTATTAATATACGTATATACATTTTTTGCGAGTTTGTAAAAAAGCGAAAATTAATGATACATATTACTTATGACAACCACAAAACACATTAGGGCGTGTCGTTTTGCGCGCATGCACCATCAATCAGTTGGCACGAACTGTCCAATTGTTTCGCACGAGCGAGTGCTGCGTAGATTTTTTACAATGGAGATAAATTCTAGAAAAAATTAAGCCATAAGAGAAATGCCAAACTGACTTTGGCTATGTCTATGTTGTAAATAATCATAGCGCCTTGCGACTATCTATTTTGTGATTTTTTATTGAATTTTTTCCATGATTTTAGGACACGCTTTGTGATTTCCTCTAATCGATATTAATGACTTGATTATTTATTTTATCAAATAGACTTATTAGTTCTGTTGAGTTTAAAATAAACTATATTTCCAAGTTTACCAGAAGAAATTGACTGAATATTTTGCACAGCAACAAATGTATGTATTCATTTAAAACCCGGGGAAGAGCGCTATTACACGCTATTTATGTATTTATAAATTTTAGAAATTAAGAAAATAGTGAAAAAATAAATATAAAAGAAACTCCTAAGACAAGTGTCTTAATGGTTGATTCTTAAAAGCTTATTTAGAAAAAGAAAAATCAAAGTCTAAGTCTGAAGAATATGCATTAAAATGAAAATACGCCCTCCGGAAATTGTCATTCATTCCATAAACCGTTTAGGCAACACCCACGACAAACCCTTCGCTACAACAAAGAATTCGTGACGAAATATTGAAACAAATTTTCATTAAAAGGCAACTAAAACTATCTGTGATGCTATAAAAAATAAAGCGCATTGATAACATAGTATGCCTAGACTCAAATGGCAATAGATTAATCAATAAACAAACGAGAACAATAAGAAGGAAAAGGGTAAACAAATCACAAGCAGTGCAAAAATAAAAACATATAAAAGCCCTTGTACAGACTCTGGTCTATTAATATAAATTGCATGAAAAGGGCGCCAGTTTGAGTGGGTGTTTATAGAAATGAAATTAATTTGATTGGTGAAAGTGAGCTTGGAGTCAAAATAAACCCCCAAGTCTATCCTACGGCCATTTTCGTATGTGAACGCTTTCCAACATAAATATTCAAAATGAAGAAAACTAGTTTATATAACTATAAGCTTCAAACCAGAGCTGTTAAATTTGGATAACGATTAGTAATCAATTAGATTAAATTTTAAAAAGAATGATTTTCTCTTTTTAACAATTCCTGATTATTAATTAATTATGATTACAAATAATCCAAAAATTATTAAGATTAGTTAGCATTACGAGAAAATAATCAAAAGTAATCAAAAAAATAATTGACTACTTTCAAGGATTATTTTTGATAATTTTCGATTATTTTTTTATTCTGAACAAATAAAACAAAATTAGATAGTTTTTGTATGCAAAATATAGGTAATTTCACTTCAATAACAGAACAACCAATAACAATTTTAGTACTTCCTAAATCAACAAAAAATGGAAAAATACGTATAAAAATAATAAAGAAAACAAATACATTCAGAATACAATCAATTCAAAAAAAAAGTTTAATAATTTACATATATTTACAATTGCCCTTCATTACAACTAATTTTTCAGAAAAAAAATCAGACTCTGATTGCCGCCTTGGACTGCTGACGGTCCCGGCAAATGAAAACAGTCGTTCAACTGGAGCTGAAGACGTTAAGGGCGTGTTAAAAAAAATAAATGCATCCCTTAGTAAATCATATTTTTTGTAAATCTCGTCAGCACTTGCATTATCATTTAAATAGCTGAAGAACTGATGTTTTATTGCGGATCGTTGGTCAACTTTAATCTGTTCTTGTGGAGAATAATTTACTTCAATTTCATCATCTGCAAAGTCAAATCTTTAAAGTGAAAAACAAAATAAATGTACGCATAAGCTTACCATCATCAGTGAAATCAAAAAAATTGGGCATAGTCGACACATTATTAATTTTCCTTTCAAAATTAAAATTTTTTTTTTTTAATTTTTGGCGTAAAAACTGTAAAGTGTTTCTAAAACTCTGCTGGTTATATTTTCGACAGTTACTTCTGGCAATGCCGGACTTAATCTCAGCAACACCTTGACCCATTTGATTTTGCTGCAATTGCCATATTTGCCTCAGGCTTCAACATGAAATATTGTAGGAACCTTTCTCTTAACCTCTGTTCTATTTTTAAAATAAGAGATGATAACTGTTGCAATTCCTGGGATCTGCTTAGCTTATGCAGCCTATTGCTCAGTGTCACAAGCGTTGGTATTAAAAATTCTGTAATAATATTAATATAAATTTATATTTTAAAGATCCAAAATAAAAAAATGCCATAATTAATGTTGCTTTCTCCTTGAAAAAAGTCCAGGACCTTTGCAATTGGTTCCATTACCAAATTGTACATTTCCAGGTACTGTATGTCTCTTGCAGAAAAATGTGGCAAAGTCAACTTATCGCACAGATTATTTAATTTTTCTTTGTAGGAAAGTAGTTTTTAAACTGCGTCATGCAATGAGTTCCAACGAGTAACAACGGGCAAAAGCAACGATGATCCCAGGTGATCTTCAATTATTTCCGACGACTTTGACCACTTGCACTTCTTCCACAAGTTGTAGCATTTATCGAATGTCTAAAAAAATTAACATTAGACTCATTTTGACAAGTACAAAAACATATTCTATTGCATTAACAAAAAATTATTTTTCGTTCTATTTTTATTATTTTTACTTTTTTTACTTCGACGATTTTTAATAATTTCGTCGATTTTTTTTTTGGCAATTTCAACGATTATTTTTTTAATGCAAAATAATTGTTCTGCCACTTACCATCTTATACAAGTCGGTTGAAGCGAGCAAATTCAGAGTATGGCTGCAACATCTCTGATGTGTGGGCAACAAACTTTCATTATGAAAGACTGGCATTTCGTCGTTAATTTCATCTTCAAAAAGTCATTTCCCACACCGTAATCTCTG
Organism: Philophylla caesio; assembly: GCA_963971545.1. NCBI lineage: Eukaryota > Metazoa > Arthropoda > Insecta > Diptera > Tephritidae > Philophylla > Philophylla caesio. The sequence continues at coordinate 49,167,848 of OZ020607.1, forward strand.
AACGCTTTTACAAAATTTGAACCTTTGTCCGTAATGGCCAAAACAATGTTTGAGATGTTCAAACCAAAGGCAGTGTTGATTTCAGTAATCATCTGCGCAATATTTTCCGCGGTGTGTGCTCCACAAATTCTTCTACATGCCAAAGCTGCCTTCGCTGCGTTCGAAATTGTATGTTAGTCAATGAGACTGGATGTACGTCTTCTGTGATTTCCAGACCAAACATCTGCTGTGGTACAAAAATATTTAGAAAAAACTATGTTTTCTTTTACATTTTTCATCATGGTGGTATATTTTGTTTCCAATTTCTTAGCCGCTGTTTGCCTACACATCACCTTCAGACCTGTACTTTGAAAAAGATCTACAAAGGATTTCTTTTCCAGAATGGAAAGGCGCAATGAACAATCAATCATTACATGTAACAGTTGACTATCGAACTCAGATTGCGTGTTACCGCCAAAAGGGCTTCTTTTTTTATAACTTTTGTATGTTTTAAAAAATTCACTATGCTTGACTTGCAAATGTTTGATGAAATTTGAAGTCACTTCACCGCTTCCTCGATGACATGCAACGCACTTAGTACAAGTTGTGTTATCGGAAATCTAACAATAAAAATTATAAATACATAGTATGCTTTAATTTAAAAACTTTAAAACTACCTATTTCTACTTCTGTGTAAAATTCTTCTTTGCAAATTATTTTTTGTGAATTCACACAAACTTTTTTTTTAGGGCCGGTCCTGATTTCTTACTTAATGAGCTCTTTCGTTTACTTCCAGTAGGATTAAAGTCCGGATCTTCAATACTGTCGGCTGCGGAAAAAATCGGTTTCGGAAACATAATCAGACATTTTTAAATAAAAATTAATTTTATTATTAAATGTTTACAACAGTTATGCTTAATACTCACTAAGTATTATAATAGTTCACAATTAATGTTTTCCTTTTGCTAGTTAAACTCACACCCCCTCTTTATTTTTCATTACTTGACATTTTGTTTTTAAAATATTTCAAAACTCACTATAATTTACTAAGTATAAATAACATAAAGTGTAACATAACAGTATAACAAGTAAATAAAGTGTAACATAACACTCACCAAAAAATATACGCAAAAGAGTTATGTTATACTTTATTTACTTGTTTTACTGTTATGTTTATACAAATAGAGCACAAACCCGTGAACCCGTTATAAATAAAAAGAATGCAGAATCATAAAGAATGCAAAAAGGTTATCAATTATCAAATCGATGAACATCAATAATAATAACAAAAAATTAAAAAAAAAACAACCAACAACAGTATTGCCATAACTTCGCAACATAAAAAAAAAATTATCAAAAACAATCAAAAGTAATCTTCGAAAGTAGTCAAATTATTTTTCGATTACTTTTTATTATTTTGATTATTTTTTCATAATTTTTATTAATCTTGATTATTTTTCGATTATCCGTAATCGTAATCAATTTGTAATCGTGCGAATCTGAAAATAATCGTAATTTTAATTTTCATATTAGTTCCATAGTTAATAAAGCAAGAGGTGTGCTGGCTTTTGTAAAGCGTTGGTCGAAGGAATTCCATGACCCGTATATAACTCAAACACTTTTTACTTCATTGGTAAGACCAATACTGGAGTATGGTTCTATAGTTTGGAATCCTCGTTATCAGGTCCACTCAGACCAACTAGAGTCAATACAAAAACAATTCTTACTTTTTGCTTTGAGAAATCTTCGATGGGATTCGCCATACAATCTGCCCCCATACACTAGTCGTTTGAAACTTATTAATCTTCCAACTCTTTCGAGTCGCAGAGAAATGTTAGGTATAATATTTCGGCTAAAATTAGTCAATGGATGGATCTCAAGTCCATTTCTTCTAGAGCAAATTAATTTTAATGTACCCTCCCGTGCAACGAGAAACTTTAAACCACTTTTCTTGAAAGTATGCAGAACTAACTTTGAGTTGAATGAACCGTTTCGGGGTTTATGACGAGACTTTAACAATCTTTCCAGAACCTTTGATGTATTGGACTCACTTTTTATAATTAAAATAACTGTTCTATCCCCTCTTAATAACAGCTAACGATCCACTTTTCTTATTTTGCATTTCTCTAACTTTGTATTCGGCTGATGAATTCTTATTCTGTAGCTAAGCAGCTTGGTATCTCGACACTTAACAAACTTTCTTCTGTCATGACTCGGCACCAAAGATTTGTATATATAAAAAACATCCGTACGTTATGCGGATTGAGCCCCTCGTGTCGGTTGGGCGGGAAAGTGGGTTTCTGTTGGGTTATAAATAAAATAAAAATAATCATTACTTCACTTTCAAAAAAAGATCTAATTACTAATTATTATGATTAGTAATCATTACTTAACAGCTATGCTTCAAACAGAATCGAATCGCTCAACAAATTTCGTCGTACGGAGCCCCGCCGCCAGTTAAAATTCGTCGCAATATTTCGCACTGTAAAACAGAACCGTAATTCGCTAAATCGCATAAAGAGCGATGCTTCCTAGTTTTTACGATTATTTATTCATAAATTATTTATAAATTTATAAATAAATTATTCAGATTTATCCATTATATTTGGCGGCAAATATTTTTCAATAAATTTTTTTAATTTTCATTTTGTATATTCTTTGTTTACATTTCTCACGTTCGTCGCCAAATTTCGTCGTACGAACTTCGTCGCCGCCTTGGCTGTGTGCATTTACTGCAGTGTGTTTTAATATTGACAGCCAACTTTCGTACGACGAAATTTGTTGGGGGATTTTTTTTGTTAATAGCATTAAATGAATAAATGTAAGACTCAGATAAAAAGGAAGACGAAAAGTAAGAATTTTCAAAGATATTATTTTGCATTTATTAAAATTTCATAGTAATTTAAATTTTCAGATTGTGCTGTAAAGCTGGGTCTCGAAAAATCTTTAACTTCATACAAGACGCGCATTGAATCTTTACAATTTTATTACAGCATTATTCTAGTGAATATAACAAAGATATTTATGCAAATTGAATTGCATTAGATTGACAACATTCGTCAAAAAGCTTTCCCACATTGGCGTTCGTATTCTAGTTGAAGGCTTATTTTTGTCGGAAGAAGTCTACCCAAACCAGTATCGAAACTTTTATTAACAGATACTATCGTGTGTTCGATATTTGACTGATTTTTTTTTATCCTTTTCCTATCCTATTCCTGTTATTAAAAACTAGATCGTATCGTGGTTAAAGCGATCATAAGAAGTTAAGATAAACCATTTAGACTTTATTAAAATTATACTCATACCCTCATTTTTAGGCGCTGAAGTTGCCAACTTTTTGAACAATCGTACTTATGTTTGGATATATTTATGCGTACAATTTTGCAAAATATATCTATTTTTACATACAAAACACATTAGTAATTTGACGGTAAACAGACGCGGAAAATACTTTGCTTTGAAAAGCTCATCCCAGCGCCATATTTCGGTCGCTTACATATCCATATACCTCTTTTTACGTTAACAATATATTCAGCATCGCGTTTAAAATTTTGGAAATTTATCATAAACCACATTTGATTGCCTTTAGTAAAAAAAAAAACATCATCTTTGCTTTACCAGTATGTCCTTCTGGCCTAAATTTTTTTCACTTTCGCATCACTCGCACGCAATTCATAACTGCAACAGCTTCACACCTTCGTATGTCGCATTCAATATTCATTTATTTATAAATTCACGATGTACGAGTATGTATGTATGTATGTAGTTGCCACCAAAGCTGCTGTAGTTTAAGATTTTTTGCTCTTTAGTTTATAATTTATCGCATGGATCTGAGGTCGAAGTGTTTTTTTGTTGTTGTTGGTTGCTTTTCGCACTTTTTTGCCTGTGAAAATATCATAACTTTTTTTAAGCGTTTGTTTTTTTTTCTTTATACGCCATCATCCTTTGACGGTGGTCCTGCCAGCGCTCAATTACACTGCCCATGTGTGTACGATTGCTCAGTTGGCTGTCGATCTGCCTGCCTACCTGTCTGCCCTGGTTTTGTTTTCTCGTTGTGCCCTCTGTTTTGTCGTGTTGGCAGCTCCACCTTAAATTCTCCATTGCATCTTCCTTGCAATTCACAGCGCTCATTCGCCGGTTCAATGGCTGTTCAATCGCTTATTGTTTTATGCTTTTGACTTGATTTTTTTTCAATCATTGTGGCTGCTCCTGCTGCTGCTCATCGCATTGTTTTTGAGTGGCCTTTCGCTGCACTTTTTTTGCTGCTGCTCCTTCCGAGTTGTGTTGCATGGACTGGTTGGTATTCAACCGGTTTGATGTGGCGCAATTTTTGGAATACCTTACGGGAACTGTTGTAGTGTTCTTGCTGGTTTTGCAGTAGTTATTCTTGTTGCTGTTGTTGTGTCATGTTGTGTGTGGTCAGTTTGGTTGATTACTTAATTTTATTGTTGACGTTTTGAGCGATTGCCCGTTGAGCTTTCACTTCTTTGGACTCCTTGTATGTTGGTACTTTTTGTTTAGTTTTAGCTTTAAGTGCGTTTTTTTTTGTATTTGCTACTCGTTTTTATTCTCAGTAATAATTGGTTGGTGTCGCTTTTCTGTTTTGTTTTTGTATTTTGCACTACACCTACTTTGCTGTAGGGCTTAAGGAGCGAAACGCCTTTAATTGAGTTCAACATGAGCATTTAAGTAGTTTTATTTTTAATTTTGTTTTATCGATTCAGGATTATCAAATGTGCCCTTAGTATATAAGATTGATTGTTGTCCAAAATACATCATATAAAATTTACCTTGAAATAGTTTTGTAAATCCACATAATCTTTACTAGCCCCTTAGCGCAGATAATGGTTTTCCGATATTCTTAAAGTTTATCGTTTAGTTATTTGGAAGCATGTGTCAACTTATCCCCTCAATTTGCTTGAAACTTGTTGCAAGGAGAGAGCCTCAATTTCTCTTGCATTTACCGTGGCACCGAGTACAGAAACACTTTCTTTGTTAGCTCTGGTAAGCTCTGATAAAAACGAAAAAATAACATTCTTCTTTGCTTATCTTCTATTTTAGACTCAGAAAAAATTATGTTAAACTATTTCTTGGATCTTTAACCTACCATCTCTCAATCATGTTACTTATCAATCACTTTTGTCTATTCTCACTGACGTACCTATGATAATTTCTTTACTACTCTCAACTCTCACTTACCTCAGCGAAATAAGGGTACCACTTTCTGCCAACCTCTCATATTCAGCCTTATCACGAATTTCATGTGAACAATTCAATCCAATCAATTTACAGGCAACGCAAAAACAATTTCCTGTTTGTTCTCGTATTCTCCTAATTCATGGCTTCCTTTTACTTTCTCTCAGTTGGATTAGTGCAAATCTTGTGTTCAATCATCTTTTTCCATCACCCCCTCTCGCACCTGTTACCTATAATTCATCTCTCTTAACTCTCACCCACTCCGCTACTCAACTGATTACCCAAGATTAATAGAAAAATCAGTGGGAGAGTAAGGAAATAATTATAAAAAGAAGAGAAAGAGTCGAACGATTGATTCGCTGTGTTCACACGGCAATGCGATAAAAAATGAAGCAAGTTTAAACATTTACGCAAACTCATGTCTCGGCCGTAAAAAAATTAACAGTTTTTAAAAACTGTCAAATACGAATGATTAATATGAATTTTTTACCATCTGACGCTGTACCTCTCGCCTCGTTACTTATGTTTACATACAAGTAAGATAATGCAGGAAAAGACTGCAACTACGTCATTGAATGGTTAAATGCTGTCAAATCGACAAAGAGCGGGCTCATTAACTTCTCTCTATTATCACAGTCTCTCTCTCTCTCTCATCCCTGTCTCCTACCAATCATCTCTTTAAGTTCTCTGTAACTTAGTGGTTTAAAGAAATGTAAATTAGCAAAATCGTTAAAAGTTTTAAGCAATACAACTTTTTTTGCATCATTCCGGAAAAATCGTTTAAAAAAATTTTTTTTTTTTTTTAATTTATAAATTCAAATTTTCTTATGCATTAGCTCTCTAAATGCAATACACTCAAACTTTTTTGTGAATTAACTTTTTGCATTTTTCACCGCTCTGATACTTACTTTCTTTAGTTCGAAGTTAATAATTTCTTTTTGTATATTGACGTTTTTATTGCATATTTTTATATTATTTTACATTTCTTTTAATTTAAAAATATTTTATTTCATTGTATTTAATTTTGAAATATTTTATTTCATTTCATGTAATTTTATTTTATGTCCGTTTATTTGTATTTATTCTCACAAACTTTCAACTCATTACTGCCAACATCGTCTGTCACTTGGCCTGCAAATGACAGCTAAATTTTGAGTTGCACTTGCTGGGCGCTATTTGCTACTTGCAACATACTCATAATGGCATGCCGCGTGACAGCTAACAATAATTCCCAGTTGCCACTCCAGCAGTGCGCCTTTGTGTAGAATACATACACACATGTGAACATACATATCAGCCACTTGCCGTCAATCCCATACGCCTTGTAGCTTTCAACACCACTGTGGCAACCATCATCGCCATTACCGCAGAATAGAAAAAAACAACAAGTACTGTCAATGCCAATGATTGTCATCGGCAACAAAGCGGCATCGTTGTCGCCACAGGCTCTACGTGGCCCACTCTATTGTCAATGTTGCAACATGGCACAAAATGTGTGTGCACACTTGTGTTGCCAGCTGATAATGATGTGACAAAACACAAGTTGCCATGACGCATATGCTACATACATACGTGCGGCAAGACACTACCAACACTTGCTACGCGAATATTGCCACAACATCAAGCAACGGCGGCAGCAATAAATGCACTAAAAATCACTGCAGGCTTTTGAGCGGACACTTTGCGGCCCAAAGCGCCAAAGCAGCACCTGCTCACCCCAAAGTCAAAGATGATATGATACGAAACTCTTTGCTTCGTGAGAGCGCTGCCAAAATCCGCATTTTTTATAACATTTTCCTATAGTGCCCTATGTAAGAAATGTGGTTTGGGAGTATTCATTTTACTTTTTGGGGATTTTGCAGTTTCCACACAACCGTTGAAGTATGTAAATAGAATAAAATGCAAAATACTATGAAAAAGAAGAAATACACGATATCATCTTCTATTTTACCAAAAAAATCACAAAATATTGAAATCAACATGAAAACAATACCAAATCACGGAAATTTATAAACTTATGTACAATGCGCTATCCTACAGCCGAAAATATTTACTCAAAACAATATGCGTATTTTTATATAAATATTACGGCAATTTTAAATGCAATCAATGCCCAGTTCTCTTTGAAAAAATATCTTTATGATTTGTTTTTTTAATAAAAAACCATATTTTTAAGTAAAGCTTAAACCCAAGTACTTTTTTTATCACTAAACTATGAAATTTATTTCTTTACTTAAAGATTTTAACACCCATTTCGTTAAATAATAACATCAATTCTATTTTTTATCCAAATAAAATTTCACTGATTTGATAGCTTTTTTCAAGCATTTGCCTCTGGTAGCGCGTCTTTTTGCGTATCAGCTGTTCGTGGTCCCCTGATTCGGTAGTGTTGCCAACTCGAACCGAGAGTTCAGGGGACCAGCTCAGTAGCAGAGAGAGAGAGTTTCGTATCATATCATCTTTGCCAAAGTGGCACGTAGAGCGTTGCATGTGCGCGTGTGCAAGTGCGACTATGTGTGCCCGAGGCGCTTTTTAGTTATCCACTGGAAGCGCATGCGTGCGCGCGCACTCTCCGCTGGGCCACAGAGAGAAGGAAGCGCATACTAGCAATGCGGCAGCACAAAATCATTAACGTGATTGTCACACGACGCGACGGCCGCCTTTCATGTGCGCTCAGCACAATCGTCTGGGATGTGCTCGGCCGCGGTGTGTTGTTGTTTTGACTGCTGCAACAGCAGCAACATCAGCGCTAGTACCATCACTAACAGTGGCGACAGCAGTTGCAGTTATTGGTGCTGCCGCTGTCAACTAGCAGCTGCCGTTGCGCCGCTGCAATCGCCTTTGCCCGCCGCCACACATTAGTGTGCCATCGTCCGCTGCGGCGCGCATCTTCTTTCACCGTTTGTGGCCAAGTACGTGCTTGGTTGTGATGGGTCGTTAGGTGCAACTTTCGTTTAGCCGCCGATTTTTCTCTAGTAAGTTTGGGTTTTTCATCTTTTTGTTGTTCTTCTTTTTAGTCTTGTCGCTTTGGTAGACATTTTAAGCAAAACTGACATTTTGACAGCGATGCGTGATAAACTGCAAAGCATCGCGTTTCTATTGCCGCGCCACACCACTTCCTCGTTTGTGATATTGTGGTTGGCGTTGTTGTTGTTTGCATGCTATCTGTTTGCTGCCACTGTCGCTTTGTTGTGTTATTGCGCTGGCGCAAGTGTCGTTTTTAATTTAGTCTCACGAGCTTGCGGTTAAGTGGCCAAATTGACTGTTGCTGATAGCAGTGGTGTTGTTGTTGCATTCGAAAATGTTGTGGACCTTTGAAGTTGTTTTGTCAACGTAAAAAACTTTTATTTTTGTGTTGCAGGTAGTGGTTGTTTTTATAGTAACTATGCGTTTTTCATGCTCTCGCTTCGTGTTGTGGACCATCTTAGGGCAACCATTTATGGCGAACTTCGTTTGATTTCAAACCAATAATCTTGAACCACATCTTTAGTTTCCATCTTTTAACAAAATTTCTACAGTCCCATCACTCAGCTACCAATTTTTCTGGGATGATGACCATGAAGAGTCAACTATAATGAAGTCTCCAATATTGACAAGCTCTTCTGCAATGGAAAGCTCTCTGGTGTACTTAATTACTAAATATCCTCTAACAACCTCGATATTGTCAAAAAAGTTAAAACCTCACGGGCCTGATTAGCTCATAATAGATTCATTGCAAAGTTATGCTTGTCTTTCGAGGTCTCTAAATCTTAATTAAGTACATGTTAATGGGTCTGACAAGGATACTTGTTTTATTCTCCTCTTTAGTTGACTGAAACCCGTAGTATATTATTTGTTTAGATATATGCGGCAGAAATCCTGATTAGCTTTCGAGCTCGCATCTGTTTTAGTATCTTGGACCCATGTACGAAAAGGCACTGCGGTAGATTGATGTTGCCATGGACCCCTTAGGACCATCTCTTAATGTTTGGGATAAGTTGGTGAGTCCATCTACCCTTTCTTTCCATTCTTCTAGATGAGTTTTGCAGTTCAAACGATAGCCTATTGGATGCAAAAAATTTCGTTAATATTCGGAGAGGAATAACGTTCTACTTTCAAAATCCGTTAATAAAAAATGGCGGAGATATACATTTTTGAATGACCAAAAACAAGAAAATTTAGTTTTTGGGACATAAGTCAAACATTTTAGGGTGTTGGAAAAATTCTTAGCACGATTTCGTGTTCTACCCAACCACACCTACAACCTCTACCATGTCACTTCAGGGGTTCAGATTCAGTGTAAGAACATCCTCTGCGAATCTTTATTCCAGGTGTCATGTTTATGTTTGTTGAAATTGAGCCTGGCATTTTAATTTTCTTCTGATTTTCCGACAGCGTGGAAGTTTGATGTATATTGGAACCCCGAAACCGGTATGTCACAAAACCAAATTTGACAAGGGATGACGGATAATCGTTCCAATATACATACTTTATAGTCCATGCGTGCTTATTAGGTTGTTAGATTACTCGACTTTTGTGTAAAGCCTGTTTTCGAATTATTCGAAAAATGGCAATTTGAAAAAAACCGGTTCTTAAGTTTTAAATCAAGAAAAACCGAGTAAACCGGTTCTTGTTCTTAGTAAAAAAAAAATAAAAAAGGAGGCTGTGTCAGAGACACGGCCATTAAGTTTAACGTAGAATACGCCATCCGATAAGACAGAAAACATATGTATAATGATAATTTATAATGATAAATAATGCAAGCAAATGAATTTCTTTATTTGATAGTTACTTTTGATGATATACATAAGCTTATGATAGGAAAATAGGATAAAAATGTTTTTAAATTATCAATTAAATTTCTCGCAAAAACGAAGTCAATGGTAGTTATCAATAGTAAAGATAAATGATAAATAACAGACCCAAATCTATTTGATTATTTGAAAGTTACTTTTGAGAATATAGGCTTATGATGGGAAAAATGGGATAAATATGTTTTTAAATTAACATTTAAATTTCTCGCAAAAACTAAGTCAATGGTTGTGTTATCAATAGTTGTGGGAGCATCATTTCGAATATAATCCAAATTAAACGTATCGCTCATAAATTTCGCCAATCTAGTATTTGAAGTGATTTCTGTGTTAAAATCACCACCAATAAGCAGTAGTTGGCAGCGCTTTCTCTGCCTTTACTCTACTTAAATTTTCCCACCTAAAATTATGCAATAAAATGAACGTCTATTCACGCTACAAACTACTACTACACACTCAACCAAACACCACACACATATTTGTGTGCATGTGCTTATACAATTTTCATTTGAGAAATTTAAATATTAGGAAGATATCAACCAACATGAAATGTATGTCAAACGAAAGCTAACATCTTCATTTGACTACAAAAAAATTTTTAAAAAAAGTTACCGAGCCGTTTGCTTATAATTAAAGAAATAGAGATTACAACAATAAAAACCTGACATGGGTGCCCATACCGTAAGGTAAGACGTATTCTACGCCAAAAGCTACAAAAATGTGCATACATGTTACTAAATGCTATTATTTCTATGAATGAAATCTTTGGAAAATTAAATGTAGTCACCGTTTTAAACCAGTTGGCATTAATTTGTCTCAAAATAAAGCCTCTAGTCTCATAATAAAGTCTCTAAATTATGACCAGGTGAAAACCGGAGAAAACCGGTTTGAAAAAATCGAGTCAAACACCCTAATACTTATTTATAGTCGATCTTTACCTTCGTCTCATAACGGAGTTTTGGTTGGTTGGTTGCAGTGCTTCCCAAGTGATTTATTATCTTAGTTAAACAATTCTTATTCTTTCACGAACTTTCCCGATATCACTTATCGCGATCCTCAATGCATTTGTTAGTTCAATTATAACCGAAGTCCTGATTATCCTATGTCTCTCTTATTCGAAGCCTGGATTTGCGCACATAAAGTGTTGCATGTTTCCCACGGCGAAGCATTATTTTTGCAGCAAGCTTGGCTTTTTAGCATATCAAAGTTTTTTTTTGCGAATCTTTCTAATTTCCTGGCTGAACAAATAAATTGATGTCTGAAGTAGTCTTATGGAATACTGGCTCTCTTATTCATTCAAAAATTAATTTATTTTTATTGAACATATTTTCTAATAAATTACAATGCATCGCCGACAACAATCACATCCATCATTATAAACTGAATATAATTCTGTACGCAGTTCATTTTAGATCAGTCGATGTAGAGAGAGAGGAATCGCTCTGAGAGACGAGTTCTAGATGCGCATCTGCTTCTTTCTTGGTTGTGCTTCTAGATTTCCGTCGAATAATTTAAACGAATAAATTTCGAGTAAGTAATTATACGTAGGGAACTTTTCCTTATACTTACCAAAAAAAAACTTGCTGGAGTGCGTTTGTCTAAATTAATTCTTCTTGCCAGCGGCTCAATTTAAATAATGATCACTCCCCCTACTGTTATCGACATTTTGTCATTCAATCACTTTTTTTGCCATTAATGTCATGTATTAAGTTATGCAGGTATGTTGTTATTGTTATTGTAATGGCTTGTCATAATTTTCCGTACACGTTTTCCTACATTAAAATCCATGTTGCAAGTTAGATTTGATAAAGATCTACCGCAGGCGGCCAACGCAAAACTAAACATTGAAATGAAATGCTGAAAGAAATACAAAAAATATGTAACTCCAAACAATCTGATAACGCTGTGCGGGTTAAATGCAATAACGTAAATCGAAACAACAGCCATTTCACTGCTTCAATTCTGCAAAAGCGCTTTTGTGGCAAACAAAGAGACGCACGCATTGCGGCTACATTGCGATTGACGTAGCTATGCGCTAACAATTTTATTTAGAAAATTGCCATGTTGTTGAACACACGCGCACGCACATACATGTGTATATTTGTATACATTTATACAAATGGAGATGTGTGTACCTTTATATATACAAGTATATTTGTTTGTATTTTAACTGATACTTTCACAGCCACATAATCTCTTAGTTCGGTATCAATTATGTCGTCGTTGCCTTTGTCGCTGCCGTTGTATGTAGTTGTACTTATGTACATACATAGTGGTGAGCAGTCATTCGCGTTGCCGCCATGCTCAATGACAGACGTCAATTGTCTGAGTGGGGCAGCTTGGCATGCCACCCACGCTGTCAACATAATGCGCTATAGTCACATGGCGAGTACCTGGCTTTGGCAGCCTCACCGCTGGAAGCTGTGCGCTTGCCTTGTTCGATGTGACAAACTGATGTTGCATTTAACGGTAACATGCGCCTTGCGGCTTGCTGCCGCTGCAACTGATGGCTACGACAACTGTCGCCTTCACCAGCCACTTTGACGTTTAATATGTCAATTTAATGGCAAGCTGCGCAATTGCGTTTCCAATCAGTGGTTAATAAAGGAAAAAAATAAATAAATAAAACGAAATAAAAAAATGCGACATAGCGACATTTACAACAACATCGCAACGATAACATCGCCAATGGTCTGAGTGCCCAAAAACACAACGAATTACAGCAACAACACATGCGGCAACAACTGAGTTTAGTACATCTCTTTGTGTCCTAATTGGCGATCGATTGGCCCGAACTCAAGTCCATTTCACAACCAAATGCGGATACTTGGAAAATAGGCGAGTATTGGGTTGGCGCACTGTCATTGCTGACCGCTATCGCTAACACAATTCATGTGCAACAATCATGTACCGTAAAAATCATAATTCGTTTAATTTCATAGGAAATCGATGTAAGCGCATACAAATGTCGTCGCCAATTCATGAGTTGTGTGGCTAATGCGCATGCTCGCCTACGCACAGTGCCTACTTTACGGTTGCAAAGAAAACGTGGGCAAATCGCGCTGTAAGTATGTGTGTAGGTAGGTTTATAAGGTACCTGCCGCTCTTAGAAATTAACCAGCATTGGTGATTGTGTGTACAATTTTAATTTTAAAATTTGATTGAATATTGATAAAAAGGCACTCAGCCGATCGTCGTAGATAGACTAAACGCGGAAACTATTGCTAAAAGGATTGCCGTTGCTTACAAATAGTGCTTTGAAGGAGCAATTGTTTAAACTAAATAAATAAGTAAAATTTATAAAATTATTCAAATACATTTTATAAACTGAAAATAATAACAATGTTGTACCGTAAATGGTGAGGCCAACAATTTTATGCCGACTCTAAACGACAGATTCAAATTCTGTGAAGCTTTTTCATGGCAGAAATGCACTCGGAGGTTTGCTATTGCATGTCTGAGACGATCGCTATGAGCAACTACTATTTTTATAATTTTTAGCTCACAAGTTTTTTAACAATTTTTGTAAGCATTTCATTATGCTATTAACAATTCAGAAGTCCAATAATAAAACGCATTAACTTGGTTTTTTTTTGTAATTTTTGCCTTCATATAGTTCACGTTTACTTTTAATAAACTTAAAGTTTTTAGAAAGTAGGCGTGCTCTGTTCTTCCAGACTTTTATTGTCGGAGCTATCTGTGGTGAAGTGGATTGTCCATCTCTTTGGGAACGTATTTACTTCAATGTTCCTCATCGCTCTTTACGCTTTGTTTTGCCTTTCTACGACGAAAATCTTAAACTGATTATTCACACAATGCTATCAATGAAATAAACAAGATCTCAAATTCTCGATTTCTAAATTATAGTTGTTAAATGTTCTTAAGATCACTAGTTTTAAATTTTAAATGTATGTCCATCATAGTCTGTAAGAAGCATGTATTTCATAGACTTAAATAAATAAATAAATAAATAAATATTAAAATATGTAGGTACATATATCTAAGCATTGCAATATCAAGGTAGGTAGGTAGGTATGAGTGGCTGTCACCGCTAATCCAGCGACTCACTTAGGCCATTAGTAGAGGCCCGTTGTGATACCACAAGCTTAACGCTCACTCCCTCTTGCTGAACCATTTAGAATTCTTGACGAAGCTCGTCAAGCATCTTGGGTCTATTTCACCTAATTCTCCAAGGTTCCTAAAAACAGGTGCCCCTAGAAACCGTAGCCTGCTTCTGGCTAGAGCTGGACAGATACAGAGAAGATGCAGGACCGTTTCTTCCTCCTCATAATTTTTGCAGCTTCTACAGCATCAATATCAATATAATAAATCAAATGTTCCGGAATAACGAATTTCAATTTCGAGAAATGAAAAAATATGCTTAGAAGTATCCGAGAAACCACCTAAAAACCATTCGTGTGTGCTTTGAGTGCAATGTTTAAACATGTTTGTTAGATTTTTACCAATTTAGTAAATGAAAAAATCAAAAGCCAGTTTGAAATTGTTCCATAAAACATTGTATGCAACTACGTCCAAATTGAGATCGCACGTTACTTTAAGTCGTCATGAAGCTTTTTGAACACATCGAACTGAAAAAAAAAGTGGCAATAGCTTAAAAAAAATAACTTTAAAATTAATGCGCATTGTTTTATCGGTTCTTTGTCCTGTTAAAAGTTTAATAACATACGAATTTTTTGTTTAAAAGCTTCGTATTATCAAAGCTCTTATTATTTGCTAACAATTTTAAAAAAGGGATTTTATTTTTGCTCTTTCTCCATCCTCCTTAAATGCAAACTTGGTGTTTTCTGATATAATCTTGCAAATATCGGCGCAGTTATAAAAAAACTAAGAAGTCGCAAATACTTTCGAAAGTGTGTCACTGACTGTAGAATCATCCCTTAAACGTGGAACTTAGTACTTAATTGAAGGCGAACGCAATTAGAAAAGATAGTTTATCTACTTACTAGAAAATATATTTCATGTATTTATGTGTTATCAACAAAAAGTTAAGGAAATATTAACCCATAAACATATAGATAATCATTCTCTTAATATGTATAATGCGAGCATTGTTCCTCGAAATGCCATTAATGTGTTGTCTGACGGACATTCGCTGACACTTTATCGGAGCTAAATCAAACTAAAAAGCAAGTAGAGTAAAATTTGCTCTGCAACAATTACGCCACATATTCATAATAGCTTTAAAGGAAAACACTTCAATTCATCTACTGCATTTTTTTTTTGGTGAAATTCAGTGCTATTTGCTGTGCTTAAGTGTCTTTCTGAAAGTCAAAGTAGACTATGAGTATATTTTACAAAAAAAAAATGTTATTGGCCTTTCTTCAACCCGACTTAAAACTGCGGGTAATGCGATCATGGCATAAGAAACCAAAATCCAGATCACACCACATAACCATTAGCTGAATAAATGTAGTGTGACCATTAGAAAATTCGCAGGCTCGTATATCCCAATCAAAAGTCATACGATTTTGCGCACACATAAATTCTAACCAATTACGGCATAATCATAAAATCGGACATTACAAATGTACACAAACAAATAAAGCGATGAATGGACAGAGGCGAAATAAACGCCGAATAACCGTTTTGAAGAAAAATGTAATGAAAAAATAAAAATGGCGACATGAGAGCGTTAAGCGTACCAGCAGCAGCGTGCCATGGCCCCACTCGATAGTTGCAGATGTTATTGCAGATGTACGGAAAGAGTGTAAACATTGGCAAAACGCCAATTGCTCAATAAAGTAAAACAAAATTGCTCAATAATTTCGCGCGGCATTTGATTATGGTACCAGCATACAAATGCATGTTTCGATGCCATCAAGCGTTTTTGTGCGAGTGTGTGGGGATAAGGTATGAAACAAATGGTGAAATATTGGAAACATTGCGACGCGGGAGACACAATTGCTACATACATTTGCCAGCCATGAAGACATCACAACAACGCATGTTGCAATTTGCCTACAAGCGGCAAAACATAGCAATCACAACAACAATGCAGCTAGCCGCGAGCCACAAACTATGTTTAAATAAATAGTAACAATTGCGCGCAAATGCGGCGACAAAGATATCGTCTAAGCGGCAACAACGGCGTGGACAACGGCTTACAACGTGGGTAACAAGGCGCAATCGCATTGGCAGCAATAAAAAAAAACAACTAACTTTGTAGCAAAGGTATTGGTCAAGTTGTTGCAAGAACGCAGTCAGTGGACGCAACAAAACGCAAATTAACAGCGCGTTTACTAGGCTGCGTTGCGCGTCGCACCAATAATGATGATGTTGCAGCAAATGCGCACACACACACACACACACACACAAACTCTTTCGCGCTTTGATAGCTAAACGCAATTCGCCAATAATGCGCCGCAATTTCGGCTGACAGAAGAAGGAAAAGAGGCAGTAGAAGGCGCAACAAACAACTTGCAACTCACGGCTATCTATGCGTGTGCAACGAAATGGCAAGAGCATGGCAGCGACATGGCATTTCAACGGCAACATACACACACATACACATACACTTGGAGGCACCGCCGTCTGGCAAAAGCAGACAAGCGGTTTTCCCATCGGAAAATCTAAAATCATAGACAGTACAATTTTCTCAAACGAGCAGCAACATTCGGCATACATACATATGAATGTACATATGTATATATGTATGTTTGTGTGTCGGCAGCCATTTTTGGCTCAATTTTGAGGATGTTGCACGACCTCAGTCTGCGTCTGCGTAGCAATTTGGCTGGCGCGCGCAGTCGTCGTGTCGTGTGCGTTTTCGTTTGCGCATGCGCATGCGCAAATTGCGTCGATAATTCACCCAGCAATTGAGGTGATTAAATTGGTACATGCCGCTGATGCTGATGCTGCGACTCTTGCCTGTTGTTGCTACTTCTGCTACCTCTCAACTGCCTTCGAACCACTAAGTGACTCTGCATGCATGCGCTCTCTCTTCACCAGCCACTTTTCTTCTTCCGCCTTCATCGCAGCTCTTGCCGCCAGCGGGCGCAGTAATGTTTCTTTGCGGTCGCACTGCTAGATTTGTTGAGTGGATAAAATATAGGCGAATGTCACTCGGCGGCTTTGGAGGTTAGCGCAATTTCTGTACTGAATTAGCTGGAAAATTTATGGCAGGTCATGGAGAAAGTTACTAGATTGAAACATGCAAGCTTTTGCAGTTGCTGCAACAGAAATCTCTTTTACCGTCTGCAAAATCAATTTACTGCTTTACTATTATTGTTATTATTCTGCCTGTGTTTTTATGCTTCTTTCTTTACATGGAATGCATTAAATTGCTTAATGCTCAAGAAATGTTTGTATATTCTGATTTAGGATAAAAGTCATATTATATATTAATGTAAATATTTGTGCCGAAGTCGCTGACTGATGACGGTGAAATGAGAATTTATGAGGCTCAATGAAAATCAATATTAAAAACAAAAAATTGACATACTTTACAAACTGTGAGAGCGTTCTCCTGTCGTGTTGTTCTCATGGAGGCTAACAGCAAATAAAACAACACAATTTATGTACATATTTGGGTAGAACGAAGTAGATATTCTTGTGTAATACTAATGATTCAATTAATGATGAAACCTTTAATATGCTTCCAGAGATAGTTGATACAAAAAATGATGAAACCTTTAATATGCTTCCAGAGATAGTTGATACAAAAAATGTTGTCTTTGAAAAACACATTTTGTCTTTCTGTTCAAGGCTTTAATCAATCGTGCCAAAATAGTGAAATTAGCCAAGAAGACAGCAAATATTTTTGGTGGAAAAGTACTAACTTACAGCAATCCTTGAATAAAAATGGTTTGTCATATGGTGTCAATATTTTACAAGCGATACATGCTTGGTTTTCATTAGTGCAAATTCGACGTCAAATCTTGTCAAAGGTCGTTAGTTGAATGCCAACCCTTTGCAACATTCATACGGCTTTAATAGACAGTGCAATTTCGACGACACTTGTGTCATTCAACTCTCAAATCAACGATATCAATTTGGGTTTGAAAGGTGGTGCGTTCTATAGTTTTTACTAAAATATGTTGTACACTCATTAAATCAATATCTCAATAATAAAAGAGAATTTCGAAGGAGGGGCTATTAGGAAATTTTCAAGCACAAAAACTGAAGCAAATTGTGTCAAAGTGTGTAATTATGGGGAACCTTACTCCAAGGAGAACCTTCATTGATCCGAGCCTCCTGGCTCCTACGGACTAAAGCCTGCGTAATCGCTTCATTATTGCCGTAATAATGTCCGTACATTTATTCCATACATCGTCTTCAGGCTGCATGGCCTTCAGCAAGCTTTCACGGGAAACTGCCTTTCGCGATTATCGCGTTCATCATGCGCTCTGCATTTTCAATTTCCCCATGTTGGCAATAGGAGTGCTCTGCATGTTTGCATTTGTGTAAATTTTGGCGAAGAGAGCCATGCCCGTTAAGGAACTGCGTGAGATAGATATTAGTTTTTTGGAAATATATTTCTTCGTCCAGCGTCATTTTGGCGACGGGTCCCACCTTTCTTTCCACTCGTTGATGCTCTGCTGCATTATCTCGCTGCGCTTTATGGGGTTGGGCGCTATTTCTGCGGCTATATCTACCTGGCATCTACCGGTTATCAGATTTGCACCCTCTTTGTTAATGTTATTTTAATTGTGAGCTGTTGAGTGAAGGAACTGGCAACCGGCAGCAGACTCATTCCATTTTAGACAGTTGTAAACAAGCTTGTGCCGGTTTTTTTTTTTGGACTATATACATAAGTTAAGGGCAACCTGACAATATTTTTAATATTTTTATTATTGATAAATTGTTTTCCCTTCTTTTGAATTCAATTATTAAACAACTTAAAAAATTCGCATCTGTTGAAGATATTCTGAATAGCATCTTCTCATCAGTAGTTTATCGTTATACATAGTTTCAAGTGTTACATAAACGGCAGTAAATAAATTCACAAAGTATAAAAATGTATTTCACTTTTCAAATATACCAATATTTCATATGTTTTCAATGCAGTTTTTTGTTTAATTTTATCAAAGTATTGAAATTTGTTTTTCATGCAACTCATTAATTTATTTGAAAATTAAAATTAAACAGTAGGGATGCTTCTTCAGAAAAAAGTGTGATGGAATTTTGTAGAGTCACATTTGCCTTTAATGCAACTATCATGAAATCTCTTGAAAAAAATTTAAGATGAAGTTTTCATTTGCAAAATTTGATTAACAAATTATTGTGATTTTATAAAATTTTGGTTTTTTAATATGCGGGAACTTCTTTTCATAGAACTATTAAGATTTGCAACCACATTTGAAACTGTGACAAGGGTCTCTATGCATATTTCCCCAATTAAGTTTTCATAAAGCGCATTTGTCTGACACCATTTGCAGTATTTTTATTACTTTAATTTGTAAATACTTTTTTAAAACCATAATTTATTTTCTTCCATTAAAAAATATTTATTGCAATACATATTTGCAAACTAAGAAACTTTTACATTTTACATGCTCAAACGGTGCTAAGGATAGTATAACATGCGAAGGATAGGATAGTACAGAATAATGATCATTGATCACGGTATCATAAACAAAAAGGTTCAAAACTTTTGAAATCGTACTAAAGGGGTTTTTTTTTAGATATGTGGTTTTGAATAAGAAATAAAACGAATACAATTTAATGATATGGCCTAGAATTTAACTTTATTATAAATATAGAGGTTTGCCACTACGTTTTAAAAACGATTTTGGGCAAGTGAACGTCGCGGCTGACTCGAATAAATTCCTACGGAAAGGCCCAATTTTCGACCACTTTTTTCACAATTGGGGCCGTATATCAGCAATAAAGCGCCGAATATTACCTTTCAAGGCGTCTTGAAATAATAGACCATACTAAGCATAAATCAAGTAACAGCTGTCAAAAAGACCAACTCCGAAAAAAGTATTGCCTTATCGAAAACCACGCGCGTAGTTTTTAACTAGTTCCACTAGTTTCAACTTTATTGCTGCAGCACTTCAAATGTCTGTGATTGGCATTGCCTCCATGTTTGATATATGCCCGCGTGTATTTTGAGCTAAACCTTTTGCGCACTACTTGACCTCACCATAAACAAGCTAGATAGTCCGGCAATATCTGCAAGAAGAATGTGCGTCACGTCGGCTTACACTGAATACACACATCTAAGGGGTTTTTCTGCGAGCCCTTACTTGTGCAATGCTATTTTGTTTAGCAAGTTGTTCGCCCATCAACCCAAATGAAGACATAATTTGACATAAGTGACGTCAAAGTTCAACTTAAATACCATTCAAACTTAAGTGCATTTAAATTAACCAACTGGACGGACTGGTTGAGCTGATGAACTGAAGTGCTTAGTAGGAGAAGCAAACAAACCAACCAAACTGGCGAGTTTAAGCGTTGATGTTGCTGTACGTAGAAAAATGTTCGACACACCCACTAATAAAAAAAAAAATCGAATAGAACTCGAAGGCAACTGTAAATGAGAGAAAATAAAATAAAATGACAAAGCACGAACTTGTACTTCGATGGTGAAGGTGAACTTGCAACATGCAGCATGTTGCAATATTCCTTTAGTCGACTTTTGTAGTTTTTTTTTCAGTTTATTTATTTAGTTGTTTCCTACCTTCAGTCAATGCAATGCCACAACAATGAGTGTCAATCTAAGCGCACGTCAAAGCATCATAATAGTCGCTCACATCTATTGAGTAGAACGGTGTTTGCTGAAAAAAACATATTGCCGCTTGGCGCGCTCGGTTATCTGTCAAATATGCGATTAATCTCAATCAAAAATGTCGACAACAGTGATGAGCTTGGCGCGCATGCGCATATTCTACGCTACGCCCCGCACACGCCTGCTTACACCAACTCGCCGGCCAGCAAGCGGCTTTTGGTTCTCCATTCTGGTCCGTTCTGTTGTTGCCATCATCAGCTAAAAGCTATGCAGTTTGTCCGTCTGCGCGGCAAATGCGCATCAACGTCAACACTCGCATTGATTATGCGACGGACAACAAGTTGTAGTTGATGAAGTCGCGGCGCGCGCATATGCGCACTCACACATAACTTCATTTTGCTTTGCTTTTGATATGACGAATTGCTGCACGACCGCATTGCAATGGGAAATCAAAGGCTTCCCAATACTTTCGCGCGCATTGACTGCCATGCGCTGGCATTTGTGGCACTTGCGGCGTCATTTGTGGCAGCCTAGCACATTTGCGTTGTGCTATAATTGAGATATGAAGTCGGCAATTTTTCATTGCGTTGCGCGCATTTTTTTGTTTTGTTTTTTTGCACTTCAAACGCAGTCCGCGCGCACCTAATGCGAACGCTTAAGACCGCGAGACAATCGCAAGAAGAACAAGCCAGTGTTGTCGGCCAACTTAGCAACCATCAAACTAACATCACTTACATTGGTGTTGTTGTCTAGGCAAGAATTTGATCTTTTGCGCGTAAAAAGCACAGAAATGGAGCGCAGAAATAGAGCGCTTTATATCAACGACCGGGCGTTGAACGGGCCGTTGTAGATGTTGCAGGAGGCAGGTGACAGCGTAGCAGATGTGGTGCAAATGAATGTGATTGTGTATGTACGAAAAAGAAATGCACCTCGATCGCTTGTCTTCTGAGATATTGGCTTGTCTGCTTGCATAAATGAGTGGCTCTTAGTAAAGTCTAGCCATCCATTCATCCTAGTGCAACACTTGGACGCGTCTCAAAATAACTTAATTGTCACTCAATTACTCAGTTTTCAGCTAAAAGCATTCATTGCCTTGGCTTAACGTCAGATACCGACCTAAAGCACGAAAACAAGTAAAAAATTTTTTAAAAATTAGTAAGACAGTTGGGACTTTTGTTTGTATTGTGGTTTTACCGCTTGCTTTTTTTGATTTTCAAAAAATTTCTTTAGTTTTTCCTTTATTTGGGTTTTCATTTCTTGCTGTTCCTTAGCAGATTCAGCTTATGTAGACGCTTTCGCGTAAATAATTGTCTGCAACAGTATGTCGAATTTTCCTACCATTTCTTAGACTGAATAGAAATTAATGAGGTACGACAGTTTCTGGCTTGAAATTATCACGCATGTTCTCTCCTAAAATATAATATGATTTAGAATTTGAGTCATACTATGAATATGAATATAAAAACGAATTTTAAAATAATAAAAATACAAATATTAATAAAAATATGAATAAGAATATGAAAATGAATTTGAATATGAATATGAATGTGTATACGAATATGATGTAAATATAAATATAATATGAATACGAATATAAATATAATTACGAATATGAACATGAATATGAATATCATCACGAATATAAACATGAATATGAAGTGATTATGAATATGAATATGAATAAGAATATCAATATGAATATGAAGTTGAATTTCAATATCAGTATGATTATAAATATGAATAGGAATATGTATATGAATATGATTACGAATATAAATATATATAAGAATGGAAATATGAATATGAATATGTATATGAACATGATTACAAATATAAAAATGAATATGAATATGAATAAAAATTTTAATATGAATATGATTATGAATATGAATATGAAAATATATATAAAGATAACTTAAAATGCAAATATGAATCAAAATTTGAATATGAATATAAATATAAACATTAATATAAATAGGATTTCAAATATAAACATGAATGTGAATATGCATAGAAGTATAAATGATTGATAATATAAAAATTAAATAATTAAATATATATGTTATATACGAGAATATATAAGGATATGATTACTTAAACGTATATGATTAGGAATACGAATATGCTTATGAATATGATTCAAATATGTAAGAGTTTATATAAATATGAATATGAGTATGAATATGGCTGTGATTAGAGACAGTGCACACATTCAATTACAGATTAAAGTAAGAATATAAGCAATACTATAGGAATATGACTTTAAATACAAATATAAAAATACAGAAACAAAAACAAGTAGGTATATATAATTATCTTGCGAATAGAGTAATGTTTCTTTAGCAGAAGGTCTTTATTTGGAGCCACAAGTTGTGAATTCAAAAATGGGTATTTCGCACCACCTCCTAAAGACTGCGAAAAACTTATGTAAAAAAATCCATGATTTTCAAATGTTTGTTATTGTAATCTGATGCGATGTGATTTCATGGCTGCTTATACGAATAACTTTTGAAGTCAACCACAAAATTGAGAATATGTTCCATTGGAAATGTGCCGAGTAAGAAAAGCCAATAATTTAAGCATTTGTAATTAGTTAGCAGCAATTCCCACTAAATTGTCATCGACTTACAAAGTCTGGAAAGTTGAAAATTATCTTTGCAAATAGTTATCACAATCAGTGCGAGTGCACAGCAGCCACTGAGGTGTCAAATACATCAAAGATTGCGGTAAACAAAATATGATTCACCTTTTTTGGTACAGGCTAAAAGAAAAGCTCAACTAATTTTTCAGTGGCAATCGCAACAAATCGCTCCCTCGGCGCTTAGCTACTGACAGCAATAATACTCGAAAGCAGCAGCGAAGCGTCAAGCAAGCAAGCAATCAGACCTGACGGCGACTGCATGACATCTTTATTTTCAAATTTTCCACCTTTACTGGCAATCGCAATTGCTGCAAAGCGTCAAAACAAAACGAGAAGAGCTCCAACGTCCAACAATCATAGATCATCATTTCTTATCGCCGCGACGAGACGCGCGGCGCCGCGCAATCAACATACGTACGTGAACGCAGCGTGAGCTTACAGCCTATATGACATTTGGCTGGCTGTTGTGATGTTGGTGCCCAATGCTGACCTGTCGTCTCACAAAAGCGTTGTCGTATTTCTTTTTGAATGTCCTCAAGCAAGCAAATGTAGCATTAGGGTAACCAGGGGATGTGTTACACAATTTTAATTTTAATTAATTTTTTGTTGGTTTCATTTTTTGTTCTTCATCCTAAAGTTTATTTTATGATTTTCTGTTTAATTATGAACAAAAACGAAAAGAAAATAATTTTTTTTCGTATAAAGTTAACTTCTAGATGGCAAGAAGAACGTTTTCATCAGGACATTTTGAGCTTCGAACAACGTTATCAAGGCCAATACAATGAAAACATGATAAATACAAAAGCAAACTTTTTCATGCTATAAAGTTTTTTTTTCGTCTAATTACGAACTAAAAAATCGAAATTTAATACTTTTGAGTCTAGGTAAAATTTCGTGTTGACCCGTGTTATATATTACTTATAAAATTTTCTTTTAATAAACTACGATTTAGCTACACAGCTTATCAAAATTATACGACATGGTTTTGACTAATTGGTTTACCAGACAGTTCCTTCTCTAAATAATAACTTATTACCCCAAATTTCATACTATGCAATCAGTGTAGTTTAATCGAGAAAAAGTTTAAAATGGCTGATGATGACCACTGATTTTTGATAATTTTTTTCTGACTCTCGTCCGGAATTTCTTTCATATGAAAAAAATATCAACCATGCATTATATATGTACGTATGTATATAAACAATTGCTAAACGGTGTCAGAAAAAATTTTTGAATTTTCGTGTTAAATTTTTATCAGTCATTAAACTGTATAATTATTATTTGTAAATAATTAATACATTTAAAGAAAGCTTTATGAATTTTTTATAACTTTCAACAAAGTTTGAAATTTTGGTTTACAAAAATGGTTTTTGCTAGAAAGTGCTCTTAACTTTAAGTGAAAAATAATACATGGCAATGGCTATTCAGCAATCAGCTAAGTGCGAATTTTAAAGTAAGGGTCACCCTCTTGTACATACATACATACATACATATGTACGAGTATGTATGCGAACATTCTATAAAATCTCTTCATTTTGTTTACTTTTTTATTTGTTATCAGCTAAAATGCGCAATCTACTTTATTAAACCGAATTAAGTACAAATATAGGAATATATTTTGCTGCTAAAACTTTGAGTATTCGCAAATCGATATTTGTATATTTATTTATTAATTTATTTATTTATATAAAAAAAAATGGTGATATTATTAACTTTCCCATTTCTCCACTCAGTTAAAAATAGAATGCAATTAGTTAATATTACAAATATACTAAATTGTACTAATTGTTTCATTCAAACAATCGATGACTGAAGAATTATAAAATTTTAAATATATTTCTCAGTTTATATCTTATGCTTCTACGTGAGAAGTTCTCCTCCTGTTGTCATCATCATTAACGTTTAAACTCATATTAAGTTATGGCAAAAGAAAAATACAAAGAAAATAACTGAAACATTTTTATTTATTAACGAACAGACCGTGAACACATGCAAAAAATATGAGTTCAATAATTCGGCATCAAAGATTTTTTTATGGTGGAATAAAAGGAATCTTACCTTATTTTTTTGAGCACTTAACGCTCTTTAAAAGAAATCGCTTCTGATTTTTCCATAAACTCACTTCGCAAGCTTATCAAGTTTAATGTTGACAATTATTGTTTTCTTTGGTATTTTTTCTTCAGTATCATCATGTTTCAATTATAAAAGGTTAGGTAAATAAAGACATTCGAATTTTGACACTCCCTTATAAAGGGTTGTTTTACGAAGTATGGAAAACGGGTAAGAATTTGTTACCCTTTCTTAAAAAGTAAACAATAAGTAGTAAAATGTTAGTGATTTTTTTAGTTAAAAATTTCAAAGACATTTCATTTAAATTAAGAAATTCAATATTTACGCCTACAAAATTAAATAATTATGTACTTCTTGGTAGATATTTTTTTTTTTTTTTGAATTTTTAACTAGCGAATAAATTTTCAATCTATTTGTCCCATGAACTAAACGATTTTATGGTATAAAGCAAATATAAGTTATCGAGTTATTTATTATTGGTATCAGGGTTATTCTTAATATTGTGATGAACCCCTGGACGGTGAAAGGACCAAAAATTGTATTCCGATAAATAGTAAGTGACCTTATGGAGTTAATGGAGTTGTAAGTAAACCACAATAATTCGAAATTTTAGAGAGATTATCTTTATATGTATATTAAAAGAAAAATAAATCAAACTTCATAACTCAAGAACTTAGTTCTTACAAATTCATGTCACATTATTTTTAATTTCTTTAAACCTAGTCCTTCTAGAAATTACAAAACTTTCCACTCTGTCACATCGAATTTATCTGCGTGCGAATGGAAAAGCGTGTCATTTATACACATTTACATGAAATATTTATGAGACGGGGTCAATCTTGTAATCAGAAAAAATGCTGTCATTAAAATCCGAATTTGAACTTCCCGTTTACTCGGACAAAAGAAACAAAAAGTGTTGCGTGTTAGTTTTTGGTATTAAAAAGTTTTGAGGTTACTACTATTAGTATTTTTAAGAAGCAACACGGTTTTGATGCTAAGGGAGCCGTTTGACAGAAAGTGAGGGAGCTAGCTGCTTAGTTACCAAACCTTTAATAATTGAATCATGCAGTATCATCACCTTTTTAATTAAAATAAAAAGACGTTCTTGCAGTTGTTTTTAAATACATATATTACAATATTTTAACCATTTTATTTATACTGAATTTGAATATATCGCTTTTAAAGGTTTTATTTTGAAGACATGAATATATAAATTATTTATGTTTGTTTTTATTTTCTTTTTGTTCGTCTTTTGATGAAGTTTGTATGGGAGGGGTTTTGACGTATACGATTGCCTTTTTATTTCTGTGCCACAAAGTCAAAAATATTTTGTTTTAAAACTTTATAAAATACTAAATTAAATACTTTTTACAACCTTTTTTTAATATTCCTATATTCCTTAAATATTTAATATAAAGTTCGTCGATTCGCATCACTGTTTAACGAAGTCTCTTAGACTTTGAATAAATATTCAAAACAATGTCTAAGTAAACTGTAACAAAGCTGCCGTTTAAAGCCAAATCTGTACATACATACATACATATATATTAAATGTATTAATCTAATTAATACAAAATGTAACGGTATCAGAAATACGTCACTATTTTTATACTTGACTACATAGTTGCTTTCATGTACATATTGTCTCATTTATTCTACACCACAAAAAACAAACATAACACAAACGGAAACTGTGAAGCTTTCAAAGAGCTTTTCATGCTAACCCAAATGTTTACATCAGACGCATCATCAGCACGTTATGTGACAATGGACTGTGAAAAGTAAAGCAAAATGAAAACAAAAGCGAATGTCAAGTTCAAAAAGCTTACACATGTAATGAAAGAATAAACAATGCGCTAACGACAAAAAAATAATTTTTGCACTATTTATAGTATGCAATAGATCGCGTAAACAGTGATATAAACATACACACACACACACACTCGTACAAAATTGCTAAGTAGAGCATGCATTGAAGTGAGCGCACTATATTTGCACTCTCTTCCACTAACGCTGCGCCGAGGGGTAATTAAGTGCAGCGCCGCGTCATGGGGCTGGTCGAGTGTCGCTACATCGTGGGACATTTGTGATCGCCTGCAAATTGTGCGTTGCCAACGCGCTCTCGATCAACACTCACTCATTCACTCATTTGTATATACGATTCGATCGTGTGATCGTGTTATGGCGATCGGCTAGTGCGCTCTAAAAAATAAAATAAAATCAACCTGTTGAAAGCTAGGAAAAAGCTGCACATTATACTATATTTACATCAATTCATTACCGACATGCGACAACCACTTATTCATACATTTGCATTGCGGGGACTATAGCGATCGTCCCTCTCACTGCAATGTGTTGTACACATATGTTCATGCATAGCTAAGAGCTCGTTTGCGATTGTATGCTTATATAAGCGTAACGACTACGTGCGCCATCGCTTCCATCTGCGCCCTCTCACCCTCTCATTGACGCCTTTCACAAGCGCACGCTGGCTGACTGGGTAGTTAAGGGAGCGTTCGCTGCCCATTCGTTTCGTTTGTTGGCGTAACTTTTGCGTAGACGATCGTGATTAGCAGCAGCTGCAGTCGTAATGAAAACAACAATAACTAACGCATCGATGTGCTGTAGGTGGGTGGGTGTGTGAAACCGGCAGGCGGGTGTACAGACGTTCGTATTCGTTCGCTGTTCGCTCACACGCTCACTCACTTATCGGCTGACAATTGGCGAGTGGCGAGTGGGACTGGCGAAGGGCGACGGGCGGCTGGTGACTAGCGACTAGGCACTGATGACTGACTGGCTGCATTGGTAGCGAGCTGCGGTTGGCATTTCGGTAGAGCGCTTACGTTATGCGTCGGATGCAGCGTGCGCATCGTATCAGAACAATGTTCGACCTTGACAATGAAAATTGCTTCATGCTTTCAGTGATGTTTTTCTGTTTTTTTTTTTGTTGCATTTTGTAGCGATATTTTCGCTTTTTATTTGTAGATTGCATTTATGTGAAGATATGTGGTACTTATTTATATGTACAAAATTTGTATGCATGTGCTCGGTGTACGTTCGCAATTTTATGTGTTTCTCAAACTTTTTATACGCCCTGTGGTTAGTTTTTTTTGTTGCGCTACATGTTGAATTTTTTTTGTAGTTTTGTTGGGTTTCTGCATTGGTTGTTGGCAAAGTGTTTCGCGTAGTTTTGCAATTGTCGAGTGCAATTATTTTCGCTTTAAAATTTTTATATAGTATATCTTTTATTTATACATAAAGAATATAGATGCACCCATATATAGGAGTATGTACAGTGTGTGCGCAAAAATTCGAACTAATAAAGTCGAGAGTTGTTATGGACAGGCATCGAAGGAAATCACTACTACTATTTACTCAGACGGATCCCAAATAGTCCGCTGAGTAGATGGTTAAGTGGTCTCTTACTTACTTACTTAATTGGCACATAAACCGCCTAAGCGATTTTGGCCGAGGTCAACAAAGCACGCCAGCTGTCCCTATCTCGTGCTAACTGGCGCCAATTGGAAATCCCAAGTATAGCCAAGTCTTTTTCCACTTGGTCTTTCCAACGCAGAGGAGGTCTTCCTTTTCCTCTGCTACCACCCGCGGGTACCGCGTCAAAAACCTTCAGGGCTGGAGCTATTTCATCCATTCGAACGACGTGACCTAGCCATCGGAGCCGCTGATTCTTAATCCGCTGCACTATATCTACGTCATTGTACAGCTCGTACAGCTCATCGTTCCATCGTACGCGGTATTCGCCGTCGCAAAGACGCAAAGGTCCATAAATCTTTCGAAGAATCTTTCTCTCGAACACTCCAAGAGCCCTCTCATCTGATGTTGTCATCGTCCATGCTTCTGCGCCATACAATGTCTCATACCATACAGTGGTCTCAGTGAATCTATAATCTCTTTATCTCTCTCTCTCACTTTGTTTGGATCTACCAAGTGGAAGCGCTACGAATGGATGTGCGGTTAAACTTCGAGGTCGAAACAATAGACATCTCTTTCGTTTAAGCTTCCGAACTGGAAGCTGTAGCCTCTCTTGAGGATTCCGAGACTAGAAATCCTTCGCTACCCGCTAGCAGTGTTCAGAGCAAACAACACTGATACGAATGGCAAAAACAAGACAAAACTGATAGAAGAAGAAAACTTTTGCCCTTTCAATGCCCGCATTCACGGCTTTAAAGTTATTTTTTTCCAAAATAATCTCTAAATGTTAATTTGTTTTTTTTTTTGGTAAGAGCAGAAAAATCTGTATTACAGAATATTTTCGATGTACCTAACCATTTCTGAATTCTTCTCTGGACAGAAATGTTGAATGATTTCACGAAATTGTGGGATTTAGTTTTGAATTATTGAAATCAATTGCATCGATATCGATATTAGTTTTAATTCGACTTGCCATTTAGATCAATAATCCGAATTAAAATATTTTTTTCGAAACATTATATTAGTCTAGGTGATTAATGCATAATTCTTAGTAAAAATCGAAAATGAAGACTATTCAAGTAATGAAAATTTATTTTTTATTGTGAAAATCGATTGTGGCGATACCGATAATAATACCAATTGCGCTAACGATATCGGTTAAAACAACGATAATAGTGAAAATAAGAGGAAATAATAAAATCGTACATTTTAAAAGTTAGCAGCCGGTTTCCCAAAAATTTAAATCGAACGAAAGTTTAAATTTTCTGTCCGTTTTTATAAAAAATTCCCAAAAATTTTAAAAAAATTTTACGGGAATATGGCTGCCAGGAAATTTGGTTTTGGAAATATGAAAATCGATTTTATCGATATCGATAATAATACAAATTTCGATTACGTTAACAATAAAAGCTACTATAACAATAAATATTATAATGGATATGAAAACTGTATATTTAACACGGTTATGGAATTATGAAAATCGATTGTATTATATACATCGATAACGATACCAATTTCGATTGCGATATTATCTACCATAAGCCACGCTAACTCTAAAAAGAAATAAGAATATTAAAAACATGTAATAACAATACGGATCACGATGAAAATTATAATTAGAATAAAAATTAATTGTGGAAATGTTTGACATGCCATTTATCAAATTTTGTTTAATTTCGAAAACCAGGGAAACATGTATCGGGAAGAAAACTTTGGTATCTGCATCTTTCGGAAAAAGATGATTCGAGATAACTTTTCGTTCTCCACACTATCTATGATCAATTATAACCTCAATTAAGACGCTTATCATAATTGATAATCACCTTTATTGATAACCATTTATTAGTACTAAGCAAACCTTTTGTAATTAAAAAAAATAATATTTTTACAATGTCCCTTGATCTTGAAAACTA
Organism: Philophylla caesio; assembly: GCA_963971545.1. Lineage (NCBI taxonomy): Eukaryota > Metazoa > Arthropoda > Insecta > Diptera > Tephritidae > Philophylla > Philophylla caesio. The sequence continues at coordinate 49,198,562 of OZ020607.1, forward strand.
TTTTCCATTCACGTCAGAGCTTAATAGCAGCACCGTTTGGCACTGTGACCAAATTCCGTACACGATTTTTCCCTCTCTCTTCCTTTTCCATTTCGGAAATATATAACTAAATAAATGCTGTACTTTGTATAAAAAAATTTGGCAACGTAAAACTTTCGCTAGCGAAATTCTTCATCTACTCGTGCTGTAGGCAACACACACACACATACAAACACAACGGCGGCGTATCAAGAAATTTGCTTGAGTGGATTTGTTTTTTTGTTCATATTTTCACTTTGAGGACTACTCTACACAACTGAGGTGATAGTGAAATGGGCGTAGAACCAAAGTGCTTACAGCTGAGATGCAGGTGTGTTAAAAAAAAATTAAAGATTTGAAAGAGTGATAGGAGAAGAAGAAATGTCGGTTGAATATCCGCTATGCGCTATTGCATATTTGAAAGTGCGCTGGCTTGACTTAAATAATTCACTGGTTCACTTATAGTTGAAGCTTTAACACATTTTGCCCTTTTCTAATGACTGATTAGAGCCTTTTTTGGTGTTTTATTTTAACCTTCCGAAATAATACTCCACAGCTTCCTATGAGCGCATGTGTGAGCGCCGGGCTGCGCCGCTACGCTTTCGCATGTCTACAATTTAGTGCCGCTGCTAACGATGCGGTTAACGATTTTTCATACTTATTATACTGTATTTCATACTTTCAAGTTCCTCTTTTGGTTTTTTTTCTTTTTTCTCTTTTGCTATTCTATTGTTCGGTATCAGCTGCCAACAGCGACGCGCCCTCACCGCCTCTCATCCCGTTGTTCGTTGCCGTGTCGGCGTAGCTAAACGCGTTAGCAAATGTTTGTGGTCGGTGAGTGCATCAAACATTGTCAGCGTTCACAAGTCAAGTAAACGTTGCTAGCTAAACTTTTGCTTTCTCTCAGCGCTCACCGCAGCTAGATGCAATCAATGTGCTCCCACAAACGAGCTTACTCAGCGCACACATAGATTTTGTGTGAGTGAGCGAAAATTGCAGTAAAAAAACACACGGCGGTATGAGTGTGCATACGAAAAGGCATGGTAAACGGTTAGAGACTGGGCTGCTGGCAGCCATCAAATGGACAGTTGCAACTATTAATCGGTCGTTGAACGACGTGGCGTATACGTAACATGAGTGCGCGCATTTTGTAGCGAAGCGCTTGCGGCCACTTGTGTTATATCCTGTTGGTGTTTTATTCGCCAACGTCAAACTGCCGTAAGAAAATATACAAAACGTAAAATCGTATATATTTAGTTTGGTTTGCAGAATAGCCGCTGTATGCATTTTACAAATTTTAGCGCTAACGTAAACCGGCCAAATTTTCTAATACAAAATACTTGTTTGTTATGGTGTGTGTATTTGAAAAATCACCTGCCGTAGCGTTTATCTCCTTGCCGCCGCCTACCTGCAAGTGACCTTCGGCGCGCTGTACTCACGCGCGATACGTTATCAATGCGATTCTCGCTTTTTTTTGCTGTGCTAAATTGTCGTAAGCGTCTAAGCTAATGAAAGTTTGAGCCTACGCTTAGGCACGTTTCAAGCCGAGCGCGGAATATTTTGTGCTGATTTTGAAAAAAAAAAGGGAAAATATGCAGGTGAGCTCAACAACAATAGCTATAAAAATGGTGCCTTAGCAAAAACAAGTTTCAAGAAAAAAAAAAATAAAAAATATAACTGTGCGCCAATGATAAAAAAGTACGTTTTGACGTAAAATTTTTACTTCTAAATTATAGTTGCTCACAACTCTTATAAACGTGCGATTATGTAAAATTCCTGTGCCACCACAACGCCAAAAAACCCATATTTCTATGCCGCGCTACAACAATCAACGCGCTCCGACTTGAAGTCGATGGTACAGAAGCGTCGCTGAGACGCGGTAATTGCCGCTATAGTCACGTCGTTGCGATCGCCAACGCGTCCGTGTGAGAAGCACACAATTTGCTTGCGTATTACTGTCGCAACTATTTTTGTGATTGTTATTGTTGTTGTTTTTATATTGTTGCTATTATTGTGTTCTTGCACTTGGTGCTGCGACACTATAAACGTTTGGCATAGCTGCATACAAGCATGTGTAGGTACCCCCGCTGACTGCCGTCATCGTCATCAACGTTTGCGTCGCCGTTGTCGTTCGAATGCCTGCGTTTACGGCGCGCGCCTGCTGCCAAGCGACTGCAAATTCTACTATTATGCCACTAGTGTGCTGCAGCGCGTATGCACTATTCCCACAAAGCGACTCAAAGTGAACGCACGCCCAAAAATTTAAAGAAGCAACAAGTTTGGCGAGTGCAGTGAAATATTTGTAATTTTGAAAGTAAAAGTTATTGTGCGGCCGTAGCAAGTGGTCGTATTTCATTTGATTTCCTCGATCTAAGCGATATTTACTACGCATCAAACGAAGTGCATACACTGTACGAGTATCCCTTATATCCGGTATAGGCTGTACGCTTCCAATTTCCGCACGTGTGTGTGTGTGGTTGTATGTGTGTTGGTGTTGCCTGCTGCATTCGCAACAAGGGTGAGTTCATATTTAATATATATGTACATATGTATATACGAGTATATATTGGCTTAAAGATTTTGAATTCATTTTTTTTCTTATTTCTTCTTTTTTTTGAGGTTTTGATTCACTGATCATGCGGTGGGATAGTGATAAGTCAAAAAAAGAGAAAAAAAATTGCACAAATGAATCAAGTGCTGCACAATTAGTTGCACTTAAAAGCGCAAAAATAATTCACCTATTGTTTTTTTTAAGCTTTTTTAGTGAGATAAAATCATTATTTTGCTCTGCGGTAGCACTTAGCGGTCAAAGTGATTGAAGGTTCGTGCATTATTAATTTACAACACACACTTTCGATTTCTTAAAAATTTTTGTTTTAACACAAAAAGTAGTACCATATTTTTTCAAGTTAATATTTCGTCAAATTAATATTCTTCCTGCGGCTGTTGGTGACTAGCGTAGAATGAATGGACAATTGTAATGCAAGTAAGGACGCCAGAAGGGACTCCAATGTGTGACTAACTTCTATTTACGGGCCATAATAAGTTTTTGAGTCGAGTAAACATTAATCATTTGTTTAAATATGTAAGAAAACTACATTTAATAATAAAATGCGAATAAGCGACAGCAATATGTCTAACATATTTGTTAAAGTTATATATTTACAAAAATAGGTTATTCATAGATTCCAGTTAGTTAGTTCCATATTGCGAAAACGAGTTCTCAAATTGGACTTATTAAAGGAATATAAAAGCTTTAATTGAATTCTTGAATCAAATTTAAATAATTCTTATTTATATTAAGGAACTTGCTCTGAATTTGCCGTTTATTTCGCTGTGTTTCTTATGAATCACAATTTGAGACCACTAAGTCTCCTAACTCATTTTATAATCAAATTTATTAAGATTTTTAACGAATTTTAAACGAATAATTATTCACAATTTTTGCTGAAAAACACAATTTTGCTAAAAAACACAAACAACAACCACGTAAGCAAGTTTGTGGAAGGTTTAAGGAAGCTGTAATAAACACAACAGTCCACTCGGCAAGCGTAGCACAGCATTGGAGCGTGCTGGCTCTACAACCCGAGGTCCTTGGTTCATAGCCTGGGAAAGTTGTGATGAAGAATAAACATAATTAAATAAAAAGAAGTCTAATGAGAGAGATGTGGTGACCTCCGAAATAGTTTTTGGTTTTTCATATAAAATCTTCCTAAAACTGGGCTCGAGCTCAATAAAATTGTGAATTATTATAAAATCCAAATTTCTTTTAAAGATATTAAAAATAAAAATATTTCTTTGCAATAGTCTGCAAATTGTTAAAATTTTTTGCAATTATCAGTTTTTAAAAATAGCTAACCGATATGCGGCCGCTGTATTGAGTTTAAAAACTCACAAAAAATTTAAAAATTCAATTTTTTAAAAATTATAGTACTTCCTGTTTTAAGATTTCTTTAACAAATTAAAGATATTTTTGTGTGCAAACAGGCTTAAACTGCATTGCTTTGAAGGTTTAGAGTAAGATAAGACTAATATTATTAAAACAAAAAATGTCCTTTGGGCCATGAAATAAAACTATAAAACTCAGTTCGTGTTTATAAATTTATTAAATTTTCATAAAAATATTAAAATCATTAAACAGTGTTGTGAAAAATTACGTGAATATGCAGTTTTATATATCTTTTAAATTCATTTTAAGTAGAGCTTCTGTACATTGTGAAAAAGTAAGTAATATCAATTAAATTAATTTAAAACAAGTTTATTATTACAAAATGTGTGCGAAGTTAACTAAAAAATATAACAGTATGTTCCATGAAAGCAATTTAACTTAAAAACTAATTAAATATTTTGAATTTTGTTTGCGAACTGACAGAAAACACAAATTTAAATTCATATTAAATAGAAGCTATAGAAATGTCTACGAAACATGTTGCTTGTGCAAAAAGGTGTTCCACAATATGTTAGTGCAAATATTAAAATTAAATCATTTTACATTTCTTGTAAATAGTTCGGTCAAAATTCAGCCTCTAAACTTATATTCATATTTTAATTTAACGATCGAGTGTGCAGAGTTGTTATACATAGTTTAGTCTTAGTTGTATCATTCCGAAAACGTTAAAGTGCAGGAGAAATATGCAGAGGCCAAACCAAAAAACAAACTACTTTTAAATTCTTCGCCAACTTATGTGCGTTTTGTGGTAGTTACACAATGTTCAGACTTCTTCTTTGTATAATAAATAAATGGTCTATAACGGTTTATCACGAATTATTTTAAGTATATTTTTTATTGACAAAATTCCGTTAAAACCTTTTATGAAAAGAACCAAGAATATGCTAAAAATGTTTAACGCTTATCTAGAGCGGCAATAAATGTTATTAAAATATGTAGGTGACCGAAATTTCGGTACACCAAAGACTATTTTAAAGAAAGTGATTTTGAGTATTTATCATTCACAGAAAACGTATTTCTCGAAATTTTGCCATTGAAATGTTTCGTTCGGGTTACTCATACGCATTATAGGCAATACCTTCTAAAAATATTTCCTTTGTTGTACGCACGATTTGAACTTTGCTTGATAAATTAAATTTTTATAAATGCTCTTACATTTAATGTTACTTTTAACTGGGTCTCACGCTAAAATTTCATTCGCCAACATTTGCAACTTCTTTTAACAAAGTCACTCATACGCCAGTCAACAAATGTAAAACGTAAACCTTAAGCATTTAAAAATTTATAAAATATTGGCATAAAACTGCAACAGAGCGCAAGATTATTTTATATTCAACTAATTTGAGGTTAAAAATCCGCTGAAAAATGTGCGTCTAATTTTGCACCTTCCTTTGATATCTGATTTATTTCAATTATAAACGCGGAAAATATTATACTTACATGTGCTTCCCATTTTATGCTTTTGCAAATCAAAAAATTGAAAAAAAATAGCATTCGTTGCAAAAAAAAACTAATTCAAAAAAAATAAACTTTATCTTTTTGCTCTGCCGTCAGCGTGTCTACATATAAAATATTTTTATTGCTTCTTATTTGATTTTGTTTTTTTTTTAATGTTCCTTTAAATTGTCTTGTTTCTCTTCTTATGCAGCTACATATGTACGAGTATGTGCGTCGATTTATGTTCGAATGCAGCGCGTGCAATCGTTATTTTTATTTAATTATTTTTACACAACGCTTTTGCTTTTATTTCTAATTATTTGCATTAATTTCATCAGCTGCTGCATTGACGGCTTGCAACGTGGCGACAAGCTATAAACATTTTTTTTTGTATTTTTTTTTTTTGTGATACCGCTCGAGCGTTGACAATAGTACAATGATGTCGATGTGTGAATATGTTTATGCATATTTGTTTATATTTTTGTGCAAGTAAGTAAGAAAATTGAATAAAAGTCGCCGACTGGTTTACATTTTTTTGCCAATCAAAATTTGCGTGTAAATTTAAATGCTAATGCACTGGTAAATATGTTTAAATGCAAGATATTTATGTGTGTTTGTGTACATTGCATATTTATACTATAGTTTTTTTTTTTTTTTTGTAACATAGATTTTATTTATTTATGTATGTATATATTTTCGTTTATTTATTTATTTACCTACACATGCAGATCATTTTCTTAGCTTTAATTCGCAGCAGACATTCTGTCGTTGAAGTGATTTGAGTATTTGCTTTATTTACAAATAAATTTCGTTATTAACAAATAAATTCATATAATATTTAAATATGCACATATGTATGTGTATTCGTTTCTCAACATAATTTGCAACGTTTTGCATTACTTGCAGAGGCTGTTGTTATCTTTGAGCTACAGAAAAGTGCGAAAATATAATAAAAATTATATCAAAATACAAGCTCATACAAACATACACACATATGTCGAAAATAAGCAAACATTTTGCCTTAACATTGCACTTCTGCTTATCAGTCTTTTTATAGTAGCTTTATACATAAATTTTTTTGCGTGTTTTATATACATACGTATATTATTCTTAGGCTTATCAGCTGCGCTATCTGCTTGTTCGTTTGCAAAATGTCTAAAAAAAAAATTGTCACTACGTAATGCTCTCAAAAGCACAGTTAAATGCAATAGATAAGCAGAAATAAATTTAAAGTTCTCAAGTCAATTCAAGTATAGTAGAAGCATAAAAATGTGTTTTATAACTATGAACATACCTTTATATATTTATATGTACATATGTATGTTCCAATGTGTGTATAAGTACAAGTATTAGGGTGCTTATTAATTGACATTTGTTTTTTTTTTTAATTTTTGTGACGCGTCATTAGTTCATTATATTCTTAGATAAAAATAAAGTACGTCTAGTATTTTTCGCATCTTAAATGTAATATAAAGAAAATTACGCTGCGCATTACAAGTGGGTCCTGGAAAGGTAGTCACATCCTGTGCTCTTCACCGTCGTTTTCTTCTATATCAGTCCTTGCTGGAGCTAACGAGGCAGATGGAAGTCAGTATAGCGCTCTAAAAATCCGTATCCACATTGCATTCCGCAACACAATTTTTTCAATTCACCTCTGAATTTAGTCAACCACTTCCTCTCAGCTATTTGCACTGTGTAAAAAGAAGAAACAGAAATCGAATGAACATTTCGAGTTACATATTTAATACAGAGGCAGCACACTACAGAATCGTGTTTGTAAAAGATTTAAATCATACGTTTTAAGGAATTTAGTTACAATCGCATTTCGGAAGAATGAACCATATTAAGATTTCCGTGTTGCTTTACTAAATAATATTAACATCTTAATTATTTTCATTGAATCACAATGTTTTTTTTAACAGACAACCTATTTAAATAAATCATTTTTTTTTTAATTCCTTTTGACAAAACAGCTGTAGCATTTTAGTTGGTTGTGGTGCATTTTTTATTTGAGACTATATTTTGACTGTATTTGCCAAGACGCAATACACAAGTTACTATTTTTATTAAAGAGTTAATCATATATTTTTTTTTCGAGTAACGCTGTATTTTGTACTCTTATAGCTTTTGGCGCACGCAATGATTTTTTTTTTAACGCAAAACAGCTCAGTTGTTAAACCAACTTAAGCAAAACGAGCAGGTGTTTCGCGAATTGTGAATTTTTTTGTTATAAATATATATTTAGATTTGTTCACCAACTACTGCGATTCCTTGCATTTTTTTTTGTGATATAATTCAACACTGGAAAAATGCATTTTCCTGAAAAGCTATGACAAAACAAATTAAATATATACAAATTCTTCTAACAACGTGTTGTATGGTGCCTCAATCAGAGCGATCAAGTAGAAAAAAAATTAACATAATTAAAAAAATAAATTAAAAACATAAAAATAAACGCTTCAATTCGCGCAGTAATTGTTTTTTTTTTTTTGTATAACTGTTGTGGCTTTGGTTCTTATTATCGCTGCTAATGTTTAATATTTTTTCGTTTAATTCTATTTGCTGCTTTAATGTATTTTTTTTATGTATCGTTTACCGTCGTTACTATAAAACTGTCTTTTTTTTGATGTTTTTGCTGTTGTTGCTGCTACTCACTAACTCGCTCGCATGCAATTTATTTACATATTTGTCTGGCGGCAACGAAAACGATCGACAGCAGCAGTTAGCAAACACATACAAAGAAACATAATTATTAGCATATACACATATACACAAGTGATGTACATTTTTTGCATTTAATTGATCTCGGGATTTTCGAGATCTGAAAACTAAATCCCGGCATCCCGAAATTCAGTAAGTTTTGATTCGTAATTTTTAATTATTCAAAAAAATTTAACCCGAATACATATTTGGTACATTAGAAAATGGATATAAATGTATAGGAAAGGATTTTCCATCCTGGTATGCATGCTGGTGAGTCCTAAGGGGACTGTTCACCAAGACTCTTGTTCTAATGTGCCTTTCCCGGTTTGTGAATGAAGACAACCCTGGCTTTTCGCCAAAGCATAGGGATATAGCCAGAGGCCAGACAAGCCCTAAAGATTCTCATTAGAGTCTCAATAAGATTGTCTCCCCCCTCAGCATCTTCGGGTACACACCATCCGTACCAGGTGATTTAAAGTCACCAAAAGAGGTTAGTGAAAACCTCACTGATTCCTCGGTCACCAACTTCGATGCTATGAACAAATACGTACCAGTTCGCTCTACCATACCGTCCCACCGCGCGCTCACTTTGTTATCGTCGTAACTTGTAAAATATTAAAATATTTGCCCAAATAATATAATAATATAAAATACAACATTTATTTGCTATCAATACCAGAAGCGATAAAAGTACTTATATTGATAATAATCAATTTATTATTGCTAAATGTGCATTTTTTGGAATAAACTCAATATTTATTGAATTTTCGATTCACTCATCAAAATCCGTTCAGTAGTTTTTGCGTGAAAGAGTAACAAACAAACTTTCGCATTTATAATATTGATAAGATTTATTTACACAAATTAAAAATTGAAATTTTACCAAGTTTTATTTACGTAATAAAATGTTTAATAATATTAAAAGAACACAGAATCGGACAGTAAATATAATAAAAACAAGTAAAGAAGTGGCTAAGTTCGATCGAACTTTATATACCCGGCGCACGCTTTCAGCTAAATTTTTAAATTAACTAGGTATAATCTAACATGTGTGCCAAGTTAAGAGGAAATCGATAAAGTAGTTCCAGACATATACATAAGATCTCATATAGTCGGATTTCTGGCTGCAATACAACACCACATACTAAACTCAAGATATTTCCCTTCGACATTTATTGAAATGTCCGATTTTTAGTATTTTCGAAAATTACCGTTATATGACAGGTGGGCGTGGTTATGGTCAGATAAATATCGCTTAAATAGGCATAGTGTAATACGTATACCAAATTTGAAAAAAATCGGGTGGGTGGTTCCAGAGATACACATATGAACTCATTAGTGGGCGGTGCCACGCCCCCTGTAAAAAATTTTGATACAGTCGGATTTCCTGCTCGAATACAACAATACATACCAAATTTGAGCATATTAGCTTCCATTGCTACTGAAATATAGCAATTTTTGCATTTTCGACAATTGCTGTTATATGGGAAGTGGGCGTGGTTACTGTCCGATTTTCAATACCAACCTGCTCTGGGTCAAAGGCAATCTACCTTTCATTTAGATATCTCAATTTTTACTCTAGTTATCGTCTGCACAGACGGACGGACGGACGGACAGACAGACATCGCTAAATCGACTTCTCTTTTCATTCTAAACATTATGGTATATATATGTATGTCCATATCTATCTTGATTCCGTTATGCTGTTACAAGCAACCGTTATGTGAACAAAGTTATAATACCCTTGTACACAAGTGCGCGGGTATAAAAATCAAGTAAAAATTAAATGCATCACCCATCTTAATTTTGAGCGATGCAGAATTATTACTTATTTTGAACAAAAATCGATCTTAAAGATATTTAAGCATTAAGTGTTTTATCCTCCAACCTGAACTTAAATTTGTTGCATATAAAACCTGTATCGCTCCCATTTAAAAAAAATTCTTTTACCAAACCTGATAAATTGTATGTCATTCTATTGTTACACACTCGCTCATTAAAACATGATGAAATGTATCTTTGAAACTTACTGTCATAACCACGTCCTCGTCAGTGGTTTTAACATCGCTTTCATAGCAAAGGCTCATTTTGTTAGAAGCCTTAGAAAGTCATATTTAAGATTATATACATTATTTGGATTTATTAAAAAGTAAACACATCTGACACATCTCTGTTATTTGATTCCTGAAACGAGTTTATTTAAAAATGTATTACTCAAAGTAGAATTCTTAATTTTCATTTTCTCAGCATGAAATTTAAAGCGATGCCACATTTAAATAATTATATTAAGCTTCAAAAGTAACATTGACTGGGCAAAGCTATTTTATTAAATAGTATTACATATAAATCTTTGTTCGCCCTTGAAAGAAACACACTTATGAGGCATTCCTTTCTATTTCAATGGAAAATCGATTTGTAGAAAAACTCATATGAAATGACAGAACGAAAGGAAATATTAATTTTTTCGTGAAGCAATGTTTAATACAATTACGGGTTTCGCTGAGCAGATGCATGTATTGTGGAATGCTTCGTACGATAAAAATTGTATAAATTAAAATTTCTATTAAATTAATTATTTTCAACAATCCCGTGCTTTGAAGAGACTAATCCCGAGAAATTTGTTCGCGTAAAAAAAACGGGTAAAAATAACCACATTTCAGTTCAAATTTACGAAAAATCCGTGTAAAAAAAATTTCAAAAAAAAAAGCAACGGGGAATAATCTGTGATCAAAAAATCCGCGTTAAAAAATTAAACCGTGTAAAAGAGTCAATGGGGGATTGTAATAATTTCTGCGTTAAAAAAAATTTGCGTCAAAACGAACCGCGTTAAATGTAGATCGACTGTATTTACATACGCTGTAAAAAGCAAAACAAATCACAGCTAGAAATATTTCATACACCTACCACACACACACACATTCAAACATTCGAGCATTTTATTTTTTTCTGCGCAAATTAACAAGTTGGCCCACAACAATGAAAGCAGCAGCAAAAACTATGAGTATTGCTTACAACTGCAAGTAAGTGAAGTTCAAGGTATTCTGTATGTATAAGGCCGCAACGAATTCCAAATGGTGGTAAATTTTTTGTAAAAAAGTACTTAATTTATTTTGCATCAAATTAATGAATGTAAAATGGACTTAAAATAATATTAAGCTGGAGAGCTTTTTAAAATTTTTTATTTATTTAATTGAAATAAACTTGCAGGTGTGTGTGCACAACTCGTATTTTCTAATATTTTTCAAAAAAAATTTTTTTTGCTTTTCTTTGTCTTAAATTTAAACCATGTGTATTCAAATATCTATCAAAACATCGCAACCGTGATATGCATGAAAAGGTGCTTCTTTCAGTAAAAAAATATACAAAAACAATGTTTGAAGTATCAAAAAAATAAAAAATTATGTTATAATTATTTTCCTTTTTTAAATGCACTTCATTTTGTGAAAGTGCTAAACAAATAATAAGACGACTTATCATTAGACTGAGATTGCAACTTAACCACAGCGGCCATGAACTAAGATGAAAATTACTTTAAAATCTGCTCTGCGAAAGTATAAACTTATGCCTGAATTCAGTAACATGGTATCCTCTCAAACCTCAAAATTAGCTAGAGATTACTGCTTTTCTTCGCTTTCACGATTCTTTTTTTGTTTTTATTTAAATTTTTTGTGATCTGCTCATAATCAGGTCACTATTTAGAGACTTTATTTTGAGACTAGTGGCTTTATTTCGAAAGTAATGAATACCAACTGGTATAAAATTCTGACTTTTGTCTCTATTAGAGACTGAGACTGTTTACTGAATTCGGGCATTAGCTATACATATTTTTTAAAAGGCTGTGCATATTTTTTTTTTCATATAAAATTCTCAGCTCCAGAGAAGTTTATTTGCACAAAAATATCATGTCTGCAATCAATGTGCTCGCGTTTTTCTGAGTACTGCGCTTAGTTCATGATCCATTTCATACTGCAAATATATGTATATAAACATACCTGTACATTCATATACATATATCTACTAAGAACTAGTAGAAAAAAATCAAAGCGATGCAAATGTTTAATGTAGCGTATCGCATCAAATTTGCATTTTATGCGCCGCCGCCACAAAGCCATCACTCTCCCCTGTCGCTCTCCACCAATTTACTTGCACCCTTTCGCCACATTTAGACATTCGTATTCCTATCACAAAAATAGTTAAATATATAAACAAATACATGCATACATACAAACAAACATACATACATATAAAAAAAGAAGTATGTAGTTGCATTTTTTGTTTGTTTTTTACTTATTTTCTCTCTTTGTAGCGGCCCACACCTTATATTCAAACAACAACAATAAAAGCGCTAGTTCGCACAGTGTTGCATGTTGTTAACGGCGTAAGCAATTTGCGACGCGTTACTTTGAAACTATTTGTTGCACGCGCGGGGGGGGAGGGGGGTTTAAGCAAGCAGAGTGTGAGGTAAAAAGATCTCAGCTTCAGTTGGAGCGTTGTACATTACTTCTTTGGAAGCGCTGTGAATTCATCATTATCGTCAAGATTAACGTCATCAGCAGCATATCTGTATGTGTACGAGTATGTATGTATGTATGTATTTTTGTTTGTGAGCGTGTGCGAATGAATGCAAATGCGGGTAGTCGACTCTATCGTGCCATTATTATAGGCCGACAGAGACAAGATCAAAAGCTGCTGCGAATTTCCCACGATTTTCAAACGACCGAATGATGTTTTGGTAAAAAAAAAATTAAATATACAAACGCGTTCAAGTGTATGTACTTATGTACACACATACGTAGTTTGTTTTGGGAAATTTTTTGTATGTAAAACTTTGCTTGCCGATCGTTGCCTACACACCTTGCAACCATAACGATTGGTGGGTGTTGAAATGCCAAAGAAGTAAAAATACGGAAGCGCGTTAAATCAGCGAGCTGTTCTGCATAACATTTTTTATTAAACATCTATGTTATATTTTAAATGTAATTGAAAGAGAAAAAATTGTGTCAGAAAAAATTTGCGTAGAATTTCATCTAAACGTTGCATTCTTAGTCAGCAGATTTATCTTAATCTTAATTCCTTAAATTTTATAGCAAACAAGAAAATTCTTACCCACTCGTTCTTTGTTTGAATTGTTGCATTCTATTAGATACTTTTTAATGTTTTTTGTTGTAGTTGTTGTTTAAGTCGCTCTTGGCTTTCATAAAAACATGGGTGTGATAAAGTGGGCGGTGCCAAAGGTGTGGTGCTCGCCTATACGAAAGCTCAAGACTCGCGGCATTCTGTGAAAATTTTCTGCTGCCAATATTTCTTATAGACAAAAAAGCTAAATGCAACAATAGAAAAGGGTAAAAAAGTGACATAAATTGAAAAATAAACAGAAATCGCACATACAATTTCAGCTAAGAAAGTTGGCAAACAAGTGAAGTAAAAGCAAAAAAATTAGTGAAAAATATAATAAACAAACCACGGCGGGCGATCGAGGAAATTGGAGCGCCACATAATGACTTTGTTTCGGTCGGCGGCGAGTAGTTACTTTACTGTTGCGCTGCGCCTTATTGTTGTTCGCCGGCTTTTGGTGCATTTATTTTGAGTTATGTACAGCCGAGTGGGCAAAATAATCAGAGTAACCACGCCTCAATCCAGCCGCTCGTTCATGTTGCCGACAACCGTCCGATCGACCGACCGACAACCGCCCGCATAGGCGTAACCAAAAGGCGTCTTTCCTGCGCCTTCGCGTCTGATCGCCGACTCTGCTGCCACCGCCAAAAAGCTTAGCATATTTTCGCAGCTAAAATGTTGAAAGAGGATTGTTTCATTGCTTGTAGCCTTTTTTGATTTTTCTATGCTCAAAGTAGTTTTTATTGCTGTTGTAATGTGATTAGTTGCCTATGTATGTCGGTGAGGTAATTAACGCAATTATTGTATGTGAATACTTAGTTCGACGCTAATTGATAGAGTTAATTTGGTTTCACTTCTTACATAGTATGTATGTATGTGTGTGTGTATAGCTGTGTTATCAGCGAAAAAAATGATAACTACAAATTGTAAACTTGGTATAAACTAAAAAAAAAATCTAAAAATTTCAAACATCTTAAAAACTATTTTTTGTAGCGCGTTTCATTTAAGTATGACAAAGTACTAGTTTGAACTGACCACACTTAATTATTGATTTTGGATAATTTTTTTAGTTTTGTTCTATCGCAAGATATTAAAACTAACTTCTTTTAAAATTTGTTGACTCTATTTTTTTTACAAAGCCTGAGTTTGTATGGTTTCTATTAGGGTATGTATGGACAGTATTTTGTTTGAAAAATAATGGTAATTAAATAAAAGAGAAATAAATTGTCTAAACTTGTCGCTATGTAGGTGGCGTATGGTTTTGATAAGCACTATGCCTTCTCTTTATATCGCAAATACTTGTGACTTCTGATCGATGAGGTACAATTTTTTAAATATTTTGAAATTTAATTTTTTTAACTGTCGATCTTGGTCATTAGAGAGTTTATTTTTTTAAATTAACGTTAGTTTTTAGTTTGCAAAATTCAATTGGTGAGATAATTCTACACAAAAAATTTTCCAAAAATTCGTTTTAAAAATTAATGTTGATGAAATTTGCTGAAGTCTGAACTTGGAAATTTAGTACGTTTATTTATAATGCCTTTTTTTTATAGAACTTTAAAATTTAGAATAAAACAAAATAATTCCAATTACATAATTGCATTAATTAAAATTTAATTAAATAAATGTAAATGGAAATTTTACCTATCCACTATATTAAGTACATACAAAATATACAAGATTTTGATTAATTTAGTACGATAACCCCAATTAATTACTACGTCCAATAAAACTGTATTCATTGTATATTAGCGTGTGTACGTGTTTGAGTATTTTTACAAAACGTTACCAAAACAAAAATGTCATTAAATATTAAATTTCATTATATCATCGTTCTTAGAGTCTTAATATTAGCACAAATCAAAAATAAATTTGAAAAGGTACAAAAACAAATAAACAAAAAATCAAAATAAATTACCTTGAGCACGCACACGCTATTTCTTTGTCACTTTCACGCGCACATGTTAAACTCACGAAATTTCTTATCTGCATATAACTACTTTCTTATCATACGTTAAATTTGTAAACAAAATATCTTATCAAATGTCGAGTAGCCTGTCACTTGTTCAAGTACGTTTCCCGAACTACAAATTTTATAAATGCATTTTCCAATAAATCCTTTAGATTAATTTCTAGTAGCCCTTCAACCGGCATTTGGTTTAGTTCTAGTTGGGTAAATATATTTATCTTTGTTTGAGTAGCCTTAGAAATAAAATAAAGAAATTAAAAAAAAAGCCAGATAAAAAGTATTTTCGAATAATGTTTATAATTAATTATATTTCTTGAATTACTTATGGCATCTTTTTATTTCTTTATTGACTGGCATGTTTTTAGACAATTGAGCATCGATAAAATAAGCAATTAGCCATGTGAAAGGGCAATAAAACTGCATAATCAAAAAATTCTGAGAAAACAGTTTGAAATAAACAAGAACTGACTATGAATTTGCTCTAAACTCTAACAAATGGATCTCTATTTCAGTCGGTAGGTGACATTGACCTTCTTAAATCTGTAGTAGGTGGGACTGAAATGTAGAAGAAAAGGTGCAATAGCATCATTTACTCTGTGTCTTAACCTAGCCGTCATTGGTAAGAGCTGCAGTCTCCCTCCCAAAGTAGCTTATTTGATTTATGAAGCTTGATTGTGGTCAATAAAAATGTAAAAGATCCTTGTCTGGTTGAATTAAATGAAAAGGTTTTCAAAAGTAAGAAAACTAAAACGGAAACAAAAAAGTCGCACTTATTGTGATCAAATATTACTGAGATGTATTTCAAGCAAAAGTATCCACCTGAAAATAAACAGTTCACCGTTTATTGACCGAAGTCATTTATGTGCGGTCAAGGAATGCCCAAAGTCTTTTTTGATCGCTCTCGAATAATTCTGATCAGGCCTTTTTGAGCAAAAGGTCATGGCGATGTGGCAGGATACTGAACTTGCTCAACCGGGTACCCTTGAAGATTTTTCGCTAGTCAGGTGTTCTTTTATCTACTAGTTTACTGTTGGCAAAATTGGTTGGCTCTAAGTCGGCTTCATGGGCGCTGAGTGAAAACCAAAATATTCAGTTAATGTGTTGGCCTTTGATCGAGGCAGCGTCAATACATGATTGTGATAATAGTTTTGACTGGACCCTACCCGATATACGCTCGAGGATTCAATAGATTATTGCTTTTCAGTCTTTTTTGTCGCTCGCAGCTGCTTGAAGAATGACGAGCTGTATCATCTTTTAATAGTTTTTCTCAACTGCTCAGCATTCGTGAGTCTAAGGATCAACCATCTGACTAATAATTATAAGTCTAATATCATTTTAATTTCCCTTCTTAATTACTAATTGATTTGGGTGGGTTTTATGCTGTCAGTTAAGAAAAAAATATTTAAATTTATTACTCAGGCTGCTTAGGTAAATTAAAAAAAAAATAAGCGCGTGTCTTTTCAAAAAAAAAGTCAGTCCTGCAATTTTGCTTGCTAGCATTTTATTAACCCCTGAGACCAAGGCGAATTGATTAAAGGTGGTGGCAAAGCTAATTCATCAAATTTTGTCAAATTAAGAATGTCATAATCGAAGAGAATTGAAGAATGGAAGTTATTGTTTTTTTGTTGTCAGATGGTGTTGGTTGGCAGCTTAAATAGCGCCTGCGAGTTGTATAGGCTTCTCACTAGCGCCTGTGGGATTTATAGGCTGCTTTACTTGCGCTTGCGTTTCGCTCCAAGCTGCGTACGGCAGGATCTCAACCACATCAGCCGCTTATTGGAACCTTGAAAAAGGGTGCTTTCCCACTTTCTATTTTTTTTAGACACACCGCGCACTTTCCTATTTTTTTTATTTTGAAATGTCTTTATTTTTTACAAAATTTCACAAGTTTTAAAATCACGAACTTTAAAATATCAAAATATGTAAACAAAATTCTTCGTCATTACCTTTTACTGACATCCTTTATTTTATAAAATAAGAAGAACAAGCAACCAGCTGATTGATTACCACCACCTTACATGAATTCGCCTTGCCTGAAACTTTTCATTATTTGATAGACTTTTGTTTTAAATTAATAGCAAGTTCAAGAGAGGCGTTACTCATATACATACATAATTCTATATACGAGTATGTGGGGCATAAATATAAATATAAAAATGTCGTTTAAGTTTCCCGCATAATTACTAATTTTGCCACGTCACTTATTGGGGCACAGTGATTGAGATTAAGTGATTGTGGCTTTAATAACAAACTTTTATACAAACCTACATATACGAGTATATAGGTGTGTGTAATGATTGAAAGCGATGGCATACTCGTACATACATATGTATATAGTAGTATGTATGCATCTCCATTATGCCTCCTCTCGCAAGCATTGTAAAAACGCATCAATGCTTGCTTAAATGACGAATGAGGGTTTAATCAATTTTCTGTGGCACAATGCATTTGTTGCACGAGTTAATGTGGGCAAGCGTAGCGGCCTTTAAATAGCCATGAATAAAAGTGCATATCTATATATGTTTATCCACTATTATATGTACATATGTATGTATATGCACCACTGACTGTCGAGTTCTCCAGCCGCCCATTCGAAGAGCCGTCAATTGAATTGAACTTAATTATGGCATGACCGCGAAATGTTGCATAATGATGGGGTGCAATCAAAAAGAAAATAAAAAAAACAACACCCAGATTAATAAAATTGCATTGAAAAGGCGTCGAATGTTGATTTAAAAAAATAAACGAATAAATCAAAAAAAAAGTATAAAAGTAATTTCAATTCAGCGTCGCATTAAGTGGAAGTTGATTGGCCTAATGTGGCACTTTCTGACCGACAATTCATAATTAAGTGACGCTTGGTACGCATATCAACGCCAATTTCCTGCAACCTAAGCAGCCTAACAAATATCTTAGCTTAATTTAGTTGTGTTTTTTTTTTATTTTGTTTTGCACGATTTATTTATAAAAGTATGTGCTGGCGCTATTTTATGCGAGCGGAAGCGGCGAATGTGCTTCCGTTGAAGGCAACACACATTTACGAGTATATAAAAACGCACACATACAATTACGTGTATATAGAGCTTTTTATTTTTTTTTTTCTAAATACGCATTTAGCTAGATATTCAAATATTTTTTCTTGCAAAATTAATAATAAATCATTTTTCTCTTTCTTTTCTTTACAGGTAAGTCGCGCCCGCCGCAGCCACTTAACTTAGTTGAGTCATATTTTGCTCATAAATAAATGTGTATGTTTATAAGCAAGTACATATGTATGTATGTATGTATATACTCGTATGTACATGGGTAAGTATGTTTAAAAATATCACTAGCCGCAGGCAATTTTCACGCCGTAAACTGCGCATGCGTATTATTCACATGCCACTTATGCAACACTGGTGGCAGCTATAACAAGTACCTATGTACTTGTATATAAAGTTTTAGTAATTTCGCAAGTAAATAAAATATGTATTTTCTTACATTTAAGTACGATTTTTCTCACACCTACGCGCGCGCCGACAACAAGAGGTCGCATACAACGCTCACAATCAAATATACTCTGTTCACAAATTATAGCACAACCAACCATATTATTTTTCAAGTGAACTATGGTTCATTCTCGAAGTAAAACCAATAACACCCATTTTTTTTTTTAACTATTTACAAGATGTACAATGATTTAACAAAAATCATCAAAATTTTCAACTTTTTAAAGAAAATTTTTTAGAATTTTTTTGAATATGCCATTTTTTTGCTCATTAAATTTTAGTGTAAGAAAATGCAAGTTTTAAGCGTCTGCAAGTTATCTCTGATATTTGACCATTTTTTTACTGGCAGCTTCTTCCATACAACGCAAAACCGCGATTATTTTTTAAATGAAAGGAATCGCGAGAGAGCGTCAGTATAAAAATTGTTAAAAATCGGTGGTATTTCGTAGCCACTAGATACTTGCACTATATTATACTAAAATTGAATGAGCTATATATTTGCTTACAACAAAAAATTCTAAACTTTATTTTTAAGTGTTTTTTTCATATTTTATAAGAGGTAAAAAATTTTTTTTAATGGTATTCGTGAGAAAATTAACGATGTTTTGAAAAATAAATATAAATTGTCCAAATATGTCAATATGTGTTTGTTTTATAATTTGTGAACGGAGTGTATGCACGTACATACATATCTACTTGTACTCGTAGCCTATAGCAACCAGCAAATGTGGCACAGCCACGGTAGCGCTAGCTGCCACAGAATGCCAACGCGCACACATGGTATTAAATATTTGCCACGCAGCTGTGGCAGCGGCAGCTATGCGAATAGAAGACGCATAAGCCCACACGTTTAAATAACAAAGCATTCTCACACACACACACACACACACACACACACACACACACACACACACAAATATTGTAGATGAGTACCAAGTTGGCAAATTTTGGATTGCTCTTTTAATGCGATCTACTCTTTGGATGGGTCTGAGTAGGAAGGCAGATGGCTTACAGACAGAACTTAATTGAGACAATTAGTACATTGTCTGCGTATATTTTCAAAAAAACAAAAACAAAATAGATATCATTTAATACGATTGAGCGCTATCGGAACGAGCTGTAATGAAAGCACGTGAAATTAGTGTGTAGCTTGCCTAACATTAATTATTACAACTGTTGCTGTTTATTCTAAAACCTCTTCACGTTAAAACTATTGCACAAGGGCTTGACGATTAGAACATGCCGTTAAAAATGAAATCACTTTCAAGATCCAACTGTGCATTTTACGCCTACATTTTCCAACTGGGTGCACTCACAGCATATCGTATGGGCATATTTATGTATGTATGTATGTATATAACTTTGTAGATGTGTGTGTGTGTGTGTGTACATTCGCGCGTTGTTTGCATTTTCGTGGCTTGCAAAGTTAATTGACAGCGTCAAAAGGCAGCACCGCTCGTCGTCGTCGTCGTCGTCGTCGGCGGCTGCTGTGCATTTTAAATTCAAATAAGCCACACAATGCCACATTTCGTGGCACCTTCACGTCTTCTGCTTGCTAGCTGTATATGTACTTGTATGTTTGAAGTGCAGATATTTTAATGTTTTATTTTGCCAAATGGCATTTCTATGAATTTTGGAAAACTTATACGCAATTTGACATTTGACTGCCTTCAGGCAACCGCTATTGCAACACAATAACAACTTAGCCTTTTTTTGCCTGTGATTGCATACTTACATACATATGTACACGTACGCTATTATTACCTCATCATCGTCCATGCTGGCTGTCATAATCAATTATGGCATTGACAGCAGTCTATTAAACGTCATCGAGTACATACATACACGTCCACATACATGTACATGCAACGACATTAACATTTTCAGCTGATTGGTGGTAACACACACAATTTTCACGAAAAAAAGCGTTTAAATCTCTGTTCTTTACTTAAAATTCCAAATTTTCATAGGCACCTTAGATTAGATTTAAACGTGGAATGTGAAATGTGGCGTAACGTCCAAATAATGTTTCATTCATATGCTGCATCTCTTACCACATTACCCATTTTACATACGTACCTCTGCCCCATTCTCCCTTTAGGCTCATAAATCATTAATATGCTTTGGTAAAGGAGTTCCAAAAATTGAGCTATGTTTAAAATGTATTAGTTGTCTTGTTAATATTGGACGGTTTAAACATTGGCACGGTTCGTCCAGTAATTTTTCTTAGTATACTAAAACCCATACATACTTGTATATAGATATTTATTATTGACTTTAAGTGTAATTTTTAAATGGCGCTTACACCATATACCCTCGGAGGTTTGCCAATGCCTGCCGAGGGGTGATCGCTATTAGAAAAAAACCTTTCTATGACCTGGCTGAGATTCGAACCTAGAACTCAGCAGTATATCGAGTTATAGCAGGCACCGCTACCCACTCGAACACGATTACTACTATGTAAAACCCGATAATCGGGTGTGCTTGACCAATGATTTAACGTTTTTCTTAATAAAAATTATAATCTTGAAATATAACAAGCAAGAAATGCTAAATTCGGGCAAACCCGATTTTTATATACCCTCGCGATGTATTTTTGTATGGGGGGGTGCCCATAATATGAAATTATAAAACCCCGTTTATTTGTTTAAAATCTCTGCTAGGATTAAACTTAACTCAATTTCTTCCAAGAAATACTAAAAAACGAAGTTTTTTGCAGTTTTCAAAATTTCCGGTATATGGAAGTTGGGCGTGGTTAAAGTCCGATTTAAAAAATTATTGACGGTGATGATAGAGATATCAAGGACAATATGTTCACCAAATTTTGTGACAATACCTTACATCGTTATTGAGATACCTACAGAAGTTTTTTTTATTAGTAAGCGTGGTAACGCCCATTTTTCAAAATTTCATAAAAATCAAGTTTCTTAATTAATATGTTCCTATAGATAAAGAAAAAACGATTGCATTTTTTTTTAAATTTCCGTTTTATGGGAGGTGGGCGAGGTTTGTAACATTGTAACATTGTTTGTAAAATTTGTAACATTGAAATTTTTTTTTAGTTATTTCCTAATTGACTTCTCTTAATTTTTGTTTTATTTTAAAAAGATATATTGGTAGGTTTTTACTTTATTTATATTTAAAAACAAATATATATTTGGCGCTTACTTTATTTAGCTCAGTATTTGTGCGGGATTTTCCTGAATTTTTGTGGTGTGTGTCTTTTAATTTTTAACTTAGCAGTTTGCAGATTTCGATTATTGATATGAATTATAATTAGATGAAAGTGATACTATTTAACATAAAATGAATACTCTTGAAAAGTTATACTAAATTACAAACATAAATTTTGTTATTTTGATGGAATAAACACAACAGCGTACTCGGCAAGCGTAGCACAGCTTGTAGCGTGTTGGCTCTGCAACTCCGAGCTCTTTGGTCCAAAACCTGGGAAAGTGGTGATGAAGAATAAAAATATTATTAATTTAATAAAAAGAAGTCTGATGAGGAAATGTTCCGTACAACTTCTACCAATAAAAAACTGTTGTTGTTTTTTTTTTCAAATAAAATCTTCCATAAAATGGCCTCGAGCTCAATAAAATTGTCAATTACTAAATTACAAACAAACTAAAATTGTATAGTAAATTTGTCTGATCAAATGTTTTATAATATATTTAAAAGTGAAAAATGTCATCTTAAGCATTATCCTACGAGTATATGAACACAATGCAATAATTATTAATAAAAAATATTAAAAAATCGTGAATATAACTAAAAATTAAAATAAAATAATGAATTAGATATAATATAGAATAAAAAAATTAAAAGCTCTAAAAAAATAGATTCAAATGAAATAACCATACCCACTCTAAACTGGCGTTGATTTTTGGATATTTGCTTACATGCGTCAGTAAAAAATTTTTTTAAATCAATGGTAATT
This sequence comes from Philophylla caesio, assembly GCA_963971545.1. Lineage (NCBI taxonomy): Eukaryota > Metazoa > Arthropoda > Insecta > Diptera > Tephritidae > Philophylla > Philophylla caesio. The sequence goes on from OZ020607.1 coordinate 49,221,181, forward strand.
TGTAGCGATTTCCAACTTGCACGTAACAAAATATTTTGAAATCCAATGAGCATACTTCAAGATACAACGTAACATATGTATGTATGTATTCGTACGTACCTTCAAACAATTCGTAAATTAATAGTAAGTGAGAAGAGAAGACAAAAAGTCTGACATTAGCTCACAGCAGGACCGTGCGCAGGACTCAGCCCTGATGAATACGACTCACTTCTTTTCATATACATACGTTAATTTTCTCATGGGGGGTGACGTCTTTCAACCACCAAAACACCTCTCTCCCCGTGCGCACGGCCCTGGTTCACAGCCAATAGTTGTTTAATTTTATTACAACTAATAAACGACAGATGGCGATTGCAGAATATTAAGACTTTAAACAGCATATGGAAATATAAGTACGAGAAAAATACAAGCAATTTCATGGCACAAGAGAAAATAATCGAAATGCCTACTAACTACATATATTCTGCTATTGATACATTAAAACTGACAGTCGTTTGCAAAAAAAAAAACACAAAAAAAAGCAGAAAACACACTACCAAAACTTGCCATGCCATTCCCCATAACCATTGTTGCAACTTGCTGCGTGGGTGCTACGCATTTACATTTACATGCGCCGCCAACGATTTGACAACTTATTCACTTCGCTGCGTTGTGTGCTGGAAGGGAATTGAAATATCACAAAGCCAACGGCCAATGTTACCGCTAAATACTTGCGAGTGTTGCAACACGCAGCGTTATGCCACATGCCGTTGCATTTTAAAGCGCATGCAAAATATTCTGTATAATGTAAATGTATTTGTACGTATGTATGTATATGTGTATGTGTATGTGTATGTATGCAAATGCGCATTTCTCGATTTAATTGTCAATTTGCAACAATTTGTTGTACATAAATTTGTTGTTGGGGGAAAATTTTGCATGCCACTTTTATTAAACCGCCAAAAACCAACTTAAAAGTGTATTATCCTTTTTTGGAACTTAAGCTGCATACAAACAATGACGGCAACAACAAAGGCGGAAAGCAGAAAAAAAACTAAAACATTTGCAATATTGTTAAGTGGCAAGCACGAAAGTCGCTTTAGTGGTAATTTATTTATTTCACATTTGCCAATTAGTAAGACACACATATTTGAAGTGTGGCAGCTTAAGCAAGTAGATATTATTTTAATAAATAAAAAATGATTTTGCTGTAAAGCGTTTGGCTGAAAATTCCGCGTCGCTATATAATAGTTGTATGCTTGCAACAAAACTTTTTTTTTTTTTTTATTACATGTACACACATGTTTTATGACATGACATGCGCATGCAGGCAGCAAAATGTTGCATATGCGGCAACAGCATTTATCATATTTGGCCATACCGGCTGCTGCGTCCGAAAGCAACGCGAAACGCGCCACACGAACTCCGTAAATTTATTACGGCTTGTTGCAATAATTGCTGTCAATCGTGTTGCAAGTAGTTGGTGCATTGTTGTTGCTTTTTCCACCTTAATTGTTATTTTATTTATTGACATTTTGACATATACATTGAAAGCGCGCTTAAAGCACTTGCCGCAAGTCCATTGTCAACGGCTGATTTGCGTGTGCGCTCATTAAGTGGATTAATTTATGTTGCAACATGTGCATATACATGACATACACACTTTAAGTTTCGCACAACGTCGCAACTACTCAATTATACGCTATAAATAAAAATTAATTATTGTATGCAGCGTTGGCAGAGTGGCGTTGCAATAAAATGTGGCAAAGTGCATCAATGGTAATTGCATGCTACAAGTATTACATCGAATTGGGCATGCATTTTAAAAATATGCGTGTACCACGTGCAAATGTTGTTCATAGTATTAGAAGGTGTTGCAAACTTCTTTTTCCAAAGCCACCTTAAAAGCATCATTCCATTATAAGCGGCAGTTGCAAATAGCCGCTAATGCTATTTTGCTCTTATTTAGTCGCTTGAACTTCTTTCTGCCATCCTCCACCTAGTGGCTCTAATCGCTTTTAATGACGCCTAATTTGTCTAGTGATTTTTCAAAATCAACTTTCCACATGTTTACGCTCTCTTCCTACGTCGAACACATGCCACAACAGCAGCCAGGTGCCAGGCGCTTCGCTTGCGACAAACGCACGCTTGTGGCATGTTGGTGGCGGCAGCAACAACTGTTGCACTGCGTCACCAGTCAATTCATCTTTTAATTACAGCGTTGAAAGCGTGTATTTATCATAAAACAGTGGCGGACAGCATGCAAATCAGTGACCATTCTACATGCTACATGCAACTTGTTTGCCTGCCACCATACGTAGAGCGATCGATGGCAGGCAGCTGCAGCGGTGCGCATTGGTGTTGCTAAATAAATGTATATCGATTTGTTTATTTATTTGGACATTCGTGTGCGTGGCAAAGCCAGCAACAAAAAGCGTGGTGAGTGAGTGTGGCGAATATTTAGCAACAACGACAGCAGCAATAGTTACCCCGCAACAGCTGCGTTGCATTTAAATAAGCGCTACTCGCACATGAGTAGGCGGCTGGGCAAGTGTATGTGTATGTGTTGCAAGAAAATGTTGCACTATAAATGCACGCATTTGTCATGCAAATGCCCAGATTTATTTGGCATTTTATGCTAGCATAAATAAAAATTTGATTTTGAGTAATTGGTGAGCGCGAACCCACGAGTCTAAACATCTGCGCAGGCGCAATGACCACACCGTCAACATTTGCCCAACAGCGCTATCAATGGCATGCAACAAATTGTGTGGTTGGAGTGAAAAGGAATGCATGTTTGCAATGTTTTCATAATAAAAATGTCAACACTCTCTATGTTGTCAAGCGAAAAATATTGCGCCTTTGGGGCACACATTTGTTTGTGGCTGTGTTTTTTGTTTTTTTTTTTTGTTTGCCACAGGCATAGCCGATGGTGAAATTTGCAGAAATTTAATATGTTTCGTAGCAATTTGGAGACTTGTACATACGTACACCTAAGGGGGAAAATTAAGCAAAAAATTTCAAAGAATATTTACGTATTTTGTTAGGTCAATTTCTCCTTTGTCTGTCGGCAGTCTGATAAACTAGAGGCTCACAACTGCAACTAATACATCATTAAAAACGCTAGATAGCACAGTGTATTGATTGATAACCGCATTTCTCTGATAATCCAAATATGCTTGCATTACCGAGCTTATAAAGGTTTAGAAAATGGCGCATAGATTGGTTTTTTTATTAAAAAAAATGCAGATATCCGTAGTAACACTTAATAATATTAATAAGTAATATTGCAAAGAACAATCTATCCTCATGATCAGCTTAAACCAATTAGTATTAAGAATTAGCTACACGACTTTAACGATCGTTATTAACCTGGATGTTTCCAGTCGTCTCAAAGCTCAAAGATAAAATATCTCTCGAGAGCTCTGTGTTTGGGCAGATTCCTAATGATTAATGCCTAAATGCCTGGTCAGTAAGGACTACTGATGCCCGACAAATGTGCTGCACACCATAACGATGATGTGCTTTAAGTTTCACTTAAAACAATAATGATGATCCATATGTGGTACCACTAAACCGAAAAACTTCTGTGAGCTCATCTGCACAGATGTTTACTTGTGAGCCTCCTGAGAGCGAGGAAGACGAGAAGATAGACAACTAAGTACGGTACAAAGGCTCTAAAATGATGTAAAGTTGTACCGTATAAACCAGAATTGGCCGCGGACAGCAGAACAACTGAGACGAATTTGTTCGCCATTGTAGTTTCTGTACCGTGGCCAGGAATTCAAATTAGCATGATTTGAAAGTATTTTGAGTAAGTACTAACCTTTCTTAATAATATTATATACACCACCGCTTCCTAAATGAGAACTGCTTCTGCCTCAAAACCCTGTAACCTCAATAATTTCCTTAAATGATTTTGATACCTAAGTGAGTAATTTCTCGTTATATTGCACTGACTTTGAGCGCAAACTTTGTAAAAAAGAAACAAAAAGGATGTCTTCGACTATGCAGAAAGCTTCATACCTTTCATGAATGGAAGAATTGTATGAGTGCTATATATTATACATTTCAATACTTTATGATTTTCAATTACATTTAATATGTTGCTAAGAGTAACTAATATTTGTGCAAGCTTTTAGCTGCTTAAATGGAGGAGCTATAACTTGATATGCCGCTTAGTTCGAGGTTCGAAACTTGGCCAGCGCAAATAAAATCTAAATCATAGCAAAAGTTTTTTCTAGTGACGGTCACCCCCCGTCAGACAATGGCAAACCTCCGAGGGTATTTCTGCCATGAAAAAGCGTCTCATCAAATTCATCTGCCGTTTGAAATTGCAGGTCCCTCCATTTGTGGTACAACATAAGCGCTGCACACCATGGCTGGTAGGAGAAGATCGATCAAACAACTGATTTATATAGCGTGGGCGCACAATTAATAATAATACAAAAATAATATATGCATGTGCAATATACACAAACATACTTATATTACATTTTACCATTTTTAACATTTGCCATTGTATTTTTTTTATTTTGTTCATGCACATATTCACCCTTATGGTGAGTTTCACTGTTCGCTTATCATAAATTTCGGGCGGAAATTTTCAGCTTTCCAACATTGTTTCCCCTTATCGGCAACACGTATTTCGGGCGGAAATAGTTGACGGATTAGTTGAATTTGTTCACCATTTTTTGAGAGGCGAATAACTTCGCGGATTCAAAATGTAAGTAATTTAATTAAACATTTTTTACAAAATATCGCCTATTCCAGGAACAAAATAGTAAACAAAGCGGTATTTCGTCCATAGTAGACCTTTTTACCCATTGCGGGAATAATATGGACTCGCTTATTTTGACAATTTCTTACAGAATCTGAATAAAAGACCTACACCTTTTTAGTATCCACCTTCAGCGAAAATTTGCAGGCACGCTTCCCAATGGCGGAATAGCTAATTGTAGCCGTGCTAGTGGTGATTAAGATGTTAGCACAGATCTAATAAATGCCTCTTTACTGACTATTATATTTGAAAGATCTGGAAAATTAATAAATTTTGTCAAATTACAATTGAATTTTAATTATTTGTTAATTTTACACTTGAAATATACACATTTCAGAGTTGTAATTTCCATGTTCGAATTTTCGAAGCGAAATTTATTCCGGGTGAAACTCACAATAGGCGGATTCAATCCGGGCGATTGAAAAAATTTCGGTTGAATTTTTTTTCGAGCGAAATTCACGATGAGGGTGATTATTTTAATTTCATTTATTTTTCTTGTTATTTCATTTTTTTAATTCTTCTTGATTTAGTCTTTTTTATCGCCGTTTCTTTTTTGTTCCATTGAATTATGATCTATCCTTTTATACTTTTACATTTACTCCACAAACTTTTGCTAGCGGCACTCTCACATAAATTGAACAGAGAATTGCTGTGCCTAGAATTTCACGCTTCAGCGCTCAAGATGTCGTTAGAATAGCGGTATTACGTTACATATACAATATAAATCCAAATTAATATTACTGTATATTTTTTTACATTTCGTTTTTTATATTTCCACAAACTATTAAGTTATGTTGCAAGTTCTGCGCACGCAACCCTTCCCATGGCAATTTTTATTCTTAAGCCTGCGCACACCGGAAGTTAACTGTTCAATTTCAATTTTGGTAACCCTTTTCGCCGATAAAAGCAAACAATCAACGGTTCGTTGCTACGTGGCGTGCAGCTGTTGGCGTTTTTGGAACCACGTGATGCGACACATGTTTTGCCAAAAATTATAGTAGCGAACATTTTTGGCAATAACTGACTGATGCGTAGGGGCAAGCCACGCACTACACTCTATTTTTTTGTTTGTTAAATTTTCATGTACCGTTATTAATGACAGCAGGTTGCAAATGGGTTATATCGTTTTGTAGCCCCTCTTTTTCGGCTTTGCGCAAATGCGCGGAAATAATCGCGAGTGACATGCAAAATAATTGTCTGAATAAATTTTAAGCAAACAAGAAAAGCAGTTTCAAAGTACATTAATGAATTTTTGTCTGCTAATAAAGGTAGTATGTATGTAAGTATGTATGTGCAATCAAAAATATTGTGATGCTATAAAATTTCACGATAAAAAAGTGAAAGTTCCACGCCCACTGTGCATTCGGAGTTTCACAATTACGTGACACATGCACAGTGACAGTTGCACAGTAAAAACTGCCACCACCAATAAAAAAGTTATTCAGTAAAAGAAATTAAACTGCAATTAATAAGTGAAGGATAGCGAAAGAATCAGAAGAAGCAAGGAAAACAAAGTTCACAAACGGGAAGCCGCCGCATTGCCACATTCATTTGACAGATAAAATCTACGCGGCACATGCCGTACAATTGCTTTTTATTTTGGGGTCGCGCTTCTTTTATCTACAACAAGCATCCTGTAGGGTTTGCAGGGTTACCCTTGCTACACTTTAAATTGGCCAAAAGTCGGCAGATGGTTCTAAAGTACCGAATGGCGGCTGCAACGAAGGACACGAGCGAAAATCGACACCAAAAAATTAAAAATAAAGCCCAAAAAGTGAATATAAGAAGACATACAACAAAAATTATTAGCAGCATTTTATTTTATTTATGTTTTGCAAAAGTTTTATGTACAGAAACACATACGAGTACCTAAATGGGTTTACGAGTAAATATTCGTGGCACGCTCCACGCATGTATGTATGCATTACTTGTTGGGGACCCTTTTCGCGATTTGCGCGTCATTTTTTCGACTGACCCACTTTCGTACGCAATGACACATGCGTGGAAATAAACGCACACGCAGGCACACATACATATTGACGGCTGCAATTTGTTGTCAATGTGCATTTATTTGCATTGCCACAAAAAAGGACGGTTGCAAGCTGAAAAGGAATTGTACTGCATGTGGAGTATATTTGTAGATGTTAAATTTATGTGACTATTTTGAGAGAAATTACTTAGGATGAGGGCAAGGAAATTTGTAACGAACATGACTGCTACAAAATTCGAACATTGCGCAAAAATGTATTAGCAATACATTAAATTTTTATGTAACCACTTTAAAAAGTACTTACTATGATAATAAATTTTGTTTTACACTTTACCAAACAAAGCAAAATCCTTAAATAGTACCAAGAATCTATCAACTCTATTCTGGATATTGTCGTAAAATATTTTTTTTGCATTGAGAAAATTAGATTTTGTATGATAAAAAATATCGTGAATTAAAGGGTCTTATAAAGTATGCCCAGCACAGCGTACCATTACAAAGCGGTATTCACATAAATGGGCACCAAGTTGGGACTGAGATGGAACAAATTTAGAATAGGACGAAAAATTTCCAAGTATTATATTTCACCAAAATTTACTCTGAAGGCCGCATAGGAAGAAAGCTCTAAGAATATTTAGTCCTTAGTTCAATGGCAACACAAATTTCCCTCAAATACCGAGATATACCCACGATTACCCCTGAAGTTGCCAACTCGACAGATAGAACATATAAGCATGGATGCGATCAATAAGCTGTAAAGGCTGTCACGTGTTAGCATAACTGGAGCTACATATGTCGGCTTCTAAGGAAGTCCTCTAATATATCATACTTCTGCACATATACGCACATTTAAATCCTAATAAAAGGGACTATCTTGATGACAAATAATACCAATATCGGAGTTGAAGAGTATGTAAGTCAAATAGCGAAATCCGGTGTAGGCGTAGTTTGGGTCGGTGAGAATAAAATACTTAGAAGCCGTTTGTATGCAGATAAATATCTTCCAGGCATAAAATGTGTTGAGTCCATTATCAGGCGTAACTAACGGAAACACAATATTAAGATAAGTGGCTACTAAGGTCCACAAATCTGATCATTTAACTTCAAAACTGTTGATCTTTGGGTTCCGAGTCTTAAAGGGCTGACAGACTTATGCAAACAAACGAGCTCTTATATCTGCATAATATTTTAGGCCTGACAGGCGACACTTATATACGAAATTGAGCTGAAAGGAAGGAAAATAAGATTGGCAGCTAATTAAATGACAAAAAATCATTACGAATTAAAAACAGCTTTAAATTAGTATCTTAAAGTTGCTTAATAAAATCAAAATATGCAATACATCGGCACATACGTAATTCTTAGCAGGATGCTAAAGCCTTGTGTGGTTACACTTCTCGACATTAGAGAAAGGATGGTATGCGAATGTGTGAGTTCATTTTATTTGGTGTAACGATATAAATAGTTTATACACATGCATAGTATTCCATGAACGATCGCTATAGCTACTTTTGTAAACGAGACGAATCTTCAAAGGGTTAAAATCGTTTCAAAGAAAATTTTCATTTCAAGACAAATACATTTCGAAAAATTTGTGGAAAAGTTGTGGGCATTGAAAAGGTGAACAGCAATATGAGGCAATGTATTCCACTTCATAAAATAGTGGCTATCTCATTGTTCGCTTTGGAATATACAACTTTTGCAAGTCTATAAGATGCAAGAGTACTGGTGAAATTTTTGTGGATTTGTGTCAAGCAGTTTGCGAAAATCTTTCGGATTGCATGAATTCCTATCCTCCAAACCCACAAAAATTCGCCTTTTAATTTCTAATTTGGTTTAATTTGCTAATATTTGCAGCTATTTTTTAATAATAATAAACACTGTTGACATCAGCTGTAGACATTTGAAAACAAAATAATCAGTACTTATGCACATAATTTTCGTGCATTTATACGAGTGCTTTTGCGCATTTGGAAGAGGATAATGCATGAGTTAATGCAGATCAAGGCTACTTATCATGATAACATCGCCCGTCTGTCATCCCTTTTACTGCATTTCTTAGCAAAGAGATTGCAATTATTCTAGCAAAAGTATGAGCATCAACTACATTTGCAGGCTCTGAATCTTTCGCCGGTATAGAAAAAGGGACAATGCCTGTATCGACTGAGGAAAATAAAGAAGCCTTGTGGAAATTATACTGAAATCAGTCTACGAGTAGAGCACTCAAAAACACCTTTGAGACAACCAAACCGATTGGGCAACAGCAGGGCTTGTATAAGGACGATCTGAAAAAAATTACGGTAGTTCTTACAGGTAATTTTGTTTTAAAACAACTCGAAATACTGCAGACTTTGCAGTGAAGAAAAGTACGCTGCAATACATATTATATTGATTCATAAACGCAGAGAATTCTAGTTAATACTAAAATTTCTTTCGGAAGCAAGATTAAAGAAAATTACTTAATCCAAGTAGGGAGCACAATATATATAGATGACTTGGTGCTGGTGCATTGTCAGTGTGTGACCGCGGTCATAATAACTTTGAATCCTCGCAATATTTTCGTTTGGTGCATTGGTCATTTGTAATGGCAAATATACATTCGTTAGTTTTCCTTAGTGGATCACATATCGGTGGTTGTGGAGAGATGTCCATCTCGTCTAAACTACTAAATATTTGCTTATCTCGTTCGCTATTAAGTTTTCTTAAATGTTGATATGTACGTGAACACAGCTGAGAGTATAGTTGACATGCGTTCAGTGCAGATTGAATTTTTTTGGTAACAAAACACGGGTTTTATGGTAATCGTGTTAAAACTTCAATGAACCTTAGTCATTAAGTCGCATATTTTGAGATAAAATATTTAAAAGGAGATACATACAATTGTAGGCATTCAACTTTTTTTCGGTATATTCATGCGCATGTGCATATAAATACTATATAAATTCTTATTCAGTTATCGACATAATTTAAATTCCCGTAACTGCTCTTATGCAGCAGTGGTATGGAACTAATTCTATTTCCCAAACACATTCCAATCACATTTGCATATATTGCGATCCAATGAAGAGAAATCAATGGAGTTTAAAACTTAGTTTAATCCTTTTAAAATAAAACGTTCTCCAACAAACGCCCGCTATGCACGTACATATTTATTTATATATTTTTATTACAATTTTGTATCTATATCTACGAGTATTTTAGTTTTGTGCCTTTTCTAATACAGTTTTGTTGGCATTACTCACCTTAAGCTTATCTTCATTAAGTAATTTTACTACGCATTTCCGTGGCACTGACTGTCAATTTATTTTCTTTATTAACTCAGTCCCTCACTACACTCTCTGACTAAGGTTCTTTTTTATACATTGCTATAAAGGAATTTATTTATGTATTTACTGTTTCTATTTAGAGCGTTACAGCCGGCACATTGCTGCAGTCTTATCGCTGCAATTCGCTGAAACGCTCAAAATTAGTTACATGAAATGAGCAGAATAAATGCATAAATGGATATTTACAAACGTATGCCTATGTGAATATGTGTGTAGCCATGCGTAAATATGTAAATGTATGCATATGTAAGCGTGCGCTAATTGTGAAAAAACGACGAATTGTAAAATAGTGATGTGCTCAATCGATACTTGGCACCGATTTCAGAAGCCACCAGTTATTCGGTTTCTGACACAGAATCTTGTAAAAAATCGAAGGTAGTAAACTTGAACTCCTATAAAGAATAATGTTACTCGTATACAAAAACTATTTTCACCGATTTGTTTTTGATGGAATTGATTTGCTCACATGAAATTCGTGATGAAGCTGCAGCATGATTACTCTTGTTTGATGCGTCTTAAAATCCGAATGGTTAATTTTAGCTAGATTTCTCACAGCACTGAGAAGCATTTGTCAGCTAAAATGAGTATCAAGTCTTATTACTTAGTAGAGATTTGAATTATTGTTTAATGTAGTGGTTACTGGGCGTGCACTTGGTGCTAGAATATACGCACATCACTATCGAAAATGTATGCACGTATGTACATAGTTATGTACAAACATACTCGTATATGTAAGTCATAGTGTGAATAGTGTGAATTGCATACTGCATAACACTTGCACTGATACCATATTATATTCGTATTTATTTACATAACGAAAACACGCGTATGTTGCCAATTAACAATACAAATAACGGCAATGGCAATAACAAATGAAATGCAAAAAAAAATTAAATGAAACAAAACAATTGTATATATTGACTGAAGGAGAACTATAAATTGTTTTAAATTAAACAAAAATAAAAGGTACAACGCGGTATCAATTTTTTATAAGTGGAATTTGAAAGATAAAAGGAAACTCTCCACATCCAATAGGCAATTAAAAAAAAACAGGAAAATAAATGTTTGGGATTAAACGTTCGGAACTAGCAAATCAGCCATTTCCTATTGCATGGTAATAATAATAAATATAATAACTGTACTATGCTCACAAATTATACCACAAAAAATTTATTTTTCCTCCAATTATTTAAAATTGTTTTTCAATTAAAATATCATCAAAACTCAAACGAACAACATTAAAAATATTTCTTTAAATTTTATAAAAAAATACAGAAAACTTTAATCAAAAAGATATCTAAAAAAAATGAAAACTTCGAGCTGAGACTTTTCCGCTTCTCGTTCTCTGTATGTCTGTGTGTCCGATTTAAACTAAACCAGCTTAATTTATTTACCTATTATTCTTACAAAGTCTACTACGACAATCACTGATTGTTCAAATATGAGTGTAGAATAAATAAATAGGAAATATAAATTGAAATATGGTGCTCAAACTTTTATACATTTTGTTTTTAAAATACCTATACATTCTTTATTTTTTTTTTAAATCGTCATTAGTTGATGGAAAGTCGTCATGAAAGGTAAAACATTTTTTTTCCGAAAATATAAAAAACTGCCTTTGTACTGATTTTAATAAATATATTTGGTTTGAACAAACAGCAAAGATCGCATAAGAATCGCTCTTAGTGATCCAAATCTTATGTTTTAAAATTCAAATACCTTCAAAAAAAAAACTACAAATCTGTAGAGAAATGGCTGATTTATACTCTATAAATTAAACATATTTTTATTTTTTTACACTTACACTTTTTTTACTATAATTGAATATTTAGCTAAGAAACTGTTTAATTCCAAGAAATTGTTTTAAATGGGGTTTTATGTGTTACGTTAGTGAATGAACTATGTTTTATTGAAAAATAATTGAGAAGAAGAAGAAAAATAATTTATCAACATTTTTTCAAATTATAGAAGGCAACGTATCATATCAACATCTTTTACAAAATTATATTAAATATTCCAGAAATAGCTAATTGCACCATTATTTGTGAATTTATTCTTAGAAATCTTTTGTTTTTTGTTAAGTACGAGCTGATTCTAAGTTTACAAAAACGGGTTATGCAATACTTGCTTGTAGTTTTCAGTTTAAAAAAAAAATCTATAATATTCCACGACAGCCCTTTTAATTTCAAATGAAGTTGTCATACGTCAACTTATAAATGCAGATAAATGTACGAAAGCGGTCAAGTGTGTGTACGCGCATACATTAAAAAAGCAAAAAATAAAATAAAACTAAAAAAAAAACAAGCGTAAAAACCCATTGTGTATGCGTTTGCTTGAACACATGTAACTATTTAAATAAGTACATATGTACTTACATATGTACATACATATATATATGCATATATACATACATGTATGAAATATTTATCTGTAATTGCGCGCGTGCGACCTTGAGATAGTTTAGCTGCACAGAATAAGAAGCACACACACACACACACACACGCATACACTTGCTTGCATGTAAATTTGTAAGTCCATATAAATTTATTTAAGTACGAACTGATGCAAGCAAACGTTTGAAAACTGGAATGCATTCGATGCGACTAAACGCATATGTGCGCGCAGTGTCATTCATATTAATTTTCATATGTACATGCATACTTACATACATACATACACATCTACATACATATATATTTGCACTGATATAGTGCGCGCCAAAACGATAAGGTCACAACATGTGAACAGTTAATTATTTTTAATTCTCCTTTTCGTTATTTTTAAATTAAAAAACAATTTATTCTATACTAAAAACTAAAATATCTAAACAAAAGTTAAATCTTTTGTAGAAATTAAAGAAAATATGTTTATTGAATTACCAAACTTTTTTTTTAAATTTTTCTAAATGTTTTTTAACATGTCGCTTTTTACAAAATACGCGCCGGTTTTTACTCATAACAATGCGCTATTGTTTCAATCCATAAAACAATTTAAGCTTGTTTTATATTGAAGAAATCATTAGTCAACAATTTTCAAAAATCAACATAATTTGTAAATAGCTTAAACTTGCACTTAAATATACGAAAATTTGATACACTAAAAGCATTACGTAAAAAATATTAAAAAAAAAAATTTTGAGTTTTTAAGTTTTACAAAAATTTGTATACTAAAAAAGTCGTTAGTTGTATAGAAAACATATGAAATTATAAAAAAAAATTTAATATACATATGTCAGTTTTTATAGTTTTTAACAAAATTATATTTCTAAAAAATTCGTTAAAATTAAATTTTTTTTCATCATTACGTATAAATTAAATAAAAGAAAATAAAAAAAAGATTGCCAATATGTAATGGTGACCTCATCATTTTGACGCAAACTATATAAACGACTATGTATGTATGTATGTATTTATGTGGGCAAAAATGTATGTGCATGAATATGTATATATTGTATGTATGTATGTAGTAGCATTTCTCTCGCGCTATAAAGCAATTTTATTGCTTGCTTAAACAACAACAACAAAACGAATAGCAATTGTGGCATAAAAATAGCAATAGCTTTACAACAGCGTTGCAGTATGGCAAGAAGGTAAAAAAAAATCGAAAAACAACAAAAAAAAATTGTCAGTTTAGTCTATCATCCAGACATTTGTCCATCCAAACAACTACAAACATATGTATGTATGTCTGTACATAAGAGTACATCCATTCATAAATAAAATGACTGATTCGTCTGTGTGGCCGCAGTTGGTGTGGTGGCATTATTAGTAGTACCAGTTCATACTACATACTTACATACCATCTCCATCTGTATGATAGAGTGCAAGCGGCATTGTCAGCAATTGCATAATGCACATGTATGTATGTATATATGTAACATATGTACATACATTTGTCTGCAACATAATGCTTTAATGGGCAATTGCCTCATTGTCACGGCAATAGCTCGTTGTCCGCAAATTTTTTCCCCTTAGTTCAGTGGCAGATTTGCACTTATAAATTTAATTATAAATGTTATAATAAGGGTTCTGTATAAAAAGAGAGCTTATTTTTATAACGTCAGCGCCAACAAATTCAATCAGTGGTCGAGCGAGATTTAAGATTTTCATGAAAATTGTATACTATATGTAATTATTGGATCTCAATATATCAAGATTTTTGTGGAAAAAAGATCAGCTTAAATATGGCACCATTAAAGATAACAAATGATCGGATTAAGGGAATTATCTACGCCTTTAACAATTTTATCAGCTGCATTTAAGGTGTTTATAATATTGTTGTTTCCAAATATCAGTAATTTGCTTTAAATTTAAAAAAAGCTAAATAAAATTCATGTAAAGCCAGTGATAAAGAAGTCAATACTATCCTCTGCTTATCACTAAACGGTTAACAACATTGTGTGCTTAGGAAGTTATTTTTCTGTCACCGAACCGCTCTCATTAGTAGTATCTGATTTTTGTCACCAAAATGTCAGCGAACCCAAATGTCCTTTAAATGATTTCCTTAACTCTTAAGAAATTTTTTTTTGAATTTTGTATACTGACTACAGCTGCCTGAAATTAAGGTTAGTGGCGTGGTAACCTATATATAGAATTACTTGAGATTAAGCGACCTAAATTAGACCCAATATCTCTCAACTTTAATAGTTCGTGAACGCAATCAATATAAATATATATGTATATAGAGATCTGGTAGAAGATGGCGGAGCTGGACTTATTGAAGTCTGTTTTATTGTAATAAATTACCTTATTACAATACGGAAGAATTTTCAGGAATCTTTTAACATTTATGAGAATGAGTTGCATGTACGTTTTATGTAAGTTGTTAAATGAAGCGCCAAGTGCTGCAATGCGAAAGTTCAAAGAATTTACGCCTACGTCACAGGCTTATGCAAATTTTCGTTCTTCAATAGAAATGCAAATATGTATGTACGTATAGTGACACAAACGGTAATGCATTCATTTGTACATATGTATGTACATATGTATGTAAATAAAAGTACCAATGCGCTCGCCTATTATCAATTTATTCTATTTTTATACAATAATTTGCATGTCAAGTACGTAGGTGATATTTCTCTAAAAATAGCCGATAATTGACCTAACCACCGTCGTCAATTGCAACACACCTAATGACATGCGCTTGTCGGTGTTGAAAATGACACAATCAAGCGCATGGAAATAAGACAGCGAGCAAAGTGCAGTGCTTTTTTTTTCTTTAATTTAACTTAAACGAAAGAAATGAAATAAGCAAAACGATGTTGAGTAATTTGAGAAAAAAGAACTTAAATGCATTGGATATGTGGAAAGGCATTGGTTAGAAGAGAGCACATGGCATGGCAATCGGCTTGGATGCGAGACAAAACGGTAAAAGACGTACTTTCGAAAATGTTTTTATTTGTGGCTCACAAACCACAGATCGATTGAACGCGTTGTCAAACTCTTCCCCTTCGATTGGTTGATGATATGTATGAAGAAACCGCCAGTTTTCTTTAATTTGATCTTTCATATCTCCAAGCGTTTATTTGAAGCGTGTTTTCAAATCTTTGAATCAAATTAAATTGTATTCACAAATATCAAATGCATGCCAAACTTCTGAATGTAAACTCCTCCTGGGGAATTTGTTCTCCTCTCCCATTGCTTTAACATGAGAAAGGAAGCAAAATTGACTGGGAGTTTCTATTCAGAATTGGCCTGAAAACCTTTTCTCATACCTTTTATATTACTTCATTAATTTATTTTACCGATGTGGTGGCCGCCACAATGTTCATGTGGTTTGAGCATTGAACCAACAATTCGCTGCTATATTCCTTTAAAAACCAAAAAAAAAAAAACAAAGTCAGCTTCTGCTCACTGTCAGTGCAATGGCTCTCAGTCTCAATTATTTTCCTTTTAAAAGTTTTATTGGTTTATTGCTTTACTACTTTAGCTGTTGTTGCCCTTGCATTCAAATGTAAGTGGGTCTGAGTGGTGGGCAGATTTTATTGCCGCCAGCAAATTCCCTGCTGTTTAACCCAGTGACACACATATACAAAAGTACAGCAATCGTATTTACTGCGTACCATTTTTGTTTTTTTTTAATGAAAACGTACTCGTATAAATATTTCTCTCCATACTACCGCAAGTGGCATGCTACTACACAGCTACACGCTGCAGCATTGTATTGTGCGGCAACACATGTTGCACACGGCATGTTGGCTGCTACATACGTACGTACGCACATGCTCGTATGTAAGCACCTGCTATCTGTAAACTGTGCACCGCTGCCGCTTCGTAAACAAACTGTGCGCGTGCGCTTCTGCCTTGATGCCGCCTTTGCCATCTATCTTTAACCCTGCATTTACGCCTCTTTGAGCTCCTTTTGCATCTGCACGAGCTTACGGTCGGCTATGTCGGTTCATCAGCTAATCGGCCATGCCAACAATGCAATCAATTTAATGCATTTTTATTACCCAACATTTCTCTTTTTCTCTTATACTTTGTCAATTCCCCTTGTTTGTTCACATATTGTTTTCGTATTCACATTGAGTTTTATATTTGTATACGGGCGTGTGCAAATTCTTATTGTGAACCCTTCTTCGTATTTCGCATTCTTTCTTTTTTATAAATTTAGTCGCCTGTCAATTCATATACGTTTTTAATTATGTAGCTAATACATTTATAAAGTTTCGGAAATGTTTCTCATTAAAAATCCTTTCAATACTTTTCTTTAATAAAAAAAAAATACAAAAATTATATTTATCAAAAATAATCAAACCCATAGTTTTATAAAATCTGGATTTGTTGTCTATTCAAATTTTTGAGGTTTCATTCAGTTTCTGAAGGTGTCTTCGATGGCCTAAAATGAAAGTGTTATAACTGGTTACAGATAGAAGAACGCCTGGCTTCATTACCAGGTAGCTTCCGAGTTTATTGGAGCCCAGAGTAAAGTTATGTTCTAGATTTTCCATACATAATTCAGTCGAGATTTCCATTGCCAAACAAGATTGTTCTCTCACTTCAGACACATAATCTGCTTCGCCTCTACCACGTAGTCCATGACTTTGAGAATTAGATAGATAATTAAAGTGAGGTACGCACTTCGACCATATGATCCATTGGTCCACTTCGTCTAACCCTATCATCCTTAGAAACTGAGGGATGATTTTTGGTGGCAGCTACCGTACCTGTCTTTTCTCATCTCCTCGAAATGGCATCGCATTGGAGGAGCAGATGCAGAGGAGTCTCAGAGGCCAAGTCCCATAATCGACACGACTCATTGGTCCAGATTTCCAACCTGTGAAGGTGGCCGTGAAGTCTGCAGTGGCCCGTGAAAAGTCCCGTGAGCTTGAGGATTACAATTTTTTAATCCTGAAAAACTTAAGCATGTTCTACAAGATAAAAATTACGCTTATCCCTACTAACGATGCCGTTAATAATTGAATGGCGTTGTTCAAAATGATCTCAGCACTTACTCATAACAGCCTTAATTTGTGAAAAGCCCTAAGAGCTAGCTGAAGTTAATACCATGACCGAATAAACATATAACCCATGATGGAATAATGAAAGGTGTGACAGCGCCAGTTTGAACGCCCTTAGCTCAATGTTGTATTCAGCAGGTATTAGAGAAACGGGAATAAAAGAAGGCCGTTCTTAGAAAAAGGTATACATAAGTGAAGATATTTACATCAAATTTAACCACAATGATTTGAATATTACGAATTTTATATGAAAACTGACAAAAAAATAATAATTTGTATTGAAATTGCTGGTGAAACCTGCGCACAGTTTAGTGTTTTAAGATGCCAAAATTAAAAGGAACAAATCTCTTCGATAATTATCGAATTATTATAATAATTATTAATTAGAAATTAATGTAAAATGTTCAAATATGACGCAAATAAATTCAAACCGTATGAACAGAAAAGTAGACTTTCCTACATTAATTAGGTTTAGTTCTAATTATTGGTTTATGAAGAAACTAAAGGTAACCCTCAATGCTTATGAGCATAAAGGCACTATTGGCGGGTTATTTAGAAATAAAGGATAAATTAATTACTGAAAAAGCATAAATATACAAGTCCATGGAGTTCATTATAGGTTATATTGAATATAAAATTAAAATGATTACAATCAAACAATATTTAAACCTTAAAGCTAAAAGTTTATAAAACTGATTAATTTAACTTTAAAATCCTACAACATTGAAACTTAAAGCAAAGCAAAAAATTTTAAGTTAGAAATCAGAAATCATTAGAAATTAAAAGATTTAAAATTAGGGCAAAAGATAAAAATGAACAATTTATTTATTTATTTATAAGTAGTAAAACAATAATACAATTTTAATTCTACTTAAAA
Organism: Philophylla caesio; assembly: GCA_963971545.1. NCBI lineage: Eukaryota > Metazoa > Arthropoda > Insecta > Diptera > Tephritidae > Philophylla > Philophylla caesio. Next base: position 49,239,592 of record OZ020607.1, read on the forward strand.
GCTATAGCTACGAAGGCTTTCAGCTAGTTTATGAGTAGTAATTTAAAAGTTTAAATAAATCATATTAGAAACAAGTAGTCGATCATATTTTATAAAAAATTCCAATTTTCTTCAAATATTTGTTGACTTTTTGGCCGATGCGTAGCCTCACGTAGTTTGTGATCTCGATTTGGTCGTAGAGAAAGGGATACTCTGGTCTTTCCCCTTTAGGATTAATTTTGTGTAGTGGTGTGCAACTTTTATCCAACTTTCTTCGGAGCCTAATTTGGAGTATGTGTTGAGGAAATAAAATCAGAGGTTCGTTGGTGGCTAGTTTAGCTCTTCCATCAGCGTAGTCGTTACCTGATATCCCCACATGTCCGGGTACCCACATAATTTTTACTTTGTTGCCGTTGTGTATTAATTTACTCCTTATAGCATTTATTAAGTGATTATTGTTCCCTATGATAGAAGTGACATATTCTAAGGCATGAAGAATTGCTGCTTTAGTTGTATTGTCGTTGCTGTCAACGACTGCGAAAGCGGTGGCGTGTTGGTTTTTGAAGCCATCCGTGAAGACACATTTCCATCCTGTTGATGTGAACGGATGTGTGAAATTTTTATATAACTGGTAGTTGTCTACTACCGGATTGGTTATTTCTTTCTTGTAATTCTGTAAGTTTAGAATAAAAGATGAGCTGTTGAGTAACCAAGGCGGGGACTTATCAGGACTGTGGAAAACAGGGGGAAAATCGAACTCTACAGTTTTTGAGTCATGTATACAACGATGTATTGCAGATTGCCGCTTAGAAATTTGTTTGTCTTTTGACACTTTCTGAGTTATTTTCTGCAAAATTTTGTTGTTACCCAAGCAAGCTTGAGTGTAAAAATTAACAATGCATGTAGGTTGACAAGAATAAACGGGTGCTCTTGAACCGCGTTCCAAAGGCGAACCGAAAAAACAAAAAAATTGACTTTCAGATATCATTGAGTTGTAATTTAAATGTAAGAACTGATGTGATCGTGACGATCGAGCCGGTTTAAAGCGGCTTTTAAGAAATTGTTGTTGTTCTGTGACGACGATTTTATGGAACAAACACTTAAGTTTGAGCAGATTATCGAACGATATAGAGGATATCTTCAGAGCCCATAGAGAAATATTAACTAGTTTTGATACTTTATCAAAAACGCATATTTTTTTCTTGCCAATAAAATATTGAATTGAAATAGCAAATAAAATTGTTTATCCTGTATTCCGCAATGAACCCCAGTGCTCTATGCACTTAATAATTTAACAAATAATGTTTCATTACCCAAATACTTGACAATTTTTACAAAAGCTTATTCAAATTCCGCTTTCAGGAGACTAATTATCAACAAATAAGGTAAAATAATCCAAAATGCCAAAACAATCAATAATACATATGTATTATACTCGTAAATTTCAAATTCGGCTAAGGAACAACACAGTTTCCAAAGCCGTTCAAAATGGCCGATTTAGAGCGAGAAGTTGCTAACGTAAAACACCTTTCATTATTGCGTCATATAACCAAACTTCGTCGTTGATTTCAGAAAGGGTAGCTGTAATACGGCAAGTAAATAGGGCTGTTTGTTTTTATGTGTCCCACGACGCGGTGCACTTCTGAAAAGTATGTAGATAGACTTTCAAGCCAGCAGTGAATTTTTAGAAGATAATGAGCATTTCATTTTTTTAAATCTCATCTGATCTTGCAAACTTGTCAAGTATAATAATAGTAATTTGGCGCTTACACTATAGAAGTCAGTGTTTGGCCAAGCTTCTACTACAATTCTTAGTGGCAAATGTATTTTATGAGAAGCTTTGGAGGTTTGCCATTGCCTGCGGATGGGTGACTGCTACTAGAAAAAAGCTTTTTCTATTATTTAGATTTTATTTTCACTGTGGCGACATAGCAGTGAGTTACTGCACGCACCGCTACACACTCGACCACGACGGCCGTTGTGATCAAATTTAATAGTAAGTAAGATATTCATGTTTTAATCGTATTAAATATTAGTGGCGTTGAACTCAAGCTTCTTCTCTTTTGTTCTCCCATTTGACATACAATTTTTTTTTATCTTCATTGCACCTGTGTCAAATGTTTGTAGCACCACGCACACACACCATTGCAGGTGCATCCGCTGCAACACTAAAACGCACTTTATGTGAGCAATGCTACCCCACGCAAGCGCAACCGGGTTCGCGTGTGATTTACGAGATCTCTTGAAATTTTTTTTAATGAGGCGTACTGCCGCGCGCAGCCAATAAACTGTGACTACACAAGCGCGTCAGCAACTTTATAATGCCGATGCAACCAAAAACCCAAAAAAAACAAACATAAAAAAATTAAAAAGGAAAAAAATTACGAGAATAATGCATACATCTAAGAAGCTTGCTATATGCGTGCCTTTCGCCAGCGGCCACAATGTATTACCGCATCCAACACCAACAACAGCGTCCACTCTCGGGCCACTGCCACTTGCCGCTTGCATCGTCGACGTCACTTGTGTGTGCCGAGTGCATTGGCGCATTTATAATCCGCTGCAGCAATTTCATCTTTATGATCGCAGGCGGACACAGTCATCGCCTCTCAGCCACTGGCATGGACCAACTCAGCACAAGCGCCTTTGCCTAAAGTTGCGTGCACCGCGCCTCACCTCGTCGCTTGTTCTTTCAGCAACTTTAGCTAGCCAGATGGCTCTTTTGATGATCCTTCCTACGCTTGCACTACACTTCAATGCTTCGTTTGTTGTCATTGTTGCGTGTTGCTTTTATGTTGGAAATTCTGCGCACGTGCAGTTTTTATTTTCTCACTTCTTGATGCAGTTCTTCTTCTCTTCCATGTATGTGCTAGTTTTTGTGCTTTGCCGGTGAATTATGAAATTACATAACTGCTGCGCGTCGTGGTTGCAGCACAGCAGCACAGCAGCCAACAAACAACATTCGCCGATTGATATATGAGCCTGTTGTGGTTGGTGAGTGCGCGCCGGTGAATATAATTCAAGCTCATTCCTCTCTCACCTGTTTCACCCTTAGCCGTTTGCTTGCGCGCGCGCTTGAGTTTAACAGTTGCATTGCCTCGATTGCTTTGGAGCAGCTGATGCCGCTGCACCAGTTGCATTTTATCTTATTGTTATGACTGCAGTTGCTGTTGCAGTTTCTGTTGTTGTTGTCGCTCGTACTACTGCTCATGTTTATATAGCAATTGCTCAGTCAACTCCTCACATAATGCCATTGAATGTGTATAATGATGCTGCCGCCAGTGCGCAATGGAGTATTTTTTTCCAGTTGACTCTATTTCTGCGCGCGCGCGCTTGCAACTCTTCACCGCGTTGTGTTGGCGATCAATTTACACTGGTCACGTGTTGCTGCACATGTCATTGTTGTTGTTATTATTGCATGACGTTTTCAAGTTCTTTAAGGTATTATTGGTCTGGCTTTGTTGCTGCTGTGGTAACTTGTTTTGGATTTGTTTGCACTTGCTGCTTTTGCTTTAGTTATATATTTTTTATTTAGTTGCATATGATTTGATTTATTTCTAAATGAGTTTTTAAAGACAAACAATGAGATCAAAGGGAAATTGGGATTTTATTAATTTATTTATTCAGTCTAAATAGTATTACCTTTTTTTTACAGACTGCTATTAAAATTAAAAACGCTTCGTTAAGGATTCGCTGGATGTATGGTTCTAGAGATTGGTTCTTTTTTTTTGGGGCTACTTCATTGGATCCCTAATGTCGTTGGAGCCACGTCAAATGAAACCAATCATTGCTAAGGATCTCGAAATAATACAGTCAATATGACTCAAGTAAGAGAGTTTGGACTCTTAATATGTTTCCAAGTCTCTTGTCTCATGGCACCGATTTAAAGAGCGGACATTCAGTTGGTAATTGTAAATAATGGTGATTATTTAATTTGAATAAGAAACAGCTCAACACTAATTCGTATTCATCTGCAGATTGTAAATTGATGCAATCAAAAATATCACACACTGATACAAACGTAATGTAATCGATTATATTTATGTCCTTTTTTATACCCAACATCTTTTTTGTATGCATGGCATTTTGTGATCCTTAAGCTTATTATCTATGATTTATTTACAACAATTTTCCATTGCTCATTACACTTTTTTTTGTAGATACAACTCGCAATACGCTGTAAAAGTTACACATTTTATTTTTCCGAAAAACTTCTAAGCAAAAAATAATACAAATAAATTGTAAATTGAAACATTATCTAACGCTTTGTTAACTCTTTAACGGTAAATGCAACTGCCATCCAAATTTCACATCCGTCTTCGTAGCTTCCTACTATCCTTTATACTTATGGCCGATTTTCAAAGAAATATTTATTCATGCCACTTAAAATGTATAGTTTTCGGTATATTTCTGTATCCAGCGCTACTCAGCCAATTTTATTTTTCGCAAACCTATTTTTTATCTTGCAAGTAGAAAACAACATAAATTTCATCAAATTCGGGTCAGAAATACGACTTTTATAAATAACTCGACTCCAGCGCCCCCTATCTTTCGCTGAGATGTTTTTTCAGCGCAGAGGGTGTCTCTAAACATAATAGTTTTCCTTGGGCAAAAAAAAAAAAAGCAATTAAAGAACTCTACTTAAATCGGATAATTCGTTCTCGAGTTATGGACGTTTATACGTAAGTAACTTAATTTTATATATAAAGAGAAGCTATACTATTCACTATATTTACTATATTCCATTTATGATTGTCAAAACTTCACTTACTTTGCAAATATCTTTCAAGAGTACTACTTAAATTGACCTCTCCTAAAACACCAGTTGCCGCAGCTGCAAACTCGAGAAGGCTATGGAAACTGCAATTAAAGACCTCAATGAGCGCCCAGTCTTAGCAAACATAAGACAAAAAACAACAAGAAGTCAAAGTGAATTATTCAATTGAGCATTCAATAAGAACTAAGATTTTTTCCAATTGTGTGCCAAATATATTTTACAAGATAACCTCAATCAATCGGAAAATCATAATGTTCTTAACAAAAAGAAGATATTTCGTTGTATAAAGAGAAAGTTGAAAAAAGTTATTTCTCAAATCGAATTCCAATGTGGTTTTTGATTTAATTTTATTTAAATAACATACTTAAAATATTCTTTATCTCATTTTCGAGTTTTTATTTACAGAATAGTATTCTTGACAATGTGAAAACGTTGCAACATTGTCGCGGTGCGAAACATCAAAAATTATATTCAAACGATATTTGGTCCATTTATCGCAATTGGAATGTAGTTTGAAAATTATGCATCCATTTCTTCTTCATGCTCTAATTTGTCATACAAACTTTAGCTTGAACCATGAAATAACTAATAGCAACTTCAGCAGAGCCACATCGACTATGCGCGCGTGCGCATACAACTCTTGCGTCTTTTAGTTTTACAATTCCTGGCATCGCATTCCTTGTTGTAATGTAATCGAAGCCAACAACTCCTGCGCATTTGCCACACAAAGCAGCATCATCAATCAAGCGTGTGTTTACACAACAAACAAAACAAACGCATAAATAGATGACGCACATAAAATCACAAAATCAACGCACAATAAGCGCAAATGACAGCGCCTGCGCACAATGACATCGGATCTCGCAATCGCGATCGTCAACACACAAAACTAAACAAAGAAAAAATGCAATGCGAAAGGCGATTGTTTGTTAGCACAAACTGCTGGTATATCTAAGTACTAAATATATAGATATGTATGTAGTTGACTGTTTACCCCAAGAAACGCCGCATGTGTTTCAGCCACCCACCAGCCACCTTAGCGCTTGTAGCTTGTCGCCCCCCTGCCTCACGCCTTTCTTTGCGCCGATACATTCCAGCAAAGTTTCGCACTCCCGCTGCATTTTTGACATTTGCTAACGATCTGCGCTTGTCAAAACACCAATCGTCGTCGTTGCTTTTATCGCGCTGTGCCTCACCATAACTGCACCAACCGCCGCCTGGTGCGCGCTGTCGCGTAAACGAGCTGTGTGCGTCATCTTTACCGCTGCGCTGCTGTCACACTCTACAAAGCGCCTGGCATTCCACGAGCACTGAGCAGAATTCTGCATTTCTGCTACTTTTCTTTTGGATTTCCTTTTTTTGCTTTTGCAGCAACATTTCAAAACATTTATGTGGCACGCTTGGCATGCGGTGTGCGTTGTCATTACTCAAAACATTCATTTGTCTGACTGCTAGTCTGACACTTTTTTTGCGCATACCTACATTTGCGGTCCGTCTATTTGTCTGTGTGTCCGTCCTTCCTTTAGCGCATATTGCAGCGCGCTCTACTTAGCGTCCGTCCAACCAATTGTCTGTCCGCTCAGGTGCTTTCACAGTCGTCGCGTTATTTTTTTTTCCTAACTTGCGCGCTGTGCAGTACGCTCTGTGGCAGGCGAACAGCCAAAAATGCAATGAAAAGTTTTACCAGGTGACCGAATCAATTTTTGATTGTGTCAAAGCAGCTTTCATCTAACTGCGCGCGAACTTACATAAAACACACGTGTACACTTACATACCTACATACGCACTGCAAAATCTATTCGCATTATTTCTTGCCTGCTATACGCTGCTTGTCACAAGATTTATGCGCACTTGCAACATAAATGCCTGCGCGCATTTATAACTGACCGCCTGCCCCATTCACCCATTCCACCCCTTGCATTGTGTCATTATTTGCGCATTAGACTGCCCTAACGCCACCACAGAATGACGATCACTGCCACAACGCCGCACAAACATGCGCTCGGCATGCAAAATGTTTCATTTCACTGCTTAAAATACTTGCTTGCTTGCAACAAACATACAAATACAATTACTTCTGCGCGGAATTTATTTGGTCGCGCGTTTGTGTGTTCTCATGCGCCGCCTGGCTACCGCTGTGCTCACCAAAACGCAACTTCAACCGCCACTAAGCTCTACACAAATCCGCACTCAACGCTTGTACTAAGCTTCCTAGCTGAGCCGCAGCTATGTATGTTGGCTAAGTGAAGTTGCACTTGGCATTTTTTCTTGTCCGGCTACACCTACGCAATTGTGTTTACCATTGTATACACTGTGTTGTACTTGTTGTTGTAGTTAGGCTTTGTTGTCATTGTTGTGCTTGTTAGACTCGTGTCACTAGTCAGTTGGTCCATTTGTTGTTGCGGCTGCTGTTGCTATTTTTTGTTTTTTTTATATTTTTTGTACTTACTTACTCCATCCACTCTTGTTGCATTGTACGTTTGTGGCATTTCGAATGACCACCGTTGATTTCTATACACACAACAACAACAATTGCCATTTAAATTTGGCTCAATTCAGTTTCGGTTAGTCTTCCGCAATCTGTTGTCGCGCTCCCGCCGCTAACAGTGGCAAGAGAAGTGATTAGAAAGCGTGCGGCATACGAGTCGGTATGTCGTAACCGCCTACGCATGTTATTCTAGTTAAGTAGTGATTGGTGTTAGGCTGAAATTGTGCAAAAATAGAACAGAAAATGGATATAAAAAGCATCACAACTATGCCTGGTACTTTTGGCTTGGCTTTGTGCCACTGGGAGTGCCTCAAATGAATGCTTAATGAGCTATGACCCATCCCAATTTGGTGCCACAAAGTTACGCTTGCTCGCAATATTTATTTTCTTATGTTGCGTATTAGGGAAAGTCGAAAAATGGTTAATGCGGCTTGCAATTTGAGGCAACGATGACTAATGTGTGCGTGCTGCTTTGAAGAATATTTGCTTCAGAAATAGCAAAAATGCTAATATTTCTTTCTTTTTTCACGATAAATGATTTGAAGAAAGCTTATGTGGCCATAAAATGTATCCATTTAATTCTATCGAGGTAGCTACATTACTTGTATCCCTCGTAAGCTTTCGAAAGAAATACCATTAAGTTGCAAGGGTGGCCGAACTGACTGAATTCGTTTAACCCCAATTAGTCATTCGGGGTGAAATTAAAACATATAATTTTATATATTTTTTGTTGATGCTAGTACTTATGTTGTGAGAAATAAAGTGTTTTATATTCAATATTCTGGCCTTTTTTGCAATTTAAATGATGATACTTTTCTTGTTGGGGAAGTTTTAGTGTTCTGAAGTGAGCCGATTTTTTTTCACCACAGCGTTTAAATCATCATGAAACTTCTTTGTTATGTATGCCTTTGAACCAGTGTGACCCTAACATGATTATAATGAAGTGTGATCTATTGGCGATAGAATTTTGTGTCATATGTTTCAGTTAATCGGGCTTTAACTAAACTTCAAAAACATTTTATGTGGCAAATTCATACTACATACAATTTATCATTAGCGGAAGTGAATTCCATCATTTCCAATCATGCGACATGATCTTGGTAGCTGAACCGCTGTAAATTTATTGGCTCCAAGTGTGTAAGTTTAAATCTTTAAGAGAGGGTGATAGTGGAGTGATATGGCGTAATACGCTGCGCACTCATCAACTGCATCGTAAACCGGAGGGAGTGAGAGAGAAAGAAAGTGGAACGATAGAACATTATGTTGGAAAAGAAAGCGCCAAAAAATGGTTTCCTCAATTCAGCATAAGAATTTTCCAAAAAAAATACTTTCTTGTTTTCATGTTTTCAGGAAAATTATTTTAAGAAACATAAGGTCTTCTATATACATTCTTAATAATTTAGTTTGTAAAATACATTTTTTTATAACTTCGCTATATTTCTGTTCACAATAGCGATTAGGTTAGTCTTAACACGCATAAGTTCTTAAGTACGAGTGCTGGCAAAGAACGTTTTTTTTTTATATGTTTTTCTAAAAGTTTTTTTTTCCTTTTGCCTTTTATTTAAATTTTATTTATTTATTTATACAATCCAGCCAGCAACATCAAATCGCAAGCTGCAGTCTTCACTCGACGCCACTTTAAAACAAATTCTTGTTAATTTTTCAATATATAAATAGCGAAAAACACAAAAAAATTATAGAGAGTTGTATAATTATTTCTCCATTTAAAACATCGTTAATTTTCTAAAGAACATCACTAAAAATAATTTTAGAAGTTTTATAAATAATGAAGAAAACGTTTATCAAAATTTCGCACTTTTTAAAAACTAATTTTAGAATTTTTTTGGGTATGCATATATGTATGTAGCTCATTCAATTTTAGTATAACGAATTGCCACTGATTTAAAAAAAAAAAATTATTGACACTCTTTCGCGATTGCCTCCATATAAAAAATAAAAGCGGTTTTGCGTTGTATGAAGGAAACTGCTAGTAAAAAAAAATATGAAAAATCACTAATAACTTGTACACACTTGAAACAACTTCCACTTTCTCAGACTAAAACTTATTGAGCAAAAAAACGGCATACACAAACAAAAGTTTTTTTTTCTTAATTGAAACTTTAATGATATTTTGTTTAAACAGTGCGCTTTTTTTAAATGGTTTAAAAAATGTGTGTTATGAGTTTTCTTAGAGAATGAACCATATTGTAATTGAAAAATAATTTTGATTAATTAGAAAATAAAATAAATTGCCAAAATTAGTCAATATATGGTTGTGCTATAATTTGTGAACAGAGTACTATAGTAAATTTTAATTCATAACACAGACAAATTTCTCAAACGATAGAATATTCTTTTGCGAGATGAATATCTCATTTGAAGGAAGTGGTTTTTGTTCTGTGTGTAGGCGTGACTTAATAGCCGATATATGCGATGCCGCTCCTTTGCGATATTGTATCGAATACTATTAAAATTCACACTTTCATAGTTCAAAATACATTTGACGAAAACGTTTCTATTTGAAAGTGTAAATCAGTCAGAACTTCTACAAATATCAGTCAGTACTTTTAGGAGCTATAACATTTTTGTTTTCGATGTCCTTAACTTAATGCTTACTCCTCAATTCGACAGCGTGGCTCTGGAAGTAAACTTTTCCAAAGCGAAGAGCATATACCTACATATATTTTATAAGGTAATTCATCGAGGTAAAATACTTTGTGCTAAACAAAGCTCGCAACCGCAATAGGTCAACTCAGTAAAGTCTACGAATCATGTATGTATGTGTGGTATGTGTCTATGTAGATCTAAAAGCGCAGTTGCTTTTTCCAACGTTTCACAATATGATTTTGCATAAACCAAAACGGAACATAGCAATAAAAAACAATCACAACAACAACAACAACAACAAGAAATGACTATCAAAACAACGACTATATTTAAAGCGACTTACATTCACCGCATACCATTTATGGCAAGAGAGACATAGAAACGACACAAAGAAGTGAACGTTTTTCGCTACCGTTGATAACGGTAAATTGGTGCATATTTTATGCATACCTTTCTAACTATGTTTGTATGTATGTATGTATACAGTAGCAGCAACACGCATGCCACAAACGCCAGGCACAACAAATATATATACACACACACACGCACACGCACACGCACACGTATTCGTTTACATGAAAATTATGTGGAAAAATTGTGCGCGTGCCCAAAAACAAATAATAGCAATGCAAATTACGAGACACATTAGCTAGTAAAATGGCAAATGCAAGAACAACAACAACTAACGACAACTATAGAAATTGCAACAGCAACATTAGCAGCAGCAGCAATTGTAGCAGGGTTTAACATTTGCTTGCCACACACTGTCTATGGCGCACGTAAATGGCTAGAAAGACAATGCTACGCATGGCTCGCCAAAGGAACGCAGAAATCATGCAAAGCGGCTGCAACAATAGCAAGAAAACATTTTGGTGTTCAAGCGACACCAACACCAACACCAACACCAACACAAACGCCGCTGACATGCCGCTAAATCTCGCATTTACTGCACCAAAACAGTTGCCAAACATTATGCTGCAATCTAATTGTTTACATGGCATGGAATTTGACCACTTGGCTAAGCTTGCCACAAGGCACCTTCTAGCGGCGCTGGCATATAAACATACTCGTATGTATGTATGTAAAGGGTGTTTTTTTTACAGGTTTGTTTTTCGAATAGAGATAAAACTGGCATTTTGTGGTCAAATCTGGCAACTCTAATGTCATTTATGTTCAGTTTGGTTTGCCATTTCATCATGAACAGGTTGACAAAAGAACAACGCTTGCAAATCGTGCAAATTTATTTCGAAAATAATGGTTCAGTTCGCGAAGTTTACCGTGAGCTCCGTCCATTTTATGGTCGACATAATCGTCCATCAGAGCAATTAATTCGGTTAACCATGGATCGTTTTCGCACTACGTTTACTCTATGTGATAATACGCATCCGCAGAGACGTCGAACAGTGCGCACCGAACAAACAATTGCCGCTGTAGAGCAAAGTTTTGAAGAGGACCCGAATGAATCGATTCGCCACCGTGCACAGCAATTGGAGGTTTGTCCATCAACTTTATGGAAGATTTTGGATGGCATGAATGTGGATGAGTTGTGGTTCCAACAAGACGGCGCTACATGGCACACAGGGCACGTCACAATCGATTTATTGAAGGGAACATTCGCTGAGCGCATAATTTCGCGGAATGGACCTGTCAATTGGCCACCAAGATCGTGTGATTTGACACCATTGGATTATTTTCTTTGGGGATATGTGAAGTCGCTCGTCTACACCAACAAACCAGAAACGTTAGGGGAATTGGAAGCCAACATTCGTGGCGTTATTGCCGACATACGGCCCCATATGCTCGAAAAAGTGGTTGAAAATTGGACCTGTAGAATTGGCTTTATTCGAGCCAGCCGCGGCGGCCACATGCCCGAAATCATATTTAAACATTAATGGCATAAAATTATCCTTCCAATAAAGCCAAATTGATGGACCTTAAAACGATTTTCTTGTGTTTTATTTCAATTCGAAGTTCTATACCCCTAAAAAAAACACCCGTTAGTATGTATGTTGGTTAGTCTGCATCGCTTGGTGGAGGACAGTCGCGCATTTAGTGCCAAATTCAATTGAAATGGACATGCGTCGCGAAACGTTCCAAGGATACCAAAAGAAGCGTAGACAGCGACAATGGAAGCCAGTGAAGGCGAATGGCATTAGAATGAATAAAAGAGGAGGAGAGAGAGAGGGGAAAAAATATAGCAGAGATTTTCCTGATGGCTTGTTGTTGGTGGTGAGAGTTGAGATTTCGAGATGTTGGCTGATACACAAGAATGTATGTAAAACTGCATTTTCAGGCGGGATATTTTCTTGTGAGAGAAAAATTAAAAAGGAACCTATTGAAATTTCTTTGGAAATGGTTTCTCTTTCTTATACTTTGAAGTCAGGTGAAAAACAAGCTATTACGCTGTTTAATCCCAAGAGCATCGCGCTCCACATCTACAATTTATATAAAGAAACAAACAATGACTAAGGAGCGGAGATTAAATCCATTTTTCACTTTCCGACCAAATAATTTAAAATTTCAAAATAAGTATTTACTAACAGCGTCCTTCTTTTAAGTGAATTGACAGATAACTAGCTCTATCCATTGTAAACTTGTAAGTCCAGGGGGATATATCTTATCTGATCTGCCTTTCATTATCTAAAAAAAGGCAAAGCATCTGAAAATCTCTCCTAAAATTAAGTTTATGAGTTCCCCAATCTGTAATTTGACAACATATCTGGACTTACCGCTGTCGCTGCTGTCAGATAAATAAAAGATCAATATAATAGTTGTTGACTACATTTCTGCCACACAAAAAAAAGCTTACATCCAGCCAGTAGAAGCACTACCTGAGGAAATAGTTTCTATAATATTTTCCTTAAATTACCTGCACCCGGATTCCAGCTTTTGCTATCGCTTAAACTTCATCGTCAAAAAATGCTAAATTAATTTTGTAAATCTCTAACTTTTTTCGCGACACTGCTATAAAAAAGCATCTCTGAAAATTTCCAAAAGTTCTCCATTTTTGGTTATGTTTTTTTTTTATCAGATTTTAGCGATGAACAAAATAAAGCGGATACAGAGTGACTTGTTTTTGAAAGATTTTACAGTTGGAATGCTGATTTCAGCGTTTTTACCATCATCCGTTAAAATCAAGTCTGCATATTTCTTTCGCAACTCGATTTCAGTAAATCAACAATTTTATATTCCTTCCTTAAAGCTCGCTGACGATTTTTTAAGACACTGTGCAAATATCTTCACAACGCACTCGTCTTGATAATATCTAGTTTCATAATATTCTTTCAAAATATTTTTTTGCAAAATACGCCGAGATTGTGGCAATTTTTTCAGCAAAATACTCGTATGCCATAAATACAAACAAAATCTGAAATTTCTCTTCAACTGCCGCAGCGACTGCTGCGTTGGATAAAAGTATTAGAATATTCCTCGGACATTTTTGGCTATGAAAAAACCGAAATCGCATTTATGAAAAATTGCTAAAAGTTCGTATAATATTTGGCATTTGCAATTTTAGAGATTTTTTGAGTTTTTGCGATAGCGAAAGCTGGAATCCGGCGGCTGTATGCACGTAAATAGGTATAATTATACATACTCGTATATATTTAGAATATACTATACAATATTTGCTCTTATTTGCCCAACTAAGATTAACAACAATAACCACAGTTATGGCATACTAACAACAACGATGGCAATAATTGAATCCGTACTCTTCCGCTTGACCTGAAACAATACACCGAAATTGGAGCTCAATCGTTGCTGTAACGACATGGCAAATAAACTGAAATAAAAGAAAAAACAAGAGAGAAGAAACAGCAAACGGAAATACGAGTATGTATGTACGTGTGTGTTGCTGAATGGTGATGGGCAATAAAAGACGCAGCAACAACATTGGCAAGTCACTGCGGCCGTGTGAGCCGTTCGAAAAAGTGTAGTGAAACAATTGGTGGCGGCATTTTTTTTGGCATAACTGACACGCAGCGACGATGGCAATAACAAAAATCAAAACAACACAGCTTGCTGCAAACAACTATGCCACATATTGTGTGAGTGGCAATAAAAACAGCTATCGAGGCAACCGCAACAGCTCAAGTGTTGCCAGCTTCTGCGGTAGCTGACTTCACCGCCAGGCAAGCACAGTAGCCCAATCGAACGGCCGACTGGCTGGCTGGCTGGCTAACTGGCTGGCTGAATGGCTGGCGGACTGACTGACTAACCGTTAACAGTTAACTGCTGGCTGAGGTGGCGTCTGCTGCACTCCTGCTGCTGTTGCCACAGCTTACTCCTTTTCATGTCAGTTTACGATCAGCGGCCAGCAGCTGGTATTCGCTTTTATTGCTCGTGAATGTGGTGCCATGACCGTTGCTGCCGTTTTTGTAGGCGCTATTAATGTTTGGAATGTTTTTGGTGGCGCAAAATCTGCATTGGCATCGGCATCCGCATCAACATCGACAAGAACAATAACAACAACAGCAGCAGCAACAGCAGTAACATCAACATGGATATCAACACCGGCACAATTGAATAGCAGTAGCCAACGACAGCAACAACAACTATGCAAAATAACTTCGATTGCAGCAACTTAAATAAGAGCATGCAACACTCAAACACACACACATTTATACAGATGCCTACTGTTGCGAATTTCATTCGGTAATCATGGCCTAACACGAAAATGCATTAACCAAAAATTGGGCTCATAAATTTGAAATCAACAACACGACTGCAACGACGCATTGCCGCCAATGTATGGATGAATGAGGACGACGACGATTGAAGGCGTTGCGTTGACGAGCGCAACTGTTGAAACTGTTGCCAGTAGTACCGTATTGACTCTTTTTTTTTTTTTTTTGCTCAAATGCTTCCACTACTGTTACTTTGTGTGCATTTGTGAGTGTGTGTTTGTGTTCGTGTTGCAACACTTTGTGGCATTTTTAGAAAATTGGGTTACGCATCGGTATGCCAATCAAGTGGTGATGGTGGGGAACGTGGGTACAGGTGGACTTGTAATGCAAAATATTTTCTATACTTGATATTCTTTCTAAGAAGATGACAAGCGTCAAGTAAGAATTTGAGAAATAATTCCATCACCCTAGAAAGAACTCTTATTTTTCTTATTACGGCGTTTTATTTCATTATTTTGACAGTTTGCCCGAAAACTGTCTGTGCCACCCAGCATAGATTTGTCGTAGATAAGAAACTAACAGAAATTACAATAGTAGAGAGCAAAGGTCATCGCGACTTTAAGATCTTAATTTTTTAATAACCCTGCCGGACCAAGAAATTCTACTCACCTCTCTGGTAAAAGCTAAAAATGCTTTGGTACACGAATATCTTGAAGGGATTAACTACGGTTGATGAAAAATCGTTTAATCATAGTTTGTACAACGCGGGACAATGACGATATTTCACCACGGTGGATAAACTAATTCAACGCATTTGAAAGCACGAACTATTATGGTCGATCCGTTGACCAGTGAGCAACCAAATCTTCAATCTATTCAAATAGTTTGGTTTGTTAAAGGCTCTCCATCGCTTATCAGTGTTAACTCTGTCCAAAATATATCCATTCAGTGAATAACTGTAAAATCTTCAATAGAACCAATTAAGTCAGCAAAGGAGTACCGGTCTTATAAGAGCGATCTTGTTTCCTGTAATCCCGATGTGTCCTGTTACCTTCTTTTTCACTGCAAAGGGTTCAAGGTTCTCATAGTACTCTTTCTCACTCTATTGGATAGTGCCCTTATAGCTGCCAAACTGTCTGAAAATGTAACTAAAAAAGATAAAAAATAAGTGACAGACAACGACGAAAATAAAACCAGATTTTTTATGCTACGTACGGGCACTTTTTCGCTATTTAATCCAACGCTAAAGAATAGCGACTCAAGGGAAATCCTCTGTGAAGAGAATACATCGCTTGCGAACCACTGCCAGGACGACTAATTGAGGGTATTATGTTCGAAAATAATGAAACATATGAAGAGGCAGTACTGAAAACTAAAAAAGTTGGAGTTAAGTCTAGAAACAAAACAGACTGAGCTTATAAAGAGTTATGAATAAGGTCAGAGAAAGGTAGGTCCAAAAAATGCTTGCCGCATGAGAATAAGCGAGATTATGTACACAATTCGTTCTGAACGAAAATTGACACTGAAGATGACACAACGCCAACAACCAAACTTGACAAGGGATGACGGAAAATCGTTCCAACAAATATCAACAATTCACTCTGTCGAACAAGAAAAAGAAGAAAACAATACACAATTTTCATCTCATTGTAAATTTTATTTAGGCTCTTACTCATTAGACTTAATAAAAACTTTTATAATGAAACCGATACTGCTATAGTTCACCAAAATCATAACACCGCCGAGTTGTCAGCTCCCCTAAGGTGGTTTAAGTTGAACTCACTGACATCAGATTGAAGTTGCTTGTTTTCTTGCAGAGAAGAATGTGGAAAATAAAAGTGAAAGGTGTAGAAACGTCAAAATATGCCCCTATTTATCACCACTCCTGGTATTCCTACATCTAAACTCACCAGACTTAAGCTTCGCATGCCTAAACCCACCATGCCTTAACCGACCATGCTACACCTTATTCCACTTCACCACAACTCACCGTATTTTTCCTTACCACACTCAAACTCTCTACACCTAAGCTAAACATATCTATACCCATCGCACATGACCTCACCGCTTCTGAACTAACCTCAACTAAACCCACAATGCCTAAAGTCGTAAAACCTAAACTCACCACGGTCAACTTCCTTTACCTTATCGCAGATTATTGTCTCACCTTAACTCATTTAAACTCACTTCTTCTCTCTCGTATTCTCTTTGCTCCTTTTTACTGTTGATAACAAGTTACTAGTAATGTTTAGTCAGAAACTCTGACCAGCCTTTACCCCTTTGTATATTTTTGCACCCTTTTTCTAAAATAAAAAATAAAGATCTTTCCAAACAATATGCAGTTCAGTAGCACATTCCTCCACTGCAACAACTATCCAAAAAAAGCAGAAGAGATTAAAACAAAAGCACCAAAAAGGCACAAAGTACACAAGCAAGTTGGATAAACAATGTGACCTTCAGTCTAAAACTCAGGTAAATAATCTCGCAATAATGACGGGACGATGCGCGAGCGCATCGCTGTTGCCCCAGTTGTTGCCACAGCTTTTGGCCACATGTTATTGACCGAATGTTTGCATGTTTACAACAATGCTTAATGCATAACCGCTCGTATGTAGATGCGACTAACACACATTTGCTAACATAAATAACGAAAACAGAGAGTAAAATAAAAATAAAAGGAGTCAAGCGTTCGCGCGCACATCATTCGGAAGCGACCCACTTATGAGTGGCAACATGTTTTCGTACATTCTCCGAAAAAGGGAGAAACAAAATGTATATGCACGTGTATGTGCGTATGTACGCTCAAACAAAACCGTCGTAGTAGTAGAAACAATTCAAGTTCACTCGACAGTCCAAGAAGGAATTCCAGATAATAAATTTGCAGAAACAAACACAGCTGGGAGGTAGCGCCAAAAACGAAACCAGTCAAAAATAACTAAAAGGCGGATGCTTTAACCGAAAATATGTGTAGACTATTTGAAAATATTGGAGTATGTACATACGAGTACATATGTTTGGTTGTGGCATGCGCGCAGTCAGCAATAAAATTGGCCACATTGCTTTTGGTTATTGTTGCAATTTTATTTTCTTGCCACCGTTGATGACCGCATTGCGCCGCCACGACGCCACACAGCAAGTGCAAAGTTAGGCCAAAGGGATCCACCACGTTGAGAAGAGCAGCTGTTTCAATTTTTTTGGCGCTTATGTTGTACAATCGCCGCGTTTGTTTTGGTTTTTTGTGTGATCGCTTTGGTAATCCTGTTTGGCGACTGTTGCATCTTGTTACCGCTGAGACTTCAATCGTCAACACGAAAGCAACTGTAGGCGCAAACAAAAATACAAAATTAATGAAAGTGTGTGCGCGCCCAGAGTCAATGGGATTGTTAAGTCGCATGGACGATGCCATTCATATGTGGCATACGGTGGCAGTCGTGGCATGCGTCAGTTAACTGTTACTCGCGCCAGAGCAGATGCTATGGTGAGGGCTTTGTATGATTGTATGTTTATTTGATTTTGTTGTTGTTTGGTTGCAGCTGTGTGTTAACGATTTCAACAGCTTCCTTCACTTGTTTCAATATTTCCGTTTTTGTCTTCTTGTTTTGGTCTTTCACTTGCACTTTCATGTGCCGCAGATTTGGTTATTGATTGCTGGTGCCAAATCTTTTTGTCACAGTTTTGACTAAATGAGTGTAACTGAACAAAAAAAACTCTTGACTACGGTTCGTTTATTTTTTATTTGCATTTTCTTTCTATATATTTCATTCGCTTACCTCTTTTGTTGCGTTATCCTTGCCTAAGTGTTTTGTAATACTTTCAGGAATACTAGCAAATGTTGCAAGTCTGTCCATTCTTCGAACTCTGATGCTATTTGTGTTGCTTTTACCAATTGTTTCTGACTGATATTTTTACTAAATGGTCTTAATTACACTTAACATGACCAATGATCATAGTAAGTTAATTGAAATTAAAATTGATTTTTGGGAGTCATTCAAATTGTACTAGTGAAAAATTTGCCACCTTTTATTAGTAAATATAATTTGTATTGCCAGAAATGTACGAGGGATCTTTTGTACATTGAAAACTGATACCGCTTTTGAAAGCAGAGAAATGGTGGCAGTATGCCTTATAAAACCGCCAAAAGTCCAAGAGTTTAAGCGGCCTTCTTCTATGACTAACGAATGAGGTCTAGACTTACATAAGCCACCACTTGTTCCCACGACGTACGCACGATGTGAGAACGGCACTCATAGGGAGACGGTTGTTAGCTTTGCGGTGTCTCGTTATGTGGGTGATATTTACTTTTGACATAAAGGCGCTATTTGGCAACTTATTCCATACAAATATAAGTATAACAAATGCCTCGCTAAAAAAAGAAAATATTTATAAAATATCAATGGTCCCCTTAAGCCTTTTTCAACTCACAATTTTTATACCCGAGCGTACTTGTACTCAAGGGCATTATAACTTTGTTCGCATAACAGTTGTTTGTAACAGCAAAAAATAATCGAGATAGATATAGACATATATAAACTAAAATGATCAGAATGAAAAGAGGAATCGATTTAGTCCTGACTATCTGTCCGTCCGTCCGTCTGTACGTGATTACAACAACAAAATTGAGATATCTCAATGAAATTTTGTACATAGATTGCCCTTTGGACAGGGTGTGTTGGTATTGAAAATGGTAAAGATCGGTCAATAACCACGCCCACCTACCATATTATAGTTTTGAAAAATTCGGTATTTGAAGTGATTATAAACTAAGAAATTAGGTATTTCTGAAATTTTAAAAAATGGAACGCCCCCTTATAAAAAAATTATAATTTTGAAAAATTCGGTATTTGAAGTGATTATGAACTAAGAAATTAAGTATATCTGAAATTTTAAAAAATGGAACGCCCACTTATAAAAAAATTATAATTTTGAAAAATTCGGTATTTGAAGTGATTATGAACTAAGAAATTAAGTATTTCTGAAATTTAAAAAAATGGAACGCCCACTTATAAAAAAATGACTGTAGGTATCTCAATAACAATGTAAGGTATCGTCACAAAGTTTGGTGAACATATCTATTGTCCTTGACATGACTAACATCACTGTCAAACATTTTTTTAATCGGACCATTACCACGCCCAAAAAAAAAACGGGGTTTTTATGAAATTATGGGCACCGCCCATGCAAAAATACATCGCGAGGGTATATAAAAATCGGTTTTGCCCGAATTTAACTTTTCTAACTTGTTAATACTAAATTTTAATGGGTAACCAAATAAAATTCTTAAAAGATTACTGGCCGAAAACTAAGCGACACAAAAAAATCTTAGGAATATAAAAAAGTTTAACCTAAGTAGAGCATTCTGCCACCTCCACAGCAATCGCTTCACTAGCTACTGGACCGAGGCCTTACTAAACTTACTGCAATTTAACATATTGCTTGCTAAAATTCCTAAGGTAAATTTGTAGCAGTCGCGTCATGCTAAGCGTTTTTTTTTATTTTTGTCAAGCTTATTTTGCATGCGAGTGGCAGTTTCGTTTAAAACAAGCAAATGAGTCTATTCGCCAACAACAATGCGTATGCACATGCATACATAGCATAGACTTAAAGGGATGTCACAGCCGCACTTCTTCTCATTTACTTTACTTACGTTGTAATTGTTGCAGGCATCCATTAGTCGGGGTGCATGCAAGAGACACGCGCATGCGTGAAATGTCACTTCTCATTAAAGTTTGCATTGGCATAACATACGCTTGGACAGCATTAACAACAAAAAAAAAAAAAAAATAGTTGTGTCAGTGCAGAGCCGGTAGTCGGGCAGGCACCACAGGCCACCGTTTGGGGCACCTGCTTGCCTACAAAGCAAGTAATATGTACCAGTTTGTTGCATTTGCTTTTGTTGCAGTCGACGACTGGCGTCTTCTGTGTAAATCATTCTGTTGCTGCTGCTGCTGTTGCCGCTTATGCTGCCTTTAAGAAATTAGATTAGTCGCTGTAATTAGTTAATAACATGGCAGCATGTCTAAACGGCCGCGGCTCATCAACTTGCAAGAGGACATGTGTGTGCACGCATATGCGCTCTAAGCTTACTTGATATTTGTCTGTATGTACATATGTATGTATGTACATGTTTCCATTTGTAGATAGGCATACTCGTATGTAAATTTAGCTGCCAGATCTTTGCAGTGACATCGCCACACGTCTATTAAATGTTGTTGTACATTTTGATGGATGGTTTTTTGATGGTTGCCTTGTGATCGCCTGCAGCAACTATCTATCAGTATAACATCGGCAAAATGCGCTTGCAATGCTAATGGATATACTAATTTGCATAGGTGCGTATGTATGTATGTTTGTATTCGGCGTTGAGTGGCCATTGCTTATGCAGCATTTTAATTGATAAAATTTTAACACGTGATAAGTTTTGACATTTTATTGATGGAAATGCTGCGTTTATTTAATTTATTTTAAAAAAATTTTTTTTTGTTGTTACCGCTGACAGCAATGCTGCTAAGTGTGCGAAAAGTGAGTGCCAATGAGGCAGTCGGTTGCGGCAAGAAATGTTAAATATCATCGCAAGAAAATAATACACATTTATTGGCATGATTTGACTGTTTCATTTTCGAATATTTTCCAATTAATATACTGTTGATTCCCTAGCAAAAACCAAATAAAATTAGATATAGTACTTTATCCAAAATTAATAATAATTCAAAAAGGATTATCATAAACGAAATTAAAAGAATGGTTTTAAATTTTTTTTTAATTATGCAGCACAATGCTATATTTTTATTTTAAAGTAATTTTTTATGTTACTTAAAATAACCTTTGGTATTTGGCAATTCTTTGGCTGGCGCTCTTCCAAAATGTCTTCCATATACAAATTTCTGAGAACACGTTATACCGACAAAGAGTGTCAATAAAGAATTATTAAAATAAAGCGATATTATTTAACGACAGGCAAAAAATTCCATTGGGTTTCTCAAAGCTTTTGGGTCTGCTGTATTCCGAATTTGGAGTCAAAATTGCAGTTCGTCGTTTGTCCCGAAATCGGCATTTGTAAAAAAAAATTCTAAAATTTCTTTTAATCGTTAAACAAGCGTAACCAAAAGTTTTTGGGGTCAAAAAATAATAATATATTTACTTTTAGATTTGACCGCATAGAAATGCCGCTGTAGTGCATTTTTCACTCATTTCATTTTTGAGAGCAAATTTGGTTCAATATAAATTTATTGAAATGCAAAAAAAAAAAAAACAAAACTTATAGACATAAATTAATCTATTAATAAACCACGAAACCATTGATTTCCCTGAATTATTTTTTCCTCAAATCGGTGTGTATCGAGGAATTACTACGTTTCGATGGAAACATTAGATATTGCAACATAACAGAAATATCTTCAAAATACTCCTTTCCAATTAGAGTTAAGTTTACCATAAATCCACCCTTATTTTCCATTTACTCGTTTTCACGAATAAAAGCGCTTCTACTCGATGACACTCTCTCTCAATAAATGTAAACTTTGGCAGTTTGGGGTTTAAACTTGTGCACGAAGCGGCTCTCATTATTCCTCTCTCATTATTTATAGCGAATTTTAAAAACTGGTCTTAAATGCATGCAGATGTCTGCCGAAAAGTGTTGACCCCTGATAATATCGGGATCTTGGAGAGTTCCTTAAATATTTGAATTTTTTGAGTGAAGTATCATTGCGTGGAACTGGCGCCTTTTATTAACTTTATTTCACTTATATATTTATAGTATCTTCTATAAAATATAATAAATTTGATGAACATAAAAAATATCGTCAGTCAATGAATCTCTTTGGTGTTAATTAACTCTGTCTGCAGTGGCAAAGTTCTTCCCATTTTGGTCTTTTCTGCTGGTGCTCCCATCGGACTACGCCAGAGCTTTAGTATTCGTATTCTTTTTACGAGATGGTATGCCCAGCGGAGTGATTTATATCTCAACTAGTACTAAATAGAAGCTTAAAAAGTGATGCGGTTTGGAATCTAGATCACCCAACTGCCAAAATATACTGTCATGAGATCTTGCGAATTTCAGAAATAAGTCCATAGATCTTCCACAATATCTGTTTGCTCGTACACACCACTAACAGCCATTTTCTTCGTTCATATGATAGCGCGCGATGAAGGTTTTAAGGCGTCTTCTTCTCAATTACCTGCTAAAGTTGCACAACTCACTCCGGTTATGATGATCGACTCTCCATTTAATATCGAGGCTGGCATTGTTATTAGTTGGCGCACATATTCCCTATCGAAAGTAAAGAGTGTAGTTGGTGCCGAGATGTGAGTGTGCCTTTTATAAAAATAGTATATTAACTTTGGTCCGATGTTTGTAAGTACCAGAACGAGAAGAGTTAGACCCATCAACAAGTATACCGATATGATCAGAGTGATGGGATAAATCGAGTTAGCCATGTCCGTCTGTCTGTGTGTCTGTCCGTCTGTCTGTCTGTTTGAACTAGTCCCTCAGTTTTTGAGCTATTGAAACTTGGCAGTACCATGTATTTTTACATTTGATTAGACATTTGTCAGAACCGGCCAGATCGGACGACTATAACGTATATAGGAGCCGATTGTTCAGATATCATATTTTGCTTCATAACTTCTTCATTTAAAAGCTAGAAGTCTGAAATTTTCCAAGAAGGTTTGCTATACTAAGATCTATAAGACCATTGAAAATCTTATAGATCAAAGACACATAACATATAACTCCCAAATAACTAATTGTTCAGATATTTCATTTAGCACGAAAACTTCCCCATTTAAGCAGCTAAAGTCTTGAAATTTTGCACAAAGAATAGGTATAGTGAGAACTATTTTAGCAGTGAAAATAATTAAAATCGGATAAATAGAATATATAGCTGTCATACAACCGATTGTTCAGATATTGCATTTTTGGCCAAAACTTTGTCATTTAATCAGCTGTAGACTTGAAATTTCGCAAAAATATAAGTCCGATAAGTAAGATAATAACCGATTTTAATAAAATAACAGGGTTTTCAAAATTTTTTCCATTCATGAAAGCTATGAAGCCTTCGGCATAGCCGAAGACAGCTTTCTCACTTGTTTTATTTCACTTTGAACTCATAATCGTTCGAAACTTGTTGAGCCTTTTAACTTTTGATTATCTTGATGGGTTTAAAGTCCAGCGGCCACATTTATAAAGCGAGATGGGTCGAAGTGGTCCCACTATTTTCATCGTTTCACTTTAGCTCATGCCCGTACTGATTTCGCAAGGAAGCTGCACAGATAAAACTTGCGTAAAATCAGCTAAAAGTCGTGAGCATTTGAACTTGCTTTCATTAGCTATGATTCGAGCTGTTGATAGTAGGACTTTCATAAGATGCAGAATAATACTAAGAACAATATAAAATTATGTGATATAGAATAGAAGTAATACTTGAAACTGATTTAAAAAGTGGAAATTCAAAATTTTTTTCAGCCCAAAAAAAAATAAATAAATATCTGACAGCATAAAACTGTAAGGGCGTAATGCTACATGCCGTCTTTGATTTAAATTATTCGTGCCCCAAAGAGCAAATATGTAGTATATCAGCTGCGCACTGACTGCCGGTTGTTGTTGATTCGCATTGTAGATTTCCTTTATTTAAATTTTCATACTTAAGTAGCAGCAATCAGAATGCACTTGTTGCTCGCATAAAACCGTAGCCACCACCTACTCCTAGCAAGAAAACACTGCAGCCAATACAGCAAACCCACAAAAACAACCAAAACACATTTGTTGCTGCTGTCACTGGTGAGGCTGTTGCATGGTGCCACAAACGCCATCAGACAACACCTCATATGGTCATGTAATATTTTATCTTTCACCTAACCTCATCAGAAGCGACAGTGCGGCAAAAGAACCGCGCATACATGTGCACATGCAAGTACTCGGTATGTAGATATGCAAAGACAAGTTTATTGTACGCCGCGGCGTTTCGAATACAAGTATGTTGCATGCAACGCATTTTAGCATTTCGTTAGGAGGCGGCAAGCACGAGATGTAAGACAAGTCGCAAACGTCAAGCTGTGTGGTTGTGTTTACTTTGCTCTCTTACAAATATTGTTATAAAACAATTTAAATATCAAATTAATCAAAAGAAATTTCATTAAATTGTGATTAAATCAATTTTGTGCACTTCAAGCTAAGTATAAAGTGATTTGGTGCAATATTCATTTAATAATCTTTAACTTATTAAAAATCTCATTTAAATCTTTGTTGTGTTGTGTGCCGAGTCATAATTTTTCTTGTAGTACAGTTGTTGTTGCCAATTGTTTTGTTTTTGCATTTACGGCTGTTGCTGTTTGTGCGCGCACTCTTTGTTACTCCTTTTAGCTTTCACAGCTGTTTGCGTGATTTGTTAAGTGTCAATAAAACTGTGTATCCCAAACTGTTCTAACTGCCTTACCGACTTCTATACTGCTTTTTTTGCTAAACTGCTTTTTTTGCTAAACTGCTGACCACTGTTAGATCCTTTCTTCTGCTAGTCCTATAAATTGTAATTTTAATTCTAATTAATTTTCTCCTAAATAATAATACCATGTCTTGTAATTATCCTAACTGCCAAGTTAAGAGTGGGTCTGAACGCTTTGTGTCTTGCTGGCTTTGCGATGGGCTTGCCCACATGAAGTGTGCTGGATTGACAGGTAGAGTGTTAGATTTGATTGATGATGGTAAGGGTGTCCGCTGGTCTTGTCTGAAATGTAGGTCAACTGAAGTTGATCTTTTTAAATTTTTTAGGCAGTGTAGGAACGGTTTCTCTGAGATTGGTAAGGAGCTAAATGTTCTTACCGAAAAATTCAAACACTACGAAAACGTATTTAATTCTTTTAAATGCTTAGAGAATACGAGTATTCCTAATAGCCGTAATAGTAAACGGAAACGTATTGAGAGTCCGTCTGACGAAGCTGAGCCAAATCCTATTCCGACGACAATTATTTCTTCTCCCTCAGGGGAGTTGATTAGTTTCTCCTCACCTTGTCCTCAGGCTGTTGAACCTTCAACATCAAAAGCTGCTGCACAGAGATCAGTTCAAAAGGAAAGCAGCGAAAGCAAAAATTCTGCTGGGGTTTCTGTGGCGCCTGCTAGGGGGCTGGTTGTGGTTCCTCAGAGAAAATCTATTTTTATATCAAGATTTTCCAGTGATACCACAGTTGAGGATATCAAGTTTCACATTTCATCTAAGGTTAAGACTGATGACATAACTATCAGGAAATTTAACTTTAATTACAAGAGAAACATTTCTTCATTTAAAATCGATGTAACTTCCGAAAACTTTAATATACTTTTAAATAGCTCCTTTTGGCCGACTGGGGCTTTTGTTCGCGAATTCGAGTTTAAACCCAACATAAATAATAAAAACTTAGCAAAAATCTCTAATCCTAATCCGGAGTCAAAAAACTGATAAAAACTAAACTTGATATATATTACCAAAATGTTAGAGGCTTGAATACAAAACTAACTGACTTGCTTTTGAAGAGTTATCACTGTAATTTTAACATTATAGCTTTCACTGAAACTTGGCTTAAACCTCACGTTTTTGATTCGGAGATTCTTTGCAGTGAATATCATATTTACAGAAATGATCGAGAGTGCAGGATCGGTGGAGGTGTTCTTTTTGCTGTCCATTCTTCATTACCATCTGAAGTGGTTAACGTCCCTATCATTGAGTCTACTGAATTTAAGTGCATACGAGTGCAATTAAGCAAGTCTTATATTTATTTAGCCCTCTGCTATATACCTCCTCAGTCTGACTTGTCGGTATATAGTGATCATATTTCTTTACTTGGGATTGTGGACTCAATGCTTAGGCCTCCCGACTCATTGATTGTGTTGGGTGATTTTAATCTCCCAAACATTTCTTGGAATATGATTGATGGTCATATCGTACCTTCCATTAACAACGCCTTTCTGGAGGGGATGACTGAACTTTGTCTGAACCAGGTTAATACCCTACAAAACAAGTTGGGGAGGGTCTTGGATTTGGTTTTTGTTGACAACATGTACAGGGCCTCCTTAAATCGATGTGATCCATTGGTTTTGCCTGAGGATGTATATCATCCTGCAATTGAATTGTCATACGAGATCATAGACGGAGAGCGGGTTTCTGGATCGAAAGCTTTTAATTCTAATGACAGCTTCGATTTTAGAAAAGCTAATTTTAAAAAATTAAACTGTGACTTATCTAAAATAACTTGGCCTTACTACAATGGCGATATTGAGCGTAATGTTTTGGACTTCAAAAATACTTTATACAACTTATTTCTTAAACATGTACCTAAAGGTTCTTGTATTCGTGATGAATCAGCCCCTTTATGGTTCACTAAAGACTTGAGAACTTTAAAAAATAAAAAATCGCGTTCTTTTAAATTGTATAAAAGTACTGGTCGTCATGTGGATTATCTTAATTATTCAGTCTTGCGACATAAATATCTAGAATTAAATAAAAACTGTTATGAAAAATACTTGAATAAAATGAAAATGAACATTATCCACGACCCGAAAGCTTTCTATGGTTTCGTTAATTCTAAGCGCAGAGTAAATGCATTCCCTTCCGCAATGAAATATCAAAGTACTGTGTCATGTGATAACGAGATTATTGCCAATCTATTTGCCCAGTTCTTTAAATCTAACTACACCACACAATTTAAATATAACTGTATTTCCTATCCATACAAGCTGAGCCCCAATAACTCTATTAATATTCCAGTCATATCATCAGATGATGTTTTTCATTATTTAATATCTTTAAAAGAATCATTCAAGTACGGCCCTGATATGATCCCGACATGTTTCCTAAAAAAATGTGCAAAGCACCTGTACCTGCCATTATCGAACTTGTTTAATTTGTCCCTCCAGCAAGGAGTTTTTCCGTCAATATGGAAACAGTCTTACATAATCCCCCTTCATAAATCTGGAAGCAGGTCTTCTATTGAAAACTATCGTGGTATAGCTAAACTCTCTTCTATCCCGAAGTTGTTTGAAGCTATTGTTACCAATCAAATGACTTATCCGATTTCCTCAATAATAGCAAATTGCCAACATGGCTTCTGTAAGGGCAAATCGACCATTACAAATTTACTTGAATTTACCACCCATGTTTCAAATGGGTTTAGGGAATGCATTGACACTGATGTTATATATACCGATTTTAGTAAAGCATTTGACAAAGTATGTCACTCTTTACTCATCCGTAAACTAGATCTGCTTGGTTTTCAACCTGGTATCCTCTGTTGGATGTCTTCTTATCTCTCCGGTAGGACGCAAAAGGTAGTTTTTAAAAATTTTCATTCTGGGATCATCGATGTTTCCTCGGGAGTTCCTCAGGGCAGCCACCTCGGACCGATTCTGTTCCTGCTATTCATAAACGACATTTCTACAGTAGGAAAGTATTCTAAAATATTGATGTACGCGGATGATGTTAAACTTTTTAAGACTTATGCCTCGGCTGAAGAAAGATCCTTGCTACAGCAAGATTTGGACAGCATAGTCAATTGGTGCAGCATTAATTATATGCCGCTTAACCTTAACAAATGTAAATTCATGTGCTTTTCTCGACGAACCATTCAGCCGGCCTCCTACAAAATAAATAACTACGTCCTAGAACATGTAAACAGTTTTGTTGACCTGGGTGTTGGTATGGATTGTAAACTCAATTTTAATTTTCATATTAGTTCCACAGTGAATAAAGCAAGGGGTGTACTGGCTTTTGTAAAGCGTTGGTCAAAGGAATTCCGCGACCCGTATATAACTAAAACACTTTTTACTTCATTAGTAAGACCAATACTGGAGTATGGTTCCATAGTTTGGAATCCTCGTTATCAGGTCCACTCAGACCAACTAGAGTCAATACAAAAACAATTCTTACTTTTTGCTTTGAGAAATTTTCGATGGGATTCGCCATACAATCTTCCCCCTTACACTAGTCGTTTAAAACTTATTAATCTTCCTACTCTTTCGAGTCGCAGAGAAATGTTAGGTATAATATTTCTGGTAAAATTAGTCAATGGATGGATCTCAAGTCCATTTCTTCTAGAGCAAATTAATTTTAATGTACCCTCCCGTGCAACGAGAAACTTTAAACCACTTTTCTTGAAACTATGCAGAACTAACTTTGAGTTGAATGAACCGTTTCGGGGTTTATGCCAAGACTTTAACAATCATTCCAGCACCTTTGATGTATCGGACTCACTTTTTATAATTAAAAGAACTATTCTATCCTCTCTTAATAACAGCTAACGATCCAATTTTCTTACTTTGCATTTCTCTAACTTTGTATTCGGCTGATGAATTCTTATTCTGTAGCTGAGCAGCTTGGGATCTCGACGCTTAACAAACTTTCTTCTGTCACGACTCGGCACCTAAGATTTGTATATTTAAAAAACATCCGTACGTTATGCGGATTGAGCCCCTCGTGCCGGTTGGACGGGAAAGTGGGTTTCCGTTGGGTTATAATAATAATAATAATAAAAGCCAACTATGTAAGGATGTTGCAGTCGTTGTGCGTCGCTGTCACCAACTTCAAGCAAATCTATTTAATATTTCTCTTTGGCATACACACATGAAATAGAGGAGGTGCAGTGAATGCACATTGTGAATGTTGAATATGTAGCGTGTTGCAACCATGAGCGGCGGCATGTATGTGGCATACACATAAGATGGCAGCAGCGACAACTACGCCAGAAGTCGAGCAAAAGTAAACAAATGAGCCGGAAGCAGTTGTAGCACAAACATATGTATAACATTGCAACGTGCCGCAGAACATGCCACAGACAGACAGACAGACAGACACATGCCACTAGAAACGCATACGCAAACGCATTGTGCCACGGTCATGGCATCAACTGACATGTGCAGCTGTATCTGGCGAGTGCATCAGGTTGTTGCATCTCTAAATGTTTTCTGTGATAATTATAATGAAATGTTGCTGAAATGCTACCGGAGTTGTTGCTCTTGCATATGTACGAGTATGTCGAGTATGTAAGTACTTGCAATCAGGTCGTCTTGCATGTGTTATTTATTGTTGCGGCATGCGAATGGACAATGCGTTTATGTGGCATTAGAGTAGCATTTTGCGACACACAGCAAATGTGGCGTGATTGTAGCAATGGTGGTGGCGGTGGTGGTGAGCGGCTAAAGCGTGTTATGGCACCCGCCATTGGCGATTAGCGCGCAGAAATTGGCGCCCGACAACAATCGACCACTACCTAGCCATCAGTTGGTAGGGTCGGTGACGGTGACGGTTGGCTCGTAGCATGCTCGAATAAACAACACGTCGCGCAATAGCTTCCGCCTCAACATTGGCATAGCAAAGTGCCACTTGCCACAAGATCACAAAAAAAACACAACACAACTGTTGTGGGACTTCAGTTGGCCGATGACTGATCAGCAGATGATTTGAATTGATTTGCCGGCAACAACATATCCAAGTTGCATGCCACACCAGCGTTAGGCAAGCGCACAACCATTACACCACTGCCACCACACTTGCACACATACTTAGATAGCTGCCGCTGAACATTGAGCGTAACGAATGCGCATAACCGTCGCGTCGCCGCCGATTTGCTTGTCGGCTCCAGGTTAGATTTTGCAAATTAGATATACGAATCAAAGCAAATGAACGAGTGAACGCATTGCCCCAAGAGTGTTGGACAACATAAACACACTGCCACAGTATGCAGCAGCAGCAGCAGCAGCAGCAGCAGCAGTTGCCATGATGCGATCGCAATGGTGCAGCTTGCCGACAATGGCTCAGGTGCTTTGTGATATGCAAAAAAAAAACAAAAAAACGGAAAAATTGAAAATCCCCAACAGCTATAAAAATACACGAAATAGTTTGTAAGTTGTAAAGTTTTGCATAAATTGTAAAAAATAATAATAATCGCGATCGTCATAATGTTCTAGATCTAATCATAATCGTCATTATTGTTACATGTGACGTGCCTACTGATTGTATTAACAAAATTGCTGATAAAAATGCGTAGCTAAAAAAGATGAAAGCTAGCGCGCCCGTGCTTAAAGCTAAATGGCTAAGATATGCGTAAACGTATTTGCATTTCGTGCTCAATTTCATTACATACATACACATTGTTCCAAAGTACTCGATGAATGCTAAGGTAGGATATTAGAAAGGTTCTTCTGGAAAGCGTTGGAATTATGTTGTTGAGAAATGGACCACGATTCTTTTGCCATAATTTTTTTTGTAATTAATTAAGTTCATTTCATTCAAATGAAAGGAATGCGGTGCAAAATTTCAATCGCTGTTGGGCCGTTCAGTAGCCAAGCAGCCGCTATTTTGTAAATATTTGCACTGGAAATGTGTAATTATCGAGCACTCAAGATTTAAGCAATTTCATCTCTTCAATGTGGATAGTTTGTATGTTAGATTGAACTTTAGAACTTTGCCTTAAGACACCGTTCAGCTTCATTCATGCGAAATAGTGAGTATTGCAACTGATTTATTAGAGACAATAGTATGACTTTATACTACACTGAGCTTTGAGCTGGTAACTTATTTTGAAACACTGATAGATATCTGCGCTTTCTCTGAAATCGTTAGATTTCTTATAACTCCCTGAGTAAATATTTTTGAAACAGAACGCTTGCTGTATCGTGAAACGAAGGCCAAGTAAGTCTAAACATTTCACGATTTTATTTTTTTTCGACAGGATAGGCTTTGGACATACCTTCTCTTGCCAACTCATTTGCTTCGTAGATTAATAAATTTAATTTTTTTATTGCAGAGCTAATTATTTGATTACAGATTTGCGCCATTTAGCCTTCAAGGCAACTAAGTTACAATATGGCTTTGTGTGATATTTTTTGGTGATTAAAACTTGAAAAAAACTTTGTAGCACCCTGTGAAGCTTATATTAGGCGTGTTTTAATTGACCAGCAATTTAAGCTATCAGCTTATTTTGTATGAGAGACTTAGCCAACATAATTATATTGGCTTTTGAAAAGTTATCTTGGCTTGTATATTGAACTGGAGGCATTGCCAGTTCAATGCTTTTTTCATTTACAACAGCTGGCGATAAACTCTTGTTTGACAGATGAATTGTAAACAAACCAAAAATACAAACAAATGTTTCTAAATATACGAAATGGAAACTTTAATAAAAAGAGGCGGTTTATGGATTTTCAGTTAAAATTAAAACAAAATTGAAACTTTTTGTGTTGTAGTTTCTTGGTAATGCGTTCACAACATTAAATAACGAAAAAGATGACGAAATTATGAATTTAAAAATTCAAACTTACATTTTTTTCATTTCCGATAATATGTTGAAATAAATTGAATTTAAACTGACAGTTCGTGCCAGCGTTGCCAACACAATTTATACTTGAGTGAAAATATGAATTAAGCTAAGTTTGTTTTATTTGTCAGAGAATTAGCTAATAGCTTGTGATGGTCAAATAAAACACGCCTATTATAATAAATATCTACGCTCAAAACTATGCATGATATTTTGAAATTTCAACCAAATAAGGGCTATAGTGGCACCATTTCGGAAATAGTTCACAACTAGTTTAAAACCATTTTGGGATAACTTCGTTAAAGTTTTGAAAATAATTAAGGAATAGTTCTGGTCTCTTCGGACGCTGATGAAAGCTATTTCAGAAGAAGTTGACGACTATATCAGAAACATTTCGGTATTAGTTCGGGGCATATTTTGAGGCTTATTTCGGGACTCGTACTAGTTCGAGGCTACTTCGGAAGTGTTTTTACAGCCTATTTCGGGTCTGTATCTTGGACTTTTCAGAACTAGTTTGGTATAATTCTGTTACCTATTCGGGATTATTTACGGAGTAATAAAAGTCTCTTTGAAGACCGTGTGAAAGCTTGTTCGAGACTATTTCGGAACACCGGTTCAGGACTATTTATAAAAGTCTTCAAAACCAATTCTTGGAAATTGGAAAAAAAAATATTATACAGTTGCAGAATGAAATGGATGTTGCATTGCCTACAAGGAAAAATAAACGGAGTGGCAAATTTCAAAATAAAATATCGTTAAATAAAATAGCGATTTTTTTTTTTGCTGAGTTTGTAGTCATTATTTTGTAGCTCAACTAAATCTTGAAGTTGAAATTATCGCTAAAGACGAGTCAAAAGAGAAATTAAGCCACGAAGTAGAGCCATCCTCTCACAGACCCATTTTTATCGAAACCTTGCACGCAAGAATATTCTTACATAAATCTGCACTAAATGAAGTTACTAAGAATGAACAGACTATCTTAATAGATTTTAATTTTAATTGCGATTGATTCCCGAAGGCAAACATTATTCGTTCGTACAAACACCACTACACCCTCGAGCGTCGCATCTGCATGACATGCGCGCTTAAAAACCACAGGAGGTTGTTTGGCATTAAATTTAAATGGCGTTTAGTGGCTAGAAAAGGTAATGAATTCCATTACCGCGACACACACACACATACACTCGCACACACACACACACACACACGTTCTTACTGGTACATTAACAAGCAGACAAGCACTAAACTGCCATTAAAATTAGGCAGCCCAAAGCGCTTTTTGCGAGTTTTGCGAGACATTAACGCACTTTTAAATATGCCCGCAACGAAGCTGATCAAAGCAGAGCTTAGTAAACGCCTTTGGACTATCGACGGACGCCGATAATGACATTGTTTCAGCAAGCGCAACAGCCGCCGCCGAGCAACCATTGTAACAGCAATAATTATTATTACACATACAACATAAACACAAACATATGTACGTTTGCATGTATAGCATGTACAGTTATGAAGAGTCACTCTTACACGCAGGCGCATTTGAAGCGCACATAATTGTATGTTGCAAGCTGTCTAAACTGCATAACTTGCAACATGAAACGCCATTACTTCCGCCATTAGCTGCTGGCGTGAATGAAATGGCTTACCACCGCCCCACTCCGTTCCTCTCCGCACCCTTGCAACGAGCGCTCGCGCACCCGCTCGCATTTGGTAGAATCCTTTGATTAAGTGCACATTTTTTTTTGTTATTTTTAATTTTAATTAACTGCTTTCATAACGCCAACTAATAATTTGCAAGCGTGGCAAAATGCCTGGCGAAAAGTAGTAAGTAGCGTCGCGCAGCTGAGCAGCAAATAACGCTGTGGCAAGTTGTATGTATATATGTATGCGTGTAGTGAGTTTATCCACTAAGCAGCTGCGGTTTAACTGCGTTTTTCTTGCCAACAAAATACCAACAAGCTTGGCACGAAGCGACTTTAGTTACTTGCCACTTGCTGTAGCATAGACTGCGTAGCGGCATGTGAAGTGGCAGCAAATGGCGCCGCGCTCCTCCTTCAATTGCAACAACTGCAACAACTAAAATACCAGCAACAACAGCTTTAGCTACTCAAATGCTAGTTATTAATGCAAACACTAGTCGCCTTCACCTGACCGCATCGCTCCACTGCTTGCCACATGGCTTCCAGTCGCACTCTTAGTCGCATTAGTTGCTTAGCATTAGTTATGCTTGCCACAAGTCAATGCTTTTGTTGTAGTTGCGCTTCATTTATGATTGGCAGATTTTGCAAAAATTCCCTCAACATATCTTAATTATAGTGTTTTGATGGCACCGCGTCGCTTCGCATGCCGCGCCTTTAGCTACGGTAGCTGGCAGCGTTTGTACTTGTAAAAACGAAACGAGCGCCATGGCTGGCGGACGCATTTCAATTGGTCGACCCGCAGAAGAGTGGCTGGCAAACTGGTTGAATTTTCGCTGGTTTTTAAATATTTTTTGCGTATTGGAAATTACCAGCAGCAGTCTTTATTGTTGTGAGTGTATTGAGCTAACAACACTTTTCAAATGGATTTGTCTTTTACGTAGGATAGCCAACTGGCGTCTTGCCGCCTCGCTTATGTACATCAAATTTCTGGTCGAATTCTTTTATATTACACCGCTTCTATTTGTCTGTTGTGTACGTGCGTTTCATTTAATGCGCCGCCAATGCAACTCGGCACTTCGCTCTCTTCTTCCCTTTTCGTTTTCTTTTTTTTTCGCAGTATTACTTGACCCCTAACTGAGTATGTATTTGCTTTCACTGCTCACTACCCTCGCGCTATTCTTAGTCAGCTGCCATCAGCGATCTGGTTTGGCAACATTTCGCCATCATTTCGCAATATGTCATTATACAGTTGCGGCTTACATTTGTTGCAAATCATTATAATTTATTGCTATTCATTTGTTCTGAATTATGTTGAAGCGCATTTGAACGATTTTCTCTTACTTTTGTTGTCTGATTTTTTTTTTTGCGCAGCCTGCACTTCTGCATAGTCGAAGATAACTTGAAGAATAAAATGTTATAAAATAAAGTTTGTTTGTTCCATATGCCTTCCTGCGCCATTGTGTGCCATCTCGCCATTTCTAATGCTTACCACTTTCCGCTGCTGAAATCTCTACCATTTTTCAGCCTTCATTGCTTCCGCTGCAGTTTGATTGTAATTATTGGTCTGCGCCGAACGTTTGTTCCAATTGGGGCGTTGCTACCACCTTCCTGCCAATCCACGTTGTCGTTTAGCCTCGGGCCGGTCAGCATTTCTTAAATTGTCAGAAGTGAATTTTCGCCTTGCAATAACTATCTCAAATATTTTTTTATTGCTTATATTGTTGTTGTTGTAGTTGGCTAGCTGTAGCTACTTGTGTTTAGCCTGGTGGTCGCTTGATTAGCGAAATTGCATAAATTTATGAGTCGTTTTTGATTGGGCGCACCTCATTCCAAGTGGATAATTTGCTATATTTTAAAGTTCAAATTACTGAGAAGAAAATAAATAATATTTAAAAATGACTGCTTTTAAGCATCGTAAATTAGAAACTTTTTAAAATAATAAGTTTTTATCGAGAATTTGTTTATCCATTTGAGAAACAAACCACAATAGTCCATTTTTTGGACTTTTAATGTTTTCGAAATATGTAAAAATTATAAAATAAAAACTGTCCTCGAGGTCAATAAAAATTTTTGACATAAGAAAATGTGTTTAAACAAAAACAAAAAGCTAAAAGACACTTAGTAGATATTTTAGGAAAAAAATATATTTCACATCTGTTTCTTAATAATATACTAAAAAATCACGTCAAAACGCTACAAAAATATTTAAATATTTAAACAAAAACAGAGTCTAGTAAAAATTTTCTTTATTTGGTAGCCAGTTGGCATGTTTAAAACATAGTATGTGTACTGTGTACCAGGTGTGTTCAAAAGTAAGGTGCTTTTCAAATTTCGCATTCGTACGTTCGATTATCAATCTTTTGTTGTTGTTGTTGTGTTGGTACACAGGTCTCGAACATATGTTTACAGTTGCATACTTAGTTAAATAGGTTAGAAGTGTTTTGTTGTGCTCGGCGATTTACAATTTTTATAAAAAATGGAGCAAAGAATTTGTATCAAATTTTGTGTGAAGAATGGAATTAAGTGCTCTAAAGCACGTGATATATTAACAGTGGCGTACGGTGAGTCTGTTCTAATAAAAAAAAAGTGCTTCACACTAATCCAAGATGACCAAGAAGATGCCGACGACGAACCTCTCGCTCGACGCCCCACCACATCAACAACAGAAGATATCGACGAAGCTGTAAAGAAAAATTTTTCGGAAGTGTTGGGCATGAGTCGGGGGTCAGGGAAGTTTGTTCCGAAAGTTCTGAATTTTGATCAGAAGAACCGTCGCTCTTGAATAAGGTTAGTGATTATCCGGACTAACTCAAAGGCGTCATAACTGGTGACGAATCATGGATATGTGGTTATGAAGGGGATTACTTTGAAGTGGACAATATTGATGTATAAATAAATATTTTTTCATAAAAATATTAAGTCCAGCTGACTTGAGCACATCTCGTGCACTAAAAAGTGATTTGTATTCATGTGTTATATCAAAGAGTTACAAATTCAGATATAAAAATCATAGCTCAATATTTCATATTATTTTGTTTCACCCAATATTTTTCGTAAGTTACTTGTTATTTGGCTATATGTAATTCTGTCATACTTAAAATAGTGCATGAGTCTTCAGCTATATTATTATTATAATTATAATAATTAGGGGAGATAGCACCGTGACCTTAAGATCTATTGTGCCGCCTACTTGAATTAAATTATTTCCTTTAGTCCCACTTCCGAGATACATCTAAGTATTTAACCTGAGACTCTGAAAGCTATTCCGCCGTCCGTTAAGACGTATTCGCCCAGGCATTTTTTGCATTTATGCATCAAATCAAGCGGGGCACTGCTCCAGGAAATATGACACTGAAGATGGCACAACCCAGAAACCGATTTGTCTTAAAACCAAACTTGACAAGGGATGACAAAAATTCGTCCCGAAACCAGATATATTTTGCTTTTTATTTATCATTTCTACAGCTAACTTACTAAACTATTAATAAAACTATTTAATTTTTATTATACATATATTTATGTTTTATTTTATTATTAAAAAAAAGTTGCTACTGCGTTCTTAAAATGTTTTATAAAATAAGGCATTATTCCAAACACGTTCGGAATAGTTCAACTGGTGGAAACCACTTTTTCTTTATGCTACATAAAGTTAAGTTTTCAGAGTTTTATAAAACAAAAAAGTGACGCTTCAATTAAAATTTAAAGCTTACTATAAGTTTCGGCATATACTTTCCTTGGAACGGTAAGAGTGTTTTCATCGAAGTCAAGAAAGCAACAGATTGTTTTGTATAAGGTTAAGAAATAACATTCTTACCAAGTTAATTGTTTTTGGTCATACATATTTTCTAGTAAATATGTTATCATATAACGGAAATTTTTGATAATTGCAAAAACTCCGTTTTTTCGGTATATATTACAGCAAATTCAATGAAATTTGGTATTTGGAGCGATTTTGAACTAAGAAATTAGGTATTTATGAAATTTAAAAAAATGGACATTGCCACGCCCAAATAGGAAAAAATGTCTGTATCTCAATAACGGTGTAAGGTATTGTCAAACAATTTTCCTCAATATCGCTTTTATCATTTTTGACATCAGACCATAACCTCGCCCACCTCCCATATAACGAAAATTTTTGAAAAATGCAAAATTTTCGTTTTTTCTTTAATCTATTCTATTGGAACATATTAACTAAAATTTGATATTTAGAGATATTTAATTAAGAAACTTGATTTTTATGATTTTTTGAAAAATGGGCGTTACCACGCCCACTTATAAAAAAACGTCTATAGGTATCTCAATAACGATGTAAGGTATCGTCACAAAATTTGGTGAACATATTGTCTATGATACCATTAGCATCACCGTCAATAATTTTTGAAATCGGACCATAACCACGAACAACTTCCATATAACGAAAATTTTGAAAAATGCAAAAAACTTCATTTTTCAGGATTTATTGTAAGAAACGGGGTTTTTATGAAATAATGCAAAATACATCGCGAGGGTATATAAAAATCGGGTTCGACCGAATTTAGCTTTTCTTACTTGTTATTAATATTATTATTGTTATTATAATTATTTTTCGAACTAACTTCAGGAAACATCTCTATAGTTATTTTAAGGCTGAGTTTGTATGCACTTAATGGCAGCACAGCTTAAATTTTCACTTACATATTAGTCTTAATTTTTTCGTCGAGTTTTTAATTCAAGTTTTCGTTTAATTACTAGGAATAATGCTTACAACTCCCAATAACTTGCCACTAAACAAGTCGTTTAAGAGTTAACTCCTTCAAAGAAACCCATCAAATATAACAACATTGATATTTACGTAATTTGAGTTAAGCCACTCACCACCTGAGCAAAAGCAACGTGATACTTTTACCAATCACTTTTAATAAACTTCTAATAGAGCATAAATTTATATGGTGGCACATTAAATTGCCGTAAATTTTCGCCTTTCGCATGCGATAAGCCATAAACGATTTTCGAATTAGTGCAACAAACAACTAGCAACGTACCACAACACATCGACATCATACGAGTACAATCGCTACCGGACAACGCGAGCCTAATTACCAATTTTAATTGCTATTCGTGTTAATGCAAATCTGAGTGTGTGTGTGTGTGTGTGTTTGGTGTTGTTTTACGGCAGCACGGAGGTAATGCAAAATATTGAAAGCTAAAAAACATGAATATTACTAATGCCAGCGTATTACGAATTCCACACCAAACGCAAACGCTTAACACTTTCGAATTGACTTCTCGTTGGTGTACGTTTTGCAATCAACTACCAATTTCCATTTGCTAGGCGCTAATCAATATCACACATTTACAAGTAGCTACTATGGCTGCGGCGCCATAATGTGGTGCTGAGCATGCAGTGAACGCAATTTCCGTTATCACCATCAAAGAAATTCAACTCAACTGTCTACTTGTAATTTGTGTGCGAGTACTCGCATGCGTCACAGAGGAGGAAGAGACAAAATTAGAGCGCACAATAGCAATTTCAACACATCCTCAATATTCCAATTTATCTGCGCTAATCGTTGCGGTTATATTGCAACACTAGTCTAATTATGCAACTTTTATACCACGCGCGCTCTCGCGTTCGCAAACTTTGCAACAACTGCATTTAGACACATAGTCACGTGCTATTTTTAATTATTTGCAACATAACATCCTGTAAGCGGCACAAGAGTGGAGCAATTGTGTGGCAAAAGCCTATTGCTTTCATTACAACTAAATATAAATATGTGGCAAGATCTTGTTACATTTGGCAAAATAAATGCTGCAGTTATTGTTGCTTTCCATGGCGTTGGCGTCAAAGTTGCAGAAATTGCAGTAATATAATGTGCTTGCTTTCCGTCTCGCATAGGCGCAAAATTCGTAGATGACAATAAGAGATAAAGTGCCGCACATTAAATTGCACATTGACGCAGCCGCCACCGCCTCCTCGCTAGGCTGTCGCCAGTACGTTGCTATGTACATTTTCCCTATGCTGTACTCGATACCCGGCCGTTATGATGTAGTAAATTGACAATCATCGATCTTGCTTTGGCAAAAGAAAAAAAAAAGGCCAAAAGGAAATGCAGAACAACAAGAACGCGCCTGCTGCCACTTTCTGCAATAACCAGCATACGTGCGCTATAAGCCGCCTTGCGTCATAGAAATGTTGCACGCAGCTGTTTGCCGCAAACACACCGGCAACACTCTTTTTCCAATTGCTGCAACACCCACTTTGCTGGTTATTATATTAATATTTTCCATGCAGCAATATGTTCTGTTTATTTTTCCTCTACATTATTGTTAGCATTCTTTAACGTTGAACGCTTAATCTTATGAATTTTAATGGCAAAATATTGGAGTCATGATTATAATAGCAAAAAAAAATATTGGTTGAAAAATTTAAACTTGCCACAAGTTGTGTCATGGCTCATATTTCATGAAAGCGTTTCATGCCTATTTTTTTTTGCAAAGTTTTCCAAAATATTGATTTTCCCAAAAATAAATGTGCATGCCACATTTTGTGGCAAGTTTTTATTTTATATTTGATTTTGAAAAAAAAATGCACTTTTTAATTTTTGAGTAACACTAAGCACTTATTAAGTAAAACTATTACTTGTTGCAGGTTTCAATAAGAGCCTCTAACTGTTGCGACCACTTATTGTATACTTACATATTTTGGAACATTTCAAAGCACATTTTTTTTTTTAAATTTTAGTTACTCCACTTACGCCGCTTTTAACACCTCCGCTTAAGCGCAAATAATAACTTCAAATATTGGGTTATACGCTAGTTGAAACAAACGATGTCGGTTAAGACCTTAAGTCAAATAAGAAAGTAAATCAGCCGTTGAATAAATTGCCCTAAGAGTCATTGTTTTTGCAGTGAAGGGCTTATTAATGTTCAGCAAGTGGCATTCAATGTTGAAAATGACCACTTTTTAGCTTTCCTTTTTTTA
Source organism: Philophylla caesio (assembly GCA_963971545.1). NCBI lineage: Eukaryota > Metazoa > Arthropoda > Insecta > Diptera > Tephritidae > Philophylla > Philophylla caesio. The sequence continues at coordinate 49,279,946 of OZ020607.1, forward strand.
CAGTAAAAAAGCATTATAAATTAAAAAAAGTGGACTTGCAACATTTTGTGGCAAGTTTCAGTTGAGTGAAAAAACGCAAAAAGTACACATATTTACCGTATGTACTATATATGACATTATTTGATTCCTTTCTATCATATATGTATGTATGTGTGCAATTTGTTCTTGCAACATTTTGTGGCAATAATAATTGGTTTAAAAACATACGAAAATTTGGTTGTTTTCTTCCTAAAATTAATTATAAAATTATATTTTATACATATCTATGTATGTATGCACCACTTGTGGCAAAGTGATTAAAATAATATGTGGCGACTCTGCCTGACATTATTTAACCAGCATGAAATAACTCTTCATTCTACTTCCGCATGCTAACGCATACCCGATTGCATCGTGTACATTGGATACATGCTTGCAGCATAGAAAAGTTAACAGTTGTATTCAGTGCTGCATGTGGCATGAACAAATTTCTGACGCATATGCCAACTTCACTCATATTGCTAGCAACCGACTAACGCCAATCGCCTGTTCGCATATTATCAATATATCAAATTTTTTTGTAGGTTTTGCTGCGCATCTCACTACTTGCCACACGTGCACGCATTGGCAATATTAGTTTTTGCTTATATGTATACTTCATATACATATGGATGGATATGTGCATACAGTGACTTTGCCGCTGGTTGCAAGTTGCTCTACATTAATAACGCATCCACCCTCTAATTGCATTTTGTTGCAACGCAGCAACCGTGCGCGCATATACATATGTACGTGTATTTGCTTGCCGCATGACAAGTTGGCCATAGTAGACAAGTTATTGATAGCGGGCCGGTAGTAGCTGCAGTCGACGCCCACTCGTCTTCGACATGCCGCCGCCTCTTCAACCAACATACATATCTACATGCATCCATACGGCAGCGCAGCATGCCTTATGCATCACCTTCTATTGCATCTCGCACACTTTCTATAGTCGTGTTGCAACATGCCGCTTAATCGAATTCTTTGCCGCCAACAATTTCAGCTCACGATTTTCAATTTCGATTAATGTGCGCGGCCGCTTGCAAGTTGCAACTGAACTCTACCGTCGCCATCGCCGCTGCCCGCCACCACTTCTCTACCAATTGCATCAATATTACTATTTATAAATTTTTGCTAGCACATTACCCGGCTGCTTGGAGTACTTTTTTTTTTAGCTGCCACATTTTCTATGAGTTTCCTATTAACTTTTGCTCCTTAGCGGCATGAAATGCGATGCGTTGTATGCGCTACACGCGTTGTTTTACTGAAACTTCAATTAACAGTTTTGTGGCGCATATTTGGAGCACCAACACCACAAAGAACCAAAACCAAATACCACTTAGACATCGCATATAGCAAAATCGCTCAGCGCTGCTGTCGTAAAGTTGTGTCGAAAAAAGTCAAGAAATCGTTAGATATTAATAACGGTGGCAAAGTTGCAACAAGGTTAATCGCCCTTTTCACTAAGTAGGAGTATCGACTTCAACGTCGCAGATGTGGCTACAATATAATCTCTATATGTTGTGCGCGAACCACAAAAAAAAAAACAAATAAAAAACGAAAAACATCAAAATGTAGAAAAATTTGTTGCAAGTAAACTGTGGAAAATGAGCGCAGAAATATACGTACATATAGTATATTGTCGAAAAATCGATATTAGGCTTTGTAAGCCAAGTTGCCGCACACATACTCGCCTTTAAGTAAGTAATCACCAAAGGCCACATGCACAAACACAACAACAACAGCAAATGCGCTCGAATGTTGTAGCCAAAAATGGCCTTAGCGAAATATTTGCCCCTTCATATAATTTGTCTGTGCGGCGAGATAAGCATTTTGTTGGTCGTCGCTTGCAACATATAGCCCCAACTAAAAACGAGCAACGCGTACAGCTAAGCCTTTGGAAAATTGTTAGCAACCTAACTGATAACGTGCGCGCCGCATACGTGCAACAAGACACTACATAGAGCGTTGGCTAAATAGTTTACAGCGCTTGAGTGTGGGAACTGTTGCGTAAGACTCGATGGCTTCCGCATTGTAAAGCACACACTACAATGCTGCACATACGCATGCAACACTTGGTTTGTAAGTTAAAAACAAAAAAAAAAACAAAAAAACAAGAAACAAGAAACAATAAAAAAGTTAAAATAAAAACTTACACAAATTATTGCTTGCCACAAAATAGAGCCATGAAAAAATTGAAGGCTTTCTAATAGTCGTAAATAAAGCCGCGCAAGCGAAAAGCCAAACTTTGTGGCAGCGTCACAACTACTGCTGGCCATGGTAAGCAGGTCACTTGCGAGTGCAATAGCAACCACCACATATTCTTATTGCGAACGCGCTGAGCTGGCCGCCGTTGTAGTTGTTATTCTCTGGCTGCACCCCCGCACTTTGGTGAATAATGAGCGCAGATTAGCGGCCTTAGCCGCGCTTATCGCGCCGCTTAATGAAAACCATATTTTTTTAAGGCAATCTCCTCAACTGCAGCCGACAACTTTTACATTCACACATGCACTCTGCATTGTACACATGTATGTGTGTCTGTAGGTACGCACACACTGTGCCACACATTGCCGCCTGTCGACTTGTTGGCTGGCACAACAACTTTTCTGTTGTATATACATTTGTATGTTTGTCTTTCTATCGCACTCTTGTTGCCAGTGGTAAATCAGCAGTTAATTTGTTTCTCGGTTATGCTAATCTTAATTGTTTGGCATTTTTTCGCTAAGCTGCTGTTGCGGCTTCGGTTGTGCCATACAATACGCATTCCGGCGCACGCGTTCTACAGCTAAGGTGCATTGTTGTAAACTGTTAAATTTTTCGTTGTTTCTTCAGCTGTGTTGTTGCTGTTGAATGCCAAAAGTGGCATATCGCCGATATACACTTGTGTATATTTTAAGTCTTGCGCTAACGGTTCAAAGTAATTAAATGTGTACTTGATATGCTGCAAGAATTAATGTTATAATTTGATTTACTTAAGATTTGTAGCATTAAAATATCATTAAGTATACAAGTTGGTAAATGCAACAATTTAATACGATACATTTTCTGTTCTTTCTTTGCAGGTGAGTTTTTGTGTGACTGCACAAACGGTTTGAGGATGATATGTGCCGGAGAATGTGTAAGAAACTAATCAAACAGAGCTGTAAGTTTAAAATTAACAAAGTCCGATTTTATAAAAGAACTAGAAGTAGAAAAAAAAATAAAAAAATTATATATTTTTTTTATTGCAGTACAAGTGCGGTTTGTCAGCGACTTTTTGAATTGCTCGCAGAAACTTTAAATTCATCACTGCTCTTCTTAACTGTCATTTATTAATAGACTGCTGTCAAATTTTGAATAAGTCATTTAGTTAATGCTTCACAGCCATTGAAAGCAGATAACCTTTTTATTTTAACAAAAAAGGGGAAAAAGTGACTTTCATGTGCTGATTAAGCTTAATTTTTTTGTTAAAAAAACAATCACTGAAACGATGAAAAGGCTTGATAAATACTATAGAGATACTGTATAGAAAATTTCAATTGTTTAGAAGTGATTTACTGCGTTCCGTTGTGGGCGTTTCAGCACAAAAAACGCCGAAAAATTAGGTCGCCTAGCAGAAGTCGTTAACGAGAAATCGTCGATAAAATTTATGGAATATTTATGATATTCGATGACCGAAGAATTAAAGTGAGACTGTAAGCATCTCATTTTACACGAATATTTGGATATGAAAAAGCTTTCCGCGCAACCGTGTGACCACTTCAAAGGATTGGCAAAAAACCATGAAATGGGCTTTGAACAGCTACCTCATCCAGCATATTCTCCAGATTAAGCGACATGCGACTATTTGCAAATCATAAGTAATGACTGTTTATGTTAAGGAATATATTGCTTTTTTGGCAAAAAAATATATTTTATTAAAAAGTCAATGATATATCAAACCGCCTTCGTATATAATTTTACAAAACTACCGCAAAAACTATACAAAGAAAAATTGAAGGCTGTGACAAAATTAAACAATAAAAGAAAAGATTCTGCAGTTAGAAGACGACCAACTAGAATTATGTACAAGGCGCCTAGAGTACAATCTTTTACAACTAAAGCTGTGCTTTCGATTTTAAGTGAACAGTCATTCTACGAGTTTGGTCGGTCTTTTGCTTTTCGATTGTTAGCGAGTTTTTCAAAGAACCTTACGTTCTTTGTGTACTAAGTCTTTCGGATGCAGAGCAGGCTTTCTTATTTCGCTGCCTCCATACTTTCAAGCCTGACACATTTTCATCGATTCGATATATCTTAGACTTGAAAACGAGCGAGTTATATATAAAACGTTGGGATACAAATCAAAAAGAAACTATGCGAGTATATCAGCTGTCAGTGGCTTCCCAACCCTAGCGAGTCGAAGAGCCGTATCGTTCGGCAGCTACTACTTTAGCGAATTTGAATATTTCAGACCAAAAGCGATAGGAGGCGAGTTTTGTACTGTATCGTAAAGGGCAGCGAGTCTAAGTAAGTTCAAGAAAGAACTGCTATCGAAGTCCACCTAGACTAAAACCAATTTAGCCTGTAAAGCTTCTTGATTGAAATAAGTCTTCTCCCTTCTAAAGCTAATGAAGCTCATCGTTTTATAAAATTGTTGGTATTCGCTAACGCCCTTCACCCAATTCCGATGGAACTGGTGGTATTGATCAAGGTGTTTTTACAAAATAGATTTACTTTTGCAAAAAGCCGAATACCCACATTGCGGCATCGGGTCATTTTTAAAGTTTTGACGTATTACGAATATCTGGCCGATGGAAGCTTTATCCGGTCTGAAAATATTTCAATGGTTTTCATGCACGCCGAACTTTGGTATTTAATACAAAATATGCAACGTTAGAGAGTATGTGCCGAGGGAATCTACTGGACATTTTGCTGGTGTCGTTTGTGAAATCACATAACGTTTTCATGGTAACCACTTTTCAGCGGACGAAACGCCTCGAGAAATCCTCAGGATTATTCAGGGAATGCAAGCCAAAATATTTTAAACATAGCAAATTCTCGCCCGCTTAGTAGAAAGTAAGGAGACCTTGTCTTATTCCAGCCAGCTACGAGTAGAAGAGGTCAAACGATATGTTCAGCCCATCCGCAGAGATTTCAATTGCACTGTGACCTACCAGAACCCAAAATTAAAGGGAGATATGCGCTTTTGCATGCTTGATGAATTTTATTGATATTCTTCAATCCACTCTGATCAAGGACGACCACCTATTCAATAGTAAATAACAGCTGGTTAATTGCTCCTTGTTCAGTGATAACGTGCAATATGCTCGATGAAGAATCTTATATTCGGCATCACGACGAAATCTCTATTTATTATTTGATTTCGATGATATTAGAAGCGCATACTGGGATGTGACGAGAAGTACTTTCACAAAATATGAATTCGCTAGATGACGCTAGCGATACTTTATCCAAAAGTACTTATTTTTAATCCGATTTCGATGAAAAAATGATGCCGTATAAATTTTTTTTAAACAGAAATTGCTTTTTACCTAGTTTCCTCCGCAATTAAGCTGCTCATTTGAAAGCCGCTTTGTATATAAGCTTTACTTTGCTATTCCTGCAAAACGCGACTGTATTTATTAAATTGCGCCTTGCTACTGCCGAGAAATTTAAAAGAACCAACCTTCTTATAGCGACCGCAATAACAGCTTACACTAAGCGCTGATACCTTGCGTATAGCTCTACAAATTCTAAGGTTCCATGCTCACTTACCGCCCTGACACATCGACAACTGCCACGAGCCGTGTGGTTAACTGGAAAAGAAATATCAATTTCATTTTCATCGACAATTAAAAACAATTTCGAAATAATCAATTGAATATCAATGATATTACACTAACAACAACAACAACAAAAAACTCAAAGCAAGCATAACAATGCGAAATACTGTGCATGCAAATCTGCAATGGCTCACGCAAAATATAAGCGGAAATGCTACAATATAAAGGTATGCCATTTGTATGTTTATAGATACTCGTGCATACACCAAATTACTTATGTACATACATACAATATGTATGAATGCACGTGAAATTGTATGTACATTTTAGCCGCAAGACATTTCAATTGCGCTTTTGAGTGGCAAAACAACGTACATAAGAAACAAACAAATATTCGGCAATAGTACGAATCAATAGGCAAGCGCGGAACAAAAGCAGTTGTGGCAACAACACTAGCGTTATGGTGGCAACAACAGTGTCATGTTGGCAACACGGCAACACGGCAACTGCCAACTATTGTCAATTCAATTCGCGCCGCACAAAACGTAGCTACGCAATTGCTAGCTTTTGCGGACTTTTTGTTTCTGAAGTTGGCGCTCTCTTTTTGTTTATTTGTTTTTTTTTTTTTTTGCTTCAATTTATTTTTATTGCATTTCGATTTTAGCGTAAACAAAAAGGATCAACGCACAACAATGGGGCTAATGGCATTCCTGTCTTGGGTCAGGAAGGTGCTCGAGACTAGCGTGCGCGTGTGCGCTAGCTGACTCTCCGGTGACTAGCCGGTGGTGCTTAGTCGGCGGGTAGCTAGCAGGGGGGTGGGTGGTGTGTCGGGTAGTAAAAACAATTTAAAAGCAATTTGAGTCATGTTGGTCGCAACTTTTAATTCATGAATTGATGCTGGCAGCAATAATAGCATGTAGCCGCGTACGGCGAGCAGCGGCAGTTAGCCAGCAAGCGCACGGCGTAATGACATTTGCATTTTGGCCAGAAGGTTCAGCGTGCTGTGCCAATGTACAATGAATGTAAACAAAATACACGTGTGTTTTTAAAATTGTTGCACTGCGTCTATTTCATAAGATTTGCAGTGTGTTTTTGCAATTTTTATTTTTTACATATTTTACCGCTGCTTGTCGGCAATTCAAAGCGACTGTGTGCCGCGCCGCGCCGCGCTGCCAAAGTCGCCTCGTCTAATTCATTTGTAAGCGCATGCGAAACGCAGAGTCAGCAGTTTGCTGTCAACAGCTACAGCAACAACAATGCAGTGAGCAGCAACAAAAATGTATATCAACAACAGAAACATTTTTTGTATTCGCTGGCGACAATTTGCATTTTCATGAGTTCCAATCATTTGAGACATGGCGCTTTGCATACCGCGCTCTTGTTGCAATTGTTTGTTATTTGTTATTTTTCTTTTGTTTTTTAAGGTACCCCTTTGTTGTGTGGAAATGCATATTGCGCTGTTGAGGGCGCGTTCGGGCTGCGTGTTGTATTGATTTATTGCCAAACAGTGGTCGTTTTATGTTTACTGTTCACCTTTTCACAAGCAATCGATTTTTCTGCGCGACCAGCGGAGCGGCGGAAGTTCGGGCGTACGAATGGCGTAAATCGCAAATTACTTCGCTAGTCTTGTTCTTTATTATTTTATTTGATAACATCATATTTCTATAATTTGTTTTTTATTCCATTCGTCGCCCCTGCCGCTCGATAAGTGCGTGTGCAATGGGGCAACAGTGCCAACGTGCAGCATGCGCAAATATCATTTCATTTTTTTTTTTTAATTGTTATTACTCAAGTGTTTGTGACTTTGTGTCTTTGCTGCTATCACTCTGCAATTGTTATTGTTTTTATAAACATTTATTATTGTTGCTAATTTTTTGTGTTTTTCTTCCTGTAGCTGACTTTTCGCTCGCTGCCTTTAGCAAAAATTTTGCTCTAACGATCATCAACATTGCCACCTCTGTGGTGCGAAGTGTTTGCAGCTGCAAAAATATTATTGCAAATTTTATTTTTGCAATTTTTTACATTAACAACGTTATTTTTTATATTTCTGCTACTTTTCGCTTTTATTTCATTCGCACCGGTAGTACATTCATTTTATTCATACCTTTTTCATGGCAACATTTAGGTGGTTAGTTGGGCGTTTCCGCTGCATTGAAGTATATATTTTTTTTTTTTTTAATATTTAAAAATTTTTTTTTTCGCCTCCAAACCAAACTCTAAAGCGCTTTGCAAAATGTATATATTAGTTAGAATATTGTTAAGCTTATTCACTATTGTTTTTTATGAAGTATTTAACCATAACGCCATTTTGCGTTGTTGTTTTAACTTAAATTTATTTTTGTTTTTAGTTGTTCTTTCTCATGTCATATTAATATTAATGTATTTCGCAAAAGCAACTTTGACTTCATTAGATTTAATTTAAGCACTCAATTTTACCGAATAATATCTGACACCAGAAATGTTTTACCTTCAGGTAGAAAAAATTGATTTACAAATTTATTTAACAATCGCCAAATACTACAGCAATTATTTCGATTTTTTGTTTATTACCGGCGGCATAAGTTTCAGCGCACGAGGGGTTATGTGTTTGAAATTTATTGCCACTAATATACATATGTAGTTATAAATAATTAACAAAATAGCTTACGGGAATTCAAACTATACGACAAATTACGAAATTTTTTTGCAGACCCCTCAGAAAATTTTGCTACAAAAATCGCTATTATTAACACTTCCTGTAAGAGTTATTTTCTCAAATTCCGAGCCCAAAAGTTTTAGAAAAGCTTGAACTGAACTTTTGGACCACAAACATTTGCTGGGATGGGTGGTTCACGAGCAAACAAGACAAACAAGCAAGCTCTCTCAAGTCAAATTGGTTACATATGTGGAGAATTTCGATGCGTTCACAATTCACCATAGATGAAAAATTTTACTAAAAATATGCATAACAACAATATTCGAAAAAGTAGCCATTTGACGTCCTTCCAAGCGTTTCTTACCTTCCTTCATATTTTTTTTTAAATTTGTTTTACTTTTAATTTCGACATTTACTATTAAAAATATTTAATACACTAAGAAACAACCATATAAACACAAATTTCAAACTTTATACAAAAATAATAAAAAACCAACAATCTTTCATAAAAAATTTAAAATTTTTTTAAGTTTGCAGTTCTGAAGTGCGTTTAATTTCAGTATGAAATAGTGCGAGTTCGACCATTTTTTTCTCATTTGCTTCCTCTTTGAAAGAAAACTTCATAAAGTTCATAACAATTACCGAGTTAGTTTGCGTTTGCGTCTACATAATACCTGCTCAACCCTACAAGTCACAATAAAGGTCAATATTATACCATATTTTAAGATTTTTAAAGTTAAAATAAATATGCGTTCCAGCTACAGGAAGATTTGCAGTTTTTTCAAGATTAAGTTAGGAGTTACAGTTGTTGGGAACACTTTTTGAGAGTCATTTAAATCTCACATTTAGTCAAAAGTTGCTGGATTTAGTCCGCAGTTTTTTAACTGTCAAATTCTTGAAAACCTTCAAACAATAAGCAAAGTTTTGTTTGCCAGAAAAATTTTAAAATTATGAAACTAAAATTCAAAATAAAACCTTACTTTCTTCAGTGTGTGTATATCAAAAGTAGAAGTAGATAAATACTAAAGTACATAATGCTGAAAGAGTTTTTTCTTTCTTGCTACAATTTGTAGAACTAATATCTTATGTTTCGACAAATTTTTTTCACAAATTAATTAATTGCAAACATCTAAATTATATTCAAGGAATGATAGGAAATACAAAATTGTAATATTTTTGTAAACAACGCTTTTGAATAGAATGAAAATACTTGCAGGAAAATAGTTTCAAGCCTACAGAAATTTTTTGCTATTTCTTTTTTCTCACTCTAATTTAAGTGCATAATTATCATATTTGACAGTTCTACAAGTTATAGTCTAAAAATCTCGGGAACGCAACAAAAGTGACATTTCTATAAAATTTGTGTTCTAATGAAGCATTGAAAAACAATTTTAATTTTAATTTGTTTTGGACTTTACAAAATAAGCAGGTAATTTTTATTCTTCACACCACTTGACAAATTGTATGTACCAGGAGTATATCCGTTACCAAACTAATTATAATCTATCTAAGCATTACAACACTTAACACAACAGACAGTCACTGCGCCAGCACAGCTTATCATTTAGGGAAGTCGGACATTATCACGAATATTGCTACAAGACAATATTTTTGTTGCGAGTAGTTAAATGTTATTGACGAAAGCTAGAAATGAAGAACCAGTGATTTGAAACATTTTTTTGAGTTTGGAGAATATTGAATCGGAAATCTGTCTGGGGCTACTACTGACTAGCCCAAAAATACATTTTTAATAGAAGCATTTATGCACGCAGATACATACATACATATATCTTATAGTCATACATATACATATACATACATATTTATATCTATGCACCATAATTGTTCTAAAAACCCCTCACTTATGTATCCAGACGTGCGAGCAGTCGCCGCTTGAGTGCCACTGTTGCGTGTGGCAAGTAGAGCACTTCAGTTGTTAGAGCTAGATTTTATTGTTGTTAATGCCGCCACCTACGTTAATTTTCGCAACACCAACGAGAGTCAAAACTACGCAAGTAAACAAAGTTAACATAAATAAATACTTTGAAATAAAATCTAAAAAAAAAAATTATAACACAAATATTGCAAAATGCCGTTCATCCATTTTAGCTTTTCACACTTGTTCACAATTCGTTGTTGCCTTGCGCTGCTTTACAAGCATTTAAAGCGCTTTCAACTTCCTTATAGGCAAGTAATTCGCTAAGCGTACAACAAAAAAAAAAGAAAAAAAAACTATCCCACACATCACTAGTGGTAAAAAAAAAGAAAACAAAACCATCAACTGTGGAGGCCCAAAGAAAATGTAGTATTTGAAAAAAAATAAAAACAAGTAGATTAGTGCAACACCTGAGTGTTTGTGGCAAGCGTGGACCAAGTAGAGACCACCAACATTGGCCGGCCCAAGTGGCAGCTGCAATCACACACAACGACAGCAATGAGGCATGTCCGCCGCGCCTGATGCAGTTAAAGTGAGTTACTGTTTGTCGTTGCAGCAGCAGCAGCAACAACAACAGCAGCAGCAGCTGCTGCGACAACATTTTCGCGTGGCTGCAACAACAGTGGCTGCAACAGCAAATAAACACTTGTCTTAATTGTGTGGCGCGGCAAAATAATTTTTTGCTTCTGCTTCATTTTAAGCACCATCGGCCAACCCACTGGCCAATGTTGCATGTTGCATGTTGTTGCCGCAGCAGCTGCTTGTTAACTCGCATGTTACCGCTGCTGCGAGTTTGGTGCTGTTGGTGGGCGCGCATAAGTGCCACCACATGTGGCAGTAACAGCACAGAGTAGCCGATTAGAAAATTAGAGTAAAAAATAGTGTTTGTATTAAAAATAGAATAAAATGGTAAAATGCAGAAAATGCGAAAGTAATCGTTTTAAATGCCACCTGAGCTACATACATAAAAATCAAATCAACTCCAAATGTATGCAAAGCGACGCATGTTTACACACGTCAAATGATTTTGTGGGGCATAGAGACTTGCAACAAGCTGCAACGACCTCAATGTTGTAGCGTAAATGATACTCAATAGTTATTTAAATGTGGTAGTTGCTGTTGTTGCTTTGTATCTTGTCAAATTAAAACGCTTGCGCTACTCAGTTTGCATTAGAAAAAACGTCAAATCACTTGAAAAAGGCGGAAAAAATTGGTAAGCAAGTGTTGCTGCGGTAGAAATGTTGCACCAAAAATCGCTACGTCGTCCGAATTGCGAGCTAATGTGGCAATAAGCAAGAATTTTGTTTGTAGAAAGTGCGAATTGTGGTTGCTCACGCGAGGCCAATTCATCCCGAACCAAATTCATTCCAAATCAAAAAATGTGCCCATCAAATGCGAAACTTATTTTAGATAATGAATTGGAGTTATCATTTTATACGAAATTTGTATTAGTGATACGTAAATGAGAGTTGAAAAACCACATCTTTCGACTCCAACGCATGTGACAGGGTTGCAAATGTGATGAGGAAAGGTGACAGTAAAATAAATAGATTTAATCATGGGATAGTGATGAGAGAGAGATGCGATAGAGGTGAGTAAGTAGTCAGGCTGTTAGTATTGTTGAGTAAGAGTTGAGAGTGGTGGTTTTAGGATTAAGAATGAAGAGGGACGGACCTGCGAAGCAGTTAGAAGAAGGAAGAGGGAGAGATATGCTAATGATGAAGATGGCTAAAATGATTAATATTTGGTGTTAAGAAAGAAAAGAAAGTGGTAAGCCAGCTGATAAAAGTGAGGGGAAGTATGGTGAAGTGAGTGAGAGTTGGGTCATGAGACTGACTGAGATAAAAGAGAGGTGAAATTTAGGAGAGCGAGAAAATTGGTTGGTCAGGCGGCAGAGGTGAATGAGAACTGGAAATATGACTGATAGGTGCTAGTGTATTGTTTAACGTCTGTGGTTTTGTTAGAATCTTAAAGTACATACACTAATTCTATTTTTTTTGTTTTTTAATATTTTTGCCACTTTGAATTCTAGAATGACTTTCTTTTAGAATAAATTCGTTCGTGATTACTTTGATTGGGAGGAACAAATTCACCTTGAACAACTGCAAAGCGGCGAACTAGGAAAAACCCAGCCGATTCTATCAACGTATGGCGATTAAATTCGTTATCGTGACCATAACAAAACGCTGAAGGATCCGACAGACCGCTGAAGAAGAGCTGATGCTAACTTCTCCATCTAAATTACATTCGCCAATTTACATAGATCAGCCGCAAAGATAGTGTTTAATTTCACTTGTTCCTTGTCACAAACAGCTGTGGCAATAATCATTGTCTCACACTGCATGAGCAGGTGTTTTATAGTTTTGTTAATGAAGTCACAAAGGTGACATATATGAGCGTCTTGACCAGATCCCCATCTTATGTCGTGACCTCTTAGCCTGCTATGATCCTTTAAGGAATCTGTGATAATTCTTAGACTCTCCTTATGGAGGCTGTCAAAAATTCGTGGTGTTGCACTATCTTTGAAGTATCGTTGCTGATCACCTTTCTTGTGGTATTTCACTGAAAGAAAATGTTTAGGTTCATTACGGGTTCAGGTTCAATAGGGGTCAAAGCGGCAGCTCCGCAGGCTTGCAAAATTGTCTCTTTATTACCAAAATACTTCTTTTCATATTAAATCTAGTACAAATATATCAAAGAAATTATGTAGGATAGTTTCAGCCAGTGTGACTTCTTAGAATTAAAAAGTATTTTTTATGTTTGAATTGGACACAACTCGATAGCGACCTGATACAAATATTAATTGCTCAACATCATTTCCATTGTTTCCTAGTCTGTGCTACATACGCTGCTTGGCAAAAATTTAATAACTTCATTACTGCCACCAACTTACTTAATCACTAACATCACTAAGTAGTTCACGGCAGCCTTCTCTTCTTCAGCTGCATATAGAATTTTATAAATACTTAGTCTATGAAACTACCACTTTTTGAGTTTCGTATTTGTGGCGCGCAAAGGCAAAGTTATCCTAATTTATGTATGCATGTTGTTGTTGCTCACTTTTCGCCACCTTTTGTTGGCACTTTTGTTTAACCTATTCGTACTTCTGCTTTTCGTATGCTTTGCCACTTTTCCACTGTCAGCCTTAACTTGCGCGTTGATGACTTTTCAATTTAACTGAACAAACAGTGTAATAAAGTGTGGCGAGTGGGTTGTCGGAAGAAAAGCTTTTGCAAAAAAAAAAAAGAATTACAACAAAAAGAATATAACCAACAAAATTACTCTCAAATGCTGCCACTGCATAGAGTTGAATATGCTCCTGCTGGTGCCACAAAACGCTCTGGTGGCTTGGTCAACCGCAGTTGCAGCACCCAAAGTGCAATCTGCAAGCAGGCAAGGAATGCTACAATTGTGCCTACTTCATAAATGAACGGCCGTATGAAAATATCGCTCAGTAGCAAAAAGAGTTGGCGTCACCTTGACGTGCGTACCGCCGCTTTGCGCAGTCCATTGTCTATTTGAATGCAAACATGCTGTTTTGTTTTATGGTTTTATTGTTTTTTTTTTTTTTTACTTAATCTAAGTCTACTAATAGTCACACCGGACTACAGTCATACGACCGACAACTCCGCACGCCCCTTCGCCCATACGTCCAACCGCCCGCTCGCCTGTTCATCACTCACGCCAGCTCAGTCAGGCGTGAAGGCACAAAGCATACCAACAGTGGGTAAGCAGTTAGTCATGAACAACTCAAAATTATGATGAAAGTAATTTTCTGCTCCAGTAGCAGCAGCAACAGCAGCAATGGCAGTAGCATCAGTAGCGGCAACATTTCGAGCAGCTGCCACACAGCAGCCATACATACATACATACATACATACATACATACATACACAGAGTGGCAGCAACAGGAAATTCTTTTGATTTACGTGCAACACTTGCCACAATGCACAGTTCAGCGTAGAGTAGAGTGCAGAGTTGGCAGCCATAGCGAAAATAATGGCAGCTAAATTAAAAAGAAAAATAAATAAAAACAGAAATAATAGATATGCAAAAAAAAAAAACAACTATAAGAAATGAAAACAGTAGCAGAAGACTGCACTGGCAACAACAAAATCACTAAGTAAAAATAGAAAATAGCAACAACAATAGTGAACAGTCAACAGTAGCAACAGCAGTAAATTGTTCTCGTAGCTTGCTCTTCGCACGTGTAAACTTGGCCACTAAAATTCACAAGCTTGTTGGCTGTTCGCTGTTGGCGTTGGTTGGTGACCCATCTTGCAGCAGACCATTAAAAGGAATACATTATGTATATACTCTATGTATACATACATATATGTATATATATTTATATATTAGATATGTATAAGTATATTCAGCAAATTCATCTGGCTTGTTGTTTCTGCCTCAAAAGATTTACGACTATTTTCGTTAGTAGACAAAAATAATTGCCGCTTCCAAGTAGCTTTTCCACGCAAGCTTTGTTGCCACAGTTTTAACTGATCGCCCCGGCTGTTATTAATCCCGCTGCCATCCTCTTCGAATACGCCTTGTACATTTTTCTCTTACTCTTCGTTGGGCTTTTTCCAATGGCAAGAATTGAAGTTTTACTCTCTCTATCTCTTTCCCTTTCTATCTAGTAGGCTTTTAAAAATAGCTCATACACAGTGCGTACATAAATTGCAGATAAGCATCTTTCCTCTACTTTTTTTTTGTGTTCAAAATTAGTTGTACGCAAGGAAAGTCTTTGTAATTAATTGCACTAATTAGATTAGTTTATATGGCTTACAAACATAGTTCCTGTTGGGGAGGCGTCTATACACTTGGCGTACGATAAATATCTACGATTATTTTTACTTGTAACTGCTTTCTGTTTCTGATTGAATTTTGTGGATAACTTTAGTGCGCATTGGCCGTATTAAACGAATTTTGTTTGACTAATATTGGGCGTAACTATACATCCAATGAAGTTATATTTACAGCGTATATTTTGCTTAACAATACATAGCAGTCGATAAAGTATTCTTATTATTATTTATTTATTTATTATTATTTATTTATTTATTATTCAAATTATAAATTAATATATATTATAGCCCTAGCTAGTCTAGTCACTATGTGAAAACATAACAATAATAAATGCGCTATATTTAAATTTTTTAAAAAGTCAAAAATTGTTTTGACATTAGTTTTCGTAGAGCATGAAAGTATGTCTGAATCATGTCATTATCAGCCAAGAAATGGACACGTACGGAAGACAAACCAGGACATCATGGCATGTTAAGTTGGATTCGTTGCCGAATATACATGACGGCTGTTGTGTGTTGTCTTTGAATTTATAGAAAAAATAAACACTAGTTAAAAAGGAAAATATATTGGATGATTTGGAGTATTCTTTATTTGCTTAATATATTGACAAAAAATTAAATACACATTCTTTTCAATATTACATATTATAAACCAAAAAGAATTCAGTTTTTGTGCTCTTCTGGAAATCAAGTTAAACAAAAACCTTTTTTACTAATTTAACTTCAGTTTTGGAAAATATAACAATATATTTGCTTATCACAGTTTTTTTTTTTTATCAATATAATCAAAAAGTTATTTAGGACGAAATTGTTTTGCACAATCTGTGCTTATGTCAAATTTGTGCTCACCACAAATACTTTAACAGTATGACATAGTCATTTGGTGCTTTTTATAATCAAAAAAGCTTTAACGTCCGTTCGTCGAAACAGAAATGTTCTTATGTTCAGAGTCTTGAGTTGTCCTTTCGTGGCTAGAGAAATGTCCATGTAGATGAAAGGTCTATGTGGCAAACCACACACCTCAAATTATCTAAAGCTGCGGCAACAGCAAATGGCGACACGTATCAACCAATCACAATCTAGGAACTCTCAGCTGCAGGCTCCAGGACTTAATAACCAATCTCTATGGTGGCACGGACCAGATTGGCTCACGTAACCACCTGACCAAAAAAACTTTAGATGATAATGCCACCCTTATTGAGCCTTCCTCGCATAATACTTAGAGGTACATCATCAACCTCAGTACCTGTTACTTCATAAGATGAAGACGAAAATTCCAATTCGTTGTTGTTTTCAGCTTTATGTAGGTCATCTGCTTCAGGTTCAGAAACACTGCTTTCTCCATCATCATTGTTTAAAGCTCGAAGAAAATCTTCAATTTGTTTATCATCGAGAGAGATAGTGCTTAGAATATATTTTTAAATTACTTTTTGAAATATGTATGTGCTTATGTTGATATTTTACGTTTCAAAATACATAGGATATTACATAACACACCACTGGATTTTTTTTTACAATAAAAAAGTCACAATAAATACATTGTTAATCGTTCTGACTACCAAGCCTGCTCAAATAACTTACTTGCGGTTAGCTGAAAGTTTTGAGCGTCCACACTCTGCTAGAACTCGATTTCGTCAGGTGATATTCTAAAACAGAGAACAAAATAAAAAACGAGAGAAAATAAATGAAGCGTAATGCAATTGTTGTTAGTCGAATCGACTAACAAAGCACGTCCAGGGTTTAAAGGTGAGCGGCCTAGTCTGGCGCGTATAAAACATTTATTCTCATCCATGTTGTTGTGTTTGTTGATAAAATGATATCTCTCGGCCCTTAGGATTTATTTCTTTACATTTCTTTTGATATTAAGACCATTTTTACTCGAATTGTAGTTTTAACGCAATTGAGAAAATATATTTGATCGATTTTTTCCCCAAAAGCATGTAAAGATAGAGGCATGATTTCAAAGCCCATTTTGCAGCTCGGTCAGCATATTCATTACCTGAGATACCTGCGTGGACGGGAATTCACATAAGTTTGTTTTTAGCCATCTGTTTCCAGAAACATCCACTCATTATCCTTCAATGGGTTGGCAATACTCTAAAACGAATTCTGGTAAACCGAGTTTATGGTTGAATCTTTTCATAGATGTGTTAAATCGTAAAAAAAAAAATATTCGTATTAAGACCACAGGGTGGATATTTTGTGGAAGGAATTTTCATAAAAGATGCTTCGATATGCACAGATTCTGCAAGTTCTTTGACTTCGCGTATCGTAGATAAATTGGTTTTTCGACGAGTATGTTTAAAGAGCTATACGACCGTATACGAGTCGCCAATGCCCCTCGAATGGTAGAAATTCGGCTGCGGTCAGGTTATATGTATGTTATTGGAGTTGATCTGAACGCTCTAAGGATACTCCTTGCAGAGGCATGGAGATGTGTTTTGATTAAATTTAGGCAGTCCTTGCTACACTTACACGCAAACGTGATCGTGTAATCAATAATAATAGTTTGGCGCTTACTCTATATAGCTCAGTGTTTGGCCGAGCTTCACTTACCATTTGCGGTGTGCGGCTTTATATTATAGCACAAATGGAGGGACCTACAGTATTGTGACGACTTCAAACGGCAGATGTATTTTATGAGAAGCTTTTTCAAGGCAGAAATACCCTCGGAAGTTTGGCATTGCCTGCCGAGGGGTAACCGGTATTAGAAAAATATTTTTGTATAATTAAGATTTTACTTGCACTGACCAAGATTCGAACCTCGATCTCAACGGCATATCGAGTTATAGCACGTACCGCTACCAACTCCACCATAGCGGCCACTCGTTTCAAATCGAAATGGATGAAATCGCAAGCGTTCTACGAAGTTCACTTGCTATCGTATGTCTCCCACTCAGAGTTCGTTACGTGTAACGTTCGATAATTGACGGCACGATTCACAGCCACTTCTAAAGCGTTGTACACATTTTTTTACATAAATTTTTGTTCCTGATAGATTGAATAATATAAAAAAAAATGTATTGCGTAAGCAATACATATTCGTTCGACCCTTATGCCACGGTACAAAAGCAATTTAATTCATCCCATTTTGTTTTATGATTAATTAAGTAGGGGTCAGACGACAGGGAACAGCTGACCTGAGCTGACTCATCGCTGTAAAAATGGACAAATAAATTAATTACTAAATCATTTTCGTGTTTCGATAATGTTCTATCACATCGACCGGCTTATAAAGGTCTTTAGATAAACAAGTTATCTGGCGAATTTGCCATATTAAAAGTTTTGTTTTAAACTTTTATTTCTTAAACAAAACCTAGAAAAAACAATACTAATTTAACTTTGAATGAGGTTTTAATTAATTTATACGACCAGTAAATTTGAAATCTGTGCCAGGCTCTCGAATTTTTTTGTTTTTTGCAGTTCTGATCTTGATATATATGTATATATCTTCTAATACCTGATTTTCATTAGGTCAAATTTAATTACTATGACTAGGAAAACATATAATTAAATAATACATCGCTGACCCTTTAATCCTAAGTCAGATATTTTGTGATTTTAAATGTTTAGTCAAA
This sequence comes from Philophylla caesio, assembly GCA_963971545.1. NCBI lineage: Eukaryota > Metazoa > Arthropoda > Insecta > Diptera > Tephritidae > Philophylla > Philophylla caesio. The sequence continues at coordinate 49,298,662 of OZ020607.1, forward strand.
AGGAATTGCTTAATATGAGCTGATATTTTTTCAATCTCCTTTTTCATGTTCGTTAAAAACTAAACAAATGCCAAACGTTTAACAATCCACCCAACCCAGCGGCCAATTGAATATCAAATAAATTCAAAAGTGTAGCAACGGTCCACCTACTTTTACGTGTAAACGTAAATCGCCAATAAAACATGTCGCAAGAAAATAAACTAAGTAAAATCACTACCAACAATCGGCTATGTCGTGAGTAATTAATAAACTGCCGCACTAACGACAACACTACAAACCACTTTATATGTTTTTTTTATATATTTCTATTTGTATATTTGCACCAAAAAAAAAAGCTCTTTAAGCCATTGAGAAAAACTGTAGCAGCTTGTAAAGCTTTTAATTTTTTTTTTTTCATTAAAATCTTTTATTACCTTTTGCTTGAAATGTATGTAGTCTGTTTTTTCATTCGCAAATTAAATAAATATGCAACAACATGAAATATCACGCGAAATCACTTCATTTGTTCGAGACTGCCTTATCGACGGCGCACGAACGGACCAATGGTGTGTCGCAGTGCAAAAATGTGCAGCAATAAGACAAAAAAAAAAAAACAAACAAGTGCATATGAACGCTTTGGACAAACTGGAAAATACAAATAAAAAAGTCAAAAAGTAAGCAATTAATATTGAAAATCACGTTTAGTGCTGGTGTGCGCATGCGCTTTGTCTGGCCATTGGCTGGGCAATGCAGTTAGTCGTGCCAAATATGCACATTCACATATTCACATATTCACGTATGCATATACATACATTTGTTTATAAAATTTGTGCATTTCTACGCCTGCCGCAACTGGCGCGCGATCGCCAATCAAACATTTAACCTGACATTCATTATCGCTTCACTAAATGAACACACTAATACACTGGTATACACAACATACACAATATATGTAGGTATATAACTACTAAGGATACATATGACTTAGTTTGCTAGCCAGTGAATTGCTTAGCTTTTAACCAGCGCCAAAAAAAAACACGAGTTACCAGTTACATGAAAATCGAATCGCGCGCACAAATCGAATAAGCGAATCAGGCAACAGCTGTGGCGCGCCACACTGCATTTTCCATGTCTGTCGCGCTACTTGCAAGCAGCAGCAACACCCAACCAAGCGAACAGCCGAGCAGCAAGCTAACCGACCGCCCGAACGCCCAGCCACTGCAATGCCAATGTGACTGCGCATGTGCCAACTGCGAGTTGCCAACGAATTTGTTGTGTCGCTGATCACTTTGCCACCGTAGCGATTGGCAGTCACCGCCACCACCTTTTGTATACCGCACCTTCCCGCCCATCTACCTCCTCCGGCTGGTGCATGGACTGCGCTAAAACGATCAACATAAATTCACCTGCTTTAACTGAAATGCAAACTAATCTGCTGCTACTCCTATTTTAAAACCTACTGCTATTTTTCTTTCGACTATTTTTATTCTTTTGCAAATGCTACGCTTTAAAAACATTTTCAGCTCATATTTTACGTTTTTCAGAAACCAAGCTGTTGCATTTCTTGTCACCGATATCTGGCGCGTTTCTTAAATGATCAAGTTTTTACTGCGTACATATATGTTCAGAGTTGTTGTTGTTATTGTTGCGCTGCTCGTTAGTTAATTTACGCTGTAAATATTATTGCAGAAACGTTTCATTGTTCAATTAACTCGAAATGCGATTACAGTTGCGCGATGGCGTTGCTGTTGCGTCTGTGCCTGCTTCTGCACTTATTCTACATATGCGACATATGCATGTGGCAAGTTGTCGGCGGTAAGTGGCCAGAGCGTTTGAAATGCAACGCGTGTTTACATTCAATTTTTCTTCTTCGTCTGTAACCATTTTAGTTTCCAGATATCGCTCGAGGCAATTGTTTGTTGCACATTTTTGGCAATTTTTCTTGGCATACTTGCGGCTAAATATGTTATTTTGGCAAGTAAGTGCTTGTTACCTGCAAGTTTTCCATAGGGACATTACATATTCATGACTCTTAATTGAATTGAATTACGCAAGTTGAGGGCAACAGTGTAATGACTTTTCTGTAAGATATTAAAAGAAATTGGCGACCATAATCTAAATCTAAAGTGATGAAAGTGGTTTCCATGATAATATGACGATGAGATGAGGTGAGGTGAGGTGAGATGAGATAAGATGAGATGAGATAAGATGAGGTAAGATGGGATTAGATGAGATGAGATGAGATGAGATGAGTTGAGATGAGATGAGACGAAATGAGATGAGATGAGATGAGATGAGGACAGATGAGATGAGATAAGATGATATGAGATAAGATAAGATGAAATGCAATGAGATGCGATGAGATGAGATGAGATGAGATGAGATGAGATGAGATGAGATGATATGAGATTAGATGAGATGAGATGTGATGAGATGAGGTAAGATGAGATGAGATAAGATGATATGAGATGAGATGATATAAGAAGAGTTAGATGAGACGAAATGAGATGAGATCAGAAAAGATGAAATGAGATGAGATAAGATGAAATGCAATGAGATGCGATGAGATAAGATAAGATGATATGAGATGAGATGATATAAGAAGAGTTAGATGAGACGAAATGAGATGAGTTGATATGAGATGAAATGAGGAGAGATGAGATGAGATAAGATGATAGGAGATAAGATGAGACAGGATGGGATGAGATGAGATGAGATGAGATGAGATGTGGAGAGATGAGATAAGATAAGATGATAAGAGATGAGATGACATAAGAAGAGTTAGATGAGACGAAATGAGATGAGATGATATGAGATGATATGAGATGAGATGAGGAGAGATGAGATGAGATAAGATGATATGAGATAAGATGAGACAGGATGGGATGAGATGAGGTGAGATGAGATGAGATAAGATGAGATACGATGAGATAAGATGGGATGAGATGAGATGAGATGAGATGAGATGAGATGAGATGAGATGAAATGAGATGAGATGAGGTGAGATGACATAAGAAGAGTTAGATGAGACGAAATGAGATGAGATGAGATGAGATGGCATGAGATGTGATGAGATGAGATAAGGACAGGTGAGATGAGATGAGATGAGGAGAGACGAGATGAGATAAGATGATAAGAGATGAGATGACATGATATGTGATGAGATGAGATGAGATAAGATGAGATGAAATGAGGCGCGGGGAGTCGACCTGAGAAGAAGTTTAGTGAAGAGTACAGATATACATACATACACGTAAATAATGTTTTTAAAAAATGCTCGTTACATTTCTTTGCTTCGCCTATATACATGAATTCATTAAAATTAGCTTACTACATTTGTAACGCTGTAATTTTTCAATTACGCCTGTAAGTTTTGTGAAAATGCGGCCACTTTGCATATGCAAAAACAGACATGCATACACACACTCAACTTCATGTGCAGATATACATACGAACATATGAACTAAAATAACTAAAATTAGTCTTGCATTCACTTTTTGGACTTGAGCAAATGTTATTTAAAATATAAACTTGTTTATGTTATCATTTTCTTTGTGTTACTCACTTAATGTTTTTTTTTTAATTTAATAGAAGTTTTACGACCGTATTTTTTATGAGCATTTTCTCTTTTGTTGTATTTTGACATAGCACCGCAAAAGTGACAACGGCTTAAGAGTTGTAAGTTATTAGTAATCTCAAAAAAAAATTATAATAAAAATAAAACTGCAGTTAAGCAGCCATTCTTAGTTAAATATTTAACAGACATATTTTATTTTAATTTTCGCGCATTATACACAAGTACATATGTACATACATATGTATGCATAAATATGCAAGTAAGTGGACTTGGTTAGCTATATTTTGTTGCAATATGTTCACCTATAAAAACTTCGTTGAACATACAAATGAAAAGACGATTAAGGCTTTTATTTAAAGCGCCGCACACGATTTGGTTTGCTTTGTATTTTTCCACTCACTTTTGGGCTCGTACATTGTACTTATACATATGTGATCATGCGACGTGAAACAAGCGCGCAGCGGCTGCGGTATTGTCTTTACTTATGGTATTGGTATTGGTAGAGACATTATTATTTTTGCCACTATACTTTGTATGATTATCGCTATTGTTACCAATAGCATTACGACTGGAAATTGTATTGCGTGATTACCATTACTAGTGGCATTCTAAAATTTATATAGTGATGAAATAGTTATGAGTACCAACTTACAAGCGTTATGCTTTGAACACTTTAAAGACAGCAAGCGACAAGCAGCATCTGTTATTTAGAGAACAGCATGACTGCACGGCAGCAGGCTTGCAGTTGCCGTTGTCGCCAAATTAAAACAATTTCTAATTTTGCCGACGACAATGAGCAGCTGTAGTGCTGCCAGTAATATATGAAATGTAAAATTGTTATTTTACCAACAAAGGCATAAAATAGCTCTGATATTTCATATACATATAATAACAATCGTTTATTTGAAACAAATGAATAGACCTATTTACTAACTTTTTGCAAAAAAGAATATTATTTGAAGAAAATATTTGAATTTTATAGAAGTGAAATATTTTCATGTGGCCACAAAAAATGAGCTGTTGGATATGTCGCTGACGTCTTCGAAATATTTAAGAAGCTGGCTTTAAGACGACATTTGCAGACAAGGAAATTTCGCTGTCGCTACGTCGTGAAGTGCAGTCGTCTAAGTATTATAATTCTCACAGCCGATACCGTTATAATTCTTGTAACCATTACCAGTACTATAAACAATAGTTTGACCTTTACTAATAATATGGAAATTTCTTTCAAATACAAGGTGGGAAATAAATATTAGATATTAAAGAAAAATTTGATAAAAAAAAATAATAATTTTTTATAATTTTAATTTTATTTTCTTAAAAAACACTTTTCAGTAAAAAAAAATATATTTGAATATTTATAAAATTTAAAAATAAAGTTTTTAATGAAGGAATTAAAATATAACATCAGTAATTAAAATTACATACTTAACTAATTCATCTTTACTTGGAATCAAAGATACCACAGTTTTATCGAAAAGTTTTAAAGTTATACATACGTGCATAAATTTCGATAAATATTTATTTTCTATGAAAAAATCTTTGAAAATGTGTTCAGTTTGCTTTAAAAGAAAAGTAATTTAAAAATATATATTCTAAACATTTGTGCTAAATTTTTCGTCAAATTTACAAATGTTAATATATCAAATTAAGTTTATTGGGAGCTTATGGACCCAATTTAAAAAAAAAATTGTAGTAATTTGTTTTTGGCGAAAAGTGGAGGAACACAAAAATTACTATTTTACTAACCAACATATAAAATTGAATACAAGTTTTATTTTTTATAACAGAAAACAAATGACAGGATTTATTATCAGATTTTAAATCTAAAAGTAAAAATAATACTTTTCCGGAAATTTTAAATTTTTCTTAATTTAGTAATTTGTGGCAATTGAATTTTGTAATGATCTGGTAATGTGTATAATAATATATTAAAATATTTAAATTTTCTATTATATTTTACTAAATAAAACTTTTAAATAAAAACGCAATTTTTGATTAAAACGAAACAACAAACTTTGAGGTTATTAAAAATTTTTAATACAGTTTAATTCTTGATATAAAGTGGAATATTGAAAAAAATATACGAGTATATAAATATTGGAGTATCACGAAAATTCTGAATAGCCAAGTGGGACAGTCAAAGGAAACTTGAAATTTATCAAAATTATTGTACTATAAAAATAAAAAACAAATATATATTATTTCAATTCGCAAGGCGTTATAAAGTGTCCTGATGTTAAATCATAAAATTTGAGAAATTTCCAATTGTGTTGCTTCACTTGCTTTCCATGCGCAAATGCCACAAAAACAGCAAAAACAAGTTTGTGAATTCCCCTATTAGGTTTACATGATGATGTATGTATGTGTACGATATTTACTCGGTTGATCTCCTAGTGATTTTCTAAGAATCTATTGAATAAAAAAGGAAAATGAACAAATTGTTTTTTAATCATTCAGAGTTCCATCGCGAAATTCTTCGGGTACACTTTTCACTACAACAATACTAATTTTGGTACAATTGGCTTTGCTGTATAGTACTCGTATAGGTCTTGCCTCTTTTCAAAACGCTTTAAAATTAATTTAAAGTTTCTGCCACTCATATAAAGTTGTACATTCTGAAAGCACATATATACAATATACTCGTACATATTAGTTTATTTACTTAATTTGATTTTCAAAGCCGCCAGCCATATTTTTAACATTATTTTTTATTCCTCGCAAATCAGTAATTTTTATTTTACTTAGATTTTATACGTAAATAACGATTTTGTGCCAAAGGCGTCGTAATCTTTAAGCTTAAAACTTTGAAAATTTTAAATCGCTTAGGAATTCACCGCTCCTCTGTCAGTCTGCTAATGAAGCAGTCGCTAGCTGAATATTACTCATACGCACCGCAGGGTAGAGCCATTGACAGTTTCGCAGCTAAGCAGTCATACACCAATCGCAAGTTAGATGATGTCAGCTAATACTTCAATGCAATAGTAATGCCTTTGCACTCACTCCCTGTCATTGAAAACCGTTATTTTCGATTTAAATTTTTTTTCCCTTTTTGCAAGCTTATCGCTTATGGAAATTTTTTAGGCAGCATTAAAGAAAAGTATCTACCTAAAGGAATAAAAAAAAATTGAAATTGATTTATTAGCGGCTTACAAATGGTAATGACACGCCAATTAGATATACAAAAGAGTCATACAAACACACACAAACACACAAGCCAGCGCACATTTATTTTTGGGGGTTAACGTAAAAAAACGCAGTGAAAAATTAGCACAATGCGCAGTAAGAAATAAATCCTTGGCGTTTTTATGACTCGCCAATAAAATGTAAATTGCAATCGCGATCGCCAAGCTTGCAACAGTTGTCAAATGCCAACAAAGTGAAAAGTTCCTATGTTCCTATGTTCACACATACGAATAAAATATAATGAAAAAGTGCTGGCAAATTGGAAAATCACGCAAAATAATTTGGTGGCTTAAGAGAGGCGTCAACCCACTATACAAATTTATAAGTATGTACATATGTATTTACTTCAGCACAGCCGCAGAAGCTAACGAATTTGAGCAAGTTGTGTTAAAAAAAAAATATGTTTCTCCATTTTGTGTTGCACCCACAATACCCAGTCATGCCTTGCAACACCACGCCAATGGGCAACACTTTGACCTCGGCTAATTTTATTTGCAAAATGTGGCAAGAAGTAGTAGGAGGAGTTCAGTCAACAAAAACACATTTATGATAAATGTGGCACGAGTAAACCAAGTGGCTTAAGTAGCAGTGGCCGAGCGAGCGCGCATTTGTGTACATGTTGCAACAACACGCATGCGACAAATGGACAAGCAGCCGCATACAAATACTTAAAAGAATAATAAACGCACTCTGACCTCGTGCAAAGACTGATAATATGCGCGTGCGCGTACGCATGCACAGCTGTGATTGTTTGTAGCATGCCAACATGCAGATACGCTGGCTGTGACTAATGCACGCCTAAGTTAATGCGTTGTGTTGCATGCGCGTGCTCTCATTTTGGCGTTGATTGTTGCGCCTTATATATATTTGTGTCTTTATATGCGTTTGTATGTGCCTATATGTGGCAGGCCACTTGCATTGTTGCATGCTGTTTGCGGCGCACTTATCGTTTATTAGTTGACACCTCATTTGCACTGTGGCGAGACGATATTGTATCGCGAACACAAAAGCTTATGTTGCAAAAGACAAACGCTGGAATTGACTAAAGATATAAATCAAAAACAACTTCTATAATAAAAATTAAAAAAAAAAAGTTCGAAAAGTGTATACCAATAAACATTAAACGCATTTCGATTGCTGCATGTTGCTATTTAAAAATGAGCTAATAAGTTCAATAAATGCCTAACACCCGCTGGCAATAAAATTTTGCCAGCAAATAAGGTGGCAGCGGCAGCCTGTCAATGTTGCTGCTGAAATTACAGCGCACAATAAGTGGCAAGACGCCGCCAGTTGAAACCAAAATCTAACATGCCACACAGTAAAGCACAAAGCTAACTACGCATACTTACGCCACTGGGCTATGAGCCAGAGTGCGGTAGTTAATATTTGCAATCAACTTGCAACCTCATTAATAAATTGCTCTGCATGTTGCATGGTGCCAGCTACAATGGGCGGCAGCTACTTGCAAACTACTTTGGCGGTCCACGCTCATGCACACACAATCTTGCTTTGTTTGTGTTTCATGCCACATTTCCATGCATTTACATAGCTATGTATGTTGCTGTGGTTGCACCTTTTGGCATATTAATTTTAAGGCACAGCAAGCGTCGATAGCTAGCGCTGCGTGCTATATTGATTTCAAATGCGTACCGCGCATCCGCTCACAAACGGCCAGGCAAGTAAGAGTCGACGGCGTTAACTCGCCATTTTCTGCGTGAATGCATTTGCCTTTCAATTCGAACGATTTGCATCTCTCTCGCCGCTTTAAAATTATTCTCAAGTTGCTACCTTTCTGCTTTTGGGTGGCTGCTACGCGTCGCAAATTGTCAATTTCTTGTTGTTGTTGGCACTTTGCAAGTTTTACAATTATTATTAATGACACTTCAGTGTCAAATGTTTTGATAGTTTATATTGTTTTTGCTTTCGTTACAAAAGTTTATATCAAATTTCATGCTGTACATATCCGAAATCAGATATCCGTTAAGGTCATTTGGGTGGTGTATGAATGACATTTTGCTTTTGTTTTTTTTTTTCTTATTTTATTGGTGCTCGGTTGAATTTCAGCTGTAAAACAACAAGCAAAATGATGAAAATTTGTATGTACGAGTATGTACATATCCATATCGACATATCCATATCCAATATAACATAAATGTTGAATCGAACCTGCTTTTATTTATTGTTTTTTTTCTTGTTAAATTTGCATAAAATTTATATGCATTTAATTTTCTAACAAAATCCACCTATCCCACTGTTTCAAACATTTCACTATGTATTACTATTTGCTCACCAAACGTCAAGAAGTAGGAAAAATAATTTGAAACATAGTGTTTGGCAGTTTTTGAGGTCGCCGATTTCGAAACTGATATCGGATTTTTGAAATTCAAAATGGCGAATTCAATACGACGTTGCCAAAGCCGGAGTAAACCTCCTTCTTAAGTAACACTATTGTTTATATATGTATTTATTAGTACAATATTTTATGAAATTATTTCCATTCTACAATGTTCCCAAAAAATTTTCAAATTAAAGAAAATCATCAAAAAACTAAAAATTTAAATTTTCGAAATTTTGAAAATACAGTTTTGTAGCCCATTCAAGTTTTAAGTCATTGATTAAGGGAATTTTTTTTTGCCCAGGGCTTCGTTTCGCCTTTAAGTGGGAATAGCGCATTAATCAATTTTATTTTTCTTATGTGCTGAAGCTACATACATTTTCATGGCCCATATGTAACATATAATCCAAATCAATTGCTGTTCGTGTGTCTCGCTAAAACTCGAGAAAGGCTGGACAGATTTAGCTGATTTTGGTGAAATGTTTGTCGTAGTTCAGGGAAGGTTTAAACGTTGAGAAAATTTGAAAAATTTGCGAGGAAGATAGTAAATACCACAATTTCATTTTCCCATATAAACTGTTCTACCCACTTTCCTGTCAAAGATTTATGCTCCCGGAGGGACTGGAAAAACATTTCTTATTTCATTTCATCGCAAAAAAAAACAAAAAAATAAACTTTATCAGAAAACTTTAACTTGATTAAGTGTATTACTCTGTTTTTATTTGTTTTGATTTGAGTTGTTAGCAAGTTTCGTTTGAAAACCGAACGAAATTAAGACGGCGTGAGATAAGTATGCTGAATGTGTGTGTGTGTGTGTGCGAAGGGTTTTATGTGAAATATATACATAAATATGTTGTTATTAAAACATATCCGTCCGAAATACATACAATAGAATTTTTCTGCGTGTAAGGTTCTTGGGGGTCTGGACCCGCTTTCCCCCCTGTATCCGCGCCTTGAGAAGAACATCCTTGACTGACATCAAGAGCCTCATGCTTAGCCGCTGTTACAGAATTGGGCTCATTTTCTCTTGCTAACGACCAAGTTGTCATTTAGAATAAAATCAAAAAATATGCATTGGTTAGGAAAGGATTTGACTATTTCTTTTTTTGTAAAACTACAAAAAAAAATTTAATTACCCGCAATATCCATACGTTGCTTCAATTAATAAGTCAGCAGTATACTGACATCTGTACATTACTAACAAAACAAAAATTGTGACAAAATTCAAATAAATGTGCCCCGCTTATAACCCCAATTGTATGCATGTCAGCTTAGTAATCTGCCAAATTTTTGTGCATAAAAAGCAACAGCGCACAAACACATAAGGCATATAAATTTACTGCAAAAATTTTTGTTGGTAAAAGTTGCGCAACGCCGCACAAAATGTTTATAAGCCTAACGACGCGTGATTTATGCATATTTTGGCGAAAATTCGTCACAAAGGTGTTACCCGTATTACGTCACTCAAACCAACACACATGCACACACACACGCATGCGCATGCACTTCAACGGAGCATGCCAGTGGCAGATATGCGTAATTGCAACAACAAGCAAATGTATGCGCAAAAAGAAAATGTTGCACATAAAAATCCGGCAGTCACGTTATGTCGCTCAAGCGCTAATGCGCTATGGCAGCTGAGTGCATAATGTTGCCACCTATAAATGCCACAAAAGTTCATGTCAATTATTTTTGAAAACATGCAGCAGCAGCAGCAATAGCGGTCTGTCGAACGCAAACAATATCAGCTGGTATGTCAAGTCGAGTAGCAGCGTAAAAAAAGACAAGAAGCCGAAGGCAACGTATTGTTTACATTATTTGCGTCGGCAATGCGGCCGCATGATGTGCCAACACACCCACGCATGCGTTAAGTGACGGCGGAGCGCGTATGCGGAAAAAAGGGCGCGCACACGCGCGTTAAAAAAATGCTGAGAGAATGTATGTGATGTATTTTTGTTTTGGTTTATTTTATATTATTTCATTTTTAGTTTATGTTTTTTCCCTAGTACCTTTTTGTGGCAAGGCGCACAATCAGCTATCGTAGCACGATGCACGCATGCGCATTGCATGGCTGCTTAACTTGTTTGCAAATGCGAGTGCGTGCGCTACCAGTAGCGTTTTCTGCTCTAGCTGATACTGTCCTTAGTATACCACAATCTAAGCGGGACCGCTGATTTTGCTGATTTTGCGAGCGTTAAGCTTTGAAATAACATCACACATTCACTATAGTTGGACATGCCACGACTGCAGTTTTTATGCACATATCATTTATATAATATTTTAAAAATGTATATAATATTTTAAAATTTAATTTTACTACAAATTTTTGTCAGTTTTTATTTCGAAGAACATTTTTTTTTTCTAATTTTGTGCGCGAGAGACCACCAATCTTGCGAATCTTGCGCCAACACAAGATGATCATAAATTATTTTCGTTTGGTACTCGTAGTGCATCGTTTTCGTCGCTGTCGCTGTTGACTGCAGCATGTTGCATGCCAATTTAGGCGCAAGCGCCATCACCTCATTTATCACTTGGCCACATGGCTAGCGCGACGATAGTTTGAGCAAAAACAATTTGCGCATATGAAGCGTGTAAAAATGCGTGCAACATGACTTTGTGCTTACAACACGGGTGAGCATGCCATTAAATAATAAATTGTGCGTTGCGGCAAAGTTATGGCCAATGGTAAATTAATCAATTTCGAGGGCATGGATGTGAGTATTTAACGTGGCAATGCATGGAACTGCCGAGAATTGGCGGTAAAAAGAACGAAAGGCTTACATTTATTTGCCACACGATGTGTGACACATGCACACATACTATGCAACAAATTTGGTCACATTGTTAGTTAGCGTCAAATTATTGCCACACGTGGATTGTCTATACATCTAATGTTTGCAACATGCACTCTAAGCCTTTCACATGCCATTTCAACATAGCACTTGTACTAAATACCACTTTTCAGCAGGCAACTTTCTTTTACAACAACAACAACTTAATTTGGTTACGTTTCCTGGCGTGCGGCCGGCTACAATGTACCGCCATGCATACGCACATACACACATACAGACGTCTAGTTGTAGTTAGTTACGAATGCAGGTGGTTTCCGTATTCTCGCCATACAACTTTTTGCCACAAATCAGTGCATATCAAGCGAGTCGTAGTCTCAATAACTACATAACTACAGTTACTTGGGTTGTTGCTGCGGCCAATGCGTAAACATCTCCTGCATACGATCGATCAAGTGCGCCGCGGCAGCTGCGTTCTAATGAAGCGCCACTTTAAATGCCAAACCACTTATTTAGCATGGCAAATAAATCGCGCATGCAAATAATGTATGTTGCATGCCACACAAAAGCGTGTGTTGCTACATTGTTGCTACACATTTGTTGGTTTTCTTTTGTTTTTATTTTATACATTTTAAGCCTTTTTGTCAGTGCGTCTGTATTGCCAGCTGGTACGCAATTGTTTTGATTTGTATGTGGCACTGTGTTGCACATACATACCTACAAATATGCACATGTAGTTACTATGTATCGGTGGCACGCGCAGTCAAGTATTTACTTCGTATGAGAAGAACGCTCTTGTTAGCGTTGTTGCTCTGTGGTCAACAATGGTCATGCAATTAGTGCGCACTGAAATGTACCAAACGCAATATCGCCTGACGCACTTGCAATAAACGCATACATGCACACAATTTAAATAAAAAGATGATTTGCATTTCGAACACATATTTACGTTGATGCTATACACACACACACAATCACACGCATTCTGTATTTTTATTGCGCTTTGTTGCAACGGAAAGTTGCAACATGCATCTCATTTCGCTTTGGCATTGCTGCCACCAATTGCTCTTAACGTTTGCGAAATACCAAGCAATTATTGTTATTATATACGCAAACGGCGCGGTAAAAGCCAACTATTTGCATAGACAGCTACAGCAGCAGCACAACAACAATAAAACTAACCGCAATAATAGCGAGAATAAGGTTGCAGAAAAAAGCAATCTCAAGCGGATGCACAGTGGAGTATACAAGGCAGAGTGGTTTTCAAAATTAATTTATGGTTCTGATATTTAGACTTAGTCAGCAATGACGTAGGAATATGCCTAACGTTTAGATTGCTTAAGTTGTTGTTGTAGTACGTTTAGAGTTTCGTAAAAACTCGTTGATTTAGCTTAACGAGCGAATTCGGTAATTAACTGATTCTAAGAAGAAAAAAACAAGATTTTATTCAATTAAATATAGAATATTAAGAGATTTTTTGGTGGCAACACTGTTCTCTGAATACATACGGTTGCGGTTGATATAAAAATCTAAATCGGGCTTTGAAAAAAAAGGTGAACATTTTTAAGAAAGCACCGTGCCAACGTTACAGAATGGATTGAGGCGTACTCTCTGCACAGACGGTGGCAGTTTTACTTCTAGCTGATTATTGAAAAATTATTTCTAAGAACAATTTTTTTAAATTTATAGCTTCTCTTTTATAGTTATATTTTTATTTATTGTTTTGTATTGCTATATACATATTTTAATCGCAAAAAACTAACTATACAACCAAATTCACATACATATACGCTATTAAATTAAATCGCAATACCGTCGGCCGTCGGATGTTTATTTAAAATCGGATCAATTGCGTAGTTAAAACAAATGATCGTTGTCGTCTGTCAATGCTCTTACAGGGCGCAAAAAAAATTAATTACGATTTTTAAAAGAAATATCTTAAAATTTACTAATTTATCTCTAAGTACAAAATTTATTTTCTTTCGCAAAATGACGTGAAATATTGAATATCTTTAAACTAAAATTTAATTTTAAGTTCTCCAAAATCTTACATTTTGCATCCTTAATATAAGAAGGCTCTACCTAATCACCAAAGTAATCTGCAGTAGAGGATTAAACTGCGTAAAACTACAGTTTTTGTCATTGGTAAGCGCGACGTAATAGTAAAAAGTTAGAACACAGAATTTACATACATGAGGTCGTGGGTTCGAATTCTGACAATAGGGCTAAAAAAATCTGTTTGGTTTATGTTTTATTATCTATAGGTTTTTTTTTTATAATTTAAGATTTATTCCAATTAAAATGCTAGACTTAAGATAATTTAGTTAGAGAATCTGTGTGCCTCAGATCGAACTCGAATCATATACCTTAAGAATCACAAGTTCGAATCACAATCGAAGCCACTCAAAATTAAAAAATTAATTTTCAACTCAGCAGCATATTCAAAACTTTCAAAATGGAAAAAAAAGTTTATCATATTAATGACAACATTCACAGAAATTTTGTAAATTTTTTTTCTCATTAAATGGAAAATTTACTCAATCGAGAAAATATTTTTTTAAAAATGATATCTTCATTTCATTTTCCTGCTCTCTCATAATTTCCATAGTTATCATTCAATTAATGTAAAACCTAAACATTTCTCAGCTTTTCATTGAAATAATTTTTGAAAAACATATGAGTTGGTAGTAATTGATATACATATGTATGTAAACAAATGATGGATGGATAACTTTCATTTGTGGCCTTTAAAGTAATAATATTGCGCACAAGTTTAGTACAAAATTTTCAAAACTTTAAAATTTTTTTTCCTTAGCTTTTAATTTATTCTGTGTATTTTAATATTAAACGATAGATTCACTACTCATTTGAAAGAATTTTTGAGAATTTAATTTTTTTAATATTGGGTGGAAAGCTCGCCCTAAGGTAAACAAAATGTTGCAAGAGAGACGCTCCGAAACCAGAAAAAAGAAGGGCGTGTTTTTAAAAACAGCACAAGTTGCTGAAAGAGAAAACTATTCCCTGATCAAAAATATTTGTGGTACAAATCATAATTATAAGAATACATTAAAATGTTTCAAACATGTTAAACGAGTTATATTCGCTAAGAAATAATAAATGTGAACTTAATTAATGCTCACGTTATTTTTCATCAAGGCGTTTAAATTAAGATCCAAAACCCCTGATAAAATATTAAAAATAATATATAAAAGAGAAAAAAATGTACTAATAATTTTCACTTTAAATTTTGTTTTGGTTTTATCAAGACACTTACCATATATTAAGTCTTTATTAAATATTTATTACTTTTGTATTTAATCTAGCAAAAACCGTATAAACCTAGTTTAAAAACAGTGTATAAATTAAAAAAATACAACTAAAAATTGCTTGATATCACAATTTTTTCAATTTAATTTTTTTAGTTCGAGATTTTGTAGACATTTTCATGAATAATATAAAATAAAAAAAAATTAAAATAATTTCAATACAAGCATACATTTTTTTCAGTTTTTTTTAAGCTAGAGATTTTAATGACATTCTCTTCAATTAATATAAATTTAAATATAAAATTAAAAATAAACAAACTTTAATTACCAGCAAACATTTTTTTTTTTTTTAATCTATGTATATGAATTATTATAAACTTTGAAATTTTTATAGTTTCAGATTTTAAATTAAATTATTGTATTATTTCAAAAATAGTAGAAGAAAAATGAATAAAACACTTCTACATCTAGGTGTTGTATAACTATGAAATCCCATTTATTTTTTATTTCGTGTCAGAATGAAGATACAAATTTAAAAATAATTGTTAGTTGCTTTAATTTTTATAAAAATTAGTATAACGATTTTATTTATTGACGACTAATCTATTATTAATTAAATTACATATAAAAAAAACAGTCGATTACAATTAAAATGTTTATAAAATTAAGCATAAATTGCTTCAAATAAAAATAAAGTATCGATATGGTAATTTCCCACATTTAAATTATCAAACTAATTTTTATAATTAAACAAGTATGAAATTTAAAGAGAATAAAAAAATAAAAGTAGTAAAAAGAATTCGCTGCGGACAGGATTCGAACCTGTGCGGGTAGAACCCAATGGATTTCAAGTCCATCTCCTTAACCGCTCGGACACCGCAGCTCTTGTTAAAACGCTGTCAAAATGCGCACTTGATTGAGGGTTGATAGTGAACATATGTACATATATATATACATGTATATGTGTTGTATATGTGTATGAGTGGATAAGGACGGGCGGAAACAAAACACAAGCAAGCCCAAAGATTGTCGACACAACTTAGTTTAACTTATCAGGCATTTGCTGACTACTTCGTTTTCGTTGAAACAAATTTAATTGAGCGCAAGGAAACTAGGTTTAAATTTAAACTAAGTTTAACTAAAGTTTAACTAAACTTAGTTTAAACTGAGTTTAAACCAGCTCTAAAAACTGGCCCTAACCGTCTCAAATTTATTTGTGGTAAAAATTTGGAAAATTAAATTAATTTATAGAACATTGGAAATTTTAAAGAATTTCTTAAAATTTTTCCGTTTTTAGCAACAGTTGGAAAAATTCAATTTACTTGGAGAATAGTGGAAATACAAGAGCAACTGTTAAAAAAAAAAAAATTTCAGCAAAAAATTGAAAACAAAAAAAAAATGTATATTATTTATTTTTTTAATAAAAAATTTTCTTATGTACAAACAGTTAGCTTACGTTTTCTGTTAACATAATGCAGAATTTAATAAAAAAGAAAAATTAAAAAAATTATGTGCGTCGGCCGGGAATCGAACCCGGATCAACTGCTTGGAAGGCAACTATGCTGACCATTACACCACCGACGCTGCTGGGCATGTCTGCGACATTTGCAACCATGCCAAAGTACTCATTTTAATATACAAACAAACATACCAACATATAAGTACACTCATGTTGATTTTAATATTATATAACTTATATAAATATGTAAAATGTGTACATTAAATAGAAAACAACTAAATAAATAAAAACAATTTGCAAACATCAGAATTTTTCGCAGACACCCGACTTAATGAGTTCTTAATCGGTATACAAAAATGTACATATATACATACATACCTATGTTGAATTTACATATGTACATATATTAGTGATATGCAGTCAAAGATCCGTTTCAGTTGATAGATACCGGTTCCAAGGGGAACCGGGTACTTTGACCGAATCCGGTTCTAAAGAAAAAGTGTAAATGGGAATATGCACCATTGAAATGGTGCATTATAAAGCTTATATATATTGAATAAATTGAATAAATTAAATTTTTTTTATATTCGAGTTTTCTATCATTTTCACTTCGCTCGGGTTCTTTTTTTTTTTGTTCAGCATGAACTGTTTTCGGGTCTGTTAAAATACTTTTCGGTGTTTCTGGGACCGACTTTCGATTCTTATAAAGTTTGTACTGATCGGTATAATAAACAACCTGGTTCTCCAGACCCGTTTACGTACATCACTAATTCATATATGTACATATATACATATATGTACATATATGATATTTACATTGCTTAAACTCATGAAAGTTAAAGGGTAATATTAAAGCGTACATTTATAGGTAAGAAATGTAACCGTATATTCTATCATGGCTAAATCGGCGTTTCGAACAATTTTTAAGAAACCAAAAAAAAACGTAATTTTTGTTTTAGTAATACAAAATACTTGAACTCATGTCATACAAATGTAGATACGAGGAAAAAGAACTAATAAAAAAAATATTTCCGTTATGTTATTTTGACGTACGAATTGTCAGTCCACATTCGGTGATAGCTTTTCAGTGCTGCCACATAAAAAACCGATTTTCTCAAAAAATGTAGATACGTGGTTAACGCAGAAACGGGACGGTTTGCATGTTTCTTTAGAATTTGAGTAGCACCATCATTGCCAACCATAAATTTAGTATCTTTGACCGGATTTTAATAGTTTATTTTTTATAATACGCTTAAATATCAAGCTTTATGATATTTTCTAATAAAATAATCTTTGTATCGGTCATTTATATAAGTTGCAAATAAATAATCATTGCCAATTTATTTAGCTCACCACACATTGATCTTCAAATTAAAAATGTTTTTTTTTTCAAAGTTTAGAACTTTTCAATTCTCAAAAATTATCAAATTCGTTAATTCTATATGACATTTTGTTAAGCAAATATTAAATTTAGTGATTTTAAGCAGCAAAAATTAATTAAATAAAATTTTGTGTACTAATAAAAACAATTTATCACGCATGCGAAGAATTTATTTTGATCTTAAATAATTTTAATTATATTTTTATGCAGACTTCTTTATAAATTGCAAATTTTTATAAAACCAATTGTTTGCACATTTCATAAAAAAACATCACAGTTAATAACGAGCCGGCTAAATTTAAAAGGTCTCTACTATAATTTATATTTGTTTATTAAATGTTTATAAATTTTATAAAAATATAACTAATTTTCTAACAAAAAAAAAACTTTTTGTGCAGTTTTGTATCCCATTCAATTTCAATATGATAACATGTAATACTTCATTTGCTAGGAATTATCCTTGATTTCCTAGAAACACGTAAAACGCAGGAACAAAATTTATTTTTGTATAAAAGAAAGAAAATTTTTTAAACGGTAAAACTAGGTTTAGACATTTACTATCAGTTATATTATTTACATTTAAAACGAAAAAATTTAATTTTTTTTTGGTACAGGGATGCCACATGGAGCGCTAAACCCCTGCAAAAAACAGCTTAATTCCAATTGGACCATGCGGAACACAATTCAAAACTGCTTAGAGATAATAGCTATAAAAAGAAACAGCAACAAGGAAATAATGAAAAGTGGCATAAAAAAGTACTAACTGCAACAAACACCGTCTTCCGCCGCTACCAACATTTTTTTTCCTTATACTTTTTCAGCGCTCGCATTCTGTACGCAACGCAATAATCATTTAACCGCTACTCACTCATTTTTCTTGCAAATACCATTATTTGCTTTTATTGTTTCATGTCGCAACCAACAAAAAAAAAAAAAACACACACACATTGAAAACAAAATAAACTTAAGCACTTTCCAACTTGCAACATTTGCATGCCGCAGCTTATGTGATTGTTGCTTCAGAGCAACTATTTCAGCCATTCAGCGCTTCTAGTTACTTACCATTCGTACTTTTATGCTCAGAATTTGCTCGCAGTGTGATTTCTGTTGCGCATTTTTTTTTTTTGCAGCGCCACGCAATGCAACCTGCGACGCACTTTCTTCTGTGCACGCAAATACCGCTGCCCGCTCTTCTGCAGCGCATCATCATCATCATCGACATAACCACACAGCATTGATGCAAAATCGATGCATTTTAGATTGATTTATGTTTTGTTTTGTCGTTTGACGGCTGCCGGCTGCCGGCTGCAGGGAGCTTGCAACACGCTGTGGCCAACCGGCAATAGCAACGCCATCAACAACGACTACAGGCATCGGTATCGACATCGGTGAGCGGCGCGGGGCGGCGCGACGTTTGCAGTGGCAGTTATGCAAAATTGCTGTGGTAATCTGCTTCCTGCCACTGCCACACAGCTGCACAAAGTGATTGCAAAGACTTTTGCTGCTGCTGTTACTGCTGCGTAAATTTCGCGTCGCCTCCGTCCGAATGACTGTCTAACTATGGAAATTCGACGACTCGGATGACGTTGAGAAAACGCATAACGCTTAGTTTCAGCACGGATGTTAAATGGACATGGCGGCGGACGTGCGAGGAAGCTTGGTATTGGACGCTTTGAAGTTATGAGGCTGTTAACTTTATACTTCGTTGCCTTAAAAGCCTCAAGGAAATTGAACGGAATAAGTGAATGCCTGCCTGTCTTCGTTGCGTTACACAAGCCGCCGTAGAGCGAATATATTGTAAAAAGTTTACTATTTTTATGCTTCGATGGCTGGATGGATGGATGGATGGATGATTGTTTGAATAGTCGGGTATTATGCATAACCAATAAAATATGTAGAATGCAGGACATCAAGTGCATATGTATGTAGATTAAAGTGAATGGATTAAGTCTATCATGAGAGAATTTTTAATAGACTTGTAGTAAAGCTTTGGGAATTTTCAGAAGGCACCATAAGTAAGAAATGTCTCGGTTTGGCAGCACATGCGCCAATAAAATTTTCTTCCCAATAAAATATACTCGATTTTTTTTAGTATGGAGTAAAATATCTAGCACCAAAAGCCTAAAAACAATTCAAAAATCAATGGGTTTTCGTTGACACTTGGAACTTGCAGTTTATCGTACTAAAATGTAATATTTTATTAAATTTTAAATTTTGTTCAATATATACTATTTTTCATATGCTGTTTTTGTTGAGTTAGACTTAAAAAAGAGATTGCATTTCTTACCCATTTCATAGATTTGATACATAAATAATTCATGGCTACAAAAATTGATCAAAATTGTTTTAATGCGTTGTACGTAAATCATGGGAATATTGGTTCACATAGAGTTCGTGATAAAACTAAATAAAAAAATACAAAGCATCATATGTACGAGTACTTACATTCAATTTTATGTTAATTAAATTACACTTCAAGCAATTTATTTTATTAATGATTTGCTACACTTAACTATGAGAATAGCATTCGTGAGGTAATACATATAATGTGAGGTGAAAGAGAGGAAGGTATGGTAAAATGATGTGAATTGTGGTCAAATGGGGTGAAGACTGCTCAAATGTGTTGAATTTATATTGTCAGAGTTTAGCAATTAAGTAAGAAGAGTAAAGATGCGGTGGTTTATGGTGGTTTGAAAACGTTGATCATTGGGGAGATGTGGTAAGTTTAATAGTGGTGAGTTAAGGTGTCGTGAATTCAGGTATGGTAAATATAAGAACTCTTTGTTGCCGTATCCAATAATTTCCGTGGCCAGCATACCCGGCGTCACCGATCTGTCACCGCCATTTCCTTCTCACACGCAATATTGAATTTGAGTTTATTTTATTTAACAAAACACAACAAAACAAAGCGTCATATTGAGTAGCATAACAAAAATTAGTTTTGGCGCGGTGAGTTGCCGTGTGATGAGTTTAAAAGTATTGAGGGTAGTTAAGATAGGGTGAGTTTGAGGTTTGGTAAGAAGAAGACGTATTTATTGCTATCTGTACCCTTTTCTTTTTGCACCATTTAATAGTTCAGAGCCGTAGCATTAACTATTTTATTTTACAATTTATTAACTTTGCAGAAAAAGTAGTTTCACTCAAAACGTTATTGAACAATAAAAAAATTTGAAGGAAAATAGCAAAATTTTCCATTACGGCTCGTTTCTTTTTTTCCAATAGAAAGTGGTAAAAGGAGAGAAATAGACGATTTTATAAATATTTCACTGATTCTAAAGAGAATAATTCAAGCTTTTAAGAGTTTATAACTTAAGTTAGGTATTGTGCTTTTATGAATCTCATGAAATAATTAATTTACATTAAAATATTTTTAACGGCTTTTTATTATTATAATTTTTTTTTGTTTTTCGTTTTGGACAATTCGAATTTTTGAATTTGTGTTGCACTGCCACAATTTGCGGCTCCACTAATTTGCGTAATTTACCATAATTACCAGCTAACGTTGCATGTGGTCAGAAACGCCGATAGCATTGCATTGAGAAACACATTTGTTTTGCCACCAGTTGAACTCAATCACGCACTAGGCCATTGACACGGCGAGGTGAAGGTGGTAATTTGAGCTTTGTATGCGCACTAATGTTTTAAAAAAAAGTATTTAAAAAAATGCATTCTGACTGACAATAATCAACGAAAACTAGTAATCATTGTGTCCACGGCAGACTAGGCAAACGTAACTCGCAAATTTTGCGCACTAGGTGTAAAGGCTAACAATTTACAACCAAACATTTGCAGTGTTAGCTTGGCTGTGTGGTTAGTCAAAAAAAATATATTTTTATTAAAAAATTGCCTTCACATATTAAATGACTGAGCGCTTGCTCGCCTGCCGCCTGGCGACCTCTAATAAATGTCGCTGCCAATTGTTTTCCTGCCGGCTCATAAGTCTTTTCTACACTGCAAGATAAATATTTGTTTCCCAATTTTTATTTATTTTATTTGTACTATAACGGCAACATTTAATTGATTTTAAGACCACACACACACATACACATCAGTGCAGCTACTGGAATGAACAGTCAGTCAGTCGCAGAGCGAGTTGAGCTGGCGCTTGCCGTGTCATGGTACAATTTGCAAATTGTTTTACCGCCGGCTGCCAAAAAGCAAAGAGTTTTTTGTTTTTCGATATTTCGTTACAGCAACAATTGACCTCCTTGGGCTATTGTGGTATTTCAGTTTTGAAATTTACTATGTATGCCAAACGAAATTATTATAGCACAACCGCGTATTGAAGATCTTTGGCTGTTTATATTTTTTGTCTCATTTATATAATTTTTCTCAAATAAAATTTTGTTTATTCACTAATAAAATCATATAGTTTTTATAAAAATTTAAATACATTTAATTTATTTTTAAATGATGAATTTTTATTTAAGAAATTTCAGTTGATTTTCGCTATATTTTTACTTCTATGTACGAGTATACAAAAAAGTTTTTTTAATTTATTTTTGGAAGCAATATACAGTATAAAGTTGTTCAAAATGAATCGATTATCCATAGCTTCCAAAAAGTTGCTCGTTATTGTAATGAATTATAATGATATACAAAATTGCGTGATCAAAAAATCTAAAAATGTCTAGAGTTTTTTTGTATTTTTTAAATTTTTACAAAGTTTGAAACTTGCCTTCATACGTTGTTTGTTTGATAATGTACCTGATTTGAAATGAAAAATAATTAATATTAAATAAAGTAAAGTTAGATGGTTTGAATGTGTCAATATGTTGTTGCGACATAAATATTTCGCTGGGGTTATACGCACAAGTCTGTAAATCGAGCACAATAATAGATTTTTATTTGTCTACTGTTATGCATTTCAATGTATTTTCTTTGTAAATTTTCTTTTAGTATGTGGTAATAAAGTTGTAATTGTAGTATTCATATACATATAGATTGCCATTGCTCGAGTAAATATTACTCACTCACATTTTGTTTAACTTTTTGGGCGCGTTCTTAAATAGGTGTTGTCATTGCCACTCATTTTGATATTTTACAATTTTTTTATTTGAATGACATATCTGTATATCAACATGACATTTGATTGAAATCCTGTCAGTTGTGAACTTTTTTTTTAACTCTTTTTAGACAGTGCATATTTGCAAGGCTGTTCTATAAAATTAACTCAGCGGACAGCAAATGCATGTAAATAATATACGAATGTTTATGTTATTAAAAAACCAATATTAAAAAATAATTACATTAACAAAGATACCTATTTATATCTTATGGTGTGTGTGTATGAAATATTTAAATAAGCTATGTTTTTATTACTATGCAGGCTTTATTAGGATAAAAATAAAATGTTAAATAAGCGGCACAATTTTAATTTATTATTTAAAAACAGTTTAAGAGAATCGGCATATGAAGAACTGATTAAACATAATATAAATCCACTTTCATTTTTAAACTAAATATAAATGGTTCGATTTGCGAATTTTAAATAAAAAGAGGTAAATCTTACTCGCAATAGAATGTCAACGCGTTTTCTATTATTCATTATTAGTGATTTCAGTTCTACTTTTGATATGTCTTCCAACTTCTCGAAATTATATGCTCCAAAGTGTTTTAGGGTGTAAACTTAAATCAGAATAAAGTGGGCAAATAATGTTCGAAGTTTCATTTTTGTTCGATATCCTGTTATTTGGGTACTTCAGGCTTCGTGTAAAACTCGAGCCAGTTACATCGCGCTTAACAGACAATTGATTCCGTCCTTAAATATATTCCACGTGGAGCAGGGTCAAAGAATTGCAAGCCGCTTTATTATATGAATCTTTGTATTCTGGCATCTCGCATTCAAATGGGCGCGGCAATAAAAGTAAAAACTGTTTCCTAACCATATCCGACTATAGCAAAATGATCGTATAAATCCGTTTGGAATTCAACATTCCTTTGAGTTTCATTAACTGCCGCAAAAAAAGAAACATAAACTTTTCGCTATTTATATTTTTTTTTTTTTTATTACTACGCTGCTTTAAACTTATAAGAACTTACCTAATATCGGTTAAGTCTTCTTATTAAAAGTGTTAATTTTTCATTATTTTGTTATTGTATACATATGAATGTATTTACGAGGCCGGGTCAATAAGTCCGTGACTTTTTGAATCAAACACAAGTTTTGGGATAACAAATATTTTATATTTCAACTTAGCCGCCTTTGAGTTATCTACACTTTGTCTAACGTTTCTCAAATTTTTGTAACCCTTCAAAAAAATAGGCATTTGTTTGTGAGATGATTTCATCGTTGGAAATAAGAAATAGTCACTGGGGGCTAAATCCGGATGATAGGGCGGATGAGGGAGTAATTCGTTTCCCAATTCATGGATTTTTGCCACACATGTGTGCGTTTGCGCGTTTGTGGTCGATTGTCAGCATCCCATCTTGCGGAAAGCTTTCGCATACCCGAGTGATCATTTAAAATTGAAACCACTGAGCCTTGTGAGATGCCTAAGGCTTCCACAATCTCTCGCACTTTCAATCTCCGATCGGCCAACACCATATCGTGAATTTTTCCAACTGTTTCGGGTGTTGAGACCTCAATTGGGCGTCCAGAACGTTCGTCAATCATCTTCCGTGCTTGTACGGCCACAACGAAATTCATTACACCACTTTTTTATCATTGAAATTGATGGAGAGCCAACTGACAGATAATTGTTGATAGTAGCACTGTTGCCATTTCAGTAAAGAGGCAAGCAATTCAAAAAGTCAAAAAGTTATTGACCCGCCCTCGTATATCTTATTTCAAGCAACGCTCGTTAACATTATTTGTTTGAAGTGTAAATGACACCGCAAACAACGCCGCATCAATAGCAATCTTTGGCCAATTAAGCGTGTGTTTGCGCAATACTGTTGCACAATCACTGAGAACTTGCAACATCTGCAAGACAACACGCACGAAGCGGCCTTTTAAACATTCGCTTTTTTATTTTATGTACGTTGTAACTTGGTACTTTTTCATTGCTATATTGTCGTTTTTTATTATATATTTTTATATATTTTTTTTAAGTTTCTACTTGCTTTGTGTCTGCTGTTTAGTTAACTACTATCGTTTTCGAAAAATACGCGCATCACATATGTATGTATGTACGAGTATGTACTTTCCTAAGCTACTATTTTGCAAGATAAAATTCGAATAACGATGACGTTGTCGCTTTATTTTTTTGCAGGTGGTAATTGCCACATTGTCGAATGGCAAATAAATTTTCCGAAAATTACCTTCAAATTGGTTCAGGGCCTTTGTGTGGCGCAGAGCGTTTTGTATTCGCATGCGTGGCATTTTGAGTGGCACAGCGAGCGGCGCGCTGCATGCAGCAAACGGTGGTAAAATAGCAAAAGCAAATTACAAATTGTAAATTGAAATACGTGAAAATGAAAATGAAAAAGAATGGCCAAATTTCCAAGTCATTGTTGAGGTTTTGCAGCGGTGCTATTTTATTGTTATTATTCTTTTGGCGTTGTTTTTGTTCGGTGTTTCAATTCGTATTTTGCTTGCCGCCTTTGCTTTGTCAATAATTTGCATCAATCAGCGGCAATGTTGGTTGACGATAAAATAACAACAAAAACAATAGCCAACTAATTTAGCTCATAATTATTTTTCGACATTCACACACACGCGCACACATTTTGCTTTAAGTTGGTTCAAAAAAAAGTAAACTATTTTTTATAAAAAAATATTTTGAGGTAACTGAAAGCATTGATAGTGTCCCAGCTACTCTAAATGTAAAAAAAAACACTAAACTTTGTAGAACTGCTACTCTTTTGGTGAGTAATCCCACAGAGTAAAAGCAATACAATTTCGAACATTTAAACTAACCTAATTAAAAATTTAAATATTATTATTTGGGAAATATCTTCTTAGGTCTTCTTAAGACAAATGGAGTTTGCGTCCTAAAAAAATGAAATAATGCTGCTTATCCATTTAACATAAAGAGCAAAATTAGGCGAGAGAATGCAGAATTGATATTTCTACACTAATTTCTTTTTGAACCACACTAATGCAAATGCAAATGTAGGTATATAAACGTGATTTTTGTTATTATCTAGTTTTATATTATTGCTACAAAAAAAAAAACAGTCAACAGCATTAATAGCATTTATATTTGCAACATTGTATTTGTTGTTGTTGTTGTTTTGTTGCAATCACCTGATTGCGGTCGGTGGCATGCTTATGCGACATTTAAATGCGACATTAGGCTGTGGCGATCGCGATGGCGTCGTGATTAATTGAAGTCAGTTTTAGCATTTTTCGAAAGGGGAACAATAGCAAAACTAAAGAATAATAATACAAATAGAAGTAACAAAAGGTTTAGTAGAAATAGTTAAATTAAAACTATCACAACAAAACTAGCAAATTTGTCTTTTCATTAATTCATTAATAAAAACCATGGCAAAACTGTATAACTATATTATAGAATGTTGTTAAGACTTTTATTGGCCTTAAAAATGAATAATAACACAGGTCTGCAACAAAAATGGTATCTGGATATTTCCATGTATTTAGGTGTTCTGAAAACTAAAAAAAATACTCAAAAAATTCCAGAAC
Organism: Philophylla caesio; assembly: GCA_963971545.1. Taxonomy (NCBI): domain Eukaryota; kingdom Metazoa; phylum Arthropoda; class Insecta; order Diptera; family Tephritidae; genus Philophylla; species Philophylla caesio. The sequence goes on from OZ020607.1 coordinate 49,325,224, forward strand.
GTAATTTTATTTTGATTACTGTTTTTAAATTTTTACCATAACTTTCATTAATTTCTAAATAAGTGAGCTGCATTAACAAACATAAACATGTGTAGTGTAGAAAGTGGTTTGATGGATACATTTAAGAACTCATACGACCCAGCAGAGTTGCATATTTGCATAGATTCTTCAAAAAGAAGCCTTAAAGCAGTTCTGCTTCAGAACGGCGGTTTCTATACTTCCATTCATGTCGGTCATTCCGTACACCTCAAGGAAACCTACAAGAACTTGGAATTGATTCTTTGCAAATTATAATATAAAGACCACGGTTGGCAAGTGTGCGGTGATTTCAAAATCTTTGGCATGGCGCTCGGACAACAATCTGGGTTTACCAAATTCCCTTGCTTTTTGTGTCTATGGGATAGTAGATATCGAACAAATCACTGGACCAAAAAGTGTTGGCCTCCGAGGGAGCTTAAAGTTGGCGAAAATAATGTCCTGCATGAAATTTTGGAGCCTTCTCATAAAGTTCTTCTACCACCGCTTCACATAAAGCTGGGATTGATAAAGCAAAGTTGAAGTAGGGTGTTTTCGTTGGACCAGATATTGGATGGCTTATGGCTGATCCACTATTCATCCAACCATGACGGATCCTCAAAGAGATGGGTGGATTGCCTTTAAAGAGGTCATAAAGAAATTTTTAGGCAATAACAAAGATCCTAACTACAAACAAACAAGTTTTGTTTCGCAATTATAAATTTAAAATTTTTTTTTTTAATCCTTTATATTTTATTTTCATGTTTAACTTAGACACCTACATTGTCAGTAAACATGACGTTCTATGACAAGTTAAAGTTATTTTCGGATTTAGCACACCAAAAAACATAAGAATTACACAAAAAACCAAAACAAAATATTAAATTTATAACAACTAACTAATTTTTATCACTTTCACATTAAAAACTTCCAAGCGGGGAACACAGTAAATGTACCAATCAGCTGATTCCTTTAAATGTGCCAAAAACGAAGAAACGGTAGGTACTCTGTTTGAAGTAAAAAAACAATTTAAATAGATATAACCAAATGGCGTCAAACACGGTATTACAATAAACGATAATGACAGTTGCGCAGCCGCGATTGTTTGCGTCATCGCCTTGCCTTGTTGCAACATACCGCCGGAAGTGATTGGCAGGAAGGCAAATGAGACTGTGCATTCGTCAATCTACTCGTACTAATTATGCAGAAATTTCTTTTTATTTTTATTGTTGTTTTAACCGTCAGTAACTGTAACGCGCTTTTGGCACCTTTCACCACCAATTTGAATGCGTTCCCATTTACCAGCGATTTTGTGTAATTTTCCGAGTTTTTTTTTTTTTCCTTTTTAATATTTCCTTTGAAGTCGTAATTCAGTTTCTTTTTTCCAGCGCGTCGTGTTTCCAGTTGAGTCTTTTAAGCAACGTTTTGTTGTTATCTGTCGTGCATACTCTTCGATTTCAATTTAATGGTAATAAGCCTGCGAGCGCGTTTTACGTTGTGCTCGAATAGCTGCTGGCTACTTTGGCTAAGTGCAAGTAAAGTGATGCCACTGAAACATATTTTAAACGGCCCTTCTTGCCGCATATGGCGTACTAATGTAATTTATAGGCCAACTAATTAAGCACCTCCTGAGGTAGCGAGTAGATGAAGTTAAAAGTCGTAAAATATACTCTATAAAGCCATTCTAAAATATAAGGTCGGTTGTATATGAACATGCTAGTACGAGTATATACACATCAACATGTAATACCATAAAACCATTTTTTTTTTCGAATAAAGCTTAATACACAGCTCTCAAGGAATTTATATAAAATGACACTAAAAAAATTAAAAAGAAAATGTTCTTCTATAAAAGTGTCTTAAAACCAAACTTGACAAGGGATGATGAAAACTCGTTCCAAAACCAATGGCTTAAATCAGTTTGAAGCTCTAAAGAAAAAACTGGTTGTATACTTATTTCTTGAAGAAAATTCTTCTACAAAAAAGAAAAATAAAAAGCAGTAATGTATGATTAATACATATCTTCATTGTGAAAAAACCAAACAATTAAACGCTAAATTTTGTTTTTTATAAAATAACTAATTAACTGCTATTATTAATTCCGTTGAATAATTATTTTATTTAGAGTAAAGGTTTAAAGTAATTTTGGGGTAAAATTTTAAAGAAATAATATTTTGCTTGCCATTAATCTACGACATCTACGAATTTATAAGTTTTACTATTTATTTTCCTTTTATTAAAATTCGATTTCTGTCAAACACAATGTACACTTAATTTTTTAATTCTTATTTATAATGACTTAAAAATAAAAATGTTTACCAAATATTGAACTTAAAAAAATAATTTTTTTTGGAGTTTGCAGTTTCTTAGCCTTTTTAATTCAAACATTAAAATGTGCAAATTACATGCGTCAGAATAATACTGTTGATTTTTTTTTAAAGTAAAAAATTGTCAAAAGTCAACGGAAATTCGTACCCCTTGAAATTCACTTACTTTTTTTTTTAAACAAAGCGTACTTAAAAATTGTAAACTCTTTAAATTTGGAAATTTTCCATCCACCAAGTTCTATCCTTGGGACTGGATAAGACGAGTGTTGCGATTTTCCCGGACAACCCAGGCGGCTATCAAAGCGCTGGACTCTACACGCATAACTGCCAGCCTCATAAAGCAGTGCAGAGAACGCGTTATGGCTCTTGCTGTCAGGCATGTTGTGACACGGGGCACAGCAGTATTCATGGCAACGACACGGCTGACGAGCTATCCCGTAATGGTTCGGCTATTGATATCTCGCGGGTGGAAGAGGTTCTTTTGCCGCTGAGTTATGTCAAAGCCGTATCTCCCAGCACTGGAAAAAAGAGGCTAACATCAGGTGGAGGAGCCTCAAATCCTGCAGGGTATGCAGGAGTATGTGGCCTACCTATTGCGATAAACGGACTTCAATCATTCAATCAAACTTGACAGGAAGGATCTGTAGAGGCTAACCGCCGTATTCACAGGACACTGGATACTGGGTACTCATGCGGCAAGGCTGGGATTGGAACATCACACTTCGTGCCGCAGCTGCAATTTATCAGGTGCAGAAGAAACTGTGGAACATCTTCTGTGCAATTGCCCGGCACTAGCTAGGACGATAACAAGGTTTTTGGGCAAGCCTTTCTTCGATGAATTAACTCAAACTAATGGCATTCACCCACTGCAACTTCTGAAGTACTTAAACTCGACGGACTGGGTTTAAAACAACCACCATCTTCTCACTTATCCTGCTTTTTTCAGTTATAGGTTTTTAATCGCGAATTGTATGTAGTATCAAAACGGCACATAATGGTGCCAATTGGAGTTATTTGAATTCGCCACATCAACCAACCAATCAACCATATCCACCGTTGTTTAACTGATATCTTTAAATACAAACTGGACCTCTTTTCAACAAGTATCGTATATATAAAAGTCATACATAGCAAAAAAGTTTTTAATTAGTTCTAAATGTAATCATTACTGCATTTGTGGTAAGACTGTTTGAGTGCTAATTTGCAACGTCTCAAGGAAATTTTAGACATTTTTCTAAGTGCAATACTGCTCTTTATGTTACTACACAGCAAAGGCCCTCTTTAAATACTAAGCTACAGTCAATGGACATTTCTAGTTCACAATGACAAATTTAAATAAAATTTCAAAAAACAAACTTATCTATCAATCTTCTTTAGTTCAACAAAAAAAGAAATACTTTTCTCTGCAGTAACTCACTGCCTGCGAAAAATACAACTGACCGCGTTAAAATATTCTAAATCCTACATCCTTAGCATGTGTTTCATAATCTTCCTGCTGATGTCCAGTCATAATCAATAACCACAAATAATGCATTTTATGTAAATCACTCCCAAAAGCGAAAGAGATGTAACGAAAATTCTAAAATCCCCGCTTCCAACTATCTTCGATCAATTTCAAATCAAACATAAACGCCGATGACGTTGATAACTTTTAGCCGATTACCGCCAGCAAATTTTTCAAACAGATTTCGTTTAGATAAAGAGTAATGCAGTTATTACAGCGTCACTCCCTCCCCATAGTCAATAGCTTTCATGAAGTTTATTATGGCATTAAATCAAAGGTTGATAACGCGGTAACACAGTTTACAATTTTTATGTTTTCAGTGTTGTTGTTGTTGTTGTTCATGCAAAAAGAGGGCGACTGACTAACGCTACTCACTCGTAATAAATTTCTTTTACGCAACAAAGAAACGCACGCAGTCGAGTTGCGTCTGGTTGTCTGTATTAATCTATTTTTTTGTTGTTGTTGTGCTTTTGCATTACTTGTTGCATGTTCAACCACTCACTTGCCACATGTGAATATATGAGTGCATACAGCAATTGCCACCTGCAATATTTAGTTGCATTGTAGTTCTCTGCTGTTGTTCTTTTGCCTTTGTCTTTTTTGTTTTGTTTTTTCTCTCTAGCTGCTATTACGCGCAGTTAACGCTTGCCATTTACTTCGTTTGCCATTACTTATTTTTTCTCTACTTCTTCTTTTTCTTGCGTACTGTTGGCGTTTGCCCGCGCGAAAGAGTGCCGCCGCCTCGCCCGTATTTGCGATTATTAATTGCATTGCCATAACATGTGTTCCGACCGATGTTGTTGATGTTTTTGAAGTTTTTGATGTTGCTGCGGCAGCTAAAGTTATTGCACCGCCAAAGCAATTGCTGCTGCTGCTGCTGCTTAGGCGGCTGCTCGGATCGCGTTGCTGATATACTACTTCTACTACATAAATACTCGCCCCAGCTGTCGGGTTGCGAGTCGTTTTAATTTTTTATTTTTTTTTTTGCGTTTTGCTGCTGCAGCCGCTGATGAGTTGACTATGCGCACGGTAATTGTTGTGTTGTTAATTTTTCAAATCATTTTGCCATGTTATGCAGATTTTCCGTTTATTATAAGACAGCCATACACACACACACAAACGCTGAGAATATTGCAGGCTGAGGCTTAAAAAGCGACTGAGCACAAAAGTTTAGCTCGCAACCTTTTGCTTTGTTTTTACTTAATTGCTGCTTTGTTTTTGCTATTTTTATATTAAGTTTCATTTTCGTATTCACCATAATTAACAACAATGTTTAATGGCTGCTTCATTTATAAACACTCACCACTCTCATACTCGGATGTTTAACGCTTTTCTTTAACCCACTATTAAATGTATCTACAGCTTACATACATACATAGTAATGTGTTTATGCCCTGCAAGTAGCAAGTGTTTCTAAACATTGTTGCCGCAATTTTTCTAGTGATTTTTGTGATTTTCATTAACAACATTACATGACTGAAATCAATCATGTCCACTAATGAGGCTATTATTAAGCGAGCTAATGTGGCTATAACATGCGACCTCCTCCGGCGGAAAAAAAGGGGAAGTGAATTAGAAATTCTCCGATGGGGTGGCTAATGAAAACAGCTTCACTTTTTACCAGCGCAAGTCAACATACTTAATATCTAGTGTATTAACTAAGTGTTATACGGCCGATCACATTAGGGTGGAAATGGTTGAGGAAGTGCTCACTTTCGAGTTAATATTTATGTAGATGCATACATACAAATGTAAATGTATTCATTAATTGTTAAATACTAACACTAATTTTTATTTAACCATAAATGTTACGATACTTAAGAAAACGTAATTTTAATTTACAAAATGTTATAATTTTTAAAATAAAAACAAAGCTCTGGTGTGCAATTCACTGGTGTTCATTAAACATATTTCTACAATAAAAAAACGACGGTTAATTAATTGAGCAGAAAGGACAATTGTCTCGTGTTGTTCTACTCAAATTGTTTTACGAATTTAAAAATTTCTCAAAAATCATCGTTTATCTGTAGTCTCCTGAAAGTTTCACTTTATTATACAAAAATTCAATAAACATTAATATTGTGTACCTAAACCTTCTGAAAAGAGCTAACTGAAAACTTCGAAATTTGTTGGAAAATGTGATGAAATTTCTTAATTTTGTACAAATTTCTCTTTTGTCTCTGTTTTTATTTCTGTTTCTGTTCCTATTTATGCTTACGTTTCTGTTTATGTTTCTGTTCTATTTCCTGTTTTTGTTTCTGTTTCTGAAAGTGAGAAAAGTGAATGAATAACTTCCTTTCGCAGGCAATAATTTTAATCGGCAAATTTTTAAAGAATTCAGTAATTAATAAGAGTTTTAAACTAATTGATTACTAAGCGTAAAACTGAAGTCGACCATTATTGATGAACGTCTAATAAGCTCATTTATTCGCATAATTATGTGTCGTATATACAAAAAAATAAGTAAAATGACGATATTTTTTTCAAGTGCTAATTAAGAAATTTTATTTATCAAATACACCAAAAAGAACACTGTGGGAGTCGAGAGTCTTCTATTTAGCGTTGTTTTATCTACCTTTTTTCGTACAGCTTTTAAGCCATTTTATAGTTATTTTATGATTCGTTGATTTTCAAGATTTTTGCTTAAGTTAAGAAGAACACAAAGCGTGTCTTAAATCTATTTAACACCAACTAAGCTATCTACATCTTGCAGACGAATTTTTTTCTATCACTAATAACTCCTGCATATGGTCATACAAAGCAGGCTTTGAAAGGCTTTTAAGATAGCTGAGTGAGATTGAAATGCGGCTTACCTCCACTAAGTCGCTTAATTATGCCAGCATTCTTTATTGCTTTATTCTCACATCAAAGAAGTGGATAAAACACATTAAAGCAACTGAGTAATAATAATGAGTTTCATATATAAATAAGTAAAAATTGAAGAATAAGCTTTTGTAATCATGTAATTACGTTAGGTATATTTCACACATTAACTGCATAAATTAACGAGTAGCCGTAATTAGTCCTATGAATTTATGAATAATTAGTTATTCCATCAGTGATAAGCTTATAGAGATTTAAGCGCATTTAAGTTTATAAAAATTAGACAGTTAATATTACTTTTTAAATTAAAAAATTACTTATTAGGTATACAAAAATTTTTTTTTTTTTTAAATATGAAAGTAGTAGTAGTAATTTTTTTTATATTGCAACAATAATAGTAATGCTATCAAAATCCAAACAGTTTATTTCGCTATCGCGTAATATTGCTTGAGTGATGCATCTCAAGAGTATTAAAAGTTCGTGTTTGGTGATATCCAATCTTAGGTTATTCATAAATGGTACCGGACATAATAGTCCAAATTTCAAGATTCCTTATATAACGCTAGATTTTAACTGGATTTATCATGGGACCGGTGGGACAACTGACAAAGATTTTGAATCTAAAATTAAAAAAAAAAGCATAGCAGCAATTTCTCTCCTGATCGTTGAAAAAAAAAATGAATTCTCGGTGTTTATGCCTTGTACCGAGTGTGAAGGCGCTTTGTTCATATAAAATTTCATCTCTCGCTGTCACGCAGTCTTTGCTAGTTCTTGGTGATATGTACATATGTATGTACTAGACGAAAATGTTCGAACCAAATTTTTATATGAAGCTATGAAGGAGGCTCCGTAAAAGGTCGCCACCTAAAAGTCTGCCAGATGTTACCACGTTACAAATTTAACTTTATTTGGCGAAGTATATAAATCTCGAATTTTCTGTGAGACTTTGCATCCAACTGTGATATTTTTTCTCTCTGAAGCTGAGAACTGTTTTCATAGGGTGGAACAACTACGAACAAACATCTCCTACGAATATGAACTGTCTTTCAGTTCAGCCTTTATGCTACTGTGTGTGGCTGCGCATGCGCATCTGCTCGTTAATAAATTCACACATACACACAGTGAAGGTAACAAGCAAGCGCGCACCGTGGGGTATCGAATATTGTTGAAATGTTGCCAGAAAATATCAGCGAAGTGAGGGCGACAGTCAACTCAAAGTTTTTGCCCATTTAAAGATGAGCTCGAGCATTGCCCAGCTGGAGATGCATATTTTTTTTTGTGTTATTGTTTCAACTGAAGAACATAAAGTCCGAAACGGCAGGTATTGCATCTTTCCCTTTGTTTACGTTATTGTTAGTACTTTCTGCAACTTGGCAATTTGCAACTTTCTGCCTTAAATTACCAACAAAGCTACTCGACTTACGCCGCCAAGGCGAGCAAGCAACAAAGCGTTGTATGAAGAGCTGCCGCAAGTGGTGTATGCAATATTTGAGGCATTCATGCACTTTACTGTTGCAAATAGTCGTCATCAGTTTTATGATGACTGCTGCCACAACAACAACGACAACAATAACAATGGAAGATGATGCACACCGAACACTTGTGAGTTCCATCGCTGAGTGGCTCATTAAGTGGTCTGGGCAGTGAGGAGTTCATCAAAACTGCACAAAAAAGAAAAAAAAAATATGTTTAGTGATTGCCACTTGTTGCTGTCAGTCGTGGTAATTGTTGTGATTTTTTGTTGGCATCTGCATTAGGCTACCGTAGCGAGCGGTGTATGCCGAGTGATGTATGCATGTTGCCATGTTAAGCATTCAACTTGCAATTCAACAGCTAATTGGCGGGCAGACTAAGTGACGCAAATTAATTTAATGCATTCGCATTTTTTCTCAATCTCGCCATTCTAAGAAATTGTGCACATTTTTCACGCCTCTCGCGCTTGGCATTAGGTGTGATTTTGTTTTCATAAATGAATTTTTAAATGTATTTGCTGTCACTTTGTCTCATTTACCATATCTGCATGTACATACATATGTCTGTAGTGAGTAACACTCTATTAATGCATTTTCGCCCAGCTCGAATGTGACTTTAATTTTTCATTGCTTATCGCAGTTGTTGTAACTGTTGCTCTATTTTTTATGGCCGTTTGAAGAAATACGCAACATGGTTTTGCATTAATGTTGCCACAACAACTTACTGCTGGCGCACAGCGTCGAACAGCATGCAACAACAAGCTTGAGGAGGCCGAAAATTCGCATTAAATAATTTACTACTTACAAATACATTTAAAAATCCATATACATACATATATATATACTCGTTTATATGCGGATGAGTATGCACCTGTTGATGAAGCCATCGTAAATGGCCAAATTTATTTAAACAAATAAAACTTTGATTTATCGCAGCACGCACAGCATGTTGCGGCATATGCACTGATTTACATACATACCCACTCGCACATACCGACTCATCGTCTCAAGTTGCCTGCTGCGCATGCGTTTACGAACATTTTTTTTTTTTTGCTCTTGCAGCTTACCGATTTGCGTTACTGCTCTGAACCACAAGTGTTGTTTACTTTGAATTTATTTGCAGTTCAAAACACTTGCAGCGCAGCGCTGCTGTGCGCGAACAGTGGTCGGAAAGTAAGAAAAATATATTTAAATGAAATAATTATTTGAATAAATAAAATATATTTGTTTTCTTGTAAGTCATATATACGTATTCCAAATATAAATCATAGCTATCTCGAATTTCGAGGATTCATTAATAGAAATAATAAGCCCGCCTTTAAGTATTTGCTGCATACAACCCTGCTGCATTCATTTGTTAAGCGATAGGTCCATCTAATCTGCGATCCTCTAGAGCAAATTTGAGTTACAGTTGCAACCTTCGGTCTCGAATCAAGTTGGTTCGTCCTTCTTAAATTCTTCGTTCGTTTGAGACCAGTATTGCAAGATTTCTCTATTCCCAACTATTGTTAGTACGCTGTCATACGTTAAGTATCTTTTGAAAATTCTCATGAGAAGTGATGTTCAGATACGATACGACTTTCTCTCTTTTATTGGCAGATCAAACATTCTGGCCTGCTGCACCAGCTCAGATTACGGTTTTGGTGTTAGTTAATTGGCCGTGCTAGAATCGGAACATTAAGAGCATTTCTTACTTATACTTCCTAGAACGAAATCTTCTTCAAAGAATATTATGCGAATGATCCATTACATTTTACAAAGTGATCCTAGTTTAGATTTAGAAAAAGTCGTAAATAATCCAGAAAATGCAATTCATTTAAAAAAAACGAAAACTCTAAACAAATCGTTTAGTACTAAATTTTTTCATAGCCAGTGAGGATCAAATAAAGCTCTGATAATTATCGGAGATTTTATTCCCTGCAACTAGTGATTTTGGCCTTGGTTATATATTCAAAATATTTACTTATACATCGATTGACACAAATTTAAAGAGATAAATAATTTATAACCTTACAATGATATTTCTCTTTTGTTTTATCTCTCTATCGCTCTTTCTCTCTCTACTCCTAATATACTTTATGTGCAACGTTTTATAAATGGACCAGTAATAAATCGATTTTGAAAAGCATAAAATCTCCCAGTCGAGTATTTTAAATTGATACACTCTAAACTCAGTTGTAAATAAAAAGCAAAATTCTGTAATAAATCGTATGCTCTCTCTCTCTCTCACTAGCCTTTGGGTTATCTCAGCCGGTGATGAAAAAATATTTCAAAAATTTGCTTTTCTTTTTTACTTCCATTTCGCGGAGGCTGGCACACTGTAACAACATTGCCAAATCACTTAAACATATCAATAAACTGAAACAGTTGCAACTGCTCCGATAACTGCTGTCGTTACCGTTGCTGCTGTAACAACTCACTACCCCATTTCCATGCTGGCTGACCAGCTGACTAACCGACGGGGGCATTGCTGCTATTTATATTACCCGTTGCCGCTGATCGTAAAGTAAATTACATGCAATTGTTGCATGCAAATAATAATAAAAATTCAATTTGTGCGTTAGAAGTAAGAAAAAACAAAAAACAGCAATTGCTTGAACTAATGCTTCATCTCGCTTCACCAGCTGCGACAAGCAGGAAACTTTCGGCAAATCGGTTTATGCCTAAAATCGCACCAATTCCCAATTCCCAGTGCAAATGTTATGCGATCGCGCACGATTATTTAGAGATCGTAATCGCGTTATCGCATTCGCTAAGCTATTGATAAATTGCGTACGATTACAATCGCTGGCGAAGTGCGAAAACCGACGAAGCAGTTCGTTTGCGGCAGGTTGCAGGTTGCAAGGTCAACATGGCAATAAAGCAAATGTGTTCAAAATTGCAGAGGTTGTAACGAATTTCGAGAAGACATTGTTGCTGTTGTTGCGAGGCTACCGTTTTACAAGTGCGTCCATAAAATATCACCATTTGGCGATTTTTTTTTTTTTTTACATTTGAAAGTGAACTAAAATGTGTGCAAAGCATTATAAACTGTTAAGTTAGTAGCAGCAACAATGTGTGCATGCGAATTCTAAATATTGTTGCTAGCCATTACTTAGTCTTAGGCAGCTACAGTCTCTTCTACGCCTCGTTTCTCTTCGTTTGCGTTTTGCTTTTACACCGCTGTAATTTACTGCACGCAATAAACAATAACATTAACAGCAGCAACGTTTACAACATCAATTGAAATAATTGCAACTTGAATTGAAAAGTCGAAGGTAACACTTTTTACCAACAAAATTCTCACAAATTGCGAATATAAATTGAATTTCCATGTTAATTAAGCAAGAAAAAATTTTACGTAAAATACGTGAAGTTTGTTACGCACTATTTGCTCATTTAGTCACTTAATATGAATAAGCTGTATAGGATTATTAGTCCTCGCTAAAATATTTGAAAATCGTGCTGCCTCTCTCAAAAGATTTTAATAATAATAATAATTTGGCGCTTACACTATATAGCTCGGTGTTTGGCCGAGTAGAACTACCATTTGTGGTGTGCGTCTTTATATTCTACCACAAGTCGGCGGGACCGACAGTTTTGGGCCGACTTCGAACGGCAGATGTATTTAATGAGAAGCTTTTTCATGGCAGAAATACCCATTGCCTGCCGACGGGTGACGGCTAATAGAAAAAACTTTTTCTATGAGTTTAGATTTTGCTTGCCCTGACTGAGATTCGAACCGCGAACTTACCGGCATATCGAGTTAGAGCACGCACCGCTACCAACTCGACCACAGCGGACTCGACCTTATTATACCTTTCATGGAAAGGTTATATTAAGTTTGGTCCGATGCTTGTAAGTACCAGAATAATAAGAGTTAGACCCATCATTTAAGCAGCTAAAGTCTTACAATTTTGCACAAATTATAGCTATTATTAGAACTACTTTAGCAGTGAAAATCATTAAGATCGGATAAATATAACATATAGCTGCCATACAACCGATAGTCCAGGTCCTTCATTTAATCGCTCAAATATCATTCATTGTTAATTTTATAATAGAAGTGAAAACCGTAAAGATCGCAAAAATAAAACATATAGGCCCCCTTACAACCGATTGTTCCGATATTATATTTATCACGAAATAGTTATTATGAAAACTATTTTAACAGTGATAATCATTAAGATAGGATAAATATAACTAATAGCTCATATATTGCATTTTGGAGCCATAACTCATTCATTTAATAAACTAAAGACTTGCAATTTCGCACAAATATTAATTATTATTTGGAATAAATAAAACATTTGGCTTCTATACCATTCTTCCATTCATAAAAGATATGAAGCCTTCGGCATAGCTGAAGACAGCCTTTTTATACTTGTTTTATTATTAAATGTATTTCATAACATTCCACTCAAAAATTTGTTTGAATATCAGAACGATATTTATAAATTAGTCATTAGATATAAAGCCTTGAATAGCCTTCTCACTGAAAGTGTGACGCATAAAGTAGTTCCAAAATTAATAATATACAGGACCATTGTAGATCTAATTTTCTATTCAACTTATATGTATAGTGAGGCATTGGGAAGATTTATTTATCTGAGCAAATGCAACTCTTTTAGCACTGAAGTCCCTTTTTAGCAATTAAACACGATGAACAGGCGAACTCCTTAAAAGAAATGTGACTGTTGATAATAGTTGGGAATCCCTCTGTCGGCTCCCAACAGCATACAAAAGGAAATAATAAATAACTCAAAAGGCAATAGAGCTGGAAGGCATTTCAATTTATTTGCAGATTTAAAAGTGCTAACACATTCTCGCTAATTTAATATTTACATGGGTCGCCTTAATATGAAGTTGACATTCGTTTGCTTCTTCTTCACTCTCTAAGCAACTTTTTATTCTAGAAATAATAAAAAAAAATTGCTTTGGCTTTGGTTTACAGTTGGTGTTGAGATTAACATGAACCTTTCCTTTTAAACTTAATTATGATCCTTGGAATAATTCATGTTGTATAACAAACAGCAAAAACTATAGAAAAAGCTGAGAGTGCTATTTGTCCACTCGGAATACTCTTTCATCACCATCATTTTTTTCCAGCTTCAGCGTGCTTGACAAAGAATTGCCAGGACATATTATCTGCAAATGTATCGATCTCGTTATACGGTTTATATTTGCACTTAATTTCAAATTATTTACATACCCACCGAAATTTAACTTCAGAAAAAGTTTTAAGCATAAACGACACCTTGAAACAAAATTATTTACACATTACTCATATTATATGTATTTTTATCTTTTTATTACAGGTAAGTGGAAGGACGGGATAAACTGATATTGTTGTAGCAACGATACACTCGAAACGTAAAATACTTACATCAACTACATAGTAAACTGCAGGTATTCAAAATTATATTGAGATTTGTGTTTTTAAAAAGTTAGTTCAACAAATTCTTTTAACAATAATTCACGCCGATTCACTGCCATCTCAACGTTCGGATAGCCACTAAGTTAATGACAAATAAATGAAGTTGCGTTATGTAACAAACCTAGCAAACTTAGCATTATGCAGACGCATGCGTTAATTGCGGAGAAATTAGTATCCCACGCCTGATTTATGAATTAGCATTCTTGCAACACTTAACAATGCCATCGATGGAGAAGTTTTGTTGATATACAAATTGCGCTTTCCGTTTTTGTTGCGTAGCTGGTCTTTACATAGGCACATTAGCTTCTGCTTTGTTGCTGAATGTACCCTGTCGGAGATCAAAGTACTATACAAGCAATTTAAAAAGCACCTTTTTTCTAACCACAATTGGTTTAAATTCATTATATTTTCTTGTCATCAACTAACTTTTTTAACATGGCGATGTCCTAGGAGCAAGTCAATTATCCGACTCTGCATTTGTTTTCAACCAATTTCAAATATATTTGATAGAAAAAACATTAAAAGTACTTTTTTTGCAACTGCAATAAAATGTATTTATTTTGAGCTACTTTAAAAATGCTTTTTTACAACTATTTTAAACTCGATTCGTTTTTACAGTTCTATATTTTATACCTACTCTTTTCTAACTTTTTAAAAACGCATTTTAGTTTAGTTTTTATAAAATATATCTACATGCATATGTATTTTTGTTTAAAGTAAGTAATGAATTCAGTTAATTTTTAACGTACGTTTACAGAATTTAAATACAATTTAATTTAATTTCTTCTAAAAACATTGGGCCTTGCGAGTAACTTCCTCTTGGTCACGATTTTCGATACAAAGCATCTATGTTAATAATGATAAAGAAAAAATTTTAATATTTCACGAATCACGCATTTTATGGGCTCACCCACTGTCTTACCTTTCAAAAGCGGATCAAAACTAGCAAAAGCCTCTAATATTTGTTTCCGTGTGTTCCGTCGAGGTTGAAATTCATTACAACGTCTTTGGACAAAAGAGCCAAAAGCTTTTTTTAGGGTTTTCTTTTATTAGGGACTGCATTCCATCAAGCTATGGAATATATGGGAAAAAGCTTTGGATAGATACATATTTAGAATTTTATGAATATATTAGCTTGTTTGGTTTTCTTCGTAAATATTTTCGACAACGGCTGTTAATTCGTTATCTGTTTTTATTGGAAATTGTAAGTGAATGGCACAACAGCCTTCTGCTGTCGGATGAAAGTTTTTATGAGTACAGTGTATGTGCATATATACTATACACGTATGTTTACTATATGGATTCAATGTAAAGTTTTTAAATTATTTTGTATTACGCTCATATAAATATACGAAGAATTAAATACTCGTTCGCTACATTTGTTTCAAAGTAGTTGATTTCCAACTACTTTATAATTGGTTAATTTTTCAGACTGTCTGCTTTTTTCCGACAGGGTAGTATATGCACATACATATTTGTGTGCGGCCCTAAATTCTTACGTTCTAAGATACATCGCTTCCATTTTTTTTAAATTTTGTTTCGGCTTCGGTGCTTCGCTTGCAATGGAAATTATTATGCGTATGTTAATCGCTCATGGAATGTACTCACAAGCAAATCATGTACTTACATTTGTGTACCTACATTTTCCAGCGTATAAGTACGAGTACAAAAATACCTATTAACATTTATCTTAGATGGGAAATAAGCAATTCGAACTATTATTTGTCCATAATTATTGCTCCGATAAAAAATTCGTATATACATACATACGTAGACGTATACTGAAAGCTTAAATAAATACGATAATTGCAAACTCATTAAAGATACGTATTTAAAAAATAAAAACACTAAGAAACTCAGAAAAGCACTATTCTTGAAATATATTTTTTACGATATTTTTTCCTAAATGTTGACATTCTGAAGTTCCATTTTTTGATTACGCGTTCGAGCATATTGACAGCTTTTCAAGCTTCTAAACAGTTTAGCGTGAAGTGCTAAATATTTCGTTATAGAAACTGAACAACAACTGTATTATAATATGTCGTCTTTTAATTAGCAATTCGACACAAAGAAGTTAGCAATTTATGTTCAGCCACATTGAGTACGATAGAGGGCAAAATTAAGGTATCTTCGTTATTGAGAAATGCATCTTTCAGAAGGACTCCGCCCCAGCTCAAATGGCAATGTCTACAAAAATGAAGAAAAAGTTCTGAAAAATATGATATGGCTTTGATATAAATAACAACATAATACTATGACGAATTCGTGCATTAGTAAGAATCTTTGTGCAAAATAATTGAAAACCACTTACATTAATAATAGGTCCATTCCTTATCTACAGTTTTTTACAGTTTTTTACAGTTTTTACAGGATTTAGTCCAAAAAGCATTCCCGTACTCAAAAAAACTGTAACTGAGAGCGCACTTGAGAGAGTAACTGCGACTCTCTTCTTGTCCAAAGTTACAGGATTTAGTCAGAAGTTTTTTTGCCTGTAAATATCCAAAAAGTGTCAAAATCAGCTGTTAGCAGTATTGTTGTGAAAGCACAAAATAAAGAAAATTACAAAATTAGTGTAAAAAATTAAACATTTCACTAAAAATGAAAAGTGCTAAAGTAATAAATAAAATCGTAAGTTCTTGTGATAGTTTTGCTTGCCTTTAAGTGTTTTTATTGCCATTTTTTGTATAAATATTCTGACATTCGCTTCTTGGGCTAAAAAAATGGTTTTTTGCATTCCCGTACTTTTGCCTGTAATTCTCTATTAGAGAGCGTTTTTACCTTACTCTCTTGCATTTTGACACTTTTTAGGAACTTACAGGAAAAGTAAAGGAATGGACCTAATGTGTTCCTATCAAAATCTAAATGTCAAGGTTCTTATATAATTTCAAAACAATTATTCATATGAATCTATCGTTTAGGAAACCATCCTAATATATATCGATTTTGTATATGAAATATCAAAATAAAGCGTCCAAAAAAAACCTGCTAAAATCAAATAAGTTGTTTAATTAAAAGTTCACATATAGTATGAATACAAATACATATATGTACATATATTTCCTCAACACTTTTATTCCGCGTTTATAATTGATCAGCGAAGCAAATGATTAATTACAACGGCGCTACAATTCCACTTAACCAAAAATTACTTTTCTTTTTATACTTCTCAATTTTTATTGACATGTTTATGCCAAATTGGCCGACAGATTTCAATTTCCCAAACATTTCCATACAAAATGCAAATCATTTATGACTTGCCGCGAAATCGTACACTTGCATTTATTCGTAAGTCATTCTGTACTAATAAAAATATGCACAGCTGCAGGCACCAAATGAGTAAAATTGCAGCTCAAACCCACAATTAACTACATAAATGCTACACGCAACTAAAATTGAATAATTAATTTACATGGAAACTATATATGTATGTACATATATAATTACTGGCTGTTGGATTAGCTTAAATTTGCACTTGTCTTCACATTGCGGCAAATGCGGATTTTGTTATTACAAAGGAAAAAAAATGATAAAAAAAAGTGACTTACACTGTGCGTTACTAAAGGTAGAACGATGTATGTCGAAAAAAATATTTATTTAATTTTTAGATTGGAGATCACTAAATGAAATGATGAAATCAAACCAAATAGGTTTTAAACTTTTTCACTTCTTTTTTAATATTGATAAATTATAGAGTGAAGAAAAGCAGAAAATGGTTCAATTTCATAGATTGCGAAGAATTTACTTACAGTAAAGTTGGCATATCTGAAGGTGTAGAAAAATTACTTAAACAGCGAATAATATACGATTCGGGTTTTTCTAAACTATTTTTCCTCGAAATAAGTTCGAGTTCCTGATATTTTTGCTATATTCTTATCCGTCAAAAACGTTGATATTATATTTAAGTAAAATATTTAGGAAATATGGAATAAAATCAACCATTTCAAAAAGTTAAATTAAGCTATTTATGCATGTACCACTTAATACTGAACATTTGTGATATTTTTGCTAATCATTTATACTTTTATTATTCAATTTTGAAAACTGTTAAATAAAAAATCCGTTCATAATCGACTAACCAAACAAAAATTTTAATGAGAAGGCTAAGATCAATCAAAAAATTGTTATAATTGACTACCTGTTTCATTAACTTAATTAGCCGAATTTAAATTTATCCTTTGGTTGGCAGAAATACTTTTGGCGATAATAAACTTAAACAAATTTATATTTAAACATTTTTATTTATCGATCGTCTTCAAATGAGTTTTCAAATATTTCCAACAAAAATTCTTAGGCCAGGAATGAATGTAAGTACACTAAAGACTTAGTCGGAAATGACAGATTAATCAAACTAATGAAGGAATTATTATCTGTTATAATAGTCGTCATAATCGCAGTAGTAATAAAATTAATGATATTGGTGATATCGATATTAATCAAAAATAAATATTAGCCTGTCGGTTTATTGAAAAATCGAATGAAGATTAATTCTGAGAATTTGTTTTTCAAATTGAAAAACAATGACAGAAGCAACAACAAAAGAAAATCAAAGTCCATTTCTCTTAACCATTTGTTGGTGAAATTCTATAGAAAGTTTTATAGAAATTTATGTATAAATTATTTTTGATTGTTAACAACCTGAGACGGAAAAATGTCAACCCCTCGTAATCAACGAAAAAGTATATGACGTTAGATGCAAATATCGATTAATCGCCTACATATGTATGTACATGTATTTCAGTAAGCGATATTTTTACGATTATCGATTTAATTTTGTTTGTCCTCAGCCGCTCAACAATCGCTTTTTGATTTACAGTCCAGTCCAGTCCGAAAAACTTCGCCAGTTATAATGATGCGGCCGTATTAAAGTAAAAAACTGACGCTTTTAAATTGAGTTTGGGTGCACTTGCTTACCTTACCCATTCATGTACAGCTGCATTTAATATCTTTATTACAACAATTTTCGAACTAAGATACATACGTGATAGTTTTTTTTTGACGCTCAGTGTGTTATACAGCAGATTTATTTCTTCCCACATTTATGGATTTGTATTAAATGTATTTATTTTCCATGCATGGTACATATTTCTTGGCTTATGACAGTGCACTAACACACAAAATTGCTTTCCTTGTGTGGCATGTGTGAATAATGCGTGCAACACCGGCGATTTTCCCATGCATCTAAGGCGCGCTGCCGCTACAGCCGCCGGCATGCCTCAGCGAATGCGAATGCGTTAATTGGCAAATTGGGCAAAATGAATGCAACTAAATGTGAGAGATTAATACCTAAATTACTATAATCACCGTCGAGATCAGTTGTCAGCAGCAGTGGTAGCGGTGAACCCAACAAGCACTTGTTGATTAATTTGCAAATTGTCGCGCCACCAGCAACAGTTGACTGCAGTTGGCGCAGAAAAAAGTGCGTTCCCGTTTGATTGGCGGCTTTGCTACGTCACAACGACTAAGCGAATGCAAATTGCTGTTGACAATGTATCGTTGCATGTCCAACAAAGTATGTCAACAGCAATAATAATTACTCAATTGAACGTTGCGGTGCGCCGTTGCGTTCGCTGGTGCGTCTACGCGAAAAAACTGTTCGTCGTATGATTGTGAGCGTGCGGGGCAGCCAGACAGCAGACGGTCACATTTTTATTTTTATTCTTTTGGTCTTTGCATTCCAAATATAATTGAATGTAAATTGTAAATGCATTGGTGGGGCTGGCTCGTTGGCTGGCTTCTACAAAGCAGTGGGCCAACTTGTTGCACACAGCGCAATTGCCATAGTAACAATGATAGCAACAACAAGAACAACGCAAAAACACTCTGAAGCGAATCAAAGGGGAGAACGCACCTTTTTATTACGCAAATTTTAATAATCAAGCAATTAATGCAACAATCGCATTGCAAAAAAAAAACCAAAAACTGCCACCACAATGGTGCACTTATGCGCGCCAACAATAACACTAGCCGGCAGTAGCTTCTTGCAACAAACAAAAAAAAGTCGTCAATTAAACGTACAACCAACAAATTAAAATCGGTCAAAGAGGTGCGAGGTCAAAAGTTGAAAGCAGACAAGGAAAAATGAGCTAAAAAACGCATCCACGCATTTGCTTGCCACATGCTTGTCGACTGCCTGGCCTGTGGACAGTGGATTAGGTATGTGTACGTGTGTGTAGCTGTGTGTGTATTTGGCATGCGGCAACTCGCATGTTAGTGCGCGCAAATTGCAACCAGAAATGCATGTCAGCAGCGCTTTTGTATGCAAACAACGCGCACAAGCAACGGACTGAGCGTGAGGTGAGTTGAGGTTCGCCGGTAGATCTGTGTAGTCTTGGGATTTTAAAGGTATTTGTTTACTGCAATCATTCAAATTAAACTTCCATTCAAGCTCTGGACGGTGGTGGCGGAGTGTAGGAAAATTGTTTGTAAACTGTCAGAAAGTCACAGTTATTTGCTGCTTGGGGGAGACGTACCTACTCAATTGACTACACTCAGAGAAACATGTATTTTACTTACAATTGTCCTCCGTACAAAAGTGAAGAACAGCCAGAGAACTATGCATAAGCTGAGTGCCGAAGATCCAGTCTGCGGAAGCCAGGCGTGGATCACTTAATATATATTCTTGACACTCTTCTGTACAGAATTTGATTGGTCATGCTTCCTTCCATGTCAAACTATCAATACACTTCACACAGTGCTGAATAATCCTATGATTTGAGATGATTTGTCGAGAGCTCAACAGCTTTCAAAACATTTTAACCCATGCTTAACGGAATAACAGAGAAATGCTAAGAATAGTATTTGTGATTAAATTGCTCACTGTATCAACTTCTAGCCCTTACCTTCTAGCGAAAGTTAATCCTAACGTTCTCTCAAGAATTTCCAGACCTTTTATCTTGAAAACATGCAAAACAAATTTTGAATTATTTGAGCCCTTACGGTGTCTGTGTCATAAGTTCAGCACTCAATTCGGCACTTTTGAAATTTCGGACTCGCTTTTCAGCGTAAAAAAAACAATACTTTGAAAAAAAAAAGACTTGGTACAGTGGACAGAAAACAGACTAAATACAATTTGTCTAATTGTGTGATATGTATAGCAAACATCGGTTTGCGAATAAAAATTTGTCTGTCATGCAGTATATCACATATTTTCTAAAATTTTTAGAGCTTTTGGGGGTTTGTTGAGGTCAGGGTCAAACCCAGATCTAACCGGCCAATTCTAAAGGCGGATTTAAATTCAGCGTGTCCATATACATGAGAGTACACCCGCTGCGTGGCCAGATAAGAAAACTCTTTTTGGCTATGATAGGTTAGGTTAAGTGAAGTAAGCCAACGTTAAATCGATTGTGAGGTTACGGATCTGCAACTCTTAGTTTTCGCGTAAAAGATCGCATCTTAGGCAGCATGTCGAAATATTATCGAATTTTTTTTTTGTGATTTTCGAGTGTTCTTTGAGGTTAGGGTTAAACTCAGATCCGTTCGCCTAATTCTTATAGTCGATTTAGATTTGGCGCTACAAAATGATTCGGAAACTTCTTTTTTGGTGTATAAGGTTAGGTTAGGTTGAGTTGGGCGAAGTAACCTCAGATGGATTCTGAGGCTGAGTATATGCAGACATGAGTTGTCAGTTGAAAATTTGCCTTCAAGGCAGCATATAACGACTTTCTTCAATTTATTGTGGATTTCCTGGGTTTTTTTTTTAGGTTAGGGTCGAACCAAGACCCGTTGCGTCAACTTTATAGGCGGATTCAGATTCAGCGCGTCAAAATACACTTTTCTTATTTTTGTGTGGCTGTGTAATCATTAGATTTTATAATTATAATAATTCAAAAAATGTAATTATCGGAAAAAGCATATTCTAACTGATAGTTAGTACTTGTAAGCTATTAATTTACTCACGAATTGTGGTTCATATTGATCCTTTCTCCTTTTTCCGTTGGAATACTTCCTTCAAATGATCCCAAAAATGATTACAAAGTCGCTCTGCAAAAGTGATGAACTTGTTTTGAAATTATCTCGAAAAAGTTTTAAAGCATTCCTCAGACGATCATCCTGAAATTTTTCACATACATATAGGCCTAAATTTGTCCTGAAATAACAGCGAAATTTACTTAATGAAGTCTCCTAATAGTCCCGGAAAGAGTTTTAAGCTAGTTTAAACTCTTCGTGAGATAGTTCTGAACTAATCCTGAAACGATTTTTAAATAGTTCCAAAATAGTGCTGTAATCTCCCCGAAAAGTTCGATAACTAATACCGAAATGCTCCTTAAACAGTGCTGAATGGGACCAGAAACGATGTTTAACTAATGCGGAAATGATTTCAAACTAGTCATGTACTAGTTCCAGAATGGTCCAAAAATAAGTCTGATTTATTCGTTGGAACGATTTTCCGTCATCTCTTGTCAAGTTTGGTTTGGAGACAAACCGGTTTCGGCTTTGTGCCATCTTCAGTGTCAATTTTCGATCTGTTCAGTTTATGTCTGTTGTTCCGTATTTATTTCGTTTTTTTTTTGTCAAGCAGGTATTGGTGCATAATCGTAAATGTTAACAAACATTAAGTGTCCTGATTATAGGTACCAAAAGTTTCGCGCGGTTAGATGCCAAACGGGTATATTTTATCTCGAATCTGTCTTTGCGGTAAGAACAGGTAGATAGTCAGTAATTTTAGTCCGTTTGGATATTGCAGGTTTGTTTTGTATTTTGGTATCTGTTTTTTTGTTTATATATTTCAATGTTTTCAAGAGCATAAGTGTAGCTTTATTTTAAAAATTAACAGTGTACTAAGGCGGATATTTGAAATGAATCGAACAACGAAACAACAATTGTTATAATCAAGACAAAAAAAAGTGGAAACGAGAACAGAAAAGCAACTGCGTTTTAGCACTAAAAACCAAACAAGTAAAATTGCGCTGTTCCTCTTTAGTTTTTATCTTACAACACTCATTTGCACATATTAGCTTTCATTGAGTACCTTTTAAAAGTTGTAGTTGTTGTTGCAACATTTGTTACCACATGCAACGAACATATTTAATTACCAAGTTGTCGGCTCATTCGACAGTCGAACAGTGTTGTCGGTCGGCTGGTCATTGCGCATGCGTGCACACTTGTAGATATCAGCGCAATCAATTGCAGTATTTAGCGTGTGTGTGTGTGCGTTGAGACGAGTATGCGTGCACATTTGCGCGTGAATTGCATAAGTGATGAATTGCACTTTAATTCGTGGGCGAAGTAATTAAAGGTCGGTCGG
This sequence comes from Philophylla caesio, assembly GCA_963971545.1. Classification (NCBI taxonomy): domain Eukaryota; kingdom Metazoa; phylum Arthropoda; class Insecta; order Diptera; family Tephritidae; genus Philophylla; species Philophylla caesio. The sequence goes on from OZ020607.1 coordinate 49,348,025, forward strand.
CTTGGAGCGTGCAATTCTTTTGCTGCAACATTTTTCATTATTAAATTTGATTCCATTCCACTTGTTTTACAAATGCAAACCAATTTCACGCTTGCGTTATTGCTAGGGAAATAACCGTAGGCATTATTATGTGATCAAATATATATATATATATTTATCTAGATAAAAATGATATTACGCCACCGCGACGGAATGGTTTGTCAAAGCCTAGTCAGGAAGTGTGAAGCTTGCATATTTGTCCAATGGAGATAAGTTTGGTTGGAAAAATTGTCGAAGCACGAGTATTGCAGTGTCTACGTTGAATGTGTTCAAAGTAAATCAATGCTACCTGTGGTGACAAATGACGTCTTGCAACTTGTTAATATGCGTTCTAAATGGTCTTTGGATTTGTGTTGAAAATTTACTTTAACCGTTGCTACGGTTACTTTGTGAACAGAGAATGTTTTCGATGGCTGTCTTAAAAAAAATTTTGATATAGAAATCGGACTTTTTAAATATTCGAAAGTTCGCTCGTGTTAGATAAATTTAACTACTAAAAGAGTTATTATTGCAACTTTACGTAGCCACCCTCCAACATTCCATTTAGTCTTATTAGCACGCACTGCACGCTCGCTCCAACATTCCTACTACATACTTTCATACGAGTATATACGCATTTACATATGTAAGTAGACAAACTTTTGCCTTCCAAGCATATCCGCATCACTATAAGTATGATAAAACACGTGTTTTTTGCAAATGCATTCGTTCGGTTGCTCGCTCGCTTTGTATGTACGCTCACACTGATCTGTAATGCAAATAGTGATGTGCTGAACCGATAAAGTTATAGATTGATCGATACTAGGTACCGACTTAAAAAATATGCAATACTTTCGATACTCGGTAGCGAATTGCTTAGTTAGAACGTATAACAGCCAAAAATATGGAGTAGAAGCATTTCAGGTATTGTAGAAATGGTATATTAACTTTGGTCCGATGTTTAAAAGTACCGGATGGATTAGAGTTAGACCAATAAAAAAGTATACCAAAATGATCAGGGTGATGAGCTGAATCGATTTAGCCATGTCCGTCTATCTGTCTGTCTGTATGTTCGCAGTGAAAATCATATAGAACAAACATAGATAACATATAGCTTCCATATAACGGATTGTTCAAATATTTCACTTAGCACAAAAAGCAGCTAAAGCTTTTAAATTTTTACACAAATATCAGCCATTGTTATATATATGTATGTATATTAAAAGTGAAAATCACAAAGGTCAGAGAACTTAAACATATAGCTACCATACAACCGATTTGTTGCAACCGATTGCATTTGGCACTATAACTCCTCCATTTAAGCAGTTAAAGACTTGAAATTTTCCACAAATATTAATTATTATTGGTCGTATTTTTATTCCGATTTCAGTCATATTGTATACTACTGTGTACAAATATGAGTAAGACTATTCAATTTAAACTTCCCGGGTGTATCGATTCAGGTAAACGTTTTTATTTTTAAATTGGTAGTTAACATCTTTGTAAAATTTTATGTCAATTGCTTCATGGTGTAGTAGTTACGCTTGTGTTTGCGAACAAAGAAAAGTTGTTTCTTCGATTTTTATAATGTCTGAAATTATTCAACAAAGACGTAGCATTAAATTTTGTGCGCGAAATGAAATATCGGCCGCCGAAACGTGCACAATGTTGCAGAAGGCCTTTGGTGAGAAGTCAATGTCAAGAGCGAGTGTTTTTGATTGGCACAAATTGTTCAAAGAAGGTCGAGAACGCGTTGAAGGCGAACCACATCAAAGACGACCAAGAACATCTACTGATGAGCTAATTGTCAACAAAATCAAAGAATTGGTGCTGCAAAATTGTCGATTGACTACTTAAGAGCTTGTTAATATTGTGGAATTTCAAATGGGTCAGTCAACACCATTTTAAAAGATGTTTTGTGCCTGGAAACAGTCACATCGCGATTATTGCCAAAAACACTATTTTTTTCAAAAAAACAGCGTCGCATGGAAATCTGTGAAACGATGCTTTCTGACTATCAGGACAAGATGGAACGCTTAATGACTGGAGATGAGACTTGGATATACGCTTACGATCCAGAAACAACCGACCAATCGAGCGAATATAGTGCCAAAGGAGAGCCGAGACCGAAACAATCACGCCAAAGTCGCTTAAAAATCAGGGTCATGTTGACAGTTTTCTTCGATTATCGTAGTGTTGTGCATTAATTCCTTTCAACCGGCCATTATATAAAAAAAGAATATTATTTGAGTGATAAGCGTCGTTTGCGTGGAGCTATTCGCCGTAAGAGGCCGGAATTGTGGAAAGACAACTCTTGATTTTTGCTCCACACTAATGCACCATCGCACACTGCACTCGCTCTTCATGACCATTTTGCCAAAAACTCAACGCATATCGTTCCACAACCACCATATTCGCCTGATTTGTCTTCGCGTGTCTTCTGGTTGTTTAGCAAACTCAAAAGACCACTTCGGGGACACCGATTTGATTCGAATGAAGAGATAACAGCCGAATCGAAGAAGAAACTGATGGCCATTCCGGAAGACGAGTATAAAACATGTTTTAAAAATTGGAAAAAGCGTTAACATCCGGGGGGAATTCTTTTGAGGGGGATGAATTAGACGTAGAAGAATAAATCAAGATTTCAAAAGTTATAGATAAAGTCTTACTCCTAATTGTAGGCAGTAGTATACTGATTGGCGAAAAATTTATGAGATAGGTGGCGCTGGAGTCGAGTTTTAAAAAAAGTTGTATTTCTAAACCGATTTTGTTGAAATTCAGGTATTTTTCTACTTGCTTAATGCTAAATGGGTTTGCAAAAAAATATGTGGCTTGGTAGCGCTTAAGTCCAGATATACAGAAAATTATAAATAAGTATAAAGAAAACTAATAAATTTTGGGCGGGACGAAGTTCGCCGGCACTTCTAGTATTTTATAAATATTAACTCAAACACCACACCATTTCCAACGTTAATGTGTCATATTCAAACGTAAATGTTCGAATTGAATAAAAATATTGCGACAAGAACTATAGCGGTTGGTAGAACTGTATAAGAAGATGATGAGAGTTTTCTTAGTGAAGGCAATATTGTCGAGATATGGTTACTTGTTCGACGCACATATTATGCTTGCTACACTGAAATGAACATTGTTCATTACTAACGAAAGCCGCGTCTTATTTGTACTTGATGAGTTTATTAGGCGATATCATAAAAATTACAATGAGATAAATTCTTAACAAGCGAAGTTTACGTGTAACGAATCTGTATTGTGTACCGAAAGAAAGAGTATTGGGAGCCGACAATTTAGTACATCACTAAATGCAAACTGCCTGCCAATTGCACGCACACGCAGTCGCAGCCGCAACCGCTGTTCCACAGCCACTCATGCGCAATCACAATTTAACAACAACACAAAAGCGCAACTGCAAACAAATGTGATTATACTTGTACTCGTTTATGTACTCGCACAGACGTCAATAGTGAGATATATTCATATATGTACAATTACAATTACTGTATTATTTTTCCAAACCATTAAAATTTTTGATTTACTAGTGAATTCTAGGTCTTTTTTTCTCTTACTGCTATTTTTATGAACAAACAATTTTTTATATTTCGAAATATTTTCAAGTTTATTGAAATAAATCTAAAAAATATTAAATTGCCTCTTTAAGTAACTGTTCGTCTTCATCGAGCAGTCCCATAACGTAAAAATTTAAAATAATATAACTGTTATTTATGAAAAAATTTCGTTTTTCTCATTTTTAAGTAGGCACTGCTATTATTATGAACACAACTGTACATACATATCTATATGCATGTGGATTGCAATGTACGCGTATGTAAACACGCATGCGCGTCAATCTACACGCAGTGAGGAATTCAAACATTCATTCATACCAGCAAAAACATTAAAAGAACAAAATACTCTAAGAAAACGTGATAAAGTGTGGCTCAAGGAGAACTTCCGCATAGCGCGTAAATTACTTAAACCCGGTAGTACATACCGATATATGTACATATGTACTTACCAGCTAGTTGCTTTATATTTTTATATTTTATATATAATTGCATATGTACATATACATATAAAGTTTCTTTAATTTGCATAACTAAATTGCATTGTCTGCATTCGTGTAAATTATCTGCATATCGTAATTATATATTTTGTGTTCCTCTTAATTTTCCCATACTAATGTTTTAATTTTCTATTTTTCATTTTTGTATAATTGCAGCAGCGTAAGCTGTCACCGACATGGGCAGTGAGCACTACTGCTTGAGGTGGAACAATCATCAATCCAACCTGTTAGGGGTGTTTAGTCAATTACTACAGGACGAGAGTCTGGTGGACGTCACATTAGCTTGTTCAGAGGGCGCCCTCATCAAAGCCCATAAGGTGAGTAAATTTGATTGATTGTGTTTTAGCTTATCTGAAGAAATAAAAATTATTTCAATGAATGCAAATGGATTCAATGTAATAGACATTTATTTTAACTCAATTATAATTGCCTTCCCAATAAATTTAAATGTTATGAAGGAAATAGAATACTAAAATCATGAATGGTAAGATATCTGTGTTTTCCTGATAGAAAAATCCACTTTTCAAATTTATAACTGTCGTGTTTCCAGCTAGAAAAAGGATTTTAGTAAGCAAATTAATTTTTTTATCCAATTAATTATAAAAGTGAAGTGCTCATTTTGTGACCATATGTATAAATTTCGAACTTTACATAAAAATTAAAAAAAATATTTGAACTATACATACAAATTAAAATTAATTTTTAATATGTGGACTAGCTTCTTTACTTAATTTCTAACAGATGTATATCAATAAAAATTCCGTTAATTTTTTGACGAAGGTATTGTGTGGTGTTTTCCATAAAAAAAAAATGTTTTTGAAACAACTAATATTCCTTTGTTAGTGACTTGAATCTTACAATTTTATGATCTACCTCTTATTTTGGTTGCTATAATTGATATTGAATTAAAGAAAAATGCCTTATCAAAATTTTTCCAAATGCGATAGTTTTATTTTCTGCATGTAAAAACTTATAAAAGGTTGAAATTACATTGTTTTTGTTAACAAAATGTGTAAAACATATTTGCTTCTAAATCACACTCGCGGGTTTTGTTTAAATAGTTTGTTGTATTAAGGTGCTATGTATGTATATACATACATACATGTGTGGTTGAATATTTCATTATATTATATTAAATTGAAATATCAAAATTCTGCAAATATGTTTCATTCTATGTACAAACCGCATTTCGCTACTAGTTACCTACTTTCCTACTACCTTTGCGCAAAAAGGGACAAAATATTTTCCCCTTTATCAGACCTTCCTAAATGCAACCTTACAAGGCAGTCGGAAAACTTAAACGTTAATTAGTATCCAACCTTTTATAATTGAATCATGTACTTGTACTAGAAGTATAAATAACTTTTTATGTTTGTCAAATTAGATGATATTTTTTTTTTTGCTGATTCAAAAGACCAAGAAATACATAAATAAATTACAATAAATTGTTATTCTTTATCGTGTTACAATTTTTGACAAGTAAAAATTTATCAATTAAAACTTTCTGAATTTCGGGACGATCCCGGGATTTTGTTTCCAACTGTTATTGTAACGTTCAAACCTACTGGCTATTTAAGAACGCTGATAGATAGTAAAAATAAATGTTTTCCAAATATGTCAATGTGTGGAAATGCAAAATGTCATGTCATGTTTTATACGTAAATACTGTTTCTTAGTTATACTTAATTTTATTTTCCTTCCATGCCTTTCGTCATTTTCTCAACAAATCATTTCAATTACACAATTTTCGTATCAATTTAACTCATTCATCGCTTTCAATTAACTAGCAATTCTCAAGCACTTATATAGATAGATATTTAATGCACTTAATAATATTTGCCATATAAAGAACAGCAACAACTCTTGCACGCGTCGGCTCTATTCAATTTGCGACGCATTGCAGCGCCGCACCACCGCGTGTCGCGCGCATTTATTGACACGTCAACTATGTAGCTATTCAGTTAGCTAAGTATTTTGAGCGCGGTAATTTTCATATTTGTCAGTCAATTGTCAACTTAACGTGTACGCACGAACAGCAACAACAATAACAACAACAACAACTACAACAACTGCGACATAAAATTACAGCAATCGCTTTAGCCCCGAAGCGGCGCAACCGCAGCCGCTCGCAGCGGCAGTTAGTGTTGTGTTGCATGCCAAGTGGAGCGAGAATTGGTTGGCATGTTGCGGCAACATGTTGACAAGGTCAACCGTATACATATGTACATATCTAACAATATGCAACAACAGCAATTACACCAACCACAGTTATGTGCGTATGCGTGTAGCTGCACGAGTGCATAAATCATACGAACGTCGCTTGTCAATTGCGAATTCCGCCAATTAAATTAAGCGGCAAATGCTATTGCCGCATGCTTTGAAATGTTCTCTAGCTTGCAATATTTCCATTAGGCCATTGTTGTTGCTGCTATTGCTGCAGTGGCTCAATGTCATTAGGCTGCAGCATTGCTACTCTTATAACTGATGAAGCTATTTACACTGCGCTCCGTTGTCGATGATGTTAGTAACTGCTGTCAGTTGAAGTTGGCGACGAGATTGTTGTTGGTGTTGTTGTTGGTGTGGTTGTTGTTGATTTTCACTCCTTCCTGCTGCGGTTGACACTGCAAACTGGTAAATTGATCAATTATTATGCGTCTACCTGCGACTTTTTTGTACCACTTTTCGTTGCTTCATTTCTCTGTTCGCGTGTTTGTTGCATATACATACAAGGTGTGTTCAAAAAGTAAGGTGACTTTATACTTTTATAAAAAAATATTTATTTATTCATTAATAATTATATTGTCCCCTTCAAAGTTATCGCCATCAGATACAATGCACTTGTGCCAACGTACAATACATTGATGCAGTGCTTTTTTTTTTGTTTAGACTCTCCCGGGTGCTTCCATTGGGACGCTTGGGCTTTGATTTCGATGTCATAACCATATACCCATGATTCGTCTCAAGTTATGACCCTTTTGAGTTAATCCCTTTAATCACTAACCTCATTCAAGAGCGACGGTTCTTCTGATAAAAATTCAGATGTTTCGGAACGAACTTTGCTGACCCACGTCTCATGCCAAACACATCCGAAAAAATTGCACGATACTTGTCAACTTATATGTCAACATACTCAGCAACTTCTTTTATGGTAATTGCACGATTTTCTAAAACAATTTTCTTCACAGCTTCGACGATACCTTCTGTTGTTGATGTGCTGGGGCATCCAGCGAGAGGTTCGTCGTCGGCATCTTCTCGGTCATCTTGAACGAGTTTGTACCACTTGTAAACATTTTTTTTATTAAAACAGACTCACCGTGCGCCACTGTTCACATATCACGTGCTTTAGAGTACTTAATACCATTCTTCATACAAAATTGTATACAAATTCTTTGCTCCACTTTTTATAACAGAAAATCGCCGAGCATAACGAAACACGTCTAACCTTTTTTATCTGTTAAAAGCAAACTAAGTATGAAAATGTGAACATATGTATGTTCGGAACATGTTTTGCTAAACAACAACAACAAAAATCGATAATTTAATGTATGTAGTACATACCTTACTTTATGAAAACACCTCGTATGTACTATAAGTATACGAGTACTCCTCAACAAACACTTATGCAATACGCACATTGCAATGCTTGATAATGGTTTTTTTCGTTTCTAGCTTGCATATCTACAAATGTACATATATTTATGTATGTAAATATGTGTGTAAATATATGTACAAAACTCTAACTTTAAATATCGTCATAAGTTGCAAAGTGCCTGCTTTACCGACATTTCTATATGACACATTACACTACATACATAAATATGTAAATATAAGTGATTTTTAAACATGTGGTTTTTAAAGGAAATAAAACACATATAATTTAGTGCTATGGCCAAGAATTAAGCTTTATTATAAAGATAAGGGTTTTCCATTATGTTTTAAAAATGATTTCGAAAAAGTCATTAATCATGGCTCTATAGCGTTCCCCATTGACTGTAACATTATGGCCGGCTTCATTTGCAAAGAGATATGGAACAATGATTGCCTCTGCCCATAGAGCACACCAAACAGTGACTTTTTGAGGATGTAACGGCGTCTTAACATTGGTTTTATCATCACTCTAACAGCGACAATTTCGTTTATTAACGTACCCATTCAACCAAACTCTTCCTGTGAAAATCGGGATCGGTGGCCATCTCCTTTTGGGCCCATTCACCGCAAGAGCCCGCAAACCAAGATCCTTCCGCAAAATCCGCGATGGCGGATGGACCCTTTCGGGTCTTCTTCGATACTCTGCTCCACAGCAGCAATAGCGTATTCGGTGCGCACTGTACGGCGTCTCTGAGGTTGTGCATTATCCACTAGAGTAAACGTTGTGCGAAATCGATCCATGGTTGCTCGAATGGCCGACTCTGCTGGGCGATTATGTCGACCGAATATTGAACGCAGCACGCGATGCGTCGCGCGAACCGAACCATTATTTTGGTAATAAATTTGCACGATTTGCAAACGTTGTTCCTGAGTAAGTCTGTTCATAATGAAATGACAAAAATAATAACTCCGAAAAAAGTATTGCCTCATTGAAAACAACACCTCTAAAAAAAAGCACGCTTTATATTGTAGCACATGTGCTTGTTTTCCACACGTAGAGGCTCTGCAAAGAAAAAAAACGAAATTAAAACAGCAATCCGCACTTGCAGCTGAAGATATGCAAATCACGCTTGTCACACGTGGGCTTTGACAGTCGCACTGACAGTTGCAAAGTATTTAACACTTGCTCATATCTCGCGAGTTCAGGGTGTTGCAAACAAGGCAAAAAGTGTAAGTGGTAAAGAGAAAAAATTAGTAACAGAGAGAAGACAGTTGAGCGATGCGTAGGCAGTGGCGCTTACTTGTCTTCCGCCTACGGTGAGCGAAATTATGGAATTTCTCTTAATCGTATACTTTTATTTAGCAACATTTTCGAACAATTCAATGAAAGTTCACCATATATGAAACGATAGTTGTAGCAGAATTTGAGTAATTTAAAAATTCTGTAACAAGGATTCGATTCAGCTCATTTTTAAATAATTGGCATAACTATTACCTTAATTGAGTGGAAATTACTCTATAAAAAATTAGGCAGTCCATAAACACATACATACATACATATGAACATATATTTCTTGCGTTAAAATGAATACCTTTCCAGCAACTTGTTGCAAAACCGAATAATTTAAACAATTTAATCTTTTTTGAACCAATCCGACTGATATGCAGAACTCACTTTGTTTGCTATATGTATACACCCATGTTCACAAATTATAGTAAATACAAACACATATGGACAATTTCTTTTTTTTTTTAATTAATTCAAAATTTTAAATTAAAACACCGGTAACTCTCTAACAATCACTATTGAACCCATTTTTTAAATTTTATAAAAAATTACGAGAACATTTATCAAAATTCCGTAAAATTTTTTGTAGCTCATTCAATTTTAGTATAGACGTTCTTTTGCAATTTCTTCCGTATTATAAATAATCGCGGTTTTGCGTTGTGTGGTGGAAACTGGCAGTCAAAAAAATTTTCAAAAGTCAACGATAACTTTTAGACACTTGAAACTTGCACTTTCTCAGAACAAAATGGATTGTGCCAAAAACTGCATATTCAAAAGCAAATCTAAAAATCTTTGCAAAAAGTTTGAAATTTTTATGAAATTTTGTTAAGTTATTGTACAGTTTGTAAACAGTTTACAAAATTAATGTTTATGGGTTTTTTTACTTGAAAAATAATTTAAATTAATTAGAAGAAAAATAAGTGCCCAAATCAGCCAATACATAGTTGTGCCAAATATATGAACATACGAGGGCGGGTCAATAAGTCCGTGACTTTTTGAATGAAACACAAATTTTTCAACATAGTCTCCTTTGAGTCCTATACACTTTGTCCAACGTTTCTCAAATTTTTGTAACCCTTCAAAAAAATAAAATTTGTCGAGGGCATCAAAATAGGCATTTGTTTGTGAGATGATTTCATCGCTGGAGTCAAATATCTTTCCGCTGAGCCATTTCTTCAGATTTGGAAATAAAAAATAGTTACTGGGGGCTAAATTCGGAGAATTGGGCGGATGAGGGAGTAATTCGTTTCCCAATTCATGGATTTTTGCCATGAAAACTACACAGGTGTGCGTTTGTGCTTGTGGTCGATTGTCAATAAACGCGGCACCCATCTTGCGGAAAACTTTCTCACACCCAAATGATCATTTCAAATTGAAACCACTGAGCCATGTCAGATGTGTAAGGCTTGTTGAGACCTCAATTGGGCGCCCAGAACGTTCGGCATCTTCCGTGCTTGTACGGCCACAACGAAATGCATTAAACCACTTTTTTACCATTGAAATTGATGGTGAAGATTCGCCATAGTATTTATCAAGCTTAGCTTTGGTGTAAGTGATGGTCTTTTTCCGCAAAAATTAATGCTTAACGAGCATACGAAATTCATTTTTTTCTGTCAAACACAGACAGGAGTCAACTGACTGATGCCTGTTGATAGTAGCAGTGTTGCCATTTCAGTAAAGATGCAAAAGATTCAAAAAATCATGGACTTGTTGATCCGCCCTCGTATTTAGTATGGTGGCCATTTGACTTGCAACCAAATTGAAAATTACCTACTCGTAGTTTGCTGCTTATATTAATTTATTTAGATTTAAAAAGATTTAATTAAATAAAAAACTTCGAAAAATGTTTATATGTACATGCAGATTTTAAAATTTTTTTCAGAAGTGCAGTATGTAGTTTAATAGCCCATTCATCTTTAAATAATAAAAATAAATTTTCCTTACGCGATATATGGAAGTAATAGTGACAAGGTAGGCATGTGGCAAGATTAGGACAAATAAATATTGCATTTAGGAAGCCCATGCCATGACAGCGAAAAGTGAGTTATGAAAATATTTTTTTATAAGGAATAACAATGTCAATCAAGGCTTTAGTCTTCTCGGAATATTGTCTACACCATTGTCTAAGTATTTTATACGATTTTCACCACAAATTCCCGATAAATTAAAAAAAATTTTTTTTTTCTTCAATTCAAATATTTTTACTGTCTTTGAATGATCCTTTTCATCAGCTTATTCTACTATTAATGTGTTTTCTTTTGAACCTGCTTGAATCACCAAGCTTGTTCACAAAACTATTGCCAACATTTATTACTGTTATCGCACATTTTCACCATTGTTGCGTTCGGTCGCCGAAGTATAAATTTGTGTGGCATTGCTTTCACTCACTCTCACTAACTTGCAGAAATGAATAAAGTAACGATGAACTATACAGAACCATGAATGAAAAGTTGCAATTGTTATTAGTACTTTTAACTGTTCATTTGACAAATATTACTGTCATTGACAATTCGTTCGCTGGTGGCCGGTTGTTGTGGCCCACACTTGCTTGGCAACTCTTGCGATGGCGTCAAGGTAATTTGTCAACGACTTACTAATTGTGGAGCAAAAACTTGAATGCAATCGTCGGTAAAGTAAAGTTTTGAAGTGATGAAAAATTACAGGTGGATTGCATGCTATGATATAACATATTTTTTTTTTCGTTTTTAATCGATGACGCTTTTGCTAGTGTAGAACATTACTTAATCGTGAATATAAAAATTAAAATACCAAGGTCTTATTACAAATCAATATACCCAAATCAAGGCCCTTTTATTATAGAAATTACACTTAAATATGACTTTTGAATGTACTTTGGTTAAATATTGCTATGTTCTAAGAACCTTTAGTAGTAGACTTTTGTTACGATTTGTAAGATTATAACGTAGAACAGAATTCTAAGTACAATTGAACCAATGAACATATGTATTATGTATGTATATACAAACTGCACGTAAATAAAAAAAAATATATATATATACTTTTCAGCAATATAACTAATCCTTTTCATTATACTTTCTTCGTTTACTTTCTTTTATTTTGAACATAAACACACACACAAAATAAAAACTGAATATATATATCTAAGAAATTTCTAACGAGAGCATATTCATAATCATTTCGGAACTAGTTCAAGTCTTTTTCGCGACCAGTTCGGGATTATCTCAAGATCGTTTCAGGAAAATGTCAGGATATTTTGGAACGATTTCTTTACCTCTTCGGAACCCTTTAAGAATCATTCACTAACTTCACTAATGAAATGGTATCGTACTAGTTCCGAAAAATACTTTAAGATAGTCTCGAAAAGAATTTCTAACCTTGCCTTCAACATGACTCAAAAAGGAAGATTTTTTTGAAATTCGGGTCGAGTGTTTATGCTTAAAGAACGCAAAATATGATTATACAAATGAGCAGCTACTAAAGAAGTCTCTGAAAAAACGAGTGCAATAACCGCAACAGAGCTATCCACCTCTGTCTGCTATCTCGTTTGATCTGTCTCTCTCATTCTTTCACTGACGCTTTCTAGGTAGGTGATACGCATACCGCCTTAATTAGCTATATTTCTCTTTCTATCATACTAAGTTTAAAGTGGCATGTGAAATATTGATTGTTGAGGTAGAACTCCTTATCAACTTTTCAATGACAAGCCGATCAATAGTGTTCCACTTTATAAAATCTACACTACGAGTACAAGGCTACTGTGTCTCCTACAATATGTGATACCAATCACTTTCTGGTTTCAAAGGATAAAGAAATATCGGCTAAATTTGTGTTTGAAAGCAGCAGCAATTGAAGAACATTGAAATGTATGAAGCCTTAATGGAATAGAAAAAAATAGGAGTAAATGAGAAAAGTGCTCATAGCAATGGATCTACTTACAGAGCTAAGGGTGGTCCCCTGTAACGACTCTTGTACATAGATACTAGCAAATATAATAAGGCATTGTCACAAATTTAATAAGTAAAAAAATACCTACGTAAAAATCTTAGTTATTGAATTCTTATTTCGCACGTCGTTGTTTCTCTGAGGTGGTTAAAAGTATTTACGACTTATTTATTGCATAAGCTGAAAAACTTTCACTCAAAAGCTTTTGAAAAATAAGCTATATGAGGAATCTAACAAGGAAAGAAGTTCGATACCACTGCTGGCATATGTAGCGAGCAGATATAGTTCCTAAAGTGAAAAAGCCTCACGCACAAACAATGCGCATAACCACTCAACACCCTCAAATATTCTGTAAAACCGAAAAGTCATTGGAATATATCGCATCAAAAAGCATTTAACATCACTTTGTGCCGTTGCAAGTAGTTCAGCGAACACACATGCCACACGAGCTTGCATCAGTTGCAGAAAAAAAAAAATTACAAATCCATTGCAAATATTTGAAAAGTCAAAGATACATACATACATATGTTCATATGCAAACACACGAGTAGTTGTATTTTTTCATATCACTTCCTAAGTACTGCCGCCAGCAAACAAAGCGTAGCCTAAGCGCCTAACAGTATGTTAGATGATGTTGGTGAAAAAATGCTCGGAAAAAATTGCTTTAGCAAATAAAAGTAGATGAAAAAATAGTTGTAGTTGTAGTTGTAGTTGCATTGGCCGCTAGACAACTAACAAGGCAAATCGCATCAAATTCCAACCGAGCATACGATAAATGCCTCAAATTGAGTTACATTTTACACGACACGAGTGAGATGAAACGCAGAGTGGAGAACGGAGGCAAGCAGTATACATAGAGTACGAGAAAAATTGCTGTGAAAATAACGACAAAGTGCAGCTCATACAAGTTAGGTTGTGAGGAGTTGGGGCCTGTTAGGCCGCTGTGCTGGTGGCGCATGCAAAATTCTAGCAAATGAATTGGCCAAGCCAAACAGACGGGCAGCAGACTAGCAACACTACAACAAAACGCAGGCCATCTAAAAGACCAATGATTAGAAGTGAAAAAGCCACAGGCAAAAATCTCACAGAGTAAAAAAATTGATAAGGGAGTGAAAACTGAAAGCAGTAGGAAAAGGAGAAACAATTTCGGGACAAGCTCGTAAACGTGTGGAGTATGTCAAAAAATAAGTGCGGCAAAAAAGGAGTGCTGCACTGTAGTCGTCGCTTAACTTGCAGCCGGTAGTAGCCATCAAATTGGCAACCGGCAGGCAATAAGTGTCACTGCCGCTAACACATACAAACAAACATGCATGTGTCTGTGTGACATAAGTGGCATGTCGCCCCTTCGTTCGGCGGCTTGTTGCACTTCTTTTCGGTTTATTGTTAATTTTTTTATACGTTTCGCACTGGTTATAGCACTGCTACTTGTATTCATGTTTTTGTTTTTTTTTTCTTTGTTTATAAATTTTTTACATTTTTTCTTCAAAAATAAGCTAACTGAGCGGCCAGTCGTAAGGGTGTCGATTGCCTGACAACGTCAACACTTTGCCAATTTCCTAGAGCGAATTTTATATTTAACTGGCCTCTTGCTTTTGAAACATGTGTTGTTTCAATCCTACTCACCTCACCTCACTTCCTCTTCACTTATTCCCCTGTTCTCATGATGGTGTCAACTTGGTATCATCAATTTCCATTAAAACGTTTGCTTACTTAACAGTCTGAGTTGATTACTGGGCAACTGGAATTTATTTCCTTTTATTTGCTTCATTTTTTTTGCACTATTTTCGTATGACTTGAGAAAGCGTTGATGAGTTGTTTGTGTTTACATGCGAAAAGTATACATGTTGCATGTACCTTTGGACATACATACATAACTGTACACATCCATAAAACGTACTTGTCAATTCTCTGTGCAACTTCATTGACTCCGTGTAGTTATTTCATCTTTCCTGCATTTTTCTTCTTACTTTTTTCTTGTACATTTTCATTTTTTTTCCACTTTTCTCACTATTTTGCTTGCTCTATAAAGTGTTGATTTTTGTAATTTTTTTCAAATATGTACATTGGCATGTTGCAATCAATACACTTGTATGTTTGCTTTAATCAATTTACACATTTAGGTGGCATTTTTTCTTTTCCTAATACGAAAGAAATGTTGCTCATACGCCCTCGGGGAGTACTGTTGCGTATTAATATTTAGATATTCATTTCTTTGGTTTGTTACACGTTTTGTAGATTGAACCGTATAGGGAGTGCGTCCTGTAGGGAGGTAAAGCTTAGATTTTTTCAGGTTTCGAGATGCTCTTCAGCGGTGCTATTAAATCGAAAAATTCAAAATGGCAAATCATGCCAGCATGAATAGTATATACGAAAATGTTTGGAGGCGGCAACAAGCGCTTCTTCTTCTAACCATACCTGAACTCACCATACCTTAAGTCAACACACTTAAACACAGCCCATTTCACTGTGCTTAAAACTTCCACACCTAAACTCCTACGTCTGAACTCTTCAAACGTCAATTTTTCAGTTCACCACAACTCACCTAACTTACCTCGTCTCTAATCAACTCACTTCTGTAATCAAAATTTATATCTTTAACTATGATTTCATAAAAATAAAATTTATAATGGTAGCTTTATTTTGTTACAACTTATATTAATTTATGTTAAGTTCAGTTCAACGTAACGCAGAATTATGTTTCAGGCTTATGGAAGGACTAAGATGTAAATTAAGAGAAGTTCCACTTTAATTTTTCTTAAAATTGTTTAGAAATCGTTTAAGACTGTATATGTAGCCTTTTTCGTTTTTATTTAAAGCTTTTCAACGCTTCGTCCAAGCAAAAAAAGAAAAAAAACAATGCACATCCGATGAGCATCTGCTCAATTTCTCACCATCTGGTTAGTTATTTGCCGACATATACAGTAGCTTTAATAGCATAATGTTCGATATATCGGAGATTATTTAGTTAAATTTTGTATGTTTCAAATAAATTGTGTTTGGAGTTTGAGATAATGTTATTGAAAGTATATTACTTCTTTAACACGGGCAACCCTACATACATCAAACTCACGCAAAAAGTTCCGTTATTTTACAT
Organism: Philophylla caesio; assembly: GCA_963971545.1. NCBI lineage: Eukaryota > Metazoa > Arthropoda > Insecta > Diptera > Tephritidae > Philophylla > Philophylla caesio. The sequence continues at coordinate 49,364,018 of OZ020607.1, forward strand.
TTTTCAATATGGCGAATAAAAAGTGACACGCTTTGCAAAAAGGCCAAAATTTTTTCTATTTTTATTTTGGTAAATTTTCAGCAAAAAGTTTATATTTTAATATTATTTTGAATAAATTTTACTACTTTGGTCTTTCTCACAAGGCAGCTTAAGGTGTATGTGTGCATAGCGTTTGATTGATCGGACGGTTCATTGTCAGCAAATTGCAATTAATTATGTAATTATTATCTCTACTTGGTTCAAATGATCTCCAAAACATGTATTCTTCAACTCCAACTTAAAAAAAGTCTATCGACAAACTTTATACATACAATAATGGGTAAAACACTAATATCTTCACCAGTTCAGCAGGTTAAGTACATAAACACTTCATCTTTTTAAATACTTTTATTAAAAACATAAATATTTATGTGCCGAAAGAGAGACAATTTAAGAAGTATTCGAAATAATTAATCAAATAATTGAAATCAGCAATCAAACTTTGGCATTTCATTATATGCATTGTATAAATAATTACATGCGATGTTAATACATTGTGTAAATAATTGTATCAAGTTGTAATATATTGCATTACCTGCTCTTATCGATTATTTTCTATTAGCACCTTCAATATGTATTCCTTGCAAATATTTGTCAATTAAATGCGTTTCACTATTTGCGCGCTGCAAACAAGTGTCCCAAACATTACTCAGATATGAATATGTATGTATGAATATGCATATATATGTATATATGTATTAGGGTGACAGTTAATTTCGAAAGTGATATTTTCTTTGGTCTCAGTATTTTTTTGTGTGTAGTTTTATTTAAAAAAAATTCTAGTAAAATTTCAAGGTCGTAGGAAGAGGATTAGGGGGCGCGTCGGCTCCCCAAAGTTACACAAAATACGTTTTTTCACGCAAATTCTTACTTTGACTGCTTGTAACTTTCTCTGTGTTTTTTTTTTTTAAACATTACTGGCGAAAGATGTTCATTAATATGTCTACAATAACATCTGTCAATAACATTTTTGTCTAATATTAATATTTAATGAAAAAAACTTAAATATAGGAGAAAAAGTACGCCTCAATGTCGATTTATTATACTTAAATAAAATTACTTATATGATTCAAATTTTGGATTTTGTTCAGATTTATTTAATTAAAGATTCATATAGAAAATTCCTTATGATTTACGTAAGCGTAGCTTCAACAATTATATACAGTAAGACCTCGCTAGTCCGAACTTCAGATTTTTTTTGTTTACTTTTGTTTTCAAGTGTAAGAATTGTCTTTAAAAGTTTGCTTCAAATTTTTTTTGCCTGTATGCTGAAGCGATCTATAATATTGACAATTGTGACCGAGAATATTCCCGTTACAACCTCAACAATATTATTCTCAATGCTTGCGTAAGCTACCGACAAAAAATCAGCAGCAATGTTTCTCGGAAAATATATTCTTATTTTACAGTTATATGCAGCAGCCGCAAACATTTTTTAATAGCATTAAATTTGCAAAAAAATCATTCGAAGTGAATATTTGAATGTGAAAAGTCGAAAATGTCTGCTAGAAATTTACGTGAACGCATATATTTAATTGGTTATTGTACCAACTCATTAACGGGAAGTAAACTACCCTCCAATATAGAAGTGTTGAAAGTTTTGCTTTTCAATTTACGTGTAGTAAAAAAAAATTTACGGGAAAGTTCAGATTTAGTTGTAAAAGAACTATTCGTGTTCTGGGAAAAAGGCCGCATTCCGGTCAAGGATAAACAACACTGCATTACAAATGTAGAGAAATTGTATAAAGAATGGCAAAGCTTTCAAAAAGATTCAAAGAAGACTTCTAATTTCCATAAGAGCAAAGTAAACACGTGGAAAGAAAAATTGGATATGCTTTTTGACGTGGCGCATGCAAGTGCATTAAAAATAATGTCGAATCAAGAAGATATTGATTTCTTGATAAGTCAACGAAAAACGGGGCGCCCAGGCTTTATGTATGGTATCGATTACGAAGAAGTACGCCGAGAGTGCCGACTTGAAGAACGCAACAACAATTTATTACAACAAGTGGAGCGGAATAATCGTGAAATTGCATTAATTGGTTCGTTGTATGTTATTGTTTATTTTTTATTTTCTTTAAATTAAGTCGTTTTTATTAGATGAAACTGCAGAGTTGCTGTCATCTGAATCTTCAGAGAATGATAACAGTTTTCCAGATATGGAATGTGACCCACGTTGTAGTCAACCTCCAGCCAAAAAATGTAGGGGAACAAATAAAATACTAACACCAAAACTGGCGGCCGCACTCGATGTCTGTAAAATCAGTGACAGACATGCGGTTCATCTAATAAGCGCAGTCGTTGAAGCTCTGGGTAATAATGTTGAAGATTATATTTTAAACCGAACGTCTGTACACCAGGAAAGGGAACAAATCCGTGAAGAAAGAATTTCAGCATTAAAAAATAAATTAAAATTAAATGAGCTCGACGCTATCTGCCTTCATTGGGATGGTAAACTTTTGCCGGCGCTGACGGGAAATGATAAAGTTGATAGGTTGCCTATAATAATATCGAGCGGTAAAGTTGAACAGCTTCTTGAAATACCTGCACTTGATTCCGGTACTGGAAAAGAACAGGCATCCGCTGTATGCGATGCTATTTATGAATATGGTCTGCAAAATCACATCAAAGCTTTAGTGTTTGATACAACAGCGGTCAATACTGGGCGTTTCAATGGTACCTGTACGTTAATTGAAAATAATTTACAAAGACAACTTTTATGGTTACCATGCCGTCATCATATATACGAGATTGTTTTAAGATGCGTTTTCGAAGAAAAAATAAGCTGTTATGGAAGTCCAAACGTTAAAATGTTTGAGAAATTTAAAAATGCTTGGGCTAAGATTGATGCTAAAAACTATGAGTATGGCATCAACGATCCAACTGTCAAGACGTACATGAAAGAGTCTGCTGTTCGCATTATCGGTGCAGTAAATAATATCTTGGAAGAAAAACAACCCAGGGAAGACTATAAAGAATTCTTGGAACTCACTTTGCTCTTCCTGGGTCAAAAACCAGAAAAGACACATCCAAACAGCCTAATGTTTCGATCGCCAGGAGCTGTTCACCATGCAAGGCGGATGGCAAAAGCGATTTACTGTCTAAAAATATTTTTATTCCGTAACGAGTTCCAGCTTTCAGCAACTGAATTAAATGGGCTTCGTCAAATTTGTGTTTTTATTGCTGAAGTCTATGTCGAAGCGTGGTTTTCTGCTCCTTTGGCCATTAAAGCGCCATATCAAGATTTTTTATTTTTACAAAAACTTGAAAACTTCAAAAAAATTGATGCTGCTATATCTTATGTTGCTCTTAAAAAGTTCAGGAACCACTTGTGGTATTTAAGCCCTGAGGCGGTTGGTCTTGCATTTTTTGACAGCAACGTATCCCTTTTTTCAAAACAAAAAATGGTGGCGGCTTTGGAAAATGATTTTGAACAAGAACAAAACACAAAGCGAGCTACAATAAATGATAGAGAAATCGTTGAAATATTCCATGACGGAATTGAACAGTTCGTCTCTGCCGAAACAAAAGCATTATTTGAAAGATTTCAAATAAATACTGATTTTTTTAAATTAAACCCAGACAAATGGGAGCAGGACCAATCTTATTGTAAAGCGGCTGAACTGATGAAAAAATTAAATGTTACAAATGACACTGCCGAAAGGGGGGTTAAATTGATGGAAGAGTATAATAAACTATTTACCAAAAATGAACGCCAAAAACAATTTGTTTTAAAAATTGTTAGCGATTACCGCCATCGGTTTCCGGACTGTAATAAAAAGACATTGTCTCAAGTGCTTTAAACAATATTAATAAAAAGAGAAATCATATACATAAGTAGTTTTATTTAAGTATAATAAATCGACATTGAGGCGTACTTTTTCTCCTATATTTAAGTTTTTTTCATTAAATATTAACATTAGACAAAAATGTTATTGACAGATGTTATTGTAGACATATTAATGAACATCTTTCGCCAGTAATGTTTAAAAAAAAAAAACACAGAGAAAGTTACAAGCAGTCAAAGTAAGAATTTGCGTGAAAAAACGTATTTTGTGTAACTTTGGGGAGCCGACGCGCCCCCTAATCCTCTTCCTACGACCTTGAAATTTTACTAGAATTTTTTTAAAATAAAACTACACACAAAAAAACACTGAGACCAAAACAATAAAGAAAAAAAAAATACTCCATACATTTAATTGTCACCCTAATATGTATATATTAATTGATATTCTTTAATGTGAGTGTGCCTTCATGTGAGTACACTGCACTGAATTAACAAACTACTCTTCAAATACATATCTCCTTTATGTGGATATTAAAAACGTTGGAAAAAATTTAGAAGCTCTCAGATGATTGTAAGTATTTCATTAGAGACATTCTTTTTGTATAGTCAATAAGAATATATTTGTTTGTCTGAATTTATTGAAATAAATAAATGAATATCTAAACGATTTTGGGTCTTGAATCGCAGGGTTTTAAGATTACCGGTTACTGTTGAAATTGGCAACAAACAAAATGCTAAACTACTTTCAACAATTGTATGATATACTTTTAATATTAATTTGTGTTTTATTTATTTTATTTAAATTTTCATTTAAAGCATAATTAATTCTTTAACAAAAACCATAAAAATCCAAGTGTAAAACCTTATACACAATTTAGTTTTTTTGAATGTTCGTCAATACCACTTTAAAACCCCGTTTTTAATTTTATGTAATAAGCAGTTTTATATATAATTTGAACATAACCTGCCATTTACTCTCTTTACCCTCAAAACTAAATCTACGCCCACGAGGGGTATACGGAATTTGCATTTTTTAGTTTGAAGATAAACATGTCTTATTATTTTGTCGTTATAAGTAAAGAAGATTTTGATTTTTAGTCATAAAATTTTATTTTATAAAATTTTTTTATGCCAAAACTTCAATACCAAGTCACAATTAAGGGTTTGTTTTGTCTCCAAAACGTGTGTTAAGGTTTGCTGTAACTCTTGATTATATCAAGCATCTAATAGCTCTAGAACGAGGTAGAAAATTAAGTATATTTTTTGTCTTTTATAATACAACTAACTAAGCGCCCTCTGGAAAAGGTCTATCATTTTTATTTTAGTGTGTTTTGTTACTATCAAGTTTAAACAGTTTAAGCCCAAATTATCTTAACCCATGCTGCTATTCGCCAACTACTCTCAATAACATAATTTTTCTTAATCACAAAAGCAATGCCACACACATAAACTTTGTAAAATTCAAAGAAAGAAAAACCTACTTGCACACGGCTACGCAACACGGTTGTTACATGTTGCCACACCGCAACGACGTTAAAAATTCAATTAATCACTGTATACATTTTGCTGGCCTTAGATATGCACAAAAATATGACGAAAACCGCTATTCAGCACCACTGTGGCACGTTGGTTGCACAAGCGCGCTATTGCATAATGAAATTGTGTCAAATAGCTGCTTAAAATTAATTCATTTCCTCCACACAGCGGACATATGAAAACAATAACATTACGCTGCAACATGCTCAACGCGCAGCTGATTGGCGAAAAAACAAAAAAAAATTGAAAAATCTCATTCACTAGAACAAAACGCAACGCAACAATGCATTAATAATGCGAAAATAATAAAATAATAGCAATAATAATAGTAGATACATATGTACATATTGCGGAAAGTTATCAGCGCTTGGCATCGGCAATTTTGAATATGAGCAGCAATGAGTTGCACTGCGACCAGCCATAATGCTGCTTTGTAATTCTACTCGCTACGCTTTAACCTCTGCTCAGGCTATTATGCGCACCCACTCTACACCTGCTAACGCTGACTGCGTTAACTAGTCGGCCGCAAAAGCTCTTAACATGTGGCAAGTACATATGTATGTATGTAGACGGCATGCAGCTTTGGTGGCAAGTTTGTTCAGCGTTAGCGCCACAGCGTTCATTCAACAATAATCAATTGAAAATGCGGCTTGCAACAAACAACTCAAGCAATGCTGTCCATAAAGCGTTTCAACGGCAATACTTAATAGCCAATAGCCAAGCAAACGAGCTCTGTACTCAGTGGCAGCAGCTGCTGAGCGGCGTTAATGTTGCCGGATTGCAGTTTGCGCACACCACTCCTACAACAACGGCGCCAGCAGCAAAGGCAGCGGCAATTGTGTTCGCAGCTCAAAAAAAAATTCAAAATATTTATTTTCAGTATTATTATTTTTTTTTTCTTTTTTTTATTAATTGTTCATATTTTTCTTTATGAAATATGAGTGTCAGCGATGAAAGATAACAGTTAATATTTTTCTTTGCCTAGCATATTTGCACATTTTGTGACTTGTTAACATAAAATTGCAATTAGTTTGCGTTTTGTTGGCTGACGCATTCGCACACTCACACATTCAAACACAGCAACTTACAAACAGTGTTGTGCGTATCAATAGCAACAACTTGTGATTATTTATTTATTTTTTAGAATTTTTAGTTAAAATTTAGTTCATTCTCCAACATAAACCATGTCAATCAGAGTTTTAACTTTTGTTGAAAAATTCAACACATTTTTATATAGATTGTAAACTTCTTTTTCAGAACGCATAAGCAACATTTATTTTTATATTGAAGAAAGTCGTCACTAGCCGAACTTTCACATTATTATACTAAAACTAAATGGGCTGCATACTCAAAAAAGTAAAAAATTTAAAAACAAATTAGTTGAATTTCTTTTAGATTTCTACAAAGTTTTAAACTTTGATTTATGTGGTTTATGTTTAATTGAAAATTCTTCAAAATAAATAAATGCTGTTGCTATTGACATGCACAACACTGTATATACTCACTAAAGTTTGTAAACTATTTGTAAATACTTTATAGTTCTCGGCCGCTCAGCGCTCACTAGCAATAATTCGCATTCGATGCGAGTAAGCGCACCTTTTTGCTACCACAAATTACTCTGTAATTATTGGTACTAAATTAAAATTTGTATGTGCAACATTATAATCGAGGCCCATAAAGTCAACAATCATTATAAACTAAAAATTAGTTGATTAGAATTGTTGCATTACTATGTAATTACCAGTCAATTACTCGCGGTATCTATACTCGAATACTCATATTAGAATTAAGGTCTTTGAAGTTATGAAGTTGTTAAAAATGTTGCAAGCTGACGTTACTAGTGAATATATTTGCTGGTTTGGGCTTAGATAAATTATTAAATTCTCAATTACTTTGTGTCCAAAAAGTAAATTATTAACATAGCAATTTCGCAAAATATATTTTGCTTTTACTTTAAAAGCATAATTATCACTACATTACTTTAAAATACGAGCAAAAGATTGTGAAACTAATTACTAACTTACTAGAGAAACCTAACTAATTTGAATTACTTTTAATTACTCGCTCTGCACAAAAAATATAACTCAACAAGTAATCATTATTTCGGCAATACTTTTTATTGCCGCAATTGCCCTTTACATATCCACTTGAAATAATTATTTAACGCTTATTTAAAGCAAAATTATAATAAACTGTTTTCAATTGATATACAAAATATACTTGCTTACTCTTTACGCAGCTACTTTCCGAATATTTATTTTTATTATTTTTGCATCACAAAAAAAAGCTTTACTCATTTCATCTTAACTTCGGCTGTAACAAAATCTTGACAACCAAACGTCAAATCGTATGTGTATCTACAAATCGCTTTAACTTAGTTCACTTTGTACAAGCTGCCAACTTTATCTGCTACGTGCATCGTAAAGTAAAATCAAACTAGAAAATTTGTTAGCGTTCGCGCCAAATAAAGTCACCTCACCTCGCAAGTGAGACAAGACAACAAAGCAAGGGAGCAAGCAACATTTGAGATTTTGACATTTGACTTCACTCGCCTGTCAATTTATACGCTAGCGGTAACACGTCAATACAAACGACAATAGTTGAGCTGAGATAAAGAGAGAGGAAGGGAAACTAAATTATTTAAGCAAAAAAAAAAATTCGATTGAAATGTGATTGCAGTTAAAAATTATAAAAAAATATAAAATAGTTCTAGCATTGTACGTAAGAATTAAAAACATTTTAGATGTTGGTGAATGCAAGAAAAAGGAAAGCAGGTGCTTTGTATTGTACTTAACTCAGTTTGAGAACCATTACTTTATGAGCCCAATGTTTTTTTTTTTATCATATATTTTGTGATAGTTCCTTAGTAGCGGTAGCCTACACTCATTAATTTTTATGACTATATTCCAATATGTTTACCGAGAGCTTAAACTCTACATTAAGCGAGAGCAAGCAAATTTTTCAAACCAATAGTCTCTGCAGAAATTATTCAGGTAAATATTATGCACTCTTCCTGCACACCAATCCATCAAACAATATCCAGTAAGAACAGTTGTTGATAAGCTAATTCACTGTCAGAAAAGGCAGTTTGTGCACTCAGTACTTATTTGTTTACAAAGTTGTTAAACAAAGCTCTTAAAACATGCACTTAGAATACTGAAATGTATTCGGTTATAAACTGAAAGCTCCCATTTTTTGTTTTATTTTTTTACGTTCGTTAATGAAATTATTGCAAATTTTTTGTAAAGCTTAAGATTTGGTTGGGGTTGTAATAATTCGATTAAAAAATAAATAAAAAGTCACAACTTGCCAAAAATAATTTATCTGGTATAATTCTGATGCGCAAATAATTGTTTCTTGCGGGTGGGTTTATTTGACAAACTGGTACAAAATTATTATATCGGTAAGTTGTTAACGATTTTTCTATAACTAAAAATTCACCGTGGCTGAATAAACGAAAAAAAATGTACACTCCTTTTATAAGGCTATCCCAAAAACTTTTAAATGAGTATTACATAATGATTTGCAGTTTTTTTCAACTAAAGTCTAATTTAATTAGTTATTTAGTTTTTTCTATTTTCGTATGTTTTCATTCTTCAAACCAAATTAATTTCTTCTTATATTTGCCATTATTATCGTATAGTGTGCTCCATGTTGGCAACTTTTTTTTCAAACCAGTCGCCTCCGGTTGAAGTTTTTGTTTGAGAAGAATTCATAAAAGTTTAACAAATCAAAATGACAGATTTAAGGTGACGAAGGGTGTTTGTTATACTTATGTCCGATACCTTTAAAAGTGTGCAAAAAAATACTCGAATTTAAAATTGTCATCGGATTCTTTCGCCCTAAAAAACCCCCTAAAGAATTCAAAGTCAAATTTATTTGAAAGTGAACATTTCTTTTTTTTATTTTTTTTCCAAACGACATGTCTCTCTTAAGACTGTCATTTTGAGGCTAGACGACAGAATGGCTGGAAAAATATTTAATGTGTTCAAAAATGGTTTTTCTCTCACAAAAAAAATTAAGAGGAAGTTGGTGGCTAGTTGGAAAAGGAATTCCTCATATACATGCATATGTACGTTATTTTTTCTTTGTACTTATTTATACATTTTTTATATCAAATCGTTCACTCGCAATTCTCGCACATTTAACTCATTTACCATTTACAAGCAACAATAAAACCTGTTGTTGCGGCGCATTTAATGAGTGGTCGTACGCCTACCAGGCAATTAAATATTACCACTATATGTATGTATGTATGTGTGTAAGTGCATTTGTAAATTTGCATAGTAAGTGCACAGTGCACATGCACGCACGTACACCAATCGACAGCGCTATACTCGTATACATACATAGCATTGCAGCTAGCCACCGACTTGGTTTTGTCAGCCGTGTACGTGAAATTGCGCCTTTTGCTGCATGTAATTATCAATTAACAATCAATTGATTGCATTCCCCATTGCCATAAATTTACGACAAGACAATAGCCACAAGCCGGTGGCAAAATAATAATAACAACAACAACAACAACAACAACAATAGTAGGAGTAATAGCTGCAAAACTCGAGTTACAACTGCATTGGCGGCTATTAACAGTGAAAACGACCAATTAGTATTGAATACGTGTACATACTCGTACATTCGTAAGTATGTATGTATGTAAGTATGTATTGCAAGTTGCAACAGGTCGCTGTTGTTGCTCTGTGCTGGGCCTGGGAAAAATGCATTAGAAATGAAAAAATCGAACGTAGCGGCTTTAAAGTGAGCGAGAGAAAATTAAGCATTAATTCAAATTGGAAAATTATACAAAAGTATTTGAGTAAATATGTGTGGACGCAGGCGCAGGCGCATTGACGATTACAACGCCTGAAAGCGAAACGTCACGTTTTCACGTTACCAACTATGTACGTACGTGTGCATGTGTGTGGGTAAGCAAAAAGCACATTGCTGTAGGTCTAAAACTGCCTAATGCCAAGCGGCTTAGCTCAACTCAGCTCAGCTCAGCTCAGCTCAACGGCAGTGTAGTGAAACGCTCAGCAGTGCGCTGTGAATAATAGAAAAAAAACTACAAAAATACCAGCGTGTAGGGGCGAGGCGCGAATGCATACGACTGCATATTTATTTTACTCTCCTTTTTTTTTTTGCTGTCAGTTAGCGTTTTTCTTATCACAATAGCAACAAACAATTCACGCATTCATTTAAAATTTGCAAAAATATGCGCTCAATACTGTACACGAGTTGCTGTCGCCGCCGCACAGTGGTACGAACATATAAGAATTTAGGAAAAAATTAATAAGAGTTGGCGGAGAGCTTTAGTTTTGAGTAGTTACGTACCCTTTAAGCAAATAAATCAACAAAAAAAAAAACGTGAAATTTACGAATTCGGTTTATTTTCAGTCATGTCTTTCGTAAAAACCTCGCCTCGAAATTGTCATAAAAATGCCATAAAAAGTGCACCGATGAAAACAGAACATGGTTTATATATTCGCTTTAGTTTTATAAGGAAACAATCCTCAGCGGCCATGATCGTTTTATTTTAAGGTAAACCACCCGTGCAAAGAAAACCTCAAACACGCTTTAAAAATAAAAGCAAATCATTTAAATGAAGACTGCGTTAAAAGTCGCAAATATGCTCAAGTTTTATTTATTTTTTTTTTCTAGAAACATCAAACAAATGTTTCTGTATTTTAAATTATACCTTTCATAGCTATGATATATTAAGTTTGGTCCGAAGTTTGTAAGTACCAGATGGATAAGAGTTAGACCTATCGAAAAATATACCACAATGATCAGGGTGATGAGCTGAGTCGACGTAGCCTTGTCCGTCTGTTTGACCTTAGTTTTTGAGCTATTTGAATAAAACTTGGCATTCAGGTACCTTTTTATAACTTATTAGACATTTGTCGGAATCGGCCAGGTCGGACGACTGTAACGTTTAAAGGAGCCGATTGTTCAGATATTATGTTGTGATCCATAACTCCTTCATTTAAGCAGCTGGAAGCTTGAAATTTTGCAAATCGGGCCGCTATAATTAGCCCACTGTGTGTAGCCGATAGTTCAGATATTGCATTTAGCACGAAAACCGCTTCATTTAAGCAGCTAAAGATTTGAAATTTTGCACAAAAAATAGTTTTTATTAGAACTGTTTTAGCAGTGACAAGCATAAAGATCAAGGAAATATAACATATAGCTACCTAGCAACCGATTGTTCAGATATTGTATTTAGCTCCAAAACCCCTCAAACCGCTAAAGACTTCAAATTTTCCCCAAATATGAATGATTGTTGGCACTATTATAGCAGTCAAAAACATTAATATCGAATAAATATAACATTTGGCTCCCATACAATTCTTCCATTCATGAAAGTTATGAAGCTTTCGGCATAGCCGAAGACAGCCTTTTTTATTTGTTTTTTATTATGTATGATCTTTGAGACTGATTGGGTTTTTCGAAAATTAAAAAAAAAAACAATACTTATAGTGATAAAAGTTATAGTACTATTTCGGAGATCACTAGATCTCCTCCTCTGTTATATATTTTCCTTGAACCTGTGTATTCGAGAATGTGGGAACAAAATGCTTTGTCTATCAAACGTATAATTTCTGTTAAAATTATTAAAATGTTGGTTATGTTGTGCTGATCTTTCTCTGCTTTGACAAGTAAAAGCTAAACTATCATAGCAATAAAAAATAGGTTATTAAAAGAAATCGTTGCTTATTTACACAAAGAGGAAGTTTTCATTGAACAAAGTTCTTCAGAATTCTGCTACTTTTATTTTTCATTGTCAATTTCTTGTAATGTTATACAGATATCATTTAGCTTCCAAAATTCCGAGAAATTTGGTGGGAATCTAATAGAATAAATTATTTTACCTCGAACTAAGTTTAATTTTTTTCGGGGAATCAAATACAATATTACAAATATTGTATTTCTTAATATAAGAATTCAAAAAGCTGTTATTAAATATGTCGAAATCGAATTGCACAATAGGCCCGTTTACAATATTTATTCTGGGAAATATTGCTTTTAAATTTAATTTCAAATATAAAAAGTAAACAACTAAAAATCTGTAAAATTTTCCACTCAAACTTTACTGTAAGTCGTTTGCATCTAGTACTTAATGTACAAATGTATGTACCTCCTGGTATGTATGTATGTATTTATGTTCATGCCATGCTGTACATACCATACATATCAAGTCGGCTATCCACTAAGTGTTGCATGACAGCATCGATATACGAGCAGCGCTGACGGTGGCGGTTAACACAATCGCCTAGCAGAAATATTTATGCATTAAAACTCAATAAAATTGTCATGTTTTTGTATGTGATTATGGCTTATCTATCGAAGCAATCAATTTTAAAAAGCAAAGACTATGAAAACAATAAATAGCTATTTAAGTTTAAACAGTTAAGAATACAAAATGAAATGAAAATCAAATCTTCAACGAAACCGGTTTGCTTAAGCCAAACGTTAGCGGAAACAAGCCATTGTGTAAGTTTAAGCTAAGGTGGCTAATAATCTTGAGAAACTCCTGTGTTTCACCCCTACACACAGCGATTCCAACCAGTCACGAACTAAAAAGGCAGAAATCTTCTCAATAGTTTTAAATTCAATCAATAACTTTATTGTCATGAATGAAAGTACAAAACATTTGAGACTTTTTACTTTTACTTGCATGATATTTTTAATATGTGATATAACAGTATATCGCAGCCAGTCTGCTGTTTACTTGAGTGTCTCAAGATGATCGAGTGTCTATGCTCTGGGAGGAGCAATGAATCTACTCTCTGTAGCCGGACGACAGAGCGACGCCAGGCACTAAATTTAGACTCCGATCAGAGCACTTCTCTGAATATGCTCTAAATTTGTTTTGCCAATTAAAATCTTTTTAGTAAGTTCCATCGGCGCAATGGCTGTTCCATAAACTTACTTGCTTACTTAATTGGCTTGATAACCGCGTAGTCAATTTTGGCCGAGCTTAGCATAAAACGCCAGTTATTTCTATATTTCGTTAACTGGTGCCAATTGGGAATACCAAGGGTCCTCAAGTCCTTTACCGCTTGATCTTTCCAACGCAGAGGAGGCCTCCATTTACCTGCGAGTACCACGGCGAATACTTTCAGAGCTGGAGCGCTTTCATCCATTCGAACGACATCACCTAGCCAGCGAAGCCGCTGAATTTTAATTCTTTGCACTATATCTATGTATGTTGTTATAAACTATTCGTCATCACAAAGGCCAATAAATTATTCGGCGAATCTTCTCTACTTTTTCAAAGTTATAACTGTCAGCAGTGATGTTATATCCCAGCCGTCAATGTGCCGACTGTGTATTTGATGACAGGAGTTACTTCGTCATGCCATCGTTCACCTCCATACCCATTCCCTTCGCTTCCCTATCCAGGTTGGAGAAGGCCGATGATGTCAATGTCGTCGGCGTATGCCAGCAATTGCACACTCTTATAAAATAAGGTGCCTGTTCGATTAAGTTCTGCGGCTCGAATTATATTCGCCAACATCAGGTTAAAAAGTCGCACGACAAAGAGACACCCTGTCTGAAACCTCGTTTGGTATCAAACTACTCGGAGAGGTTTTTTTCCAATGATGACAAAGCCGGTGGTGTTGCTCAATGTCATTTTACATAGCCGTGTTCCATAAAGAAAGAAGATAAATTACTTCTCAAAGCTTCCAATTTAGATTTATATTTATATTAAACAAATATCTGATTCTGTCAGAAAGAACAAAAGGGGCAGCATCAATTAGGCAAAGCTAGGCATCTGGCACCTTATAACTTTTTAAATCTGGATTCCAAACCAATTTCGATAGCTTTTGAAAAGCAAAATATAATAAAGTTAAAAAAATCGCGCCACATATAATCAGCATTTGAGTGAAGTGAATGGTTGCTAGTGATTCTAAATCAATTTCTTGAATAATCACAATCTCATTGAAAAGTACAAAGCTAAATAATGGTAAAGGACTAGTATGACTCGATACACTGACGTTTGGCTTTGCTTAAGACCAAACTACGTGCGGTAGAAATGACATGGAGTGCAGTCAAGTCAGTCAATGCGGCAGTCACTCAGCAGGCCAACTAATAGCAGCCAACAACATATCAAGCAGTTAGTTTGCGCGGCAACCGCTTAGTAGTTATACACATACATACCTACAATATATACATACAAACAAACAGACACCTATACGTATAATTGTTCGCAAGCTAAGACAATGCGCTGAAAATGCGATAGCAATGCTGATGTGTTTATATAATTTGTATTTAGCTTATGTATTATAGTCACACACACACACACACACACACACACAGGCGTATGTGTGTGTACAAATTAGTATGAGAGTTGATGCAGGTAATTGTTAGTGTTTAAAAGCCAGCAACATCTAAAAGTACATAGGAATCGTTGCAGCCGCTTTTGTTGGCAGCAACTTTGTTTAAACAAATAAAAAATTTGTAGAAAAAAAGATCATAGAAATTATGAGCAGCCGCGCTAGTATTGAGTATTAAAAAACCAAAAAAAAACATTTTATTCAAGGTCGCTATTGGCACGACTTTCGGCTTGGCAGTTGAGGCGCGTGCAAAGACAACGTATGAGTATGAATAAATATGTATATATGTATGTATGTTCTGCATTGGAATATCTAATATATTTGTATATATCTACAAATGCATATATATTTACATACATGCGTTTGCAGTTGAAGTACTGAATATATATTTTCAGACACATTTCGCCGCCTACCACTCACTCACCAGCCGACTTCAGCAAATTCTTTTTAAACAAATCTACTAGTAACAAGCGAATATAGTGACTATGGGACCATGACTAGTTCGCGTTATTCCTCTTTGCAGTGCAAGCTACAGTTGAATGAAGGAGGTTGCAACTACACAAGAAAAAAAATTAAAAACTCAAACCTTTTGTGAAAATTTGTGTTGGCTTTGCTATCGTCTTTCGTTAGCAATGGTTTGGTTTTCGCACGAATCACCCAAAAGGCTTATAGGCTTCTCAGCAGAATAGTATAATTGAAAACTTCATTTGAGCTTTTCATTTTTCTGTTAATACTTTAAACGAGCTAACATATTTATCCACATTTAAAAAAAAACATGGTTTTAGTAGGGATTAAAAATATATAATTAATTATTCAGAAAAGTAAAACATATTGAAAATACAAATGTACGTAACATGGAAAGGAAATCTAAAACTAAAAATAATTGCAAGAATGGTCATCAAATGAAAAAAAAAACTGTACTCAATTTCAATTAAACATAACTTTTTATATAAAATTTTAAGTTAATTAATTATTTAATAAGTAGGGAAAATGTGATATTACAAAAAAAAAAAAAAATATTTCATAAAAATATTAATAATTATTCCCCTTTTTAACATTATAAATACTGAATATATTCGGTATAAATGATTGGAATCTTTCATTATTTTAAAATAAAATTTACTACGAAAGTTGTCATCTAAAGTTGTTAAATAAACTTCAATAACTAGATGCGTTTTCAATGAGTTCTAGCAATATTAAAACGAAAAAATATATAATGTATTTAAAGGAAGCAATTTTTGTATTTATTCATAATTTTTTGGCATCCTCTTTTGTCGTTATTTCGTTTTTAATTCGATGAAAACTGTCTGGTTAAATACTTTTTTCTTTACAAAATTATGCGGCAACCCTTTTGAAAATAATAAAAAAAATATTTATAATACGATGTACACAGAGTACAGTAATTGGAGAGATCCACCGTTTTATTCTGAACCCGAAGGGCGGGCAGATATATTTAATAAAAATCTTTTTAAAGGCAGAAATTAACTCGGAGGAGTGTCATTGCCGATTGAAAAATGTCGTTCTATAATTTAGAGTTTACTTACATCGACTGAGATACAAACCTTAGACATCATCGGCATAGCGAGTTATATTACGCACCGCTAAAACTTGGCCGCTGTGGTCGAGTGTGGCCGCTGTGGTGGAGTTGGTAGCAATGCATGCTATAACTTGATATGCCGGTGAGTTCGAGGTTCGAATCTCAGTTAGGGCAAGCGAAATCTTAATGATAGAAAAAGCTTTTTTTTTTCTAATAGCGGTCACCCCTCGGCAGGCAATGGCAAACCTCCGAGGGTATTCGTCTGCACCAACATTGTAGGTCCCTCCATTTGTGGTATAACATAAAGACGGACACCACAAATGGTAGGAGAAGCTCGGCCAAACTCTGAGCTACATATATAGTGTAAGCGCCAAAATTATATGATATTATAAAACTTGGATACAGCGGCCGATAAAAAATGCTTTAGAATTGAAGCGGTCTAAAATATATTATAGTCTGTAATTCTCAAAAAATTCTGTATTCTCAAATATTCTCTAATCGTTATTACATATGAGAATATAGCCGTTATGCAATGTTATGCCCCGGCACCCGTTTTTGTTGGCAAGTGTCAACATCGGTTTGTTAAAATTTAATTGAAGGTACTTTAATTATATCTTAATTTTCTTTTTTATTGAAGTAATTTTATTTTCACTCATTAACAGACATAAAAGATTAAGATTTTTAAGAAAATTAAAGTTATTACTTTGGCTAGGAATTTTGTCCCAGTATTCGTAAAAATTTTATTAAAATATAATTTTTCAGCAACATATTCATGTATGTATTTATTTGTTATATAAAGACGTAATAAAAATTCGTATTATTTAGCGTGTACTTGGCGCAAATATCTCTTTAGTTTTAACTTAAATATTACGTATCCTATATTTAAATATTATTGATAATATAAAACTTCCTCTGGAAATTTACCACATTTTAGCGGAAAACTCTAAGAGTGACTAACTTAATCGCAAATTTTTCACGCGGCTTTAACTTGATCATGTTCGAAAATTCCGACTATTTTCATTTTATTTTGGGCTTCCAAACTTTCAAATTACCTAGACAACAAAGTAGCGAATTGGTTTGAAATTGTCGTAATCTAACTAATTCTGAAACCACTTTTCGGCTCACTAGTTCTGACTTACAAGCGTGCATGCATTATTGCACACATTGTCATCATATGTACATATTTTAAGTACATACATACATACATATATCTCCTCGATAATAGTTGAGTGGGTACAACACAGGAAATGCATGAATGCTTGCCTGCCTGACTGAACGCCCCATATTTCCAACTAAATTAAATCCACAAATCAAAATATGAAATAATTGAAAATTTTTCACAGCTCACGTTTCTAATGCGCGCAAGATAAATGTGAATGGGTTTTCTACACCTTCCTCCAGCTGCATACTATAATATAATAGAGGTATTTATTTTTTTTTTAATTTACTATTTTTCATCTAAAAATTAGCGCCAAACTTTTGTATGCTAAGCGGCAAAGCGAATTCTTAGGTCATACAATAATTTGAACAAGAAAAAAAAAATAAAATGAAATGATATGTTATTTGTATGTACATCCATACATTTATTCAATTCCACCAGTCTACGGCATTTGTAAATAACAAATTGCCTGTCGGTAACGATATTAACGCGCTTGCGCACTATGTTTGCATCTAACATTTGTACATACACTGCATACATATGTATGTATGTATGTGCATACATTTACTTATTAATTTGCACACATATACAATTTTTTATTTATAATAAACTTGTAGATACTGCAAGTGGTACAAATGGCTAGAAATTTGCACTCGAAAAATATTTATGCACAATCATAGATTTCTTTAGCCAAATTCAAATACATACCAAAAAAAAAAATAAATAATAGCGCAAATTTTGCGGACAGCAATAGATAGCTCTGTAGGAATTGCGAAGCTCTGCAAGGAATTTCCTTCGTGGACATCCACAGAATTTCTGAAGTTTAAAAAAAACATCATTTTTTCAAATCACTTACGCTCTTAATTAATTTTTTATAATTTTACTTTGAAAATGTTAAAAAAAATCTGTTATTCAAATGAACGCAAGTCTAGTTTCTTTTAATTTCTATGCGACTTTAAGTCTATGATAAAGTGAAGGAAACCAGCTTACCATAAATTGAATGATTCTTAGCGACGGTAGCTAATTGAAAAATTAATACACACACTTAAACTTACCACACTGAAACTCACCACGCTTTAAGTCACCAAACTTAAACTCACCACACTTGAACTTACCACACTTAAACTCACCACCCTTAAACTCACCACATTTAAATTGCCTACGCCCAAACTTACCAACCCTAAACTCGACACACACAAACTCATTATACCTGTTCTTTCCACTCCTAAATTCACTACACCTAAGCTATCTAAACTTGTAACTATTTTTACCTCTGTAGGAAGGTCCCCGAACCTAAGCTCATTAAACCTCAACTCAGCTCAACTTACTCCATCTCACCTCATCACAAACCATACATTAAATGTTTTTCTCAAGTTGTTATCAAGTCACTTATCGCAGAGTTATATGTTACTATGTTTGCTTATTTTATTTTAAGTAAAATTCAATTCATCGCGGCTTAGAACTGCATTTCAAGATTATGGAACAATTACGAAATTCTGAAATCCTTTTTTTTTATGCATCTTATTTAGGAGATTTCTTTTTATAAGCAAACATTTCGTTGTCTAGTTTCAAAGTGTTTTGTTTTGCGAAAATATAATTTCTTAACAAAATTGTACCTTGCGGGTATTTTCACCTACAAGCATACATACATTACATCATACATACACTCGTATATATTTATATAAATATATGTATGAATCGCATATGTTTACACTTTTGTAACACAAACGCGCATGTTGCACGCAGAAAACGACATTCGAAACTCATACATATGTACATATATATGTATGTATGTGTGTCGTAGAAGAGCTTTTTCACTGTTGCATCGACAAAAGTGACCAATAAGTGCACTAATATGCCAAAAGGCTCACAAATAACAGTCACCGCCAATTGTGCCGCCTCGCCCTAAGCGCAGCGTACTCTTTACTGGCATGAACCGCACAAACATACATACATACATATGAACACATTTATTGTAAAAGAGATATTGGTATTGCTACCAATTACCACAAAAACTAATAATAAGTAAATAAATAAATGCAGCGGCTAGCATGCATGCTTTGAGAAGTTCAACACACACACACACACACCTATGCAAATGTACCACCAGTAAGCGGCGCATGGTAGGCGTTTTTTGGCTATTCAATTGTTTTCGGGGCATATGCCACAGTGAAAAAAATTAAATTAAAAAAAAAGAAAATAAGCTTATGAATTCAGATTGGTTTCTCCTCGGTGGATTTTGCAGCCGCTGGCGTTGCTGACATCTGCGATAAGACGCACGGCGCAAAAGTTATGCTATGCGCATGCGCAGACGCGCCTTACTACGAATATTGTTTAACATATTTGCATCTCAAAAAATAGAAGAAATCAGTAGACATACAGACATGCACATATGTGTTTACCTAGTTTGCTGTTATTATTGTGCAGCGCGTGCATAGTTTTGGAGGCATTCGCGCATGCGCCCCTCCACAGAGCATCGGGAACGGCAGCAATAGCATAGCCGTGCAGCTGTGCCCTGGCTGCTACTCCAAAAATGAAATTTGCATAGACTTTATTGTTATCTCTATTAACGTGGCTTTTGTTATGGTTTTTGTTGGACACTCATAGTAGCGTTATTTTTTCTTCTTCTTCTACATATATTTGTTTGTATGTATGTATGTATGTGTGGTTGTGTTGTCACTGTCACAAGGTGCGTGTCTGTTTGTTGCTGTACTCCGTACTCCGCGTTGCATTGCATATGTAGATACGAGTATTTATTTTTGCTGCTAGCAACTTGCAACTTACTATACATACATATGAATGCTTTGCGCCTGTGTGGTTGTCTGTCTGTATGTCGGACTGCCTGTCCACGCATGCGCGCCACCGTTGCTGCTGCTGGTGCTGCTGTTGCTGCGCCTCTATTATCAGCATCTTGTATCTGTTGCGCCTATCAGCTGCGCACAGCAGTTGTTGGCGTTTCGTGTTCTTTTCATGTCTTTTGTTTTAAAGCTATAAACAACTAGTTTTTATTATTATTTTTAATGATTTCTGTTTTCATTTTATACTTTTTTTTATTTGTATTTTGCACACAAAAAATATGTTTGTTTGCATTGCATCATGTTTTCGTTGAGTTGACATGAAAGCGCACACAACACATATTGTAAGTCAATTAAGTTGGATATTTGCGAGCCAAGTGAAGAGATCGAAAGATTAGCGAACGTTTCGAGTGAGTCCCAACTGTAGATTTCGCCAATATTCATTCTGTGTCCATGTGTGGGTATGCGTAGAATGAGGATTCATTGTGAAATTTTGAACTGTGACGAAAGTAAAAGTGAAATTTAATATTTTTTTTTCCGTATCAAGGATCACTGTACTTTCGTTCTGGCGAGCGTCTGCTACTGAAGTTGTTATGCAAACTTATACGATGTTACCACGACAAGTGAATCACGTGTTTCGCTATTTGAATTACAAATGGCGAATCACCTCGTTTACACGACACCTTCGTGATTCGGTTGTCATTTCTGTTTCGGTTGTAATACACAACATACTCTTCCATCTGCTTCGATAAACTTAATTATTTTCTTCATAAACTCAACGTTTGTATTCATTTTATCTTTTCAGTGTTTGTTTAAATTTTGCTTTGATAGGTGTATGCAGCTGTTCTCGATAAATTTCCGATTAAAATTAGATTGATTTTTTCGTAATTCGCAATGTGATTTAGATTGAATAAACTACAAATTAGGCGATTCGGTTCGTGAATGGAGTGAGTGCCATATACGAATGAGAGAGCGAATTACGAATAGGAATGCGAATCATGTGCCGTGAAAACATAGTAGATATTATTCCCAAAAACTTTTTTGCTTCTAAAAGTGTATTGAAACAACTTTTAAATTATATTTGGGCTTGAAATTAAGTATTGTCGCATACTTTTATGCATAGCAATATTTAAAACACTCACGCCTTGCTTTTATTGTTAGAGTTTCGGGTAGAATTATCAACTCGGCCATAAGAATCTCATAGAAACTTTACATGAATCCTTTGGTAAAGCTCTCTGGTATATCATACGTAATTTAATCGACAGTGTTCTTGCTGGGTATTGATAATATCGAAAGTTTCATATGTTTCGAACTAGCAATCCCTATTTAAAAATTTTTTGTAATCTCTTAAAAATATTGATAGTTCAATAATCTGTTGTTCTGCAGCGTGTTTGGAAACTCCATTTGGAAGTTTGGCAACATTATTTACGAGTTAAGTCCAAGGAAGAGCTTTAGATATGGCAGAACAAAAGATAAGAATACAATTTTCTTTCTTGGAATTGTTTCCAATTGTATAATAAAACAAATATCAAAAAAATACAAGCATTACATTGATTGTAGAGAGCGATGATCTTCAAAACGAAAAGAACGAGGCTCGAATTTAATGTCACTTGGATTTTCATTCAGCAATATTTTTCAAATAACTGTCTATTCAACATTGAGCTATCCGAGATCAGTTTTACCGAGACCTGAATCCTAAATTTTGTCTGTATTTCGTTAGTGTAGTTCTCTCCAATAAAGCCGTAGATAACCTCTAGCAATTTATGCTTTCTTGAACGTAAACTCGATATTTTATTCCCACGAAAACTTCATTCCTACTACACATTACAGGCCGCCACTTCACATGATCAGCCATTAATTTTTATTGGTATACGAATAAAAAAGAATTTCCTATCAACATTTTTACATGCATTCATATTAAAGTAATTAAAAGAAAACTTGCCCACCCACCAACTTTGATAAATAGCTTTCATATTTTTTTGTGCACTTTACATATAATTTCTTATGCAATTATTCGAGTATTCCACGAAAGGCCAAAGTACTTACGGAAATGCGAAAATAATTTCCTAACAATCATACAAAATATATGTATGTAGGATATTGCTTCAGTACACACCCATAAATAGTGTTTGTCGTATGTATTTATGTATTTACGTTTGTTGCCATTGCGCTTAACGCAATACTTAAACGCTTACGAGTACTTATGTATGCCATGCCAAATTAACATTAGCATTAACAATGATCAGTTATCTAAATTGACATCACGACTCACAATATATGTATGTATATGTATGTATGTATGTACATACGAGTGTGTTACAAATTCATATGAAGGAATATATTTTGAAATTGCAACTGCATTAATTTCAACGCTTGCAATAATTGCGGCAAGCTGTGTGCGCACCAAATGCTAAACGCATGCGAAATGTGCTGCAATGCGGGTATTCACAGAAAAAGTGTAAAATGTTGAAACAAAAAATTCTGAATTTTCAATGGCTAATATTTCGATTGCTTAAATGTTTTTGTGTATGCATTGTGTAGCAAAATGCAAAGAGGTTTTAGTAAAAAATTACCTTTACTCAATTTACTGCTTATGTATGAATACCCCAAGTCTTTGCATTTCTGTGGAGGCATATACGGGTATGTATGTATGTATATTAATGCAAGTTGATGGCGTCATTAGTGTTTAAGAGAAACACATATACATAAGTACATACATACATATATGTATTTGCATTAATCGGTTTTTAATAGTTGTTGCAATAAATATGTAAATAATATTGCGAAAAGAGAAAATTAAAAATTAAAAATGGGGTTCGCAAAAAAATTTACAACTTGCAAGCATAAATAAAAAACCAGTAGCACAAGACTATTACTTACTTGAATTTATTCATCGCAGTACTTCGATCTGACATTAAACAAAAACAAAAAAGAATTCCAAAAAGCAATTGCACATGTGCGACCCGACTGTGCGGACTCAGTAAAAAAAAAAAAAAAACTTACAAAGCGCAACGCAAAGTGCGCCAGACGTGACGAAACAATGGTGTCTAAAATATTTCCGGACTAAACAGCCAGCAAATAGTCAAAAACAAAAAAAAAACTGTAGTTAACAGAACATTAAACAAAATTTGAATGAAATAAATTCATTGGTAAGCGGACACACATAAAATACGAGTATCTACTTTCAAAAAATATTAGCATTGTTCGCATATCTATAAATGCCAAACGTTATGCGTGTTGATCGCCCGAAACTCTGAATTCAATATTTAATGCTGCTCTAATTTGTTTCTTGTTAAAAGGGTATGATCGTTTTTTTTTTGTACTGGTCACTTTGCAGCACAATTTTACGCCAGCAGTTCGCATTCACCACAAACACAAAGCGCATACGCATGTCAAAGCAATAAAAGCTTAGATCGTCAAAAACATACATACATACATATTTAATGAGATGAAAAGAAAATTAACCAAGTAACGCAACAGGTCACTTTTTTATATATGTATATAGCACATACAATAGGGTGGTTCAGATAAGCATGCGAAAAACGAAAAGTCGAAACTTTAATGCTCTCCGCACCTAGGATTTTGCTATATCGCAAGAAATCGCGAATTTTTTTCAATCAAATAATATTTAGAGGCTTATTTTAATTGAGAAAATATAAACATATATAATTCTTAAAGAAATGGGTTAGAATTCTTGAAAATCATTATTTTTTATATTGACAAACTTGGTTTCTAATTTAGCTATCGATGTTTTTCAAATTGCCGTTTACACAGCAGAGAGTTTGTAAATGGTTCTTGTGTTTTTAGATATTATTTATAGCGTTATTATTACGTTGAGTAACACGCCACAAAATTATGCCTGGAATAAATGCTAGTACACTTGATCGATTTGAAACGAGTCGCGAAATTTATCCGAAATAGAACTGAGCTATTCGCGAAGTGATTTAGAAAAAGTCGTGAAATGAACACGAAAAAGTTAACGAAATCAATGTTTAATTTCTAATATAACCTATTTCTGTATGTAAATGAATCGCCTTATGCTTTGTCAGTGTGTTTGCACATCAAATTTAATCGGCATCAAGCCTTTTTTATTATTAACATTAAATAAAAAAA
The DNA here is from genome assembly GCA_963971545.1 of Philophylla caesio. Taxonomy (NCBI): domain Eukaryota; kingdom Metazoa; phylum Arthropoda; class Insecta; order Diptera; family Tephritidae; genus Philophylla; species Philophylla caesio. The sequence goes on from OZ020607.1 coordinate 49,388,322, forward strand.
TAAATAAAAAGCAAATAAAAGTAGAGCTTCTATCTCTTAAAAAGTATTGATTTGCAGGTATTCTATACCAAGTGTTGAGCATTTTGTGCATTCAACGTCTTACTTCACATCTTTCTTGGACCACCCTAATATACGACCATGTGATATGTCTGTGTTGCTGCCAGCTTGTGGCAGACAAAAAGAGCAGCAAAGGAACGTACGCACGAAAGGATATATAAAATAGTGGAGCCTACTCGGTGGACAAGGCAAGGGGAATAAACTGGTAGATAGGACAATGGCTCGCTACCTGCAAGCAGGTTGGATAGTTTGAAGTGCACAAGACTGAGTTCCTTATCAAAAAAATATCAAATTTAACGCAACAACAAATCGAAAGTTTTCAAGTGCAAATTACGTCCGCTTTTTGTTTAGAATTTTTACACACTTTTTCTTGTTAAATATTATTAATATTTTTCATCTCATACTTCTTTGCACTTGGCCTTCGTTCGCTCGTTAGCTCTTGAATTCGCATTTCGTTGACAACACAGCCGCCAGCTGTGTGGTCAGTTGTCGTTGCGGTCACCGGGTATTTAGTACTCGTTCACATTTTGGTATGATGGTACTTCAATTCTGCTTAGCGCTACTTAATAAACAACCATATATAAATATATATATATACGTATATACATATGTATATATATACAAATGATTTCTACGCATGCGCACACTCACTCGTAAGTGCATACTCAATTTTTTCGGTTAAGCGCCTTTTTAATCCTTTCGCTATCAACTTCCTTTTGCGGTTGACCGCTGCGCGTACAAAAACAAGTGTTTTTTTATACTGAGTAACGAAATGCAAAAAAAATTTAAAAGAATAAAAAATAAATTTGCTGGTTGATCGCACTTGACCAGCCAAACCAGCAACATTTGGTCTGCCTGGAGCGAGCGTGAAGTTGATTATTTTTATTTATTTTTTCCTTGTGCAATTATTTTGCGTTACTTACACTACCATTTATTAATTTTCCTTTTTTGGTTTCTTTTTTCTTAACTGGACAATGGTCAATCGTTATTCACTGGTCCATTGTTTCTTGTGCCGCATTCTGTTGCTGACCATTCAATAGAGGCGCTTAGCCTCTCCTATTGAAATTTTGAAGGTCAGTTCTAAAATAAATCCTTTCTTAGAAACTTTTCCCACGCAAAAAGGCGATGTACATTCGTAGTAGTTTGTTTGCAGCATTTTACTTGGTTTTTCAGCGGAAATGTCATATACTATTGTTAAATTAAATAAATGTAGAGGAAATATTTTTCGAGAAGAGCTTAATGGAATATGAAGATCCTGCCAAATGTGGTTCAACTACGTAAACACTCAAACACTTTAAAAACTATAATACAAGGTGGCGCAAACGTCATAAGTGTGTCGGATCAAGCTCGAATTTTATGTAAATATGTAGTTAGGTTTTACAAAAAAAAAAAATTCTAACTGTTTTTGTACATTTACTGTCTGTGTTTTTGATAAATTATCAAACATTTTCAAATCTTCAAAAGTGCTTAATTTGGCAATATTATTTTTCATATATATAATTAAGCAAATAAAAGACATTTTTATTTTTGATTAAAAAGAAAACTTAATAAATTTTCAATATTGAACATTTTTAAATTATTGACGGTTTGTGACACAGAATCGGGCAGTTATTGTAAATAAGGGAGCAAAAATTCACAGGCACTTTTTAGCTGCGAAGTCATCTATTTTCTCATCTGTTTCAATATCAAATAGACAATGAGTAAATACTCATTATGGCCAAACCTTTAATTCTTTCCTCTCTCGTCGAATTTCGCAAACAAATTTTTAATCTTTTCAGTGTTAAAAAGTATATTTCCGCTGTGCATGTAGTGACCGGCATTGTCGCATTACTTTTAACTAAGAAAAAATTGCTGGGAAAAATGTGTTATTGTTTGCATACTTCTTGGAAACTATTAAATTTACTGTGAAAATAAAACTAAGCTCAATTGCTTTTGGTAAATTCAAGAAAGGGAAATGCTATCGATGTCATAAATAGACCTACAACCAAATCACAGCTACGTGTAGATTTAAAAAATGAAACGACTTTAGATAAGTCGTCGAAAATTGGAATTCCCTAACCCACTTCTAAATACGGCCTTGGTGTTAGGTGTCAATTAGAAAAAAGCAGCGATGAAACCAAATCATTTGCAGTGAAACATGACAGTGTGTTTTTAAATTTCGCTGTAGTTGGTTCGCGGGGATTGTCTTTCACCCATTAATCATTTCAAGAATACCTTAAATCACAAGACATAATCAAAAGTACTGTCTTTTGGGAAAAGTTCCGTCCGCTGATACGCGCTCTGAGAGAACTATGTCAACCAATTTATATTTCTGTCAAAAGAATTTGTTTGGTACGAAATCAAGTTTTACTAATAACATTTAGCGTAACCCTAGGGCATTTATATTATTTGTATTTCCAGTTTTTAATACAAAACTAATAAAAAAGTAAATTAACTTTTACTTTTCATTTACTGGCAAATAGAAGTCGACATTTCTAGCGATTCTAGTATATTAAATATTATCGTAAACTAACGACCAATAAAACATTTTTAATAGTTTTAAGCCAATAATAAATATATACTTTCCATTTTTTATGCTTGCAATAAATTAATTATAAGCGCCTGCCCAATTAGCACTTTATTAATTTAAAAAACATCAACAGCCTTAGTAACAACAGCAGCTGGCTTTGTTGTAAAATCGTAAGTTCAATAACCGCCTAACGTCACACCATTTTCAGCAACAAAAAAAAAACCAAAAAAAATATTTAGAGACAAAAAAACATTATTACTCGTATGCGTATAGGAGACTACGCAATGCGTATGACAAAAACAAAACCAAAAAACTAAAAATAAATCAAATACAACGTGTGTGTGTGTGTGTGTGTAAAAACACAAAACAAATCGCATAAATTTCATTCAAACTTCGACTACATAGCCTTCAAAAAAAAAAAAAAAATACGTACAAATTTACGCATAAAAATGAATCAGAAGTTTATTTAACACCCAAAACCGCAATAAAAACGCGTCAACGCACTCGCAGAAAACGGGCGTGAATACCAGAGCAGTAAATTTGTTGCTGTAATAGGAATAAAAAAATACATAAATATGTATCTACATTCATACATACATACATATGTACATATGTAAGTATGTATGTATGTATTTACGCTTAGCCCCAGCCAGATGTTTTGCTTTTGGCTCGTGGCCACATCGCGCACGCACTTGGCGCCGCCGCACACACCACTACGCACGTACGCTCACGCTTACGCACAAATTGCCGCCAAAAACAAAAAAGCCACGAACCAACTGACATTGACCGCTTTAACGTTTATACTTATGTATGTACATATGTACGTGGACGCACCGGCGTTTTTCGTCGACTTTGAACTTGACTTTGACTTTGACTTTGAATATTTCAATGATGAAAGCGTTCAAAATCAATGCCTCAGAAAATAGCCTACAATTAAAAAAGCTATTGCACAAACATATGTACATACAAAGATACATACATACAAATGCGCAATCGTTCAGTTATTAATAAATAAATAAATAGTATGCCTAAGCCATTAAAACTACTAAACGATTGTGTTGTATTTTCGCTGATAAGCGTATGTCTAGATAATATTTACATATGTATGTATGTATGTATCTATTAGGGATGTCAATTTTGGGCATTTTGATATCTGAAAACAAAATAACGGGACAATCCCGGGATCCCGAATTTTACAAAGTTTTGATAACATTAATATAACAAAGAAGAACGTTTTGTTGTAATTCATGTAGTATACATACATACATATGTATGTATGTATTTTTTGAAAAAATAATTATACGCAAAATTTTACATACATAAAAAAGAATGCACCTACTTACATATATAGAGCAAAATTATTTTTAATCACTGTTTGAGATCAATATTAAATATTAATATATTACTTTTCAGTAAAAAAAAATCAATACATTCAGTTGAGAAGCCCTGTTAAATGCTCTCTGTTATCGCCTCATTACAAAAACTACCAATTTCTTTTACCAAGCATTCTGATAAATTGCATGCCTTTCAATTATTGAACAATTGCAAGCTGCTCGTTAACACTTGATGCAATTTATCTTTGAGACTTTCTGCCTTATCCACTTCAAGCACCTTGTCGTTAGTTCCATTAACACCGTTATCAAGGCAAAAGCAAAACAAAGCCTTTATGGAGTTAACCAAGTCGTGTTATTTGTCGTATTGTGTTATCGTAATACAACAGTACAAATGTACAACTTGTTGCTTTTGTTTCGTATGTTAAATTTTCTTATTTTAATACAACTCTGCACCACACACACGCATTATATGTGTGTTTTATTCGATCGGTTTTTCTGTTTTTTATTTTTCAGGTTTATTTTTGTTTGAAAAAATGTAAAAAATTAAAGTTAAAAGGAAATGTGCGTATACATTTTTTTAAGAATCAGATCTCTCAAATTTATCATAAGCGGTTTATTGCTGATTAATTGCCTGAACACCACATACAATAATAAACGAAATCATAGACATGCCTAGTTAAGCTTTAGGCCACTGTAGCCATAGCTAGATATAAGTTATTTTATTTTATTTATTCGGTTAACCATAAATACAATTATCAATAATAATAATAATAATAATAATAATAAACGAAATTACACAGGGCATCCATACGTTCTACTATTATTTTAATAGCGGACTATAGAAATACGACAAATAACAAGGATTGTGAACTCTCTAAAGGCTTTGTTTTGCCCTTGAAAGGGAAATTTTTATTAATGGCTATTAAATCCACCGTTTTCTGCAGTTCCGGTATTTGAATATACTTATCCCGGGATATTCGGCAGTTAAAAAAGGCCGAGATTTCGGGATCCCGGGATTGACATGCCTAGTATGTATGTAAGTATATACATATTGTAAACAAAAAAATAGGTAGAACTAAAAGAAAATTGTATTGGTTCAGTATTACGCTGCGTTTACAAATTATAACACACACGTTTACAAATTATAACACTATACCATATGTATTTACATACATACATATATTGACAAATTTAAAAAATGTTAATATTTTTTATAACGTTGCCTGCTTCATACTTTTCTTAGGCGCAATTATGTTTTACTTTATTCATTTTTTTTCTTTGTCACATTCTCCGATGTGTTCCATCAACATTATCTTTTCGATGTGCCTATTATCTAACAGTTTAATGTAAACACTCTTTCACATAGTTCTACTTACTCACTTACTCTCGAACTATAAAATTTATTGCATTCCGTTTTTCTTATCGCAACAATCATAATAAAATATGTACGTACTATTAATATATTTATTTGTGATCCATAATTATATAGAACATTAGGCAGTTCCAATAGAAATCAAGTCGGCATTTTAATGTTCTCAATGCTAAAAAATTTAAAAAGAAAAAATTCCTTCTCATAGTTATTTAAATTTCCAGCGGTCACTGAAAAAGAACTAATGCCACACCTCTTATACAGTTATTAGTATCAAAGAAGAAGACAAAAATAAATAAACTCATTTTAGTTCAAAATAATACTTTGCAGACAAAAACAAGTACAGTCGATCTCATTTTAAAGCGAATTTTTTAACGCGGAGTTTTCTACAATCCCCCAGTGTCTGTTGCTTTTTTTACATCGTTTTACTTTTTAAACGCTGTTCGCGATTCATTCTGATTTTGACTATCTGATTTATTTCTTTGCAAGCGCTAGTGTTGAACGTTAAGCGTCGGGATTTTAAAAATGCTATGGAGTGCTACCGAGATTTATGTATATAAAGACATGCAGATAGAGAAACCTCAGCGTTTATTAACAGATTATTTTCGGGTGGAAACTAATTTATTTTCACGCGGAATTTTTTTTCCGCAGTTTTTTTGCAAAATAGTAACGAATAAACAAGTGTTGTTATTTTTACGCGTTTTTTACGCCAACAAATTTCTGTCCCAGTAAACCGCGTCAAAATTAGATCGACTGTACAGAGCACCTTCATATTAAGCCACCTAAGTTGTATCGTTTTAATTTTTTCTGATAAAATAGATTGCAACTTTATACATAAATAGTTTTAATAAATATTGAATTTAATAATAGCAATCATAAACAGTTGAGGTATGTGTGAGTTTTTAAACAAGAAAAAAACTGTCTGCTCTTCGTTCGCTACTTGTATGCAATTCAACAAACCAGGAAAAAAATCAAGAACTTCACTTGATTCACTTCCAAAAAGGCAAAAATAAAAGTTTGTTGCCAAGCACAATTTTTTACTCTTCAAACATTGCTGCTTACAACGCACCTTCATTCTGCATATGAATGAGTATGGATATGTGTACATAAATATGTATATACATAGATTCGTAAAATAAAAGCTTAAATTATCTGTACATTTATTTGTACATACTATAAAAATAGATGTGTATATACATACATTCACTTGCAGTCCATCAGCCGAAACGTCTGCACACATCCGCACATTATTCAAGGTCGCATGTTACGCAATCAATCAAATTAGATGTAGGAGCAACTTAAACAATTCTGTGCGATTCACTGTTTTTTGCTTCCTTATTTTTCAATTCCATTTTCTCTTCTTATTTACTAGTGTTAAGTATGATTTTCAAATCATGTCTACGTTATTATTGTTAATTAATGAAGTTTATAAATTTTATAAATATTTTTTTTAATTAGTTAATTTTTATTATTGCATTTTCGTTGGGGCTTAGGAATTTAATATAATTTTTTTTGTCGCTTTCAAATAACATTTAAATTACCATTCTGGAAATTGGCGTTTGCGTTATTACGTGCGATTGCATGCGAATTTACATTTAAATAAATGAGTTTATACAAAAATATTCTAACATTTAAAAAAGTATGTCTTAGCGCAATTTACTTTTAATACATGCATTTACCTCTTGCCAAATGTCTTCCCAAGTGATAAATTACTTGCAGTTAAGAACGTTTTTTTTGTTTGTTAACAACGCGTTGAATTTATAAGACGTAATTTGAACCTATGCCAATGAAGCCGTTGCAAATGAATTTTTTATTAAACTAATCACATATGTATATATATAATTTATTTTTAAAATTTAGGCATGTACATACATATAATCTAAAATATTTTTTTGAATTTTATATACTAAAAAATACGAGTTCTCTGACGTTGAACTAAAATCCTTTGCATGCCAAGCTTAATAGCCCATTGAATTGTAAATTAATAAAGGTTACTTCTCTGCATTTAGACTTAAAATTATCGGAATTTTCCCACCACGTTCTCCCTGAAAGTTAATAAATCTGTTCAGATCCAACTGGTTATACCTAAGTCAACAATTTGATTGCTTATGCTTGAATATCCTGATTTATTTTCATTATATATTTCATGATATATGTATACTTACTTACTTATTTGGCTCGATAGCCGCCTAGGCGCCAGTTATTTCTATCTTTCGCTAATTGGCTGCACTACATCTATGTCGTTATAAAGCTCGTACAGCTCATCGTTTCATCTGCTGCGGTATTCGTCATCGCAAAGACGCAAAGGCCCATAAATCTTTCGAAGAAGCTTTCTCTCGAACACTCCTACATAGAGCCTTCTCACCAGATATCTTCATCGTCCATGCTTCTGCGTGATTTTTGTCCGTCGAGAGAGGACTTACCTGCTCAAATGCCTACTCAGTCCGAAATTTTATTTTATAAAATTATTATTGATGTTAATGCTGGTTCCTAAGTAAACGAAGTTCTCTACTTTTTCAAAGTTACAACTGTCTACAGTGATGTTATACCCCAGCCGATATATAGCCCATTCAATTTAAGTTTGTTATAAACATTTTTTTCGCCGCAACACGCACATTTTTTTCCATATAAAAATACTGCCTTATCTTGATTAAATAACTCCTGTAATAATAAGTTAGTAATTGGTCCAAACTAACGCGGGTCTCACTAGGCAGTTAAAGGTATACATACCTCTGCAAATGTTGTAGGCTTGATCAGTTCCGCGGCAACCGCTTAGCATCGAGATCTCAAGTGTTTCATCCGCGCAATGAATGCAATTTGGTCGAACCAATTTTGCTTTGTGACAGCGAATCTCATTGCATTGGGATTTCTTAAAAATATTCCTATCATTTTACTCTGTTCAATTGCTCAGTGGCTTTATTCTGCTGAAAATTATTTTTTTTTTGAAAAAAAATATTGTAAGCGCAACACATCAGGCTCAATAAACACTTACCAATACTTGCCTACTGCAAAAAAATACGACGAGTGTTCGATGAGATAATTTTTTTTTAGTGTTAAGTGTCTTTCAGTATTTCTTCTTAAAATATTTTAAAAAGTAATAGTTTTGGAATTTTATATTTCTTCTTAGCTTAATATTGCGTGCTATGGAATTTTCAATGTGCATTTTTGCATTTTGCAGCAGTAAGTATACATATATATAAGAATTTGCTTATTTTTTTTATAAATTTTTTCAATGTTATTTTTCCTCAGCTTCATTGTAGGTACTCCGTCAAAAACAGCGATCTCATTTAAGCTAAACGCGCCCCATTGGTATTTTTTTTTATTGACTCATTGTCGCGTGCATGGAGGGGGGGGGGGGAGGGGGGGGTGATGACGGTGATGTTACGCAGTGCCAAAGTATTATTATATTTATTTACATACATATGTACATATATAGAAAATGTTTAAAATATATACGCGTTTGCATAATCAATTCGTCGGCTCATATGTGAGTATGGTTGTATGTTGTATTTGTGCATATTTTGTTCTGTTTCACGCTTCTAATATTCTCTTGGCGTACTAGCTTTGAAAGCGTTTCTATTGCGTTTTTCAAACCAGTCATTTAAACTGTGCACATTTGTGTGTGTGTCTATTGAAATAATTATATGTGCAGTCATACATAAGTACTCAAGCTCATATATAAGTATACACACATATATGTACATATGTATGTACATACATCAAATAGCTTTTATGTAAAACCACTCGTCGTATCGTTTCACTGTGACTTTTATATTTATCGTCTCGTTGCGAATATCAAGGTCAAAGCAACGTTTTGTATGCAGATGCATACATACATACATACATATATGTATATACACAGACATGTTTGATTGTATTTCAAACACTGGCAAACAACAAGAGCAATTCATATTATTAGCAACAGCATACGCGTCTCACATTCATATAACCGCAGCTAGTTTGTTCAGTTCTTTTTTTTTTTATATTTAATTTCACATGCTCATATGCATGTACATACATACGTACTTACGAGTTTGTGCACATATTTACACACATTTTTTTTTAAACAATTTCTGCAGTTTCTTGCGCATTGTTCTTCCTATTCACAACTAAAAACTTCTTCTTATACATACATACATACGTACATACAAACATAGTATTTACGCTTTCAGAAACAAGTTTTCTCTATGGTGATTGGCAATATAACTGGTTCTTTTACTAATTACTCTTTTGAATTGTTATTTTGTGGGTTTTATTAAAAATGTATGAAATTTATATAATTATTTTAAAGCAGCGCATTCTTCATTGATGAACATATTTCAAACTCAAATAAATAGCATAATAACGAAAAAAAGCGATTAGTCATATGAAAATATTGACTGAAAGGTGTCTAAAAAAGAGACTCCAAATCCGACGAATTCGTTGTGTTTTATGACTCAATTTCAGTGAATTTTTGAGCTTGTTCTGAGTCGTATTTGAAGGTTTCTTGTAGTCTTTTTGGAGTCATATTTGAACATTTCTTGGAGACCTTTTGGCGTCTTATTTAAACATTTCTTGGTTATTTTTGATGCTTTATTGCAATCTTTTAGGAGCCATTATCGAGCATTTTTTAAATTTTTGGATTTTTTACGCCTTCATTTTTTAATACTACAAATACATATATATAAGTATACAAGTTTAAGATTTCTAAAAATATACTCCTTATGTGTACATGGTATATACTTCGTAGGGCATTTGTCAAACATAACACACGAAGTGGCATTTTTGATTAAGTACCTTTCCAGGTGATGGAATTTAAAAGCTCCTCAGCAAAAAGCCGATTCCAGCACTTACAAATTTTGGTGTGTTAGTGACTAAAACTTAAAAACAATCCTCTTCCAGTAAATGACACAATAAGCAAAAATACCTAAATAGTTTATATGTAATTATTACAATAGCAAGAAAAAGAAAAATTACCATTTGCTGCGCCAAATCTGTAAAGTTATTTTATCTTATCCTTGCTTTTTACACAATTAAATCCTAATAATATAGTTATTCACCTTTTTTTACACAAAAACGCGTTAACGCCTCAAGTATCGACTTTAAACTGATAATTTTAAGTTTACTTCCAATTTTTTTTAAATTCCGTTAGATGGACGCTAACTCTTCAAGAACCTTCAAAAAAATGTGCATTTACATAAAAGGTTCCAAAATAGCTCATAAATAAAACTTCATCGGATTTTTATTTCGGAACGCTCTTTTTTTTTTTTTTTTGGTTAGCCGGGAACTCTTGCACGTAATGAAAACCTGGCAAATTCGAGGTTGTCTATAACACTGATTTTTTTATTTTTCATATAAAATAAAAAGCACTTACATACATGACAACAGGCATATCCGTATAGTTTTTTGAGTGAACGTGGATTTAATGGTTTTCCAATAACCACAAATTTTACTTTATGATTTCTAGACGCATTCGTACAAGCAAGAAAATTTATTCTTTATTTACTAATTTTATGTCCCGGAGCCGTGGTTTCTTTTGAACTCGTTATTGTTGATCTATTTCGCAAGATATTTTTTAATATTAATTTGGTGCTCATACTATTTAGCTCAGTGTTTAGCCGAGCTTCTCCTACCATTTGTGGTGTGCGTCTTTATATTCTACTACAAAATGGAGGGACCTACAGTTTTGTGCCGACTCCGAGCGGCAGATGTTTTTTATGAGAAGCTTTTTCATGGCAGAAATACCCTCGGAGGTTTGCCGAGAGGTGGTCGCTATTAAAATAAAAACTTTTCTATGATTAAGATTTCACTTGCCCTGGCTGAGGTTCGGACATGGAACTCAGCGGCATATCAAATTTGAGAACGCACCGCTACCCACTCGACCACAGCGGCGAAGTATCGATTTCAAAATTGTTTTCTTATTGAATACTTTTATTGAATTTATTTTAAATTATCATTACAAATGCGAAGAAAATGAATACGTTCATACAAACTATTTCTGCAAAATGAAAGCTTAATGTCATTTAATACAACAATCAAGTAAAGGAAGGGAAATGATGTCGCGAACGACGAATAAGACAACAGGATACAGCCATTTTTTCTAAGACTATTCTAATGCACAGTGCGTTCATCGTATAAGACATAGAGAAAGAAATATATGGAGTTCACTTATACCAGAAACTAATCACTCGACTAGTGTAAAAGGTGATGTGTGTTAATCGCCAATTAAGAAAGACTAGACAATGATGGTTGGGAAGCCTAAGTTTCAAGACAATTTTGGGACTTATTTAGATTCACTTCAGGTCTAGTTCCGGTAATTTTTCGACCGTTTCGAGATCTTTCAGAGGTATTTCGAGGTGACTATTTCAAGAACATTCGTGGACAAGGGCAAAGTTCATAACTCTTTTCGTGAACAGTTCGGATGCATTTCGGGGCTGGTTCAAAGAGAATTTAGAACCTTGCCGTGACTAAATCACCAATTTTTCAGTTCCATTACGGGACTAGCGCTGAATCAAAAAATAGTTTGTGATAATTTCACTACATACTCAAGACTATTTCCAGAAAGAAGGGACAACCTTAATATTTATACGAAATTATTTCAGGACAAGTTCGGGGCCATTTCGAAGTAGTTTCAAATTAATACTAAACTATTTGCGTAGTGGTTGTTAAAACAGTCGTTAACTGGTTCCGACAAAATGATACAATGAAATGGAAATAGTTTTAAATTTCTAATCTAACCAATTAATGCACATCGAATTTCATGAGTACCCGGTACTTATAGATATTTTGTGTAAATATTCGAAATTAAAGCGAAATATAATTGCAAAATAATCAAGCGCATATTCAATCCATGCGCCACACCTCAACCTGGTAAATCGCTCTCTTTCACTCGAAGACATTTTCCTGCCTTTGAGTGTGTGCCCACCTATCAACATACAAAAGCTGCAAATTATATAGCCATTAGTTGGTTATTTGCTGTAAAATGTATACACCAATAATATTTATTTATTAACATTATGAAAAACTTGTAGACACAAGTCTTTGCTGACCAAGAATACCTTAACTGCAACGAACGCATGCGCCGAACATATCTTGTCTACATATTATCTACATATTATCTATAAAATATTAAAAGTGGACAAAAACGTCGAAAGCTAATAAAGCTTAAATAATATTAAGACATAAATATGTATGTAGGAAAATAGCTGTTGTTAGATTAACATACATATATGTATGTGTGCATGTGTGTGACGGTAAAAGGCCGCCAGCGAAAAATGCATACTGACACAAATAATTTTCATTTGTCTATACAAATATGAATGCGCCAGGATACACTCTTGTGGCCAGGTTAGGTGGGCCATTCGGCACATGCGCACCCGTCCAAATTACGATAATTTGCATATTGCGCTGTTGCGCTGCTGCGCTGGTGGTCGGTCACAATGACGACCAAAAATATGCTGCAACAAACCCCAATCGTTGCAAGCGTCGCAGCCACGGCCATGGCTGAGCAGTTGAACAGCTGCTAAAGCATTAAGCCACCGAACTTCGTCATTGGATAATAGAAATGTTAGGCTTTTGTATTTCAGCCATAAAAAGGCATAAAATATTTACACAAAACTGCGCTGAAGACGTGAAGCGGTATAAGAAAGCCTCAGAGATGAAATATGCAATGTCCACAAACGCCTACTGTCCTTTGTTTTAAATCACTTTTTTTTTCTATTTTCTTTTAAAAATTGTCTTACAGCGACTACAAATAGCGCTCTCCTCAATTTTTTGGGTGCTTATGCGAAATATTCACTTTGGCATAAAGTCACACCCTGAAATTGTAATGTTCAAGCTAAACAACTTAACTTTTGCAGCGCAAAAATATTTACAAACAGTTCTACCTAGAAGATGATAGTAATAAATAGCAGCGAAGGCAGTGCGCAAAGAGAGCGAAAAGTGTGGCCATTGCACAGCTGCAGCTGCAGTCAGCCACCACCCTCAGGGTTGCATTGTAATTGCAAAGCTGAAGATGTGCGCCATCAACTGAGCTATGATCGCAGTGTATGATCGCTCATATGTATGTATATGCATATTATAAATGCATTTGTTGTTGTGGGATTTTTATCTATTGCATACAGCCGGTCGTAGCAGCATTGTTGATGCCAGCACTGTGTTCGGCTTTTGGTGAACTGGCGCCGCTTGTGCCGCTATCAAATTTAAATCTTACAATTCTATCAGTCCCTGAGTAAGCATAGCACCCAACATGCATACATACATACATATGTACATAAATATATATGTTTTTACGTAAAAAAGAAAACAAACCAAAAGGATTTTCTATTCTCGCCGACAGGTATGCGAGTGCATTTGTTGTTTTCTTTGTGCAGTGGGCGCGCATGCGTGTGGCGCATGACTCTTTGGTAGCTGCGAATGACGCATGGCTTGGTGCTTTTGGCAGAGGTTAGGAAGTCAGTTTACTTTGCATATCTATGGCAGATACGCGGAATTGAATTGAAACTATAACCGGCGGTGGTATACAGAAGTTGCAGCAATGCAGCCGGCAAACTATGCGCAGATTAGATTGTAGAAGGTTGCACTGTGGAACAGTTTTGACAGATGTTGTATGGGTGAAATAGATTTTCAACTAATCTTTGAAGGCAATTTAAGGAATGCTTTATTTAAATACTCGTACGGTATATTCATCAGCATATGATTATGGCACGACAACCGTGCGTCGGTTTATATAGAGACCAAAAACCTTCGCCAGTTCCTTCTGCATCTTCGTTGTCTACCATAGGTGCTGTTGTGTAGGGTTTCTTCACTGGAGCATCATCATCCATACGAACGACATGACCAAGCCATCGCAGTCGTTGCTTTTTTATGCGCTTGACTATGTCCATATCATTATACAGCTTATACAGTTCATCATTCCATCTTCTCTGGTATCAACGGCTCACTCAAAAATCCAGAGTAATTAAAAGTAAAACCGTCACACATAACCTAAAATATATTTTGTGACAATTTTCAGAATTTTAGATCCTTAAATGCTATCCTAATAACATTATCGTTAAATTGCAACTGTTCAAAAAAATATTCACTATATGATGATAAAAAAATATATATTTCTAAAAAATTAAAACGGGCTTTGATGGTCCTTTTCAATATCCTTTCCGTTAAGTAAAAAAAGTTCATTTTTGCACAAAATTATACTTATATTTGCTACTGTAAGGCATGAAAGAACATTTATGGCGCATATTGAAGAATTGTCAGGATAGCTAGGCTATGTAAAATTAGAAACAATTTCAGTTCTTTTCAGTAAACTTTTTGTGTACGAAATACTTTAGCTGAAAAACTTTTTGGTCATTCATTTAGAGATACATTTATTTCGTAGTAATTTTATGACAAATCAATCTGCCTTGGAAGCACTTTACTAAAAAGGTATAGTTACTTGTTGGCATCTTTTTAACAAAACGTAGTTTAGTTTTAGTAATGTTGTCAAACAACACTGGACAAAATTATCAAGACAGCTTAGTGATCTGTCATCAAAACACTACTTTAAACCTACCTCTCAATGAATCGTCCGAACCTGATGTTACAGAAGTGCTTTGCTCTCTATTTCTCCAACGATGTAGTTATGCTGAGTCAAGCAAGTTTTTCTCTTCACTGAGCGCATTTATTGAGAGCACCCTGCAATGGCGACGCTGTCAGAAGCGCACTTCCATTGTGAATTATAAACGAGCGTCGAGCAACGTACACTTGAAATAGATTACTTCTTTATATGTTAACACCTATTTTTTGGCAATTCTTCGACATTTATAGTCGGTTCCAAATGCCGCAGATATGATGAATAATTTGAGAAGCCTCAAAAAAGTAAAATTTTATTTTGATATCGGTCAGTAAAAACGCTTTAGATTGCAGGTGTTTGGCGAACTTTTCTTTCTCGAACAATATTGTATATGTGCATATACTCGTAAAATGCTACCTATTCGAGAATTTCTTTTTTTTTACAAAATACGATAAAGCTTGTGAGTTCAAAAAAAAATATATTCTATATGTATGTATGTATGGTATACTCGTATACATATATGTATGAGCAGAAAGATTTTGTTTACGAATTTTTAAGTGAAACACTTACAGAGCAACCTAAACAAGAGCGGAGAGCGTCGCGTTTTCCACCGCCTAGGGCTACCGCTTAGTTGTCGTACCTAAACAAGAGCGGCAGCGCTATATCAAATCAAGGAACAACAACTACAAATTATCATCAACAATGTCAATTCTTCGTTTCCTGCAGCTAACTTCACTTCCTAACGCGCTGTCAAAATCGGATTTTCCAACCGCTCGGCATTGCCGCCGCGTTATTTCGGTCGGCTTTACACAAATTGTTTAGGTTGCTCTGTTAAGCGCCGACAATAATTCGAAAATATTGACGCTTGATACTCTATTCATTTCTCTCTCTCTCTCCCTCTATATACATATCTCTGTCTCTATCTATCTCTGTCGCTTGTCACTCGTTAAACTAAATAAACTTAAGCAAAGTTTCAGTGTCTGTATTGTTATCAACTAATTAATTTGACTAATTTCTAAAAAAAATTCTAATTTTTGAAAAATAATAGATATCGTAAGAGAAAAAAAAATATGTTCAGAATTCTCAACTGAAGAGCGAAAACACGCAAAGCTACGGTCATGAAACAAACATATGTACATATGTATGTATGTATAGGCGGACATTTCGTTATTAAAAAGCCAGAATGGCACTCTACAAAAACGGGCAAAAAGCCAAAAACAATTCAAACACAAATCCCCCTACTACTAAGGTGACTGTGCAACAAAAACAAAACCAGTTGCAAGTCAATTGCCAACGCATGGCAACAATACGGTGTCACTACAGATTTTCTGTTTGGAATTCCCATGATGATAATAATGAATTGATGAGGCTGTGACCAACAACAATTGCAACTATAAACGATGGAATGCTGCCACATTCACGCAAACGAACTGAATGATTTGTACGCCCGCTCACCTCACTTCCTTGATATTGCTGGCAAGTTGCAACACGCCGCCTTGTCGTGCGCACAAAATAATGGCACGACTTTCGCAGCAACAGCAACTGAACCAATAAAAAAAAGAGAGTAACAAAAACAAAATAAACGCAAAAAATATGCGCCACGACGCAGTAAAAACCAAAAGGAGAAATAAAAAAAATTAAATTAAGTTTTCGCCAATGATAATCTACCAAAATTTTCAGCATTTGCTTCCTAGGGTAGCTCACTCAAATACAGAAAAGAATAAAATTATTATTTTTCTTTTAGTGGCAGGCATTCAAACGAACGACCGCATGATATTATAACGAGAGCGAAAAAAAAAATTTTAAACTTAATAAAAAATAAATAACTAAATAAATATGTTTACAACAACATCAAGCGGAGAATACAACAAACTAACGAAAATGCAATACAACAATAGGAGCAGTTGAAGTCAATTGTAACGCAATTGTAGCAGAATGCGCCCAAAACGCAAATGTTGCATGCAACAAACGAGTAAAAACTATGTTTGGTTTTGTGATTTTGCCTGCATTCTTGTTGTTTTGCTTGTTGGCCACGTTTGCATTTTTGGTGAACTTGTCACGATCTGCAATAAATTTCATGATTGTTACTTTATTTGCCGAAATGCTTACGTACATCTACGTACAGGGAGACATACATACTCGAACATAAATATGTACGTACATGCTCGCTTAGAGGAGTGTAGCAGGTACTGGAATGAGAGGCATTTTTTTTTTACACATTTTCAAAGAAATGCATTTGGAGTAGAAGAAATGAATAGATCCATATAATAAAGCAACTTTTGAAAATCAAATACTTAGTTTAATACTCGGTAAGGTTTACTTATGGAAAAAATTTGCAATTTAAATACGCTTCGTCAAGCAGATATGTATGTGTATATAAGGGGTTGTCTCATGAAGACATTAATAAAATATAGAATTTACTGCTAATCATAATTATACGACAACCAGATATTGATATGTTGTGGCAGTTAGTTTTTATTTTCTTTAATTTTAGTATTTATTTTATACAAAATGTATTACATATTTACAGTAAAATTATAATATTTCAGTAAAATTTTGAGGTTTAAAACAAGTTTTGAATCTTTATAGTTATAAAGAGACTTTGTATGGAAATAGTACTTTTTAAAGAATTTCAAATCCATTTTATTGTTTTATGTTGGAAGAGAGGAATATCTAAAATATTCTTTAGAAGTCTAGTGGACAACTTGTTCTGCACCTCTACTTCATTTCTCGATGGGCGGTTCAACATTAATTTGACAGACTAGTGTTGTAAAGTGTATTCAAAATATAAGAGAGTTGATTATAAGCGATTTGGGCGTTCTTTTGCTAGTCGCTTACAAAAGACGACAACTATTATTATTTTTATTATTATAATTATTGCAGCTCTTTGTCTGTCTATGTAAAACAGTGACAACCAAATAATTGTTTTCACAATTCAAACTCACTGGCTCTAAACTAGCTTAGTAGCCATTCGCTTTAGAGTTAAACTACCTTGCATTCTATAAAATTGTTTATGTAAACAATTAAAATTTAGTCTTTGCATTCGCGTTATTATACTTAACAAATTAGCCAGTCTCTGCAACAGTCTCAAACCATTCGGTAAGCAATTTGAATATCATTCTTTTATCTAAGCTCAATTATTCGGACAGTAAAAAAAACTAATTTTTTTTTTAAATAATGATATTTTTGAGTTGTTTTCATTTTGTATTACATTTTTAAATCCCATTTTAAGTTATTTATTTTTTGCTTGAAATATTTTAATTCGAGTTGCTTCTCAACAGCATCTTGGACCACCATCGTCAACATAATATGTATGCTGAAAGTGCCATTTATATTTAAGATTTTTTAAGTACAAGAGACGGCAAAAACTTTTCAACTTAGTCACTACATTCCAGTTCTTTATCACTTTTTACTCCTACATACATCTCTATAAAAGCAGATATCGAAAATAACCCTCCAAATATTTTCGTAGTTATTTTCACTGGCACAAACATAAAAGTATCAAGCAAAATGTGTTTCTCAGCGCACAATATCTCTCTGTGCGATCGTTTTGTGTTATCTGCTGTGAGTTATTTTTCAGCTACTGAAATTACTCTTAGGAAAATACACTTTGGCAGAAACTTTTGTTTTTAAGTACCTTCGTCTGCGGTAATAATATAATAATAATAATGAATTGGCGCGAAAATATATGAGACGTGCAGAAGAAAGCATACACATTTATGATAGTATGATACACTGAAAATAAGTAATTTTTTCCTATATTTTTATGTATAAATTTGTGCAAAAAAATTGAATTTTGAAATGGGTGTTATTATATATTGGTATATTTTCGTTTAAGCTTTAGTCAAAAAATAAAATAAATTCTCTCTTAATGGTATGTGTAATGACTTAAAACATAAACAAACATTTTTTTTTAGAAATTGACATAAAATGTGGGACATAAACGAAATTTCAAATATTTACATTTTTAAAAAACAAAAATATATATTTCATAAAACATAAGTTTACAGAATCACACGACTTCGGAGGTAATTATATTATAATAATTTTAAGATTTCAGTTTAACTATTAATAACCCAACAAACATCAAAAAAATATTTCTCAAACCTTGGAGAAATTCATAGTTCTCAAGTTGATATCCACCGTATTTCTCCAAATTTCTCAAACCTTGGAAAAATTCATAGTTCTCAAGTTGATACCCAACGTATTTCTCCAACTTTTCTCATTTTTTGGGTATTTTCATATGACTATCAAAAGCAATAAAGTACGAGTATAATGAATTTACATACATATGTTCATTTATTCACGGTTTTATAAATTCAAAAGGAAGAAAATATATTTTCGATTTTTATTTCAATACTGCTACTAAACGTTTGAGACCAATTGGAGAATCACATTTGAGATCAAGTTGAGAACTAACTTTTTCTCAACTTGAGAATCATAATTACTGCCATACAAAAAAAATGCCCTTTTTGTTGAGAACGCTATGATTCTCAACTCGAGATGCACTTGAGAAACAACGTTGGAGGTTTGAGAAGTACCTTAGTTCTCAACTTAACCTCAAGTTGAGCTCAAGCCTAAATGTTTATTGGGAATGATTGTAATAATAATAATAGTAAAAACTCTTTTCTGTTACCAAATAACGCTTACATTTTTTTTTTCTCTCCCAGCGCAAAGTGTCCCAAAGCAACAGTAACAGAAATTAAATGAAAAATAATGGTTCTCACCGAACCAACGCAGTCATCCACAATATATAAAAGATTTGTACTGTTTTGAGCGTTATTTTTTCTCACAAGTAATAAGAGTTGTTTGGAGTATGCTGTGAATAACAAAAAAAAAGGAAAAATAACAACAGCACACACAGCGTAAGCATAACTTAGTGCGTTTAGATGTCAGTTAAAGTATTACGTTTGATAACGTGGCTTCGACTTCCGCGGAAGCCAAGACGAAAGCATTCTGATGAGGAAATGTAGTTCTTTCCGAAATAGTACTATAACTTCTACTGCTCTATAATTTTTTTTCCTTATAATTTACCCAGAAACTAATCGGCCCTAAAGCTCATAAACAATTAAAAATAAGAGTTAGAGTTAAGTGGCGTCGATTATTTTCGATCTCTGGTGATTATCGATTCAGAAAAAAACATTTTGGGTACTCTCACGCTGTCATAAAATCGTAGATTGTCTTTAATATATAAATACATTTACAAGTATATTTTCTGGTAATTTGGAGTCAAAACCACAATTGAGATCTCCAGTTTTTGACTAATGGTAAAATTGTATAGATTTTCCGTTTCTCATATCCTTTGCATTGTGGATTTTGAAATTTTATTTTTTAATTTTTATAAAAATTGGATCATTCTCTTGCCGTTGGCATTTGCCAGTAACAGTACTTCTTTGTAACTCATTGCTAAAAACTTAACATTTTGTTTTCCATATCAGTATTTTGCAATTAATTCCCGATTTCTGCGAAACTGCACCAATTTTCGCAACTGTATATATGTATATATATATATATATATATATATATATATACTCAGAAGTAGCACTACATATATACATACGTACACGTACGTAGTTGGGTTCTGTCTTGCCATTCATAATTTCTAATTGCCTTAAACGTGAATTTAGTGGAAGATTTATTTTTATCTACTGCCATTTTCACCTCATATCCTAATGTATGAAGTCATAAACAAAAGACACAAACACCTAACGCAGAAGCAATTTCGAACGTAGAAGCCGCAGAGTGGCAAGACACACATGCATAGCTCAAAGGCAGGCGTTTGTGGCGATTGCTTGTTGCGCATGCGCTTACGCCAATGCGTGCCAAACATATCGCAGTGTATTAATATAATATTTTTTATTTGCCTCATTGATTAAAAGTTCAAAAAAAGTAAAACATGAAAGTAAATGAAATAAATTGGCTGACGCTGCGTGTTGTGGCATTCGCGCCAGCGACGACCTGAGCTACTAGCTTGGTAAATGCTATAAACATGCGTTTGCAAGTATGTATGTACGTCCCATGTGCATGTGTATGAGTGTGTACATAAAATTATGAAGAAGTTTTAATGCACGAATGCAAAGCTGAATAAAAACAAAACAAAAGTTGGCCTACTGTGCGCACATTTAGAAAAAATCACAATTTATTGCGCTTCCAAATGCGTTTACAGAGCACAGCAGCAATTGGCGCAACAACAACTCCAGCTGCTGTTGCAACTGAACTTGAGTTTCTGGCATCTGTTGTGATATCTGCTTATTTGACGGCGCATGCGCACAGCAACTTTTAATTTGATGACGATTTTATGAGTTGAAATGGAAATTGCAACGCCTCCAGACACGCAATGCAGTCGAGCCGAGTCGAGTCGAGTTGAGTCGGAGCGGCAATGATGATTCTGAAGTGTGCTGATTTGTATATGTTTGGCTGCATGCGTTCGTGTGATTGTGTGTGTTTCTGTGTGCAATCATTTCTGCGAATTGCGCATGCAACGGCGATGGCAACTACATATAAGAACAAAAATAAGTTCAGCACTGACATCAGCAACTTGCTGTGATTTTGTATAATTTATATTGCTTATTTTGTGTATATTACTTGTCTGTATTTTCCAGTTACTTAGTTACTTTTATCTCTTTACACAATTATTCCTTTCCCCACTCTCGTCACTTTCCAACGCTTTATTGCGCTCAATTTCTAATTGAATGGGAGTTGTGGCAGCAACTCTTTAAATTTATGTTCGCCAATTTGCCACAGCTCTGCCAACTGATCTGCTTTGTTTCACTCCCCTTGGCCATTTGTTTTTCGTGCACGCAACATTTATTTCACTTCTATTCAAAAGCGTCTTAGCACTCCAGCTTGCCGTTTACTTGCTACATTTCGTTGGGCGCCCTGCCGCTGCTTGTGGCGTTCATTAGCTTTGGGGGCGTTAACGTCTCGTTATTAAGAGCGCGATCAATTAAGTGTTGCCGTTTGCAATTTTTACACACAACCATGCCATGATTTGCTGCCACCAAATGCCAATGCCAACTAATGTTTCATACTCCATTTTCGATCGTCGCGCAATCAGGAAATTCGATTTTGCTAATAGTAACGTTAGAAATGTAATAACGCGTCAGGTCCGCCACAGCTGCCACCACTGCCACAAACGCCGCCAATGCTGCCTCATTCACCTTAACCGCTTGCGGTTACTCCCACCGAAAAGTGCACTTCTTTTCTGATCGCCACAAATCGCCGCCAGCAATTGGTGGAAGGCGTAAACACGAATCAAAACAACAAGAACCGGAATTGTAATGTAACAGCTTCGTATGCGATTATTTATTTTTCGCTCTACCCGCTAAGCCTGTGACAACAATCTGAAGACGAGCGAGAATTTAAAGCCAAACTATGGCTGGAGGCATCTTCAAATGCTTTTGGTGTTCTCTCGATCATTTTGCCAGCTGGATTTTGAAAGCGCCTGTACGGCGTAATGCTCTGTTCAATTGTGGCGGTGGGTAGGCGGAAATCACTGGCAAGATTGGATTTTTAATAAATTGTAGAACAAACTCGCAATGACAGCCGATCATAAAGCATTACGGTAAATATTCTCTGGTATTTGGTTTTTTTTTTTTTGTAACTTATTGAGGTAGCGTTAAAACGTTTGGATTAGCAGAATTTGTGTAGCGCAAATGTAGTTTAAGTCTTGGTACAGCTATTCGGTGACGTAAATCAATAGTGCCAGCTATTTCTAGACTTTCACGACACGATAAAGTGTTGGTTTAAACTACTGCCTTCAACTAGCGAGCTGCCCCTTGCCAAGAAATGTGTTTTTTTTGTGGTTTATACACAGAGGTTAATAGAACTTACGGCCTATAAATATTTTAGAAACAACAAATTCTCAAAATAAACATACAAATTTTATATCACAGTATTCTCTTTAGCTGAGTCGTTACTTTTCATCGCTCATTTAATAACAACTGCCGGTTAGACAATTAGAGACATGCGAATTAAACGAACCTTGCTTTCAATGCGGTGATTCAAAAAAATATTATTTTATTTATTACCAAGTTTCCCTTGTATTGCATATGAGGGAAAGAACAAATTTTCCTGGAAATAATAAAGATTTCTTTAAAAACAATATTTAGCAATCAGTAAACATTATTTCTCTTCACAAGACTTCAAAGAAGGACAAACAAAATGTAAAAAAATAATATTAATATTTATTAGTTCATTTTTCTGTTGGCCTAGTAAATGTTAATATTATACAATTTTATTGAGCTCAAGGCCAGTTTATGGAAGATTTGTTTGTGAAAAAACAACAACAGTTTTTAATGGTTGAAGTTATAGTACTATTTCGGAAATCACCACATTTCCTCATCAGATTTCTTTTTGATTATTAAATTAAATTAATTTTTAATTTAATTTTTCATAACCACTTCTCTCAGGCTTTGAACCCGGGAGCTCGGAGTTGCAGAGCCAGTACGCTACCAAACAACAACCACACAAACAAGTTAAATAGCGGCAGATCAGTTTCTCTTGTTTGTAGTTGGTTTGTTTAACCCATTTCCAACTGGTGTTCGATTAATCGAACAGCAAAGTTGTCTATTTTGAATAATTGTTTTAGCTGTGAAGGTAAATGATATCAGGACGATAGTGAGTATCATATATTACTTTGATATTTTGGCTATTTGAAAATTATATTTACCAACCCCCAACTCCCCCTTAATTTGATTGGGGGAGGGGTTGAAAAATGCCTTGCCGGTAGACCTTTTTTGTAAATTATATTAAAAATATGTAAATAAATAAAACTAAAAAAATAAACAAGAGGTCTTATAGGCAAAGAACCAAATATTATTTTACAATAAAAAAATCAACACCTGACAAAACATGGATGGCACAGGTATTACTCAAAATAGATGTTCGATTAATCGAACAGTGGCGGTCATCACATACAACATATCGTAATATAACAACATATCGTAATATAAATGAATAGACAAGATTATTTCAGTAAAAACAAATGTTTATTGAATATTGGCTATTTTTGATTATTTAGATAGTATTTCATGGAAATCTTTGAAACACTTCGAGTGCATATGCTTGGCACATTTTTCACACATCCAAACTGTTGGTTTTCCACAATCTTTCAATTGACATCGACGACATTTCCCTTGAGGTTGACGGACGATGAGGTGTTCACCAACCACATTTGGTAAGTTGCGTGGTCTTTGGAACTCCAGATCTTCATCCACCTCCAATGCTTCTTTTTCATCGGTCAACAAAAGAGACTCAGTGACTGACGACTTGAATTGTTTTTGGCTCATTGGCTTCTCATTCTTATATTTCGCGACCAAACAATGCAATTTCCATGCATTCACAGTGGAAGAATTTAGGGTGTTTATCCAAAGTGGCCAGTACCATTTCTTACACGGATGTTTACTCGATAATTTTGAATGGCATTTTCGTGGAGATCAACGCCACCCATTCCTTTGTTATAATTGTGAAGCACAGCAGGTTGATCCACGTTAACAAATTTCCCATTTTCTCCCAGGCTCTTCTTAGAAGCTTTAGTTGCCTTTGCCAACGCCGAACAGGGTAGAGTGGCAGAATCTGATCATGGTTTGTAGCAATGGTGACCTCCTTATTATCTTGCCAGCGACAAAGGGTTATCTGGTTCTTAGAATCGTACATATAATCACGTGCGCCGCGAGGCAGATCTTTACCGGTCTTCATATTTATAGCACCCCCAGCTACACGATTGCAGCGAACAGTTCCAGTGGCGCAGAACCCCTTTGCTGATAACAGGCACAGAAGATGATAGGAAGTGAAGAAGTTGTCGAAAAATACCACGTGACGCATAGGTGCTTCGACGTTGCTGAGTAAACGGAGAACGACATCAGCTCCAAGACCAAGCTCTCTGTTGTATTCATCGGATTGTCCACAGTATGGTATAAAACTAAACAAATAGCCCGTTGACGAACAGAGGCACCAAAGTTTATATCCAAAACGAATCGGCTTTCCCAGAATAAACATTTTGCAACTGTGACGGCCGAAATAAGGCACCATCTGCTCGTCTATAGACAAAAACTCTGACCAAATGCCAAACTGTTTGAACTTTCTGTTTATGATGTCAAAGAATCGACGAAGCTGAAATCATTAAAATATAAATAAGGAAACTTGAATAACGATAGTGTAATAATTTATACATAGTACCTTGGCCATCTTATCATTAACATCTAATTCATTATTATTCGCAAAATGGATGTATCTCTTCACATGCCTGAACGTAGCTCTCGACATTGCCTGTTTTACTATTGCAATTCCCATTGACAGCTGCGAAGACCAATAATCCTCAATTGAAGGCAAAGTGTGGTAGCCCGATATCAGTAAAATCCCCAAAAATCTTTTCAATATAACCACGTCCAAATGAAAACCAGCGTTGTTCTGGGCCGCAAATCGGTTAGTCTCAGTTATGATATAATCCAACACCTCCCCCTCATAAAACTTTGAGAATAATTGTATTGGTGACAGATCCTTTAGTAACTCACACACATCTTTCTGCATATCGGTCAACGGAGCTGCCTGAGGCGATATATCGTAATGAAACTCCTCCTTTCCTTTGTTCCTGGACCATTTTGGAGTTCCAAATGAACTCACTGGCTTGTAGCTGACTCTCGGTTTCTTTTGAGGTGGACCAGTCGATTCAGCATCCGATTTGGAAGTTGATGGCAAAGCCTCCGGTTGAGTTTCCACAACCTCTTCATAAGCAATATCCATATGAATGTTTCGCTCTCTCTCAATTTCCAAATAGCCGGCAATCTCAGTCAAAGCAGTTTGATCTTCATTAATTGCGATGGTATTCTCGTCGATTAATTCTTCATCGGATAATTCATGTACATTGGGTGGGAGTACGTTGACACACTGAACCGGATTTTCGTCATCGCTCCAATTCTCTAAAATGTCTTCAATCTCCCTCATTGTTGTTTTCTTTGAACGTGCCATTTTGCAATTCTGGAATCGAGGAACAATACAAACACTCGGAATTGCACATCAAACGAAACTATATTCTAATAGATTCTCACCATTTATTTTTCGAAAAACTATTAAAATGTAAGAATATGATAAGCAGGCACAAAACAAGTCTTTTCTTCTAAAACACACAAAAGAAATGTCAAAGCGCTATCATTTGGCGGGAAAAATTGACATTTCGCATTTGTATGGGATTTTATGGTATGTGTTCACCGCCAGTGTTCGATTAATCGAACACTTTAATTTTTGACATATCGGGAAAACGGGAAGAGGTAGAAATTTTTTGATGACAGATTTGGAATCAGGGGGCCGTAATTAATCAAAAAATGTACCTTAAATAAAAAAATTTTAAAATTTTTGCAGCGTGGTTGGAAATGGGTTAAGGAAGGTGAAATAAACACAACAGCCAACTCGGCTAGCGTAGCACAATAGGTAGCGTATTGGCTCTGCAACTCCGAACTCCCGGGTTCAAAGTCTGAGAGAAGTGGTTATGAAAAATTAAATTACAAATTAATTTAATTTAATAATCAAGAACATTACCTATTATTTTTTTTATGACTAATCTTGTACCGCTGCAAAACTTAGGTGCATTTAAATTCCGAAGCAAAATGATGGGCGCGCCAATTTTTAATCGCAAGTTATGCGGTGGCATTCCTGGTAAATCCAGCGAATTAAAAAATTCATCAGGATCGGTAACAGTGTCGATCGATTTAAACAATATCTCATTGCAGGGCAATGATTTTTGTATTTTGAAGTTAATAGCGTCAACATCGATATTTTTTGGAGCTAAAATAGCTCGTTCACGAAGCCAGGCATGATTAATGTAATTAGCTTGCAAATCTGGAAATATGCTTTCAATCAAAGCATCTTTCGTATTTACCATGTTGCAGAAATTTTCTGGCAATTTGATACATTGTGTGTTAACAAACTACTTTTGCTTAATTTAAACTTTACTTTTGTTTCATAAAATGACGCGCGACTCAATGAATTAAAAAAGAAAAGTAGATTGGGGACGAATTTGAGAGATGTCAAAAAATAAAAGCAAACAAATAAGATTTGTATGGAAGGTACCACGCGTCTTTATCAAATCCCGCCTATATTTGCAGCAGAACTTAAAATATGTACACCAAACCGACGTACCAAATTTGGTTCAAATACCGTTTTCAGGAGCAGAAATATTAGATTTTTAATTTGTGGGTTGTGTGGTACCACGAGTTCAGTCACAACACACGTACAGTAGAATTATATATATAAAGATATTCCCAACCGCCCGTGTGGATACAAGTTTTACTCATTTACTTAAATTATAATTTCTATCTATGAATATGCAAACTATTTACTATAAAATTGTTCAATTAATTAAAATATTGTAGAATAATTGTTATCAATAATTGATAAGCAACAGCTGATAATGCATTTGATTG
This sequence comes from Philophylla caesio, assembly GCA_963971545.1. Lineage (NCBI taxonomy): Eukaryota > Metazoa > Arthropoda > Insecta > Diptera > Tephritidae > Philophylla > Philophylla caesio. The sequence continues at coordinate 49,415,539 of OZ020607.1, forward strand.
TTATCCATAATTGCGACCGATCAAAGAGCTGATAATGTAAGCTTCTTTAATGTCTACCCTTAACCTACAAAAGAGGCAGATCTTCTGAGCGATCGACCTTATGTGTCTTTGGCATCCGCTCAGTAGGTTTAACTGCAGTACCCAGCGTAATCTTATGTTAAACTCTTGCGTTCAGTACATTTTCACAAAGGAACACTTAAACAACAACACTTTACATTTACTACCATATTGAGTTGTTACAATAATGCATTTCTTCAAAAAGATAACATTTTCCTTTTAAATATTCCAATCACTAGGAAAATATTTAAGTGCTCCTTACAGAGCTCAAGATTTCCAATGCAAATTGTTATCTTCTAAATTTTAAATAAAATGTCAAATAATCAAACAAGGTATGCAATAAGATTTCTTCTTCTTACTAGAAGTTTCCCCTTCGGTAGACAATATGTAAAAATAATCATCTTTTTTATTCTCTCCCTGTATTTGACTTTCGCTAGCGCACAGCAATATTCAATTCTTCCCAGCTCCTATGTACTCTCTGTTGACAAATTATAGCACAACCGCATATTGACACATTTGTACAGAAAATCTATTTTTAAAATTTTATTTAAAATTTACAATGATTCAACAAAATTTTGTATAGCTCATTAAATTTGAGTATAATTAAGTTCTACAAAATAGCACTTAATTTTGAAAAAAATTGTAACGGCAATTTTCTCTTTTAAAACACAAATTTTGATCAAATCAAGCTGTGATTTCCATTGTTTTTCTTCTGTGGTTATTATAAGTTCCAAATACCTCAGCGTCACCTAGCGGATGAATGAGAAATCGAAATACGAGCTATGCTTAAAGTTTGAAATCTATAGCTCATCTGGCAATTGTAAAACTTCGCTAATCCGAATACGACTTAATACGGATAGAGCTAAAAAAAAATAAAATATTTAAATTATTTTCTTATAATATAATGAACGACAGCTCCGCGGATGAAGATCTTTTGACCAGCAATATTAAACATGAAAAATAACTTGTGTGCTTGTATAAATTAGTCAAAGAAAAATAGTTTGAATGTATTACACAGTTTGGCTATACTTAGAATGCTATAGCAGGGCGCAATGGAAGCAAAGCAAAAAAAGAAATATAAATTTGGCAAACAAAAGTAACTTAGTTCTAAGTTTTTTTTTTTTATAATTTGTTCGTTAAAATAAATTAAAATTACAATTGTATGTAAGTGTTTTCGACAATAATTTTAATGCCTTTGGTTAATCGGATATCTATAAATAAACAAACGAACCTACAAGCTGACATTCAATTATAAAATGTTATTTGTGACTGATTAACAAAAGTCTTGAAACGCAACCCTTACATATGGGATTTGGAAAAAGTTAAAGGTGAATTTTCGAACATTGTGAACTAACTAATTTGATTTTGTGCGAAAATAAACAAAGTCATATGCAATTACTTTCCATACAGCCAAATACAAACACCACGCAATCGCATAAATATCAAAATCGCAAATGCAATTGGCCCACTTTTGCTCGCACAGCCAGTCACGCTTCGGGATACACTTTTGGGGTAATTGAAATTTCCCTAATGTACGCGCTGCGGTCGCAACTAAAGTCCTCAACTATGCATATATATTTGTATGCAGGTAAAGAGAAATGCACCTACATGTAAACTTGCCCACAAAAAAATGCATTAGTAAATATGAGCGAATAAATTTCAAAAGCCACATAACCATTTGAGCAATTTTTATTGTTGTTATTGTTATTACATTTGCGATTGCGTTAAAATATTGCTATTCGCTTTATACATAGTTGCTGTTGCAATGCAATTTGTTGTTGTGCTTACATTTTTCAATTTCCCGGCAAACGCAGCAATTTCTTTTATTTACAACCTCAACAAATCGTTAGCGCCTGCGCGACAAAGCAGCAACAAACACAAATCACATTGTATGTGTGTACATACATATATAAATATGTACAAAATGCGGTTAGCAGCACCAACGCATTTTGTATGAATGCATGTTTGTATGTATGTATGTTTGTACTCGTATGTGCGAATCACCAAATAGCAACAACAATGACAACGCTATCCACGGACATGCGGGTGAGGAGCAGTAGGGTGGTAGCCGTGCGCTTCACGCGTCATTCGTTTTGTAGGCCGCGAGTGCGCACGAAATATGCATCGCATATCATTGCATACCCTGAGGCGTTGAAGCCGTTTGGTTTATTGTGTTGCGCAGCTGGCCGCCTGCCCGGTCGTCACTACGGTGGCGTGTTTTAATTTGCGTGAATGCGTTGCGCATGCGCACATAAAAATCGTGGCGATAGCAGAAAATATGCTGAAAAAAATAAAAATGGCAAAAAAATGTACTACAAAACACCAGCATTGTTATGTTCCTATGTTTGTTTTATTTCATCATTTTTTTTTTTTACATACTCCAACATTCAACAAACATTCAAATAACTAGTTCAAAGCTAACACTTGCGCCTGCTGCAACTTGTGGCCAATTGCGCTTTGTGCGCATGTGCGGCATGCTGTTAACGCCTTCACTACTGCTTTGGCGGCCACAGGCTGCAACAACCTTCTCCATATCCACTACAACTTGCACACGCTGTACTATTTAACTGTTCACAAATGTGTTGTTGTTGCATGTGAAATAATTCGTTTTATTTTTGTTTTATTTTGTGCCATTCGGTTTCGCATATCATAAAATATCATCGAATATTTCACAAGTAATACTCCTTGCTTTTCACGAAGCTGTGAAAAGGTGTTAGAGAAATCTCATGTTTGTAAAGAAGGAAAGGTGTCAAAGCTTAGAGGAATAAATTCTCTGCTTTACCGCCAAAGGTGGGCCAAATATTTTTGTAAAAATAGAATTATTACTGGCGATTTGCTTTTTATTAAAGCCTCTAATCATTAATTACGATTTATCTATTCAGCTTTAGACAGTCGCAAAAAGTAACTTTAATATTGAGCTTAAACCAAAACAAAGACACAAAAGGTGTGTGTATTAGATTATAGAAGGCAAAGCCGATAAAATTATACAAACTATTGCTCACTATTTTTCCTCAAATTTGTATACTTTATTATATTTATACTTATTTTCTCTCTCTCGGTCTCTCTCTATTTATTCTTTCAGGTGGTCCTCTCGGCCTGTTCTTCATATTTCCAGAGCCTTTTTCTGGACCACCCCGAAAAACACCCAATTGTGATATTGAAGGACGTCCGCTTAGCCGAACTGAAAACATTAGTCGAATTCATGTACAAGGGCGAAGTTAACGTGCAATATTGTCAGCTGTCAGCTTTGCTCAAAACGGCCGAGTCGTTAAAAGTAAGTACTTATAAAGTTTATGTATTCATGAGAAAAGTGGCGGATCCTGGATTCGGAGAAGGGGGCTCCATAGCAAATTATGTATAAGTATATACGAACCATATATAGAAAAAGTTGTTTCTAATAGCGGTCACCCCTCGGCAGGCAATGGCAAACCTTCGAGGGTATTTCTGCCATGAAAAAGCTTCTCATTAAAAACATCTGCCGTTCGGAGTCGGCACAAAACTGTAAGTCCCTCCATTTGTGGTAGAATATAAAGCCGCACACCTCAAATGGTTGGAGAAGCTCGGCCAAACACTGAGATATATGTATAGTGTAAGCGCCAAAATTATATATTATATTATAAGGGAGCGAGAGGCTCCGGACCAGAAAACCCCCAACCCCCCGTGGATCCACCACTAAATGAGGCTTTCGCCCGATTACTTACTTCGTTCACTAATGATTTTCATTTTTGATCATTATTTGTCCTTCGCAAGTTATGTAAAAGTTTCGCATTACACTTTAAATTTTCTCACTTCTCAACACTTAGGTTAAGGGCTTAGCAGAGATGACCAATCAGAATACAACATTCAGAGAGCCAGAACGTGAACCGGATCGCTTAAGACCGCACTCGCAGCCTAGCAAGAGCACCTGTGACAGTCCCGTCGATGCTGCGTTAGCGAGCGGGTCCACAATATCGACAGCCACCCTAGCCGCAAACTTTGCCACATCAGCCAGTTCAACAGTCGCCACCGTCGCCCAATCGCTATCGGCCACAGCCTCCACAACCGTCACCTCAGTCTCGACAACAGCAGCAGGAGCTACCACGACACCAGTCAGCACCGCGGCGGCAGTTGTCGCTGCTGCTGCAGCAGCCGTTGCAGCGGCTACTCAACAACAACAACAACAACAGCAGCAACAGCAAGCTGCATCTGCCTCCACATCAACGACGTCCACGTCAAACACAGCCACGACAACGGCGTCCACAGCGCAAAAACGTGAAGCTAGCAGAGAACGCGGCAGTAGTCCGTCTGCAGCAGCACCACCCACTAAGCGTCAACAAATGCCAGCCGATCGGGACTCGTCACCGCTGCCGCTTGATCTCTACCAGGGACGGAGCGGCGAGTCAGCACCAGGCCCAGATTGTGGTGCAAGCGCCCCGAGCGAGGACCGCGATGCGACGACGCATACCATAAGCAAAAATAACAACAGCAATAACAAAAATGCGAACAGCAGCGGCGGTGTAAGTGGGAACAGCACACAAACATCGACACACCATAACAACGGCAATGGCGAGCGCAAGACTAGACATCACGAAGACTCGGACGATGAAGACGACGATGAGATTGGTGGTGGTGGTGGTATTGGTGGTGTTGGTGGCGCGCTTGAATCGCCGCCACCCATACGACCCGCCTCTTGCAGTGTGCTAGACGTGAGCGGCGTCAGTCTAACGTTAGGCGTGGTGGAGAAAATCGAAGAACCCGATAGCTATGACGAAGAAATGGATCTAGATGAAGATGTGGAGGATAATAGCTCAAACGACGCTATGGGCTTGAATATGAAAATCGGCGCAGCCATTAGCCATTCAACGGCTTCGCTGGCGTTGCCCTCACCACTCGGTGGTGGCAGTGGCGGTGGCGGCGGCGATCCAGAGTCTGCGCGCTCTACGCCAGCCGCAACAACAAGCCTGTCCAGCGGTGGGCTCATACTTGCGTCGGATCTCACACACCAGCAACATCGTGCCACTTCGCACAGTCCACGCGATGGTGTGAGTGCGGCGGGGGAACGGCCCAGCAGTAGCGGTATATGTGGCATGGCCTCAACTTCGACGGTTGCAGGTTTGAGTCCCAGCTCGACTTCGTCAGCAGCAGCGGCAGCGGCGGCAGCTGCGGTAGCAGCAGGCAGTGAATCGCTTGCGGGCACATCCGGATTGGGGCCAGTGCAGTCAGTGCCGTTGGTGAGTTATGAATGATTGTAGTCTATTGTTCATACATTCACTGATATATTTTTTAAAATTCTTTGTTTTCATGCACAGTCGCTTAAAAAAGAGATCGATTGCAGCGAGGATGACAACAGCAATAGCCGGCATATGCATCAGCCGCGTTCGGCGTCGGCGGGTGGCGGTTTGGGCGGTGATTTGGACTATCGCCTCGCCACACACGAATCGGTAAGTGCGACAAAACCCATTACGGCTTGTCCTTTTTATTATATTAAAAACCAAAAAAAATACTTAATATGTATTAAAAAAACAGATAGAAAGAGTTTAGTTTTTCTTTTGTTGACGTTTTCACTCCTGTTCGATTTCGATTTTCAAACTCAAATGATACCGTTACATTACTTACTGCTACCACTAAATACAAATACATCAATATCACAAATATTATTCAATATATATAATCCAATATATTTTTTGCTCTTCGTCGTGTTCTTTGTCTATGAATTTGTTTACCTTAATACTACATATCTACGTACAACACGTTTATATTTTTTTATGATCACTGCGATTTGTGTTTCTATTACAAAATTTTTCATTTCAATTGCGATTTTTCGTTTAGCAGTAAATGTCGCTGAAAAAAAAATCAAAGCAACCCCAAGAAAAGAAAAAAAAAATTTAAAGCGACAAAGCTTGAAATGCAAACAGTTTCAGTTGCAAAAAAAAATGCACTTATTTTAGATTTACAACCTTCACCCAATCCATGCGAGCGAAAAATAACAAATTAAATTAGAGAAAGTTAATCCTAACCTAACATTACGTTGCTTTAAGTGCGCACTTTTGCAATTTTATGCTTCAAAATTGTTTGGTAAAAAAAATTTGTAAAATAGCACACCACCTCAAACTACTCACTATGAAATATTCCGAACTAACTAAAAAATTTTGTTGCACAACATTTCCACAATTCGAACTTCCCCTCCACATTTCCGCTACATTTTGCAAGGCATATAAATTTGCTGTTGACATTTTATGTTTGCTAGTGTTGCATGTTTGCCATATCAGAAATTGCTAAATAAATAATAAAAACCTTCAAAAGTACATAAAACCCACACCGCGCCTCCAACGGCGCATTGCATTATTTAAGTTTTTGTATATTTCCCACTTCACTGCGCTGTATTCCCCTCCAACTTTTTTACACACGTGCAAATACTAGTATATGAAATTCAAAGGTGAAAACTTTCCTGCATAACCGCTTCTCCCGCACTCCAGCTCACTATTTCTCGCTATTTCCGACGCCAGTTTTCCATTTGATTTTATTTATTTATTTATTTATTAACTTGTTGGTAATTTTTCAAATTTTTCATTTTATTAGTCCATTTTGGTGTTGATTTTGATTTTGATTTCATAAATGTCGCATGTTTCCGTGTCCTCAATTTTTGACTTTTTGTATGTGAGTTGCTACTACATTCATATTTGAGTGTAAGCATACAGCTACGCATACATGCATATGTAATTGTATTTGTGCTCTTGTCTACATTTTTATTTCTCCTCGCTATTTCCGCCTAACTGTGCATTTTATTAGATTACCACTTTCGACATGTATGTATGTATGTACACACGTGTCATACTAAATATCTTACCACACACCAACAACCAGCGCCTTCCCTGCCCCTTCTCCTAACAATACCTCACACACAAACACACACACATAAACATTGAATATCCTGCGTTTTATGCGCGTTCCACTTTATCAACTTTTCATGCCAATTTTTTCGTTTTATTTTCATTATGTAAAATTGTAGGATATTAAAATATTAGTTTTGCATGTTTCCAGTTTTAATGTTTTTTGAAATAAACCGAACAAATTTGACATTTCCTAGGAAACGTTAAAGTGTATAGTCAGTGATGAAATTCACTTAAAATATAAATTTATTTGGTGTTTCGAGCAGTATATTTTGAAATTTGTTTAGCAAATTAAATTTGCGAAATTTAATCTTTTATTGTTTAGTTAACAAAGCAAAGTTCAATGCATACATTATTTAAGTGTTATCAAGAGGTATTAATATTTATTACGAATTATGAGTATGTAGTATTTAGTATGTACATAGTATGTAGATACATAGTTTATAAGTAAATATAAGTAGCAATGAATTATTATTATTAATTTAATTACTCCAAGAACGCTGGTTTTCAGGAGAAATGCATAAAATGTATTAAAAGAAATTTGTCTTGGCGTTTTTGTAATTTGTAAGGTTGTAGCCATATCCTTGCGGCTGAAAGTTAAATACGACACCAATGATGTTGGCTGTTGTAAGTGTTATAATCCTAAAACGTAAGAACGATGAATTCTCAAGCCGATGTATGAAAAAGCTGTTTAGTTGCTTAGTCATTCGCATTATCTTAATTTTTTTTTTCTTAATTAACAACAGACAGCAATACTTTAAAATTGTATTATTTACAAATAAATCATTTGTGTTCCGAATATTCTAAATTTCTTGTAAGAAAATTATTTTTTTTCTTGAAGACGCTCGAAAGTTCGCTGGATGATTAATCTTGATCTTTTGTGCTTATCAGTTTTTTTTTCAGTATTTCAGATTTTTTTCACGTTAGAAAACTGATTCCGGTGGGTTTTGAGACTTTTAGGAAACTCATGTACTAAACGATCGTAGTTATTTGAAAATTTATTCTGTAGGTTCGCTAATTCGATATTAGTTAAATTCACTGTAGAGCAGAATAGTTCATGCCAAAGCAAATTCAGTTAACAACATTTTAAGTTGCTGCTGTAATAATTTTTGAATATTTGCTTTGAATATTTTTAAAATTTAATTTCATATATTTGTTTTTAAATAAGCTAATGGCAAATTTTTATTGGAAAATTTACAGAGAAAAAACAACTAACGCTCATTTAAAAACAAATAATGAAATAAATAAACAGGTCAAAAACAACGAAATTAATTTCATATATTTTTCGTTTAAAATGCAGGTTCATTATCTAACAAAAACATAAACCCCAGTTTCAAACATTTAAGAAAATAAAAAAAAAGAATCATCAAAATTTCCTACAACTTTCTAGCACTGCAGTTTTAGTATAATAAAGTGCAAACGTTAAGTAGCTAAAGCGTGCTGGTGATTTTTAAAATAATTTTTCTAAAGCTCGTCCGCAATTTCTGCAATGTGAAAAAATTTTCAAGCATTCTTTATTTGTTATAACTTGCGAAAAAATATCCATAGAAAAATTGTCAAAATAAACGGCATTCAGTATGAAAATGGACTAAAAAACTAAAACATTTTTAATAAAAATATACGAAAATTTACTGAATATTTTGAAATATTCTTTGTTTTGCAAGCAAATGCCCAGCAATTTAATTAAAAAATAATAAAGACTTAATACAAACAAATTAAAAGGGCAATTTGTTGGTGTCATATAAATATGATAAGCGGTATCAATTTTTATTACACTGAAATCTCATTTTATGTATTTCGTATTTAAGTCAAATTAGCTTGGAATAAATAACGACTTTTCATTGATGTCAAAATGAATTGTGGGCTTAGGCAATACGTGAATACCACCATTTTTTATTTCATCTTCTTTTAGGATATGTAAAAAAGACACCCATAAAGACGTTAACCAAACAAAATGGAAAAAACATGATTTTCCATTCCGATGTCGCTATCTCTACAAAATGTTCATTAATTGTTTTTTGTATTTGAAGCCGATCCATCTGAATTCATCATTGAGTCAGACGCGTTCACGTTTAAACTCTGCAACCTAGTCGTAGACAGTGGGCTTCAAGCTTTATTTTTTGTGTAAAACTGCACTTAAAATCGAAAAAAAACAACGAACGAAAATTTTGATGAATAGAAATTTTTTCATGTTTTTTTCCCAAAAATCTATTGACTTAACACTATTAAATAAAAACTTCTTGGCGGAATTTTTATAAAAATTAAAAAGCTTAATATACCTTTTCCATGAGATGTATAAAAAGAGAAATACAAAGTGCAAACCAGTTTACACAGTGTTTTTTTTTTATAACACTCTTTTCTTTAGTTGGGAGATAATGTTTGACCATCTCCTTCTAACTAAATAGTTTCAGAAGTTGCAATTGAATTCCTCTTCGAACGACTCCCAGGATGCATTTAAGTGCCCCTACAACTGATTCTTACTCGTTGCCGTACATAACTAAGGTCTTAAATCCACACAATGTACGTAGATTCAAATCCACACCTTAAAGTGTCTTTACGAAAAACAACAGAAAAGAAATGTTAATATTATCCCCTTTCTTCTAATACATACTCGTATGGACCAACAGCGGCGCAGCAGGAATAATCTCGCCGCTGGCAAATAAAAAAAACGTGTACCATCTATCGTGTACAAAGCTAGCGAATATTTTCTGCATATAAAGCGTTTGCCGTAAACTTCTTGTTCTTATTTTATTTTGAAATTTTTTTTATTGTAATAATGTTTGTATGTATGTATATACATACATATATGTAAGTACAAAAAACGTACATTTATATATATGTACATACATAAATATATATTTTTATATTGTTGCAAGTAATTTAGTATTGTAAATTCGTTTTTCCTTCTTTTACTGCAAAATATGCCCTCACAAGTACCAGAAGTATAACTGAAAGAATACAAAAAAAAAAAACAAAAATAAAGAAGTGAAAAATGAGATAGGATGCCGAAAAATACCACAAACAGACGTATCCTTCACAAAAAGAAGTTATTCGTAGGCAACAAAAGTATGTTGAAAAAAGAGTAGAAAATGGCAAACGCACTTCAAATTCAAAACGCTTGGCGCTTATACTATATACATATGTATGTACATACAACATATGTATATAAGAACATTTATATACACACATGGTATAGGTATTGGTAACAAGCTTGCATTTTTGATGGGAAAAGAAAAGAGGCTTAAAATACTCATACATACATATGCATGTGAGTATAAATTTATATACTTTCATGTTTTTACTTTTCTTTTTTTTTTTGGTTTGTTGTGCAACACGAAAAAGTCAGCAACGTGCCTACTTGCAACATTTGCTGTTTTTTATTTTTAAATACGATGAGTCACAGTGAAAAACATTTATCGAATTTTACTACAATATTTACATGGTTTTTCATGATAATAAAATAATCATTTATTCTACAATGTTAAAATTTTTTACAATGTAATTATTAAAGAAACAGTGTTCAGAGGTTTTTCCTCTTAATGTTTTATTTAAAAAATGTAGTTTATGACATGATAGATGCAAAATAAAATATTAAATATTAAAATAAAATTGAATAGCCTACAAAACTGATCAGTTTATTAAAAACTCTGATTAAATTTTGGTTTGAAATTTTAATGACAGATTAGAAGAAATTTTTGAATTCTGTGCAAAACTTAAAACTCTAAATTTTGAAATTACGAATTATAGTTTTATTTTAAAGCTGCTGATGACGATTTATCATGAAAAGCGTTGTGAACCACTGTACGTACAGTATGTATGTATGTAGGTTAACGCATGCGTGTATATGTAGTGTATAAAGGTTCGTAATGTTACATTACTCTCTTTGCTTTTTTATTACATTCTCCCCTCATCATGGCTGAAAAAAAGTCGCTGTTTCTTTTTATGTGTAATTGCACTAAAAAAGAAATGTTTGCAACCAAAAAACCTATGTATGTATATGTCCAACACAACAGTAAAACTTTTTATTTTGAATTATTTTTACTCGCTTAGGAGATTCATGCCTTTCACCGTCAAAGACATTTTTAAATTAAATTCACCTCTCAGCCTTATATATTTATATTGTATAGCATCATAAGGGATAGAAAGTAAAATAAAGTTAAAAATAGCGAGTGCATATAAGAATGCTTTAAACCAAGGATGCATTTTAACGTAAAATTTAACCGTTCCGAAATGTTTTCTCTTGTTTCGGTTGAAACATTTCAAAATATTATCGTTAAAGCAATTATCGTAATAAATTTCATTACGTTTTTAACCGAAACGAAACGCAACAAACTCATTTCGTTAAGTTAATTTTGCTCGTTAACAAAACAAAATGGTATCGTTTCTGCTTTAAACCCCTTTTACTTATGCTATTAGCTACGCTTTTGCCACTGCTGTACACCAAATTCTGTTAACTGAACATTTTGCTCCTCTGTTGATATTTTTAACAGAACAATGTTAACGCAAACTGCAGTTGATTTTTTATTGCATACCTTTAGGAGTTTGCAGCGAAGAGTTTCAAGATTCGTTGCACTTGGCGTGTAAAATTTGTAGCAAGAACACCAGGTGCAAGTGATTCGTTTACTTTATAAATGTTGGGGCGTGTTTTGGTTTTCTCTTCTTGTTTTAATATTGTTTTTATTATTCGTCATCGAAAAGCTGCTCGGCAAATGTGACAAATGCTGTGTGCATACCCGAGTATATTGTGCATAGAATTTGAAGCAAATATACATATGTACATGCACTTAAGAACGCTGTACAGATATACATATGTACATACATACGTGATATTTTGTCAATCTGTTGAAATTCACTTTTGTTTGTGTTGATTTTTCCATTCGTTGCGTGCTTGCAAAATATTTTTTAACGCTGCCAAGTGCAAGCACACACTCCGAAGAAAATAGTCGCACAGAAAAGATATAATAGATTTATACATACATATATGAGCGCATTTATTCTCATATCCGTGCCGTTTTATTATGATAACATATTTTCATTCACCATTCCTCCACTTCAAGTTTTGTTTCCACCTATTCTTGGTGTCAGCGAACCTATTCGTTTACATAATTGCATAAGTAGATATTTTAAAAAGTGTAGACCTCAGCGGCCTTATTTTTCGGAAGCACGAATTAATACTTTTTATACCGCATGCAATTGTAAGTCCAACATAGATTTGAAAAATATTTCTTAATAAATTTTTTCTGAATTTTGTTGAAACTAAATATTATAATTATGTTGTTACACATCCAGTCTAAAAAATTATGACCACACATTGATAATATATATTTCATTAATTAATCTTTTATAATTTTTTTAATTACAATTCAGTTCGTTCTCTAATAAAAATCTTATAAACACAATTACAACTTTTAAGAAATGTAATAAACAACATTGAACCTTAAACTTATATGAAGAGCTTTAAATTTTCCTTAGAATTTTTAGAAGCTTTTAGAATATACAGTTTTGTAAGCCATTCAATTTTAATAGTAAAATATAATTTATTGACGGTGTTGGGCAGATTTTTTTTATTAAATTTGCGAATGGGCTACACAACACACTCGAAGAAATTCTGTTCATGAAAGTGTGTTGAAATGTTTTAAATTGTATACAAAGCTGGAAACTTTGATTCTTATGATTAAAATTAGAGGCTGCTTAAAAAATAATCAAAATTTAATAAATTAATTCTAAATTGCCATACTCGTAACAATCAAGTCCTAATATTTTGGCGCAAAAGAACTGCAAGTAAAATAAGTTAAATGAATTAACCGAAATAACATTAGTTGATTATTTAAAACAAAAAGGTCCAAAATGTTGCCTTTTAAAGAGCACAAATGTTTCTCAGTCCGTAATTTATGGTCTTCTTATTTTAACGTATTTTTCACCGATTTATAAAAGAGGAAAACGATACACAGTCAAGTTGAAATAGTGGCGGAACAGTCGCACTTGATTGTAGTAAGTTGTAAAGGAAAATGAGAAAATAACAACAACTCACACAGCGTAAGCTTAGCTCAGCCTGTTGAGACGCTGGCTTAAGTGTTGCGTGGTGGCGCGGGTTCGACTCCTGCGGAAGCCGTGAAGAAAGAAGTCTGATGAGGAAATGTGGTGATTTCCGAAATAGTACTATAACTTTTACCGCTTTGGCGTTGTTGTTTTTTCTCTAATCAAAAATTGACCTTTAGCTCATTTAAAAATAAGATATCTTTATATATTTGTTTTAATTTGCTGTACTTTTAGTTTCATCTTAGTCTTAGGTATTAGGTATTTATTTTTTTAAGAGCTCTCCTCAATCCAAAAAAACTTCCTTTTGCTGAGCATATTTCCAGCTCAATTTTGTGTTCTCGATAACTTAACAAACATTTATAAGTATTCTATACTGAGACTTTATCAAGTTTCATATATTCTAAATAATAAAAAAACTTGTTTCTTTGCTTAATTATAGCTATGAAAAAGGTTATTGCCAAATTATAAACTATTGAATATTTTTAAACGGTTGATAGATTATAAAGAACACAGAATCAGGCAGTTAATTTAATTTTCACATTATTGAATCACTAGTCTGTAACCCCCTATAATCGGATGTGCTTGACTTAACGATTTTCCGTTTTTCTTAAGAACAAAATATGAAAAAAAGAAAACTGAAAAGCTCTTTTTAATTAGAAAAAATGTATATTCTTATATATGATGGTAAGCATGTTTATCATTCAAAGAACGTAGATTCGGTACGGTGAGTTTACCTACCAGAGTTCTGTTGGATACGGGATGCGTGTACACTTGTTTATAGTTTTTGCCCCTCTTTATATTCCCTTTTAAGCAATGACTATACTCATTGATGTTAAATGCTCCGGCCAATATGAAAATGTGCAAATATCTCAGAAACTAACAGAATGATTTTTAATTTGATAAATTTGTGCAAAATTTACACATTAAGACCTTTCATTTGATATCTATTGTTTTGTATATATTGTAGATTATTTAATCTAAGCGCCGCTTTTCAGAATATATAATATATATATATATAGTTAGATGTGGCAGGCAGTACAAAGGGCCACATTAGGCTCAAGTGCAGGGGAGGGTTTCTCTTCCCAGCCATCCCAAACTAACCTATATAGTTAGATAGAAGATCGATTGCACAGGAAACAAAATTTAGTTTAAAGCACTTTCTTAGGTGTTACTTTGAGGCATGCTGAAGGTGTTAAAATAACTACGTCAGTGCGAGAACAATTTTTCCAAGAACTCAAGGGAAACTAATAAATGGAATACTTTCATTAAGAAATATATAAAAAAATTGTTTTTTATTAAGATAAGTCACTTTCCGATATATTTTATATCCATAAATAGTTTTTTCGTATGCTGACGGGTTACGCCGACTAGTCCAAAAAAGGGACAACTTTAGGGTAAAAGTTTTCTGATTTTGTATGAAAACCGACGTAAAAATATTAATTTAAGTTATATGTATTTAAATTGTTGGGGAAGTGGGCATTTAATGCTTTTTTCGGTAGCGCTCATAACTGCTATGTTCACTGTTTATTAGAAATCCCCAAAATTATCCCACCTCGGTCAGGCATACCGGTCGTTCCTCTCTACTGTTATGCAATGGAAAATTATTCATATACAACACATGTGTACGAAAATGTTTGCAGTTCGAATAAATGTACTCGTATATGCAATTACGGAATACAATGAACATATTCGTATATACTTCACTTTTTGAAAGGCCAATAAGATAACAGGAAATGTTGCAAATCGTTGTCGCCAAAATAAAACTTAAAAAATTATGTATTCGAATTCTTTATGTACAAGCATTCATTTCATTTGAAATAAAAATTAAAGATACTTAACTTAAAGGCACGGGTATGTATAGAATCGGGTTTTAATTTTTTTACATTCATATATGGTTACATAGTTATGTTGTTTATGTGTAATTTTATATATCAACCCTTTCAAAGTAACAGAATCCCTAAAGTTACCTATCACTCGTCCACTTGATTCCACCCATACGATTTGTTTGAAATCTTTTGTTTTTCTTAACTCAGTTCGACTATCCCTTCTGTACTATCATATTTCACTGCGTAGATTCATTCGAGACCCAGCTGGAAAATGTATATTTTAGTTAACTTCAACAATTTAAGCAATGAGTTTAATATTTAGATTTTCGTGTATTCTCTTCATAATATTTAAACAAAAAAATTGTGTCACGGAGAATTGTAACCACACCTAGCGACCGCAAATCTAGCGCAAATGGTAACGTTGTCATCATTGAATGCTAAATGTTGCATATTTCTTAGCGCACTTGCCACTTTTTCAATTTCAAATCCAAACATACTCTGCACTTGAATATTAAAAGCATAAGTGCGTGAAAATTTTAAAGAAGAATTTAATAAAAACTTGAATGTGTAAAATCTTTGTTGTTATTTTAACAAGCTCGAGACCTAAATAGTATTTTATAAAACTTCATTGATCGTCTAATGAATTTTAATTGTCGATATTTCGACCTCAAATTGAAACAATTTTCAGGAAATTTTGCCTGGGCCTCAAGTTTATTAAAATAATTCTTCAAAATATAAAATACAAAGGCCGCTGTTAAGTAAATCAAAAAATTTAAAGAAATTGTCAAAAATTCGTACTTTTTTTCTTAGAATTTTTTTTTAAATTTTTTTACTGACGGTGGTGTTTTAAAATAATCTTAATTTATTAAATGAAATGTTTTAACTTTTTTTCATAGCAAACTTTCCAGTTGGTGTGCTAAAAGCAAAACACATATTTACATACATATACACACATGCATATTTATGTATATAGAGTAACAAATATATTTCTACATTTGGATTTTATTTTCTGTCCATCCATCCGTTGCCGTACTTCTTATTTAGTGATTTTATTTGTGCAATGATTTTTAATTTTCTCTCTTCAGTTTTATTTCAATCAAAAATATTTTTTATCTTATTATATACAGTCGTTTTCTTTTCATTTGTAAAGTGGTTATTTATTAAAAATATATACATATGTATGTATGTATATCCCTTTCATTTGTATCAGTGAAAACACATCGCGATTCGTACACTAAAGTATGCTTGCATGTATGCGTGTATGTGCCTGCACATGTACTTGGGGACGCGCCGTTTTCGCGTGCAACAAAGTGTTTTAATTTCAAACACAAATGATGCAAATTTGTATATATTAAAAAATGCAGTCAGTTGTGAATGTTTTTGAGAACGAAACGCAAACCGAATATTGGTACCGAAATTAGCGCAGAAATTTTGTTTAATAAATTATTTTTAAAATTTTGCATAACTCTACTTTTTTGCATATAACACTTAATTACTTAGAGACTTATTCAAGTTTCATGATTAATTTAATTATCCTCAAAATTTGTGCAACCAAACCCCACTGTGCCGCACCTACTCTTTGGCTGGTACCCTTGTGAGGTTGGCCGAAAAGCTTTTAAAGTTCGAGTGAAAGTGTTGTAGCGCAAACAAAAAAAAAACAAAACAGAGAGAGAATTAATAAAAGGATCTCTGCCTGTGGCATTTTATGTTATTTTTTGGTTGATTTTTGGCAGGTGTTTACTTTCATCTAGAAATCTCCTGTGGAATACATACTCGTATTCAGATAAACAATATAAATTATATTCATTTCATCGCATTCTTTCACAATTTCACTTCTCTATCTACAATTGTTTCTATATTTCTATACAAGTAATGTGGCTCCAACGTTGAGGTACATTTTTCCTTTGAAGATTTTTTTCAATTATCTTGCAAATGTTTTTAAACTGTTAGCAAAAAAAAAAATAAAAGCAACAAATGTTTTACAGTGTTAAATGTGTAGTTTTACATTTCATACAAATTATATTAAGTTAAATGATTTCATCATTTAGCCGCAAAATATTTTCATTTAAACGCAAGCCTTTCGGCAAATTAACAGAGAAGCTTTCAGAAGCTGGATTTTGTATGAGCTTCCACATATTTAATATAATAATATGATAATATAAAAGAAAGGATAGGAATTTTGTAAAAATTTAAAATCAATTACAAGTCTAAATATATCCCAAACAACATTGTGCAAGTGCATTTGAAACCGAAAATGCGGATAATATACATTCTTTCGATGTTCAAGAAAATCCTCGTTTCGCATGTCACAAGTCATATCTAGGCCACTATTATTGTCTAAATTGACTCCAAATTCAAGAAGCTCCTATCATGTGTATGAGGAGGTCTCTCATACACATCGTTGTTGAGTCAGCAAAAACAGGTTTCTACAAAGCTTGGAGGTGACAAGCAAGGTTCTGCTCCATTTATGGTGCAGTTTGAGCTTCCACATTGGTTCAGCATTCATCGGAAGGAAAATATGATTAAAAAACAACTTTTTCTATAATTTGGATTTTACTTGCTCTGGCTGGATTTCGATCCCCGAACTCAGCGGCATATTGAGTCATAGCACGCACCGCTAGACGCCAAGATCAGTAATGAATACGGAAGTTTAAATTTCACTCCAAACCTCTGAACTACGTAAACTCGATTTAAGCTTTTATTTCTTATCAGCATAATACATAAATACTTACTTGTTCGTGAGACTCCTTATGGCCGAAACACAATGCCGACGTACGGCTGAAATTTCACCTAGCAACTGATATTTCCTCAGCGACGTTCGCCTGAAAAATATCGCTTACTAAAACATAATTACGAACGAAAATGATAAATTAGAAGATTGCGAAATTTTTACGTCATAGCGTACGTAATATCAGTATGAAGCGAAATGAAAATACCAACATGGTGGCGAAATCTTAAACAAACGCGCTCACGCCAGTGTGCAATTGTGAACAATTTATACAAATGTTGTGTTCTATGCTCGCCAACAACAAAAAAAAGCAGTTTTTGATCAAAAACAGCGGTAATTTAGCGAATATAAACAATTGGTACAATAAAATATGAGAAATGGTGGTATTCCGGTGTTGTTGACTTAGCTTATGTTGTATTTGTACAATTCTCAAAAAGTGTATAAGGAACATTAAATTATAAAATCCTTTTAATATCAAAATATAGTGAAAATGCAACGGTTTCAAAAAACCCCTTAATTAATTGTTTCATTGTTTTGCACGCCAATGTGAATTTTCTGTTTCTTTTCCCTTTTGACTCGATATTCTGGTATGATATGTCGTCACACAGCTTTCAAGCCAAAACAAAAAAGATAACGTGACGAAAGTGTCGCAATCTTCTAATTTATAATTATTGATTATGGCTACAACGAAATCAGCTGATTATGGCAAGTTGTATATCAGTTGATAGAGTGACCATATTGAGCAGATAAAACTTTTAGAACATAAGTAGAATGAATACAGCGAGAAAAAGGCTATTTAACAAAAACAGAAAATGTTGAAAATAGTTTTTACTAAAGTTCAATTTTTACAAGTAACAGAATTAATACTTTTTAACAAAAAACTAAACCATTTATTTCGATTTTAAGACCTTAAAATATGTAACATATGGTCACAATGCTTCACATTTTAGAAATAAATCCATTGCCGCGAATAGACGTCGGACGAATTTCGTCGTGCGCTTTGGTTGTGCGGGTTCTCATACTCGTATACGGTGTATTCTTTTTTTTACGACGAACATTCACGAAATTAGACTTTCCAATTCAGCAACAGTGGATGTTGGTATATACATATGTACATATTTCATATAATTTTCTCTTCGTGCCCTCAGATATTATTTAGGAAAATTTATTATTTTTAAACTTCAGAAAAAAATATCAATTTCCATTAGTTCAACCCGTACATACATACATATGTACATACATAGAGCCTGCGGTTTTTTAATACACCAAGCATATTCATTAATATGAGCGATATCATCAATGTCACTCAATGAAGCAATGTAATTTGATGCGATGAAAATGAAATGTGAGTTTGCAAAATCGAAGAAAAAATATTTTTAATGTAAATAGATATCTATGTATGTATGTGATTTTGTTATCGTTGATATGTGAGCCATACGCTAGTGTGGACGGACACATTTACCATTTGTCACACGTACTGATCTTCCACATATTCAAATGCAATCATATTGCATTGTCCTGCTGCTTTTATAGATTCGACTTCCATTTTTTCGCTATTTTCATTTCGACTTGTTACACCTCATTCTCGCATTTTTCCTCAGCGCACAATATCAATTTACAGTTTTAAGTACTTTTATAACTTTTGTATTTACACAATGCGAGCTATGCAATGCGACTTGAGCCTAGTCTGCCAATTCGCAACTCCTACAGCTCATATTCATCATATCATACAAGAATAATAACTAAAAATTTATAAAATGAAGCGTTGCGGGCGAAAAAAAAAGTTCGAAATTGCGTTTTCCAATATTTTTGAAATGCAACCATTTCCATTTGCATTTTTATTTTAATTTTTCGTGAAGTGCTGGCAATGTTCTTTTTTTTGCGCTGTCACTCGTACGCATACATATTTACTTACTTACTAGCATACGTGGCATGCAGTGAGTGTGCAAACATATTTAATTCTGTACTCTGCACTGTTGGTCCAACAAAAAAAAATATATATGTATACACATATACTATTTATGTATGGTATAATAAACGCTACATAGCCTATCCCCAATCTACTACTTTTTGTGCATTGCTACGTCTTTGGCCTGCTGGCTTTTTCATTTGCAGTGTCAACTTTCCACTGGCAGACAGTTGGAATTTGGTGATATGTTGCATATATTTTCATTGCTAAAAAGTGTACTACAAATTCGCCCAGAAAAGTAAGTAAGCATTTATATATTTTAGCATTCATAAAACGCCATACTTACGTACCAAAAATAACTTGACAAACAAGCATTGCCCATGTCACAACGATTTACCAATTATAAAATTGTCAAAACGCCTTCAGTCATCACTGCGCATCAGTTTTTTTTTAACAATAAATAACAAATCTTAAGCTGAAACCACAGATGAAACTGTAAGTTTTAATTTGTATAGGTATCAACATTCCAACATGTTTTGAATTAATCTTTTTGCTTTTGTAGAAAACTTTGAACATTTTTCTCGGATGTGTTAGAATATTCTAAGTATGTAGTTTTATATTCCATTGAATGTGAAAGTTTCAAGTGGCTAGGAATTACCGTTGATTTTTTAGAATTCTTTTTTGTCGCATTTCCTTTTTAAAAATAATTAAATGAATATAAATGACAAACTATGTCATTTTGAATTTGGTTGCAAATGATATGTCCGATAATGCATTAAGTTGGGTATGTGTTTTCAAAAAAAAATTACATATGTACATATATACACCCAACTCTCTTTTTACACGGTAGATACATACGTTCCTCAGAAATCCGTGTAAAAAGAAACCGTGTAATAAAAGAGGCGTTTTCTATAGTAAAATGGGGGATACGTTCCATGTGATTTGAAAACCGTGTAAGATGAAATAAAGAACTATATTTACTTCGAAAAACCGTGTAAAAAATGTTGAAAACTATAGAATTTCAGATATGCATACAAATTGTATGTTCATATGGCATTTTATTGAGCATTAAAACTTAAAATACATAATTCATACTGTTGAAAATTTGGTAGAGCAAGCAAAAAACAAAAGAAATCTGTTAATCCACAATTAAGAACAGAAAAATTAGAATAGAAATAAAGAAAAAATATTTACATAGCTACATAATTATTCGTCGCTGCTATGTATGTTCATTTCAGCATTGGTGCCAAGTGTTGTAAAAACAAACATAATTACAAAACAGTGATTTTGAAACCGTACTAGATAAAACAATTTTTACAAAAAAAAATTTTTTCAACCGTGTACCTTCAAATCCGTGTAAAAAGACACCGTGTAAAAAGAGAGTTGGGTATATGTATATGAATACATTTTGAGGGTTTTATAAAAACAAAAAAATATAGACGAAGATGGTTTGAAGAATTTCACTTTATCAGTTGTAGGTTTTTTCTAAACTTTTTTTGCGGTTCTTTCTTCCGACAGATACATTTTTGGAATACATTTTTCGTTGGCTTTACAAACCAAGTTTGGCAAGGAATAACGAACGTTAGTTTCAACATTTCGATAATTTTTCAGAACAGTTTGTGACGTGGAAAAGGTTCCACTCTAAATGCGGTTTTATCATCTTCTTTTTAAATTATTCTTTCCTATACATTTTCTCGACTTAAGACATTAAGCTATACTTACATTTCTTGGCTGCAGCTTCGCCACGATACAAATGATTTATATGTAGAAATTTTATATTAAAAAATGTTGAAATTTGTATTTTGTTTAATAAATCTGTGTTTCTTTTTTCATATTTTATTCGCATTTTAAAGTAACACTAAATAACAAAATAAACTATTTTTAAAAACAACAAGGTCCTGAGCGTATCTTCTGATGCGGTATGCACAAATATATACTGAAGTTTATTGATGTTATTAAAGCTCACGTCTGAGTTTTTTTTTATATATTTTGCAATTTTTGTTTTTAATTTTTTAAAATAATTTTTTCATTATACTTACTGGGTTAGTTGTTTCTAACAGAATCAAATACTGAACTTAAGTGTTGAAGAATCGTTAGTGACATTTGATTAATAAAAAAGAAACAAAAGCAGGGAAAAATTATTTTCTTGAAAGAAATCAGTTTTATATAACACCGGGTTTTGAATATAACAACTGCGCCTAAAATTTGCTTGACAGCATATAAAAGCAAATTGATAAATATGTTGTACATTTCTCACTTATTTAAAATGATTTATTTCTGACATAGTTTTAGGGGTAATAATATCGCAAAAGAGATGCGGAGAATTTGGGGTAGTTCCTAGAATAGAGGGGCTCATCAAAATAAAATAGAGACCTTAAGCAACAGTTGCCTTAAGAACTTGAAATATTCACAAGGTGAAGTAACGACGAGAAATGTCACACCATCTGAAAATTTTACAAATTCGAAGTTGTGGTTTTGCAGAAAATTTTTTGATTGTATAACTTCACTTTACTTTATCCCGAACAATAATTTTTTTGGCTTTTTAGACAACTAACTAAAATCATTAATTATTGTCTGGTTAAGAATAGCTTCCGGTAGTTTGTGCATCACCTTGAAAATATATAACAGATACGAGAATTTATCTACCATTGGATACAAAAGTGAATTGAAAATGAATAAATTTGACATAGTGGAAAACGCGCTCCTTCCACAATATTGTGTGGATATAGACTTCAAAGCCACTTATCGTGCTTAGCTGTAGTTGAGCTTTTAAATAATACAAAAAATGTTTAAGTCAACCATATCTATAATCGAAGTTATGTATGTGAGTAAATTCTTAATTGTAAATCCTTTTACCTCTACACAACGTCCATCTTTCAGGTTCAACGGTTTCTCATTTAATGTACAAAAAATGCTAATGTACACTGAGCGCGCTAAACTGTACGCACTCACACACTCGCAACTCATCATTTTATCCATATATTGAGAGACGCGTCGCGTGTCTGCAAAAGCCGTCTACATAAAATCTAAAAATTTAAAAAAAAAATTATAAAACACAAAATATAAATAACGAAAAAAACTTAATACGAAATTTAGAGAAAAAAAACAGGAAAATTATGCGTTTGAGTGCAACTGTCTGGCGCGGATGCCGCAAAGATCCAACACTCACACCCACACACACACATCCACAACCACCCACCCTCCGTACGCATGCACCACAAAGGAGCGATGCCTCCAAAATGTGCGCATCACAAAAAAACGTTATACTGAACGCAGCCATTGTGTATTGTACATACGTACGTACTCTGTTTATTATGTTTTTCGTTGCGCGCTTTTAGGCGCGCTTGATTATACTCTACTCAAAGCAGCGATGCGCGCCGATTACTTTGACGTTTATTTTAATTAGTTCTTTAAACGTTGGCTGCATCTAACGGTGCGTTGCAATATCTGATACGATGTCACGCACACCAACACACCGGCGTATACAACCAACACAATCACACGCACATGCACACTGATGAGTTTGCCAAAAAGAAAAAAATAATAATAATAATGCGCCAGGAAATAATCATAAAGAGTAAATAAACTGCCGCAAAAATCAAGTGATAAAAAACTGTTGCATACAAATCACAAAAAAAACAAAAAAAAAAGAGTGAAGTCTGCGAAAAAAGACCAAAACCGAATGAAACGAAACGGAACAAATGAAAAGGAAAAGCCGGAGGTGAGGAGCAAAAGTGGGCATTCCAAAAAGAGCTACAATGACGCTTTGCGGGCGCGTTGTGTGGAACGAGTGTGTGTAGCTCCGAAAAAAGTAAAGAATTAATAATAAAAGCCCACTCGCACGCCCATAATGCACAGCTCAAACAGAAAGTACAAAAATAAACATAGTAAAGTAAACAGAATGAAAAGTGTAAAAACGCCAGCGTACAAAAAGGAGCGCAAGGAATTGGCAAATAAAAAGCGACCACAAAAAAAGCGCAACGTTGCGTCGCAATGTACGACTATGCAACAACAAGGTAGACATTGCAATGCACTGCGGCTGTGGCGGTAGCTGTGGCGCGTTGGCAATGGCAATGGCAGACGTCGCGCAGCGCTGCACTTGCATTGGCATTGAAAAATTGCAACTGCAATAAAAAGATTTTCAAAAAGTGCGCCTGCAGGCAGGCAATGAATTTTTGCAAGCAATGCACATTGAAGTGTCTACACTGGTGTAAGAGTGAGAGTGGGAGTGTGGCTGTGTAGCCGTACAAACAGTCAGGCGGTCCGAAGCGCAATGGGCTCGCCTTGCATTTCTGCCTTTCATTGTGCGTTTGCATACATGCAGACGTAATGACGAGTAAATCTGCCCCTGCTTTACCTGTGCTCACTTAGGCAATGCGTACACTTGCTTGCGTCTACCTACACACATACATAGTTACGTTAGTATGTTTGTACATGGATGTGCAACCGAGAAGAATTAAAAAATTTCAAATTTTTCTTTGTTTATTTTCGGATTTGCTCAAGTTTACGCCGTTGTTTATATTTTATTTTCGTTTTTCTATAGTTCGCGGCGCACACAAAATGAAAAACACGCATTTGGCAGAACGAGTGACAGTAGGTTTATGCGAATAATGATAACCCCGTAGAAGATCTGGCAGTGTGTAGATGTTATTCACCATTTGATATAACGGCCATTGTCTACCTTTGGTCTAAAGCACATACATACATATTTAAAAAATGTCTATCTCTTTAAATACTGAAGAGTTAATGATTTATAGATAACATAAATTTTAATTAATAATATGAAACATATAAATTGTCATTCACAATTCTTTAGTCATAACGTGTAATTCATGATTCGTATTTCGTGACTAAAAAAACCAGAAATGTTAAATATTTATTAATAATCATAGTGATTAATTGTGTTTTAGTCGACCGTTTAATGATTATTGCGTTCAAAAAACTTAAATTATTTGATTTGTCTTAATAACCAGGCTAATATAATTATTTTCAACTCTCTAAAATTTCTTCTACACATTTTTTTTTCTAAAAGTAACAACTAATTACAAAAACAGTTGGCAATGTAATACAATTTTTTTTATTGAAATTACCAAATAAAAAAATTTCAATTAAAATAATAACAAAAAATTAAAAATTATCAAAATTAAAAAAAAATTAAACAAGTAAAATAAACGGACCATTAAAAATTAATAATATTATTTTAAATTAATTATTTTAAATTTTCATTATTTTTTATCATGGTTATTTTTGATTATTTTTAATTATATTTAATTATTAATTGATGGGCTTGTAAAACAATCATTAAAATTTAAAAAGGGTAACAGGGTACCTCTTGTGTTTATATTATGTGCATTTTTAAAAATCAATCGTTAATTCATAATTGCGTACCTTAAATTGAGCATCCAATGTCAATATATAATTTGTAATTTACAATTTATTAATCATAACTGTTAATTAGAAAAGCATAATTTTTATTTTTAAATAATAATTTATAATTCTTGACTGAAAACCCACAATTTTTAATTAATAACTCATAATTTATAATTTATAATACATTATTCAAAATTTTGATATTATAATTTTTAATTTATAATTCATAACCTATTCATAAATTCATGATTCATATATTATAATTGTATTTTGATTTTCTTCTAATTTTCCGACAGGTTGGAAATGTGATGTATGTTGGAACGATTTTCCGTCATCCCTAGTCAAATTTGGTTTTGAGACATACCGGTTTCGGCGTTGTGCCATCTACAGTGTCGTTTTCGTTCTAAGTAATTAGTGTTGGTTGTGCTGTATTTCTTGCTGTCCATTGATTGTCAGGTATTGGATTCAGTTTGGCGAGATGGTTGCAATTTTGGTGTTTTATGCTTTTTGGTACCTGAATTTTCGTCTGTATAAAACCAAATTTGACAAGGGATGACGGAGAATCGTTCCAACATACATCAAATTTATAATTCGTCATTCAAAATGCATAACTTATAATTCATTATTTATGACTCATAATTTATAGTTCATAATTCATTATTAAAAGTTAATAATTAATAATTCGTTATTTGTAATTCCTGCTCTAACATTTTTTTTTTAATTCGTTATTCATAAATTTAAATTCATATTTCATAATTTATAATTTGTAGTTCATTTTTTCTATTTCGTAATTTATATTTCTTAATTTAATAAATAGTAATTAACAATTCATAGTCATTTTTGATATTTAAAATTCATAATTCAAACGGCATTTTTTATAATTCTAGTCGCGGTTGATATATTTTTAATTCATAGTTTATGATTTATAACTTATAACTCAATAATCAAAATTTATAATTCAAAATTCTTAATATAGCATTTATAATTCGTTACTCATAAATGTTTACTCTTTTTCTATTCATGAACAGGATCAATATTAAGCTCCTTTCCACTTCAATTAGAAACTGTGATTACGTTTTCTGCCTACAGTCGCCACTAATCGATAACTAATTTAATTACTTTGCACCAAATATCAAGCAATGAGTAATAAATTAACACAACTATACATATTTTCTCACACACACTTACATTTCTTGAGTATATTTCTGATTAAAAAAGGTTGACTAGACTTACGCCAACTAGCTTAGTGTAGAAACAAGAAAGATAGACACATAATCTACTATGAAACTAGTAAACGTTACTTAAAATATTCAGTGGTAACGTTACCGGAATTTTCATTAAAAAGATGTTGAGAGAATACTAAGAAAAGTGTACACACGAAGTCAAATAAATAATCGAAAATACTTGCATACCTTTGTGCGAGATTCCCTTATGTAATATTATGTATGTATGTGTTTGTATGTGCTTGAACTCAAAAAAAAAAGCAGATATACGAAAATTTTAAAATAAAGACAACCGGCAGCGCGCACCAGACGCACACCGATCGATATTTGATTATTATTTGCGCTTCACTTTGGCTGGCTACTTAATACGCCGAGTGGCAGACAGTGGCAAGCAACTCAAACAGTAAAAATCCATCTACTCGTCGTACACGTTTGCGACTTAAATAGCAGCTAAGGTGCAGCGCTGAAAGCTGAGAAGAACTCGCAGGCTTTTTTTATACGAGTATATTGTTTTTTTTGTGTAGCACCGACGAAGTCAAGTTCATGTTAGCAAAGGTCAAATTTTGGCTGCGTCGCTGGTTTGACGCTGCAGTGTCAATAATCTCACATCGAATAAAAATGCTGCATGCAGAGTGAGGCTGAACTGTAGACACATATAAATATCATAAAATAATATGGAAAATAAATTTTCTAATTGCCAGCTGCGTGCATTCACATTTCCATTAATGCTCCACCTAAACACTTGACCGCACGCATTGATATTTTTCATGCACTCTGAGACTCTCTACATACGAGTATTTATATGTAAATAATATATTTTATTAAAGCAGCAAAAAGACTGCGATTAATGCAGAGATTTCGCAATAAGCAGTGGCAGCGCGCACGCACACACCCATACATTTGCGCATTTGTTCAATTTCGGCTATCCTGTATGCTGTACATACATACATACGTACATATGTATGTATTTACATTAGTTGCTTCCCATGCGCTTGTCATTTTTGACGCTTGATTGCTGCGTGCGCCTGTATAAATGTTGGCAATTTTGTGCAAATGTTTGCGTAAGTGTCCTTTGGCGAGATTGCCTGATTGCCCAAGCCAAAAGCTTTCTATATGTACATACATGCGTGTGGGTTTTTGTGTGCGAACAAAGTTCATTGCACTCATCGGATGTGCAATGAACTTGGAGTCGTGTCACTTTATTTGACTGTAGCATTGTATGTCGCTACGTTTCGGCTTCATGTTTACTCAGCAACTTGCCTAATTTTTTCGTCTACGACGACATCGAGCGCAAAAGCAAGCGCAACAAAAGAAATCTTAGCTTGCAGGCAGGCAGTTTTTCTTCACCTCAGAAAATCTTTTTTTTTGTAATTTTTTTCTAGTGTTTTTTCAATTACGGGTTTCTCAATTTCTTTGAATTATATTGTATGTAGACGACCTGAGGTTTTTCTACACTACAGCTTATTATGGGACATTGTGAGATTTAGCAAATGTAGACATGCAAATGTGTTTAATGGCTTACTCTAACGTGGTTGAAAAATATAAACAAATCGAAAAATTTAGCGAAAAGAACTGATTGAAATGATAGATATTATGGTTTAATTTATAGCGTGGCGTATGAGCAACTATTTATTATAATGAGACATATTTTGATATGAGTTTATTTACATATTTATTTATTCAAAAATCAGATTCTGATATGGTGAATTATAGCTAAGGTACATTTTTTTAATATCACAAAATATGGAAATTTCAAACATGAATAGTTTACCATAGGCTTTTACCCTTCCACAATACCCTCACTTAGTCCGCAAACGAGATGTCAATGTGAAAATTTCTTTTCGAAACATAGTACAATATTTTCTGGTGTTCCTCAGGGATCAATTTTGGGTCCAATACTATTTACAATTTTTGTGAATGGCATTGTTCATTGCTGTCAAAATGCCTCTATCCATCTTTACGCTGACGTCACTCAGATATACTGCTCACGACCTATTGGTCTTGGGAAAGACTTAATATTCAGGTTAAACGACGACTTAAGAAGAATTTCCATCTGGGCCAAAACAAATGGCCTTTGCTTGAACTCAGGTAAATCGCAGGCACTATTAATAGCGCACGAATCTTTTGACCTGAGTGGTTTGTCGCCAATTGAGCTGAACCATACAGAGATCAAACACTTCAATCGGTTGTGACTAGTCTGGGATTTAAAAAAAATGCCCGTTTAAGTTGCAAAAACCACATTAATTATATAATATCGACGATATATTACATCTTAAAAAATCTATGGCAAACATGTTATTGTCCACCCATCAACATAAAACTTAAACTCGCTTAAGGCGCTAATAGTTCCTCATATCTATATATATCTTACTTTGAAGCGGTATATGGTAATATTTAAAGCGAATCTAAAAATAAGCTAAACCTAGCTTTAAACAATGCCACAAGATTTATTTATTTCAACCGAAAGTTTGATGACATTTCGTTTTATACAAAATGTATTCTAGGTTTTAGTCTGGAAAATTACCTTAATGTTCGAAATATTTTATCAAAAATTAAACTTTGTTCCGTCGGCTCGCACACATAATATTTTTCTTACAAAATATAAAACTTGAACGGCTTCCAGATTGTTTTTTGTTAGTGCAATCAGGCTGTGGAATTTCTTACCATTATCAATTAAATGTATTAAATCAATTAGATGCTTCAAAATGGCAGTTACAAATCTGTTTATGTAAAACTCTTTCAACTCTTTTCCTTTGCCTCTCCTATAGTATAAGGATATTACTTATATATAAGCTAATGTCAGCTTAAGTTTAGAAAACATAGTTAATTGAAAATTGAAAATAAATGTTTGTAATTTAACTTTCAAAGACGTACACTGAAAATACTTCATGTCTTACTGTACACACATGTGAAATAAATACAAATAAATAAAGTCAATTTAAGTCATTAATTTCTAATGCGATATTAGTGGACTGAATATTTTTTTACTCAATAAGGAAATACAAAATTTGAATTATAAAAAATCAAAAGAATTTTCAGGCCCTGCAAAGCAAAGTTATATAAGCTATAAAGTGTATAATTTTTTGATTAAAATATATTTCAATTCAGAATTTATTTTTATTTATTTATCGCCGCAGTCTGTGGCACTTACAATGTATTAAATTTGTAACTCAATTAAAAATTATAATTTAATTTAAAAATGCTATATAGAAATTTTATTGAAAGCATGGTTTCTATTCTGCATTAAGATTATAAGTTAATCGTGCTGCAGTGGGTCGAAATGGTCTTATTCCCGCCAATCTTTTACGTCAAGCGTCAAGCAGCTTTCTTCTGAATGGAATATAATAATATTTAGTTTATTTAAAGAGTGTGGACCGAATGAATAAAAGCTAGAAGATACTCAAGCTAAATTTTTTAAGTATTTTTTCAGTGCAGTGCAATATGCGACTAATCAGAATAAATTTTTCACAATTAATAATTTATTGAGGCTGTTAGATACTTGCTTGATATAAGGTTTAGGCGCAAAACTCTTAACTATGTAGTTATTTCGAGTCTTTAGTTAAACTATAGAAGAAAATGTAAAAAAGTTTTAAAAAAAAATTCAAAACAAAATTAAAAAGAACTATCAGGAATATTATATCCTCAAATGCAAACTTTGCCAATTGACCGAATTGAACTCAATAACTCCAAACGACAGTCAATGAAATTCAATAAAACGCCGCCTGCAGGGCATTTCTTAGGTACACTACCACCCATGAAAGTCACCTAATAAAGAACAAATTGAAAAGAAATAAAAGACAGAGAGCAAAAGAAACATTGCCGGAAAGTTCATGGAAATCGCAGTTTTGCGGTCAAATGCTTTCACAACTGCCACAACTCCTCTTCGCATAGAAGAGCCAGCGAAACAACGTTGATGTGTCTACTACATTTAGCAGAGAAGCTATGTAAAGCAAATGCAACACAAAAATAATTTGAAATAAAAAAAAACAAGAAAACAGTCGTACAGAAAATGTGCACAAAAAATTTGCCTCAAGCTAAGCGTCTAAGCGCATTACTCCCATTAACTACATTTTTCGGGGAAAAGTGAAATGAGTGGGAAAAAAATGGCATCACATTTTTTTTATTTTTCTTCAACACAACTTGCAACATATTGACAGCATGTTGCCAACAAAATATATACATATGTATGTACATAGCAGCATACCTCAGTGAGTGTAGCAGGCAGTGTAAAATCAACAAATACCTAACTAAAGTGTGTAATGCGAGTATGTGCTACTTGAGTGCCAACAACGCGTTTGTTTGTTGGCTTGTAACGACGAGACACGCCATTCCTTTCGACAACATATTCATTGCGATTACATGCCGAATCTATTTAGAACTACACATATTCCACACTGGCGACTCCAATATACAAGTGCTAGTATGTTCATAAAATTGTGTGTTGCTTTTGCGTATTTGCTTATAGCTCAACCAATCTCTCTTAGCTTTCGTCAAGTTTGCCAACTGTATGACCAGCACAAATATAGACCATCAGATAAACCATTTTTTTCACAATATTTCCCAGCTGGTGCTCGAATTGGCTTAGCTCTGCTTGCAACTGTTGAGCCACTAAGTTTTGTCTGTAGGCGAGAAAATGTTGCTGTGTTCTCACTGCTGGCAAAAAAATAGAAACGCTTCATTTTAACTGCTTAATGTTTAATAAAAATCTCACAATTCGACGACCATTATTCATTTCTTGAATTGTTCCAACTTTATAAAGTGTAGAACACAGATCTCAAGAAAAATCACAGGAAATATTTTTCATTATATCTGTTGCTGAAAAAAGTAACTTGCCGTTAATTTTCTTGAAGAAATAAATATACGAGCAATTTTTTTCTTGAGATTTTCATACTGATTTTTCATTTCTTGAGTGTTATATTATATGAAGTTTTAAATTTTCTTGAAAGCTAAGCTCACAATTCAAATTTTGAGAGCAACACAAAAAAAAATAAACAAACAAAAAAATAAATAAATGAATATACTAAAATTTGTTTTTGTTTGAGATTGAAATGCTCAATATGTGATAGCGTGAAAATTAGAAAAATTGGTTTGAATGCTTGCAAACTTTTATCATATAAATTTTTGTATCATGAGTTTCAAGTGACTTCGAAATTCTGATGACTTTGAATATTTTTTTAGCTGCGGTGTGGTGAATTTTCTTTCATTAAAAGTATGCCCAAAATTTCTTTTACATACAAGTTTATGCTAGAAAAGGAACTTCAAACCTACACTTTAATCTCCTGAAATTAAAGCAATTTTATTTTGTTTCTATTTAAAATTAAATTTAAAATTTTATATTAATGTGTTTATTTTACGTGAAACATTATTACAAACAAAACGAAAATATGCAAAAGTCGTCAAAATGTCGAATTGGTACATATTATTTTTGCAACCAGTGTACATACATATTTACACATTCTCTTACAAATGAGTGGATTTTCGTCGAAACGGTAGATATGTATTATGTGCATGTATTCGTATTGGGGTTGAGTACGCTCTACTCAAATTGACTTAACTAAGTGATAGACGTCGCCAACGAGATGAGTTCAATTTACATTTGACCGCCGGTCAACCGACGATTTTTGATGATATTTGCAAAATTCTGATGATTTGATAATCTGATGACTGCAGTGATAATAAATTCATTTATACTTTCGTGCATATTTTAATGTATATACGACACATTTAAGTATGTTTGTACAAGAAGCGAAGTGATGCAGCAATGAACACAATTGTTCTCCAATTTAACATAAAAATGACTTCGGTGCAATTGACTTGACATTACCTCAGAAGAAAAATGTATAGTTATTAGCTAAAATTCTTCAAAATCACCAAGTTGGCAATTTTTAATTTTTTGCAATTTTTAAATAAGAAGTCTTAGTTTATACTATGTTTACCATAACCGCTAATCTTTTGCCTTCTGTTTTACGGAAGAAGAACGCAAGTAAAAAAGCCTTTTGAACTAAGAAAATTGACTAGATACATTTTTCCAGAAACACATTGCGAGTGTTTATGATAAAAATTAAAATCTAAATTGTGATTTTAAATCGTCTGAATCAGCGTTTGCAATCTGATCAGGTCGCACATTCGGAAAACTTTGTAGCTACTCTACAAAAATAATAAAAAATGTTCTAAAATTTTTTTAAATCGAATAACTAATCGAAATAAGTTTACAAAATAAGTTTATTGGATATAGAAGTAAATAGACTTAAGATAGTCCTCTTTCAAACTTTATCATTTCAACTGATTCGTACACAAATCTGAATGATCCTACTTTTCTACCACCATTTACTGAGGAAAGTCGCGGGTTTTACTTAAACAATAACTCTTTTTTTCTGCATCAATTTGATATTTTAATCTTGAGTTATTAAATTTCAAGAAAAACCTTCTATAGAAGTGACCAAATCACTGGCAAAACATCGGATTTTGCATAAAAATTTGAATGAACTACATATAAAAATACCAACACGATGAACTATGCGCTCATTGAATGCATAAAACCATTTTGTAAAATTTTTTTACAATTCAATTATGAACTTAATTGAACATAACATTGGACACATCAAATATATACTCGTCCATAGTACTCGTAACAATTACGTATTGCCAAATACATGGCAACGTCAAATGCTTGCGTGTGTGTATGAACGAAATTGAAAATGTCCACATTGGCAGTTGGCCATTTGGTCATTCGGTTCACACAATGCACAACACTCACTTCCCCTGATGCCTACTCGTACGGTGTTGTTAAGCTGCTAAAAGCAACCTGCAACATGCAACATGCAACATTGCTGGCACTGAATGGGTCACATGTAATGACTTAAATGATTTTTATTGATTTTCAGTGATGCAGTTACTATGTACGAGTACTATGTTGGTGCACAAATATAAAAGCGCACAGGAAACATACATGCAACCATGCATACAAATCGCATTTGGCGGCACACGCATCTATGGATAAACAAATATAGTTTATGCTAGAAAATGTCGCAATGCGCTGCCATGCGCGACAGATGTTGCAACATCAACATGTCATCAATAACACATTTTTAGGTAATGAAAATTGAATTTTGCCAACATATTGGCTCAG
This sequence comes from Philophylla caesio, assembly GCA_963971545.1. Lineage (NCBI taxonomy): Eukaryota > Metazoa > Arthropoda > Insecta > Diptera > Tephritidae > Philophylla > Philophylla caesio. Next base: position 49,448,689 of record OZ020607.1, read on the forward strand.
TTAAAATTTATGTTTTGCTGTTTTTTTTTTTTTTTTGAGATAACACTGACTATAGATGACACAATTTTAACACACATTTTAAATTGAACTCGCAATTTCCGCCATCGGTGGCGTCCAACAACACAAAACATTTACAAAAGTTACTTATCTATTAAATCATAATAAGCATATAAATATATATGTATATTTTCAATCTTGTTGTTATACTAATTGATTTTAAAATTACGAAATGGTAGCAAGCTTTTTCATTAAATCTCCTTTAGGACGTTTGGTGTATGGCGTACGGCCTTGCCTTTGCCAACCATTTTAACCCAATGGCTATTTTGTGGCAAACACACTGACCTTATTTTCAGCCATTTCCAATTTCATTATTAGAAAATTTGCTTACATAATTATGAACGTATTTACAAGCTTGTTCGCTGACTGACTGACTGACTGAAAGGCGAGCTCCATAGGTATATGTATGTACGAGTATGTATACTTTTAGCCTTATTGAATTGCTGCATTGCGTTTGGCCTGCGCAATTTTTGTGTGGATATTTTGGCTCTTTTCCATCTAATCACATTAGTGTCGCAATGAACTAGATTTACAAGTTTTAAAAGCAAAAAACGGGCAAATAGAAGCTAAACGTATTGCGTGTGATTTAAAATAGCTAAAGAGGTTTTTCTATTCTAAAATTTATGTAAGCTTAACTTAAGAGTAAGTCACTCTTTACTGATCCATAAACTCGTTCTCCTTGGTTTTCAACCTAATTTCCTTCATTGGATATCTTCTTACCTCATTGACAGAATACAACGAGTTCTTTTTAAAAATAGTTCTTCAAACATTATTCATGTTTCTTCAGGGGTCCCGCAAGGAAGTCACCTTGGTCCGATTCTGTTTTTACTTTTTATAAATGGCTTACCTTCTGTAATAAATTTTTCAAAAATTTCATTGTATGCTGATGATGTAAAGCTTTTTAGATCGTATCATTCTGTTGAGGAAAGGTCCTTACTTCAAGCGGATTTAAATAGCATGACTAACTGGTGTGAAGTAAATTACATGTCACTAAACCTTAAAAAATGTAAAGTAATGTGCTTTTCTCGCAGAGCAGTTCAACCAGCTTCTTATGAAATATGTAACCATAACCTCGAACAAGTGTTTAACATTGTTGAACTTGGAATTACAAAGGACCCGAAATTTAATTTTAATCTTCACATAAATGTTACAGTTAACAAAGCCAAGGGTGTTTTTGGATTTGTAAAACGGTGGTCAAAAGAATTCAATGACCCTTACATCACGAAGGCTCTGTTCACAACGTTAGTGAGGCCCATATTGGAATATGGATATGTTGTTTGGAACCCGCGCTAGCAGGTTCATTCCGACCGAATAGAGTCAATTCAAAAACAATTTCTGCTTTTTACTTTAAGAAATTTTCGTTGGGATTCTCAGTACAACCTGCCGCCATATATAAGTCGTTTAAAACTCATTAATCTTCCTACACTTGCTAGTCCCAGAGAAATGCTGGGCATTGTGTTTTTGGTCAATTTACTGACAGGCTTCATCTCTAGCCCATCTCTTCTTGGCGAAATAAACTAAAGTTCCCTCCAGCATTTCAAGACATTTCCAGCCTCTCTTTCTGAAGCCTTGTAAAAGTAATTTTGAGTTAAATGAGCCACTCCGTAGTTTGTGTCAGGATTTTAACACTCACTCCGATTCTTTTGATATTTCAGACTCACTTTTTTACATAAAGAAAACTAATCTCAATGCTCTCAATAACTAATACATACATACATATGTATACATATATTACTATTCGATCAGCTGATGAGCATTTGTTCTGTAGCTGAACAGTTTTAGATCTCGACACTTAACAAACCTCTGCCTTTCATGACTCGGCGCAACATATATGAAAAAAACAAAAAAAAATTTTTTTTTATATATCCGTGCGTCATGCGGATGCGCCCCTCGCGTCGGTCGGGCGGATATGGAGGGATAGAACTGTTATTATTATTATTATTATTATTATTTTACTTTAATATGCCAATTCATCTGCTCCGCACTTATTTATGAAGGTGGTGTAGATATTTCTTTTATTCTATTAATATGTTCTGTCATTAATCACTTGTAGCTGATTTTCCTATTTCATTTAGCCTTTCGTTTGTTGTAGACGTTCTTTAAGAGCCGATATTTTTTAAGCGTTTTCTAAAATACTCTGTTTTTTTAACTATCTGATATATTGACAAATTTTGATAGTTTTTATTTCATTTTATTATTTTTAATTAAAATACATCATATTCTCTAACTAATGCCATATGAAGCTAGGCTTAAAACTTTGTACACAAATTTAAAAAAAATTCAACAGACATTAATACAAAGTAGACATTCTTTCAACAATATTTTTAGATTTTTTTTTTTCGTGTTTAATATTGTATAAAAAAATTCGTCAGTAAATAAAATTGTAAAAAATCAGTGGTAATTTGTAGTCAATTGAAATTTGCACTGTATTGCACTTAAATTAAAATTAAACTTTGAGAAATGTTTGTTGATTTTCTTTAGGCTTTATACAAAATTTAAAATTTGATTTTACATGATTTTTGTTAACAAATAACGGAAAGGTAATTAAATGAAAAATAAAATTTCAAAACTTGATTTAATTTTATTGATGGTTTTTAATTTGACATTTATGAAAATTCGTCAAAAGCCAACTAAAGGCCAGCCAAAAAACAATAGGTAAAAAATACCGTCTTCTTTAAGGAAGCCTAAAGCAAAAAGGAAGATTTAAATGTTCATATTTTAAGTTGGCAAGGGGGTAATCTACCTTCGAGCTATTAAATAAAGTTGTTGTATTATTGAGCTTATTCGATTGAGTTCTTTAATGTATTTGTTGTTATTATTATTTTAGGATATTCGATCTTATTACTTTTATGCAAGAAAAAACCATTTCTCCACTTTTTACCCGACGTTCGCTAACTACCTTAGCATCTTCAGGGATGATTTATATAGTTTAGACCATTTGACACAGATCTTAAATAATTGAACACTTTTGCAAAAAAAATTAAATAATAAAATGAAATAAAATATAATTACTGAACACATTCAACATTAAAAACATTAGCCATTTTTGAATTTACTTAGAGAACTAAAACATGTATGTATACCATCTTGTGTGGTGCTTTCGTCATACTTTATGTAGTTTGACAGTTTTCGAACCTTTACCTCGTTGTCCAGCAGAAAACTTTGGCATTTCAACTTTCCCAACTTTTGTTTCTCTTTCAATAATTCACTAACTAATCCTTCTTCTTATACCGAGAAGAGATATACAAATTTATTCATTAATCGTTTGGATAATCTATCAGATACATATGTATATGCATATGTGGCCGCTGTGGTCGAGTTAATAGCGGTGCGTGCTATAACTTGATATGCCGTTGAGTTCGAGGTTCGAATCTCAGTCGGGGCAAGCAAAATCTTAATAATAGAAAAAGTTTTTTCTAATAGCGGTCACCCCTCGGCAGGCAATGGCAAACGTCCGAGGGTATTTCTGCCATGAAAAAGCTTCTCATTAAATACATCTGCCGTTCGGAGTCGGCACAAAACTGTAGGTCCATCCATTTGTGGTATAAAATAAAGACGCACACCACAAATGGTAGGAGAAGCTCGGCCAAACACTGAGCTATATAGTGTACGCGCCAAAATTATATATATACATATATGCATATAAGCAAGGGAACTTTATTTCATTTCTTTACAATAATAGTATTTGAAAATTTGATAAAACGCATAAAACTACTCAACATGCGATAGTTACATTTTTAAGGAATGTCATTGCAAGGTACCGAATTTCCAACTGAATGAAAATTAATTAATTAAGTGAATAAAATATAAAATTATGCTAAATACAGTAAACATTTTTGTAGCTTATATCTATCGTAATAAAAAAGCATGCATCAAATGTTTCACATAATTTTATAACTTGCCATCACAGAGTATGTGCGTGTTAATGGTATGTTCATACATGTTTACATACGCAAAAATATATTTAAAAAATATTTATAAAAAATTAAATTTCATAATAATAACTACAAATATTTTACTTATTTTTAAATACAACTAGGTACGCACATTTTAAAAAATGAATTGATGGTAGAGATTAAAATGTGCATGTAAATGTCTATTCACAATTTTAATATATCTTTGTTATACGAGTATATCTATGTGTGTATGTATATGTATTTATGTACATAGTTGAGCAATTTATATATTATAAACATATAAACATTTATGTATGCTATTATTTTTACATAAATATAATATAATATTTTTTCATGTAAGCGTTTTGCTTTGAACTTTGCTGCTAGGTAGATAGTTAGAATATATAAATTATAGAGAAAAAATTGTATTTTGCTTAAAAAATGTTACCTTCCTTAACTTCGGCTTGAAATTAATCTAATTAAAATTGAAATTTAAATTAGAATTTAAAATCGCGTAACGGCTACTCACAGAAATATCACAGAATGTATCCTAATTTTCCTTTCGCTCTTTACTTAAAACTCTCTTTATCAAAATTGTATCCCGCAAAAATGCATTTCCAATCAATAAAGAAGATTAATTTGATATTTCCATTCCAAAATCGAAACACATATTTTATTCTTATCCAACATCCCTTGCTTTTGCCTACAACTTATGTACGTATTCCTTAGAGAAATTTCAAATGTTTAAATTTAAACAAAATATATATTTATGTATACATATCTGATTTTTCCAATGAATATGAAACGGTGTGAAAAGAAAACAAGAGGGGTTTAATCTTCAGCGCAACGTCAAACAGCTACTTGATATAATAAAAAAGGCAAAACAAAAAAGTTACTAATTTTTTATATTTTTTTTATTATACTACTCGTATCTCCAATTTTTTGTCGATATGTTAAAGCAGCGCTTTTAATGTTTCAAATAAAAATAAGTGTTACAAATTTTTTTTTTTTCAAAATATTATTACACTCTTACTATTGAACACATTTTTTTGATGTCTTATTTGCTATGAAATGTTAGTTTTAATTTACAAAAGCAACAATTTTAACTGTCTTTTATTTTCATAAAATTAATTTAATGTCTACATATAACTATAAATGTCATCTAAATGTGGAACGCTTTTAAATAAATTGTTTACTTATGTAAATGGTAAATGTGATACTTATCTATTTTATTTGTTGTTAATTTCTTATTTTGAATACAAAAAAAATGTGAAGAAAAAAAACGAAAATAAAAAGATCTAAAGCAGCTTAAGAGCATTTTTTTGTAAAAGATGTAACTTTTTCGAATTCTCTCTATATATGTATATGTGTGTGTGATTCGTTTGTTTTTTGAAATATATAAGTATAGTATATACATACATATCAGTCGTTTTTTTTTAAAGTATATATGTATGCAAAAACGTATCTAAATGTTTAAACATACATACATAACAGTTTTCTTTTTAATTTCATTTAAATTGTATGTATTTATCTACGTTTTCTTTTATCGATGTCTTTTCTCAACGTTGTTGTTGTGTAACTTTCTTTTTTAATAATTAATTGTACATTTCATTGAAATTGTTGTTGTAATTGTTACTTGACATTTAAAGCAAACATAAGGCATTATAGAAATTATGTGCAAAATTGACGAATTGGCAAATAAAAAAATTTAAGTTTGCACACTAGTTGGCTAAACAAATTTTTTTTTTTTTTTGTTTATGTACTCATATCACCAGATTTTACCATAATGTGCTTTTGTGTATAAAATATAAACCTAGAAAATATATAAAAAGTATAAAGCGATTGTTACCCATCTAGAAAAAAGATTTCGAATATTTCAACTTTCGCTGACCATGATATTAAAGTTTTTCTTTACTCCTAAATAATAAACTCCTAAATATAATTTAGAAAGTGTTGAAGCTTTAAACTACTTAAGTGTGCCCTAAACTACCAAACTTGGAATTGACTTAAGCTCTTTCGAATACGTAAATATACGAGAAAGCACAAAATTTTTCTAAAAAATCAACCCAAAAATTTGCAACAAAAAACCGATATAACTAACTGAATTGCATTCTCCTTAGTTAATTGAATTTATTTTTTTGCGCAAATGTAGTTAGTGTGTTCTAAAATTTCCATCACATTTTTGGATATATCTTTCCATTTCTGTTCTATATGAATTGAAGATTAATGAGGAGCCAAAAATAACCTGAAGCTTCATAGTTTCTTATCAGAATTTCAAGTGCAATAAACTAAGGAAATAATTTAGTCTACTTGGTAGTAAAACGATAAGCGTTCAACTTTTTTCAAAAATTAAGCACAGCTTACTTTAACATACTTTCCTAACCAAAATCGATATCGATACTTTTAGGAAGCAATAAACAAAGTAGATGTAACTTGCTTTTACTGCGAGAAATCACTTTAATAAAACAACTGAATGAGTTGAGATCTTCAAGTTCCATCGCATCTATAATAGCAAGTCTGGAGATAATGAAGGCAAGCACACTACAAAAGCACATCTATGGCATGGTACTATACCATTTTTATTGCTAGTTCTATTCTAAATTCCAACAACAAATTATACTAATAATCATTTCAATTTTAAAAAAGTAAACATTTATTTCTCCTTTTTTTTGCTAAACTGAATCTAATAACACATACATTAGAGAAAATCAAAACGAATCAGTGAATGTTATATGGAAAATGAAAATTATCTAAATGCATACATACATACATATATAATTTAATATTATTGTCAAGAAGTTGATCTACGTTTTTTGGAAATGGCTGTGCTATTAGGAACTTATTTATCTCATATTTATTTGAGTTCGAACTATTCAGTAAAATTTAAACGAAAATAGTTTAACAAATATGATTTTACTTTAAAAAAAATCTAAGTTCACTTAACAAGATAACCAAAAGCTTATTACACAGTTTATTTGAATCAAGAATCAATGGAAAAAGAGTGCGCCGGTGTGCCAGCTTAACAAGAAAAACAAAAACAAAAAAGCCTTTCGAAACCGACGAAAAAAATATGGCTCAAATGCAATTTATTTAACAAATGAATTTGTAAAGTGGAAAAACTTCTTGAAAATATTAATGAAATTCAAATTAAAATTTTGATAAATTTAAATACTTATTATTATTTGAAACTTAAGAAAAAGAGAACAAAACAAAAACACACAACTCAAATTTACAGCAAACAAAAATATTTTCAGACCAATAGAATTAGATAGCATTCGGCCCAGCTAAAATAAACCATTAAATCCAATTAAAAAAAAAAGACTCCAAGACTTATGGCAGTCAAAAAGGCTAATGGAAAATCTGTTTATCGAAATTTAAAAGCAAACAAGTTTTTTTTTATTTACATTTATTTTATAGGTTATTCAAAATTGTAATTTATCGAAAAAATATTGGCTTTAAAACTTGTATTGACCTGGACAGCATTTGACAACGTTGAACTGACCGAGGCTCTTCATTTAATTCGCTACTCAAATTCATATGTAAGACAGACACTAAAAATACCAAATACACACAAAACGCTCTTTTTCAAGTTCTTGAAACCGAATTCGACAAAAAATGCCAAAACTTTTAAACAAAAAGAACAATTTCCAAATGCTAAATTATTTGTTCATTATTTTTGTTGTAACTTAGAATTAATTACGTATTCATCATTTAAAAATCGGTTAATACAAAAAAAAAACGACCTTTTGAGTTAAATTAGTAACGAAACGTGTACAACCAAGAAGCGGTTGAAACGGTCGAATCGGTATAAAACTTAACGTTTAAGCTTGAAATGCGCCACTACCGCCATTTATTTTCTTTTGACTCGACTACTTTTAAATATAAATGAAAACAGTTCTTATTATAATGGTTATAAAATAAACAAAATAATGAAAATGTGACTTTTCGAACAACGCCCAACAAAAATCGAAATTCAACTTCTTGCAAAAAAAAAATATATATATATATACAAAACAACAAATTTAAACCAAATACCTGAAATCTCTATAAAAGATAAAATATAAAGTCTACTTAAATTTTTCACTCTTTGATTAAAATAGTAGCATAATATTTTTTTTTTTTTACCGATCACACACATTCCGCTTGAGGACTTGTGGAAGTTGCAAAATAGAGAGAAAGAGAAAAAGAAAAAGAGTAAAATTTAAAAATAAAGAGTAAAAAAGAGTTAATAAAGAGTAAATAAAGAGTAAATAAAGGCTCGTCAAACGCCGAAACGCTCTCAAGATAACGCTGCAAAGCCCCTCTTGTTTTAAGCAATATTCGTAACAAAATATACTAAAAATATTTGCAAACTCAGCTAATAGAAAATACGAGTATTAGTAGATTTGAAGAAAATATATATTTTAAAGTATTTTAGAACATTACAAAGTATAATTTTTAAATTTGAGTTTCTTATTTGTTTGAATTCAAATCGACCAATTTAACTAATACAAAAAATTTACTGAATTATTTCCAACTTCTCCTTTCCTCTTTGAGTTCTCATTCTCATTTGATTGATTTGAGTTTTAAATCTCGATTCTAATTCCCCGGTTAAAATTTCAAACGAGTGGTAAGCACTGTGAGAGAGCCAATCATTTTTATCACTTTTGTCACTTAACACGAACAAGTGAAATTTAATTTTTTATATTTTTTTCTATTTCACTTTTATTATAAAGTATTAAAAAAAAAGAGTAAACATAAAACTGAATTAATGTTGTAGAGCAAGTATTGGCGCTCAAGCGAAGTCTTTTATTCACTGACAAAGAAAACGCAGAAAAGCAGTTAAAAACTTAACACTTTTTTTTTCTAATTTCCATAAAACTAGTTATAATAAGAGAGTTTATAAAATTGATACAGAACAAGGCGAAAGCGTGAGCAAAAACGAAGCGTTAACAAAAGAAAAGCAAAGCAAAAGTAAAAGTAAAGCAAATGCAAAGCAAAACGCCAATGCGTTATACGAAAGAAGTTGATGTTGGATTTTTGTTTGGTGTTGTTCCAGGAAACGTCCGATTCGCCCCACGTTGCCACTGCCGGCGGCGGCACGGGCAGCGGCAGTGTTGGCGGTAGCGGTGGCACTGTCTCGTGCTCCACCTCTGCCGCTGCCGCGGCCGCAGCCATTGCCGCGTCGGCGGCCTCCACCTCCCACCATCTTGATCAACCGCAAACACCACCGCCTCTTTACCCCTGCATGTACTGCGGCCACACATTCCAGCACCAAAGCAAGCTAACGCGACACATACTCTCGCACTCGCTAAAAACGCTGGAGTACCGCGAATCGACACAACATACGCTCTTGCATTCGCATCTACTGTCGCACGACCTCAATATGGCGCAATTGCCACAATTCACCTCGTACCAAATAAATGCTGCCGCCTTGGCGGCTAGCGGCGCTGACACTCAGGAACAAGCGGCTGCGGCTGTGGTAGCCGCCGCTCTGGAACTGGACTTTGCAGCTGCTATGGCGGCCACATGCGGCAGTGTGGGTGCGCGTGGTGCACTCGACCTCGACGGCAGTGGTGGTAGCGGCCGTGTTGTTGGCCATGGTGGTGGCTCGTCATCAGGCAATGGCGGCCTTGGTGGCTCACCGGCGGGCTGTAGCGGTTTGGTACTAAGTAGCGCTGGTTCGTCGTCCTCATCGACGTCTGCAGCGGCGGCGGCGGCGGCGGCGGCAGCAGCAGCAGCTGCGGCCTCCACGTCGGGTTCGCTGCTCGGCGCATCAAGTAGCGCCGATCCGAATAGTGTTGTGCTGTGCAAGTTTTGTGGCAAAAGTTTTCCAGACGTGACGACGCTAATTACGCATCTGCCAGTGCATACGGGCGAGCGGCCATTCAAATGTGAGTTCTGTGGCAAGGCGTTCAAGTTGCGCCATCACATGAAAGATCATTGCCGCGTACACACGGGTAAGTACATATCCATACATTCATGCATACATACATACATACATACCTACACATATGTATAAACATAATGAATTCTACATTCTTTCGAGTGCATAATTTAAGGAGAAAGCGGAGATCTGTTGTAGAGAGCAAGATAGAAGTGCGATTGAATTGAAGGACAAGGCACCAACTTATGCAACAAGAATGTATTACTTAGCGCACGACAAAAGGTGTTATATGTTTAATGGCATCAGTTATGTTCTTTAGGCTTGAATATACTCGAGTAAGCTCTTCTAGAAGGCTTGATTATGTTGAGGGATTTTTAAGTGTTCCCAAACGATGGCGCCATCTTTAGGCGTCTGACGGCCACTCAGAATCAAAAGAAAGCAATATTATGACAGCATAAGAACCAATCTTGGCGACAAGTAATTCAGTGAATTTTGCCAGCTTTGTCCCTTCTACAAACATATACATACATATGTTTTTTAATCAAAATCTTGAATTCATGTAAATTGGGTTTTTTTCTAAGTTGACTTTTCATTTTTAATTTTCGTTGTAAAAATTTCGAATTATGGCCCATTCCACGGGGTTCCACTCTTGTTGCAAATAAACATGACAATTTCGGGCTAAGGCAGCTCAGTTAAAAAACTTTATATGCAAATGCATATTTATGAATTAATCTTAAATGAAACATTTGTTCATAATGATATTTATTGTATACGAAAAAAAACGTCTTGCTTAACCCTTATGCTATATTATTTGCGTACGTTGATTTAATTAGAATTTTATAATTTTGCAATACGAATTAAAATAATAATCGTTCATGTTAGTACCATACAAAATATGCGCGTTTTCCGATTTTACTTATAATAAAACAATGTGAGGGTCATATTGACCCACAAACATACATACATACAAACACATATTTATTTTACATTTAGTTTTTGCTTCACTTTTTGAAAATACTTTTTTATATGTGCAATTAATTTCTGCAGTTCTAGGATAGATAAATTTAAGAGATCAAATCCTTTTACTCTCTACAAGTTATTTATGTAGCTCGCCGTTTCTCCTTCAATTGAGCACACTTTTTTTGTATTTTTTTTTTAACTGAAAACATGCGTCAAGTTCTCTTAGTATTTTTTTAAAAACCCACTCAATTATCTAATGAACCTCAATTAACAGGTGAACGGCCCTTCCGATGCCACATGTGCGGGAAGACCTTCTCTCGCTCAACCATACTCAAGGCGCACGAGAAAACCCATTTTCCCAAGTATGTGCGCAAATTTCTTTCACCAAGCCCTGTCGACACAAAGGATGAACTACCGCAATAGTGAAGCGACTTTAATTTGCTCCTAAACTATTACTATTATTACTACTACTACAACTACAATATACAGGATAATAATAATTATAATTACTACAACTGACGATGAGCGATCGTGATCTCAAATGACCGCCATTGGACGGCATATCGGATCACGATCAACGCACCACAAAACAGGTTGAACGCGCTGATGAGGGCGACGACGTTGTTATTGCTGATGCTGTTAATGACGGTGATAGTTATAAAGAAGTTGGAGAATCATAAATATACATACATACATACATACAAAGTAATGATGAAGCAGCGCGACAAGAAAGAAATTGTGGTGGTACCCGCCCATAAAAACGAAGGACAAAAGAATGAAGTGACGGCCACTTAATAAATTGTAATAAACAAAATATAGAAACATAGAAGTCTGCCTGAGCATACATACAATTAGCAGCAATTATATACTTATCTTACACATACATATGTATGTACAGTATGTGTGCAAATAGAGAGTGAAACTGAAAAAGGATAAGAGTTATGAGGCGAAACCATATGAATGCACATACATATATAACTACAGTTATAATTATACATACGATTAAGTAAACGACAAAATTAAGAAAAGGACGTAAATGTATAAGAAAAAAATCGTCAATATATACATACATACATGCATACAAGTATATACATCAATAGATATATATACAATACACATATATATATATTATATAAATATATATAATCTAGTTTTAAAACATTTAATGAACTAGTGAGTAGCAGGCAAAAGCGACTAGAAATGTAGCGAAGCAACAGAAAACGCTAAGCGTATGTAAAATGCAAAATTTTGATTGCATTTTTTACAAAAAGGTTTTTGTGTATTAGAAGAGAGCGGAGAGTAAAAAAAAAAATAAAACAAAAATTGAAAAACTGTAAGAAAAATGAGCAAAATAGATGTTTTGCTTAGCGTAAGAAAACACTTAAAAACGCGAGAAGAGGAGCAGCAAAGCGCATGTTGCTAGATTTCTTTTTATGTCATTAAACATTAGTGTGTCCTAAATGCTGCGGTTGTAAGTAGGAGAACTGAGAAACCGCGCGCTCATCGCTTACGACTGCTTAAAATACCGAAAATAAGGTGATTTGTTTTTAAAGCTGCAAATGTATGTAGGAATAATTGTTCAAGCTGAATAATATATTTTTCTAAATAGAACTGTATGAACTTTAAGCTCATATTTTTATATATTTGTTTTTTTTTTTTATTAAATAGTAGGCGTGCCAGATAAGCTTCAAACGTAACGTCAAGTAATAGTGCAAACAGTCACCGCCGTAACCGTCTGTTACGTGTCAGCTAACACGATCAAACATATGAGGGTGCGATGTAAATGAAAACTCACCACCGTGTTTGTTTGCCGGTTCCGCGTGACGTGTACGTGTGTACTCTGAGAAATTTAGATTTTTGCCGTGAAGCCGTGTTCTCTCACCACGGGCACAAGTTTTGCTGAATTTTGTGTATCTTACATTAAACAGAAACGGCACACGTACACGGCGGTGACTGTTTCCACTATAAGCCCAAAAAAGAAGAGTTCAATGCATAGATGCATAGAAAGAGATAGCATACACTAGTGCGACATTTTTTTAATATCAGCAACGCCAAAAACACAGAGCCGGGCTCGACAAGGAGGCAGGCATACTAGGCTGATTTGTATGATAGAGCTTTTTAGTGTATATATCGAAGTATGTATTTTGTTTGCTTTCATAAAACAGTTGTATAATGAGTATTTTATGGTGTTTTTGTTACTTATGCATACACATTTACGAGTATACATTCATCCATAAGTACATGCATACATATATAGATAATATTTTTTCAGACAATTAACCAGTTAGCAGCAGCGTATATTCCGGCGTTTGCAAGATCTCATGTGATCCGTTTATTTTTTTTTTTTTTTATTTTGTTTATAAAACAAAATACGCAGGCACACAAACACACTCACTTAACTAATGAGCTATTAATTATGTAATGCTGTCATGCATATACAAATATGTTTTAATAATTCAATTCATAAAATTCGGTTTTAGTTATAACGGTTAATATGTAAATAAGTAATAGCACAATGTCACACAAACATAAATACATACATTTATGTAAACCCGCTTATACAGTTTTAGGACCACGTCTAGTGATACGTATATGCATAGAACATGATATAAAAGTTGGAAAAATTCATGAATGCTAATGCGCATGCGCCTAGTTTAATTTGTTGTTATTCCAGTAATAATCAGTTTGGACTTCTTATACATACTTTTTGATTTTTAAAGTTGTTAATTCTCTTGAACTTGCAAACCCTTTTTATTTTTTCCAAATTTGATTTTGCTTCAAAATGCGAAATAATATACAAATAAATCAAGTTATATACTTTAAAATATATATGCACTTGTGTATGTTAAATATTTACATAATTTACAAGCGAATTTTGAAAAAGACAAACCTTTTACATGCAATAGTTAAACGAAGCAGAATACAATTTTTTACAAACAACAATACAAACAAAACACAACACAGTTACAATAGAATAACCAATTGGTGCTAATAAACTACAAACTTACAATAAAAACAAACACACAAGATATTATTGAGCAATTTGTATGAATATAAAAGTTGTAAATCTCGATGGTGAAAGCTCATATACAAAAACAAAGTATGTTTCATAAAAAAAAAACCGGCATAACCTTTTGTTTACTTTTTTGAGGCGAAAAATTGCGCATTTCTTTCAGTTTCTAATTCTTTTTTCTTAGAAAAGCTTCATATATTTCAATAGGTTTTTGGTGCCAATAACCATAACTAAGGTTTTCTATAAGCTACTAAATGACTCATTATTAAAGCTTTTACGTTTTTCAAAACTTAAAAAGTTTCTGGATTTTAAAGTTCATTTACGCCAAACTTTCAAACATAGAAAAACCTTTTTAAAATTGATACGTCAAATGTTTTACTTTTTCTTTGCGCATATTAAAGGTTTTTTATCTTTTCCATAAAAAAGTTTTCCGAGCGTGGAAAGAACAATGTTAGAACTTAACATAACTTTTGAGATGCTTTTTTAAGTTTTCAAAAATATAAATTAAGCAGCGTTCGCTTTTCACGCTATGTCAGCACTTTAAAACTTATATAGAATTTTAATTGTTTTGTAAATGTTTTTTAAATATTCGTTTTTTTTTTATTAAACACGCTTATGTTATTTCTATACATATGAGCTTTCACCTTTTGCAGAGTACAGCTTTTTCGACATAGCATATTGTTCACTTTAAAAATCAGTTCACAATAAAATGGAAATATTTTATAATCACAACAATCTATAATATAAATTAATATACATACAACATATATCCATAGGAATGTTAGTAAAATTTAGCCACATATATAATCAATAATGTTCACCCAAATAATACCTCTTAATATACCTAGATGCCTATTTTGTTTTACAACAGATAAATAAACTACAAGAGAATAATTTTTCGACCAATAATATTTTGGATTGTCAACTTTGAACTAATAAAAAACATAGTTACACACAAGCTTTCACTTACTGCTGACTGGTTCAGCTGCAATTTATCACATGGAAACTGAAGTATAGCAAAGCTTGAGGAATCCAGTATACACCTATTAAATCAGTTTTTGACACTATTTTCGAACAACTCTTTATCGTGGCATTAAAATATCAGCTTTTTTCGGCAACTTTTCAAATTTCCGATTTTGTATAAGTAAAAAAAACCGCAGCAAAGTGAAGTAAAAGTACGCAGTTTACGATTTATTGAGAACAGTGAGAAAAATTCAAAAAATATCCTTTAAAATTTTTAATTCAAAAACTGTGTATATTGCAAAATATAAGTTATAGTTACAAATACATATGTACTTCACACATATACAAATTATATACATGCGCATATACAATACATAAATACCTAAAATATTACAAGTAAAAATAGCCCCTGAAAGTAAACAAAACACGTAATTGAATAGAAGTAAAGGCAGTAAAGGACTCTAAAAGATAATAGAAAAAAAAAAATTTTAAAGAAAAATGCAAGATAATAGCAAAGCAGTTCTGAATCTGAGAAAATCACAGACTTTGGGAGAAAAGACCGTGACAAAAATTTCAAAGCAAAATATAAGCGAAAATCACTTAAAGGGACACAAAAATTTGTTTAAGTCTAAATTAAGCAACAAAAAAAACAAGCATGCGACAAAAGGGGAAGTTGGAAAAAGAGAATTTTTGGGCAAGCTAAAGAACCTTTATAAGAATAAAGGCATGGCAAAAGAACGATCTAGTTGGCGCTACAGAGAAGGCTAATTGAAGTGAGTTAAACACATAAACAGGTTCATTTGAAGAAATACGCAAACAGAAAAATTATTGCATAGAGAATATCTGTGATCTTAACGATATTTATAAAATATATTAATTAAACCGATGAAAAAGAAAAAACAATTAATGCATAAAGTAATCAGGAGAAAAAAAGCGAAAAAAAATAAAGTAAAAATTGTAGAAAATAAGTGAGTTGATGAAGTTAAAAGGAAATGCAGGAGTTACAATACTATGACATAATAAAAATAAAGAGGCATAAAAAGGTAAAAAGGTTTAATACCAAAACTCTTTTATATACATACATACATACATATATATATATACAGTAGATGTGTGTATATATACAAATATGCATACTTGTATGAAAGGAAATAACATAACAACATTTGTATGTATAAAATACTTTTATTTCTATAATCGTTTGTTTGATAGGAGCGCAGGCAAGCAAATAAATTTAGTTTCGAATTTTAAGGCAGTGTAATACATTCACTCCGACCCACACACACACACACAAACACTAGCACACATGCACGATTAGAGTTTTTTTTTAGAAAAGAGCTTTTGGCTAGCAAAGTTAGGCGCAACAAAAAAAAAACCAAATATGTATACCAATTAATAATTAAGTGAAAAAGTAAACTTTTTTTTGGCACTTTCTAAGATATTTTGTAAGTTTGATGCTTTCGATCTACTATGTTCAACTTTTCTTTTTTATACTAAATATTTATGTATCTTTGTATTTATTAAAATCTTTTTTGTTTTTGCTTTCTCTACATATGTATGTATAACTGTTATGAAAAATAAGCATTCATTTCAAACTCCAAATATATTATGTTTGAAAAAATTAAACAATTAAAAGTTATATATTACTAATATTTATATACAAGCATACCTACTTACATATGTACATACTTTACGTAAAGCGTATTTTATAAGATAGTGAGACAAAAAGTTAACACAAACAGACATATTTAAAGAAAGAAAGAAATAAAAACAAAATTATACATTAAAAATTGTATAAGTGCATGGAAAATATCGTTTTAGGAAAACTACATTAAGTAAAAAAAATTGAGAAATTGTGTAAAGTTTTAAGAAGCAAAGTTTAGGCAAAACAATTGAACAAAAATAATAAAATGATATTGTGTATACACATTTTCGCTAACTGAAAATTACTAGTACATTACATGCATATACGAGTACATATATATATATATATATATGTATATACATATGTATATAACATAAACATGTATTAAATATGAAATACGCCTACATAAGTCTTGCACAATACACAAACCGAAGCCCCCCTCCCCCTCTGACTAGAAGTAATCAATGCCAACAGAGCCGCCATTTGTTGCTTGTTACAAGCAAACTGCTTTGATTTGCTTAAATATATATTTTTTTTAAACACTTTGTTTTTGTATTGAGGGCTAAGAGGACACATATAAGTAACTGAAAAATAATGTTTTAAGAAATATTTAATAATAACACATACTACTTGCGTACATACATATATACATATGTATACATATGTACATTGGTACGAAAACTTCAAATGTGTTGATTTAGACAGCGTACATATCTTTAAACATGAATATCCGAATATTATTTACAACTGTTTATATTTTTGAAAATTCTACTTTTATTGAAATTTTGGCGTTTGTATCAAATATCCAAACTGTATTGCATACACTATTTTGGATCATAAGAAGTGAAAGACAAGGCTTTGGTGGATTATTGGTGAGCAATTCCCTATTCTCACGCTAAAGACAAATGTCAAGACATGAATATTATCATAACAACTTGCTTTTAAGTTTAAAAATATATAAATTTAAATCGTCAATATATCGACGCTGATATAAAGTTTTCAAGTAGCACACCCGGCTAATATCCATTTGGACTCACTCGCTGTAGGAGGCTCTTAGAGTTGGGACCTCCTCCATCATCCGAGATTCTCAATTAGACGCGATCCATGGCCGTCTGTTACCCTAACTATTTGATTTATTGCCCGCAAAAGTAATGGGCCTATTGCCTTATGACCCTCTAACTTCTGGCTATACATATGTACATATATGTATGTTCGAGTAATATTGATTTCACTCACTCTACTGCAGTGTGTATGTACATATGTCTTAATGCTGCACTATTGAGGTTCGAGTTATTTTCAAGATTCTAAAAGCAGCTTTGCGAAGCATTGTGATATATTTGTTACTTGGAATGAACCTACCCGCTGCATACGCGAAGGTGATGCCAAGCCTTAGAACGCAGGTGCGGATTTACCGAGTTAGTTCTTTGTTTGAAAAAAAAGTAGATCCAGTAGATACTCCACCAAAGCTTGACTTAAGTGTTTAAAAAGAGCCAAATGGTTTCAATTTAGTGCCCCATACAGTTTGGCATACATATAAACAAATTTTATTTTGCATTTATGTATTTAGATATTTAATTTTAGCCCAAAAATATTATTTTTTGTTCAGCTACGTTGTCGTCAAAATAAATTAAGCATTGTGTGTATTTTTTGCCTTTTAAAAGAGAATAACCAAAAAAGTTAAAACCTTTCTTACTGTTATTTAATTACAAGCACTTAGATTTCTTACACTTATTATTATTTATATTTGCACCTTCCTCCCCTCCCTTGGCGCCCGTGATAGTTTAAGTGGATGCTGTCTCACTGGTGATGAGTGTGAGCAACAAAATAATTAAAAAAAAAATGCAAGTTGGTAAAAATGTGACAACAAAAAGATCTCAAAATTTTTATTGTATTAAATAATAATAAAAGCGAAAGCCAAGTATGTGTAAGGATGTAAGAAAACAGATAAATAAAAAAATAAATAAATAAAAAGGAAACCATTTGCAAGTAAGTTATAAACATAAAATAAATTAAAAGCACACCTTTAACGCCAGTAATGCAGCATCATTAAAAAAAAATATTTTTAAAAATCAAGTTACGACAAAAATTTTGAAAACTACTTTTATTTTCATTTTATAACGTTTCTGTTTTAATGCTCTAATAAACGATTCACGACTAGTATCGCAAATAATACTTTTAGACCATTTGGAGATGTAAACAAACTTAGGCAAAATTCAAAATTCTAAATTAAAAAAATATTTAAAAACTAAAAAATGATGAAAAATCGAAAAAGCGCATATAACCACTTTTGGCAAAAACTTTTGGATAAATAATTTGGCTGTGATAGTGTTAAAATACATGAAAATAAGGTGAAAAAACTCAAACCAGTTTAAGAAGCGTTTTAGCCTAATTAGAATTACTATAATTTCTCTCATTTTAATAAATATGTATGTATAGCTTTTTTTTAAATTTTTCCAAATTTTTTAGGCAGTATTAAATTTGTAATAAAAGTAATATATAAAAAAGCGAAAATGTGATGTTAAAAATTTTTTAATTCGAAATTAATGCGATAAAAAATTTAGACTTAAAGCAAAAAAATGCACAAAATCTCTCTGATAAAAATAATGAAAACCTAAATTTAAACTCTAGGGAAACCCAACAATGCAAATTTAGTAACTTAAAATGTGTAAATTGTATACATATTGTATAAAAAAAAAATATATATATAGATATATGATAGAACAAAATTGTGATTTTCGGCCTTTTTATGCAAAATTAAACGTTTAGGCAAACTTATAAAAATAAATTAGATATAAATGAAGTATAAAAATTTAAGATAACTAATTGTATTTGTTGAGGAGCGAGATATAAAATTATGGACGCAAAAAATGCTTAAAAAATTTTTAACAAACATACTGCGACACAAATAATTTTAAAGGCAAATTTACACAAAAAAAATACTTAGGATTTATAATTTTTACGAGTCGTGACAGAAAGATCTCAACGTTATGAATATACAAGAATTTAAGTCATTTCATCATATCTATACACATACATGTGTAACATAGTTTACATATGAGCTATGGATGCGTTTGTATTGTATGTAAATATGTTAAATTTTTAAATTTTTTTGCGGCAAATTATTATTTTGATAAAAAGTAGTGTATGTTGGCACACAAAGTACTTTTACAGGTTTTTTTTGTTAAATATTGGCGCGACTTTTTAATCGAATTTCTGTGTTTTGTTTGTGTGCTACAAAAACATGTTTGTTTGCGCTAAGACATTCCATACATTTAACTACAAATATTTTTTATCTAATTTTTTTTTATAAAACATTATTTTTAAATTTATTTTAATACGAAACTGTCATGTGCGCCACAGTGTCGAGGTTTAAGCAGCGAATACATATTTAATGAAATTAATATTTGTATGCTACATTCTTATTTTCACATTCTGTGCACAATTTTACTAAGTAAATTTTTCTTTTAAATTTCTTTGTATTACTTTATGCTTAAAATTTAAACAAAAAATGTGAAACAAACAAACAAAATGTTATTTTAAGTTTTATTATATATTTGTGTTGTGTGGAAATTTTATAAATATTTGCAACATTTTTATTGAAAAAAAAATTTCTAAATTGAACTCCAAATGTGTACACTGGCACTAAAAAATAGTTTTACCCAACAACACGCCTTACACATACACATATGAACACCAACAAAAAAACAGCAACTACAACACCACGATGAATTTGTAATGTTATTTAATTCTTAATTGAAAAACTTAAAAAATAAATTAAAGAAAAACTGCGATTAATCATAAAAAATTGTTATTTGAGTAATAGTTAAATGAAATAAAAAACAAACAAAATAAAAAAAAAATAAAATAAATCATCAAATGAAAACAAGAAAATCCTTTTTGGTTTTATTCCTTGGTTAAATGTAAATTTATTTTTCATTGTATCATAACCTCCATTGAGTGCGTTGAAAATTCATTATCTAATTGTCATTGATTACGAAATTCATTGTGAAAACACATCATCAACATGCATATACACATACAAGCACACCTTCACACATTTCCACGCCATCTTAAAAATTATAACCGCTCCACACATTGACAATTTTCGAAAAATTTATTTAAGTTTAAAAAAAATTGTTTATTCATTAGAAATCCAGTATCGTTATTTTTAGTTTTGGCATAATAATTAATTATATCAATCAGACTTCTTCTGCTGAGCTAAGCTAACACACACTTCATTTTGTGACAATAAACCACCTATTTAACCTTTTTAAAAATTAATAAACTTTCATTAAGAGTTTACAATTTTTTTTAGAATTGTTAGAATTTTTAAAGTTGGAAAGTTTTCAAATAAAAAATTTCTTTGTAGGCGATTGAAACTTGAATGGGCCACTCAACTCCAAACCCGAAAAAGTTAAAAAAAAAATTTCAATTCTTATAAAAGTTTGTTGATTTAAAAAGGTTTAAACTTGGGTTCTTATGACTTCAGTGAGAGAGCGCACTGTATTTTAATTGTATACAAAGTTAGTAAGTAAAACTATATATATTTATATTTGGTGCGGTTACAATTATGAGATGGGGTATATATGTACATTGATGCTCATGGAAGTTGGGTTGCAAGCACAAAATAAACGATTTGAGAAAACTCGAATTTTTTTTTGATATCACTATTAAGTTAACTGTTCATTAGAATCTTTAAAACAAATTTAGTTGACGTGACCTTTTCTGGTGTGGATTTTATTTTATGTGGTTTCATCAACAGAAAATCATAAATAATTGTCGCTGGTCGGACCAGTTATGAATAATGTAATATGAGTTGCGAAAACAAAATAATTTTCGACCGTTAAATTGACTGAAAATTTAATCGCATTCGCTACAACTAACTTTTAGTTATTCAAGCTTTAAAGGAGATTTAAACATTAGTAATTATAATACCGAAATTACTTCCTTATTTAATGTAATGTGCAAATGTAGAAAGTTTTTCAATGGACTTTCCTTTACTATTATATGCATACATTTTTTAAGTCAAGTGTTAGGTTAGGTAATAAAAAGCAGTTCAATCACGTCAGGGTAACTTTTCAAATTAGGATATCGGATAATAAAATATCCTCGTAACCCATAAAGTGCTATATGAAGACGGTCCTAAGGGGTTTCACTAAACATCTGATCAAAATCCAAGAAATCGTTTATTTTCCTGCTACATATTCTCACACTTTTAGATAAATAACTCATTAGTCCTCACAAAAATCTTTTTATCGTAAAACGCTATCTCCTCTATAATACTTTGAATGATAACTTCGAGACAATTTTAGCGTCATAGAAATTTTCGTACCAGTTTCGCTAAAGCAATTTTGTCACTAACTAAAATATTTTATTTTTCGACTGGTCGTTAAAATAAATAATTATTAAAATTACTTGCCAACAGCTAAATGGTACTCAAAAAATATTTGAGTGGAAAAAAAAATGTATAAATATGTAAACAGAACGTGTGACTGTTTTTGATGCAAAATTGAAAATTTTTATATCGCTAAACTACTCCCGAAGAAGGCATTCAAACTATATACATAGTAGTGTTTCGCAATCCTGTATAACAAATATAATGTATGTACATACATATTTTGAAATGCATTAAACGTCACATTACCCTTTATTTTGTTTTCACTTTACTTTAGTTTTATTATAGAAGGTTATAATTTTTTTTATAAAATATTACTGTTTTATTTCATTCTATGATTCAAGTATAAACTAAATATACATACAGTATATAAATACATACGTATATTAAAAAAATATTAGTATTTTAGAAAATTATGTATGTATCTATCGCAAATGTGACATGCCCTCAATGCGATTGCAAAAAAAAAGTTAGACGTAAAACTTGTGACGTTTAAAGAGAGCTTTCGTTAAAGCTTGAGTTGTATTTTGCTTATATGTACATAAGCTGCAAATACATGATTTTTCTTTTAATGCTAAACTTGGTCAAAAAAAAATTAGTTTTCTATTGAATTGCTATATAATTCTACTACTTGATCTGCTATAATGTGTAAGCAACTATAAATCAATCAGCGCAATTCGCTTAAAACGTCGAAAAAGCGCAGTGCTTACGTCTAAGCTTACGCTCAATAAATGCATACGTTTTGCGTTTACAGTTTTTAGTTTTGCTACTTTGTATTGCATTTATTTAGCTATATATTTTTTTGAAATTTTTAATCTAACTTAGTTGCCTTGTTGTCATCAAAATTTAGAGATGTACTACAACATACATACATGTTTTTGGAAGAATACGCTAAATTTAAATTTTTAGGCAAAATTTTACCAGCGTTAAAAAATTCAATTTTAGGAATTACACACAAAAGTATCATTTTGGAACAAAATTATCAAGGATATTTAAAGGAAAAAAATTAAAAATAAATTAAAAATATAAGGCAATTTAGGAATCATATACTATATACACACACTTATACATACATACATACATATGTACATACATTTTTGAAATGGAAATTATAAAGTAGTGCATTTTTAGGGCAATAAAGATTATAAAATTAAAAGAAAAAAAAAACAAAATTATACAAAGACAATTAAGCAAAAATATATGAAACAGAAAAATCAGCAAAATGAAGAAAATAGCATTTCAGGCTCAAGAATATTTAATAACGAAATACATATGCTATGAAATCTAGATTTTTTTTAATAAGATACATTTTAATTAAGACACTGCGCACTTTAAACTTAAAACAACAAATATTTATAAAATTGCAAAATTTTTTCACTTTAAAACGCTTTTAATGCAGTACGCCAGTTCGCGCATATTTACACACTGTTCTCAAGCTGCTTATAAGCTTAGAAACAGACTCATGTATTAAAACATTCAAACAGACAAACCCATATTCATACATACTTTTGTAATTAATTACGTCGAGTTGAAGAAGAAAATTTTTTTGTTTTTTGTATTGTGCTCGCGCCTATTCATTAAATACGCAATTATGATTCATGTAAAAAAATAATTTGAATATATACTAAAAAATTAAAAAAAAATACACATCTATAAGTTAGTACAGGATATAATACATACAGCTTATAGTGCCTCTATAAAAATATAAATAACATAACACATAAGAAAAGTAATAAACGGAAAAACTGCAGGCACATCCGCTTGGAAAAAAATATGAGCAACAATTATTGTCATATTAATTCATATTTTACATATAAAATGAAATTATGTGCATAGTTATAAGTATATATGAAAGCGAGTTCTATGCAATTCTTGGATTCCACGAAAGATCTTAAGATTTACTGCGCTACCTCAAATCCTTTAGTGAAAGTTTTTTTACACTTTCACTTTTCCAAAAGATCAACACACTTTTATTGTGTAACTATTTCTGAAATATCAGATTGTTTGATAGTCACAAAGCTCAAACGTTTCTTTAAAAGCTTATCACTTTGTGCTACTGCTAACATCTCTGAATTCATTTGCGGTTTCTCCATTCGCATAACGCATTCAAATCAATCGAGCAGCTGATTCCTCACACTATAAGATACCCCGAAATCTCAGTTCTTAAAGATTTACCAGAGATGTATGTCAAATTAAGCTTTTTTTGGTGTCAGTCAAGATTTAGCGCTTAACATTCAATATTTTTAATATTTCGAATCGTGAAAGAAAAATTTAAATCGTTTTCATAAATACTAAGTATTGTCAAACTTTGCTAAGCGCTGATAATAGTTTGTGCGTATCGAATTTAAAATAAATAAAACTAAACAAGGTCAATATATTTAAACGATTAAAAAGTAAACAAAAACTTATAAATTAACCACAAAAAAAACACTTAAAAAAATCAGTAAGAGTGGAAGAAGTTTTTGCAATAAAAACTATAAGCTAATATTGCAACAATTTTTTATAACAAAAATATCAAGTACAAGCATTATTTAATTTAAACCATCTTAATGAAAACTAAAAGCTTAACACAAAATTCCGACAAAATTTTAACGAAATCGAAGAATACAAAAAGGAAAATAAAATAAAAACTAACCTAAAATATAATTAAATTAATAAGCTTTGGCACGCGAAATTCAATGTTTCTCAATAAAAACGATAACAGTTAGAAATTATAAACAAAATTTAAAAATTTCGGTACGATTTCAGCAACTTTTGAAACAAAGTCAGCAATCAGAAAAATGGGAATAGGATGAACTCCTGTTGAAGAATATACAAAATATACAAAAACTACAACAAAAAGTTACTCCGAAATTTCATAATCACGAAATACTACAAACCCTCTTCAAAAACTGAGAATACAAATTTCGGCAGACAAAATTCTTGTTGGTCTTCAAACCTGCATACGTTCGATAAGAAGTACTTAGAATTTGAATTTTTTTTATATATATTAAATTTGTATGGTTTTCAGGCATATTTTTATGATCTTTATTTACTAATTTTACAAAAATTTTGTTTAATTTTGTCAAAAAAAATATAATAGTCTATAAACACAACACACAGTTACAAGAAAACAAAGAGCTCAGGGTAATACAGATTCTTCCAATTAAATAAAAAATATTTAACTAAATGTGAAAACAAAATATAAATATATTAATAACACTACAACAACAACAACCGCTCAAATAAATAGTCTACAACTAATGATTACCTTTAATACAATTCATTAAGTAAAATGCAACAAAAACAAAAATTAACCAGCAGAAACAATATGTCTAACAAATTTGCAATAGTACCAGAACAAAAACAAATTAAAATAACAAATACTTAAAAATATTTTTTTAATTGACAAATTAAATTGATAAAGTAACTGAAATACAAACTAAGCCCCAACATAAATGCTTACATACCTACTTACAAATATGTAATTATACATATATTCATAAAATAGATGTGTGATGTGTAAAAAAATATTTGAATGCAATTATTTACAATAACAATCAATAACAATAGTGCTAACAAAAATAAAAGCTAAATATACCAAACAAATAAGAATATTTTCATATTTCAAACAATTTAAGTAAGTTTGTTTTCCAATTAAAGTAAAGAAGAATGTTTCAAATAATTTTTTATAGAGAAAATTTTATAAAAAGAGTGCAAAATATTTAAATTCTCAAATGCCTTTTTTACACAGAAATAATGAACAATAAACAATTAAAAAATATACATTTGATATAACAATAAATATCTACTAGAAAAACTGTGAAAAGATCGTTCAAGCGCGAAAATGCGCCAAAAATAATTAATGCGACATAAGCAATAGTACGTGGCGCTTTCAATGAAAGCTACCGTGCGCTAAGTGCGAAAGCTCGCCGGCGCCACTAAACATTTTACTTACTTTAAATGCCTTCAGTAAACCCTTAAAACAATAACAACAACTAATATTTCATGAACTTATAAACACAAATTTAATAGACAACCAATAACCGATCCCCAACAAAGATTTGCCTTTTTTATTTGAGATCTTTTAAGAATGTATTTTTCTTTAATTTCGCATTCAAACCCCATTATACACTTTACTTTACCAGAATTAAGAGTGCGACTACCAGAGTACCATACCATTTTTGGAACCTGTTGCATATACATATAAACTATACAAATATACATCCATACATACATACATACCTATAGTTATATGTAAAATCCCTTGTAAAAGATACATTTTTGATTGCTTTACAAATATTTTATTCTAAATATTGAAAATTTTAATAAATTGTTATGAGAAAATTATAATACATAGTTACCACCAAATCTCACCATAAAAAAAAAATATGAACGATTATCCGGAAGTAGAACCATACGAAACCCTGCCAATCTGTCTTATAGTCGAACTTATTAATTTTTTAGCATGCCGATGAACAAGTGATCTGATTAAATAATAAACTAAATACGAATTGAAACTGCTAACGACAACATGAAAATAAACTTTTTAAAATTTCAAAAGGGTGATAGCATTGACATAGTAACGCGATTAAATGACATTAATCAATAAAAATAAAATTAATCGTGTGGGTTTCATTTTGTGATTACTAATAAAAACACAAATATTTTGGATTGCTTCGAAAATTGGTTTCAATAATTTAATATACAAATACACATATGGGCATGTGTAATGAATATGTAGCCATTTTTAAAACCAACCACGTAGCAAAATAGCCAACACAACAAACGGCGACAGAAGTAAAATGGTTAAATCCCAACTATTTTTAAAATTTTCAAAATCTTCTCTGCATAAAATCCATTTATGAACAAAAGATCATTACAAGAGCAAGGTTAGGTGTTAAAAAAAGTGATGGCTTCTTTGACGGCTAAGCGCGATTTCATGTAGGCCATGTGTTTGACACACGTATATGATGTGAAATGATTTAATATCATATGATATTTAATCATACGACATGATGTCATGTGATATGATGTCATATAGTATGATGTCGTTTGATATGATGTGATATACATATAATATAATGTTCTATATAATGATTTCAAATGATTTTTTGTCGTATGATATGATGTCATATGATATTATATCATTTATGATTCGATGATAAATTATATCATATAATATGATATCATCAGATGTGTTGATTAGATGAGGTGATATGATAACATAACGGGCAAATTAAGTTTTCAGACGAAAACAAACTTTGGTATAGCGCATAAATTTGTAACTAGTCATGAAAAACTTCAAAATTGTATATTTCTATGAAAATAACAACACACCCCTATACGATTTGACGTGATGTCATGATATGTTATCTTATGCATATGATCTGTCATCAACATTTATTTAACAAACAAATTAATTGAAGTAACACCTAACCACGTCTTATGCAATGCTTCGAAAAATAATAATACAAAACATACGCAATAGCAGAAATATAACCAATTCTATAGGAACTAAAAAAAATAACCAAATCCAAAGCATTTCATTGAATTTTTTCAATAAACAATTAGAAAAATCTATAAATAATTTGAGTGCCAAGCTATTAAAAGTTATAAGATTAAAATAAGTAAAATATGAAAATAAAACTAAAAAAAAAAATATAAAATAAAATAATTGGATATGAAATTCGATTTCAAATGCAATACATACGTTACGACATAAATACATACATACCACGAGAAAAACTGCACAGCAAATATTCAGTTCAGCAAGTAAAATTTTGTAATAAACTATGAACACTTTGTACATAGCTAAAGCCATCAAATAAATAAAAATTTTTGATTCGCAAAAAACTTTTTTGCTTCAACCAATCCTAAAAATTAAATAACGTAGCTGGCATGCAAAGATTACAATTGCGCAAACTTTTTATATATTTTTTGAACCGTTGAGCTAAAAGCCTAAAATTTATATAGCATGAAATGAACCAAATGCATAAATGAAGGAAATAAACATTTTGCTGATTTTTTTTATTAAAACACCAGTTAAATATTATCAAGTAGAATAGATCATTAAACATATACAAGTAAAAGAAAAAAACACATACACACTGTAGTGCCTAATCCCCTTAAAAAGAAAATAAAATAAAAATATAATATAAATACAATTAAGTGAATGAAAAAAAAATATATATATACTTAAATATATAAAATATTATTTTATAAAAATTTAAAAAAAAATACAACTTACTTATTTTAAAGTATAAAAATAAGCAGACACAAAACACTGGATAAAACGCTGAATAATTAGGTAAACAAAGGCATGAAAAAAAAATGCAATTTTTGAATAGTTTTGAAAACGTAAAATAAGATGAAATAAAACAAACATATTATAAAAAATACAAAAAATATTATATTAAGAAATGTACACTTTTGCAAAACAAAAAGAAAATTAAAAACATAAAAAAGAAGTTAATTTGTGAGATAAGAACATTTGTAGTGACGCCTGCTAACAAAAGTTAAAATACAACAAAGTTATTTAATAGAACTTTATACAAAAACGGTAATATAAGCATTGTAGTTTACAAAACCAACTAGTTGAAGAAGAACCAAGTTACAAAAACAATGTAGATTTTGCATATCCACTCACTAAAACCAAAAAAAAGCAAGATAATACACATTTCAAAAACTACACTGCAATACACTGACAAATGTAAAAAAATACACTAGAAAGCTTGACAACAGAATAACATGCATACATACAAATGTATGCGAGCGATAGCAAATGTGCAGAGACAAAACTGAAATGATCGATGTGCATACTCGTTCATACTTTTAGGTACATACTGACGTATGTATGTATGAGTAAAAATGAAAAGTATTCATAAATGAGAGAAATATTTTAACCTTCCTGAAATGAAGTACATACCATAAACGCAAATTTTTACCACAAAGCCAACAAGGATAGGTCGCTTAGATGTGGAGCGAAAAAATTGAAATTAGTAAAAGCAAGAGCAAATGTGAGAACTATAGCGAAAGGGTATTGGCAAATGAGCAGAGCAGTATGTAAAAGAGCATATACATAGTTAAAAGCATTGCAGGCAAATTTTGAAATGAAACCGTAACCTAAAACGGCAGACATACATATGTATGTATGTACATAAATAAATAGCATTCCTTTTAGTAATAATTTGTTTTTACATACTTTGTAGTTGAATTTTTTCTGCTGATATTACATTGCTAAACACAAAAAAAATATATTTAAGCAGTAAAAATAGACTTATTACGTTTAGTTTTACATATATATTTTTTTCAATATGATTTAAGCCAGTTTTATTTAAGAGAAAATAGCATTTAAATACGCACTGCAGCAATATGCAAGTAATATTTAATACAAATAAAAAAATTAATTACGTAGGAGTAGATGATCGTGAAAAAATTGCCGTATAAAACGCAGCCGTTGTAATTTGTTGTTCCTTCAAATATTTTTTTATTAATCCTTATTTAATAATTTAACAATAATTTCAAATTATTTACTTTTATTTTAATATATTTTTAAGATATATTTATAAAATTTTTTTTCTGTTTTAATTTTAAACAGAAACACTTTACTATTAATTCGCTATAGATAATATAGAACTGGATTAAAATCAATAAAAGCATATACCCATACATACATACAAACATACAGACATACATACATGCACAGATAAACACGATTAAACTTTAGCAAATTTTATTTTGATTAAGTGCGTAACTTCAATTAATTTTTTTGTTTTTAATAATTATCACTTTTAATACTATAGCGGAAAATTGAGGACGCATGAAAACTTTGAAATACGAAATATAAATATACAAGTAAAAAAAAAAATAAACAAAAAAAAAAGCAATACACAAAACAGTGAGGGCACACAAGTGAATGCAGTGATTGCATAAAAAAATATTTAAATTAAATAAAATAGTACCTAAAGGTTGAAATTTTAAGTTTCCTATGAGGCTCATTTAATTTGTAATTTATATGCATACTTACAAACATGCAAATATACACAAACATACATACATAAACACACACATACATACATACAAACATAAATACAGCCAGAAGAAAGCATATGATAATTATAAAGTAGAAAAGAATAACGCAGGTTTACAAAGAGAGAAAGGAAAGAGATAGAGAGAGAGTGAAGAAAATGAAATTGTAAAAGAGACAGAAGGAATAGTACACAGCTAATGGGTAATAAGTGTTTGACACGTATTTTAAAAAAATATGAATGTAATTATAAAAATAAAATAAGAAGTATGCAGAAGGTATCTAACAACCAATTAAATTATGTAATTTTAATTTTTTAATATTAATTTTAAGTGAGTAATTAATGTATGTAGCTTTAGCATGGCTTACATTGAACAAACGTTTTCACTATAAACTTAAATTATTTAGCGACGAATAGATTTAGCGTTACAAAAGAAGAGAAAAAAACCATAAAAAGTAACAAAATAAAGGCAAAAAAAAAATATGATGACAGCATTCATGCGGAAATATGAGCGAGAAGGCAAATAGTTGAGCTCGAGTAGTGAGTCAGTTTATGGAAGAGAAAGAGTAAAATAAAGAGGGCGATATAGACACAGAGAGAGGGAGAGAGAGAGAGAGAGAGAGGGAATTAGAGTGAGAGCGATAGCGATTGCGGTGAAGATTGTTGAGAAGTGAGTTACGAGCAATGGCTGCAATACGTTAATTACGTCAATATGTTCCTACAACAAAAGTATATTTTTAAAGTATTTAAATAAACAGAAGCAAAACAAAAAACAAAAATAGTTAATAACTTCTAAGTGAGACAGTGAGTGCATACATCATGCCCCCATATACATACATTTACATTTACAGACTACAACTTGAAATGCATGCATACGAAGAGAATAAAAACAAAAACAACAAAATATACAAAAAAAATACTCCTACATACACTGAATTCATGTATGCTTCTTTTTGAATAAAAAAACAAATAAGAAGTTTCAACTAATCTTAAACTTTGCATAAAACTCCAAATAATCTGACATAGAACTGGAAAAAGTAGAAAAATAGTTTCAATTTCAGCTTTTAAGTATTTTATTTTTAAAAATAATATAACTGCATCAAATATTTCCCAAAAATTAGAAAAAAAATGTTAAGCTTACATATTTCTTTCGTATAACAAAGTTTAGTTAAATCCGAATTTGTTTAGTACATTATACCATTACGAAATACAAATGTTTATCAATTCAATAATTTGTAATGCTTGTAAAATGCATTTATATGATTTTCATTAACCGAGAAAAATTATTTGAAAACTCAAAAATCTACGTATTAAATTAATTTCAAGACATTCACTTTTTCTCAATCCCTCCATAATTATCTCAATTGAATTTTACATACAACGTACACTTTTACATGGCATTTAAGTTTTTATTCCCTTCTTTTTATATTCAATTTTAGTTTTTAATAATTATATATTTTAACTAATTTATTTTATAAGTCATACTTTAGTTGAAAATAATGCGTCTGTCTGCGTTGAAAATAACGCGACGAAATTTAAGTTCCCATTTTTAACTACATACATAAATATATTGGTTTAGTTATGCAAACAAATACTATTTTTTATACCATATTCAAATATCTAAGTAAATAAAATTATTTAATTACATGGAAACAAAAAAAAAACACAATTCATTTCATTTCATTTATTTTCGTTTTTATTATAGTTTATTTCGCCGCATTCACTTTATTTTAATTTCATTTGAGGCGTTTCTATTCAAAAAGTGTGTCACAATTAACGCACTTGGTAATCACTTCTCATCCATTATTTTACTACCCATCAGTCATGTGTTTTCAAATCGATCCAGCTCACTTTAATCCTTATAATTTTCTAAATTATCTCGACAGAAGTCGGAAGTCTGGAAGTTATTTCTATTTTTTTTTTTGTATGTGGAATAAGATTCCCTTACTCTGATCACTCATACGCCATGGAGCACAAATTCAAGGTGCAAAAAATTAATCAATTTCAAAGTGAATTTTTTTTGCGTCTTTGAAAAGTAAAGCACATAAATAACGGGTTCTTGAAAAAGCATTATTCGAAGATATGCATAGTACGATGCATAGTACTGCGTTACACTAGAAAAAAAAAGTTGTATGAGAGAGAAACGTTTATCTTTCTAGTAGAATGATGGGTAACTCAGCACTGTGTTGCCTCTTAGAGATGTCCCGCACGCTCAGACTCACCTTTCTACTCAGTAACTCAGTGGATGTGCTGACACAATCATAGCTCAGTGTGCCACAGAGTCGATATGTAACTAAGTTAATGGGATGCATCACTTACACATGATGTACTTTTACTCCAGGACTTAGTAACAAGTTGTTTCCGTACACACATTTATAATATTTACAGTGCCATTTTTCAGACTAAATCTGACTAAATCTTGGAGTATGGGAAGATATTAGATAAAAGTCGATTTAAGGCTAAAGATTAATCAAGCTAACATAGTGTTTATGCATATTCACTATACAAATTAAACTTTTAGAAAGCAATGCAATATAAATTGGTAAGAAAAATTAATGATCAAAAAATTATACATACATTCATACATCCTTTATTATTATATGTGGGTAAGATTTTTTCGTTTTGCAATATAGTAACAAAACGTCATTGTAATTTCGAATTTCAAAGCAATAAAAATATTATTATTTTATTTATTTTACTTAAAACTTTAAACAGATTTTTATATTTTGTCATTATAAAGATAACATTTTAGACATACATAGATTTCGATTAGTAACACCATAAATTTTGATATAAATATCAGCTTTGGTAGAGCACATTAATGTTAATGACTCAGCGCACAAAAATTTACTGATTTACCCAAGTTTCAGTTTCCCAACTACCAACAGCTCAGCATACCCTGGAGTATTAATTATTCTCTAAAATGTCTGCAAGTATTTACAAAAGATTTCAAACGATTTTAGAAGAGAAATTAATTTTTTTTATTGAAATATATTTGTAATTAAAGAAAAGCAAATGATAAAACTTGTTAATTTGCAGATAAGAGCTGAGTAATTTGGTCGAAGTAAAAATTGCAAAGAAAAATTTGTTGAGTCAAATGTCTTTTTTAGAATATAGTACTCGTACTTTCTTCAGCATATTTGCTTGGAACCTAACGTAGAACCCGAATATTCCCAACAATAAGCAATATATTTTTATAAGCCTTTAAATTGTTATTATACTCTTTAAGTTTTCTACTCACAAATTACCATAATTTTTGGCTGATTCCTCTCCAAAGAAACGAAACTGTGACATGCCATGACTGAGGACTGTAAAAACAACATTAAACCGTCTTTTAAAATGTTGGGCAGTTTTCTTTTTTTTCATCAAGTTGAATTCGGAAAAATAGTTAACAAATAATGGAATTACAGCGCTTGATTAATTTGGAATGCGAAATATGAAGGCTGCATTACTGTCAACTCATTTTTTAAATTTTTTTCATTACTTTATGAGGACGAATTATTTGTATTTCATTTGAAGTGTTCTAATGCCTCTTTTCAGTTTAATTGAAAATTTTTCTAAATTTTTTCATTGATTACTATACGTTTTTTTATTAATTTGATACCATTCAAATATGTTCTTACGAGTATTGTACGCAAACTACAAAAGCCCGGACAAAGTGTGGACGCCTACTTAATATTTAAAAAATTACACACTTTTGTATTACACTAATATGTATATACTTAAAAACCATGTAAAAATATATATACATATAAAAATTTCGGAAGGTTAAAATTAAAATATATATTTATATATATATTAAAAAAAAAATAATAAAAACACAAACAACTTATTTACATATTGAAAACATGCACGCACCCAGTTATTGTAAAACGAAAGATAAAACAAGCACATTTTTTGTGTATTTTTCGATATGCAAAAATTACGTGCATATTATTGTCAAATGAAATTTAAAAACTTACAAAATTATAAACTTATCCAGCACTGCGCATGAGAGAAGACACATAAAAATCAATGTATAACAAATAAATAGAGAATATGTTTTTTTATTTGCTGAATAGAAAAACAAAATATGAAGGTTATACATTTCAATAGTAGTGACGCATAACAATTTTTATAAGCTGAGCAAATGTTAGAGTAAAAAAAAATATATTAAGCCCAACAAAACATATGAAGTGCATCCGAAGAGCAGACAACAAATTTCTTAACATATTTTTTAGGCCAACGAGCCCCTAACATAGCAGGGGAAGAAAACTCAACAAATACAAAACAAATACAAGTGCAACAACTACTCATTAATGCGAAATTCTAACATTCATGAAGAAAAAAAACAAAATGCGAAAAAAAACAAGTAATATTTCACAAAACAAAGGAATGCATATCATAGTTGTAAAAAAAATCAATTCGGAAAGCAAAGTAAAACAAGTGGAAAATACTTATTATGGATTATTATTATGATAATTGAATACTATTACTTAATTGCCGCAAAAAATAAGCAAAAGACAAAAGAGGAAGGCGAATTTTAAATAGCAAACAAATACCAAAACAAAACAGACAAAAAGGTGAAATTACATACACATACGAATGTTACGTAAGAGACAAACAGACAGAGACAGAGAGAGAGAGAGAGAGAGAGAGAGAAAGAGCGAAATTAAATAAGATGACGATAAAAAGCGTCAAAACCTATTACGAGAGCCATTGCAAAATTTATTAAAAACGAACAAAAATTAAATACTTCAAATCGTCTATTAGTGAGATTATTGATGAACTTAAATTTGGAGCCGACAAAATACATGATTAATGATATAAACAAATGCTTAGTAGCGTAAAAGTCACACACAATTATTTCCAAAGCAACAAGAAAAAGTTTGTAAGCCAACTCTATGAGAAATAAAGCAAAAAATAAAAGCAAAAAAAAAACTATAATAAAACTTAAACTGAAAATAAAAATAATTGGATACACTAGCGCCCACGCATTTTGTAACAGACAGCGAAAATGAATGTGTGAGGCGCTTGTCGTTGTGAGCTCTCTAACGAGTGACAGTGTAAAAAATGGAAATATAAAGAAAATATATAAAATAATAATTAATTATATATTGCATACATACATACATACTGACATACACACACATATTGAACAAACGTAAAATCAATACAAATACATATAAAAATGGCAAATGAATGATAAAAATTATAAAACTGAAAAATAAATATACATACATAAAAAATTAATACAATTTTTGTTTTTATTTTTCTTATTTTAGAACGAACGCGGGTGTTAGTTAAGTATTTTTAAGGGTCAAAAATTAAAAAGAAATAATTTTTTTTTTATAACAAAATTGTTTATTTATTATGAAAAATGAATCGTACTTATGTATATGTATCGTTCTCATTTGATTCATACTTTTTATAAAACAATATATGAAATCAAAAATACAAACTACTGGGTAAATATTTTTGCAGCCAATACGATTTCAGTACAATATTCAGGTTTTAAGTGGTTAATAAGTGCTGTTGATTTTTTTTTTTTTTTTGGGTAGTTGTTTGTAATTTTTCTTGCGTGCTCGGTTGTATGGAAGAAATTACATACAATACTGAATTTGGCTTAGTTGCAAAAGTTTTAAGGTAAAATTTTGTATTTTTGATTTTAAATATGGTTTTTTTATTCATAATATATTATAATTTCAAATAAATGAGAACTTTGAGGTAGTATAAAATTAAAAAAAAAAAAATAAAGTTTTTATTTATATTTTTTTTAAATTCTATCAGAAAATATTTTAGGGAGGTTTTTCCCCTATCTTTTTGCATTGTGTTATTATACACACAATTACATACACCCCGAAAATTGTAGTTTCATACCTCGCATTGCCATTTTTAGGATAATTTTCAAAAATTTTCATTTAAAATACAATTCCAAGCCTAAAAAAATGGGTATGAAGTGCAAATTTCAAATGTCTTATTAACTGCTGTTCATTTTGGACAATAATTTGGTGGCAATTTTACATTTTTGATAGATTTGCTATAATAACTTAAGTTATAATTTTAATTTTTTAGAACAAATCAGTCGAAAACAGTTAATTAAAATTGAAACTAGGGAGACTTAAAAAACATCGTGGAAATTAAATAAAAATATATATACATATATAATTTTTTAATTTTTTTGAATTAGTAGTTTATATTTTGTTGTTATGCAAAAAATGTTTTACTTTCTCGGCATGCGTATTCTTCAATCTCATTGATCTACTTTTATCGATGTATATTTATATGTGTCATTTTATTGTGTGTGTTCTTAAACGTTTTCAATTTTAAATGTTTAAATGTCTCGGCTACGCAAACATGGTAAGCTATTCTAACAAAATACAAAAGTACTATAATAAATTTTAGTTTATTTATATTTAAAACACTTTAAGAAAACTCAAACCAAATTCAGCTTTTAAATTCGTTAACTAAAACTAGAAAAAATTATAAATCTAATTTGATGATAAATTGTCAAGCTTTAAATTTCACGCCCCATCAGAGAATATATATAAAACCCATTATATTTCGTTTTGGATTCGCATGTTTCGAAGCCTTTTTAACAAACTACATTTATAAGTATACACCCAAATCTACACATTTTTACATACTAATTTTGTCATTTCAATCCTTTTTATTGCAAAGCTCTTTCGTCATTTTGGTTCGCCCTTCACTGCTTTGGGCAATGGCAGCAGCGCTGCAGTTGCAGCTGCTCACTGTCCCACGCCAATCGCCTTTCCATTTACACCGTTTGGTCTGAGTCTGTTCGACATTAATCCGTCCAGAATTTGGGATATGATTCGAAATCATCAGACTTGGCTCGCCGAAGAGGCTTTGAAGTAAGTGTTTTCAGTTATAGATCAGAATGCCTCTAATAAACCACGTATTAACATATATTCGTTTTTCTCTCTCCCTCTCTCTTTCTCTCTCTCTCTCCCCCTACAGAAATCGTAATTCGATAAACATACCTAAGGACCTTTCCCACCGTTTTAATCCTATTGGCGAATTGTTCGTCAAGGACTTTCATCACAATCATTCGCATGCCACCACTGCCGATTTGCTTGCTGGCGTAGCAGGCCCAAACAGTCGGGCAGGCGCCGCCAGTCCGTTCAAGCAAACAACATCACCAAAGCAGACATTACAACAACAATCTGAACGCAACTCAATGCAACCACAAGCGCAGCAACAACAGTACAAACCACAACATCAACAACAACCACAGCTGCATTCACAGCAAACCTTCAACGTACGTTATCCCTCGCCAGCTGCATATTTCCATCACCAACAACAGCAACAACAACAACAACAGCAACAACTACAACATCAGCAACACCTGAAGCAAAAGTCCAGTCGTCAAGGCACACCATCACCTCACGCCTCAGTCACCTCTACACATACAAAGCCAGATACTCTACCCACACCGCATATTGAGGCAGGGGACGACGATGCGGTCATAGAACTTACCACACACGATGAAGCACGCGATAGTGGCCGTGAAAGCGGTATACACACGCCCAACAACAGCACCAGCGCATCCAGCGGTCTGGGTACTTCTGCCACGACCAGTAGTAGTGCACTAAGCAGTGCCTGCTCGCCTTTGCTCTACAAGGAATCAATCGAACAGTTACTTCAGCGTCGCCGCTCTAGCTCCTCGCTTGGTGGCGTCAGCGACAGTCTGCGCTCATACACACAAATGTTGCTCTCCTCGGGTACGCCCGGTTGCACCGATACGTCCAGCTGCAAGGAGAAAAGCTCCTCATCTTCTACCTCATCAACACCGCCACCCACCTCAGCGCTGCTGGCGCAACATCAGTTGCTCACTCAACGGCTGAATAGCCCATCGGAGACGTCGTCACTTTTTGGCGAGGCCATCGAAGAAGAGACGCGTTGCGTCGTTTGCAATGCACATTTTCCGAATGTGTGGCTGTTGGAGCAACACGCCGCCCTCCAGCATCCACACATCGGACCGGGCGAGGAGAAGCCGTTCATTTGCGAACAGTGCGGTCAATCGTATCGCTATCGCTCTGCTTATGCCAAGCATAAGGAACAGAATCATCGTGCCCGCTTGCCAGCCGATAAGCTTTTCACGTGTGACGTCTGTGGCATGCAATTTCGATATCTTAAATCATTCAAGAAACATCGCCTCAATCACGCGCTGGAGCGCTTGCACGGCAAGAAGGGCGTGATCGGCAAACATTGTCTCGCACCAGTAAATGTGCAGAGTGAACAGGATATGGTAACTAGTTCGCAAGAGCCGATGGTCGCTGACGAAAGCGGTGAGGATTTACGCATTAACGTGAAACGCGAGCAGGACGATGATGATCGAGATCAGCGAGAATGTGAGGATCAGGACTGCACCGTCGATTCCGAATGTATGATTGCCTACAATGAGAACAACAAATCAACGGCTTTAGCCACAACCAGCGTCGCAGCAGTGAACATAAGTAGTTCAGATGGAATTCATAGTACAAATAAGGGGGTGAGTGCTACATAAGTCCTTGCTTGTGTTACGGTTTGTAGAAATTTACAAGTACACATCTAATTAACTGTCTTATATTTTCCTATAGGTTCGCCTTCTTACAACTCCACAAATGGAAACGGATCCCTCCTATCATAATTTGCAGCGCCACCCACACCATTCACATCACCGCCAACAGCAACAGCAACAACAGCAACACCAACAACAGTTGCCACCACATATGCACAGCAGTGTGGCTGGCACATCACTGCCACAGCATCCACATGTAACTCTGCCTCATTCACACCATCCACACGCACATGCGCATCACGCTGTTGCGTCGACATTAAACTCGCTAAATTCACTCGATACTATTACGTCGTTGATTAATGCTGAACGCATACCGAGTGAGCAATTCCTAGGCCTTAACCCACAAGAGGCTTCAATACTAAATTTTTTGCGTGTCGATGCAGCTGAACGACAGCGGGACAAGC
Organism: Philophylla caesio; assembly: GCA_963971545.1. NCBI lineage: Eukaryota > Metazoa > Arthropoda > Insecta > Diptera > Tephritidae > Philophylla > Philophylla caesio. Next base: position 49,487,460 of record OZ020607.1, read on the forward strand.
GGTAAGTCATTCAGTTTGAAAATATTAAATTCAACTTTAGATCTAAGAATATGGTTCAATATTGGCGAAATAAGTAATGTAATTTAAAGCGAAACTGACCAAGTTCTCTCTGCGATACTAAAAGGGATCAGGCAAACTAATAAAGATGGGTTGGCAACCAATTTAAACCGAAATGAAAGTACACATATTTGCCTGAATACCCCCATTGAGGAGTAACTTCGATTCTTGTATTTGAGGTCACTTCGGCAAACGTCCTGTGAACTGGATGATCTGATTAAGGCGATAAAACTACACTCATAGAAAAATAATTACCGTATTTGCGTGCTGCAGTTTGATACCATCACTCATCTCATCATAACGTAGTTGGGCGAATGCGAGACATACTCTTACACATAGTTCAGTTATTCAAGTAGTAAGAAGTCAATATCTTATCACTTAGTGAGGTCATGCGTGAACTTATTTGCTAAAATGTTGATCACTACCTCTAAAAATTCTAAACCTGCCTGTGAAATTGGCGAACTTAAATAGTAACTCTCTTTTCACCTTGGTTATGGTTGTCTTCATTTCTATTTAGGATATACTCATGTTTCATTTTCTCACATGAGTTATGGTATATGTTTAAAAGAGGCTTCCGTTTGTGTGAGGAGAAATTTTCTGATGCCGAAAAGTATGCCTAACCTCACTCAAATGGCTGAAAGTAGTACGGAAACACCTATTTTAGAAAACCCTTTAATATGTTTCAGCAAATAATACAAATATAAAGTTTGGGTTTTTCAAATTAAGTCTACTGCCCATTGTCAACCGAATTAAATATATTTAAATAAACTTTTTAACTACATATAGTTCCATTAGCGTAAAATTATTTGCCACTGAGTCATACATTCGATTCTAAAGATATTTTCAACTGAATATCATTTACTTTTTGATAAATTTAACCCTAAAAGTTTTTAATGGAATCGGGGAGAAGTTTTTCCTTCAACACAACAACGACGACTCCAGTAATCAACCATAAAAATGCCCATTGAAAGTTAAAATGTTTATTTGTTTTATTGTTTTTTTGTTTACCAAAACTTCTTATTTTATATCCTTAAAATTGCTCTCACACTATTTCCAGCCCACAAACTTCACGTTTCGCCTGCCCATTCTGTGGCAAATGTGTACGTTCGAAGGAGAATCTGAAATTGCATGTGCGCAAACATACCGGGGAGCGACCATTCGTGTGCCTCTTCTGCGGACGCGCCTTCGGTGGAAAATCGGACCTTACACGTCATCTGCGCATACACACCGGCGAACGGCCGTACCACTGTGAATCGTGTGGCAAATGTTTCGCACGCGCTGACTATTTGTCAAAACATCTCACTACTCACATTCACAATGCACCACGCTGAGATGAGGTGCGAAGGAGGCAACGACTCCTTCGCAGATAATAGAATGAACAGCCAACGGATTGCTGGTTGGAGCGTTGGTGGTGGGGTTGCTTTTTAGCAGCCACAGCTGCAGCGGAAAACTCTGCAATGAGAGATGCTGCGGGGAATGAGGCGCAGCGACAAGAATAGATAAGAGAAAGTATAATTTACAAAGAGAAAAATAACAAACATACACACACACACATACACTGGAACTAATACTTTGGTACGCATGCGCATAATGTTTTCTAAGTAATTATGTAACGCTGAGCGGCTAAAATGGCAACAGCAGTAAAAAGAATGAAGAACAGACTTTCTGAAGTGCTCTGCAGGAAACCTTTTTTTTTTATTTTAATCCTAGTTTAAGGTCGTGAATATTTTATTTTCGAAAATATTTAGTACGTAGCTGCAAAGTGCTGAAAAGCAAACTCTCGTTAAATAAATATAAATACGCGGGTATTAGCTATTATGTATGAAAGTTTAAAAAACCTATGTGTAGCTAGTTTTAAAACTTATTGAAATGACTTTATTCTACGAGTACTACCGGAAATAGAAGTTATATTTTTGTAATTTTGTTTTCTATTTTAAAACTAATCATTTAATTTTTTATCTTCAGTTTTGTTATAATAACTTTGGATAATGGTGCACATTTTAAATATATATTTATATGTATTTAAGTGCTTCATGGAAGAGAGGGAGTTGAGCCACATTTTTTGAACTATTATATTTGAGCTAAAGCATCCCTTTAATGTGAACCTTTTTTTTTGAACACCAAAACCCTCTGTTCTAATATCAACCGATGTGTTCTATGTAGCTCACACGATGAATGAATTGTCAAAAAGTCCCAGACAGAGGAAATTTATTTAAGGTTTGTACTGACGTTGGGAAAATATTCGTTCAAAGTGATTGCATCCTTTTAGATTTTACTCCATGAAAATAGTACTACTAGAGTTATAACAACGCAATCAAGCATAATACAAATTGCTGCCATTTCCACCGCGTTTTCCATCCAGTTTTAAGAATTTGCTATAGAGCTTTCGCATAATCTCTCTTTTGAATAATTCACGAGCATTTAAATAAATCAAATGTTGGCTCCGTTCTTATTTCTCCACCATCTGGTAAGAAGGGATAAGGACTCTTAGCATGTGATTTTTGTACTTCGAAAGATATATTTATCTATCCTGAAGCGGTCTTCTCACGTGCAAACATTATACGTTGCAAAGGTATATCATAATAAAAAAAAATGTGTTGTTCATTAAGCAAGCCCCATTTATTTTAAATTTCCTATGCGTAAATATATGCAGCATACTGTATTTGTAGCCATTGCCTTTTGATAATCAAACATTTCCCAGAAGATTTTCTTTAGTCGATAAAAATACTTTTGTGTTCACACACTCAATTAAAAAAAAAATTCCTAAACGGCCTTATAGGAATGGCAACCTTAAATTATTTAGCTCTTTTGTTTAACCATTTAAATAAATTTCTTTAAATCGTTTTTTTATGTTGCAACACTCACACGCTGACATCGAATGTGAGACTGTAAAACGTTTCTCAGTTGATTATGTTTCGGATTTTAATTAGTATGGCAAGTTTTAAGAAAATAGATTTTTTTCTAAAAAATTGGTCATTTTTGATTAGTTAAGGCATGATATGTAAGTTTTGTCAGGTTGACCAGTGTGGGTTAATGGCCGGTGGCTTAATGTCTGATAAAAATTACAGGGGGTTAGCTACTATTCAACTTACATGACGTGTTAGCCTTAGCTGGAAATTTTTATTTCGATTAAACGATTAACAAGACATTGAGAAACTGGCCCTTAGAGTGCAAAATAGAATAAATTTATATATAAAATTTGTAAAAATTTAATATTACTAAGTGTTTTTTGTTCATTAATTTAAAGTCTTATAAACTTCTACGAGTGTACATCAGTTTTCAAAGCTGCAAATCTAAAGCTCATAAATATTTGCTTGCCTCAGCAAAAATTGCAATCCAGTACTAGTTTCGACTAGACAACCTAATAAAGTAATTAACTCACGTTCATATGAAGGCTAATCTTTTAAATACACCACCAGTTTTGTGTTCATTTTTTTTTTAACTTAAGCTAATAACAGTTGTTCGTAAAACTGAATACGGGCTTTTCCAAGTGCTCAGCCAAAAAGGCAGTTCACAGCTCGACTAGATTTTTTTGCCATAAAAAATTCCAATGAAAATGGCAATAAAACGCTAAACACCTCTCTTTCACTGAAAGTAAATGCAGCGGTGGCTTTTGATTTTGTTTAATTTTTCGTATTAATTTAATAAGTTAAAAAATTGTTCGTACATATATTATACATTATTCGGTGCTGGTTTCTTTAAGGAAACCGTTTTTGCAGGACGTAGAGCAAAGTATGTAATGTGGTAGAGCACATTGATTAGTTAGTTAGTAGTGACAGCGGATAGAGAGGCATAGAGACCTTACTAAGCCAAACAGAGGTTTATTTTTTTCAAATATATAAATATAATTTTTACACAATATTTTTACTTATCATCTAATTAAGTTTAAATAAATATGTTTCATAGTTTTACAAAACATCACACTTCAGTGAAAGTTGATGTTGAAATACTATGTATGTAGTAAATTGAGTGCGAGTGGCACAGTCGATGCAATGAGACAAACCAGCAGCAAACGTAACAGCACTTAAACAACAATAACAAAAACAAATGGTAATCGGTAATCGGTAATGCAAGAACCTATAAGCGCTAATTTTAAATATTTGTAAAATATTAAAACAAAAATATGCGCGAACCTTCACAAACTGATTTGGTTTCAACAAAATAGCAATCAAAATGAAACGAATAGGTAAAATTAAAAAAATATTTTTAAAAAAATACGTACATAAATAACAAAAAACAGAATCAAAAGCAGATACTGGTAAAACAATTTAACTAAATCAACAAACAATACAAGTATTACAGTGTGGAATATTTTAACTAGGCGCCGCAAATAGATAAATGAAAATTGCTTCAGAGTTTTTTTTTAATTTTGTTTGATTATTCTATTAAAAAAAAATTTTATTTTTTGTGTTCTTTTACAATGAAAAGCAACTGCAGCGATAGTTTTTATACACACACCCATACATGCATAAGCTATTTAATAGCTTAAAATAAAAAATAACCTGACATTAAAAATTAGCAAAATTTATGTTCATTTACATGCATATGTACATACATACAAACATATACGCATATTTTTACAGCAAACTAATTATTAAATGAATGCAAACAAATAGTAAAGAGGCAACTGTACAAGATTTTTATATATACATACATACATATTTACAATTACAATAATTACATGAATTTTTTAATACAAATGTACATACATACGTATGTGCACACATAACCAAGATATATAGTACATATGTATGTATGTACTAAAGCCACATACAACCCCGAGCATCTACAAGAAAATAAAATAATATAAAAAAATTGCAATATGCTAAATTTGCAACAACAAAGCATAATCATACATAACTACATACATACATACATACGTGTGTAAGTTGAAGCAAGCAAAGAAAGTTTAGAAAGTGGAACAATAGAATTTATTTACTTTAAATGCAGGAATACACATTGTTTTAGCTTAATTAGAAAACAAAGTAATTTCTGCATCTACACAATAACAATATAGCAATGGCATGCCGTTATTTGTATGAAACCCACCACCGCCGATAAAAAGTGTTTTTAATTTTAATTTGTTTTTTTTTTCAAGTTAATTTTGTACAACAATGCATAGTAAATAATTACAAATTAGTTAATTAATTATTTAATATTCAAAACAATCGCTTAAAACAAAACAATAAAAATAAAAAACGAAATACGATGCATACAAGAGCAGCAAATAACTGTGATTTTACAAGGAAACATGCAAATAAATAGAAAAAATAGCAAAATATTTATTATTACCACAAACAATACAAAACATACTTACATACATACATAATAGACATAAATAGATGTGTACATACATATGTAGTAGCAAATACGGACGCAATAGCAAATAATAATTTTTAGCGAAAATATGTATAAAAAAGCATCAAAAACGGGTTCTCTTAAGTTTTTTTTTCTTCTTCTTGTAATTGAAAAGAAACTACTTTAACATTAAAGTTTTTAAATAGATGCAATTTGTAAATAAATATTATTTTTTTTTTAATATTTTTTTCAAACTGGCCTACAATAAAATATACACAAATATTACAAAACCAGTAATATTAACATAAATAAATCAAGAGCTAACACAATGTATAAAATTAAAAAAAAAAATATATATATATACATATATGTATATGTAAACCAAACAAATGTACGAGTAAAATGTGAATTACAACACAGAACCAAGAACATCGAATTACCACTAAATAGTAGTTTCATTGATATACATACACACATACATACATATGTGCATTCATAAAAAAACTTAAATGGATTTGTAGTAGCATGCATGTGTATACAGATTTATAAAGAAACACAAAACACAAATAACTATTGGATTATACAACTGGAAAAAAGTAAATGTTAACATATGTATACTAAAGAGCTAAGTATAAAATAATATGGAAACTAAATTGAAAGTTCAATATAAAAATCATCCGATGGAAAATGATATCCATGAAATTTATAGAAGAAAAATATGTTGCAAGATAAATAACAACATAAAACAGAAAAATATGTATTTCACATTAATATTGATGTTTAACATTTAAAAAAAAATTAACAAAAGAAAAAATTAAAAAACCGGAGCTCTGTAAGCAAACAATAGCGATAAGACAAGAAGTTACGTATAACAAAAAAAATATAGACAGTTAGCAACAACTTTCTTAACGACAGTCTTAAATATGTTTGTACAATGTGAAATTATTAAAAGAAAAAAATCAACAAATTATTGTGGGCTGAACAAATTTACAGAGTACTGCGTTGCGACACGACCGACTTGCAATCCTTCGGTAACTCAAGAAAGTTTAGGCGCTTGTTTCAACTGATATTTGCACTTTAAATGAATTTACAATACGTGCCCAAAGTTGAAATGCAAAAGTTTAAGACATGGATTTATATGGTTTTTATTAGAATATTAAATTTACCTCTGCTCATTAATTATAGCATTAACAGATTTGAACAATTTTTTTATCTTCTAAATATTTAAAATTATGTCTCAATTAAATCTTCCTTAATTCTCTAACAAAACCCATTAACGAAAATGTTTTAATTATTTAAAAAATATTGAATACATTTATCAAATTTATTTTAATTTTTATTAAAAAAAATTTTTAATTTTTGGGGTGTGCAAATATACATTACAACAAAGTGACAGTTTCCATACCGACGCTCTATCGCAATTTCTTCCATAAAAGAAATATGTAATCGCGGTTTTGCGTTGAATGGTGAAAATGTCAAATTCTCACACTAAAAATGAATGTGCCAAAAAACTGCACTCTAAAAAATTCTAAAAATTTGTCTCTTGGTGTTCATGGGTTTTCTTAGAGAATAAACCATATTTTACTTGAAAAGTAATTTAAATTAATTAAAAGAATAATAAAGTGCCGAAATCTGTTAATTTGTGGTTATGCTATGATTTAAAGTAAAAGATAATGAAAATTTTATAAAAACTAAGTTATGAAAATTTGACAATACATAATGACTTCATATTTTTGAAACAAGCCTTCACTTATTAATTTTATACTTTGGTTTGTGACGTAACATAAGAATGTTTCTTAATAAGAAAAAAAAAACGGAAAAAACATACCTAGAACTTCTCAAAGCAACCAGTTTCTTAGTCAGAACTCAGAAAAATTCGCATAAAATTCACAACAATTTTCAATATAACACAAATTATCCCAAGATTGTACAATGTGTCGTTTCGCAGCGTCTTTACTCAGCTAGTAAGGCATTCGCAAATAATGAATAAAATACGATAACACACAAGACATACATATTTTGCCGTTAAATTAAGTGAAATTTATGAATAAAACTGTAATAAAAATTGTGCAGCATAACAAATGTGGAAGAGAGCAAAAGAGTGGTTAGCTAAACATCTTTCACTGTGCCAAATTGTAAGAGTACCTCATTAATTTAATATGAAAACAACCATTAAATGCAAAGAAAAACATACATACAGACACGAGTATTTGACGCAATTATGAAAATTCAAACAGGAAAAAGAAAACAACAAAGAATATGTAAAACAAAACAATTCAGGAGTTTAGCATAAAAATGCATACATAGATGTATAAGAGCAAAGAAGCAATCGAAAGTGCAGTAATTGCAACAAAATATTTTATTTTATCATTATTTTAAATTTAATTAAGTTTAATTCATTTAATTATAAACTACGTATATTTTTAACACTTTTTTTGTTGAAAGCATTGCATGGCAGTTCGATGTCGCATCTACTGGTTTGTAAAATAGTTAACTCCTTAGACAATTTTCGAATAAATTAGTATGAAAACTTGAAAATTTTAGCATAAATTTATAACAAAAAAGTGAGCTCTTGCAAGTTCATTCACCTTTTGCACAAGTTATCAATTCTCAACAGATTTATTACCATTTTTAGCATTTATGATCCACTTATATAAGTGGATGCTTTCACAATAAAGCCGATATATGTACATAGTGATAAAATATGGCCAGTTAACTTGACTTTAGTCAAAATGTAACTTTGTAAAAGGCAAACCCAAATGAAACCCAAATATTTTCATGAGTTTGGAACCATATTCTGTCAATAACTTTGTCATATCGAAACTGCATGCAATGCCGAAATATACATACAAACATAAACATGTAGATAAAAAATTTCATAAGTTTTAAAATCAACTTGATATGCCTCAAAACAGGTCTTAGTTTAAGTTCGTACGAGTATCTAATATAATAAAAGCGTTTAAAAGTTATAAGTTAGGTGAAGTGTAGCTAGCATACATACATACATATATTGAATGCAATATTTTTTAAAAAATTAATTTGGGATAAATATTTTTAAGTTAGTACACGTAGAAATTGTAGTTGAAACGAGAATTTCAGAATTTTTTTTTGGTTTGTTTTCTTGAAAACAATTTCAAATACCAATTTTAGTAAATAATCATATCTTATTTTCGAATTAAGCTTTATATTTCAAGTTTAATTAATTTCTCGCTAAGTTTAATATTTTCTTTTTATTTTATTCTGATTCTACATAAAGTGTTCAATGTCCGTATTGTGATAATAATTTAATAATTTTATAATGCTTAACTTTTTACTTTTTTTCGACAAACAAATTTCTTTTATCCTTATTATTATGTCACATAAAAATAAATAACATACGAAATATAACACAGCTAAAAAAACAGGACACAAATCGTAACGAAGTGCAAAACCTCCACAATGTGCTCTCAAAATTGCAGGCATGACTTTTCACATTGGTAAAAAAAAGTTTAAAAATATCGTGCATTAAATACAAAAGAATGAAGACTGAAACAACTTGCAGTTATTGAAACTTTCATAAAAAAAATCTTCAAGGTGATGAGGTTCAACATAAAAAAAGTAGTTTTTTTTTTGTATGTACATAAAAAACTACAAATATAATAAATTTTTGATTTTATATTATATGTTTGTCATGTGATAACAATTATTGAAGACTTTAAGTCCTAAAAGCCGTCAGTGACTTTTACTTATCAAAGTCATTAAATCAGTCACAGAATTTTATTCTGTAAGTTAAATAACAAATTATTACTTTTATTCGCCAACGAATTCAGTCATTTATAAGTTAAAGACTTCCATAACTGTTGTTTTATTTATATCTAAAACAATTATTATTTTGTATAAAATAAAATGAAAACATAAAATAATTGTTCTTTACATAACAAATGAAAAAGTCCCAAAATATTTTTTAAAGATCAATTTAAACCACAAAATATGTAACTACGCCTATCTGATATTAATAGAAATTTCGTTTATTAATGTATGAATCATATGTATGGGGCCAAACGAATTTCGAGTTATGATTCTTTTGTGTTTAATGCGCAACACATTTATTAAGTAGTTTTCTTTCTTGAACTTATTCTGCCATTTTTCGTACAAACTATTATTTTGAAATTAAAAAGAGAAATTCTGAAAAATATCTTTAAAAAACGTAACGAAGTTACCAGCAGCACGAAATATCTATTACATTTCAATCTCTCATATTTAAATGTAAATGCAGTTGTTACTCGGTAAGTGCAAATAATTTTTGTACTAATGAAGTTGGGAATGGTATTTGTTTTTCGCTGTTGTGTATTTTCTAATGCAAACTAAAAAATATATTTATTATCGAAATCAAATTTTTTTTTTTCGAGGAGTGTGTTCATTTTGGAATTTCTCTTCTTTATCTATCGGTTAACAGTATTTTATTTTAAAGTAGCATCATTGGCGCTAATTAACATACATATATTTTTTATACATAGAAAGAAAATTCATAAATTAATTTCTTTTCAATTCCTTTACGTCTAAACTCCCAAAAATTACTTATTGATATGTGTTCAGATTTTTTTTTTTATTCATTTAATACACTTGATTTTTTTAATATATCTAATTTTAGTGTGCCGATTATTCGCCGAATATTAGGCCCTTAAAAAGATTGATCGAGCTAATTTCATTTAGCCCCTTCAAAAATCCCAATGTGAAAAACGTCATGCATATTAACGTCTTAATAGAAGTTCTATAACGAATTGCAATAATTTCAATTTTCAAGTTTTTATATGCCGAATTAGCTAAGGTAAAAAAAAGCAATTCAATACGCTGCGTTTACTTTTAAAGCCTCAGCACGTTAAGAAGTTGAACAGTTTTTCACTTGCGAAAGCGTAATTCTTTAACTATTAACTTCCTTTATAAGCGTAAGCAATACAAAACACTTTGCACCCTACGTGCAATACAAAAAGTAAACGCTGTTATTGAATATCATTTTTTTTTTTCGATAGCTTGGCCTAATACGCAAAATAGGATACAATTAATAATTTGATCTATTCATTTGCATATTTTGAAAGCACACAGCAGATTACAAAAAAAAAACTGAAATTTGCGAAAAAAGACAAGAGGTAAAATGTGAAGGCCATTCATAAACCAGATAATAAACATTTTATAGAAATATTAAAAATCAAAAATCATTTAAATAACATACATATGTATGAATACATACATTTGTACAAGCAAAACAGCAAACAAACAAAAATGAAAAACCAACACTGCCACATTTAAAAACAAATACAACTGCTACATACATACATACATATATATAGTACATACATATGCATACAAATAACTATATTTTTGAAATAGTATTTTTTTTTTGTTTTTTGCTTTGCAGTGTTTAAATGAACTTAAACAAATCAAATAAACATACATAGTTACCTTTTTTACTAACCAATTTCGCAATAAACACAAACACACATACGTACATATGTGCATACATAGCTACCTTTTTTTAAGACAATAGATACAAATATACACAGATACAAAATAGATAGATAACTTTTCTTACAAAAGCAAAGTTCATAGAGACACTCTTTTCCTACAGCAGAAAGTATTCCCCCGCCTACCCTTTTTATCCCATAACCTCCACTGATTTGTATTGGCGCACATCACACTTTTATTTCTGATATAAATTTACTTAGGTACAAATTTCACATGCATTGCCCAAAACAACTTTAATTTTAATATATTCCTAGCCACTTTTACCTACGCCCGCACAGCCAGAAATATTTTTATTTAAACTCACAATTTAATTGTGTACACATACAAATAAACGAAAACAACCAAACACAAATAGGTATACTTTATTATATTATAATTTTTCAATATTTTTATTATATATTTTATAAACGCACTTGTGTAGCCCAAATCAAAATATTAATTATTATTAAGTAAACAATTCTATTTTTTATGCTGTGAAAATTGTGAACCAAGAAATCAAAAGAAATGAAAGCGTCTAACGTATAAAAGCATAATGAAGCAAAACGAAAGAAATTTTAATTTTTTTCGTTTATTTACAAGAAGCATATGTTTAGAGATTAGCTGGAATTATACATGTTTACATACATAAATACATTATATATTATATTTATATTACGCATATATTTTAATGTTATTATTTTATATTAATAAAATTGTATGCTCAATAAATTTTCTATTATTTCATTTAATTTATTTGTTTTTCTTTTAGTTTTAATGTTTTTGTGAAAATTTTTCTCAATTTGTATTTTTAATTTTTGCATAGTTACACAAATCACAATTCGCTTTTTGTTTTTTATATACGAACTGTGTTTAATTTAGGCCTAGCAGCCAATCTTAGCACTCAAACTAGAAACTTTAAAATTAAACCAGTATTATTGGCAACAAAGTACGTAATTATTATTGTTTACATTTTTTTTGTTTTTGTTAGAGAGAGTCTAAGTGTTTCTTTTACAGATCTGCAATACGTCTGCAAGCTTACAATAAATGTAATAGAGTATATCGATCCAAAATGAATGTTAATTAAAAAAAAATCACAATATTCTCAATTTTCGATTCCCCAACATTATCAGCCTTTGGGCGAAATTCTTGCAGTATTTTTTAATAACTTCATACATGCATAGAGCACAAATTTATTCTAGTTAATATGTAGTTAAAATCAAACTTGATCTGGCCAAAGACTTGCTTTCGCTAACTGAAAGCAGTGAAAATAATTATGCCAATTACTCTCGGAATATTACTACCCCTAAATCTACCATATGCCTCAAATAAGTGATTGAACCCAGCATAACCGCTTCATGTGTGTACAAATGAAAATCTATTGAATAACTCGGAGCTATTTCAGTACCATTTCGCGAATAGTTTCCGTCTATTTAAGTGCCATTTATTTATTAGTTCAGGATATTTTCGGAACGAGTTCTTGATCATTTGGGAACCTGTTCACGACTATTTCGGTATAATTTCTGGACTAAAAGCCGACTAGTTGAGGGTCATGTCAAGCCTAATACGGTATAATTTTGTCACTAGTACTTGATCATTTCCGAACAGTTTCAGAATCGTTTCAAGACCATCTCAGCACCGTTTCGAGACTAGTTTATAACTATTTCAGGTATATTTAGAAAATATTTCTGGACTAGTTCAGACCTAGTTCGGATTAATTTCAAGACACCGACTATATCAATAGAATTTTAGGACTAATTCAAGCCCATTTCGGGACTAGTTCTTGAAAATTTCGGAACTATTTCAGTTCTATTTCAAGAACATATGTAGATTTGAAGAAATCGTGAACTGGTCCATACAAAAGGAATAAAATGAAAGGATATTTATGCTTAATTTCTAAACTTACCACTTTTGTTATGTATCTAAATGTATTTTCCAATGCCATGCTAAATCTTACATGCATGTTTATACCTGGTGCTTACACTTTTCTCCATAGACAGACAATTCTTTTTTCTTAGATTATATTTTTGGAACAAACTTTTGAGAAGCGTTCTACCACATGTTTACTCGCAGCAGTTAAAATGACATAAAGGTGTCCGGATAGACGCTAGTTCGACACCAAACATTGTTTCAGCTGGTTACATCTAATCTTTAACGATGATCATATATAATTTGGAATTTCGGAACTGTTTTATCGAGTAGAATACTGAAGAACAGTGTAACTAGTTTGATTACTAGTATGTTAAGTAATATAGAAGTAATGTGAACTGGGGATACTTGTACTTACATACTTAAACTATGAAAAGACATTAGGTGATGTTTGGCTTAAAGCAAAATAAAGGTGATACCCAAAGAGTAAGCATTTGTATATGTACATAATTGCATTAAATGGATATTTTACAAGTGAACCCTTTAAATATTTATTTTTCCTATTTTAAATTGTTATTTTCAGTTGTTTCTATAACTTGCTCGATTATTTTTAAAGTTTTGTACACAACTCTCGTGTTTTTAACTTTAGAAGGAAATTACCACGCAAAATTTAAAAGGATAAATAAAAACTCATAAACGTATTTCGTATACGTACACAAAACTGCAACAAACATAGCAACGAACAATTTTTATTAGATATAATAGATATTCGTATTTAAAACGAAAATGAAAGACACAAAATATACACGTGCATACGATATTAGAATGAAAGAAGTCTCAACAAAAAAGTAAAAAAAAAAAAAACCAAGCATTACAACTCTCGATGTGTGTTTTTGTCGGTGTCTATGCTAATAATCAAAATAAAATCAAAATCTTTATATGTACTTATGTACATGCATACATGGTGTGTAACATACATTAAAAGCAAAGTAATTTTTTCGGAATATACTTTACTAAATATGAAACTCTGAATATAAATTATATATACACATATATATTGTACATTTACTTATATTTAGATGTAGGATATGAAATATTTAACAGAAGAAATCTTAATTCTCCCAGTTTGCGAAATATTATGACAATTTCCAAGGTTTCAAAAATGTAATTTATCGAAAAACGCGAGAGAAAAGAATGTTATTGAAAAAATATTAATAAACTTGCAAAAGAAGGGAAAACTCCAAAAAAAAAAAATGTGCAGAAATTGAAAACAAAATCAGCATTTGTAGGGGAGAAGTAAAGTACTGAAAATATAATTGCGCCAATTTAGCAATCAAGCTTACTGTAAAAAATCTGGTAAAAATTTGAGTGATTTTGAGATTATAGTTAGCATGAGTATGAATTCAATTATTTGCGGCAATAGCGTGATTTTTAGTGTAGATTATGTCGTTTTCGTTTGTTAATACAAGTTTTGGCTCTTAATTATCTTTTATTAAATATTGAATAGGCTTTTTCTCTAAAAAAAAAATCGGATGAACACAAGCTTTTAACTTTATATACAATTTATAATAATTCAATGAAATTTTATCAAAAATTCTAACTTAAAAAAAATATTAGAATTATTTAGAGTATATATTTGTGTTGCGTGTTCAATTTTAGTAAAATACATGCAAAACGCAAGTGACCAAATAATATAGTTTATTTTTGAAATTTTTTTTTTACCGACACTCTTCTGCATTTTTTCAATATAAAAAAATTATATGGAAAACTTTCGAAAGAGTGTCAGTAAAAAATTTTCCAAAAATTCACGTTAGTTTGATAAAATTCAACAGGCTAAAGGGCTGCATGAAAGTATAATTTATTTTTTTTTCTGCAAAAATCTAAACATTGGCTTATTGTTAATTGAAAACTAATAAAGTTTTAATAAGAGAAAAATGAATGGCCAATACGTGGGTGTCATACAAATATGATAGACAGTGTATATGTATATATGATTTTAGATGTTTTAAAGTGTTTATTAACAAAATATCATTTGCTGAGAACTTTAAAACTGATCTAGTCTCATAGAGTTCGCATTGGAATTCCAATTCAGTGCATAAGCCGTCAAGTGTACACTAAATTCAAAGGCAAGTTTTCTTTAACATATAACCGTTGCTCCAATTTGGTTTTTTTTTTATTCAGCTATTCATTTGCCGCAAAACTTACGCTAAAAAGTGTTAAGCTTTAAAAAGATTTGTAATATTAATATTTTAAATTATAAAAAATTATTATTGGCAGACATGTTGTTTATACAACTAATGGGTGTCGTAAAATAACAGTGAGTCCAAGTTAATTTCGATAATAAACAAAAAAAAAAAAATTACGTTAACAAAACTATCTCAAGTGAAGTAATTCTTTTGGAAACCATTACTTTTTAAATAAAACAAATGCGCATAATTCAAAATAGTATACATACATTTGTATATAAATATGTGGTAGAAAGCGAAAACAAATAAAGTTTTATAAAACTATTTTTCGGTGTTAGTTGTCTTTTTGGATAATATACTTACACATTAAATGTAAATCAAAAAATGGAAGAAAAAAAAATTAAATATTTCACTGTTGATGTTGTGACAAAGGAAAAACAATTAAAGTGCAAATGCATATTTTTACTCACTTCTTTACGTCCCTAATAAACAAAAGTTAAAAAAAAAAAGAAATTTACATGAACGTCTACAAATATTACGGCATAAAATACTAAATATATTAAGTATTGAAAATTTTTCTCCACTCACTTTT
This sequence comes from Philophylla caesio, assembly GCA_963971545.1. Taxonomy (NCBI): domain Eukaryota; kingdom Metazoa; phylum Arthropoda; class Insecta; order Diptera; family Tephritidae; genus Philophylla; species Philophylla caesio. Next base: position 49,502,940 of record OZ020607.1, read on the forward strand.
CTCTGCTCTACTCTCTAAATATCATTTAAACTAGTTATGTGCATACATATACATACATACATACTAATAACTAAAGCAAGTCCAAAAGTGAATATTGAAAATACACAATACAAAACAAACAAAAAATGTTTTTATAAGTTATCAAATATGTTTGTATACTTATGTATGTATGTACGAGTATACATATGTATATGTACAGTGAGAAATTTCGTAACTGCTGTTGTTAAGGCATAAAAACATAGTAACAACTTTACGCAATGTATGCAATGTATGCAGAGACGTACGTTAATTTTATTTACTAAAAAACTAAATGTCTACAAATATTTACCTACCGATCGATGTACATACAAACATACATACGTATAGATATTTTTAAATAGAAATACGATACGTGCTCGTAAATGTAAATGTATACTAGTTATTGGCATACATACATACATACATATGTATGTATGTTAGTCACATTGCAAAAAAAAAATATATATATATGTATGCTCGCATATGAGAATGCATAGTAAATAGTTGGCGATGCCGAAGGATTTAGTCCTGCGATTTGTCGCGCCTGTCGATCTATCGAAGGATCTGCAAACAATTTAGCAATAATTCTAAAATGACCTCAATCAAATATTACAACTAGTTATATTTTTAAAATATATATACATATATTTTAATAAAAATTAAAAGAAATTTGTGTAAAAGCAATGATGAGATTAAATTAATATTGTAAATAAGATATGTATAACTTATTATATATAAAAAGTAAGTGTATGTATACTAAAAGACGAAGCTATAAATGCAGCAGTGGTAAAATGGCGAAATTTTAATGAAAGTAAACTTGCATAAAATTCACAAAATAGAACAGCCACAGCAACAAAAACAAACAAAAAATGTCTCTCGATCGAACGAAGTAAGAATGTGATATTTTTCTAAGCCACAAGTAACCGATAATGATTTTTAACAAAACAACTAATAATAATAATAAAGCAAAAACAAATGAACTAAAATGTTAATTAAAGCCAGTAAACAGTGTGAAGAGAGTAGTAAAACAGAAAAAAAAAAAAAATGGAATTAAACTCTTTCGAACCAACCAATAATGCCGATTCAATTTGAAACGGTCAAGCAATAGCCAACCAAGTCAATCGCATAAACTAGCAAAGACAAAGACAGCAAAAATTAAAAAACTGAAGCACAAAACTACATAATTCCCACAAACAAACAAAAAAAAAATACTTCAAAAAGCAATAGAGACTGATTTTCAAAAATCGCAAATACTATTAAAAATGAAAAATAAAGAATTGAATAAACCCTTAAAAGCAACATTCAAAACCAACTAAACAAATAACATACGAGTAAATCGAATAACATTAAGACAAAGAATTGAACAAGACAGCACTTTTTCTTAAACATCGTTAACTTAATTCACAAAAAAACCAAATGAACACAAAAACAAAGAACAAAAGTTTTTGAAATGCATATAATAGTTTGTCCCATTAAAGAAAAACTGTTTACTGCAACAAAGCGCCTTATAAAATTAGGTTTAACAAAATATTTCAATGCAAAAATATGTATGCCCCTTCTAAAGTTTATTTGAAATTTATAAAATTCCATTTAAGTTTTAAACTTTTTATTTATGGAATGTGCGAAATCGTTAGTGTACTAGATAGATATGGTAAGCTTAGCGAACATTAAGAGTGAGATACGAGAACGTATGTAGTTAAAAGTACAGCAAGGCGAACAAAAAAGTAATATTTAAAGCAACAAAATTGTGAAGGATATTAGAAACTAAGTGGAATTGGAAAGGAAACGTTTTTTGAAACAACTTGAAACAGAACGTGTGTAACTATAAGTGTATAGAAAAGAAAGTTAAGATATGTATGTATTTGTACAGAGCGAAAGCAAAGCAAAGTGAAATAGACGAATGAATAGATATTTTTTGTGATAGTGGTTGATGGAGATGTTGGATTGCTATGGAAAAGAGTACGAGTATTATAGAATTTGGAATGGCATGATTGTGAGAATTTCTAGATTTAAGTAGAGGATATTGGTATTGTTATTAGAAAAGTACAGACATATTTGCTTAATTGCTTAGACAATGGTGAATCGCAAAAATAGAACATAGAAAATAATGCAGGTACATTATAAAGTTTCCACTTGTCTTACAGCACAAGGCTATATTGTTTTTAGTAAACGAAAACTAATTTGAACATATACATATGTATGTACATACATACATATGATAATCTAACCTGTGCAAATTAGTTGTTGAGGTTATATAGTAACCTAACCTTGTTTTCTATGTTCTTTGGTTGCCCAGCTGTACAACTTTGAAGGCGATTGCCGATTTCAAAGGGAAATGTGTTGAAAGTAAGTGAACAAAATTGAGTTTGATCGTTATGTGATGTCGTCTGCATATATTTACCTTGTTTAATAAATCTGGTTGTATGCGAAATCCCATTTCTTTGTGATTTCATTATAGCAGCAGGAAAACTTATATGTAAGTACATACATACATGTGTACATATGAACCTTCAATATTTCAAACTATTGTTATGTAGTATAACATATATGTATGCATGTATGTATGTGCTAGATTTGAGTTTTCGGACTGCTTTGATAAAAACTGACTCTCATTTTGTGAGTTATTTTAAGCAAATAACTCATTATTTGAGATGTCTGACGATAAATCTCGATCAAACTTTATTTAAATTGAATGTTGAAAGGAATGTCGAATATAATTCGAAAGAGAAAGGTGCTATGGACAAAGACGTAAATAATGTGATAATGTTTTAAACTTATTTTTGTATTCCAAAAATTTTTAAGTTAAGGCACTCTTTTTTTTCTTTTTGTTAGTTCCAAAAAGTATAATTATTTTTATTTAAAATTGCCTAAACTGCTAAAACATTCACACGCGCACACGCACACACACATCTACAAACATGCATACATAGACTCAATCCGACAAACAGCAAGTAGTAAAAATACATACACACATACATATGTACATACATATGTATATGAGTATGTAACATTCACACAAAACTAAAACTAAATTCAAAATTCAATTGAGTAAATTGAAAACATTTGCCAGCTTGAAAGGTTTGGCGAAAAAATTAAGAAAAATTTAAATAAGTGGACTAAAAAAATTCGAAATTATAAAAAGAAAAGTATTTATGTAAAATAAAACAATTTTAAACGATAAATTTAGGAAGTAAAATCAAATGAAAAATTCACGTCTCTAAAATTAAGCTTTCGGTGTTTGAAAAATGTGAAATAAATCAAGAAACGTAACAAATTAAATATTTTAGGCGATTGAAATGAATGCGAAAAATTTATATTTGGAGAAAATAAAATTTAAGAGAAAAAATTTAAATTGAAATTGAAATTAAGTCCAAAATTTTTAAACAAATCTTGATGTTTTAAATTAAGTGAGTGACATAAATATAAATTTTAACCACTATTCTGGACAAAAACAGAAACAAAATATAATTAAACTATGTTCACTAAAAATTAACAGATACACACGCACACACACATACATGGATAATCCCCTAGCCCAAAACACGCGTAACAATTTAGCTGAAAAAAAAAAATATTAATAAAAAACTTAGAAATTCAATTAAGATATTAATGCGAACCTCTTTCACTTTCGTGTCTTTTACTCAGCAAATAAAAAAGAAGTTAAACTGACGTACATATGTCAGTAAGACAAAGAAAAGATTTAAATATAATTAATACACACACACGGACACCGCTGTTAAAGGTATTAAGAAATGAGTAAGTAAAACTTTGAAAATTTAATCATTTATGTACGTATGTTCAAAAGATAAAACAAGAAACAGGAAAATATATTCACTCCACCGGTCCATTTTTTAGTATGAATTAAAGCTTTCATTTTTCATGCCAAAAAACTATTTCAAATAAATTTGAATATACAGATAATACAAACAATAAATGAAAAAAATACAAAACCATGAAATTAAATGCCTGCCACAAAAACAAATAAAACTGTAAAAACAAACAGAAAACTAAGTATGAAAATCAATACAAAGAAGTTGAATTATTCCGTTCCAGTTTATCACAAACAATTACAAACATATTTAATTTAATTATTCAATAACTAATTTTACAACAATCGTAAAAAAAAGTTAATTGATTATTTTTGTAAAAGTAAAGGCGATATTTGAGTTAATACATAAAATTGTCAGAAATATTATAATTCAAAATGAATATTTAAAATAAACTACCGCGCAACGTACACGTTTACATAACAGAAAATTGTAAAGCCGATACAAAACACTGATTCAATAAATAAATTAAACAAACAAAATGTATACATACATGGAGTTTTATATATGTATATCACCAAAAACAAAATGCTCTAACAATTTTTTTGGGAGGGTTACAATGGTAACGCTAAGGTAAGAGAATGATTCAAACGGACACCTAAATATTACAAGAAGAATAAATTTGATTAATTAGTGGACAACGATGATTGTTTGTCTACGATTTAAATAGGTTTAAAAAATTGTATTTTACAAAATTATTCAGCGCATATAAAAATTGCAAAAGCATTTTTTTTAGTTTTCCGCTACCAAAATTAATATTTGATGTATTTGCCGCAACAGTAATCGTATTTTTGAGACAAATGCTTTAAGCAATCGGCACTTTAAAAAAGTTATTGTAGCAAAAGTAAAAGATTTTTGTTTTACAAGTTTCCGCTTTTTAAATTGTTATTTGAGTATTTAGGAGAAACAACAAGGAAAGATCAAACAAATTTGCTTCTCAAGTGTGTGATCTATTGTTATTGGTTCATGGATTAGCAATTTTATGCAACGATTGTCATATTTTTCACACACGATTCTTGTTAAGTATAAGTGTTCATACTTCGCATTTTAGTCGAATCTAGAACAAATTTGAAGCAAGATGTTTGGAAGATAAAGGACTCACTATAGGACGTATTATATACTCCCTGTTGGAGTGAGTATTACGAGCAGATAATTTTTAACTGGCAGATTAACTCTCTAGTGCATACAACCGCCTACATGCGTGCAATAATTACGTACCACGAGGGCGGTTTGATAAGTCAGTGACTTTTTGAATTTCCCACGCAGAAACATTAAATTCATTACTGCTGTCCTAAAATGTCATCTATTAATATACTACTGTCACATTTTGAGCAAGCAGTGTCATTTAGTTTATGCTTGACAGCAATAACCAGAAAAAGCTTGATAAATACTTTGGCACACTGCACCATCAATTAGTAAGTGAGGTGACTGAGGCTGTAGGCCGCTCAATAGAACGGGTTTATCACATTTTACACGAATATTTTAATATTTAAAAACTATCCGCAAGATCGGTGCAGCGATTGCCCACACTCGACCACAAGTGTGTTGTCACCATGGCAAAAATCCATGAATTGCCACCCAGATTTAGCCGCATGCGACGATTTCCTATTTCCAACCTGAAGCTAGGCTAGGTGGTAAGATGTTTGAGTCAAATGAAGAGGTCATCAAAGAAACAAACGCCTATATATTTTAAGAGTTTTTAGACAAGCTATTATTTGGAGGGAAAAAAATGTTTTGTGGAAAGGAAAATGCGCAGACTTATCAAACAACCTTCGTATTTACTCATACCATTTATTTCCGTTTATTTCAGAACGCCATCACTCTATGCCTTAGCATTTCAAATATTTTATCAATGGAATAAAAAAGTGGTTAAATGTTCGAAAAAAAAACTTATTTTTATGAGAATGTGTTTGTTATAAGAATTTCTAAAAAGTGTTCTTTTCGCATATTGGTTTCCAAAAATAGTTGGTAAGTAGAGGGCATTGTATAGAAGGGAAATCAAGTGTTAAAAGGAAAAAAAATCAGGTTCATTGTGCTGGTGTGTGCGTGGCGCTCCAACTATCCATAAAAAAAAAACTTGCTCTATGTCAGTTATTTCGAATTACATTTTCTGGATACATATGAGTATCATTTTATTTTATTATTATATACATATGTATATAGAATAATGTCGCGTTGGCAGAAGAATCGCAGATATTACTTTAGCGAGAACAACGACGAATAAGTAACATCGATTAACATTTCTGTGTCAGATCTTTTTATTTCATTTGCTACTCTTATTATTTCTCCTTTGGAAATGGACAAAGCACCAGGACCTGCAAACGGCCAGAGTGGAAGCATTTCCGGAGCATACCATTATCTTCAAGTCCTTTAAAGAGTATAGCTTCTAAATAATATGAAAGAATTTCTCCACTTTAAAACACCTTACGATTGCTTTGAATACTTTTTCGATGAGGAATTCATTCATTTGTCGTGAAAGCAATCTCTATGCACAACATAAGAAAATAAATTTGAGATTGTCGCGCATAGTGCAAGAAATATGCATCGGCACACCGATCATCATGTCCGTGTATCGTTTCCCATATGTTCCTTCATATGGGTGCAGTTATTATTTTGAATTAATAAGAAATGAGACATGCCAGTAAATTAATTTGAAGAAATGCGGAGCTACAGTCATTTCGCTTATCGTTCTAAACGTACATACATACATCTTGAAACAACGCTCACTGCTATATGTCGTAACTCATTCGTCGTATCTTAAAACTTGTGAATACTCTAGGCCTGGGTAACGCAGCGATTTTTGCTGCGTTGACTCAATAACGCAAGCGCAGTTTAATGTATCAACGCAATGCGTTAACTCAATTGCGTTAATGAATAAACGTGTTGGTATCGATATCGCAGTTGTACCGACGCTTTTAGAAACTTTAAGAAAATTGGACGCATCTTTCGGTTATAGGGCCTCTAGACTACACAATATAACTGCGCAGTATTAGACTGGTGCATGTCGTTGGTGTAGTGTAGAGTGCGAATTGAGCACATTGTGCCAGTATTGTGCTAAATAGCAAAAAGATTTTGATATTTAGCTCCAGTCTGCACAATTGCACAGTTATATTGTGTAGTGTAGGACAATAACTGCGCCATAATTAGTTCAGTGCAGAAAGTTGTCGAGATAACATGAGCGGAATGGATAAGAATAAAGATTTTTGGATTGAATTTTTAGAAATTTATAAGTCAGAACCAGCACTATGGAAGATTAAAAGTGCTGAATACAGCAATAGAGTAGCTAAAGCAAGTGCATATAGTAGACTTGTTGAGAAATATGAGAAACCGATTAATAAATATAAAGCAACTTCGCAGTCCGCACACATGTTTGCGCACTGAAATCTCTTTACAACTGATTATTCCGAAATTTAATTGAATAGTGTTTAGCCGAATTCTCACTTGAGCATTTTCAGACATGCACAATTATATTGAGTAGTCTAGATGGCCTATTAGTCGTATTGGAACTCACATTTAAATAAATTTTGTAAGTATTTCTGTTGAATTTGAACAATATTTTATTATAAAAATTTATATTAGTCTATTTTGCAGCAACTTCCTCACGCAATTCGTTTCGCAATTTTTCTTCTAAGAAAGCAGCTTTAAAAGCTAGGAACTGCACCCAAAATTAGCGCTTTTGTAATTTTTACTTTTTTTTTTTATATTAAAACCAAAAGCAATATATGGTTGCATTTCTCTGAAGAGAAAGACAAAAATGTGAAATGCCTGGTATGCGGTCAAAAATTGTCGACGTGTGGGCTTATCCGGCATATAAACAAAAAGCACCCAACTCAGATTATAGCAAGGCAAGAATCGTCAACTAGCGCTGCTGATGATGATGCAGCGTTACCCACCCCTAGAATACTCGACTTTCATCAGTGACAATGGCCCAGCGTTTGAGCATCGATGAACAAATGTGTAAAACATAAAGCCAAAATATGCCGAGTAAACCACATAAATGGCGTTTCAAAATCTTCTCTATTTGTAATACTAAGGGCCATTTTTTCAGTGCAAGTTGAACTCTGTTTGTCGTTTAAACTAAGTTGGAACTCAGTATGCAGTTTTTCAGTCAACTTTAAACAGAGTTTAAAATAAGTTTAAACGGCCGATCACGCCCAGTTAATCTTACTTAGTTTAACTTATCAGCTGTTTGCTGACTTCTTCACTTTGGTTGCAACAAATTTCATTGAGCCCAATGAAACTAAGTTTGAATTTAACCTGAGTTTAACTAAACTTAGTTTAATCTGAGTTTAAAACAGCACTGAGAAACTTGCCCTAAATAGACAAAAATGTCGAGAAGGAACAAAACTTGCACCATACTCTTGCTTTAATATAAAAAACACGTATCTCACGTACATATTATGTGCGTTCAAAAGTATTTTGAAAATTTAGCAAAAGTTAAAATTGAAAGTACTACTTGCCATAGATTATGCCTGATATGTTTATCATAAATTATTTGTATACATTTAAGTGATTGAATTTTTGCCAAAATTTTAATAAACCTGAAGAGCAACATATAACAAAATCAAAATACATTAAAATTTGCGTGATGAACAATAATTTTTGCCTTATGCAAGCGTGATGAACTATCAGCATTTTGCAACTATCGGCGGTCCATCAAATCTTTGGCAATCCTTCCTAAACAAATCCATATAGCAAATGAAACACATCTTTGTTAAACACCCTCCCCGTTTTCTTAAACTCCAATGGATCGTTTTTTTTTTTATTTTTCGGATGGTGCTGCAAGAAGACCTTTTACATCGCGGTTTTAATAAAGTTTATTAGACTCCCGAATTTGAAACATTAGTAGCATAACTACTTATTCCTTAATTATATCAGGAAAGTTCATTTCTTATTAAATAAAATACTCGGAATAAACACAAATCGAAATTCAAAACAAACAGCAGAATCTGTCAAAACGTTCTATATAGCAAACCTTCTACCCAAGGCGAATAGATGTAAGGTGGTAGCGATTTTAAAAATGCAACCCTTTGGTGGGTTATTGTCAAAATTTATCTCCTTTGTAATTAACTTTCGCGAAATAATTTGTACTGTTAGAGTCAACTCAAAAAGTTATAGTGAACCATATCTTGTATTTCCTGTATTCAAAGGGAACAATTTATTATTTGGAACTAAACAATTGATCTTGGATGCCAACCACCAATCAGCTGATTGATTAACACCACCTTTTCGCCTTGCTTCTACCCAACAAGCTTGGTTGTTAAATTCCGAATTGTCAAGTAAGCGAGGAAAGTTGCACGTGTACGGCCCTTTACGTTCCTTGCGTTATGTACACTTCATTTATCTGGCAACACTTGGTAAACACTTTTGTAGAATAGGCAGCTATACTAATTTGGCAGCACTGGCTGTAGTAATTAGAAAAACCAGTCGTCAAACGCACAATAGCAATTGTTTTTATGAGCGCAGTTTAAATTAAGTTTGTTAATTATTAGTGAGAAAGTTCTTAAAGCAGTTAAAAACGAGTGACAATAAATTATTCTTTAAAATCGTACCTGAGAGTAGCAATTGTGGTCTACAAATTGTTATTAGACGTAGTCTCCAAAAGTCATCTCAAGCAATTAGTGCAGGAATTTTTAATCGGAAATTTGACATTAGGTTGAAAAAATTTTACGCAAATTCCACCAAACACTTTACAAGGCTGCAAATAGTTGCAGACGCATTACAATTACAAATTGTGTGTGCTCAATGGCAGAAGGTGGCAATGGAAGTAATAGCAACGTCGAGAATGGACCACATCTTGAAAATGGAGGTATGTATGATGGTTTCTCATAAAAATAAAAGCATACCTTCTAAATGCAAATACATTGTAGTCGAAGGTTCCAGCGTCACTGAGCATTGGCGTGGTTGTTCAATGGACGAAATGCATCGTGGTTTGAACGAGTTTGAGTTGGAGCACGTGTCAGCAGTACGACCCAGTGAAAATCATACTGTGCTGTATCATTTTCCTATACGGGAGTCGGAAAGTGTGCCTCCACGTCCGCTTCGTGCTCACCATAAATGGGATGCTACACACGTGCGCTTGCCCTGTTCTAATAAAAGTCAATACCCTGTTACTGCTGCGGATGGTAGTTCCACCATAGAAGCACGTTGGGAAATGATTGAAAAAGCACTACTACAACCAATTAATAACAGCAAAGAACTACAAGCGGCCATTATTTCATACAATACGAAATATGAAAATCAATGGAATTTTCGTTCACTTCATAGGCTCTTTGAGGATGATTTGGATGAGAGCGAGTCGCGAGTATTTTTTGAAGATTTACTACCACGAATAATTCGATTAGCATTGCGATTACCAGTATTAGTGCAAGCACCAATTCCTTTGCTTAAGCAAAGTCATTGTCATTCAGTAACGCTAACGCAACAACAGATATCGTGTCTGCTAGCCAATGCATTTCTGTGTACTTTTCCTCGCCGGAATACAATGAAAAAGCGGTCTGAGTACAGCTCGTTTCCAGACATTAATTTTAATAGGTATGTAAGCCAAAACTATAATGTTCGTATACCATTTTCTAAAATAAGAATCACATAGGCTCTTTCAAAGTGGTGGCAAAGCAGTTATAGAAAAAATTAAATGCATCTGCCATTACTTTCGACGTGTTTGTCCGACTGAACGGGATAGTTCGAATGTGCCCACGGGTGTTGTTACATTCACACGACGGAGCTTAAACTCAAGCGAGCTACCTAATTGGGCAGAATGTAAGGCACCAATAGGCTGCACACCTTTACACATCACTTCTGCTGGCACAATTGAAGATGATGGTTTTGGATTATTGCAAGTTGATTTTGCAAACAAATATCTTGGTGGCGGTGTACTAGGTTCTGGTTGTGTCCAAGAAGAAATACGATTTGTCATCTGTCCTGAGCTACTAATCTCCAAACTATTCACTGAATGCTTACGTCCAACAGAGGCACTGCTTATGGTTGGAGCTGAGCGTTTTAGTGACTATAGTGGATATGCTGGAACATTCGAATGGGCTGGGGATCACGAAGACTGTATACCACGTGATAGTTCGCGCCGCCGTCAAACCCATGTTGTAGCCATAGACGCCCTGCATTTCATGCAATCGGACCATCAGTATCGCGAGGATCTTATAAAACGAGAGCTGAATAAGGCGTATGTTGGCTTTCAGCATATGCTGCCTACACCGCCACCTGGTGTAGCTTCAGGCAACTGGGGTTGCGGTGCCTTTGGTGGAGACCCCCGTCTGAAAGCATTGCTGCAAATTATGGTTTGTACTGCAGTTCAAAGGCCACTTGTATATTTTACATTTGGTGATGCCAATTTGCGTGACGAAGTCCATCAAATGCATACATTTTTATTAAAACATAAAGTATGCGTTAAGGATTTGTGGAATTTGTTGACTAGCTATCAGAGTCAAAATATGGCACCCAATGAATTGTACAATTTTATATATGGCTGCATCAGTAATACGTTAAAGGTACGTTGCTGATTTGCATTAATTTAAATATAATATTATTTTTTTAGAATTTTTTAGATAAATTGTGTTTGTACATGGTTTAGCTTATGCTTTCGAAACAAACTTGATTCCCAAAATTTTATTTGTTTTCAGCGCAGTCCGAAGACGAAAACGGTGTCACCAAATAAAAAAGATTTGCGAAATTTATTAACCAGTTGGTTGAAACCACAATCCAAGGTAAAAGAAAAGCCGGACGTATCTTCAGGGCCACCGCGGCGTGATTTGAGTCAAGATATATTCGCCTCCTCATCGGGATCTGAATTGGAAGCGGAGAGCATTCCATCCAAAGCTTCACCGATAATTGTAGATTCCTCGACCTCATCCGCGATCAGCACAGCAACGGTAGAAAATGCGCGAAGCAATTGTACTATAGATCTCACCAATAAATCGCAATCGAACGATAGTGTTGACAATGCGAGGGAGATTGAAGACTCAGAAACTTTGAACTTAAAATGCAACGAACATACAAAATCGCAAATAAATAAAGCAAATATTTTTCCTTCAACCGAACAGCCTACGGTGTCACGACAACGCACACTGCTGGAAATGCTTGATCAATGTTACACAAAAAACAATGGTCCCGAAACTAAGCGTATTTGCCTTAACAAGGGCGTTAAAATAAAATCAAAGACACCGACAAAAGAACAATAAAAATTATAATAAATTTTAAAAATCAAATTATCGAAGAAATCGAATGTATTTGAGCATATTTTGTATATTAATAGATGATTTTAGAAATGTTTTTAAATTAAAGACAAGCAAAAAATTGTAGTCCCATTCTTACACCATTATATGGAGCAGTAAAATTCGTATAACTTGAATTTAAAATGCATTGTATTTAATATTTGTTTTTATTCATAGAAAAAAAGGCAAAGCTTTCGTTTGTGTGTTATTTGTGACGTTTCGTGTCGTCAAACGACTGTGGCATTGTATAAAGTAAATAAACGCCAAGCATTGCACTCATGAAAATGTTGCTAAAAATAAAACAAACAAGTGGATATATATTTTTTTGTTATTTTATAAACCTATAAAAATGCAGCAAGTGCAAGTGTGCGCGACTATGCGTTCTGGGCGCCTAGTAACGCTGTTACACGCTGCACAATTGTGTACCTCTAGTCAAGTCACTCACTGCTGTGTCACTTGTAACAAACGAATTACTTTTATCGCCTGGATTTCAAGTGGCTTGTTTATATTTGCAAAAATATTAAATATTGTAATTAACGTTGCTACATATATATTTATTGTTGATTCAAGTGATAGTTGGAGCTACATATGTACATATGTATGTGCTCGTATATTTAGAAGTTGATCGTTAGCGTGTAACGGACGTGACAGAACAGTCAGAGTCAATTTCTCTTAGTTTGTTTAACAACTATATTTAATGGCTAATTAAAGATCATGACACCGACAAAAATTTTACAGTCCTGTAATGAGGGGGAGGGCGGGGGGTGTTATTACGTAAGAAGCGAAATACAAATATAAACAAAAATACGGCAGTATTAATTTAATCTTTTTGATTAACTGTACAATATTTTAATTGTTTACACAGTAATTCAAATCCGTCCCAGCAAATACAACAAAAAAAAAAGTGTATTATTTGAGAACGGGTTGAGAACCACTTACGATAAAATTTTAAGCCCTCAGTTACTTTTCATTTACGTCTAAAAATACTTTGTTCAGCTCTTCAATATTTCTCATTTTGAATATAAAAGAAATTTTCATATTGAAAAGTGCCTTTTAGTTTGAGACCGCTATCAACGGTTATATGAAATGCATTTGAGAACTTACCTTTGAGGTTTGAGAGATGAAATGTTTTCCAATGCATCTCAAATTGAGATTTAATAAAAATTTTTATTACTCGATCTTTTCTCAAAGTTTTAAATTTTTGTGAAGATCTTCTAAGAAGCTCCAATCATTCATTCCAAGTACCTACTTAAAAAGATAAAAAACTACTATGTAATAAGCTTTTTTTTCGTAGAAAATCTGTCAGTTTACTTTTAAGAAATTCGTGTGATCGCTCATACTTCAAAAACAGCTGTTATCAACCTATACAATTTTAATTGCACTTAAATTGGGTTATCTTATCAGAGATATGTACGTACGTACGTACATATGTATGTACAGTGTTGTGCATATCAAATGCAACAGCATTCAAAATGACATACAAAGCTTGCCACATATACATACATACATTTTTTAAAATATATTTTTAAGAATTTTCAATTAAAGTTCAATCCGTTCTCTAACATTAACCATAATTATTATTATTATCAGGGCAATGTAGCGCTGCGTCCTAAAAAAGATCTATTGTGCTAGCCCTTTAAGTTCTCAGTTCATCCTTATGCAAAGCGTCGAGCATAGCGTGGAAAACAAACTTGTACCTATCAATGCGAACGTGCATAGTGAAGAGCATAGCGTCGATAGCGCAAAAGAGCATAGCGGCGAAAACAAAATATTTTTAAATCGTCTCGACGCTCATTCTCTTGCTATATTTAGATTTGTTTGACGTTATAATTAAAAAAAAAAGTACAACAAATGAATATTAAGTGCTATTTTGTGTAGAAATTCATTGTGCAATGCATCGAAATAGATGCGTGCTGGAAAAATTATGAAATTTTTAAGTTCTTTATTTTCAATAATTTTCATTAAATATAAAATTCTTAACGAGGAATTTTTTTATAACAGTAATTCCATGTTTAAACAAAAACGTAACTTCGCGAATTTTTGAATGAATTGTTTTGGTTCGACGCTAAGCTCGATGCTCGACTAGGCTTTGATCAAATCGATGCTCTCTCGACGCTTTGCTCGCCGCTCCATTATTTGCTTTGCCTTAGACTATTTATAAAATTAAGCACTTTGGAAGGTGTGGGTCGCTCTCCAAGTTGTAAAGATGGTATCTCAGTCTACAGTGACCTCTGAAGTACCCGGCTAAAGTTCTAAGACCCTCTCTGCTGAGTTTGAGAAGTTTTCCAGAGACTTCACGGGATGGACTTATGAACATGTTAATCATCAAAGTTTTAAACTTTGTAGAAAACTAAAAAAAAAATTCCACAAATTTGTGTATAAATTTTCAACTTTTTTCTCAGAAGTGTTAAAATTTGTGTGATTATGCAGTTTAATAGCCCATTAAATTTTAGTCTAACAATGTGAAAGTTTCAAGTGCTAGGAACTACCGTTGATTTATTCGAATTTTTTTCGTCAAGGATGTTGAGACTTTCTTTCATACTAACGAAAAAGATAAATTTATGTTTATATAAACTCGTGTTCGCTTTGCAGACGCTTGCAAAAGTCAGACGCACATATCTACATATATAATTGAATACATATGAATGCATACGCTCTTATCTGCTGACATTATTAGTATAAGTTTTCACATTTTAATTTCAATATTCAATAAGTCTATGTAGTCTACAAAAAGCGAAAAAGAGTAAAAATTTATATGAACGTATTGCGATAATTAGATTTGATAGGTTTCACAAAATCATGGAATGGTCGCATGAAAAATAAAAACCTATGTACATACATACATACATACATTTAAGCAAGGTGCAAAATATTCAGGCAATGACATTGCAATTTTTAGACTAACAATACACGTGCAAGCATTTTTGATTAAATATTTAACTTGTATCAGTTGTATGACGCCAATGGTTCAGCTCGAAATTGATATGATTAAATTAAAAATATTTACTTAAAAATATTGCAAGGTCATTAGCCCCCACCTAAGTAAATGTATATATAATTTAAAAAATACATTTACCCTTTATTTATTATTGAACTTGGATATTAAAATATGAAGTTTATAATTTAAGTCGGTAAAAATTTCTGGCTCGTGACGTCACAATTCATGGACTTTAGAATTTTTATAAAATTTTTACAAATGCAATTCCTCTTTGCTTGCAAGTTTTTTTTTTTAATTTAAGACGTTAACTTATAATTGGAATCGAATGTGTGCTACATTCACGTAGACAGGCAAAACTCCTTTGTCGTTTCCAATACGTTTTCGCATTTGTAATTCTGAACTGCAGGAATATGAAAGAATCTCGGCTATTTTTTAAACGCTTTGGAAAAAGCGTAAGATTTTGAGTGAACTTTTTCTTAATTTGAAAAAATAAAACGATCACAAAGGGATCAGATATTCTATTACTATTCTTCATACAGTTTTATGGGTTTTCAAAGTGTAAGAAAATGCGTATTGTGCAAATTTAAAACTTTGTATCAAATATTTAATTTCTGATGTCTGATTTAGTTATTGCAGTCAGCAACATAATAAGTTTAATTTAATGTTTAGCCTTAACATTGAAAAAAAGCAACTACCTTTACAAGAGGAAATCATTACCTTAAAAATTGTCTTTCTTATGAGTAAATTTTCCAATAAAAATTGACAAATTTTTTATTTTTAACTTTGAACACGTATACTGGATATGCAAAAAATAAAGAGTGATGTCGAGCAAAGAGCTTGGGTTTCTGTTGATGCTGGATTGAATATGCTCTGGTTGTTCAAATTTCTCAAATTGTTGTGTAATATAATATTAAAAATTTAAATGCAACTTAAAAATCAAATAAAAAATGCAAATGTCAATAAGTATAAAAATTAGATAAATAAAAATATCTGCAATTTTGTTTAAAAAAAAAACAGAATATCTTAAACATATTCCTTGCGCGTGCTTCCATATTAAGTATATAAAAGATGTTCATTATCCGAAGAAAACTTTCCAAAAACCAAAAAAATATGTTTCTCGTTTTAAAAAAAGTGTATATGCTTGTGACCACTGTGTTCGAGTGTATAGCGTTGCGTAACTTGACATGCCTCTGAGTTCGAGCTTCGAATATTAGCCATGGCAAGTAAAATTTGAATCATAGCAAAAGTTATTTTTTCTAATAGCGGTTGTTATTTGTTGGTATTTCTGCCATCAAAAAGGTTCTCGGCACAAAAATGTAATATTTATAAAGACGCACACCGCAAATGGTAGGAAAAGCTCGGTCAAACACTGAGCTACATATGTAGTTTAAGTGATGCAATTATTATTATGTTCATGCTTAATTAAGCACACCACTTCTTTGGCATTAAGTCATTACCATTTTTTCTCTTGTACAAAACTTTCTCTTTCTGAAGATAGTTTTTCTTATGTTTAAAAAAAACATTTCTTTTGCGCTAAATCACTACCATTTTTTCTCATTTTTCATTAAAATTTCACAGCGTTGCACTAGCACTTCAATATACATATTTAATTATACTCTTACAGCAAAATTTATAAAAACTAAAATTTTTTTTGAAATATTCATAAAATAAAAATTTCATATAAATACAAATATGTGTACATTAGACTGCCACTTAGAAAAAATACGCTTGCGGCACCCCCCAGACTGGTTCCTTTTCCCAAAAAAATGATTGTGGCAAAATTTTATCCAACTCGGTTCGGGGGAAGTGGTGCCTCAAATCAGCATTTTTTTGAAAAAGTTGACTTTGGCCTTGAATAACTCAGCTAATATCAATTACTCGTAAAAATTTGAGAGAAATGAAGAAAATTTTACGCCAAGTAATTTTGTCATAGAAAGTTTTTGATTATCTTCAACCGTTTTCTATTTATACCCCTAGCAACAACATTTGCGCCTAGCAATTTATTAGTAGGCCTATATATGTTTCTGGTTGTATCTAAAGATTAATATTATTACAAAAATTATTTTATATGCGCTAGTGATGGGAAATATCGTCAATTTTGCTTGTCGACAAATATCGATACTTCGGAAGAGCTTGTCGATATTTGTCGATACTATCGATACTTGGTGATAGTATCGATACTTGATGAAACTGGCGTAGCTGGAATTATCAAATGCTTCAAGGCATTGGATTTAATGAGCGATAAGTCGACAAGTATCGAGATTTTTCCAATCACTAATATGCGCATTTTATTGCACAGCAACTAACAGATTTGATGTGTCTCCTTGTTGATGTTAATTTCCAAGAAAGAAAACAGAGATAGTATTTACCAAAAAAATTGAAAACATATTTGATATAGCTCATGCAAATGCATTGACTATTCTAAAAATTAAAGAAGATAAAACATTTTTATTGAATCAAAGAAAAGAGGGAAGACCTGGATATATGCATGGCATCGATCGTGAACTTGAACAGTCAGAAAAACAAACAGAAGATGAGCAAAGAAAATTGTTGGAAAGAAGAAATAAAAGTACACAAGAAATTAACGATTTATTAAGAACTGTTCCAATAAACGATATTTCGTTGTCTGACCCGGAAAATTCAAATTGTGAAGATAGTGCTTCTGACATGGAAATTGCACAAGAGCCACCTTTAAAGAAAGCCAGGGGAAATACTAATTTAGTCACTCCAAAACTTGCGGCTGTTCTTGATGCTTGCAAAATAAGTTACAGAAATGCTGTTAAAATTATAGTTGCTGCTGCAGAAGCGTTTGGTCAATGCATAAACAATTTAATTTTAAATAAAAATTCAGTTCGTAGTGCTAGACAAAAATTGCGGAAAGAACGCGTTGATGAAATTAAAGCCAAGATGGAAAATAGTCATTTGGAAACTGTATGTTTGCATTGGAATGGAAAACTACTTCTAGGATTAGAAGGAAAAGAGAAAGTAGACCGGCCCCCTATAATAATATCCAATGGTCAAATAGAGCAATCACTCGAGGTTCCACCTTTAGAAGCAAGCACTGGAAGAGCCCAAGCATAAGCTATTTGTAAAACTGTTTACGAGTTGGGTTTGCAAGATAAAGTGAAAGCGTTAGTTTTTGATACAACAGCAGTAAACACCGGTCACATAAACGGAACAGCTACTATTGTTGAAAGCCTATTAGGAAAAGATCTTTTGTATTTACCATCCCGGCATCATATACATATATGAACTAGTTTTAAACACAAACTACTAATACATTGTTATCATAAGAACCTTTCTAATACAAATAAAAAAAAATTAAAACGTTTTGAAAATGAGCTTTTTAAATGTTGTTGCTAGGGGTATAAGTAGAAAACGGTTGAAGATAATCAAAAACTTTCTATGGCAAAATTACTTGGCGTAAAATTTTCTTCATTTCTCTCAAATGTCATTTTTTGAGTAATTGATATTAGTTGAGTTATTCTAGGCCAAAGTCAACTTTTTTGAAAAAATGCTGATTTTTCGAAACTTTGGGGGCTTTCAGGCACTACTTTATACCTTATACATTTTTATTTAAAATATATACATCAGTGAAATTCTCCAAAATCTTAAGATATACTTTTCGACAAAAGGTCGTGATGAAGTAGAGATTGTATTCTACATAGAGGTAAAAATTGAGTACAGTGTTTTACTAGCCTTAATTTTAAAAAGCGGCAAGTAGTTTTGATACCTTTCTTGCACATACCATATCCTTAGACAAATATTTATGTAGAAGCATTTTTATAATTTGTTAATCATTAGATAGTTTTAAGTCGCCTGTCTACCAGCACTATCTTCCCAGAAAATTTTATTTTTCATTCATAATGACCATTCCTGGGCGCGAGTCATCTTTCGTTGATTATTTTACAAGCGAAATTATTTCGCACCTTCTTGTACGGCGGAAAACGCTTTTTGTTTTCTGCCAGCGTTTCTCCTCTAGAAACTAGTATATAACCCCCGATAATCGGGTGTGCTTGACTCAAACGCTTTTATTTTTTTCTTAAAAACAATTACATTCAATATTTAAAAATATTCAAGCTAGGGCCCGCTTCTCAGAATATAGGTACATATAGTAAATATATTTCGATAATAAAAGTTCGAGCGATGACTAGCTTTTAATTTGCATATACTTATTTATGAAATAAGATATGTATACGAATTAGATTTGAGATTGTACATAGTTATATGTAATAACATAAAGTTCCTAATCTTGAATAAGTAAAACACTTTACTTGAGGTAAAACAAGCAAATGGTAATGTAATTTGGTTATTAAACTTGAAACTTTACTTTGAACGGTGGATTTATTCGTGCTTAGAAAAATGCTGGATATGCAGAATTTTAGTTCAATAAAGTGCAGGTTTCAAGTGTCTAAAGATTATCGTAGAATTAATATTTACGAATTTTGACAATAAGTTATTTGCATATTCAATTTTGGTTTGTTTTTTTTTAAACTAAAGTTCAATAATTCTATTACAAAAAAAAAAATTTAACTGCATTCTAAACAAAAAGTTATTTAGTTTAAAAAAGTGGCATCAGAATTCTTAAACAATTTTCGAGTATGCAGTTTTGTGACTTATACAATTTTGCACAAACAAAGTGCAAGTTTTAAATCTTTTAAATATATTTTTGAGAGTTTGTTTTGTCGAGAGTGTTTTGCTCATGCGTTTGTCTCTCGCTGGCTATGGAATAATAACAATCTAAAAGATTTCTTTGAATTTCGTTATTTTTCTGATTTTTTTAATGTACTTGCATACTTAGTCGGAGGTAAAGGGTACAGCCCCTGTAGCCCAGCCCTTAGATCCGCCACTGCTTCATACGAACTTAACC
This sequence comes from Philophylla caesio, assembly GCA_963971545.1. Classification (NCBI taxonomy): domain Eukaryota; kingdom Metazoa; phylum Arthropoda; class Insecta; order Diptera; family Tephritidae; genus Philophylla; species Philophylla caesio. The sequence continues at coordinate 49,522,818 of OZ020607.1, forward strand.
CGTTGAACATCCTTATGAACTTAATAAAATGAAGCGCATGCGACTATAATAACTTTATTTTTAGCGCCGACGCACAGCGCTTCTTCAATTAAATCCATTAAAGTACATACATTTGAACTGTAACGAATTGAATCAAAATATCAGCGTCCAAAGTTTACCAACGCACAAAGAATATATGCAAGTTTGTTGACTTTATGTTGTTATCGTCCGCTCACATGCCACCCGGCGAGTTGCAATGTGTGCATTTGTATGCACCAAGGCGAAATTAACAAGGTGGTGTTGAGCTGGCAAAAACAAAATACATGGACGCGTTTTACTTTTATACGCTCACCACCACCTTGTTAAATTTGCCTTGGTCTGTACTATTTTTATGCTTTTATTGAGCTGAAAGTAGAGCGATCGGGATGCATTACTCTTACAACATTGCAAACAACTATTTATACAAATATCCATATTAATATTTATGTACTCGTATGTACATACTAGGGTGTTTGACTGGGTTTTTTTAAACCGATTTTTACCGGTTTTTTAATAAATTATTGTACGGTTTTTTTGAAATCTTAATTTTTCGAATAAATCGGTTTTTTTAATCTCCAAATCCGGTTTTTTTGTAGTTGAGAAGATATAGCCTTTGATAGAAATATGGCAACACATCGAGTAATTTTTTATCCGATATATTCGAAATTCAAACAGCAACCACAAAGTGCTTATCAATTGGATAAGACAATTCGACATTTAGACAGACAGACGCCCTTCTAGCTCGCTCAATTTGATCAATGTGAAATTATGCAATTTGATATAATCTCAAGTTTTTAAATTTGTGACTATGTATGGTAGCAGATTATTGCCTTTTACATTTTTATTTTTTATGTTCTGTCTTAATTTTTGTGACCTGCTTATTACCTGGTCATAATTGAGAGTAATTTTTTTATGAGGCTTTCTTTTTGAGACCAAATAATGCCAACTGGTCTAAAATTATGGGTTTCTCTATTAGGAGGCTGATACTGCTTACTTAACTCGGACTTGCAACTACCCCCCGAATTCACTAAGCAGTCTCAGTCTCTAATAGAGACAAAAGTCACAATTTTAGACCAGTTGGCATTCATTATACTCAAAACAAAGACTCAAAATTGTGACCTGGCGATGATCAGATTTCATTCATAGAAATAATAGCATTTATGCCCGAATTCAGTAACTTTGTATCATCTCAAGTCTCAAAATGAGCTAGAGATTATTGCTTTTCTTCGCTTTCACGTTTTATTATTTTGTTTTTATTTTAACTTGTTGTGACCTGCTCGTCACCAGGTAACTATTTAGAGACTTTACTTTGAGACTAGAGGCTTTATTTTGAAACAAAAGAATATCAACTGGTCTAAAATTGTGACTTTTGTCTCTATTAGGGACTGAGACTGCTTACTGAATTCGGGTATTAGTGTACTAACATGTATGTTATGCACATTGATGTAGCTTTTTGGAACAAGAACCGGTTTATTCGGTTTTTTTTAATTGTAAAATTAAGAATCGGTTTTTTTTTGTAATTGTCATTTTTCGAATAATTCGAAAACCGGTTTTACAAAAAAGTCGAATAATCGAACACCCTATTACATACATACATACATATGTATGTGTGTGTAGTATGCGTAGCCACTAAATTAAAACATATTTCCATTATATTATAATATACATACATACATATGTATCTACATATGTACATACATGTGTAAACCGGTAGAGTCAAATACCAACAGTTAATCTTAATTTTTGCAATCATATGTGTGAGCAGGGTTTTTGAATAAAAGCACATACAAGGCAGCGTCGTAATAACACGTGTGACTGCGGGAGGTGAGGACTAAGCATTTTTGCGAGTTGCATAGGTTATTGACCGGGTGCCGAACTTTCGCTGACTATTAACTAGATTTTTCCAACTTATCTTAATTGATATTTTGTACATGAAAATATATTACTTACACACATAGTACATATGTATGTATGTCAATATTTATTTTCAGATCGGCATTAAACCTCAAAACCAATTAAATAAAAAAGTTATACGGACAAACAATAACAAAAAATCGCTTTTTTTTTAAACAAAATATGATGAAATTGAAGCAAAAGTTTTCTTAATTATTGTCCAATTTCGCCCATTTTCCATACATTTTTGGTCACAAGGAAATCCATCATCCATAATATACTCGTAAGAGCTAGCGCTTTTAAGTTCGCGGTATGTCGTGTGTTAGTAGTGAAACTAAAATAAGTAAAAATATATTTTCTTTATTGACAGGTGTGCATATAGTACAACCGCCACTCTTATACATTTCTGAGCATTTTCGGTTTACTCGGAAAATAGATTAAAACTACGTCCTACTCTCTTTCATCGCTTGCATTTCACGTCGTATTTCGTTGACGGGAACAAATAAATATCTCTGGGTTTACTGTTAGATATATATGTATGATAGGTGATATATAATGTCTAAGTACACTTTATGCAGAACAGCTAACACGTCATGACTCTTGAGAGTGGACAACTCCGGCCACGGCGTGAGCATTCATCAGCCAAGACGTTCCCCAAAATCAAGTGAAAATAAATAATTTTCTACACAAACGAAATAAGTGAGAGTGAAGTTATTATTAATTGGAGAAACTCAATACTGATATTTAAATAATTTCTTTGAGCTTTTTTTTCCTTAATCGAGCATATTCGTAAGGAGATTGTGTCACTTGTATGGCGTTCGTCAATGACATACTTTCATACATACCTATGTACATCGGATATTCAAATTAAAAAAATAAAATTGTTGATATTTCAAAAGCAACTTGTTTTATTCCATGTCAATATCAGCTCATTATCATTGAAAACGTCTATATTAAGTTATTGTTGATCTTCGTCTGCGCAAAGCAAATTCATACCGTGAAAAACAACATTTCAGAAAATTATATTTTGTTCAAAGAACATCTGAAATAATAAGTTATTAAGTAAGTACACATATTTGTAAGGCCGTAGCCAGGACATTTTTCCGGGAGGGGTTCAACAGAAATAAAATTAAATAAAATGGTCTTATGTTCATGATAAATTATCAAACATTTACATATATTCAAAAGCTCATCATTTGTCAATATAATTTCTCAAATACGAGTAAATATATAATTAAGCAAAGAAAAAATCTTTTTATTTTTGATTTGAATACAAAATACTTGATACACTTTGAATATTGAATAATTGTATATGTTTGATAACACTGGTCAACACTAGTCTTGTTTCCTTTATTTTTTTTTCTGTTATTGGGTATTTCTATGGTCCTGACCATTGTGTATAACAACAAGTGAGATATCTTATTTGACAGTTGCTTTTGACAGGATATCTAAGATGGCGTTTGACAGGGTACCTAAGCTGGCCGCCAATATGTCGACAATTACGAATGGCCCGAAGTTGGAAAAAGCTGATCGGAAAATATTTGGGGGGGAGGGGTTTCAATTTTTTAGGATATTTTACATATTTTAAGATATTCGATTAATATCCATTATAAACATATGTAGATATAATAATATTGGGTAAAATGTTGAATGCATTTTTATAAAGCCATCGATAGGCTATGATATCATTTGAATCAGTAGAATCATAAAACGTCAGGGGTTTAAAGTGGTTCATCGATTCTCCTCTTTTTCTTTGCCAAAATATCTAGGTCACTAGTAACCTCAATATCTCGAGATACGTCTTATATATATATATATAATATATAATTTTGGCGCGTACACTATATATCTCAGTGTTTGGCCGAGCTTCTCCTACCATTTGTGGTGTGCGTCTTTATATTATACCACAAATGGAGGGACCTACTGTTTTGTGCCGACTCCGAACGGCAGATGTATTTAATGAGAAGCTTTTTCATGGCAGAAATGCTCACGGAGGTTTGCGATTGCCTGCCGAGGGGTGACCGCTATTAGAAAAACTTTTACGTCTTTAATCTCCGTAAAATAGAAAAGGACCGTTCACTCGGAGCCCCGTGACTGGCAACGTAACACTGATTTGAAAAATTCGGTAAATGTGTTTGTAAAATTGCATATTACGAAGGCGGTTTGATAAGTCATAAACTTTTAGAATAAAATATACTTTTCGGCAAAAAAGCATTCTTTGTATTCCAGTTACTGGGTAATAATTTTTAATTTTTTTGTCTAGAGTGAGTTTTTGTGTGTGCTACGAATTTGAAAACACGGTTGAAATTTTCAGAGACTACCGATTTTTTGGGGGGAATCCAGACACCCAGAACCCCTCCCCTGTATACGTCCCTGCATTCGGGTAAAATATACGAGGAACGCCAGGGTTGCGAATTTACTTTGCACAAACAGGTGATCTCAGCTGTTCCAAATTTTGACGATTATCGAAAAGATATCTCACTTGTTATTATAAACAATGATCCTGACTATGAAAAAAATACTGGGAGATTGCTAACAGCTTTACTTTTTGAAAGATACAGTTTAATTATTTTAACAAAAAATACAGAAAATCAATACATTATGCTAACAAAATTTGTATTGCATTTTATGAAATGATCTTTAACGAGATTTCCTTAAATGAACGGCTTTAGGTAGATCTCGTTGCAAATTCCAGCAGTAGTCTGCCATCATATGTGAGTCCCACCGCCCCTGATATCGCACATCCATTGTCCGAAGATTCTGATGAAATCTTCCACCCTGTTCCTCACTTAAATCACCCAGATTTTGTGGAAATCGGTCTAAATGAGAGTACAGGAATTGAATTTTTATGCTCATATTGCACCCTAGCTCTTGAAAGTCGATAGCATGGACTCAACAAGCTCGACGTGATCGTCAGATTTCTTTTTGCCTAGGAAATTACTCATGACCAAAAAAATTAATTACAAGCTTTGGATTCTACTTAAGTAATTGATTTGACAGAATAAGGATCTTTCACGAGTTGCCTGATCTGTGGCCAATCAAAAATACCAGTTTTCAAATTTTCTGTAATTAATCCTGGAAACTAGCATGAAAGAAAATTGAAACATTCGCCAATTTTGTCAAGCGCCTTCACGAACTGTTTCATTATGCCGAGTTTAATATGAAGTCGTGGAAGTATGATGCGGTCTCGGCTAACATTTTTGGTACCAACTTTTAGCTCTTCCCGCACTGGACAAACTTTATGTAGTCTGAATCAGAGTCTTCATTTGATGTATTTCGTTCGGGTTCACAGAGATTTGGATCATCAGAAAATTTAGATGGTATTTTAGTGGAGGTCGTTGAGCAGAAGGTTAGTTAGGACATGACCACTTATTTCGATTTCCAGGGTTAATTCCGTTTATTTTCACAACGCAGAAGTAGCAGTCGTCATGATGGTTTCGAGGTTCTCGCCAAATGATTGGTGTTACGAACATTAATGCATCTCTTTCTCACTTGACCATACCACAGATTTCTGGCATACAATATGAGGAACCCATGGTTTGTCCTGATTACACAATTTTATTTCAAAGTATTAATGATACGCAGTTTTTACAAAGTCCGATATAGGTTTTCAATATTTTGAAAATACATATGCACCACAAATATAGCAAAAGCAATCGGGATTAATAGTTCAATTAAAAACGCAAATTTAAATAAAAATAGTAAATGTGGTTAGTTAACTGTAACTCAAAAACAAAAGCTGTTAGAAAATAATTGTTTCAATATTAAAAAAAATGCGTGTCAACTTAATATAGAAACAAAAAAAAAATCACTGGAAAAAAACCTTTTTTTTTTTTGTTTTCCAGTGTAATTTATTAAGGACACAGAATCGGACATTTATTGTAAATAAGAGAACAAAAAATAAATACCTAAACATCAAAGATAGTGTATTTAATAAATGTATTATGAAATTAAGTCGTCGGGACTGTTTAGCTGCGAAGTCATCTATTATCTCATCTGTTTCAATATCAAATTGATGGTGAGTACTCATTATGGCTAAGTCCTTCTTGATCTAACCCTTCAATTGCAGATATTGGTTGCTTATACGTTTCCGCTTGGCTCCACATTTTTCGTTTCAAATTATCTTGAATCTGATAAAGTAAAATAAATTTATTTTAAAAAGCAAATCGAAGCTATAAAGAAACTAAATTTTTGTTTAATTGATTTGTGTTGCATAAATTTGTCTCACAAATGTACGAGTATGTGAAAGATGTTTCAGGATCTCTTTTTGGATAGAGCCGATCTTGTTTTATTTTACCATTAATCGACGTTAAAAGTTTGAACCTATTCAATTATATTACAGCGAACATCGTACTAACTCGTAACACGGTTGCAATATGCTCAATTGCTTTTGGTAAATTCAAAAAACGGGAATGCAAAAGTTTTCATATAGACACCTACAACGGGAACACTATCAATGTCATAAATAGGCTCACAACAAATTTACAGTTGGTTCCAGATTTCAAAAATTTACTGGCCTTATATAAGACTTCAATATCTGAGTCAAGCAGTAACTCTTCAAGAGCTGCAACATTCAAGAGTAGCGCAGAATGGAATAAATTTACTAGATTTAGCTTCTGGAAATAAAGTTTTAATTTTTCAGTCAAAATTAATGTTCTTTTGACTGACTTTTTGCAACTGTTGTTACATAGCAATGGTAACATGGTAGAAACTAAAATAGGTAAAAAAGTTGGCAATTCCACCAATAAATTGGAACAATCCCTGTAGTTGTGTCAAAATTTCCAGAAGGTATGACGCTCCTTTTCCGCCCTCTAAATACATAAAAAAGAAATGATGCAGGTATTAGAAAAAAACCATTCGTTCAATTCGTCCGTATGTTGAATTAGCTTTAAGCCGCGGGTTTCATCTTACGTTTTTTTATTGAATAAACAAGTCTTTTACTGCGCCAATGTCAATTCTCCAAGTGTATTTTTGATATAAAAAAGCTTCTCAAAAAACTTCTCAATTTGTTGGGCATATGTACATCAAAACGGTAGGAGAAACGAGGCCAAGCACTGAGCTATAAATATAGTTAAGGCGAATACTAATTATTATAATTACTATTATTATTACAGATTGCTTCGAAAATATTTTTTTGCACCTACATACTTATGTATGTACATATGTATATAACAAAATTTGATTTACATTACAAGTCAAGGCGAATTCATAAAGGTGGCAGCAAATGTTTAAGAAAAAAAGGACATGTATTTTGTTGTTGCTTTCGGTACAGCGATTGTCAAAACCAACCAACAAACAAATGATTTTGACATTTGCTGTACCACGGCGATAGAAAAAACAAATCAATCAGCTGCTTACTAAGGCCACCTTACTAAATTCGCCTTGTTAGAAGTCGAATAAATTAATTTCTAAAACAGGTGACAGCTTTCTTAAAAAAAGTGTAAATATTTAGTATATAAAATATCTTTCAGTATTCAATGAGTTTGAGGTTTGAGTTTGATTCAATATAGTACATATGAGTGTATGTATTTCCTTATCAAGTTCCAATACCGTACAACAAATACATACAAAGATGGGCACATGGAACAGTTCAGTATGTACTATATATGTATGTATGTGAAGTTCTACGATTCTTTTTTCAATAACTTTATATTTTATTCATTTCAGATATTTTTGACATAAATTTCAAAAATATTTCAACAAATATTCTTCGGTCACCCCTCGGCAGGCAATGGCAAACTTCCGCACACCACAACCACATGGTGAGAGAAGCTCGGCTCATCACTGAGCTATATAGTGTAATCGCCAAATTAGTATTCATATTTAGTATTTAAAAAAAAATATACATATGTGTGTGTACAGTACAGAACTAAAGATTATATATAGTTTTTTTTTTGTGAATATCGTTCGCAGATGAAGCGCTTCTCAATGCACAAAAGCCCAAAACGATATATGTACATATGTACTTAACATTTTACACGGATCATAAAGCATACATACAGACATATGTAGGTATGTATTTATGTATGTATGTAAGAATATTTCAGCAAACGAATTCATTAAAAAACACATTTAATACCAATAGCATTTTAGATACTATGGTATGTATGTATGTTATTTTAGAAGCCAGTGTATAAGACTTCCACAAAAATAGAGAAATAGATGGATCTTATTGAATATGCTCACGCTTTTATGGGGGATATGTAAAATAAGTAAAACCATTTCGCCCGCTTTAAAAACCGAAATTTCATTAAAAGTAAATAAAATGTATTAAAATTGCTGCTTTCTCACAGCATTTCTTTCTTTCAAATTTATTTGAGAATAAAATTTATAAACGTATACAATATCAAATAAACATAAAAAGTAGCCATTTTATACAGTCTTGATTAATTCATAGAACGACATTAGTTTTCCACTTAGCATATGAAGAGCGTACATGTAAAAATGTGTACAATGGCGTCTTTCAGTGGTAATATTGGTATGTAAGACTACATGCCTACATACATATGTACATATGTATGTACAAAGCTATTAAATTGATCTTATAAATACGAGTATAATGAAAATATCTATATACCTACATATGTATGTGTATATATACACATGTATGTTTGTCTATATATGTACGTAAGTAAATATTTATGCTCTTCAAATATGGCTGTAGTATTACTTTTTCAAGTATAACTACTCGATTTTTTTTTTGTATCGACTATATAATAAGTATTTTTAGAAGTATGTATACTTGTATATTTTATTTTATAAAAATAAAATCAAAACTCGATATGAAGCTTTTTCGTTGTATGTATTTGCTCTCGACTAAAGAGTAACGCTCCATTTATCCAATTCTCCAATTTATAATAGTTGTAATAATAATTATTATTTACATCTGCACTTGAATTTCCATATTATTTCCGAATTCCGATTGAGCCGTCCGTGGCGACAGGTGAATGCCTTTTGGATTCTTTGTGTTTTCATGCTTTTTTCGGAGCTATTGCGCTCTGCTCATTGGCCACTGTTCGGTTCTACATATAGTTGCTAGCTTTTCGATTCTATCGCATTTTCCAATTATAATAGTTCATCCCTGTCGCCGCGAACTGCACTTGATCTGGCTGCGTTGCGCCGAGATTAAGGATATAATTCATATTTTCCGCTTTTGCATGGCATTACAGGCGCTGCAGTAGGTGTAGGAACTCGGTGATGGTGGTGGCGATGATGTGTTGTTGTTTCCATTGCAGTTGGCACCAAATGTCGCCTGTACTTGGGGATGTATGGGGAAATGGTTCCAGTGTGGGCACGGCATCTGTGCTGGCGGCTTGATTGGGAATTGGTTTGGCATCTTCCGGGTTTACTGATTATCAACTCCTGCACAAATTGGCGACTTAACTTTTCACTTTACTGATACAATTGCTTTTGTTCTTAACTAGAGCCTTTTAAATATTCACTTTCTTTTGTTTTGAAACTTTTCACCTTATTTTTTTAGTAGTATTCTGCACAATGGCACAAGTTTTACTGAGCTCCGATGGCGTTTTGTGACGGTTATATAGCCGCGACACTCACGCTAGCGATAAGCAAGCGAAGCGTCAGGCAACCGCAGCGAAAATCAACAACATCGAACATATGGACAAACGCTTCAGTCAAACGATGAAAACATCAACAAACTCGCTTGTAGTGAAGCGATAGCATTCTGGAGCTCTCTCTTCGCATTTTACTCTTATTTACACATTTTTGATGGAACTGCATGTGCTGTTCGCACCCTATAATCCTGAGGAACTCAGGTAATGTCAATAACAGGATGCATGTATGTATGTGTAAATTCGTCGTCCATTACCATTACTGTTCTGTCTGCTCTAACTTCTAACTACATAAGTAAGAAGAGGTCCTCTATCTTGATTGCCCAGTAATTGTTCCAGGGATAGAAATATTTCCTAGTTACAGGCAAACACCGAGCTAAATAACGTATTTATTTGTATAGCAGTACTGTTTTTTCTCGAAAAACTGCCAAAAAAACGTAAAAGATCTTTTCACAAGCGATTGTCCATTAATGGCGCTGAATAGTAAGCTAAATTGTAGATATCCGCTGGTAATTTTAACCAGAGATGTTGGAGCCGGCCCTAAGGAATAAAGAGAGGTTTTTATTTTTGATTTAATTTTGTACTCACAAAATCAATTGTGAGAATAGTGAGAACCTTCGTCTAATTTTGTAACTGTCATTGTCTTAATTGCAAGCTTTGTTAATGAAATCAGAGGTATGAAAAGGTTTAAAAGGGTAGCGTCATCCAAAAAGTCAAAAAAGGATAAAATGGTGGGACTACATTTTCATTAGGGATGCCGCGATATTTCAATATGTGTACTTAGGTAAGCCATTTATATACAAAGGGAGATGTACATACATAAACAAAAGAAAAATATTTTTCAAATTTTATGAGGCAAAACAAAAGTAACAGCATTTATATTTAGTTATTTGTTTTTAAGACGTGTCAATTAAAATTCAGTCCATTGTCTACTATAAACCATTAAAATAAAAGTTTTAAACTTTGCAGAAAACTAGAAAAAAAGTTTAAAAAATATGTATGTATGTATATAGATTTTTTTCTCAGAAATGTTAAAATTTGTTTGAGTATGCCCATTACATTTTAGTCCAACAATGTGAAAGTTTCAAGCACATAGTTAGGTGTTAGCATTGATTTATTAGAATCAAGGGTGTTGCGACTTTCTCCCATACAAAAATAATTGTTGCTTTTTTCGTTATATGGAAAAAAGTCGAAACATTCTTGCCGAAAAAAATTCAAATAAATCAACGGTAGTTCCAAGCTTATTGAAACTTTCACATTGTTAGACTAAAATTTAATGAAGTATAAAACTGCATAATCAAACAAATTTTAACAATTTTGAGAAAAAAGTTGAAAATCTATATGCTAGACAATGGACTGAATTTTATTTGAAAATTCTTAAAAATAAATAAATAAATATATGTACGTGGTAAGCTACATATGTTATTTTTAATGCTGTTGCTTTTGATATGCACAACTCTGTTCTTCAGTTATTCGACTCTAAAAATGTTCGGTGAAGCACCTGCAGTTTAAAGCCTTTAGATTTTTTTCTTTCAGAATTCGTAGATGTCAACGGTCAAAGTTGTGTTCCAACATTAATAATAACCAATGTACGAACACTTGAACTCATAACAAAACGTTGAAAAAAAACCAAACCTTTCGCATTCGAAATTAAAAACTCGATACAAATGTATGCACTATCAACTAATAGTTGATCTTGAATATGACTTCTAACTATCTACTTTGTAGCGCAACTGAAACTCGTACAACCGAACAATTCAATTTCGCCCCTTTATTTTCCACCATTTTTTTGGATTTTTTCTTGTCGCTCTTAGAGCGAGCAATTTAATGTTTGCCATGGAAAGGTCTCGGCTTTGTGTTCTGTTTTTATTTTTTGTTTCTCAACATAATATGCGAAAATCCATACCACCACCGCGGTGAGTAATAGACGAGACTGGAGTTCTGGCGCATGTGTGAGAGTGTGTTTTCTATCGCTTCAATCTGCCCAAATGCTAGTAATTTCTACGAGCAACTTATTGCGTGTGACGATAAAGGCGCGACAGTATAACAACATTCACGGGTTTATGGAACTTAAATATTATACCTTGGTGTACATATGTACATATGTATGTACATATATAATAAAATATTTATGTATTCCATACATAATTTTACATATACCGCTTTTTCTTGTTGACAGTTGACGTTGTTTGCCTTTTGGCTGAATTTTTCGTGGTAACTGTTGGCTAATGGTTATTATTTTGGCATGCTTTTGCCGGTAATCTGTATTCAGTAAACGTTAACTACGTTTTAATTATACACGGTCAAAATTTCCTAACAACATAAAGTCTAACGGGTAAAATTTTACAATGTTGTTGCTCAATTTAAGTCATCTCTGCGAGAGACAACTACTCACTTTAACAGCTTATGCGGAATATCCATAGTGGTGTTCGATGTATCGCACTTAGGACCATCATGCTCATGGAGTCTCGTCGTCTCCGTCCACAATTTAGAGTTCGCTAAAAACCGAACCTCACCAATCAATAAGATTTTGCAAGCAACCTCATCAGATTCAACATAAACAAGTAAGCAAAGCTAAATTCGGGCGAAACCGAATTTTGAATACCCTCGCAATATATTTTTGTATGAACGGTGCCCATGATTTCTTAGTTCAAAATTGCTCAAAATAGTAAATTTCACTCAATTTGTTTTAATAGATACCGAAAAAAACGGAGTTTTTAGAATTTTCAAAAACTTTCGTAATATGGGAGGTGGGCGTGGTTATTGACCGATCTTGACCGCTTTCAACATCAATTCTGGCCAAAGAGCAATTTATGTACCACATTTCATTAATATATCTCAATTTTTACTCAAGTTATTGTAACCACAGACAGACGGACGGACAGTCAAGGCTAAATCGATTCCTCTTTTCATTCTGATTACTTGAGTATATATGTATGTATCTCGATTAGTTTTTGCTGTTGCAAAAAACCGTTATGGGAACAAAGTTAATATACCGTTGTGTACAAGTACACTCGGGTATAAAAATCATTGCTACAAGAGACTAGCCACATCAACGATACCAAATTAAAAAAAAACCCTTTACACTAACAGGGGCGCACATAAACCTACATATCTATTCATATCTACACCTTTTTCAGTTTAAGTTCAGAAAGTTGCAATTCAAATTCAGACAGTTACAATTCAAATTCAGAAAGTTACAATTCAAGTTCAGAATTTCCATTTCAAATTCAGAATTTCTATTTGAAATTCAGAAAATTACAATTCAAATTCAGAATTTCCATTTCAAATTCAGAAAGTTGCAATTCAAGTTCAGAACTTCCAATTTGAGTTCAGAAAGTTGCAAGTCAAATTCAGAAGTTTACAATTCAAGTTCAGAATTTCCATTTCAAATTCAGAAATTTTCTTTTCAAATTCAGAAAGTTAGAATTCAAATTCAGAAATTTACAATTCAAGTTCAGAAAATTTCATATACACTGTACGATTTAGGTGTTTTAAGTTGCACAGAAGCAATTGCGTCAGAAAGTTTTCAATTTTAATTTTAATCGGTAATAGTTACATATACATATGTACATATGTATGTACGAACATACAAGTGTTTATAAAATTATTTATATAATTAAATTTCTGAATTTGAAATGAAAATTTCTGAATTTGAAATGGAAATTCTGAACTTGAATTGTAAATTTCTGAATTTGAATTGCAACTTTCTGAATTTAAATTGGAAATTCTGAACTTGAATTGCAACTTTCTGAATTTGAAATGGAAATTCTGAATTTGAATTGTAATTTCCTGAATTTCAAATTGAAATTCTGAATTTCAAATGGAAATTCTGAATTTCAAATGGAAATTCTGAATTTGAAATGGAAATTCTGAACTTGAATTGCAATTTTCTGAATTTGAATGCAACTTTCTGAACTTAAACTGAAAAAGGTGTAGATACACACACGTTTTGGTAGGGGAAAAATAAAAAAATAATCAAGAAATTTTATGTTAAAAAAACTATGACTCCAAAATATTTAAATTTAAGCACAGCTTACAAAATGTTGACATTCTTTGATATAAATAAATATCTCTCCCTAAGGGTCGGTTTCTCAATATCTGATTTAAATTACCAGCGGTTAACTACAATTCAGCTCACTATTGATCTGACTTATGTTTCTGACAGATGGTATTAACCGGCACTTGTAGTTCCAGGGGCGTTTGCACCATCTCTGCACCATCGGCGCTTTTAGTTCCGTTCAAGCGCTTAACCGAAGCTGGTGCAAACGGCCCTCATAGATATTTATTTTTCAGTCTAGATTATGAGTGTGTTTTCAAGCCTACTTCGGGCAAATTAGCATAATAACTATAGTTTTTTTTACATAGAGTAAATAGTTCTAAAGCACGGGAATGCAAAAACGACATAATTTTGTGATTAGATCTTTATTTGATTAAAAAAATATTTTAATAAGTTTGCATACTTAAACAATCAAGAAAAGTACTATTTCGTATGGTTTCCATTGTTTTATAATTACTTTTTTTCCGGGAGAACTCATGCTAGCAAATTAGGTAACTTCGGAACTTACGTTCAAACAAAAGAACATAAATTTTTATTGACATAAGTCACTGTTCTTCTTATAACAATGAGAACTTCGTTATTCCGCTCGCAACCAAAAATAGCTTTAGCAAGCAGTAATACTCCTATACAAAACGCCACTACCCAATATTCCGATTATTGTTTGGGTATTTATTCAGTGAGGTACATTGAATTGAATTGTATTGACTAAGAAAGAAATGTTTTTATATACAAGTTTCGGTTAGAACTACTAACGATGCCTTAAAAAATCATAGAAACTTACGAAGAAATATCCGGTGACATACAACTATAAAACAAATATTAAAGTATCAAGACTGCATTACACATATCGTAAATAAAACTGAATTATGTGATTCTAGCGGTTTCATTCAATCGATTTAACCGGATTTTTTATTTTATTGCACAATTTTGTTACAGCCTTAAATCGCCTTAATTCTTATTCGGTGTCAGACCCGAATTCTTTACGAATTTATTATAAAACAACCACCTTTACGATTTCACGGAGAAAATCATAACAAAATTTAATTCGCTTTTTTGTAAATAAAGCGTTTTTGCATTTCAGGTGGGGATATGTAAATCCATACACACATTTGCATGAACCACAAATTATACAACTCTATACTTGAAGATCAGACGCTACTAGCTACCGGAGTAATTAGTGTGGTATCTATAACGCATGTTGGAACAACGTGATATTATGAAATTTACCAATGCATATATTGTACATACATACATATGTACATATATAGAGGGCTGAAAACGACGTATGTATAATAAAATTTTTGCCAAGCGAATTTCAAGAAAATTCGGACTACAATGGATCTCTAGAGCCGCTGAAAATGAAAATGATTTTAATTTATTTTTCCATTTTCGAGATACAGGCAAAACAGTGCTTTCTAGGTCGTTAAAAAAAATTTTTTTAGAAATACGAATAAAACTTGCCTTTAATTGAAAGCCTAGAATACTCTTATTTTCAATTGAAATACTACTTTTTACACGCTTTTTAATTCGAAATATAAAGGCTTTTCTTACTGCAAATATTGAAATATCAAAACGTCCGGTCGTTTCAGGTCATGATTTTAGATTTTAGCGAAACTTTAATATGTTGTTTTTAAGTTAACTTAAGCAGACACGTATTGAAAATAAAACATGAAAATTTTAATAATATTTTTGTTTAACAATAAACAAAAAATTCAAAAAATTTAATATTTCAAAATGGGTTTTTTTTATCTTGCTGTTCTCAAAATTATGCAGCAAGAACACAGTCACAAATTCGTATACGTTGCTTATGTTTTACAGCACATTTAATTTTAGTATATTAAAAATTTTCTAAAACTCAACGGTCAGCTTTTTTCCATTTGGCCCACAAAAATGCATGCCTATTCGAGCGAATATACTTACAAATATATAGGAAAAATAATTCTGATATTTTTATAAAGCCTCTAAATTTTTTTTTAGTAGCAAGAAAACGACGAATCTTGGATTTTTACAGTTCTTGTTAGAGAATTATTTGTATTCTGAGATGTAGTACTTACGTACATATATACACACAAACGTACATGTGTGTTTGTTCCTAAGTATATGATACGAGATTTCTATAAATTTTATCGAGTTAATATGAACTGCAATTCTTTTGAAATTTTTTTACGGAAAATACAATTTCTTCCAAATATGAATGTATCTTAATTGTGTGAACATTACAATGGAAATGAGTACGGATGAATACATACTTGTTTTTCGAATATATATTTAAATACATAAATATTACTTTTAAATATAAATATGTACATATTTTTTGTAAATCCAGTACATATAACCTATTACCTACTTTTATATACCAGCTTAACACAAGAACGGGCGGTATTTAGGTACTGCCTAATTGTCTTGTATGACATACTTATGACACTTTTCCAGCATAATATTCACATCAAAAGTACTTATAAATATGTTTGCATATGGAGATGACTGCGACTGGAACAGTTTGTTTAAATACAAAATTTAAACACGAAACTCACCGAACAAGCATTTTTGGTAAGTACTTGTTTATATACATACTCGTATATGTACATACTGTATACATACTATGTACATATGTATGCATGGCTGCATATGTAGCAAACCAGATAACGAAAAATGCGAACCAGCCCAAAACTTAACCAAAACAAGAGTCAGAGAGCCAACTGAACCAAAAAAAAAAAAAATCCAGCACATGCTGTTTCTCATTGAAAAAGAGGTCTGTGTTTTTTCCTTGAATGTGCCCATCTCTTCTTGTTTACCGACCACCTTAGAAATTTCTCTTATGAGCTCTTTAAAACCATTCTGTTATGGGCGCGCGTTTTGAAAATTAAATAAGAGATTCGCTGTGGTTATGCTATTAACCCTTACTTGGCAATTTAGAAAGTTTAAATTCGTCTCTCTGTCAATAACGATAGCATAAGGGTGCTAGACATTTTAATGTAGCAAATTACACAATTGTTTTTATAATTTTTTATTAGAAAAATGGGTAACAGTCGTAGGGTTGCAATACCCGAGTGAATTGTTGAAATAATAAAATTATAGTATATAAAATCAAAAATATGCTTTTTTATTACAGTGAGAACCAGAGAAGAATAATAATAACCTTCTCCACTTATTTTCTTGGTTTTTTTTGCTGACATAAACACAAAAGTATCAAGCAAAACGAATTTCTCACCGTTCAAAATATATCTGTAGGATCATTTTGTATGTTTTCTACTGTGTGTTATTTTCCAACTACTGAAATTTGTATTAGAAAAAGACACTTTGTCATAAACTTTTATTTTTAAGTGTCTTCGTTGGCGTTTATTTAGTCAACATTCATGCATTTATAATGACTTGGTGCGATAAATTATGATATGCAGAAGATAGCGTGTACATTTATATTTAATGTATGCTCCGTATTCAATTTGTACTGTCTTACCAGGTAAACGACCATAGACTACAGTTTTTCGGATATCGTCTCCTCTAAGATCTAACAATAATAACAAGCACTAAAGCAAAAATATTATACCAGTAATTTAATAGCAAATGGAAACATTTTTATTCTATTACTAGATACGTATAACACTTGTTTTTTTTTCTCACTGCGATAAGTATTCTATACCAACAGTAAGAGAAATTATATGAAAAATTATGTTTCTCACTGAGCAAAAGCACTCAGCTACAAAAAATAAAACACTTTCTGTTTTGTGTGTTATTTTTTCTCTCAAGTAATAAGAGTTTTTTTTGGAATATATCTAGGTGGATTTTTGCAAACATCTCGATTACAACACCACCTAATTTATACCCTATTATGTATGGACACTAGCAGTAGGCTATTAGCCGCTAGGCAACTATACTAGAATTTCCATTACGCAAGGCAACCCAATACTGTCTATCGGCTACTGAAAGTATGTAAATGTTTCCCTTTTAAAAAGATCTTTATATTTTTTCAATATTTATTATAAATATACTTGTCAAAAAATTAAAATCAGGGATGTTGTCTGAGCTTTTCTATATACTAAGATCAATCGCTATAAATATTACGAAGAACGGTTTTAACAGCCGTGGCTAGTAGACCGGTAACAATACACTAGTCTCCATACATAATAGGGGCATTAATTTTGTTCTGCTACTTCAGAGACCTCCACATTTGCTTATAAGATTTTCCGCCTGGACTCGCCATTTAGCGAACCTGATTCCTCCGCAATACATACTATTAGCGTCAAAGAAAGTAAAGAGCTAGTGATTCAATCATTAAAAAAAAAAACATTTAGATATGCTTGAAAATATACTCTTTAAACGAATTGTCTACAATGTTTCTTATTCTAAAATAAAATTTAAATGACCCCCTTAATGAGTTTATTAAAGTTTTATTGCAGAATTTAAGGCTAATGCACTAAGAATATAACTTTGTAAAAGCAATTAGTAAAAATGAAACACAATCGGAAATATTTCACCTAATCTTAAAATATTGGCGATTTTACGCGTGAAAACAAAGTAAACAGTAACTGCAACCATTTAAATATTTGTATATTTCGGCGAAGCACCAACCACTTTTTGGAATAAGGTTACTTGTCAAGTTTTTTTCAAAACGATTTAAAAATAATGGCGAAAAGCACGACATTTTGCAATGGGTAAGGAAACTACCATCAAAACGCGAAAAATTATATTAGATTTGAACGAGAAATAGAAATCGTAGCGCGAAATTGGATAAATCGTAGGAAGAAGTCATTGCACAATAAAAAAAATAATAATAATAAAATTTATATAAAACTAATTCTGTAGACGAAATGCCAAGTTCTGGATGACAGAAGCGGCTTACAGAGACGGAAGTCCGAGCAATAGTTCGAGAAGTGAAGGCGAAACCAATTTCAAGTGCCAGTACAATAAGAAGAGCACTCAACAGAAATGGATAACAGGGCAGGATGCCACGTAAAAAAAAAGTCTACACATCCAAAGTGAATAAGCAAAGCGAATGGTAGCAAAATGAACCTGCAGACTTCTGGAAAAACAGTATACACCGAGTATACACCGACGAAAGTAAGTTTATTGTTGCTCTAAGTGTTGAATTGAAATTGGGAATTTGGATCTTTCAATAGGACAACAATCCGAAACACACGTCCAACATTGTTAATGAATGGCTATTTTACCGGACACGAAAGACACTTGATCACTCTCCACATTCTCCAGACCTTAATCATATAGAGCATCTGGACAGAATAATCAGGCAGAGGACAATTGCAAACAAGAACGATCTAAAAAAAAGGCCTTAATGGAAGAATGGAGCTGAATCTCTTCATAAACAACAATGCCTAGGCAGTTAAATGAGGTGCAGAAGTCTAAAGGAAGGTAAACAAAATACTTAAACTTAGATTAATTTAGTTTATGTTCAAAATTTATAACTGAATTAAATTCTGTTTACTTTTTTTTTACTCGTAAAATCTCCAGTATTTTAAGGTTAAGTGAAATATATTTGATTGTGTTTTATTTTTACTAATTGTTTTTTTTTTGTTAACCAATGTAATGTAATGAGGTAATTAACATAAGCAAAATAGCTCTTAACTTTCTTCGAAAAACAGTATTTATGTATAAATTGTTCGCCTCGAACGGAATGGTAGAGAAAATAATTGGCCCAACAACGAAATCAAATGATATTTCAATTGTATTACAATTTGTCATTTATTTTTGTATTTTATTTGTAAATATATGTATTTATGTATATTCAAATGTGACGAATTAATTAATTAATTATAATGCATTTAAACAAAACTACAATTACTATATAAACTATTATATATATTTAATTATTCTTTTAAATTTATTAATTCTTTATTTATATTTAATTTATTTGTGTTAAGATTTCCATACATATTTAATTTTTTTGTTAATATAATTAATTTAAAATCAGTTTCATATCTGGATTTCTTTTTTAAATTAATGCAAAAACTACGACATTGTCAACTGTACTGTTCTCCAAAAATATGAATTATGCTAAAAAATCGTATTAACTTACTATTACATAAGTTTTATTATTATTTGCCGAAGTGTGTACAATTTTCGGTGTATTTATTTGTTTATGTATTTTTCTGTAAATGTATATCGCGATTGTTTTCGAACATCGAGTGTAGCAGTGTGTGTGTGTGTGTAGAGTATTTATTAAAGTTTTGAATGATGGCTTGTGTTTGTTTTTTAAATTCCTTTATACTAAATCATTTGTATTTGTTCATACATATACAATACAAATACAATTACAATTTTTTTTTATTTGCATATGCATGCAAGAGGTATATACAAAATATTATATGAACATCCATTTCTATGTAAGTTCGTGCTTTCTCCGAAAATTCGTACTCTACTAATAAATATTTCGTAAGTGCATTAAGTCTGTGGAAGTGGGGGGGTTTTTTTTTTGGTGAAAGAAAACTTAAATTAAGAAAAAATAATCAAAAAGTCATTGAGCATGACAAAAACTACTTAGAGACTTGCAGCTAATTTGCAATTGAAATGTATAGTTAGAGGTTTGCTTTCGTTTTCGAATACTAAGTTAAGTTGAAATATATGGAAACGAAGTTACGGTTCAGATTGAAATTCCAAGTCCTAGACACAATAGGCTCTAGTCTTTCTCGAAATACTATGCATCAATGCGTTTTCGAAGTGTTTTTGTTTCACAATTAAAAAATTGTTTTAGATAAACTTCCAAGCCACATCCCTTTCGACAAACATTTTTAATACTTTAGTACGAGTATATATCATTTTGTATTTTCGTTTTAGCTGCATTAATACACGTATCCATTTTTGTGGATAATATATTCTACTGACAATTTTTAATGCAATTTGCTATATGCATAATTAAAAAATTACTATGGATTCGATAATCCTTCAAAGTATTATTTTATTTATCTTTAATAAATAATACATTTATCAGCAAATTATGTGTTTTTGCTGTACTTCTTGTTTTACAATAAAGTAAATTGCATTATATTTAAGTTTATATCCTAAGTGTTATTTAAATCTAATTGTAATTTACTAGTTGTATTATCTATAAATATTTTATTATGTACTTTGCAATTTAGTTATTTACATTTCAGTTAATATTTTTTTTTCGGTTTTTCGAAATTTTTACCATTTCTATTTGTTATATTTTTTCATTGTACTTCATACATATATTCGTACTAGAATATGCAATTAGATGTAGACATACTTACTTGTTTTACTATTATACAAAAGACAAATGCGTTTAGTATTGTTTTGAAATGTATTGTGTTTTAGGGTTGTTTTTAATTTCTGTATCAAGGATTGTTTTGAATATCGTTATTAATTCTTTTTATATTGGGCTTTCTCCGGGCATTTTCTCTGCGTTTGTTTTAAATAATATTTAATATTTATTAAGGTGTCTTTTTCTTAATTCTTCTGTCAGAAATGTAATCAAATTTATGATGACTACGATGAAAAATAGATAGTTGATTAAGAGAGCTATTGATAACAAGGTAAGGGCGAATTATCCAAAGGCATTACATTCCAATTACTTCCCGATCTGGATTTTAATAAGGCAAATGCGATAAATAATGACAAAAACATTTTTGCAATATAGAACTAGCAAATTTAGGCAAATACATATAGTTTGCCACAAAATTCATGAAGCTTCACAAGAATATTTAAAAACAAATAAACATTAAAAACTTACACGTACATATAAGCTTTAATTTAAAATAAACCATTAGCCATCGTTTAAAATGATTATTTTCATAAACAACAAGTAGTAGTAATTTAAAACATTCGACACCAGAGTTAATAATCAACGGCTCTAACTCGCGCACTGAGAGGTGTTTTATAAAAAAATATTTGTGAATTTTTTACTGCTTATTTTTAAAATATTTAATAGAAGATTAAAACCAAGTACTTGTACACACGTCAAGATCGTGCGCAAGCTGTTTGCCAAAATTTTCATGCAACGAAAAATTATCCAACTAAGCTTGCCCAATTTTGTTAAACCCTGTTATATTTATTTATACATATACGCAGGCTTTAGAAATTTAAATAAGTATGTTATATTTTTATTCACTGATATCTTGCTATTTATGTTAAAGTTACTGTCAAAGTAATCAAATTTCAATCAAAGTGTCTTATCTTCATAAAATAGTTTCTACATTGGCATTTTTGAAATATTAAATATGTGTACAAACTAATTATATGCGTACATACAACATACATACATAGAACATACAAACTTGGCAATGTGGTAAAGAAAACTATTTTAATTGATGTTGTGTTTAGTATGTTTTTACTTTTGTATATATGTATGTATGTATGTATGTTTAACTATTTGTAAAGTCTTTCCTCGTCAAAATTCAATAAATCAGTAAATAAAGCGAACAAATTTAAAAAGTATCGTGTCATAAAAAATTGCTTAATAATCTTGAGCTAAAATAAAACCTTATACACATTCACTATTCCATGCACATATGTTTAGGAAGAATTTATAGCAGTTGTCATTATAAAATTACATACAATAGACCTAAATATGTACATAAATAAAGCGCATATATATGTATATGTATATACGATTATCTCCAAATTTGTAAAATAAACATATAAAACAAAACTAAAAAATAAGAAAATCGCTGAGAAAACTAACTACAATTGTAAAAAAGCTTCTATAATGTGAATTGTCCAGTAACTATTGAATAAACTCATATTGAAATTCAATATGGTTTTAAAAAAAACAAACCAAAATATCGTTAAAACAATAATAAAAAAAAAATATATATAACACAAATTGCAGAGGTTTGCATTTGGATTGGAGTGACCACTTTTTGAGTAGCACGCAGCGTCAATGTAATCATTGTCAAAGTTTTGGCTTAACACTTTAACGCTTCTCATCTGCTGACATTTGTGCAGGTGGCGCCGCGCGGTAGAAAGCATTCGCGCTTCTTATAGGCAAAGGATGCGCTTCCGTATTGAATATCCACTCGTCAAGTGGCAGCAACGAATCATCGGAGAAGAGTAAGTACAAGTACTGTTTGTAGAAGAAGAGAAATTACCAAGTATTCGTAAAGAGTAACTGCAATTATATTAACTCACCTTTAATGTCTCCGCCAAGAAGAAACTCTGCTGCACATCATCCTTTTGCGGTGACTCTTGGTATACATTTTTAATGCCACAATAACCGTGTGGAGTGCGACAGTGTTCCTCTAGCGCTTGCACAGCCTCCCAACCCCAGTCGCGATATTTTTGATCGTGTGTTAAACGCCATAGCACAAAGTAACTCTCGATCGTTTCCGGTCGTAAAATATAGTACTTCTCTTGAGACTTCAAGGCACGTGCTTCGGCTGCGTCGCTGAAGCTGAGAAAGAAAAGATCGTATTTTTTATTACATAATTGAAAAAAACCAAAAAAATAAAGTTTTAATATTGCTAGATGATTTACCGGAAAGCTTCTGGCCCCAATTTGGTGGTGGTTCTGGCATAACTCTCGTGACAAGTATTTGTTAGGCCTTTGCCAATTTCCATGAATTTAGTAGCATATTGATTTTGTCGCGTATTAGCCGCTAAGGCAAAAAGACCACCTAAACGGAGATAAGGGAAACAAATTCCAGAGATCAGTGAAAGTAAAATACATACAAATTAATTTTTATATTATTTTTATGTTTGTACATATTTTAAACCATACAGCATTCTACAGCGGCCAACCTTCAGCGGCAAAGTGTAAAACTCCGCGTGCATTTCTACGATGAAAATATATTTCTAAACACCATTTGCCATTTATTCTTTTACTCAAATCAGCGAAAGTTTAATTTGTAGGTTTAACAGGACTTAGTCAAAACTAACAGAAGTCAAAAATTTTGTAACTAAGAACATTTTTGTGTGAGTAACTTAAGCTCTTTCTAAGACATGACATTTAAAAACCAAGAATGATAGAATGCCAAATGACGACAATCGAGCTGAGAAAGAGCAAGGCTGAAATTGTAAAAAAAGTAGGAGAAGAAGCGCATGGCTGATTATCTGCCTTCACACGGCAATATTTGTATGCAACCATTATGCGATGCAAAATTATGCACGTTTATACATTAACGCAAACCCAGGTCCCGACATTAAAAAAATAAAGAACCAATTTTGAAAACCGAATGAATGTTCATACTTCTCGCATCGTAACTCATGTTTGCTTACAAGTCAGATCGTGTAAAGGCGGCTTATTGCATTGAAAGTATAATACTACGTCATAGAATGGGCAGATGCTGTCAAATCGGCAAGGAGCGGGCTAGTGGTTCTCGAATGACACAACCTTTGTTGCACTCGAATGTGTTTAAAACCTGTTTTTTTTCCTTGGACTTTAATTATTTTATAATTGAGGGCAAATCTGCAGAGAATATCTTGTAGATTAATAGGATTTTTTTTTCGGAGCGTGCAAATCACACCAGCAGTTATAATATATTAAAAGAAATTACATATATTTATTTGAAAAAATTATGCTGAAATATAGCAAATAATTAAAAAAAAAACACCAACTTGTTGTTGTTGAGCAGTGCACTTAATTTCTTGATAATTCAATGATCGGATGTTCGAGAGAAAGATTCTCCGAAAGATTTATGGGCCTTTACGCCTTTGCGATGGCGAATACCGTAGAAGATGGAACGATGAGCTGTACGAACCTTATAACGACATAGATAGAGCACAGCGAATTAAGATCCAGCGGCTTCGCTGGCTTGGTCATGTCGTTCGAATGGATGAAAGCGCTCCAACTCTGAAAGTATTCGACGCGGTACCCGCCGGTGGTAGCAGAGGAAAAATGAGGCCTCCTCTACGTTGGAAAGACCAGGCCGTAAGGGTAAAAAAAAAAAGAAAAGAAAAAAAAATCCGACGATTTAATAACCTCCTTTCATGAAATTCATTATAGCTATCCGCTAAATTTGAAAAGATTCAGAGCAATACCCTTTTAAAAAATAAAATGTCGTTTTATGTTCTCGTATTTAGAACAAATTTAAAGTGCGTCTTACAACTAAAGCACCATCACAAATGGACAAATTTGAGTAGAAAATTTTATAGTTCCTATATTTTTAGTAGCAGAATGAGCCGTTATAACAGGGGCAGCCATTTCAACCTAGCTACGTTGCTTATTGGATATAAATTCGGATGCACTTACCCGCGAAACATGCCAAGTGATCCATTTTATGTTCCAAGCGATCGAACTTTAAATCTGACACATATGTCAAACCACCCGAACTTGTTCGTATCATGTGTTCATTAATCGATACCATCGCATCATCGAACATTTCACGCGCCTCTTCATCCACTTGACCCGACTGCAGCCACGCCTTCAGTAGGTACTCAAAGAAACTGTCGCCCAAAGCACCCAGCGACATGTGCACTGCAATATAAATATGTAATTACATATGTATGTACATATAGATAAGCGACCAATGATGCGGCAATACTCACTTTGTCCCCATTTGCCCGTTTTGGGATTAATGAAATTGGGATAGAGACCCTTTGGCTTTTCGATCTCCTTCAAAACTTGACGTATCGTTTGCACACGCTCCCTATACAGCGGATTACCGGTTATATCGCTCAGATATACGAATTCGCAATGCAATGTGCCAAGTTCGGATAAAATTGAACTGCCACCTGAAGCCCAGCCGTAATTTCTACTTGCACCGGTTCGTGTATTTACCAACGCATATGGTATGCCGGTGGGCGTTTGGAAGGCTGGTAACAGCTTGTCAGCGACGTGTTGCGCTTTCTCTTTGTACAGATTATCGCCGGTGAAGGCGTAGAGTGTCAACATACCACCAACGAAGCGTATATTCGTTTCGAATACCGACAAATCGGCGCTAATATTGTCTAGCGAAAATTTTCGTTCGATCCAATCGCGTCCTTCTTGATACTCCTTGTCCAGCCCCATTAAATAGAGCGTGTCTAAACCATCGACTATGGTCGCTCCAAGATCGTAGGCACCAAAAATACTGCCCGAATGTGGGCGTTGACTGAGCGGCCGCAATTCGTTTTTGCCCCAAGCATAGAGTTTATAACTCTCCCAAGCGTGTACCATCATCTACAAAAGAAAAAACCAATTTATAAAATTAAAGTTTCAGTTGTAGGAAATGAATAAACTTCCTGTAGATTATAAGAAAGTTAAGAGTTTCATTAGAACGCAGTATTTAACGCCAGTACTCTACAAAAAGGTTTAGACGCAGATACATATGTAGATTACTTCGCCATTGCTTTGATTTAAGCATCACCTGTGGACTTAATTAGACAAATTTAAGGTAATTTCTTTACTTTACCTTATCGGCTTAATGTCCATAACTCACCAAAAACAAATGTGTATATAGTAAAAGCAAGTATGTATGTATTTCATTACCGTTAGCGAAAGTTGTTTTTTTTTACCATATACAAGAATGATTACTTACTTTGAATCAATTATTGAAATTAAAGGCCATAAGGCTGAAATTTATTTCCTACAATCGATAATAAATTTTGTATAACAATATCGATATGCTTTACTGTGTATCAGGGTTAGTTAAGTATATCGAACTGAAGTTAAACTAGATGAGAAGTGTAATATGTTAACTTACTTGTTTACAAAAATCTGTCTTTATCTATCTAGAAAAGCAAATGATTGGGTATCTAGTAGAGTGTTCGATTATTCGACTTTTTTGTAAAATCGGTTTTTGAATTATTTGAAAAATGGCAATTTGAAAAAACCGGTTCTTGTTCCAAGTAAGAAAACAGCTACATTAATGAACATTTAAGTAAATACAATTATTTATATTAAAGAAATCTTTTGAAGATAAAATTTAGTTTGATACCCGAACTCCGTAAGCAGTCTCAGTCTCTAGTAGAGGCAAAAGTCACAATTTTGGACCAGTTGACATTAATTGTCTCAAAATAAAGCCCTAAATTGTAAAGTCTCTAAATTGTGACCAGGTGATAAGCAGATCGCAAAAAATTAAGACAAACACAAAAAATAAAAACATAAAAGCAAGGAAAGACAATAATTTCTAGGTCATATCTCAAATTTTGAGACTTGAGATTATATATAAAATTACTGAAATCCGGTAATAGTTTCAAATTTTAAAACTTTAGATTATACCAAATTTTTGTATTTTGGGCATAAATGTTTTGGAGTTTATTTATTTGCTTTTTGATATTTGTTGGAACGATTTTCCGTCATCCCTTGTCGTTCCAACAAATATCAACAATTCACCCTATTGGACAAGAAAAAGAAGAAAACAATATATTTGCTTTTTCTTTAGTTTTAAAAAAACTTGACTTTGACTTTGTCTAAGAAGTTATATAAAATTTTCTTAAGTTATTTTTCTGCAAATTATTTGGATTTCGAATAATAAGCACTTTGGGGTTGCCGTTTCAATAAAAATATAATGGATGCAAAATTAGTCGATGTGCTGCCGTGTTTCTATCATTTCTCAAATGCCATATATTTTTACAACTAGATAAAACCGGTATCGGAGATTAAAGAAACCGATTTATTCGATATTCGAAAAATCTAGATATCAAAAAAACTGTACAAAAATGTATGAAATAACCGGTGTGGAAAAACCAAGTTAATCTAGTGAATTAAGAATTTTACACGAAAATAATGATAAGCTTTACAAGAGATAGCAATCTAAGCTCTATGAAACAACAACAGAAAGAGAATATAAGATATTTAAAAACTAGATATGTCAATAAACAAATCTGGCAAATAGTTAATGAGATAGGAAAACCATGAGACTAAAAAAAAATAATAGCTGATAAATTTCAATGGAATTCCCTGAAAAATACCTGAGAAATTTTTCGGAAGTCCTTCAATGAAGGCATAAAAAATGTCATGCAAAGCTGTGGAATAAAAACTCTAAATACTGCTACATTAGAAAGCAAATCATCGAATGCAATTTACATGGAGGAAACTAGCGAGGAAGATATCTTTTCCACTTTAGAAAGGATCAATGTCAATAAAAGTCCTGGGTTTGGTGGTATCAGACACAAATATCTCAAAACAAACGCACCTGTGATGGCCCCCGTTATAACTAAACTTATTCACCTTATCTTAAGTTAAAGTTTTGAACTCAAACGTCTAAATCTCAATAAGAATATCAATTCACAAATCGGAAGCAAAGTTTGATCCTGCGAATCACCACCCTATAGCAATTTTACCGGCTATTGAAAAAAATCTCAGAAAAAGTCGTCGGAAAAATTACTGCCTGTTACCTTACATAAGTGGTACGCAAGTTTTCTTAAGGTAGAAAAGTGTAGAGTTAAGGTGCAAAGCGAGTACAATGTAGAAACAGCTGTTTCATACGGGCTTCCCCAGGGCTCAAAACTAGCAGCTCTCCTATACATAATGTACGCTAACAGTATGATCAAAGCTCTCAAAAATTGTGAAGTTTTTGCCTATGCCGACGACGACACAGCAATTATAGTTCCTCATAGGAATATCGAAACGGCTACCGAGATAATGCAAAGAAAAGTGGATTTAATAACCAGCTGGTAGCAAGAAAAAGTGGTATTATTAAGCTCATCTAATATCAAAATAATTCATACCAGACCACCAAACATTAGACACTCAGACATTAGATACAATTTTCACAACACCAATTGCTGACATACTTATGTCAAACTATGCGCATGCGCAGAGAGTGAATTTATACAAATACCTTGGATTGCTATTGGATGACTATTTTAAATGGATTACTCAAATTTCTCAACTTCAAAAGAAGATAAGATTGTCGTCTTACTTTCGAGGAGATCTAAGTTTTTGCAGTATCTTCGTAACATCTTTAAACCACTTAATTTTGAAAGATCTTGTAATAATACAACCTTTGTTAGTTCCGGCATTAAGCTGCACCACATACGCATTGATTGTATTTACTAATATGTAAGTATTATATGGCCGCTGTGGTCGAGTTGGTAGCGGTGCGTGCTATAACTTGATATGCCGGTGAGTTCGAGGTTCGAATCTCAGTCAGGGCAAGCAAAATCTTAATAATAGAAAAAGTTTTTTGTAATAGCGGTCACCCCTCGGCAGGCTATGGCAAACCTCCGAAGGTATTTCTGCCATGAAAAAGCTTCTCATAAAATAGTACATCGGCCGTTCGGAGTCGGCACAAAACTGTAGGTCCCTCCATTTGTGGTATAATATAAAGACGCACACCATAAATGGTAGGAGAAGCTCGGCCAAACACTGAGCTATATATTATATATATAATATGTAAGTATACACATATAATTTTCGTACATATTCACCTGCAGGCAAACTCTATAGCTTCGCGGGTCGTGTTTAATCCATAAATTGAATTGTACTGATAATAAATGAAATGAATATCTATTTTGTAGTAAACCAGAAACATGAAAGATGCCATACAATACAGAGTGCATTTGTGGGCAACAGTTCGTTGATAGCAGCGATTGTATGAGCTTTTTAAATACGCAATTTGTTTTGGAACGATTTTCCGATTTGTTTTTTAATTTTGTCATCAAAAATTTATGAAAAAACTTTCCCTGATAGAGCTTTTTCATTCATGGTACGAGTATTGCTAATATTGTGAATAAATAGGCGGTGTTGTTAGTTTTTAAGTTATTTGGATGAATTCGTTTTGGATATTTATCAAGGGGAAGAATTTCCAAAATAACTGGGTCAGAATAAAAATTCAAATTTTTGTAAATAATTAAAATGTAGCTGCGAAAAAATCCACTTCGCATAAACGAAAGAAATCACTTAAAATGTTTCGTGTAATTTATATAAAGCGCTATTTTTATAGTTGTTTTGTAAATGCAAATGAAAAAAAAAATCAAACCGTCACATTAATAATAAGTATACAACATGCATGTTTATACGACTTCAAATATTTTTGAATTTATGAACGACCTTTTTTGAAATGCCCTTCAAAGTTAAATGGTATTTCATACACTGTTCTGTTGACTGATTAATTGGTCTTTTTTCTGTTTAAATAAAATGGCACAATTTTAAATAACAAAATGAAAATGAGAACAGCCACAAAGATTATTGTTGCTTGAAATTTTATTATACATACATATGTACATGTTCATACATACAAGTTGCATAGAATTTTTTCAACTAATTTTCCAATCAGCTTTCGGTCATACATATGTAGGTACATTCGAAGCGCAAACAAAATTCAACAGTCTACGCTCTTATTTACATATGTATGTATGTATGTACGTATAGTCATACCTTGCAGTAAAACGCCATACAAGTGAGAAAATATTCTAGTTTACAACTGTAATTTCTTGATTGAAACCGAAATATTCTGAACAAACCATTTGACAATATTGACTTGTATACAATAATTAACTAAAGTTATTTTACATATAATAATATTTAATAAAAAATGCTTTTATTTATTCTTTCGAATGATGCCAACTTTGAATGTATTTATTTTTCCTTTCTAACAAGACTTATAAAAAGTAAAACTAATTATTAGCAAATCTAAAACTGCTAAATAAAAATGAGTAATATTTTAAATTAAACTTAATTCGTGAATTTATTTTATTTAACTCCCCTTTTGAATCTCTAACTAGTGGTTTAGGTTCACAATTCCGCTAGTATTCCTTTGTCTGTTTATTGTTTTGTCTATTTTGTACTAGTATGAGACTGGTGTATTTCTGATCCAAAACTGACAAAATCTAACTCGTAGGAGATGTAAAAAACCACTTGCTTGTATGGAAAAAAAAGACGGTTGTGAAGTAGTTTAAAACTAGCACATTTGATTACAGGCTATACTACATAGATATGTATTTGGATATGTTTGTTTGCAGGCGAATGCATAAGTTTGTGCGCGTGACGCAAGAGTGTCTGATTACATGGCAGCGATTACAAAGCATCGTTTCTATTATTTGTGCCACCAATCGCAATATGCAACGGTTGATGGCAATTAATGCCAAATGATGCGTCACAATTGGCACAACAGCAATAGCAACAAACAAAACGGCAGCAGCAGCAGCAGCAGCATCAGAAACTAGAACTGCATATGACATTATATCGGCCAACTTACACACACACACACACACACACACACACATACACACATGTATAACTGGGTGGAAAATAAAGCCACTGGAGCATGTGAGCGAGCATAAAGGGAATTGCTTGCATATAAATTTCAATTAAGTTCACAAGCTGACATTTGTGTGTAAGTAACCTAAGTTCTCAGACATATTCGTCTTTACATATACAAAATGAAAAAAAAAAAATTGAAAATAAATGGAGCAATAGAGCTTGTGGTGGACAAATGCCAGCAAATCAAATAAATTGCGAATATTGTATGAACTTGAACTGCGCTTTGAGAAACAAATACAAACTGACAAAGAAATTAATTGATGAATTACGATGATTTCCGAAGATCCGAAGCAATTTTCACGGAGGCTTTACCGTTGGATAAATTATCAAGTAGTTAATGGAGTATTTTCGTTTTTTTTTCTTAAATTCAGAAAGGCACAATTTCGAAAGCTTATTAAGTTGTTTTATACGTACACTCACGTGGACAAAAGGATTCGTATGCCAGATTTTTTATAATATTTCCAAAGTTTTTTTTTTGAAATTTTTTGTCTTAAAAGCCAATGGATAGCAAAAAATATTAGAAGCACATTTATATTTATTGCTGAGTGAAAAAATAAAAATCACAAGATAATCTTTATTCTTGAACAAAACGGTAACGATACTTTTGAACAAAAAAATAAAATTTAAATTTTAATTATTTTTCTTTTTCTTTTTAAATTTCGAAAAATAAAAATCAGTTTAGTTTAAGAAACACAAAAAAATGAGTTGATTTTTTTTATTAATTACTGAAAATAATGATTTCGCCGTTCGTGGCTATAATAAAATTGGAAGAGCTACTACAAATAACTTAGGTACTGCAAATACAAAATTGCATATTCGAAAATTTTGTAAAAAAAAGTTCGTTAAAATGTTATAAAGTTCGAAAATAAATAACTTATCATGCATAAATACGAGAATAGTTTTATGAATAACTTATAATATCCGAACTGACAAATATCAACCGGATAATCGTGTAACCGAATGCCAAACTGACCAATTACGATTTTTTATGGTTCAAAAATTTTAAATATATATTTGCAGGCACAGAGGCAACGAACCTATGTCATTCACGCCTTGTTGCTTCTTTTGAATAAAATTAATCGTTATTATTTATAACTATGCTTTAATTTGAAATTCAAAACTTATCAGATGTGTAAAAAATATTATTTTATACTATTAAATGAAATGCAGTAAAGTTTTTTTGGTATAAAATATTTCTCAAGTGCTCAAAATTATATTTTTAAGGTGAAGTAGTTATTACAAAAAAGACCCAGACAATTTTTAACAGCGCCATCTTCATAGAAGTACATATGTATGTATGTACATATGTCTATCTACATATGTCGAAAATTACTGGTTATCTTAAGTTACTTGAAACTTGCACATTCTTATAAAAGAATATAATGGCCTACAAAACTGTTTGAATTGTAAATAAAAATTATTGTAGTATTATAAATCAGAATTTATAAATTTTGTTTTTTGCAATTGGCTTTTTGTTAGAGAATGAACTGTATTGTAACTAAAAAATATTCGAAAATAATAAAAATAATTATTCACAATTTGATTGAGCTCGAGGCCACTTTGTGGAAGGATTTTTTTAGGAAAAACAACAACTGTTTTTAATGGTAGAAGTTATAGTACTATTTCCGAAATCACCACATTTCCCCATCAGTTTTTTTTTAATTGTTAATTTTAATTTGTTTCTTCATCACCACTTTGCTATTCATTATTCAGTTATAAGACCTATAAAAATCTCAACAAATTTTAAAAGAAAAATAGTCAAAATATGTAAATAAAACTATTATGACAAGCAGTAAATAACCAAATATGTATTTATGTGCAAATACTCTTTTGTATAAACCTTTTATATAATACTGTCATCGAGTTCTTAGTATACAAGAATTTCAAGAACAATCGAAAATCGGGAATATCTGGGTAGCACCCATGAATTAACGAACTGAGAGACGCCGATAACACTAAACCGCCACGTCATTAGGGGCAATCCTCAGGTGGACGTTTTTATGCTAGCTGCATAGAACGACATTCTTCTGGAGCTCACTAAAGAAGGAAGAAATAGTAATTGCATATGTAGACGACGTAGTTGTATAAGTATCTGGCTCCTTGCCCTCCACAAGCAGCGAAATCCTTAAGGGAGCTTTGTTAAGGCTTCACACTTAGATCTCAGGGCGCGGTCTTTGTATTAACCCGAATCAGATGAAGCTGATACTGTTCATCAAGAAAACAAAAATAACACAGTTTACACTTTCTTCTCTTAACTGAAACACTCCAGCATTTTCCTCCGAAGTAAAGTATTTGGGCTTTATACTATAGCCTAAACTTTGCTGGTAGACAAACGTCGTAGACTACTACGCCAGTAAACGGATACGGATAAGACCAATACTTACTTATGGAGCATTGGTATGGTGCCCAGTCCTGGACAAGTAATACAACGAGAGAAAGTTTAGCAGCATACAGCGGGCGCCTGTAACACGCCATTAGGTCATGGTTGGGCTTATTGTGGTCACCCATCAACTGTCCATAGAGCTTCATATACGTGAAATTGTGGCGAAATCTGCAATCAGGCTCTGAGGGTGGAGTTCTATGACTATGTACCTTTTTTGCTGAGTTTCAGGAAAAACTTTCTATATACACCGAACAAACTGCGGGTTGAGTACCGTTCTTAGAGAATGTAGATGTCTCTATTTCGTTTCAACTAAGTAACTTTGTTAGCATCTTGCAAGCGGCCTGAACGATACTGAAGGACAGCTGCGAAGGAGTACAAAAAGCATGAATTTTTTCAGTAAGACAAGCAACTCTCTTAGCACTAGCATTACCTAAGGAATCCAAACGATGTATTCTGATTTGGCCGCCAAGCTTAACGCTTAAATAAAAAAATAAACAATTCGCATAACAAACTGTTTCTTTATGTTTCTTGTCGATGTGAAATTTTCTGTCAAAATATTTTTATTTTATTTGATTTCTTTTGCTCTATTCGATTTTATGCTCTGCTAAATATTATTATATTTAATTACTGGTATTCATGTGAAAATTCGCTAAAAGGCGACAACTACGCACCTTTTGTATCCAGCACAGCTCATTGGGCATGAAAATGGTCCATTTTACAAACTGCTAAAGATCTCAACTGTTGCAAAGCGCGCTACAAATTACACAGAACAATAGAAGAAAGAGAAGTCTAAACAAAGGTTCGAACTGGGTTCGACATACTAGTACGTGTATATGGCTGTTTGTACTCGTATAATGTCACTATTGGACTCAACAGTATGGCGCCCAAACTCACAGTGGCATTCACTTCGCTTCACAATAAGCAAATAGATAGCAGCGAATTCGGACTCCCACTGTTGGTGAACGATGAATGAAGCCTCACTGACTTTCATACCAATTTCCAAAACAATTTAGTGCATTGTTTTTTTTTGGTTGCCAATATATTCCCAGAATCGTTCGAATTGCACAAAAAACTGACACTTCTGTCGGCAACAACAATACCACAACAATACTACCATTCATAGCAGCCCACTGAAATGGTTTCGACTAATCGAATAGTAGCCTTTTTGCCGTCATCAATGTCGTTCAATACCTGCCTGCCTGCCTGCCTGGCCGCCTGACTGCTGACGATGAAACTGGACAATGGGGAAATAATTGAAAATTGGCTTGTAAATGAAAAGCAAAAGTAAAAACAAAAGCACTATCAAGCAATGTGAATCAGTTACGAACGAGTAATGAGAGCGAAACACAAAAATTAGAACAAAAAAAAATTCATTTGAAGGCAAAAGTGAGAAAATTTGTCCGAATGTCGATGCCAGAAAGATTGATAAAAAAAATAAATTACAAAGTTCCACTGGCTTGACAATCTGGTTGACTGAGTTGCTTTGTTGGAATTGGTTGGTTGGATGGCTGTATAACTGATAAATTGCATATTGTTTGGTTAGGCGGCGCGTGAAAACAAAATAAATTGACGTTGATGAAGGTAGTGCATTCATAAAAAGTATTACATCAAAGCGTGCTCCAATTTCTTAGTAAGTTGGTTTGTGATGGATGGCAGGAAGTGTGAAGAGGGGTGCCACTTAGCAAACTCATACCGAGGAGAATAATTCGTTTTCTTTCGCCAATGCTAAATGTTTGAATAAAATAAAAGAAAATATAAAATCTATATACATACATACATATGTATGTAGGTGCATAGCATGATGCAATAATGAAAGGTGATGTACGTTGTTTGAACGCTCTTAGCTCAATGTTGTATTTAAGAAATATGAGAGAAACGGGAAGAAAAGAAGTTCGTTTTGGGTAAAAATAATCATTAGAAAAGATTTTACCATAAGCTTTAATTACAACGATTTAAAT
Organism: Philophylla caesio; assembly: GCA_963971545.1. Taxonomy (NCBI): domain Eukaryota; kingdom Metazoa; phylum Arthropoda; class Insecta; order Diptera; family Tephritidae; genus Philophylla; species Philophylla caesio. The sequence continues at coordinate 49,557,795 of OZ020607.1, forward strand.
TTTATAAAATATGTATGTAATCGTATGTACATAACTATGTAAGCTCACAACTTATGATTGTCGATATTATTTTAATGTACATTACATCATATACATTTCGTAACTGTAACAGGATATTGTGGCCCCATAAACTGTTGCCTATTTTTGCTTATGTATCGGAGATAATTTGTATAAAACAACAAAATTTAAATTTTTAATACTTTATTCATAAAACATGAAAATCGTATATACAATAGAAATGTTTTGTTGAAAAAATTAAAAAAACAGCTTTAATTTTTAGTGAATTAAAACCATATTTACTCATGTAAGAGTAGGTTAATAGGCTATAAAACTGCGTACTCAAAAAATCCTTTGGATTGTTATAATTAATTTGTATCAAGCTTGATATTTTTATCTTAACGTTGAGTAATGCCCACATACTTATGTAGGTATGTATGTATGTATAAGAATTTAACAAATTTTTTTTGGTATTTGTCCATTCTCATACATACATTATGGGTGCCGCTTGGAACCAAGTTCGTTCCAACGGTTTCGCCAGGTTGTGGACGGTAAGGTAAAGTGAGAAGAAAACGCGGGTTGGAACCCAACGCTTTCCTCCAGCAAACACGATGCGGATCTGGATCTCGTTCGTTGGACCACCCACACAAAGCTTAGTTCCGTTAGATGTTGCTCGGAATCTCGTCCGTTCCGAAAAATATGACTGGATACAAGCTCTACGTTTGAGTAGGTAATCTTAAGCGCCAAAGTGAGGAAATTATGAGGCTGGAACCAAACGCTCTTCAGCTCCAGTTTATTGCGGCTCCTGGTATTCGTTTGCTGGACCACCTCGGTCATGCTACTCGCTGAGTCTGCGCAGAAAGAGAACTTGTTCATCAGGCTCGTTTTGTCTGCAGAGTTCATAGCCGGGCAAGAAACCGCTCGAAACCAAGTCCGTTCCGACGGCCTCGGCTTACTATAGCGCTCTTTATAGTGTCAGCAATGCTGAGTAGGCGGAAATCAACTAACCTGTGGAATTGGCTGCTCGGATTCCCGTCCATTCCGACAGCCTCAATGAAGTTCAACTTCGAATTATATAGATAATAAAATTAACTTAGAACATTTAAGTAGTGTCAGATGTCAGGCATATAAACGCAATTAGGCGGACATTACATAAGTGGGCGGGGACGACGGACCCGACACGGGTGGGCTAGTTAGACCAACAGAGGTGGTGCCAAGTAGATGCAACTTCCACGGACTGCATCAAGACGGTAACGGACTTAGAGCTTAGTGCTCAAACTGCCTCCCGACGAAATACTGGACGGTAGTACCGGGAGGGGAACGGTACGTGACAGTAGGAGGTTTAGTGCAGGTTAAAGTCCCACACTGACGGGGTGAAGGCTTTCGATGCTTACTCCTCGTAAAACAAAAAAAAAAAAATGTGTGTACGTAAACAGTAGTACAAAAGTGTGAATACGCAAATCGCTTTCTCTTTGCCTAGCTTTCCACATTCATGCCAATGTAAGTTTTTCACATAGTAAAAAATTTTTGTTAAAGCCTTTAAACGCAACAACACAAATGCGAGAGGAGTGCCTTGAGGATGTCCATCCGTTCATACGGAAAAGAAAGCTACCATCAATGACAGTGAACAAAACGCTTGAGCGACCTTAAGGACGAAAAAAATCGAAACAAATGACTTAAGAAACTAGGTGATGGTTAATCTAGTTTTAGGCGCAGTAGCAGCAGCAAAAGTTGTGACAACAGCACGACCAAAAACAAATGTAAAGAAAATCAGCCATGAGAAAATTTACGCTTTTTCAACGATTCACAAAACAAAGATGGAAGGAAAATGCAGCAAACGTACCAAAGCAATTATTGCAACAACCATGCAACGTTGATGACAATAACAATGACATGAGCAATGTGCAACACACACACAATAGTACATGCAGAGGATGACTGTAAAATGCTATCGAATGACCATTGATATTGACAATGGTCACGAGTGGTTCATTGGCTGATTAGTTGTGGGATTGAAGTTTCCATATAAACATGCATACATACATACGTACATACATACATACATCTGTACACACATATTTACAAGCATACGTGTTTGCTTGGGCGAGCATAAATTCGCTAAAAAAAAAACAAAATGGGTTAAAGTTACTGTGCCAATGCTGTGAGTGCTGATGACCATCGTGGCGAGGCAGCTAAATGCGTTGTTGGTTAGCTGTGGCCCCAATGGACGTATAGTATGTATGTACATGTGTTTGCATGTTGAATATATTTATGTACGTACATACATACATATGTATGTTAAATGCTTGTGCGAGTAATACGTATAAATAATAATAATACAATAATAATTTTGGCGCTTACACTATATACATATGTAGCTCAGTGTTTGGCCGAGCTTCTCCTGCCATTTGTGGTGTGAGTCTTTATATTCTACTACAAATGGAGGGATCTACAGTTTTGTGCCGACTTCGAACGGCAGATGTACATATTTTAAGAGAAGCTTTTTCATGGCAGAAATACCCTCGGAGGTTTGCCCCATTGCCTGTCAAGTGACCGCCATTAGAAAAAACTTTTTCTGTGATTAAGATTTTGCTTGTCCTGGGTGAAATTCGAACATCGAGCCCAGCGGCATATCGAGTAATACCACGCACCGCTACCCACTCGAAAAAAAAGTATAAATGCTGATGAAAAATATTCATTTATCTATGGCTGCCCGTACTCAAAAGTTCGAGCGAAACCAGAGAGATCGTCGTGAAAAATAGCGACGGTGTTATGAGGGGAGAGGAAAAGGTGCAGCGAAACTCACAGTAGCATCCTGAGGATGTTCTGATAGAAACACTAGTCTTACCATACTAGTGCATTCATATGAATACGCTAGATATACACACATTAAGGTGGCCCACGCGTTATAAAAAAAGTTTATTTAAGACTACCTTCGATTTTTTTTTTGACGCGCCATTTGATTTTTTCGTATTAATAAAAATTAAAACTAAAAAAAATATTCAAGCGTTTAAAAAACTATTCTTATAAAACTTAAGCCCAAATATCCTTAAAAATTGTTTTTAAAAATCCTATATGTTTTCGAAATTATGAAAGTTTTTGCTGCTGTACGTATGTACAAGGTGGCGCAAAAGTAATCCTCCTATCAGAAAATGCTTTAAATTTTGCGATTGGCCCCTATCGTCAGTTTTGTTTTGACATTTGTGTAGTAAACACATGCGAAATACACGTTAATAAACAATATTTATTTATTTATTTATTTATTTATTTATTTAGTCTATGAACAGAAAGTTTCTTACAGACTATTTACAAAGTAATTAATAATTAAGATTTAAAAACCTAGATAGCTAAATTTAGAATATGAGAAAAAACATTTTTTGGAATTGAAAAATCAAGTTGGATGGAACTCGAGAGTGAATTAAGTTCAATTAGCGCTCGAACAAGGGGAGCATTACGCGAATATTCTGTTTTAAATTTAACATCATAGAAAGGTAAAGAAATACGAAGATTACGTTGAGGGATGTTGAAATTAATTCTTTCCAAAAGAAAAGAGCAGTCAATGTCACCATTGATGATATTACGAACAAAAGAAAGTGAGAAAACCGACCTTCTTGATTCCAAAGACTTAAGGTCAATCAAAAGCAAACGAGATTTATAAGATGGAATTGGCTCATCAAAACACAATGAACGTAAGGCATATTTAAGAAAAACTTTTTGGACCCGTTCAATCCTAGTTATGTAACTTTTTTGACTAGGCCTCCAGATGAAGGTAGCATATTCCAAGTTGGAACGAACAAAAGCCGCTACACAAATATTACGCTACACTGCTCCAGAACGCGGAATATTGCTGACTATTTGACCAATAATCGGTCGGTGATTTACATATAATGACAATTATTTCTTTTGATTTTCTTGAAAGCTTTAAACTTATTTTTTTTTTAACTATTTTATGCAATTTCGGCATTACCTATTTTCAAACTGGGGTGTGGGGCTGTAGTGATAAAAAGCTTTCCTTGAATTTTGAACGTGTTGCCATATTTTAACAGTTGTGATGCAAAATTTAACTTTTATAATTTCAGAATAGTCAATTGTACTTCAGAAAACATAAATTGAACTTCGGAATACTTAATTGTAATTTGCGAAACGTGTGAGTTTCGGTTGTAATAATAAATAACCACCGTAAAAAAAAAACAATTTTAAACGCAACCATTTTGCAAAACGCAATCTTTTTGCAAAAGAAAACTTGTTTCTTGTGAAGCTGTGCTTGAAGTAATTAAATCTATCAAATGTTGAAACTGGCAGGAAAAAGGTTGTGCCTTTTCCAACGGTTCACCTTAATGTTGCTATGCATAGCGGCAAGTGTGATGCAGTGACCCTCAGTTGTTAGTAGCCTTTATTTTTGATTATGCTCATATTTTAGATGTCATTGTTTCACTGCGTTTTATTGTTTGTTTTAACATTGCTCTGTTGCTTATCCAGTATTCTCAAGTCGAATTGCGACTGGCCGTTGGCGATTTGAGTGTGCTTTTATGTACATACGAACATCTGAACCTTCATTTATGTTTGCAAATAAACATATCGACATACATAAGTACTTGCATGGATAAGTTTGTGTACATAACAAGTCCAAATGTTGTATATTGCAATTGCGAAGTGGCACCAAGGGCACTTTTAATTTCTCAAAGTACATAAAAACAAACGAAGGTGGTAAGAAAGGTAGTAATAAAAAAGTATTCGAGTATGTTGCGTAGAAAAAACATATCGTCGCTCTACCATCATAGTAATGTATATTTGTGCATAATTAAAAATTTAATAAACAGTCACTAATTTATAGAGAAATCATAATGGGTAAACTGTTACATACATTTTAAATTTTTCTGCAGGTTTTGAAACTTCGATGGGGGAGCGGACAACCAAAACCACCCCCTGTATCCGCGCCTGTTGAAAACTATATTTAAGAATCGGTTCGAGACGATTGTCGAATACTTGCGAGTTTTAGTTTATACTATAATAAATGTGGACTGCTTTACTCAAAAAGTTTCTAAAAATAAACATAAAAACTCTCTGACATTTCACTATCACCATTTTTCGGGCGATGTTATCCATTTCAGGCATAAGCGAAATGAAGAATATAACTGAATAAGAATTGAAGTGATTAAAGCGTCAAATTTTTTTTAATTTTTAGCTCCCATATCTATCGATTTTTTTACATTCAAACATAAGATAAGGGAGCTTTTGTAAAAAAGTGTCAGCTCGTTGCTTTTTGCCGCAACTCTTAAAATGTACAGGGCAGGCTATCCGATTGCACGTATGCAAGTAGCTTTTGATTTTTTTTTTCAATTTGTTACAGCTTGCCATTTATTAACTTTCTCAGAAACGCCCACTCACCAGCTCTTTAACAAGAAATTTTAACTCATATCAGCTCGCATAGGCAAGCAATCAAGGAGTTCTTAGAATTTTACTACACTCAAATTGTAAATTGTATATATCAGCTGGCTACATTCTCTATGATGCGTTTTTGATTTCATTTTGTTTGTAGTAAATTGATTCGAAAGGCTATTGGTTTGAATTTGGCTTGAAGTGTTCATCAGATACAATTTTTTATTTAAAAATATTGAAGAAGTAAATTTTTAAATTCATTTATTGAAACTATCATTTAACAAATGAGGTTTTGTTACCAACCATCAACAGTTTTATTTTCATACATTGTACACTTGTCTCTGATTTTGTAGCAAGAGAGATTGGTTGTGTATTTTCCATCAATATTCTTTTCATGGAATGAGGATTTTTAGTGGGTTTTACATTGGAACATTAGTGGAAATATAGTATAAGATGCTTATTGTTATTGCTTTCTTGCCATCGTGATCATAGAAAATTTTTAGCGAATATCCTTAAGTTTATCCCCTTTTAGGTGAACAAATTCGTTACAAACAATATTAGTTTTTTATACGTATTGATTAATAGGGTTTTGTAAAATGTTTAACTGCTTATGTATGCATCTTGCGAAGAAAAAAAGTAGCAAAATTTCCGAATTATTCGGTGTTATTTAAACAATTTTTACTGCTGTTAGTGTTGCCTCGCTCTTGATTCGAAAAATAATAAAAATATGTACAAGACAGAAAGCCAATGCCAATAAAGGAAATGGCGCATTTCATTGTAGTTCAATCCTGAAACTCACTTATTGTTGAGTGATTCAAGACTGTGTGTTTGTTCGACCGAATCAGACGAAACATTGACGATGGCAAAGTGTCACACTGTGTTCAAAGCAAACCAAGACGGCTTGTTCCAACCTGCAGACTTTATCGAAATGCCTAGCCACACACTATGGAATGATACTCTGACGGCATGATAATGGCAGAGGGCATAGGTGCTGGCATTTTTAAACCTACAACAAAGATGGTATTTCCTATGGAGAAGACCCAAAGTATATTTCAGGTACTGGTACCAGTTATAGCCAGCAAAAAGTTGTATTATGATGAGCATTACATACGAAAATTCTATAAGATCAAAAGACTTGTTGTGGTGGACACACACACCGGAAGCAAGTAGCTCAAGAAGGAAGATAGCAAACTAAAGGAACTGCAGTGAAAGCAAGAAATAAGACAATGAAACACACAGACGTGCGAGTAACTATAAGAGCATGAACAATTTATTTAACCCTTAATCTACCTAACTACAATAGAAATTTATAATGTGCAATGATAAATGATTTCCATTTACGCAAATTCAGTTCATAAAAATTCATATCAATTTGTGGGAAGCAGCCAGCAATCAAGAGTTAGTTATGTGTATTATTATGGTTTATGAAAATATATATATATACATATGTGTGTGTGTGTGTTTGTAAATAATTGTGACGAAAATGAAGCGGCAACATAAGTTAATATAGTTTTATGATGCAATAACAATTGCAATAATGCTACCATAACAAAAAACAAAACTACAATGTGAAGTGCCTTAATATTTTTCTAAAGCACGTCGTAAATGAAATTCAGTTTGAGTACATTGCGCTGGTTGGAAGACGAACCGACAGCGGCATATTCAATAACAGTTCATTATTCTAGAAAAAAAAGCAATATAAAAAAAATATGAGGTTATATACGCGCAGTTGCCTGCAGACAGTGAAGCCAATATACGTACTATGCCTTTTTTTTCCTATTTAAGACAATTTCCAATGAAAAGTAATAAAGTTAAAAGGGCAACAGTGTTTTTGTTTTCTTTGTACATACATATGTATATACATACATAAGTACATGGATGTGAAGAGTAAATAAAACACTTTTCGATGGAAGCCATCTGACAGTTAGTTATCCGCATCAAGGTAAAATTAATTGTAAGTAATGCTTTTGCAGACGCAATACAAAATAATAGTATTTCTTCACACTAATTGTTAGGTATGTGTGTGTGTGTGTGTGTGCATTTCAGTTTGTTATATAAGCAAATTAAGTAAGTAGTAAACAGAAATATAAATTTTGTGATTAATTAGTGGGAAAAGTAAACGAAATTTGATAAAGTACTGCAAAACAAATAATGCAGTGGAATATGAAAGTGTACAGCACAGAGGATGAATTGGATACATAATTGTTCTGAAGTCCTTAGAAAAGGTGCCAAACAAAGCAGACGTTTTTCGTTTTTGTTGACGGCACTGACATACATACATATGTACATACGTACATATGTACACTTAGGGATTACTAGAATCAATAATACCCAACGATACATTTTGAGAATTATAGTTTTTGCAAATATTTTCTTTAAAGAAGTACAAACAATTTTTTTTAAATAGACCAGCTATAAATATATGTTTCAGCTTTTGCATATAATCAAAATACGAGTATGACAAATTTTTGGGAATAACTACAATTTTATTATATACCATTTGTAGATTTTTTCCTACGGATCAAAATGCTTACGCGCTTAAGCAAAAATATGAGAACATTAAAAACATTTTTAGTTATCTTCGTTAAGCTTTCGCTCTTTTCCCTAATAACCTGTCTTGAATATACAAAAAAAAGCGATATTATTTTATTTCCGCTAATTCAAAATAATAAAAAACGACAACCGTTTTCCGACTTTAAGGTTGTTTTTCTACTCGAAAACTCGTCATGCGGCATTGAATTAAAAACGTTCATTACGAAAAATATGTTTGGGAAAAGGAGCGTTGATTGGTAAAATAAAATATGGCACATTGATTTTCCTTAAATATATTATACCCCATTATGTATGGATACTAGCTGGACACTAGTAGCCGCTAGGCAACTATTCTTAAATTTCCATTACGCACGGCAACCCGCTCCTGGCTTTCGGCAACTGAAAGTATGTAAATTGTTCCCTTTTAAAACGATCTTTATAGTTTTTTTTTACTATTTCTTCAAAATGTTCTTTTTAAAAAAGTAAAATTAGGGATGTTGTCTGAGGTTTTGGGTGTACTGAGATCAATCGCCATACATAATACGAAGAACGGTTTTAACAGCCGTGGCTAGTAGTTCGGCAACTATGCTCTAGTCTCCATATAAAATATGGGCATAAATGTGTGCTTTAATTGCTGAAATTAAAGTTAAACTTTTACTATGTAAAATTAAAAAAAAAAAAAAAAAAAAAAACCTTGTTGAATGTAGATAAGTTCGTAAGCAAAGGGCTGAACGTATCATATTGGACAAATTTCAAGATTTCTTTCTTTGTCACTGAAATTAACTTATTTATTTTAAACAATTTTAATTTAAACAAGTAAAGAAGTAGCTAAGTTCAATCGAACTTTATATACCTGGCGCATGCTTTCAGCTAAATTTTTAAATGAATAAAGCAGAGACCAAGTTCGGGCAAAACCAAACTTGATGTAAGCCTCTTTTTTCGAAATTTTCATATAATCGGATTTCAAACCAAATAACATATTCGAGCAAATTAGCATCGCTAGTTACAGAAGTGTCCGATTTTTACGGGCTTCAAAAACTTACTGGGTCTGGTCCAATTTTAGTGTTTTTAAAAAATACTGCTTATTTAGACATAATAAAATATCTGTACTAAATTTGGGCAAAATCGATAAATTATTTCCAGAGATATATGTTCATATGAACTTTAAAGTGGGCGGTACCATGTACCTTTTTCAAAATGTTCGTTTAAATGGATTTGTTGACTTAATTCCAATAGTTACTAAAGTATCAAATTTTCAAAGTTTTGGAAAATTACCGTTATATGGGAGACGGGCGAAGTTTTCGTCCGATTTCAAGCATTTTCATAATCTCACCTAACTAGGTACAATCTATAATATGTGTGCCAAGTTTAGACGAAATCGATAAAGTAGTTCCACACAAATACATATGACCTCAAAAGTGGGCGGTGACACGGCCCTTTTCCAAAAATTTCATATAGTCGGATTTCTGCGCGAACACAACACTACATACCAAATTTGAGCAAATTAGCTTCCATAGTTACTGAAATATTGCAATTTTTGCATTTTCGTAAATTGCCGTTATATGTGAGGTGGGCGTGGTTATTGTCCGATTGTGCCAATTGTTTCAATACCAACCTGCTCTGGGTCAAGGACAATATACCTACCCAGTTTCATTGAGATATCTCAATTTTTACTCAAGTTATCGTCTGCACGGACGGACAAACAGGCATCGGTAAACCGACTTCTCTAATCATTCTAAGCATTTTGGTATATATATATGTATTGATTCCGTTATGCTGTTACAAGCAAGCGTTATGCGAACAAACTCCGATATAACGAAAATTTTGAAAAAATCCTAAAATTTCTTATTTTTCTTTATCTATTAGAACATATGAGTTAAAATTTGATAGAGATAGATAGAGAGTTAGTTAATTAAGAAACTTAATTTTTATGAAATTGTGAAAAATGGGAATCTCAATAACGATGTATGGTATCGTCACAAAATTTGGTGAACATATTGTCCTTGATATATTAGCATCACCGTCAATAATTTTTGAAATCGGACCAACTTCCATATAACGGAAATTTTGAATAAATGCAAAAAATTTCGTTTTTCAGTATTTATTGGAAGAAATTGAGTAAAGTTTAATACTAGCTCCGATTTGAAACAAAGAAACGGGGTTTTTATGAAATCATGGGCACCGCCCATGCAAAAATACATTGTGAGGGTATATAAAAATCGGTTTCAGCCGAATTTAGCTTTTCTTAATTGTTTATTCAGTAATTTAAATAAATTTGAGTACGTAACTTTGTCGCCCTTTTATTTGTAGTATATAACGTGCAAGTTTCATCGAATTTTTTCAATATCGAAAGCAAGCCCCAGGAAAGTGACTTCATTTTTGTGCGCACAAAGCGGATGAGTAATTTTTGTTGTAATGGCAGCAAACGATTGTTTAGTCAAGATATGAATGTATTTATGTATATATATTCGACAATTAGCAACTACTTACGAGCAGCACCAATAAAACAAACGAAAAGGATAGCAAGCACTCGTTAAAAAATGGGACATGCACCTGCTTAGGCTACATTGAAATGAGTTAAGTAGTGAACTAATGATAGATTGGCGACGGGCAAGTCACACTATGGTAGATACATATGTATATTCAAGTATATTATTGTATGTACATACCTACATACATATTTAATAAATACTTATGCGTTTTGTGTGCTTTTATTGATTTTTTATATGACAACAATAAATTATTAGCATTGTAAACAAATATTGTAAGCACTTCCTGTCAAGCTAAGCCAAGAAAGCCACAATATGTCTTTAAGGCGCCTGGATGTTAGAAAATGTTTCTTTTCTTAAAATCGTGCAAACATAGATAGATATATTCATACATACATAGATGCATTATAGGCCTGCTAGTTTGCACGTACCATTTATACGAGTCGAACGTTTTCACATTGCAAGTCACGTTCATTGCAGTGGCACTGCGGTTTAAGGCATTTCTTGGCTATACAAAGACACGCTGTCGAATACTCATACAACAAAAGATGACCTTAAGACTGTAGTCACTATTTTCCTTTAATATTCGCCACTATTTACTTACCACCGCTAAGAAATATCCAAACATTTGGTATCTTCATTATACATCAACTGTAATCCTGTCTCTTACCCACTCTCTCTCTTTATCCCTTTCTTTCTCTCTGCTTGGCACTCAACTATGAGTACACTTAATTTGCTTAGGTTCACTTGAACTTCAAGTCGCGTTTTTGGGCTTGGCATACTATTGGAATACTAAATACAAAATGCCAATTCGGTTGTTTAACAAGCTCTGTCCGCTGGCGTCTGTTGCGCAAGTTACGAAATATTCATATGTATGTGTAAGTGATTTGTAGCAGCATTTTAGGCGTCACAACTCTTTTGTCTTTTTGACAGCACACAACCATTGCAAAGTAAAAAGTAAACAATAAAGTTACTACTTGTGTTTTTACGGCCGTTTTGGCTTCGTTCGTATGCACTTTTTTGTTGGTTGGGGTTATTTCAATGTGGTTTGCATGCGACTATAAATTGTGATTTATTTGAGCTATTTGTAGTAAGTTCATGACTGCCTACAATTACTTATGTCCACAAGAGCAAACGGGCGTGAGTGTATGTGAGCTAGACTGTCGATTGTTTACTATTTGCTTTCCTTATTTGCTGCGGTACTCAGCATTTAAGGTCAAGTTTTCTTTGCAATGAAATAAACCGTGGTTTCCTAGTGAATATGTTTTTTTCTTCACAACATCGACTGCATTATAACTCACCACACCCAAGCTCCCTTGTCTAAACTCACCAACTCACCACATCTAAACTTATCATATCGAAACTCTAAAGTCTTAAATCGAAGAACGTATATAACGAAAAGGCTGCACGGCAGTTCGTTCCCTATGGTAGATTATTTCGGCTTTTTCAAAACCAATTTGAATGGGTTTCCAATATCAACCAGCGACCATCGAAAATATTCTTTAATAGTTAAATAAGTTGACATATTTTTTTAGCGAAATGGGACAAGGACTGAAACTGAGTTTATATACTACTCACAATGTTTTTTTTCTTCACCTCACCTGACCTAACCTCTCCTCACCTTAATTCATTTTACCACACCTATCCCTTTAACGCATCAACTCACCACAAATCACCCCACCTCAATGCACATTACTTCACCGCACCTCACCACACTTCATCAAACTGCTAAGCGAAGCCAATAATATATCTGCGTTACGATATGCTTCTGATCTTATATTACTTAATAATACATAATTTTTTATGTAACAGGAGAATGAAGGATTAAAGAATAAATTAACAAAAGTTTTAATTTCATTACACGGCGCAGGTGTATTCCCGATTTTCCGCTATAAAGTAGCATGCGAAGAAGCGAAGTGCCCGTTTAATTGAATAAATGGTGCCTTACCTTTGTTAATGTACAACTTTGAGGACTCATAATGAATGGAAACTTACCTGAAATTATAAGAAAAAAAAAACAAAAATTTTAAAACATGTTAGTTGAAAATTTTATTATACATTTTTTCGCGGGCTTTTTTTAATATAATATATCAATAAAAGTGTAATTTAAGTGTATATTTAGTCAAAATTATTTTATATTTTATCATAATATTAATAGCTAATTACTAATCTTAATCAAAAAGTATCGATACTACTTTGTTCGATATTTAAAGGGGTTTTCAATAGGGACGCTACAAAAGTAGACCGATAGGGACAGCAAACGACGCCATATTTTTTCCCGCTCTCTTGACATTTCTCTTTAGTAAGGTTTCCATTTCATCATGGAAATACGAGTATATACGATCCAACAAGGAGTCGAAATTATTAAAATTTGCTACCGAAATTCGGAGTCAGTGGCCTCAACTTTAAGAGCGCAACGTGCAATTTATGATGAGGCTCATTTCTGGCTGAATGGCTTCGTTATTAAGCTAAATATGCGTTATTGGTCACACAGCAACCCACGCATACTCAATGAGTTACCATTACGTCCCGAAAAAATTACGGTTTTGTGTGCGGTTTATGGGCCGGCGGCGTCATTGGGCCGTACTTCTTCCGTGATGATCAAGACCGGCACGTTACTGTGAATGGATGATGTGGACTTGGACAACATGTGGTTTTAACAGGACGGCGCCACAAGCCACACAGCAAATGCCACAATTGATTTATTGAAAACCAAGTTTGGTGAACGTGTTACCTCACGAAATGGCCCAGTCAATTGGCCGCCTCGGTCGTGCGACTTAACGCCATTAGACTATTTCTTGTGGGGCTACGTCAAGTCTATGGTCTATGCCAACAAGCCAGCGACGATTGATGAACTTCGTACGAATATCAAACGTGAAATTACAGCAGTATCGGCCGATTTATGCTTAAAAACTGTCGAAAATTGGGTTCAGCGTCTGGACTTCTGCAAGCGTGCCCGTGGTGGCCATGCAAAAGAAATCGAGTTCCTTACATATTGGCATCGAATATACTTTCGCAGGAATAAATAATTTCATTGATATCCAAAACCCTTTTTGTTTTATTTAAAAAAACTTTTGTAGCGTCCCTATTGAAAAACCCGTTATTTCTTTAGAATTTTGATAAAAAAAATTATTGGACTTTATGAGGATTGGCTTTGGATAGATTAGTTTTAATATTTCATGAACAAATTAGATATTTTCATATTGATTTAAATGAAGATTTTATTGTAACTTCTGATATTTAACCTCATTGCCGCGTGAGGCAAGGAGCAACCTTTTACGGTAGTCCACCATTTAGCGCTTAACAGCGTTTGCCAACCACCTAATTAAATATGTACTTATATCACATCCACTCATAATTTCGTATATTCACATATGCCAAAACAAAAGTCAAATTAGGCGTTAAACAGTGATAATGGGGGAAAAAACAATGACACATAAAAATGTATGGGCTCGTAGTATTCATTTAATTATTTACGCTCATAAAAACAATTAGAAGCGTTATAAGAGCGTAAATAACCTGTAATGAAGCGCATCAGCCTGCGATGGATTCAATTTAACGCTATTTCGCATAATATTGTTTCGCATTTAGATAAACACATCATAAAATTTATTATACCATTAACATAATGCGAATTTGCATAAATCAAATTCAGAGCCTATGAACCGTGATTACAGTTAAGGTAAGGATAAGCGATAAATTTGTGATGTGTTTCAATGTATCTACAGTATGTATGTATGTATGTATGTACATAAGTATGAGTGTTTATGGGGCGCATGTGCGTACAAACTCATATGTATGTAAACACTATATATCTGAGCAAATAAATATAAAAGGAGGAAAAGATAAATGATGCAAAAAATTTAAGGGTATTCGTCTAAACGCGTAAATGCCTCGTAACCGCGTAAACCTGGAAAGCTTTCTTATTTTTGTATGAAAACCCGGTTTATTTACGAGGTTTTCGCAGATACGTGTCATTTACGTGTTTAGACGAATAACTATTATAAAATTATTTACATACAATGAAAATTGAAAATGTAAAACTTTGAGCATGAGTAAACGTTTGAAAGCATAAATATGTATGTACATATAAATATGTATGTATGTCAGTGAGAGTGTACATAATATGTCGTTGATCAAATGTACATAAAAAGGCCCTAACTGACATTTTTTTTTATTGATTAGAGAAGCTCAAAACTAAATGTGCAATTGCAAAAGGTTTTTTTTTAAATTATCATACAAAAAGAAAAATTATAAAGAATGGATAAAGGAAGAAATCATGATGCTGGCTGCTGGTAGAGGTTAGTTTCATCCAGTGAATTCTTGACAGTTTTAAAGCAAAACATTTAACGTTAAATCTACAGGGTGGGCCAAAAGAAACCAAGGCGTGTAAAAGTTTAATAACTTTTTCGTTTATTAATTTTTTTTTATTTTTTCTTTCAGATTATATAGACAACACTTGGAGAATTAATAATGGAGAGGTTTACAAGTAAACAGAGAACCAGAACAATAGAATTTTATTATTTAAACCAGAGATCAATTATTTTAACGCAAAGAGCATATCGTCGAATTTGAATGGCTTTGTTAATAAGCAGAACTGTAGGTTCTGGGGTTCTCAAAATCCAAGAGCCATTCATCAACGCCAATTGCATCCCATCAGGTGTACAGTATGGTGTGGGATCACATCTGAAAATGTCATTGGGCCTTACTTCTTCGAGAATGAAGATGGAAGTGCTGTAACCGTAAATGGAGAGCGGTATCGGTTTATGATAGAACCTTTTTTACGTCCTATAGACCTGGTATGTGGTTTCAGCAGGACGGAGCCACTGCCCATACTGCCCGAGAAACAATGGCACTTTTAAGTCAAACCCCTTGGTTTCTTTTGGCCCACCCTGTACATGAGATCTTATTTTAAGAGAGCTTTTCAAAAACCTCTTCCAAAAATCAAACTGATAAATTTAAACTCACTTACATATGAATAAAGTGCATTCAAAATTTGATAAAATTTTACTCTTGTATAAGAACTAAATATAATTTTTCGGCTTTTCTTAAATTTTTGGCAAAGAAACCAAAATAAAAAAAATTTAATATCAAAGAAAATACTTGTAATTGATGACTTCTATTAGCGAAGTTAAATATATACTCTGTTCACAATTTATAGCACAAACACATATTGAAACATTTAGACAATTTTTTTTTCTCCTCCAATTATTTTCAATTAAAATATCATTAATTGTTCTCAAGAACACCATTCAAAACAATTTTTTAAATTTTCGCACTTTTTTAAAACAATAATTATAATTTTTTGGCGTATGCAGATATGTACCTCATTTTATTTTAACAACAAAGTGCAAGTTTCTAGTGGGTACGAATTACCACTGATTTTTGACAATTTTCTAACTGAGGTTTTGTCGCAATTCTATCAATAAAAGAAATACATGTGTAATCGCGATTTTGAGTTGTATGGTGAAACTTTCCTGCAATAATAGTTAATGAGCCAAAAAACTACACACTTAAAAAAATTCTAAAAACTTTTTTAAAAAGTTCGAAATTTTGATGAAATTTTCTTAAATCATTGTACATTTTCTATATAATTTAAAATAATAGTGTTTATGGTTTTTCTTAGAGAATGAACCTTATTTTATTTGAAAACTAAGTAAGAAAAGCTAAATTCGGGTGAAACCGATTTTTATATAAATTTCATAAAAACCCCGTTTCTTTGTTTCAAAGCGCTGCTAGCATTAAACTTTACTCAAATTGTTCCATTTTTAATAATTTCCGTTATATGGAGTTGTTTTTGTATTTTTCAAAAACTTCCGTTATATGCGAGGTGGGCGTTTCATAAGTATTAAGTGGAATAATTTGCTGAGAGCCTCCAAAAAAAAATGTTAAAAAGCAAGGAAATTTTTTGAATTTTTGCAATTTCCTCCATTTAACGGAAGCTTGAGATTTTTTTTTTAATTAGGAAGAAATGTCGGAAGAGCGTCAGTAAAAAACGTTTCAAATATTCAAGGGCAGTTTGTAGCTAGTTGGAACTTGCACTTTATTACATATACCAGAATTAAAAGCATTCATATAATTTAAAATAAAATTTATTGTCAACACGAAATGTTGGAAACTTTGTCTAATTTTTATAAATTTTGTAAAAAGATTAAATTTTTTTGTTAAAGTAGAATGTATGCAAAAAAGTATGTTGATTTTTGGGCTTTTTGGTACGCAATCACATCAACAATATGCCCTTCGTTATTTCAATTAGGCCGAGTATGCAGAGATAGTGCGTGAATTCAATTTGTCTCAACATATGTCTGCATTGTACTACATCCGAGTAAACCGTGTGCGCCATATATATGTACATACATACATATGTACATGCATGTAAATTTCTCATCACAAGGACCATTTGCGATACAAGCATACCTAACACACATACACATGTAGGTAAACATATGATTTTTTTTTTTTACAGATTTTACTGTCAGCAAAAACTGCCTCAGAGATGAGCAAAAGTGTAAACATCAATCCATTGGTACCTATGTACATATATTTATTCGCACAACGTATGTATGTACATACTTACATATGTGCCTACTAGAGATGCCAATTTTTGGTATTTCGAGATCTGGAAACAAAATCCCGGGAGAATCCAGGGATCTTGAATTTCACGAAGTTTTGATTCGTAAATTTTAGTTTGTCAAAAAATGTAATACGTCTGTAGTCGTTGTATTATAGAAGTATACAGAATTACATTAATAGAACAAAGAACGATTTGTTGTAAATCATGTATGTATTTATTGTTTTTTTTTTTTAATAAAACAGAAATAAACGTAAAATATGACACACTCAAAATACTTCAAGTACAAATATACATATTTGGTACAGAAGCAAATGCACCTGCATAAAGTAAAATTATTTTTAATCACTGTTTTAATATATAAATATTAATATATATAGACATTCAGTAAAAAAAGAAATACATGAAGTAAAAATTAAATACATCACCCATTCCATTTTGAGCGCGGCAAAATTATTACTTATTTTGATCAAAATGCAATCTTAAAGAAATAAAAGCTTAAGTGTGTTATCCTTCAACCTGTACTTAAATTTGTTGCATTTAGAGTCTGCAGTGGAGAAGCACCGACTTAAACACTTGTTGGTTGGATTGTCGGCAAAAAGTTAAATGATCTCTGTAGGAATTAGCCTTTTTCGCCACCTTTACAAAAACTATTAATTTCGTTTACCAAACCCTCTGATATGTAAATTGTATGACAATCCATTGTTGGAAACTCGCTCTTTTAAACTTAATGCAATTTATCTTTTAGACTTTCTGTCTTATCCACTTCAAGCACCTCGTCGATAGTTCTATTAACATCGCTTTCATAGTAAGGCTTACTTTCAATAGCAACGGCAAAACAAAGCCTTTAGGGAGTTAACAAGCCGTGTTATTTGTCGTATTGTGTTATCGTAAAACAACAGTTGAAGACTAGTAATTTTTGTTTCTTATGTTAAATATTATTATTTCAATGCAACTCTGAAAGATATGCTTAGTGTGTTATTTGTGTGTTTTATTCGATCAGTCCTTTCTGTTTTAAACCATTTGGGCATTATTTTTGTTTGAAAAAAAAACGTAAATTAAATTTTTTTTAAATAAATGGCTATTAAATTCACTGTTTTTTGCAATTCCGGAATTTGAAAGGACGGGATACCGGAATTTCGAGAGCCCGGGATCGACATGTCTAGTGCGTGCATATTGATGCATACGATGCGAATAAATGTCTTTTCATAAAGCTTAAGAGCTATTTACTTACTAACTTATAGAGAAACACATCTACTATTCATACAAGTAGTTAGTAAATGCATGCATTGACTCTTTTATGTCTACACTTAGTGTCAGAGTATCGCGTTTTCAGCAACTATTGACAGACATTAACAAAAACAGAAAAATACTAACATTAATAAAAGTGGATAAGGCAACAACAATAGCAAATGCAAAACACGTCACTAGAAATCGTATTAGCAGCAACGCCATTATTAAAAAGTGTTCGACTGGGAAAAAATTCATCAGCAAAACTAGTAAAAACGAGTTGTCGTGCGTAGCTTATGTATGAACATTGTATGGATATTATTAAAAACAAATTTATTAAGACAATTGCTATTATATGAGCTACATATGTATGTCATGCGCAATACATACATATGTATATGAATTTATTGTTTTACACATTTTCTTCCGAAATTACGAGGCGCGTGACTATCGATTACAAAAATATATATACTCGTAAATAAACTAAATATCCGAAAATTAAAAAGCTGTTCGAGTGAACAATTCGCTGATTGGCTGTAGTTTATGCTTCTACTTGGTTTTTGTTATTTTTGCAATTTAATTTGCCAAAAAAAATGTTGACGGCTAAGCACTCAAAAATTGATTTCGTTTTCAATGTAGTAGTGCGCGCACTTCCATTTGAAAGTTTTAGGGATCGCGGTTTTAGAGTATACTAGTTTATGGCCGCTGTGGTCGAGTGGGTAGCGGTGCGTGCTATTACTCGATATGCGAGGTTCGAATCTCAGCCAGGGCTAGTAAAAAATCGAAATCATAGAAAAAGTTTTTTTTTCTAATAGCGGTCACCACTCGGCGGGCAATGGCAAACCTCCGAGGGTATTTCTGCCATGAAAAAGCTTCTCATAAAATACATCTGCCGTTCGGAGTCGGCACAAAACTTTAGATCCCTACTTGGTGGCAGTATAATATAAAGACGCACACCACAAATGGTAAGAGAAGCTCGGCCAAACACTGAGCTATATAGTATAAGCGCCAAATTACTATTGAATTATTATTAGTTGGAAGCCTATTGAAAAGTGCTTAAAAATTCAGTTGATTTTGTAAAATTTTTTACCGACGTGCATTGTTTTTTTTTTCTATAAGTGTGCTCGAAATTTCGTTAAGGTTGGAGAATATGCATTTTAAGCTACTTAAATTTAATTGGCTTCAAAACTGCATACTAAAAAATTTTGTATTTTAGTTTTTGATTAAAACTTTAAGAATTTTTATAAATTGTATGGAACTGTTTGTTAATATGCTAGAATTCGTACAATATGCTGCACATTAAAAAAAAATATTTTAAAAATTAAAAAAAAAAAAAACAAAAGAAAAATAGCCAAACTTGTCTAGATATCGCTTTATTAAGATTTTTTCAATGAAATATACCGTTTTTTCCATAAAATAAGCGTTAAAAAGGACAGCGGTTGTGTTGAATGAGTCCAAAATTGTGCTTATTTTGTCTAGATTGATTAAAGATGTTCACTACTAATTAAGAAGTTATTTACAATTATCGTGAACTAAGTCAAAATCTGCTAGACAATTATGGTGCCGATTAAGTAAGTTTAATGATTGGTCTGTGCTTGCTTTCCTTTACTTCACTTTTAAAAGTGCAACAAATTACAGCCGCAAAAGGAAGGGCGATGCCATTTTAAAATATTGCTGTATATTTGTAAGTACCGTTAAATACAGAAAATAACTATCAATAAAGCAAGAAATATGTGCCAAAAAGAAAATGACCAATAAATCGCGAAAGAAGAAGAAATTAACCTTAAATTTGCTAATAAACGAGACAAGCGTGAACTTTGTCGTTGCAATGTACTAAATAAAGTATGATCAAGTGAGAACATAAGAGTTACAAGCCATTAAGCATACACTGTACTCACAAATGATGATGGTGGTGGAGGTGTTGTAGACGTAAGCGAAAAATGGCGTTGGCACGAATAGCAGGAGCGGGACAACAGGACGTCAGTAACGCCAAACCCAATGCGAATACGAGTACTATGATGGCAGACAGAGCAGCAAACACATTTTACATAGAAGCGAGTGAATAATAAAACTAAAAATCTTCTATTCACAATGCAACGCCAGCAGCAACGAACAACCAATAAACTACAACAAAATGCATGTCAACATCAACGCATGCAACCACTTAAAAGCTATGCCAATAATGGCATCAACAGAGCAGCAGTCAACGACAATGACAACGTCAACCGCAACTACAGCAGCAACAGCAAAAGCGTCACGAATACCAAAAAAAAAATAAAACAAGAACAACAAAACTGAAGAAGAAAAACATTAGTAAAATGCCGCCTGGGAAGTGCAAATAGGTACTCATCATAGCAGAGCTGGTGGTTTGAGCTTCACGGTTGAAGGAAGACTGCTGCTGCTGCTGTGGCAACCAAATGCCACGAGCACTCGAATAGATGCACTTGTAGCAACTTGGAATGCACCAAATGACGTTTGCACCGTTTGGCAATTACGTTGACAGTTGCCTTGGTGCGTTGTTTCGAGTGGCGTGGAATGCTGGCAACAACGCCAACAACGGGAGCAATGAGAGAGATGAGAGTGTTATCAGCCGTAACGAACTAACTACAACAAAAACAACAAATAATGAAAGGATGGCAATGTAGGAGCCATAAACTGAGTTCTCTAACATTTTCACTTACATATATACGCGCAAGTATTTACTGGGAAATATTTAAAAGTGAAAAAAAAAATAAACGAAAAGTAGCGGAAGGAAAGGTGAAAAAGGTTAAGTACTTGGGCGGCAGTGCACACCGGAAGCTTTGGCGGAGAAAAACATTTTTTTAAATGAGAACTATTAACAAAATTCACACTTTAAATATATTCGATTATACATATGTATATGAAAAGCGGCAATTAACTTGACTAAACTACAATTGCTACAGAAATGAAATGTATGTCTATGAAATGAAAGGTCTAAATAAATAAATAAATAAATAAATAATTGTTGATATTCTGATCTTTTGTTGTTTTTGTTTCTTCCAACAGGGTGTGAAATAATAGGTTTTGAAACGAATATTCGTGATCCCTTGTCAAGTTTGGTTTTAAGGCAAACCGCTTTCGGCAATGTGTTTTCTTATAACTTTTTTGTTTGATTTTGTTGTAGGTTTATATGAAAATATAAATTTATATTACTATTATTAATTTAAATGCAAATAAGTCAATGAAGCTTATTATTTTTAGATTCCACTTTGATGGGTGTTAAGTTATAGTATTACCATTATACCATTAACTCGTATTGTCATAATTTAAGCGTCAAATTTTCAGGAATTTTTGAGGTTACATTTGTTTTATAAATATGACGTTTTTTATTTGCTGAAGTGGTTATATACACATATTTTCTGAAAAAATAAGTTTTTTAAGATTTTTTTTGCAAAGACGGGATTTTTTTTTAATAATTAAGCACTGCGTGTACGTTTATATATATGTATCTGAAGATGCTTAATTTAATTTTTGAGTTAAAAATGTACCCAACTGCTGCGCTGATACACTTTTTGTCTAACACGCTTTGCGGTTTTGTTTCAAATAAAAATTCATTCGAAAAACATTAGATCGATCGGTCACATGGTTCTTGAGAAACCTCGTTCACTGCAACGGGACTTTTTGAAAAACATAATTTTGAGATAATCGTGTTTAAAGTTTTACACGGTTTTGGCGGCATTCGGGAGGAGCGCGCTCTTGTCAGCTGTAACTTTGTAAAGAAATTTAGAAATGTGAGAGGCTTTAGGATCGAGATGAGGCAAATAAATAACGCTGTTGCAGTGTGAGTAGTAATTAATAATTTTATATGCCGAGCTTTCTTGAATTATTTAGGACTGCTTTATTAAAATATAATGTCGAGTTATCAAACGGTCAACAAGTCAGTTGGATCATTGAAATAAATTATTTTTTTTGAGTATGCTTTGGCTTTGTAACTCAAGAAGTTTTTTATTACTTTTATTATTTTAAACTATATATGTTACACATGTATGTAATATGAAATATTACTGAAGTGAACTAATTCAAAATGAACACTAGGATATTTAGTGATATTGAACTTTTAAAGACGGAATGCGATGTATACTACATACACAAATTTTGATTGATCATTAGCATTTTTTAAAATGATTGATGATTGTAATTTTAAGATGATGGCATAACGCATATGAACATAACGCTTAAAGCGAATGAATGAAGGCATTAAGTAATAAATAAAAGACAAAATTAATTAAGTTACTAATGAAGTAGCGATGCAAGAAAAAAATATGGTAACGAGTGAATAAATATATGGTAATGAAATACGAGTATACAACGGACGAGCTTATCCAAACATTTGTGGTGTGCGTCTTTTAAGTTATACCACAAATGGAGAAACCTACAGTTTTATGCCGACGCCGAACGGCAAATGTAAGTATTAAAGAGAAGCTTTTTTCTTTTTTCCGGCTAGAATTCGATCGCTGAACTAATGATGAATAAAGGATCAAAGTAATGAATGAAGTAATTATATTTTAAGGGATAAATGGAGTATCTAATCAAGTAATAAACGGAGTAATGAATGGGTGAATGAACTAATGAATTATGTAAGTAATGGATGGAGTAGTGTGTGAACGAATGATAAAAGTAATGTATTAAAATTATCATAGTTGTATGGAAAATCTTACACGCAGAAAAGACACACACACAATTTGAGATTTTTTTTTAATTATAAAGGAAAACAATTCTGGGAATGGTCTTCGATATTTTTTTGAAGTAAACAAATTATTTAATTTTTTGAGAAAATTTCTTATTTTTTTTAAGGGGTTTGATCTTTTTCAAGTTTAAGCCAACTTTGAGTAGAAAAATATTTTATATTTCAATTAAAAAAACTTAAATCAAGACGTATGTACATATAAAAGTATGTACATAAGTCATCATTAGATTTTGCTGTTTAGAATTTGTCTCTGTTATGTGTACATTCACATTAAAATTGATTGTGGCAATACTTAAAAGTGGGTTAATGAATTAATTACGTTGTTTATGAATTTGCCAGTTGAGACTTGAGTGAATATGCGTAATAGCACTTATGTATAGTATGTATCTATGTATTTACGTACGTGCGTTCAGCACTTAAGCATTTTAAATGAAATTTTACAATCGCGTAACATAGTTTAAACTCACATATAAATATTAATGAATCTATAACTCTACTAGTTTAGTAATTGCCATATTAAATCTCAGGGGAGCGGATTTCAGTAAACGGTTCGTCCTTCAGGGCACATATGCAAATGTTAATTAAAAATTACTGCAAATATGAAAAACCTAAATTACCTATGAATTAGATTGACCGTAGCGTATTAATATAAATTTGAGATTATTAAAATATTTGAAAGTATATAATAAGATATTACGTTAGTTTGGCATACATGCAAATGAAACCAGTGACCATAGAAAAAAAAAACATATTTTCGACGTAGGATGCGCCACAATTCGTATAAATTTTAAATATTCAAATAGAAATATGTTCAATGCAATACCCAGATTCGCTGATGCTTTTATAAATGCTTTTTCACTTGCACTATTTCCAATAGCAAGAATAAAGGCTATGAAGAGTATTCACAAGTTTCTTAAAGTTATCATGAGCATTTTTATACTGTTAGTATTGATTTTTTGAAATAAAAAAAAAACGGAATTAAACTGTGGTACAAGGTCAAACTTATATGTAATTATTTTCTTCCATCTTTACGAAAATTACATATAGGGTTTAAAGTAGGTTAAATTATGTACATATATGCACTGCATTGCAGATGCTTTGCTATTTATTATTTATTTCTTTTTTGGAAGGAACACTCGTCAGAAGCAGTTTACTTCCTACTTTGCCCAAGAGGACGAGTTGGTTTATTGTACCCATATTGAAGGTTTGATGGATACATTTAAGATCTCATACGACCCAGCAGAGTGGCATATTGGCATAGATTCTTCAAAAGGAAGCCTCACAGCAGTTCTGCTTCAGAACGGCGGTTTCTATACATCCATTCCTGTCGGTCATTCCGTAAACCTCAAGGAAACGTACAAGAACTTGGAATTGATTCTTTGCAAATTAAGATATAAAGACCGTGGTTGGCAAGTGTGCGGTGATTTTAAAATCTTGGGCATGGCGCTCGGACAACAATCTGGGTTTACCAAATTCCCTTGCATTGTTTTGTGTCTATGGAATAGTAGAGACAGAACAAATAACTGGACCAAAAAGTGTTGGCCTCCGAGGGAGCTTTAAGTTGGCGAAAAGAATGTCCGCTTCACATAAAGCTGGGATTGATGAAGCAATTTGTAAAGTCACTTCCAAGAGATGGAAATTGCTTCAAATACTTAATATCAAAGTTTCCTGGTCTCTCGGAGGCAAAGTTGAAGGAAGGTGTTTTCGTTGGACCAGATATTAGACGGCTTATGGCTGATCCACTATTCATCACAACCATGACGAATCCTCAAATTGAAGATCCTAACTACAAACAAATCGTCAAAAGAATGTTAAAAGCATTTCAAGTTTAAGGTTGCTTGATGAGTTTGAAAGTACATTTTCTTCATTCCCATCTCGACTACTTTCCAGAAAATTTAGGAGAGCGTTTCAATGATGGCAGACTACTGTTGGACGTTTCAAAGAGACCTTCCCGATGCTTCCCACAAGCGAAAATGTACCAAAAGGAGTCTCACTGAGAAAAAGAAATGTGTTTAGTGCTTACTAATTAATGTATTTTACATAAAAAAATTAGTTTTGTTACGCAATTATAAATTTAAAAATTTTTGCTTAATCTTTTATATTTTATTTTAAAATGATAACTTGTTTAACATGTCAGAAAACGTGACGTTCTAGACAAAATTAAAGTTATTTTCGGATTCAGCACACCCAAAAACATAAGAATTACACAAAAAAAACCAAAAGAGCTCTCAATTATTTTTTTATTGCAGACTTTGTTATCAAAGTTTTTTAAAAATTATTCAAAGCTATTGTGTGAATAACACACTGCTAAACCAGATAGGCGCTTTAAACATTATTAAATATGCATACATATATTTGCATTTTCTATTTACTTTAAAATGGTATACACAACTTAGTCAGTATATTTACATTGCATATTCGCTATTCACTCATTCCACTTAATTATTTAATCTGTTTCTAAAATTTCTAAATGTTAAAATTCCTTAGAAAGCAGCTCATTTGGTATATACATATTTGAATATATATTTCAAGTAGGTCCGCGCTACAGCAATTACAGAATTGCCCTTTTCTTGGTACGCAACAATCGTTTCAAAGTCGATTTAACGCATTTAAAGATATTTTCTGCTGAAATGTTATTTACTTACTTATGCGTTTTGTAAAACAAGACGGGCATAATGCAAATCTGAATGATTTTACGCATTTGAAAAAAGGATGTTGTACTCGCAATAAACCTGCATACATACTCCATTAATTTCCTTTGCTGCTGGTAGTTGTTCAGTTTTAGAGTGATATTAATCAAAAGTCCAACTAAATAAAATAATCGATCTAAGAACAGAATATAATTCCTTAGGAATTCTTGAGAAAATGCCTAATTTACTCTGGAATTTGCATTATTGTCAAATTTTTTGCATTTTCGACCTGTAAACAATAACTTCCCTGAATTTATGTTTTAAAAATCTACTAATTTTTTTGTTAATTTATGTCTGCCATATTGGTTTGGCAACAGCAGATTTGTAATGAGTGAATCCATACAACTAATCTTAACAAAGTGTTGTACAAATCCGTCAAATAGTTTTTTATTTATAATACTCGTAGATTTGGCTAACTAAACTCTTGAATTAACAAAATATGCAAAGTATATTATCTGACAAACTTATAAACTGGCGCTGCAAAATTACAAAACAAACTGAATGAGAGTGAAATTAAAGATACACTAAAGTTATGCTTTGAAGTCGTAAATAAATGTTTTATGTTGTTTTAATTCACTGTGTTATTGTTTCCCCATTTTATACGCTAAGACATGAATTGTAGGCAAAAAATAAAAAAAATAAAAAATTCCTGAATACTCAGTAAATAATAAAAAGCATGTGTTAGCTAGACAATAAAAGAAACTCCGCATGTATTTGTCAAACAAAGTGCGTGAGCTATAAAAAAATTCACATTTTATGGTGTCGCAAAATCCTTCAAATATTAAATTAAATCTGAAAAAAAAATTACGAAAATGAAATTGAATTTTGTTCTAGGAAAACAGCAACAGCTATTCATTGAAAAATATGAGTGGGAGCAGTAGTGGTGCCGGCGGTTGCTG
This sequence comes from Philophylla caesio, assembly GCA_963971545.1. NCBI lineage: Eukaryota > Metazoa > Arthropoda > Insecta > Diptera > Tephritidae > Philophylla > Philophylla caesio. Next base: position 49,584,290 of record OZ020607.1, read on the forward strand.
AGCAGACCAAAGAAACGTGTGTAAATAACAGTCGAATGTGTTTACGAAAAATGAAAACATTTTATGTACAAATTATTTTGAAGTCAACAAGTGACATACACGAAACATGCCAGAGGCACTGTCAACAAAGAAAGAGCACAGAGTAAGAAGAAAATCCGAGGATGGGTATTGATGAAACACGTACCGGAGGAAATTGTGGAACTTCAAAATGAATTGTTGCACGATTTATTTCACAAAAAGAGTCAATAATAAAATGCCAGGAAATGATGGCAAGTCGTAAGCGGAAATGTTTTTCGATAACATTGTTGTTGTGGCTATTGTCATTGTTGGCTTCGCATGCGTCTGTGTTTATTCGTGTTTCTTTTGCCACTCCATCTTTATTACGCTTTATTGCCTGTGACAGTTCCCTTTGGCGCATCAGAGATATTTTCTTTTGTTTTTTTTAAAGGAATGCAGAAAAAACAAATAGAATTTTAACGCGTTTGCTTGGACGTGAAGAAATGCGTGTCGTTACTTTTCTTTGCACATCCGCAACGCAGCAGCGATTCTACACGAGTTTGCGTAAAAACCAAGACTTTTACAGGATTGAGGGAAAAAGTTTTGAAGCGCATTAAATTAAATCTAGAAAATTGATAGTTAATGCCATTTTAGATTATGTAACGCGAGAAATTATTGATAAATAATTAAAGGTTGGAAAGAGTTTTTTGCTGCAAAAATTATATTTCAAATATTTCAAATACAATTCGAATTTAAGGCGCAATTTTTGGATTGTATTGTAATTTGATTTAATTTTTTGTCAAAAAGAAATGTAAAAATACGAAATAGTCTTTTGCTAATAACTATAAAAAGGAAAAAATCCTAAGCTTTTTCAAGTGTAGTTTTTTGGGCCATTTCAAGATTTCCTGTATAATTAGTTCCGAATTATGTCCTAGCTCGTCTCAAACTAGTTCTGAGATAATCGGAAAAATAGCAGGCTAGGTTCGAAAAAGTCTCATATATTAGAACTTATATTTTTTTTCAAACTCATAATTATTATGGAAACATACCTAAATCTCAAAAAGCATTTTTTTCAAATACAATTTTTTTTAAAGTGAAATTTTTTATTGTTGTTTTCTCTGGGTATTTTATTACACTAAAATTTAAGTGGACATTCACTACTTAATAATCTATACTAACTGTCAAAATGTTACTTATACGCCATGACAAAAGGAATTACTGCGGACATTTGACATCGCAATATTTGAGAAAAGGCTTTTCAATAATGGTTTTAAGTTAAAATAGTATTTAGGATTAGGATTATTTTGCCACAATATGTTTAAGTTTTTTACTAGCACTTCCACACACAAATACGCACCCATACATAAGTACGAGAACATTGCTTTGAATTTTCATGTACTAAAATCTCGAAGTTAAACGAAACTGTGTTTGCAACTTTCGTCATTCTGCACCAAAATAACATATGTATGCTCGAATAAGCTTAAACATTTAAACGCTTAAACACTTAAACACTTAAACGCTCGCTCTATTAGCACTTAATGCGAAAGCTATTTTTTACTCTTTCACACGCATAAATAAAATTTCGTTAGCCATGCAGTGGCGCGTGAAGATTTTTAATTGAAGGAAAATGCAAGCGAATCACAATTAAATAGTTTTTAAGCGCTCAGTCAAATCGCCTTATACTCGTATCACCACAAATCCGCTATGTCCTCTTCAAAAGCGTTGCGCAAAATTTTTACAAAACGCCACCACAATACCACCATCAACTTTTGTTAGAACATGTAGTATTCTTCCTTTGTCACTCTTAGTGGGGTGATAGCGTTTAATTTGAAGCGAAAACTTTCTTCTTGGAGCCGCGCCACATTTAGTCTTTTTGCAATATGTCGTTGTCGGCATTGAAAGCTGCGCGAAAAGTGGCGAGTAGACATTCAACGCTGCAATGCAACGCTCACTCGCTGGCAACAACAATTAAAAATTTGTCAAAGTGATAAAGTCGAAAAGTGTAACTTTTTAGTGCAAATACTTACTTTATATATGAAGCGTAAAAAGTTTTCGCTTGTGACAATCAAACTTCAAAGAAAATACTGTAAAATTTGCATAAAAGAAAAATGACTAAATTTGAAGTGTGAAAGCAGCAAGATAGCACACTCATGATTGCAACTCATTGATTAGGTCGATTTCTTGTACAGCGTTAAGAAAAGTTGTACGTGCCGCGAAGAACAAATAATTGCTTTAAGCGATATTGAAAAAGTTCAGGGGAATGACTTTTTAAATTGCATCTGCAATAAACGCAAAAACCGAAAACTTTTGATGGTTTGTAATTTTGAGCGAAAACAAACACAAGTGAAAAAGAGAATTTTGATTCTCACCTAAATAAAATACGAAAGTGATATTTTTAGTTCAACGGCGGCAATGAGAGTCAGAAACAGGGCGAACTGTTTGCTTAAATATAGACACTTAGTTAAAGAAGCAGCGGTTTAAGGATTCCGTAATCTACAGAAATTTGTATAAAAAGATGTGCGCTATAAGGAAAAAATAAATGTTTTTGTTTCATCTGTGAAATTACAACTATTATACCAACAAAGCTCTAAGGCAATGCGTTCATTTAAAAAGTTTGTTAGAAATTGATTTAATTTTAAAAGATAAACAGGCAATTATGTATAAATTTTGTTTTATTTCATTACTATCAGCCGAACAAAATTACAGAAAAATGTATTGTAATGATGCAGGAATGGTGGTACAAAAACTGCAGATAGTCCAAAGTTATTTGTGAATGGATTTTTTTTTCCTAACTTTTTGCAGCCGCTGAGGCAGAATTGTGGTTTTAATTTATGTCTCATTGATTTTCCTATTAACAAGCCTGTTCGCACTATTGCTAGTAAAATAAATTTTGTTACAAATTTATAGCAGCAGAAATTGAATTTGGTATGCCAAGTTTTAAGAAATAGTAGCCTTACATTTGTTAACAATGAGAGGTGTGAAATTTGCAAATGAAAACGTAAACGAACAAAAACAAATGAAAGATGGTCCAGCAGAAGTTGTACAAATGCGATTCGAAGTTGCAAAAAGGCATCTACAAATCATTAGTTGAAGTAATACTCCAGCAGACCCTCACATCGAGCAAATATTTAGAATAAAGTGACCCATGGCGTAGTTAAATGCGATAATGTATGAGCCCAAGTAAAAACATGGCGGAAATCTTTTGTTTAGGCAAAATGGCTTTACACAAATGGTTTTATTCTGGCGAAAATAGTGAATAAAAATTTCGTCATCCCAGTTAAATAGGTCATTAGTTTCTAATATGTGTCTTCTTTCACATTTTTCTACATATTTAAGAATTTCTTTATGAAAAAATTGGTTGAACAACGTCGCTTTAAGTTTTCTATTAAATTGACAAAAACAAACTATACAGCTGCTTTTTATTACCTTCTATTTCACAGGTAACATAATTCACCTGGGTAGAATGAGTGTAGAATACGAAAAGGTTACAAAATTTACTGAATGATAAACTTTAATACTCCAGTAAATTTTATTACCTCGATAGAATAGACCTATAAGTCTAATACTTGAACTGACGATAAAATAAATGATCATACGAACGCAATTGATGACATTTACAATCACACTTTCCTTAACTTCTGGCGAAATTTTTGCAGACTGCTGGTTTTCTTTTTCCTTAAAAATTACAAAGAGGTCTGCATAAATGATATCACCTCACGACGAGTTGGGTCTTACTAGAACTGTTATTGACTACATTTCCAAAGGGGTTATTTTTTGTAGTACGAAATAAAGACGAGCTTTAAAATTAGACGAGCAATTCGAAAGTTTTAAAAGCTGTTGATTTTATAACAATATTCTGCTGAATCAGTAGCCCGACACACCAATTATATTAGCGCTTTAGAATATAGTTATTCCGCTTTAAATCCTAAGTTTATGTATACTAATTTATATTATGAGTGACTAAAGGCAATTACTTATATAACAACTACAATAAAGCGACACTAACAGATTCATCAAACTACAAGCTACTTGACTGTAAAGTGTGGTCGAAACCAGTCACTTAGAAAATGTGGCTTGTGGTATAAAACTTTACAATGGAAGAGGAAGTGGTAATGCGAAATTGAAGCGAAGTGTGAGCAAAATAAGCAAGCAACTATTAAGTAAATAAAACATCCTGCACAGCAGTTGTTGTTGCTTTTGTGGTACACTACGTATATGCCTGTCATTTACAATCGCGCCGGGAGGGGATTGTTCATGTGTACAGCTGCCGCAAATGGTTGAAATTGACGAAATAAACCGAAAAGTGGCGACAGCACAAAATAACACAAAAACTTACAATTATGTATGTATGTATATAATAAAGTGTCGGCTATTTCGACTGACACATGGCAACAAGTTACTGTGGCGAAATGTTGCGATTGTTGTTGTTGCTTTTGTGGGTGATGGCAATGAAGCTCATTGACTAACTCACATTACCGTTAACATAACACAACTGTGAACATTTAAGGGGCACTTGTTTATGGTCCCTTTATTTTTTTGATTTTTTGTGTTTTTACATTTTTTTTTAAATATTTTTTTTTGTTTTTACAGTTTTGTTTTTTGCTTGATGCGCAACAGCATCATTAACCTTTTAATCTTTTCAATTCGAAGGCTTAATAGACCTGTGGGAAAACGACACTGTCAATTAAATTACAACGGGCAACCACAAATGTTCAAATAAATCTGCTCTTACTCTTACTGTATGTGAATATACTGGAACATATGTATATGTGGTGTTAAGCCAATTTATGTTAACTCAATTCCTTTTTTCACCTTCTAATAGCAACTAAAAGTTCTGAGAAAGTATTAAAAACTTTACAAAAAAAATTTTAACTAAGTAAAAATGGTGCAATATTTATGTAGAAACAAAATAAAGAACATATCAGCACAATACCAGGCCCATGTATTGATTAATTTTTACTAATTGCGTGATTATGTGCTCTTGATAAATCATACATACTTACTTACTTAATTGGCGCATCAACCGCCTAAGCAATTTTGGCCGAGGTCAAAAAAGCATGCCAGCTGTCCCTATCTTTTGCTAACTGGCGCCAATTGGAAATCCCATCGTACGCGGCATTCGCCGTCGCAATGACGCAAAGGTCCATAAATCTTTCGAATAATCTTTCTCTCAAACACTCCAAGAGCCCGCTCATCTGATGTTGTCATCGTCCATGCTTCTGCGGCATACAATAGGACGGGCATGATGAGAGACTTATAGAGTATGGTTTTTGTCCGTTCCGAGAGCACTTTACTATGGCTTTCAAGGCTGACGCTGTCATTGGTGTTAATGCTGGTTCCTAAGTAAACGAAGCCCTCTACTTTTTCAAAGTTATAACTGTCAACAGTGATGTAAGATCCCAGTCGTGAATTTGCCGACTGTCTATTTGATGACAGCAGATACTTCGTCTTGCCCTCGTTAACCTCCAGACCCATTCGCTTCGCTGCTCTATCCAGTTTGGAGAAGGCAGAACTAATTGCGCGGTTGTTAAGACCGATGATGTCAATGCCATTGGCGTACTCCAGCAATTGCAAACTCTTATAAAAGATGGTACCTGACCAATTTAGTTCTGCGGTTCGAATTATCTTCTCCAGCATCAGGTTAAAGAAATCGCACGACAAAGAGTCACTCCTGTCTGAAGCTTCGTTTGGTATCAAACGGCTCGGAGAGGTCCTTCCCAATTCTGACGGAGCTGGTGGCGTTGCTCAACGTCATTTTACATAGCCGTATAAGTTTTGCCGGGATACCAAATTCAGACATTGCGGCATATAGGAAATCATACAAAATTTACAAATATTCACCGTTGGAAATTTATCAAGTTTTATGTGTTCTAATCAAAACTTAAAAGCTCTTTTCTTTGCTTAGTTATTAATATGAAGAATGCAATTGATAAATTACAAACTTTTGAATATTTGTAAATGTTTGATAATTTATCAAGAGCACAGAATCGGGCAGTAAGTAATTATTTTTATTAAATTTTTCAATTAAAATATAGTAGATATTTATATATCCATATCCATACAATTAAACAAAATTTTATAAATATTTCGAAATCTAAAAAAAATTAATGAGCAATTTACCGTTAGTTTATAAAAAAAAATGTTTTTCCAAAAACTTCTTTCATACAAAAAAAAGATGCCAAATATCATTCTGCCACATGAAACTATACTCCAAAAATACATTTTTATACCCGAGCGTACTTTTACACAAGGGTATTATAACTTTGTTGACATAACGGTTGCTTGTAACATCATAACGGAATCAAGATAGATATAGACATATATGTATGTACCAAAATGCTCAGAATGAAAAGAGAAGTCGATTTAGCGATGTCTGACCGTCTGTCCGTGCAGACGATAACTTGAGTAAAAATTGAGATATCTCAATGAAATTTGGTACATAGATTGCTCTTTGGACAAGGTAGGTTGGTATTGAAAATGGAAAAGATCGGTCGATAACCACACCCACCTCCCATATCACGGAAGTTTTTGAAAAATGCATAAACTTCGTTTTTTCGATATCCATTGAAGCAAATTGAATGACATTTGGTATTTGGAGAGATTTTAAACTAAGATATTAGGTATTTATGAAATTTTGAAAAATTGCCACGCCCACTTATAAAAAATTGTCTCTATCTTAATAACGCTGTAAGGTATCGTCCAAATTTTGGTGGACATATTTCCCTTGATATCGCTATTATTACTGTAGAAAATTGTTTAAATCGGATCATAACCACGCCCACCTCCTATATAACGGAAGTTTTGAAAAATGCAAAAACGTCATTTCTTTTTCTCGGTATCTATTTAAACGAATTGAGTGAAATTCGGTATTTGGAGCGATTTTGAACTAAGAAATGAGGTATTTATGTAATTTTCAAAAATTGGCGTTGCCACGCTCACATAGGAAAAAATGTCTGTATCTTAATAACGGTATCGTCAAAAAATTTGGTGGACATATTTTTCTTGATATCGCTATTATCGTAGAAATTTTTTGCAATCGGATCATAACCACACCCACCTCCCCTATAACGGAAATTCTGAAAAATGCTAAATTTTCGTTTTTTCTTTTTCTGTTGGAACATATTAATTAAAATTTGATTTTTATGAAATTTAAAAAATGGGCGTTACCACAAAAAATCTGTATGTATCTCAATAACGATGTTAGGTATAGCCACAAAATTTGGGAAACATATTGTCCTTGATATAACTAGCATCACCGTCAATAATTTTTGAAATCGGACCATAACCACGCCCAACTTCCATAAAACGGAAATTTTGAAAAAATGCAGAAAACATCTTTTTTCAGTATTTATTGAAACAAATTGAGTAAAGTTTAATACTGGCAGCGATTTGAAACAAAGCAACACATAGCGAGGGTATATAAAAATCGGTTTCGCCTGAATTTAGCATTTCTTACTTGTTTTATGTATGTTTTACTTTATAGGTCGCCGCAGAAAATAATTAAAGCTAAGGTTTCAAAAGTATTTCATCTACTACCTTAAATTGTACCGATAGTATTCTTATCTAAAGGAATATAAAATTTCACAATTCAAATTAAAAAAACAAAATTAATTAATTAAGGGTTTGTTGCATCTTAGTTTGTATAGATTTTGTTAGAAAATAGAAGGTATTTCTTTTGAAAAACTATGCATATTAGTTAGTAGTATACTTGTATTTAGAGGTTTTTAATGCGTCCCCCTAAATCCCAAAAATTGCCAAATAAAATAAAATTTGTAATATTAATAAAACACTCAGGCGATGTGGTTAAGTGGGTAGCAGTACTGAGAAGGTCGGGCAAACTACTGAGCCAAATAGTGTGAGGGCCAAATTAATAATAAAATAAAACAGTTTAATATTAAATTGGATACTATTCCTTGAGTTTATCTATTCAAAAATATTAATGTACAAGAATTCTATAACATTTCTTCAAAAAATTGTTTTTCAAATTGAAATATGTGGGCAATTTTGAGAGTTTGAGAGATTTTATGAAATATCTTCGTTCCAATAAAAGATAAATTTTTTGGTATAAAGAAATTGTAGGTGGTGAGAGCATTAAAATTCTTTTTCTGAGCACCCTAATGTGCATATGTGTTAAACAAGCATACGAACACATGTCCACTTGCAAAGTAAAATGAAATCATTTCTTGAAAGTGGCAATTTAAAATATTTTAGATATTTACAACTCACATAAATTTATGTTTAATCTGGATAATCTATGGTCACTTGCAAAAGAATATTTGCGAAAATAAGAATAAGAGTATATTTGTGTGTCTTTTTAATAATAAATATAATAAGCGTAGGCCGTAAAGAATACACAATTAAGCATTATAAAATTAAAATTGTCTTTAAAAAAAATTAATTTTAATTGACTCGTTCCTCAAAAAAAATTTCAACTATTGCAGAAAATCGCGATTATTTTTTATTTGAAAGTAATTGCGAAATAACCACTAGAGACTTGCACTTTGTGGTACTAAAATGTGAATGATTAAAATATGCATACCCAAAAAAAATTCTAAACTTGATTTTGAAAAAGTTCCAAATTTTGATCAATATTTTTTTTTTAGAAAACTAACGATGTTTTAATTGAAAAATAATTTTTAATATTTGGAGGAGACAGGAGCTGTCCAAATGTATCAATATGTGTTTGTGCTATAATTGTTGAACAGAAAGTATACCCTTTCAATATTAATAAAATAGTGGTCCAAAAAAATTCTGAGAATAAAGTCTGAAATGTTGATAAATTTGTTCCTTACTCAAAATGACTGCTCTCGTTATACACACTAGCTGCATATGTATGTATGTAATCGATAGAGGCTATTTTTGTATATTCTACAATATGTATTTACACACAAAATCATACATACACTTTCGTGTATCTGCATATAAAATTTACACATCAAATTAACGCATATATATGTAAGTATGCATGGATGTACATCGATATATGTTGCTACATACATATATGTAAATACATTATATAAATACGTGTAAATAAAAACTTTATATTTGATTGATTATTTGCGAGACTTTCCTTTCACATAACAAAGCTAATACATTAAAAATACGGTGCCAGGTGTGGATGTCGTCAAGCTGCCGAAAGTGATGGATTGGAAAAGAACCTTTCATAGCTATTACAGCTACCAAAATTTACTCATAAAAGATAGAGTAACTAGTATAACTAAGTTAAGACCAGTAAAAAGTTTTAAAATTGCTAATTTTTCTAAATTCGTTTGAACACAACGTGTTAATGATGCCTTAAATTTTAAGTTCAGCGCTTGAAATTTTTATTAATTTCCCTTCAAAAATCTACGATATCGAATCATTTTTAATACTTTAAACTTTTGTTGATGTGAATTTTATATAAAATGAGATCGAAAAAAAGGTAATACTGTATAAATCATTTTCTGACTCATTGTAGAGCTGCCAGAAGCGAAAGCCTACACTTTAACACCTTCAAGATCAATGTTGTTCTTATTGGTGTTTTAAAGGCCCACGGCATTCAATGTCATTACCATTGGATAGTCACAATCATTACTGCAATTATGTTTGTGGCCACGAAGCTATGTCTTAGTAGTTATGTTGGATATGTTGCAGGACTGCGCTTTCCTCTGTTGTCTGCGGTGGCAAGAATGTAATTACAATGAATCAAGATTGCAGTCAACTGAAATTTAATCGCTTAGCAGTGACACTGCTGGCATTCGATTGTGGCTTTGGTCAAAATGTAGAACAGACGCACTTGCGGCCAAAATAAACCTCTATTTAAGTGAACGGGAGTGTACACTCTGTTCACAAATTATAGCACAAACACACATTGACACATTTGGACAATTGATTTATGCTCCAATTATTTAAAATTACTTTCTAAATATAAACTTCGTTAATTCTCTAACACACCCCATTAAAAACAATTTTCTATTTTTTCTAAAAAAAAATACCGTAACGTTTATTAAAATTCCATATAAATTTCGAACTTAAAAAAAAATTTTAATTTTTTGGATTAAAAAATCGTAAGTTTCTAGGCGCTACAAATTACCACCGATTTTTGACAATTTTTTTACTGACGCTCTTTCGAAATTCTTTCCATGTCAAAAATAATCGCGGTTTGCGTTGAATGGAGGAAAATTATCAAAAATGAGTGATAACTTGGGGACACTTGAAACTGGGACTTTTGTACACTAAAATTAAATGAGCGAAAAATTGAATAACTTAAAAAAATCGAACTTTTTTTTTTTTAAGTTCGGATTTTTTTTTCAATTGTTGTACATTTTGTAAATAATTAAAAAAATGGTTGTTTATAGTTTTTCTTAAAGAATGAAGCATATTATATTTGAAAAACAATTTTAACTAATTAGAAGAAAAATAAAGTGCAGAAATCTGTCAACATGTGGATGTGCCATTATTTGTGAAATAGCATACGAGTGTACATACATATATACATATGTATATACTCGTATGCTATTTATCATATTTATACAATGCACATAATTGGCATGTTGTGACTTTAATTTTTCATTGATTTAATTTTAAATATTTTTCATTTAAAGTTCGTTCTCTTTAAAAAATTTCAAAATATAATAAAATTCAATAAGTAAAAGATATTACCGTTGCTATTTATTTTACTAAAATATCATGAGCAATTAAATTGCGTACTTAAAGATATTCTAAAAAAAAAATTTTAAATTTGAAATTGTGATGAGTCCGACAGACATTTTCCTACCACAACATTGGCCTGTCCGCATTAAGCAGAATTTACAAAAACTTTTTCGATGTGTTAAGTTTCAAATGACGGATATACAGAGATTGATAACTTAACCGAATCGAACTATAAATACCGTTCTTCCGAATATACCGACTGCAGTGCCAACTAACGGATACATTACTTATACGGATACTTTGCACATCTCAACTTTAGCGCCATCTAGCGGAATGTACTTACGAAATATAATAAATATAAAATTTGTCTGTTATTTTTTTTAAATTATCGGATTTTATAATACTTAATGTCGGACTTATTTTAAGTAATTAGTGAATATACAAGTGGATTATACATTTTGTATTCCGTTTGCAACTTGGGTTTATATGACTTTTTGTTTTTAAATTTGGAAAATGCAAAATCACTGCTTCTATTCATGTGAATGAGAGTATATCTTTCAGCAAGATACTGACGTATTAAACAAGCAAATTACAAGGATAAATCTAAAAAGTTTAATTACAATTTCCGCTACCACTACGAACAATACAGTTTTTGTTCTTTTACTTTTCTGTAAATATGTAGCACATATTTACTTTTACACTTATGTATGTATGTTGTTTGTGCGTCTGCTCTTTAATACTCTGTGTGGTCCTTTGCTTGTAGCATGTTCAATTTCCTGGAAACTTTTAATCGAATTAAATGAATAACGTCATTCGCATCGGCAGTAACACTTTCAGTAGACGTCACTTATAAGTACAGATATAAATATTTACGAGTATAAAGGCAATACGCTTATTGGATGGCAACACAGCCTTTGGCTGCTTTTGGTCTGTATCCAGCAGTTGGTAGTTATTACTTTACAAGACATATGGACAAATTTAAAATTATAGCAAAACTAAATGGACATTAACCAAATGCCTCTTTGCGAAATGTATAAGAGCAGCGTTTCATCTCAACGAGCAAGTATGTATGCAGTTCATTATCATTGTGGCCAAACTGTCTGTGGTACAATTTTACACTTGACTTCGCCAGCACCTTCTGGCTTTGCGCATTATTTACTCTTCACAGCGAAAAATATACAAACGAACCTACGTATCGAGAATTGAACTTTCATGTGCTTGTAAGAAAACTACTTATGTACATATTTATCTAGAATTTGCGACTGTCGTGACAGACTAACCTGATATTGCATTTTTGGACGCAAGCACGCAAGTTTTTTAAACACGTCCATCCGAAATTGATTTGCGTGCGTTTACTTTACAGAGTTGCATGGCTGTCACATTCGTTTGAAAACAATACAAGTAAGAAGTTTACAGCGTTGGTTCAATTTATTTATTTGGTTTAACGATTTGCTTTACCTTATGGTACATATTAATTTTTATTTTAATATTAAATATAATCTTGATTTATATGCAGAGCTTCAACACAGGAACTTATTAAAAAGTTTGGCAATTGATTTGTTTCCTCTTTTATATTATAGAAGCAATTAAAGTCATAATCCCAAGTTTCAAACGTTTTGTTCAAATTTACAAAAATTTTCATTCAAAGCTTTATGATACTTTTTTTTTGCTAATCCAAACAAACAAATCAGTATTCGTTATATTAAAGACAATGCGCATCACCCTCAACGGTGGGATAAACGTCAGTTGGAAATGGCACGCAAAATAATAATAGGAAGTTGAGTTAGCTTATGGCGCAGGGTGTTCAAATTCGGTTGCTCGCATACAATTTGTATGAGCAAGAGAAACTTTTGACAAAAAATTATAATAGGTTAGGCTGTGACAATGCATTTAAAATTTATTTTAAAAAAATCGAAAGCACTATTTCAACAGCATTTTAAAAATAAGTTTTTGTTTTAGATTTCTGCAAAAAGTGGTCGAAAATTGGGCATCTCGGCTGAATTTTTTTCGAGCCAGCCGTGGCGGTCACTTGCACGAAATCATTATTAAATCATAATGTCAAACCCTTATATTTATAATAAAGCTAAATTCTTGGCCATAGCATTAAATTATATGCGTTTTATTTCCTCTTAAAAACCACATGTCTAAAAAAAACATAAAATTTTTTCTTGAAAGCATATTTTATACTTTATTGTAGATAGGGAAATATATTGTAGTACACGTACATACTTGTTGTTCATACATAAACATATACATAGCAGCTATAAATTCATTTTCCATTGCCTAAGTACTCAATTAAAAAAATTAAATTTATTAGAAAGCTTTTGTAATGATTAAAATTGAAAACCATCGCTTCATTTACCTAAAAGGAAATGAATGTATGTATGTGTTTTTCTATTTTGTAGTTTTTGTAATTTTTCACTCTGCAATTTGAAGCATAATTGAAATTTTTTAGGCACCAAACCATCGCAGGGTAAACCACAAAGTTCAACAATGGCTTATAACACAAATTATAAAGAATCATATTTAGTTTTAGAGCAAAATACAAATACCAAGACATATTGAAACGAAAATATTGCATTTTAGTGGCGACTCTAAAAGATTATTTAGGTGTCTGTACTCGTATTAGCAACTTCGCGTACACAAAATTAAAATTTAGTCTTAAAATAAAATCAAGTGTCGACATAGTTTTGTTACTGTATTATCGGATTCTCAAGATGTTGTGAAGTGTCATATTCTCGAAAAAGTAAAAATTGTAGAATTCCAAGTTGTGTTATTTTAATTCCTTTTTCTGAGCAATGCAATGAAAACAACATAAATAAATTGTATGTACCAAAATATGTACGACTTTACGACATTTTACGACAGGATGTGAATACCCTATATGAATTGTTTGTGATACGCAACGTTCATTCTGAACCTAAAGGCTCAATTTCAGATGAGCAGTTTGAATGCCATATGATGATAATTTTCAAATATTTCATATCAGTTCGAATATTTGAATTGTATAAAAAAATAAGATATTGATTATTTAAATTTGGAAAATTCAGTCTTACAGCTTCTAGGGATGTCACTATAGATCTAGTAGATAATTTCAGGAGACCTTCTTTTTTTGTATGGAGTGGCACAAACTCAAAGCTTTCTACTGTTGCTACCCTTTGAAGGGCATTTGAAGGGCGTATTTTGAAAGGTCATCTCCTTTAGCTACCTTACATTTGAAAATAAAAACTTTCCGTAAGTAACGAGCTGTCCATCAAAGTACCGACTGTGGCAAGCCCAACGGAAAGCAGGAAAAAAAATGTGCTTTATTTTAAATTTAAATTACGTCTTCTCGAAAGTTTTAAATATATAACATATTTTAAAGTACATCAAAATAGATTCTTAAATAGTTTTCTTATTTAAACACAAAAAGTTTATTGTACATTTACGATACGCATAATAGTTAAATGTGAAATTTACCAGCAAAATATCGCACTTAAATAATATTCATTTCTAAGTGAGAAGTGTCGTAAATTTTACGCGACCATTAAATGTCATAAAGCTTACAGTCCACTTAATTCGCCCAAGTGCTAACTAGAAGAATATGCCAAGACATGAAATTTATGTATTGCATTTGATGTCGCCTCAAAACACACGCCTCAACCCATCAGTTCGAGCTACACTTACAATTCATCAACGCCATAACGAGACACAGCCATTTGAAATTGTTTCAAGTATGTTAACTGTCAGATTGTTGTAAAGTTTGTGAAGTGACGGCATGACAAAGTAGTGACGATGAAGGCGGACAATGGCACTTTCAACGCTTTTGTTGTTAGAAATTTTTCCTATTTTTTTTTTAAGTTAATAGCAGAGAAACAATTTGAAATAAATTCGAGTGCGCAGAGAATGTTGATGATTTTTGCTTTAGTAAAAGAAAAAAAAAACACACACACAAGTACTATGAACTTAAGTGGAAGTGTTTGGGTGTCAGAACCGACGTTTAGTTATATAATTCTTTGTTAGTGCGCGGCAATCGAAATATAAATAAAGTGGCAGCGAGTGCGAGATTACAACTCTTTTGACTGTCTTTGTACTAGTTCAAAATAGAAGCAGATGTGTATAGTTGCTGACCGTGAAAAACGAGGGTCAAGAAAACCGAAATTGTTGGACTATATAAATTTTTTTAAATTTGTTAATAACTAAAAACCTTAATACGAGTATACATTTAATTAAAAAAAAAATAAACTATCTCGAATAAACATCAATATTGTAAACACGGTTAAAAAGTTCTATAGTGACTAAAATCATAATTGATGTTGTGCGTATTTTGATAGCTATTACCGCTTTTTAATAAGCTATTTCTCCACAAATACTTAACTGACACGTTTTACTACAGGGTAACTACATAAACCTATGTAAGTATGTCTCTATATTCAAATATTTTTGCAGTAAATTCATTACGAATGGCCTCAAACAATGTCTACACTGGCAATGACATTAATTTTACGCTGCCACAGGCGCCTGAGACGGTCGCTGAAATGCAATAACATCAGTTATATTGGACGGCAGTAATATTTATAAACACACATACATATCTACATATATGTATATAAAGTACATAAATAATAAATATTTGAAGATTTTGGATAAGACAATTTTGCAATTTTTACTTACATTGTGAAAAATTATTGGTTAGAAAACCACAAAATAGGAACGCATGCGCTCTACCGATCTTATAAATATCAAAATTCTATTGGTAAAGTACTGTCGGGAATAGCTACTAAACTGAATATTGAATTTCCTAAATTTTAATTTGGATTCTGCATTATTCAAGTGCATACTATGCATTCTTTTCCGAATTCAAATACGAATAAATTTTTCGGCTTTTTTGTCTAAAATCTACCTTTTTTAATCATTCAACATTATAAGTTTAATAACACCCGCACAGTGAAGAAACATACATTGCGTTCATGGTGTTCTAAGATGTCGAATTGAATAAATATTTTTGTTGAGCAGCCGCATAAAATTCCTTTTCAACATTTTTACGATCGCATTATCTGTTAAAACTTAGAATACTGCTCTCAAGAAAAGTCACAAGAAATATTTTTCATTATATCATTTGCTTTAAAAAGTACTTTGCCGTTGCTGTTAATTTTTTTGAAGAAATAAACATACGAACATTATGATTTTTTCGATGTTATTGAGAACTTTACACCAAGCTTAATGAAGGATTTAAGTCAATAAAATTTTTTGTTTTAAAAGTTTTAAACCATTTTCGAAATTCATTATATTTTCTGCAATCAAACAATTCATTTTGTTTTTTATTTACAGATTCAATACAAGTTATTTTGTTTCAAAAATTACACTGTTTGTGATTATTAGGTAATATTTTATGTTTATATTTATATTTCAAATTTGTTAAAAAGAAATATCCAAATTTTGTTTCTCATTTATTATTAAATAGTTACAATATTAAGTTTTTAATTGTTATTCAACTACCCTTAGTTGCTGCCATTGATCATATAGAAAATTCCGGCAGATGGTTTCCGTATCCAGGACATCCAACTAATACCTTACTACAAATACCAAATACGAGTAAGTCACCGTTGTATTACTTCTAACTATTATTGCACTACTAAGTTATATATATGTATGTATGTATGTACATGTAGCTGCTCGAATCTTTCGCATTAAGTAGCTTTAGATATAGAACAAATAGAAATTAATGAGTAGAAAGAAATACCGAAGGACTTAAACGATTAAATCAAAATTGTTTTTTACAAGAAAAAGTGTTTGACAAAGTATATGCCGATGTCCCATAAGCCATTAGTTCAGCAAAAATACAAGCACATATTCTTACACACAGGAATAACTTTTATTATGACGACAGTGCACTTCTGTTGTGCCATTTCAGGTCAACTTGAACAATTTACATATATGTATGTACAAAAGGGACCTGTTACTTAGACAACAATAATAAAGCAAGCTGTTGTTGCTGCTGCCGTCATTTTAATTTTTAAACAAAATAATGCAGCATTGTTTATTAAATAAAACAAGCCAAACAAATATAAATTAATGTCAGCGCTGGGCATATGAAGATTGTAGCAACGAACAACAGCTGCAATGGAATAGTTCTGCGGAGCGTATAAGTAACGACTGTAGGGAAATGAAAGTCAACGCACTTCGTTGAAAAAAGCAATTAGAAGAATGGACGTCGAGCAGACCAGACCGTTGATATTCTCGTCTGAACGAACCAAGAAGGGACATGGAATAGAATGCTGAGGAATTTAAACACATTGGATAATAATAATGGAAAGACAAGGAAAAATATTTAAACTTAATTCTTTTATATAGAAATATAGTTGGCATATACTCGTAATAAAACATTCAATATTATAGCCCCAAAAAATAGAGTATTACCATAAAATTGCTAGGCTTCTCTGCCTAAGTAAATTTGAGAATATTTTCCGATATATACATATATTACGATCAAATTACTAAATTCAAATCAGCGAAAGAAAAAAAAGCATATCCCAAGTAAATGTGACCAATGGTACGAGTCTCTATGCTTGAGTAGAAAAGTTGAGCCACAATTCGCATGCTGCCGGCAAATAGTTCGTTAGCCGTAACGAAACGTGTTGCAAGCAAGGACATGTTTTACGCATATAAACAAATACTCAATGTTTGGATACGTACATACATACGTGTGTGTATGTGTATATGGGTACGTAAATAATGTGGTTGCAAATAGCTATGGGGCAAGGACGCAAACTATGAACAGCCACTGAGCGTAGCAAAAACAAATCATTGCAATTTGGGGCGCATAAAAGTTGTAAATCAGTACTGCAATGCAGTAAAAGAAACAGAGGAAAGAAGGTATAAAATGTGGCAGCAAATAGTGTAGAATACAGAATGGTGGCAGAAAATGATTCGCATATACATACAAAAATACATGCATACATACTATACATACACGTACATACTTACATACATAAGTATGTAGTATAAGTATAAATGCGGATGAGTGTGTTCATTACTTTGGCCACTTACTTCACTTTTGAAAGGCGATTGTAATTTTTGTGAAAAAACAACATGTGGAATTATGAATACTCTAATAATACTACAGATTTTTAGGCGCGAGGCCCGAGCTGGACAGATACGGGTGAACCCCTTTACGATTACATGTGCATAAGCGCAAATAAAATTATCTTAAGTTCGGCCGAGTTATCTTTTCATATGCAAGCTTTTAACAAATTATTACCCCCTTCCTCCCTAATAGGGCACGTCTCCACAAAAAAAAAAGTTGATGTCCTAAAATATATGTCAGAAAATAATTTGTCAATGGAGAACGCCTAATTCTCCATGTCAGCCATATTTATTTCTTGGCATCTAATGGCCTGAAATGGGCTGTCACTTTGTTACTATGACAGCTAATTTTTCATTTGGCCGTAACCTTTGTGGGGTCAACATCGAAGACATTTTCATTCAAAAGCAAAACAAAGTTTGTTTTCTATTGCATTTAATAATGTTTACGTTTTTGGGAGGGTAATAACATATTTCTTGTAATACTTTCAGCCTATTTGCGCTTTATTAAAACGAGCTTACTTGTTTGATGTCATCTTACCAATGTTTATGACAAGACATTAAACTGCCCACATATTAAAATTGGCAATATATTTTTCACATTTTCCAGTCAAAATGACAGATGTTAGAACATCATCTATTTTCTGGGAAGATGTCGGGTTGACATCAAATCGACACAGAATACGTATTGGCTAAACGTGTTGAGCTGACGTCGACATTCATCTTTGTCATTCTTGGAATTCGCTCAAACGATTAAGAGAGTAAAACAGAACTTGAAACTGGTACACACGCAGGGGTTACAAATTTAAAAAAAATCAAAACAAAAAAATACGCAGAAACAGTGTCAGTTGCTGTGTTAATGCGAATTTCTCAATATATACTACTTACTGCCAATATAAATCAAGTCGAATGTAACAAATTTTCAATGTTCGATTTGGGAGATAAACACTTTAGTTCAAAAAAAAAAGTGACAGCAGAGTACAAAATTAAATTCATTGTTTAATAAATGCCATAAGATAACAATTTTAGAATTTAATCGAAAGCGGCGTACAGACAGAGTCTTTATTGAGGCAATTATTAAATTATCTTCGGGTACAAAATTTACTAATTGACTCAATTATGCGGTGTTTCAGACGCCGCATAAGATACCTTAAAAAGTTTCGATTTTAGATTATAATCACTTACAAATAAAGAAAACAAGGAAAAAAGAGTAAAATAAAACAGCAACAGTAAAAAATAGTAAAGCAAAGAAAAAATCATTACCCAAAAAAAAAAAAAAAAATGCAAAGTTAAAATGTTTGCAAAATTTCGTGGCATAAAGCCAAAAGAAACATTTTTTAACTCTTTCAGGCGTATTCAAGTAAACTTTTAGGCATTAAAATTGAAATTAATTTAAAAAGCAATTTTAAAAACCGAAAAAAAATTAATATTACGTTAACTGATAAAGGGAAGAGGTTAATTTCCAGCGTCATTAAGTGCCGCATTTAAGTAAAAAAAAGAAAAGGTCTTAACGTCATCACCATAACAGAGAGAAATATAAAATGCATCACGCAATTTCCTTAATTGCCAAAAAATATGCAACACAACACAACGATATCGAAAAGAAAGCATTGGCGAGAGCGCAAATCATTAACGGCACGATGACGACGTAGATTTAAAAAATATTCTTGCTTATGTTTATCAGAGCTGGAGGTTTAAATAACCAAGAAAAATAGAGCAATTTAGTAAGTACACACAAAAATAAATAAAAAACTTTTTGCATTTTCTATTTCACATCCCGTTTTTGAAGAACAAAAAATATAAAAAGTGCACACAATTGTGAATGACATTTAGGTTTGAAAATATTTATGAATTAAAAATTGCGAGCCATTTTGCTTTATAAAATTTGTCAAAAAGTGCAGCAACAGAGAAGCAGCAGTGTTCGCTTAAAAATCCAACCTCGCTTTTGCTAGTGCCAATTTTGTATGAACGAGTATGTATGCATGTGTATCAAATAACAGAAAAAAAGCATTATTGTGAAAGGAATTATGCAGTCAGACGTATGCATTTAAAAAAAAATGCACAAAACAAAGAGTTAATGAAAAGTGGGACAATTACCCGAAGAACACCAACAACATAGTTAAATCAGTATGCTTGCGAACCAACACAAAGTTGGCACAGGACGAATGTAAACGGCACGATAATATTTCAGAAATTTAATTTGATTTATGATTGCTGTACCACCGACTCCTAAAGAATGAAAAACGATCTGCAGTCAAAGGCAGGCGAATGCTCGGCAAAGTGGAGTGTGCTAAAATTGCTTTAGTTAGTGAAAAGTGGATTAAGTGCGTCGAGCTCGAGTGACTTAAATGTAAAAAAATTAATGCAATAAACCAATTAGTTTATGTATGTAAGTATATATGCAAGTTGTTCAACGAAACTGAAGGTTGATTTTTTTATGAATTTATTAAACATTAAAAATGTGATAACGAGATGTTCAAACTATAATATAACAAAATATTAGCAAATTCGAGCTGAGCCGCAATCTAAATATGTTTTTCTTAATTTAGTTTAATGGACTCGCGAGTATTTCGCCAAAAAAAAACTATTTGTATATGAGGCATTCCATGCAATTTCAATAATAATTCGATTTTGTTTTTAGATTTTCATGTAAATTGAGTATGTTGTAGAAAAACTCATTACGAATAAAAATACGAATAAGAAATTTTCTCGTAAAAAATTTAGGTAATTCGGATTTTTTTATTGGGGCGTTCTCAAAGAAAAAGTTGATTCAAAGCCTATTAAGAGCGTAGCCGAGCTACGTGAACGAATTTCTCAAGCTGCTGAGGACGTCACTATCTGTCTCGCTCGCTTATGGCAAACATGTCCACTATCCATCTCTCTCATTATTTTGCTGTAAAATTAAGAACCTGCCAAGAGCTTGTGAGAATAAAAAACATTTGAACTGAGTAAAATGGGTTAGCAAAAATCGGCGTACTTGAGGTTTTTAATTTTTTACTCGTTTGTTTTTTTGTATGAAACTAAC
Source organism: Philophylla caesio (assembly GCA_963971545.1). NCBI lineage: Eukaryota > Metazoa > Arthropoda > Insecta > Diptera > Tephritidae > Philophylla > Philophylla caesio. The sequence goes on from OZ020607.1 coordinate 49,605,006, forward strand.
AAGTATTGTACCATTTTACAATCCTGATTAAATATGCGAACTTTTAATGGCACTTGCCAAGGCACTTTAGCACAATTTTTTAAAGGCGGTCCTTTCAAAGTCGACAAATTATAAAAAATTTAAATTCATAGTTTAACAAATAGTCTTAATTCTAGAAATTTTGGGGCAATTGTGTCATTATTTTTGACTTAGGTTCTAGAAATGTTATTTAGGGTTAAGGTTCCAAAGTTTAAATGAACAAAAATAATAAAAATTAACCACAATAACCGAAAATTGGTTACAGTTTGACCAAATTACTAGGTTTTTCTTAATTGCCCACAATTTTCAAACTGCATGGGATAGATTTTTTTATGATTTTTCTCATGATGGTTACAATCAATCCTGTCACCCCGTTTCGGCTTGACGTTGAGTTCTGGGACACCCTGTATAGTGTAAGCGACAAAACTGATAATAATAATCATTTCTGTAAACTCCATGCACATAAAAATTTGAACAGTTCTGAGAACAAAATTTAAATTTAGATTACTATTTGTTGATTATTTGTTCGTTTCTACAAACTTTGAAACTTGGATTTATTACCTTGTTTATACGAAGCATTATCCGAGATCGTATCGACTTAATACACTTTATTTGTTTCTGTTTATACATACATTCGACTTTAAAGCGAACCCCGCAAAAGCGTATTGTAAGCTTAACAGCTAATTTGAATTTCACAACGGTAAGTGTAGTCGTTTATATGCTCCTTCTAACCGAAGCGAGAAATAAAGTAACGATTTGAAAGTGAGTGTGAGTGAATTCACTGAAGCATTTCAATGCGTATTCAAAATTAGTTTATACATGCGTTTTGAAGTGATGTGTATTCGATGAAACCGTATTATACTCCCTTATAAACGTAGTATATATGATTTTCGTTAGCAAATGAAATAAAACATTAAAAAAAGGAAGCTATTTTCGAAAGAGAAAACAAAATGTTTATGAATCCTTTCTCTATTTGAAAAAAAAAAATTGTATATGGAATTTAGAGCTATTTACATAAATATTCATTTTAGATTTAAAATGCATTAAATTTAATTTTTCACAAAATTGGTTTAAAGACACAAAGTTATGGCTGACATTTGGCATGTGTAAACGAAAAATTTCGAAACTCCAACCGCAAAAATAAATTGATGCAAAAATGTTAGCATACTAACTATGCATATCAAACACATCGAGGGTGATAAAGTTCTATGCGTGTTTTTGGTTGTACTCGCATGTACATACAATTACTCGTATTTGCAAATGTACGCTGTTATTGTCAACGCCTCCAGCAACGTAATGAATATGTAACGCTAACCATAAAACAAATACCGAGATTTGTGTTTGTAACATTGTCATGTGATTGTTTCAAATGCAAACATTCGTTTGTGTGTTTATTACAAACAAACATACATATGTATGAATGTACATACTTACATATATGGAATGACACCACATATTTATGTTTATACATGCACGCACTGAAATTTTACTACAATATTTATGTTGGAGCATGAGAGCAGTGCTACTAGACGAGTGAGTTTGTCACGAAGAAGTGACAGACACATCATGTCTTCTGACAGAAAAAAATATTAATTTTACTAAATGCGTAGAAGCTTCTTGCAAATACATACTACATTTGTAAAAAACGAGCTGGTAAATCGGCGCTAACATTTGCAGAGAAGTGGATGCCAATCAACTTTTGGCAGCCAACTTGAGTTGCACTTAAGGTGAAAATATAATCGTACATACATACATCATAATTTAATCTATGTAGGATATGTATGTATGTATCTTCTTATGTTAAAGCTGCGGTTTTTATGGTAAATTTACATCAGTGGTCCTCTAAAATAAATCTCGATGTCGCATCCAAAATGCTTCTGAATTTATTTTTGGAGGTTGTAAACAAATTTAAGGTGAAAGATTTGTAAGTTTATAGTGACGGTTAACACAAAGTTTTTTTCCTTCTCATAATAGAAATATTAACACAATTTGGCGTTATAAGAATACATATGTGATTTACACTATTAAAAAACCTTAATAATATCGCAATTGGTATTATAACTTTATATGCAGCTGAGATCCAAGGCTCGATTCTTAGATTTTGCATATCAAATCTTAATTAAAAAAAAAAATATATTATATTCACGATAGCAGACAAACTTTCGAATATTTATGCGAGAGAATAGCTTCTCATAAAACCCATCTGACGTTCGGAGCCGACATAAAACTGTAGATGACTCCATTTCTGGTGCAACCTAAGCGCAGTTTCAGAATAAACAATGGGAACATTTGCATGCCTTCTCCTGAGCAAATAACTACAGATGTGAAGCCAGAAACCAGTAACACTACTACATACAAACTATTAAGCTTTAGATTAATTCTGAAAGACAGGGATCATTGTGAGACAAACTTAAATATTTAAAACAACTATACAATAACTTAGCTAAATATGTCAAACATGGCTAAGTTGTACACCGCACTCTGTGTGGTGGAATCACTGTCCAAATGCACCGTAGAGAGTAAGAGATGTCGTTTTTACTACAACTAAAGCCTCTTTGAGATTAATGTTTTAGCACTAAGAATAAATGCGAATAATTATGATAAGCTTTCTGCAATCAAACAATTATTTTTTTTATCAATGCGCAGTAGCCTTTTAAGAAACTTTGCTCTGGGTTCTTGGCTGTAATGAAACTGTACAGCTGACCATAAATTAAAAATAAGACAAACATAAGTAAATTATTTCAGCTAAAAAACCATTTGACATACCAAATGGCTATATGAAAGCGATACTGGGATAATTAAAAAACATTAACAAAGCCACGTCTTTTCGGTTGTCTTGACATCGATGATCGAAATGCGATTGAAATTGATATTATATTTGTTAAGAGAGGATATGTCATATAACGTTTTTACACGTTCAAAAGGCCAATCTGTGATGAGAAAACGTGCGGGAGCATCGGTGTGACTTTCGGAAGTAAAAATAGAAACTAAAAACACTACGAAGAAGCGATTATTCACCTAAATTGTTAGCAAATGCTGCTGGGTTAAAGAGCTCTAAAGCGTTTTCTCCCATCACCATTCCTTTTAGAACGAAGTAAGAAGCGAAACACCGACAAAAGATCACATAGCAGATCAGCATGAGCATGCAACAACTTAAAAAAAAATCCTTGAGATTTGATCTTTAGTTTAAAATTTTCAAGTCAATAAAATCATTTCGAATTCAAGCAGCTAGCATTTTGTGTTTGCTTTGTAACCGATCCAATCTAATGTACTTATAGTGTGTACACAATATTTTAAATCTCTCTGCAATGCAATAAAGTCAATGTTTTTTGTTTTGGTGGGTTTGAATGCTGGCGACAAAGTTGAGTACGCAAACGAGACTACATACAACTCTATACATATTTAAATTTTTATGAAGCTATTGAAAAATGCAAAGCACATACGCGTTTGTAAATAATTGTGAATAGTTTTATAGTTCTGTTATCTGCACATTTCCGATGCGAATATTTTAAAATTTTGGCATAAGTAAAGAATACCGCTCCTTCAGCTTGAATAATATAAAAAATTGGACTCATTATGTTGGTGTAATTTCTTTTTGGTGCAAATCAATAGGGGAGATGCTAGGGAGGGGTAAAGGGGGAAATATCAATATGAAAGGTGTTTTTAAGGGCTTTTAGACAGACTTATTTTGACATATAGTTAATAACGTATTTTTTAGAGAAAAAAATAGTTTTTATTAAAAAAAATTGCAGTTTTTTCATTTTTCTCAAAATGTATATATAATTTATTTACACATATGCATATAAAATAAAAGGTTATTTAATTACCTTTTAAACGATAGGGACAAATAGTTTTTGAAATATCAACTTTTTAAAATATTGAAATTTCCCCCTTTACCCCTCCCTAACACCACCCTTATTAATTTGCACCAAAAAAAAATTATACCATTAAAATTAGAAGAAATCCGCCCCTTTCACGCCCACTTTTTTTTCTTTTTGTAGCTGAACGGGCGGTATTCTTTACTTGTTCCAAAGACTTTTTTTCTAATGCACCTAAAGAAAATTATAACCTAAATAAAATTGGCTTAGTCGAAAACTTTCAAAATAAAAATATTGATTTTTGTTGGAAATACATTTTCGTACGTACAAATTGGCAAGGACTGATACCTTCTCTTCAGCAAGGGGCACTCTTTTATTGCGTACGGATAGTCTACATCCCTTTGAAAAAAGTAAAATAGGAATTTCAATTTTTTCGGAAATACTCGTATTGATATATGTACATACATACATGTGAACATATGTACATAAGTACTTAATCAATAGCTCAAGGCGGATGCTATGCAAAATTTATAGAAATGACTATCTGTTCGTTGCACAAAATGTATTTAAAAATTTTTTTAATGCTCGTATATTCATTTCTTTATTGCGTTATTTGTCAATTGCGCCGTAGGTTTTGCGTGTCATCAGATATTTAAAGAGAAGTTTTGTTTTTCGTGATTGAGTTGTCACCATTTTTATTGATAACACTTTGCATGAAGTTTTTTTGCATAACAAAAAATATCTATTGCATATTAGGTTATTACATCATATGTTTACAAAAAAAAAGAAAAGTGAAAATAAAATATATAAACATAATTTGTACTGCGCATTTACAGCCATGCATTAAACTTTTGCGGACATCATCACTGAGACTTCTTACATTTGTTTATTTGATAAATTTGGATAAAAGCATAAAACTACAAATAAGGATTATAATAGCCATAATTTTTCAGGCATGCACGAGATTTCAACCATCACAATTCTGGTTGAAAGAAGACGAGCTTTTAAAAAATACTCATATTTTTACGAAAAACTGCATTAAAATTTCTAATTAGTTTGGATGAATATGTTTTAATAGCAGCATTCGTCTATAATTTTAAGGATTTGCTTTAGGACTTGATTCCAATCAGCTGCTGTTAATTCTCAAGAGAATTCCGAAATCGTTAATTAATGCGGATCAGCGTGGAATCTGTCTAGTCTATAATGCGGCTTTTTTGAAATTCTTCAAACTAATTCAATAATGCTTCATTGTCAGTGGCATTTCAAAACATTCTTTGTTGTTATTATTATTATTTTTTTCTTTTTTAATTTTTCGCAAAACTGATGTAACAAAAGCGATGCTAAAACAAAGCCGTTAGACAAATGACAAGCTTTCGCCAAGCAAAGTAACACATTCAGAAAAATGCCGTTTAAATGTAATTTCTGGGAAATTTATAGTGACACTCGTAGAGCTGAGCATTAACAAAAATGGATTAAGAGCACTTAAGTTTCAATTTAGCTATCATTCGGCCGTAAACACAAAGGTTAGGCAATAACTAAGCAGCAGAGTTATCACTACTGGCAATTTCCTCAACATGGCTAATGCAGATATCGTAACCCAGATGCATTTCATAATAGTATTTGTTTCATATTTTGCACTCAAGCAATTTACCACAAAAAGTCATCATCACTTCCATAACCGACAGAATGAAAGTGTAATTTAACAAGCTTGCTGCCATATTTTGTGTAAATATAATAGCAAAACCTATTTAAGCTTTGCAGGAGCTACTAAAATCAATCAATTTAGTTGAAGTAGACAGGAAGATTCTCGTACATATATTATTGAGTGCATAAGACGATTCGAACTTTCGACAAACACCCACACAATGCCAATACAATATAACATATGACAGGAATTCGATTTCCTCAGATTCTTGGAAGTACAAAATTTTCCGTGTCTTATCCTAAGGCATGGTCAATATCAAAAAAAAAGATGAAAACAGCAGCAACAGGAATGAGAAAGAGTGCAAAGAAGTAACAACCGTATGAAACACACTAAATATAAACATACATACATTCAGCCTTAAACAAAATGTATCCCCTGTTACATATTTACACACATATGTAAATATCTTCGCCTGATGTGCATTTGTTTTATATTTGCATTTAAGGCTTGCAATTGCTGTCACTGCTAATGAAAATTCCAGCGCCAACACTGCCATTGAATGCTTACATACGAGTATTTAGATTTATAGTAAGTAAGTACACAAGTACTCGTACATACATACATATGTATGTAGACACAAGTTCATATGTATCAACACACAAAATATGATATAAACGTTTGGTTGGCTGGAAAATGTGAACATTAATTAAGTTACGTCTTAATATTTTTAAGTAAGTGCGTCTTTTCCTTTGACATGTTGACAAAATCAGTATTAAAATTAATTACGATGCGAACATTGTTGATATATTTAACTTACATAATGCCTGCATTGTTACCGAGCTTATGTGTACGTAGGAGTGTACATCAACTCACCTGAAAATAGAAAAGAAATAGAAATATTGTTATATAATAAATTAAATTTTCTTTTGAAATAATGAAAAAACCAAAAAAAGTTAAGGTTCAATTCTGAACTAATACGCCACCATTTTAGAAATATTACGGAACGAGTTATAAACCAATTTCAAGACTAATAAAGGAAAATTTTAGTACTAACATGGAAAAGTTGCAGGACCGGTTCAGGCCTATTTAAAGAAAATTTCGTCGCTAGTATGTGATCATTTAAGGACTAATTAGCCACAATTTTTAGAACCATTTAGAGAAATTTGCGAGATCATTGCCGTACACGGTGACGACAGCACTACATACTTTGGGGACTTATTCGGGTTTATTTCAAAGTAGTTAGGAACTAGAGGCGAGATGGTTATGAAAATGTCGTGAACCATTCCCGAAGTGGTTATGAAAAAGTCGTGAGCTGTTCTCTCCAAACTCATCTAAAATAAATAAATGTAACCGACGCTCTTTTTCAACTTCTCCTATAAAACGCAAACTCGGTTTTTTTTTTATATGGAAAAACGTGCGGAGCAATGTCAGTAAAAAAAATGGCCACCTGAATTCAATAAGCAGCCTCAGTCTCTAATACAGAAAAAAGTCAGAATTTTCGACCAGTTGGCATTTATTAGTCTTAAAATAAAGCCTCTGGTCTCAAAATAAAGTTTCTAAATTGTGACAAGGTGTTAACCAGATAACAAAAAGTTTAAATAAATTTAAAGTATAAAAAGGTAAATGCAAAAAAAAGCAATAAGTTCTCGCTTTTTTGCTTTTAGCTTGAAAATTAATCTGTTTTCAATTTATGAAAAGAAAGTAAAAATATGAAAACATATCATTATGTGGGATTTGTGTACTTCTAAAATTCACTTCAGTTGGATTGAACAAGATTTTAAATTAAAAATAAATAATACAATTTTTTTTCCGTTCAATATAATAATAAAAATTATTCCGACTTTAATATAACATTTCGTGCCGCTACTTCGTCTTTTTGTAAATATTTTATATTCTGAGTAATTGTTTTGCCTTTTCTTTCAATGTAAAAAAAATACCGATTATTTTACTGATATTATGCAATTGCACTACTACTCAATTTACATCGGTATCAAATTTGTCGCAATAAAGAAATTATGCCTTTCCAGCCAATTGACCACGAGAATGTAACTTTTGTGTATATTGTGGCCAATGAATAAAGGACAAACAATTACCATTTAAATAGAAATCATGTAGCAAATAAAGAACGCTCAAATATTGTTGACATTCACTTCCTTAATAGCCAAGTAAACAACTGAAGTGTGGCAACCAACAAAAGAAAACACATAAAAAGGTGTATGAAAACAACAGAGCTCCTAAAATGTTTCGATACTCACGTCAATTGATTTGCCATTATACGCACCGGTTACAAGTAAAAAAAACAATATTGCACACACGTGCCCAAACTTGTGCCTACAATGGGATTCAACCAAAAAAAAAAAACAAAAAAAAAAAAACAAAAAAAAAATATGCATTTATAAAAACATAAAAACACCAGTGAAGTTCCCTTTGAGTTGAGTGTTTTAAGGGCGGCCAAATGGAAATAGTAGCACGGCAAAGAAAACCTTAATCTAGAATTCTCTCAAATTTCAAAACTCCATCAAAAATCGATAGATATAAACTATTTGCTGTCTGTTTAACTACATTTCTTTATGTTTGTTTTGGCACAGCGTTTTGGTGCGCGTTTTACCAAGTCACTTTATTTTATTGATTGTCCAGCTTTATGAATCACTTTGCCACTATATTTCTACTTTGCTTGCTGCACCGCTTATTTTCGCTTATCCGTTTGATTCAGCGTCGGCGAAAACGAAAGCGGCCAATACCCTTGGGCATTCCCTTAGTGAGTTCTTAAGCGCTTTGTGAGTGCACACTAACAATGCTTAAGCACCACCGATTTTCTGGTTTTACGCCTTCATAAAAAGTGCTTTTCTCACACATCTTCAAATTGATTCTTTGCGGTTTTTTTTTCGATTCTGCTTTGACTACAACTAAAAAATGGTTTTCTTTTCTTTTCATTTTCGAAAGCATTTCAAGGCTGTGCACCCGCTAGTGCGTCTCAACTGCATATTTCTTTATTGACCTTTGTGTCGGTGAAGGCACAATGCTGCCAATGACCAAATTATTGGTTTTTTTTTTGGTTTTTTGCTTTTCGTTTTTGTTTTGCCGAAAAGTTTAAAGCGAAATGACGTACTGTAAAATCGGTTTTCATTTGTAAATGTAGCGGCATTCAACGACGTGGTTACGTATACGCACTGTAGTGCTGTAAATTGCAACTGCGAGTGTTGAACGGATCCGATGTCATGTGTTGGTTTGCACAAATTTATACAATGCTGTGCAATTAAATGATTACTCAAAATAAGTTTTCTTAATTATATACGAGTATATAAATTAATTGGATGCTTATTTTGATAAATGAAAAGCCAAATCATTAATACTGTAAATTTAACTGCAGATAAATCAGAACATAACTCATTATATGAATTATTAGGAATGGTAATAATTCAAATAATACATATTTAATGATATTTGTTGGAACGATTTTCCGTCATCCCTTGTCAAGTTTGGTTGGGAGACCAACCGGTTTCGGCGTTGTGCCATCTTCAGTGTCAAATTTCGTTCTAGTTACTAGTTTTATTTTTACAAATCCGGGAACAATAATTATTTTATTTCTATTTAATAAATGCAAAATTACTGCCTTTTTTAAGCTTTTATATTGCAATTTATATAAACAAGTAATCCGTTAAAATAAAGTATGAACCTTACTTATAAAATTTATTAATATAAAACAGTCACTGACTTATAGTAATCACAGAATTTAGTATGTATGACATAAAGGATATAAATCAGCGAATGTTTTATATTTAAAACTTATGTATGTATATAAAGCAAAGTCGAAAATAATCACATTTATAGACTTTATTTTTGTTATTTATTTTGTATGGCGTATGGCCGATGTGGTAAAGTACGTGTGAGTTCGATGTTCGAATAGCAGCAAGGGAAAGTAAAATCTAAATCACAGACAATGTTCTTTTCTCATAGCGGGCATCCTTCGGCAAAGCTATGGCATATCTCCCAGGGCATTTATGACATGAAAAAGAACTTCTCATTAAATACAAGTGCAATTCGAAATCGGCACAAAACTCGCCAATCACGCAAAGTGGCAATTGGTCATTCATTGGACAAATTTTTCTTGGAATTCATAATACTAGACGAAAGCTTGAATTTAGCTACCGCAGTGCGTTTACGAAAACAAATTGGCTTGATTAGTTTTATTCACCAATTGGTTTTACCTTGAATAGCTATGTTTCATACTAAAAAAATGTAATAAACAAAACACAGTTAGCTTTGTTTACAGAAAAAAAATATAAAAACACGTTTTTAATAGCCTCAATTTTTGATACTCATTAGCATTGTCGCTAGATTTCAAACAAATACACAAATATTTGCATAAGGCGAGGTGAGAACATATCTACTTATGTATGTAAATATATATATAACACGTAAATAGGTAAAATATAGACAAAAAAAATACAATGGCTATCATTCCTTTATTCCTGAAGGACAACATAATACACCACAAAAACATTCACGACAGTCTCGTGGGAACGTTTTTTTGTTTTGTTAATTTTTGTACATATTTATACATAAAAGTAAATATACGAGTATACTATAGATGTATGTATATATATATTCATATATGCAAACAGTGACTCACACTGTCAATTTTTTATAAAAATACATGCATACTGATGTTGGAATAATTAGCAACCAATTTTAAAAAAGCATAGTTTGACACTAATTTATTTTTAAGAATATTCCATTAAAACTCAACACATCAACAAATTTTGATATAGATTTTGATTTTATTGTATAAAGTCATTCTAAGCCTGTTTGGAAGTATGGAATCCTGCTTTGGGGCACTTGCAGCAACTCAAATGTTGAAATTTTGTAGCGGTATCAGAACATAACTCTTAGAAAGATCCTAAATGCTCCTTGCTTTGTTTGAAACAACACAATTAACAAGAATCTAAATATACCAAGTGTTAAAGACTAAATAAGGAAATTTAGTTATAGATATTTTGAAAGGCTGAGCAATCATTCCAACCCTTTAGCTATTGCGTTATTGGATGAAACAGATGAAATGTTTCGACTGAAACGGTTTCATGTTCTAGACCTTCCGTACAGGAAATAAATTATCATTAAGTTTCTTTGTTATTCATAGCTAAGTGTAGATAATAAAGAATTACTTTTGCGCCCACTAGGGTCAAAAAGTATTAAGTTATGTATATTTTAGATCATTTGCTTATTGAAGAGAATTCTGAATAGAGACAGATTGTAAATAAAGAATATGAAAAAAAATATATACATACATATATAGATTTTGAAATTTTTTCTTAGAATTGCTTGAATTTCTTTGAGTATACAGTTTTAAAGTCCATTTAATTTTAGTCTAACATTATGAAAGTTTCAAGTGGCTGGGATTTACCGTTGCATTTAAAAAAATTTTAGAGAATGAACTAATTTTGAATTGAAAATTCTTTAATATAAATAAATGCATATACATACATAAGTCGACAACAATGTAATTTTGAACTTGGTGGCTTATAATACGAACAGCACTGTACATACATAGTTCATAACTCAACAAAAATGTTTTCAGTTCAAATTTCAGACTCTGTTAGTAAAAAACTGTTTAATAAATAAATAGGGATACACAGTTTTCTATCTCATTTAACTTTAGGATTTCCTTTATAATTTTTTACATAAATCGCATTTTTTCAATTTAAAATTTACCGCTGCTTCAATCTTGCAATGAGCTACATACAATGTATGTTAAATGAGCAAAAGCAAACCTTTATAAATTCTTTAAAGACAAAAAAGGTTTTTAAGAAAATGTATTGAATTTTTTTTTTTTATTTGTGCAATGTTTGAAACTTAAGTCATTTAATGGGAGGATGAACTGTCTATTTTTTATAATTATGATTATCGTTTCTGAGGAAGCTAAGGAAGTAAACTAAAGATTAAATACGAGTATAAAGTAAAGAGAACTGAGTTTCACTCGCGTTCACACCTGCTAAATACTTAACCAACTTGCAATGGGATGGATCCCATAGAGGTCTGCTTTTAAGATTTAGCAAGCGCATAGAAAGTAAGTTGAACGAATTTTATTATAAAACTATAAATAAAAACAAATGTCAAAATTCCGAAGTAATTAAATCATAAATCGATTGACGAATATTTCACACAATGTGTTCCAATTATGTATTTCACCACAAGTTACAAAAAAATACAAATTTTAAATATGAAATCGCCAAACTTTGGCATTTAAATTGACAAGCAAATGTCACAATAAGACACCCGCACAAAACACTAGTTTGGTAATTGTTGGAAAATATATGAAATTGACTGAATATTTGACACGCATAGGAGAGGTAGTGGGGTAAGCGACGGAACGTCAATAATTTTAAATTGAAATGAAAAGCAACTAAAAGAATAAAGTGTACAATATTTAAATTCGCTTTTGCGTGAAAGCAAAAAATGTTAAAACAGCACAAACTTGTTAAGGCAAAAAAAAAGAGGCAGAACAGGCTTTTTTTTATTAAGTAAGTTAAAAGTGCAAGGCGTTTTTATTTTCTGTGTGTTCTTTTGTGCGCTTGCATGTGGGCAACCACGTGACGTCTCTTTGATACGCAATAACGGCACTCACGCAACTCAACTTTTTAAATGAGGCTACTGAGTATTTCGAACAACTTTCAAAAGCTAATTCATGGCTTCAAAGTACATATTTTTAAAAACCTTTGAAATGCAGTTTTGTAAGCACTTTTGTATAAGCAAACAAAAACATATGCGAACTATGTTTGCAAACAGCGCGTGAGTATGTCGACTTAGCACTATAGTGCTTGTCAAGCTGAAAATTTTGTTGTTTTGATAAAATATTAAAAGGACTAGTTACTCGTAGGCCTTAAAACCTTAACAGTAAAAGTTACGTTAAAATATGTTTTCTTTTTTTTTAATTGCAAACAACCAATGTTTATTGCTACGAAAGTAAAAGTGCAGAACTTTAATAAGTTGTTTTATCAAAAGTCCACAAATGGTTATGTTAATACGCACGTACGAATAGAATGGTTCCGAAAATATTTTTTGATATTTTTTTCTTTTTGCCAATGTCTACACGCACACGCACAGCAATTTCACTGGGGAACAAAATGAAAAAAGTTGTATAAATCTACAAAGTTAAATTACTTTGTGAACTGCTCACCACCTGCTCAGCACTCACTTCACAGGTCACTATTTAGAGATTTTATTTTGAGACTAGAGGCTTTATTTTGAAACTAATGAATGTCAACTGGTCTAAAATTGTGACTTTTGTCTCTATTAGAGACTGAGATTGCTTACTGAATTCGAGGGTTAGTATCGTTTGTTTATGGTAAATTTTTTTTTTTTTAATTTAATTTTTTTTAATAGCATTTTTTTATTTCTTTCACTTTTTCAGATCATCGCTAAGATTTTGGCCCGGCAACTCAAAAACTTTACATACATACTACATTAAAACTATTAATATATGTATTTTAAAACTTGATACGAATACGAGTACCAATAATTTGAGGTCACATATGTAAAGTCATGAAGGTTTTTAAAGAAAGTTTTACTACACGCTATTCATGGAGTGGGCGAAAAAATTACGTTTTTTGTTAAATTTGAAAATTTTGACAAACGAAACAATATTATTTTTTTTGCCTTTTAGAGGATATATTTAGTCAAACTTTGATATATTTGGAATTTATATGGCTGGTCGCGTTTGCTGTTGTCATCAATTTAACCTAAAATACAGATGTCATCAAAATTTCATTTACTGCCCAGACTTTCATAATTGGTATAAATAACATAGTTTTCAGTATAGTAAGCTAAGAAAAGGATGTCCTGGAAAAATTTGGCGACTTCAGTGACTCAAAATATGAACATCAAAATATAAAAAAAAAAAATAGAGGATTTATGTTTGCAAGTGCGCTTTGGCAAACCAATCTGATTTTTACAATATACAAACGATACCAAATCGAAAAAGAAATGCTTTACAATAATTTGGTAGATACTGCTATTTTGATCAAGAACTAAATTAAGCTTGAGTCCTTTATTTATACACGTATTTTTTCCAAACGTAAGACTAATCTAAAAGGCAAAATATTATCTTTCGACATCTAAAATAGTGTGAAATTGTATTATTTTACTGAATAAAAGAACTTCGATTTTAAAGTTTCCGACATGACAATTTTGGATCATCAAATTGAATTTGACGCGCTGCATATTGAAAAACTTAATAATAATATTAATAAGAAGATTGTTGAGTATGCAAGCTTATTCATATAATTTCGTGGTATGCAGTTTTGTAATCCATTCAGATTCAGTTGGATAAAAAGTACCGTTGATTTATTAGAATTTTTTTGTCAAGGGTGTTGAACAATTTCTTCCAAATAAAATAAAATTTTCATGATATTATTTGGAAGAAATTGCTTCACACTAGGTTTATAGTGTACTCAAGTTAAGGTGAATTGAGATACAATTTTTTCCTATAGCATTCTCTGGTAAAAAAAAGAAAAAAACTTTTTTTTTAACTTAATAAGATATAAAAAATGTATTTTTATTGCTTAGATATTACACATTTCACAAGATAAAATACTCCTACTATTTTTGGGAATAATTTAATAAACGAATAAATTTAATGGCGATTTCTTTGTTTGAAAAAAATGTTGCCTTCTCACTTTGTTACTTCATCATTAGGCTATCTGTTTCCCTCAAGAATTGCTATATTAGTAGAAATTGTTGAAACTTTGATTGTCTAGAGTCCAATAAAGTGGAAAATGGACACGCAACGTCATGAAAGGGCTAAGAAAAAACAAGCAGGGCAACATTATTTCGAGAAACGAACAAATTTCCAACTAAATGCTTGTCGAAAATAAATTCGGCTAAAATTTGTTAATGCATTTAGATTTGTTTATTTAACAAATAAAACGAATGAAAAATAGTTAAACTAATTTCATTAATTAAAAAAATGTGTACTTTGATTTAAAGTTTGATTTAAGTTTTTAACTCAAAAACCTTACTATCTCAATTTGTGAACCACAAATGCAATTTTCTCATAATGTTTTCATTCGATTTAAACGAAGAAAGGACTTAAATGTACAATAACTTTTGAAGTACGTCAAAGCGCTTCATATAGCTGCCTCCGCATAATTTCCAAGAAAAATTTTACAATAAAGGGCTACAAAAATTATATTATTTAATACGAATTGTGAGCATTGAGTTTTAATTTACATATATTTAAAAAAAAAAAAAAAATATTCATTAAAAAATGCATTGTTAAATGGGCAAAATATTTTTTTAAATTAGTGTGGTAAACCCAAATCGTGGTGATATTTAACCGTTTGATATTTAACTGTTTGCAGAAAACAAGGCAACTTCCATAAAAACTGAAGATATTAAAGGAAGTAAGTCGTTCACTATCACATTTCATTTTGTAACATACATATGTACATACGTATAAAGAATATAACAGAATATACGTAACATACATACATACTTGTATGTTTATAGTTTCAAAAAAACAAATTACCTTTACAACGTAATCGCGCTTCTCCTTATCGACTCCTTCCTCTTCCCTTGACACTAAGAGACGACTCGTCGTCTGTTCGATGGTGCCACCCTTCGATTGATATGTATTCGAGAATGTTGTGCGATTATCACTTGGAAAACCCCAAGCCGTATCAGCTCCATAGCTTTGAGTTGTATTCGCATTTTCATTACCAAGTCCATCTGTTAGCCTTGCACTGCCATTGAGTATCAATGGCAAAATCAATTTAGCAACTATGTCAACATCGACTGATGATGATGGTGATGACGATGACGATTCTGTTGCGGTTATAGCTGATGTAGCATCGATGTTTGTACTTCGATTTGTATCCGCTGCATTGCGAAAACTACTCGAGTTGCACGGAGCGGGCGGAGGTGCGGCAATAAGCGCTATTGACGCATTGGATTGCAAACTATTTACCTGTGGATTATTGACCAATGTCATGGACGCAGCTACAGCTGCATTTGTAGGGGTAATGGTGGTATTTGTATTTTCGCTAGTGGCACTCGCATCTCTGTTGTACGCCTTTCCATTATGTTTCAGCCAATCTGGAGATGTGTTGGAACCTCGTTGCTGCCGTCCATTTTCTTGAGGCAGCACGTCTGCTGCCACATTGCCATTATTCACCCTCGCATCTACCAATGCAGCTGAGGATTGAGCAACAGCCATGCCACCACCTGTTGACGAGACGGAGACTGGTTGTGGCGCTGGAAGAGTGTGTGCTGTGGCATGCAAGGACCTGCTATTCACATTTTCATGTACCTCCTCGACACTAACTGAAGCTTTTGCTGCGGTTGATGGCGCGGCGTTGGATGGCGATGCTGCGACGCTGGAGTGTTGAGTGTAGGAGGCTACGGCCAATGCATAGGGCGCTGCAAATTCATCGAATTTGTATATATTTTTCGGATGATTATTGGCATAATTAATATCGTGCAATTCGGTGTCGTGTGCGCTCATGCTATCGCTGGCGACTTTTTCGTTTAACTTGATGATGTTGGACAAATTGAGATTATTGATCAGCGTCACGCCTGTGATGCCGACCAGCACAATCACGAAGCAGACGCCGCCAATTAAGAGTAGCGGCGTTTTCGATGTTTTCGTGCACATTGTGAAGTGGATGTATTCGCTGTTTTCGGTGCTGAATTGAGCAAATTAACGGTTGTTTGCCAGCTCGATGCGCAATGTTTCTGTTGGGTGATTGGTTGATATTTCTTCTTTTTTTGTTTTTTTGATTTCGCTTTGAGTTCTACTTTTGCATTCAGTTCAATTCGCGCAATTTTCTTAAAAATTTAGTGGTTCTTGTTTCTTTTTTTTCTTGCTTTTCCGAAATACATGCGCTTGTTTAATTAATTTTTATGTAATTTTTTTTTTTTGGTCACTACTTTTGATTCTTAGAATTTCTTCTGCTTTTATGTTTTTGTTTTGTAAATATCACAATTGCGGTTTTGGCTTCACTTTGGACTATTTTCTTTTTTTGTGTATAAACCAACAAGTTTTTAATTGGTACAACGTTTGCTTTGAAGGCATAAATTTAGATTTATGGATTTTTAATTTTACTTTTTAAAAAATGTACAAGCTCAAATTGCAATTTACACTACACTGCGCAGTTTTTCGTTTTTAGCGCTTCAAACTAACAAATAACACAAAGTCCCCCAGAAAGTAATTAATTATTTGATGTCTTAGTTAAAAAAAAATGCATCTTAATTATACGCAACTGGTCTCGAAATGGTACTGCATGGTACTGGCCCGCAAATGATGCCGAAATAGTGTCGTCTTTTAAAACTTAAAAACAATTTCAACTGTCTTTGGTTTTAATTACACCAATTTCGAAACTACAAGACCAACACTTTTTAAAAATCGCCGTAGTTTGATTTGCACTTTTATTATTTTAGGATATTAACGGAAATTGAGAAAACACATACTATTTAGTTGATCGAAAGTGCTGCTTTTCCACAAAAAAAAAAAAAAAAAAGCCACAAAATCGTACCAGAAAGAAGTCAAAACAGTGCACTATATTACAATTGAAGTGAATGTGATTCAAAGTTGCAAAAAAATATACTTTTTTTATTACTTTTTTTTTAAATTGGATACAAAAAAGTTTGCAGGTTAGGTTGGTGCGAAATACAAATTAAGCGAATTTCAATTTCATATGCAGTTGCCTTAATAAGTGTCCCTTTTATGTATATTTTCCTTTATTAAAATTTAGTTCAGTGTATAAAAAAAACATTAATTTGCTATTTTGCACAGTTTTCTTCACTTTTCTGAAAAAATTTACTGCATTCTTGCAAGCATTTTCCCAAACTTCGTCAAGAGGTAGTTCCTTTACGATTTGCCGTCATTATTCTCAGAGATATTTTCAAAGGGCCAATAAATCCTTTGAATATTTTTTGTTTACAAGTTTTCAAAAGCGATTTGGAATGCTTCAGAAATGGAACAAATTGTCCCAGTATAATCTCTTTGACAATTCTACTCTCGTTTACTATAATACCAAGGTCACCCGGAATCCAGAGACGGTTGGACAGAACAAGAGCGTTCAGCTTGTTGAGGCCGTGAATCACCAGCTGAGAGGGTACCTGGTGGGATTTGAGGGCCTTAGTTGTACAAATTTTTATTTATCAAAATTTTAAATGAAATACACAATTTAAAAATTTTGGAGAAATTGAATACTTATTTTAGATGTTTTTAGGGAATACAGTTTGTGACCAATAAATTAAAAAAATGTTGTAACACACAAAAGATGAAATTTTAATGAGTTTTGTAACAGTGTGAAAGATTGACAACAAAGTTCTAATTTAAAGTTGAGCAAAAATTGAAAAACCACTTAGAAATTAAAAAGTATTAGGAATTGTTTGGCTAATTTAGTGTTCGCAAACTAATTTAGAATGATTATTAAGTAAACAATAATTAATAGATACTCGGTGCTCTCAAAATAAAAACAATGAAATAAATTAAGTTCGAATGCACTTCAAATGCACCATAAACTAAAACAAACATACCAAACACAAAAATCATTTCATATTTGTCAACTCTCTGCAGTGCGCCAGTGTAGTCGTCAAATCGATACTAAATCTTACTAAAAGGTCAATGATAAATGTCACAAAAAGTCACAAATGCCATACTCGACGCGCACAACTCCCAATGGTGATTATTATAATGAAGATGGATAGTGTAATTTTTGAATAAATTAGAGAAAATATTTGCATATGACAAAGGCGCGAATATAGTAATTTTGATAAAAGAGTCGCTGAAATTTGTAGATAGAATGGAGAAAACGAACCACAAAAGACAAGTGACGCAACAATGGCCGAAAAAAAACCAATAATTACAAATGCAATGCAACAAATTTGCATTAAATAACATAGTTGAAAACGCCATGATGGGCAATAAGAAACGCTAAAAAAGGATGTTTGTAAGTATTAATGCAAATTAATAATCCAACAAAAAAGCAAAAGCATAAATGCGCAAACACGCAAACACGCGAAAACTAATTAATGAAATGCGCAAATAAAAGGTAGGTGAGAGTAAGTAAATAATATTAATATGTAAATAATAACAGAAATGATGGCATACAAACAAAATTATTACATAGCTGAATCGTAAAGTTTTATCTCTGGAATGGTACCTACAATGAATCAAAAAAGTGCTCACAATTTCTTTTGGTTTTTATGCAGTAGTAGTTTTGAAAATTTCATAAAAACTTAGTTTCATTGTTTAAAATCGGTAAAATTACTCAACTTGTTTCAATAGATAACGAAAAAACGAAGTTTTTGCATTTTTCAAAACTTCCGTTATATGGAAGGTGGGCGTAGTTATTCAGCGATCTTGACCATTTTCAATACCAACCTACCATGGCCAAGTTTCATTAAGAAATCTCAATTTTTACTCAAGTTATCGTGTTACGGACAGACGGACGGTCAGGCAGTGAAGCCTTAATTGATTCCTCTTTTCATTCTGATCAGTTTAGTATGTATATGTATATATCTATCTCAATTATTTTTGGCTGTTACAAACAACCTTGTGTACAAGTACGCTCGGGTATAAAAAAAATAACAAATTTTGATATAATTAATGAAATTTTCACTTAAATTTCGAAGTTTTAAATTATAGCTTTTTTTTTAATCTTTTTGGGTATGCGAAAATATTTTATGTAGTAGAAGTTGCGCAAGACTTACACCATGCCAAATTATTTCAATAAAGAAAAGTTTGGAATATGAAAAAATCTTAAAACAGAAAGTTTTAAAAAACTTGCCAAAAATTAATGCAAAGCCTGAGCCACTTAAGACTTGTATTTTACTGTACTTGAATGCAAATAGAAACAAAATTTTATAAAAGCTGTAATTAAGAACTTCGAAATGTAGATAAAAGTTGTATTATTCATTCTTAATTTTGTGCAAAGTATGAAACTTTTAGTTATTTGGCATTTGTTATGCATACGAGTATAAAAAAACAATATTTTTATCTAACTTAACCGAAAAAAAATTTTCAGTGAATATTTACTTGTTTGAGTTCGTATATTTCTTCGCACTCTTAAAATATGTATGTAATACTCGAAATGTACAAATACTAAAATCTATCTGAGTGTGACAATGCAGAAATATAAATAGCTCAAATTCCCAATCTAACTACTAACTGGAATTAAATTATATTTAGGGGATTCACAAATTGTCGAAGAATGTCGTCTTTTCGTACAGTGCGTTTAGATGCCAGCATATGTATTACGTTTAATGTAGTGGGTTCGACTCCCGCGTTAGCCAATCAGATAGATGTCTGATGAAGAGATGTGGTGATATCCGAAATAGAACTATAACTTCTAACGCTTTGAGTATTATTATTTTGTCCTTATAATTTTTTTTCAAAAACGAATCGGCCTGAAAAGCTCATAAATAACTAATAAATTATAATTTTGAGTAACTGAAAATTTGTATGACTTGACTGTTGACATTTTGCACTTTGTCCAGAATTGTTCCAATTTTTTTATTCCTTTCAAAGCATTTCTGATGGCCCTCTAAATAAGCGTTTTTTTCTGTGATGATCTCTTCATTTGACCCGAACTTCTTACCACCCAGCCATATCTTCAGGTTTGGAAATAGTCGCATGGGGCTAAATGCGATGTGGTAGCAGTTCGTAGCCCAAATCTTGGATATTTGCCAATCCTTCGAAGTGGTCACATGATTGCGCTTATGGTCGAGTGTGAGCAAACGCTGCAGCAAAGACTACTTTTGGGCGACCTGAACGATGGCGTCACTTGTGCTGATACGCTGATACGACCACAACGGAACTCAGTTAACCACTTCTTAACCATTGAAATTGATAGTACATTGTTCCCATAGAATTTATCGAGCCTTTCCTTGGTTTCGGTAATGGCTTTTTTACTCAAAAAAATAATGCTTAATCAACACACGAAATTCGCTTTTTTAAAATTTTTGTTAAAAGTCAAACCGCCCTCGTATAAACACACTAGCCAATATTCATTACCTTTGCTAAACCTTGATAACAAAAATTACCAAAATTTAAATTACAAAAATAATTGACAAATTTTCGTGTATGAAGCCTTGAACGCTTATAATGTTTATATAGCAATGTAAGCCCTTAAAGTATCCCTGATTTTTGACATTTTTTTCCGATATTCCGAAATTTTTTTTAAATGTATAATCATATAAATTTAAGTAACAAAAGATATTTGTTGATAAAAACTTAGAAATGCGGTATATATATATTATTTTGATCAAGTGTATACATATATTTAGTGTAAGAAAAGATTTGAAATTATGTATGTTTAAATTCTGAAGAAAATAAAATAATATATAAAGTTTTTTTCACAATGAAACTATTTTAAAAAATAAAAAAAATTTAAACAACTATGACACACTGAGCGTCTGGAAATGAAAAAAGTAATTTCTGTTGATTTAATTTTTCAAATGTAATCGGAAAATTGTTCCAACGTACATATGTACATACATAGACTTTTCACACTGTCAGAAAACAAAAGAACGTTAGGAAAATATGTTGGTACAAGCATTGCTTTAAGATTAAATTTCCATATCGAAAATAACGAAGATGCATTTAAATCGAGTTAAAAAGTGAACGGATCCGAGCACAGAGTGGCGCCATCATAAAATCTACCCAATTTCTACGTAAGTCTCGACACAGTTCGTGCTACTGCAAGCAAGTAAAAAAAAAATATTTTTTAATACATTTGCTGTATGCGTTTTCCAACATTCATAGCGGTCGCTAAAATTGGCGAACCGCAGAATGGAACAAGACATCACACATTGCGGTAGGCGCGACCAAAAATATTACACCTGCATAGCCCAAAAAGGTTGCATGCAACATGAGCACGTACAATGCAAAAAAAAATACAAAGCCAACAAACGTACGCAAACAAATTCATGCATACATATGTATGTGTGGATGAGTATGTAAGTACAAAACATCCGGCAACTGAAACTACAAACAGCCCGGTACCAACTAGCACACATCGCTGGGGAGAGTTAAAAAAAAAGAAAGAGAAAGAAATTTGTGTTGGGGAGAGAATGAAAACAAGAAAAGAGCGCGCGAATGGCAACATTCAACGCTCATTACATGCGGTTTTCAAAAGGCTTTTCATTATTATCTCACTTGGCAAAGCGCGGCGGCACACAATGCCACGATGAAGCTGCAATGCCACGCTTACAGCGCAATAAAAAAACTACAATTCTTCACCCCTAACATCATGCAAACTCATTGCAACTACCTGAATTTTATGATTGTTTTTGTTGTTTATGCTGTGTTGTGTGGCTTTAGCTTTAGTCTGTTTCAAGTGTTACTCTTATGGGCGCACAAAAGTATGCTACTACTAGGATGTACGCCTCTTTTGCATGTAGTAATATTTTCTGGTGTATGTGTGTGTTCGATTTTATATGAGTGCGTGCATGCATTTGCGGTTGCAATTGTATGTTCGTATTATAAAGAAAGCGTATCTTTTACTTTTCATTCCCTTACTTTATCTTTTTTTATATTTTTCTTTTTTATATTTTTCTTTTTTAATCTGCATGTTCTCATTTGAATACCTTTGGTCGGCCTTGTTTTACTTCGTGCACTCACATTTGGCTGGCTGGCTAGCTAGCTGCATGCCATTAAACCGAATTTTCGAATGCACAAAGGTTCTTTGTGCACAAAGAGACAAGGCGACGGGTAATGGATTAAAGTGGGAGAAACAAAATCAGTTGGCTAGTTTAATACTTGGCAGATTTCATGCCGAATCGATGGTGGTTCATGATGGAAATATATGTATACATACATTTATAACCAAGAACTCTCTTTTCGAGACGTAAAAAATAGTTATGTTCGAACCTTTGGATTTTTTAACAATATGGAAATATCATACAAATTTATTTTAGGTTTTGGAAATATATCTACGCAGTTTAAAAATATTGCCAGTCTAACAAAAAAAATGAAAAAAAAATACATATGTATGTGTATATATGTTATATCTTCACCGCTTGAATTTGATACCAAAATGTAAAGTTTTTATGCGGGAACCGACTATAAATTTAAAATTATATTAATCACATCTATTTCAACATTAAACTAACTATTAATCACTATATTTATTAAACTTAATGGAAATTATGAAACAAATAAAGAGAACTTTGTTTTTTTACAAATGTAAACTAATATTTTATAAAAATTTACTTTTGACTTACACAAGGAAAAATCCCATTAGCCCTAATTATATATAAATATTTTTTCAATATTTCTATAAAGGTCGTATCAGCATAATGAAATTGAATGCAAACGGAAGCGTACGGTATATGTATCTATTGTCTCGGAACTCAAAAAAACCGATTGAAAAGTGTCCTATCAGTAACATTAATTGAAATAATATCGAACTAGAATGAATTGTATACTTATATACGAGTATATTTTTTTAATTAGGTGGCAAGCCAATTTAAAACTTACTTACAAACCTTCATGTCTGTAAAGGCACCCAAATTTTTGCTAAAAGACGTTTTTTTTTTCAAACATTTTTCTTTATTTCTTTACAAACGTCGCTCAAAATTTAGCAAAAATTGCGAAAATAAAATTTTCTAACTTTCAACCAAATTTTCTAACTTTCAACCAAATTTTTAAATTGTCATGAAGTTTTGAATTTTTTTTAGGTGGTATTAAAAAAAGCGCATTCTCTAACTCGAAAGATATTTTGAAAAAATGAAAAAAAATGTTTATTAAATTTGGCATGTTTTTATATACGCGATTTCTCACTGGATGTTTTACTGTATATTTTTATTAAAAGGATTTCGTCTCTTTTTAGTAATATACATTTTTTTGCTATTTTTTTCAAACAAAAATACATTTATACATTAAATTTTGTAATACGTGATCCCATGATTTAATATTTTAAAATAAGAAGTCTGTAGTACACCACGAAATCTTTGTGATATTCGTAAACTACAATCTCCTGACTACTATGCAGCTGCTATAACCTTCCATGTAAAAAATAGAAAATATCAGAGAATTAAATTTCCAAATTCTCCTTAACTGCGTATCAAGTGTTTCAACTGCATGCAAAAGACGGCTTAAATATTATAAGTAAACTCATTTTTCTAACTTATATGCAAACCATAGCACTTAGTGCGGATCACAACGTTGTGTCGCTGGAATAAAAATCGTATGTACATACATGGCAATTACAGGTAAGTGCATGTTACTTGCAACAGCAATGTACGAGGATACGATGTGCTTAGAGAAAGCAACACAAACAAGAGCATACATACATACATATACATACTCAAAGCGCATGCAAAGGTGCACGAAAGCTATTCAAGGAGACACGCAGCTATCACAAAGTGTAACCACCCGTATAATGACAAACTGCGGCAGGATGTGCGTGAGTGCAAAGTGTTTGCTGTGCTCCTGCACAAAGAAGAAATAAAAAAGTAAAAATAAGAATAAAAAAATTAAAATGTTGAGATTTCCCAAGCGCTATCAAAATGGTTTAAATTTAAATTTATGTCTTCCAACTTGTGGTAGAGAACAAATTTTCGAAAATGCAAGAAATTTGGCTGATAATTTAAAAAGCAGCTTCTTAGCATTTAAACACTTGTTTTACCCTTTGAGTTCCAGTTAAAAATTTCCCATATTTCCATGACCAAGCTAGACAACACAGGTATTTAAGTCGAACAAACATTCAGGCTCCTTTCCTTATTGGTAGTGATAAAGTAACTACATATGTATATATTTCATTCATAAAACTTACACAGTCAACTTTTAGCGTTTGGTAGGATAAAGACATGTATAAATCAAGTTGTGAACAGCCCTCAGTTTTTCTTATTGTTTTTCGATCGCCGTTGCTTGGCGGGAAGGAGAGGTCCTGTAATTGTCTCATATTACCTTCTTCCCTTATGAGTTATTATATTGTATCGGCTTGCTAGAAGAAAATCACCCTTCCTTATAAACCAGCTGATGTCGAGCAGCATGCCTAATATCTTAACGAAATTCAGTAACAAACCAATAGTACAATTTCTTGCAAGCTCGTCGTTCTACGCAGTTACTCACACCAGGTGTAAACTGTACTGTTCAATGATCTTTTTTAAAAATTTGTGTCAGTTGCTAAAGTTTTTGAGACAATCAAGCTTGAAACAATCTCCATTTCCTAAGCTGCTCATTTTACTTAAACTCACCACAGCTAAACTCATCACATTGAGCTCACCACACCTAAAGCCACCATAACTGAACTAGCCCAGCACCCTTAAACTAATGATAAATGAACTCACCACTGCTATACACCACACAACTTAAACCACCACACCTAAACTCACCATATCTAAATTCGCAAGTCCAAAACTCACTACACGTCAACTCTCTTCTCCTCGTCTCAAACATTCGCTTAGTTAGTGACTCTAAAAACCAAAAATACCACCACCAACGCAAACAGACATTCGCTATGAGATTTTTCCCGGTTTTCGGCGTAAGCTAAAAACCAATGCAAATATGCAATGACTATTTCTTATTGGTTCCGAAGATCTAACACGCCAACATCTTCTACTGAATACGTCACTGTGGCTCTGGTGAAGTCCAAAGTTGACGAAGATCCACAATTGACACAATAAATGATTTCTGATGAATTTAGCTTAAATGAATTTAGCTTAAATGCTGTGTCTCGAATATTAAGTAATTATCTGGGATACACGAAGAACTCTGCTCGTCCATCGAGTTTAGTAAAGTTGCTACTAGTGACGAATTTTGGTTCTATAAGTACGATCCGGAAACTCAATAACAATCCATGGTATGGAGCCCAACAGCAGTAATCCACCCGTAAAAGATAAACAACAAAAATAAGCAAAAAAAAAAAGGAATGATGTCAGTTTACTTCACCCTATCAAAAATCGTAGCTCTATTTCTTTGGAACAGGGTCAGACGGTATCTGCGAAATGGTACACCGAAGACTACTTACCAAAAGTTAAAAAAAAATGTATTTGAGATCACAAAGAAATAGGATTTTCGCCGCTACTTTTTACATAATGATAACGAGCCAGCTCACACTGCTGAAATAACGAACAACTTTATTGCGATCTCTGACATCGAAGAAATTTGACCAGCACCATTTTTCCCGGATCTAGCACCTTGTGATTGTTGGTTATTTTCGAAAATCAAAAGAAATTTGAGGGGAAAGGCATTTAACAGTAACGCGGGGAAAATGTATGCGGTTAATGCGGAACTTGATAAGCTTAAAAAGCAAAATTTAAAAAAAAATGTTGAGAAGTGGATCTATAGGCTTAAGAAATGCATTGATATAAAAGGCGACTATGTAGAGAAGAAAAAAAGTCCAAAGATTAAGAATAAATACAAAATGATTATTTGGTTTATTTTTCTGGTAAACTAAATGAGTTTTTGTTCCCCCTCGTATGTTAAATATTTTTAATAAGCTCATCTCAACTTATCTCTTCTCGCCTCACGGCTAAGCAATTTATAAAAGTAATTAAAATTTGAAATTTGTATTTGATTCAATTAAAATTATGTGTTTCAAATTTACCTTCATTTATTTTTTGGGTGTTTAAAAGAGCAATGAAAGTGCGGTATTTTTATATTTATATCGTTTACTTTCAATAGGCTAAAAATATATTGGCAAGTTATAGTTTTGGGCTTTAGCATTATTTTAAACAGTTGGTTGTGCTTTTAATTCCACTAAACATTTCAAACATTGAAAAATATAAGACATAAGAATATATGCACGTACGACTCTTGTGAACAAACTGACTATGTCAAGATAAGATAAGTTTTCAAAGCGCGGTCTAGGCGTACTCTCTTTTTTGAGGTTGTGTTCGGAATTTCAACTTTGGATTCTTATGATTTTCATTAAAGAATGCTTTAATTAAAATAAAAAATTAAAATTTTATTTGTGAGAAGAAAATTGTCTAAATCAATCAGGAATACGATGAGGTTACCTTAATATTTAAGAGCTTCTCTGAGTGGATCCATACAGGTTCTCTACGCGTTGAAGGTAATCGTTACTTGCATTAAGAAAGTGAGCTGTTGAGATTGCTAATTTTTTGCAGACCAACTACATTTGTACTTATGGTTTATATGTAAATAATTTCTCCTTTTATTCATCAATATTAAATTTTCCTTTTAGCTGCGTAGAAAGTATGCCAATGCCGAGCTAGTGGCAGCTATAGGGTGATGATGAAATCGGCAGTACAGTCGTATAATTTCATAGCAGGATAGTAGCTAGAATGTTTGCGAAAGTATGCAAAGTAGTTACTCGCCTGTACGCATATCCATTTATGCTGCCTGTGCCGCCGTTTCAGCAGCACTTTCATTCATATCCATGAGTTGGCATTTTACATGTTTGTAGGTATGTACTCGTATGTAGTTATGGACGTACATATGCGACCTATGCATGTGTATGGTTGCGCATTTGATGTATGCAAAAACACGGTCATGCTTCGGTGAAACTGCATAATTTTGCATATTAGATGAAAGCCTACTGCAATTTATCAAATGACAAGCAAGAAAAAATAGGCAAAATGCAATAGCTGTAAATGTGATGTTTTTATCTGCGTTCAGCGAAATATGCTCAACGTGGATGACATGCTCAATCCTTTTATTTTAACGAAATAAAAAACGATTCAATATTAAAATTGATGTACCACCAACATATTATGCCAGCTGCGCAGCGAAATGCACTCAAAATATTTTGCTGCATATTTTTAGGTGTAAAAACAGTTATGTTTATTCAAATGAGTTTGAAAGAGATAACGCACGCAGGGAAAAAAGTTTCAAAAGTTTTTTATAATAAAAAGCAAAGCAAAACATAAACTGTGAAAGATAAATAAAAATTCGTTCACTGAAATTCAACGAACCGTTTTTGCCTTTAGCACTTCATTACACACACACACCCACACAGCGCATCGGCGGAAATAACAGCCAGGAAGGAAAACAACCGTAACATCCGTCAGGCAGCTCAAACAAGTAGCTGTAGCTGTATGTACATAGACAAAGCTTCACAGCCAGCGATTTGATCAGATGAAAACCTAAATAACAAGCGAAAAACAATAATGCTTGCAAAAAAGTGGTCATATAAAACACTCTATCAGTGCAGTTATGTGTGAAAAATTGTCTTTGCTTTATGCGCTGTGCTTGCATTCAGCATTTTTTTTTAAATTATTTAAAATAATTCCAAGCTTTGGTACACGCGGAAATGTATGAAAAAAAATTGCGGCAAATAATTTGCGCGGATATTTCAATAATAAAGGTATTTTCGAAGATTGTAAAAATTGATTTTTATTTTCCATTTGGGAGCTTAACGATTACTTTCGACTGGAAAAAAGCAAGTTTATTGTAATTGAAAATGTATTGAATTTCATGATATGAATAAAATTATTTTATAAAAAACAAACCTCACCTCGATTTACTTTCAACATTTTTTTAGGAATTGCTGAAAGACACTTTTTGAAAGTGTCAAATTATTGTTAATAAGTAGTAGTAAAAGGAATTGTCAATAACGTTTACAAAAAAAAAACACAAGCAAAAAAAGCGGCTATGCCGAAGGCTTCATACCTTTCATGCATGGAATAATTGTATGAGAGCCAAACTAGCAGACTGACAGACAGACGGACATAGCTAAATCGACGCAGTTCGTCACCCTGATCATATCGACGGATCTAACTCTTATCGTTCTTATCGTTCTGGTACTTACAGACATCGGACCAAAGTTGATCTAGCATTTCCAAGAAAGGTAAAAAAAAATGTCATTGTTTATCTTTGTAATTGTTTTTTGTAGGGTATCCGCTTTCCTTTTTTTCTGACGTTTCGCCAACTACCATACAAAACCTTATCAGAAGCCATTATTTATTCAAACTGTTTGTGTCATTGTTTATCGTTCTTGGATTTTACATTTGTAATTCAAATAGTGTAAATTTTGAATTTTTGTTTGAAATGCCTTCGTTAAACCAAAAATAAAATAGCGAAACCTAAGAAATAAAATGCGATTGAAAAATAGACGACTTTTGAGGGTATATTAAAAGTTTAAGAGCTTATCAAGCACCACTGCTAGAAAAACTTTTATTTAATAACACATTTTGGTGCAAGGAGTGGAAGTTGAACGAGCTTCGAGCGAAGATAAACCTCCCGAGGTTCTCCTCGCCATGTTAAAACTTTAATCAAAGAATATTATAATAAAAAAAAACACATCTTGGTTTTTCATTATACATATTACAGTTTTCAAAAGTATTACTTTAAAACATGACGCCAAAAAAAATACGAGATTTTGAACGGACTATTAATCAAACCTTCGTGCATTACTAAATTTCATTTCGGTTCCCAGTCACTTCATTTACAAATAGTTAACAAGGAAAACATTTTTTTTCTCATTCATAAAAACATTTGTTTTAATTAACATTAATATTAATATTTTTTTAAATCTTTTACACACATATCAAAATTTCCTAAAATTGCAAATATGTATTAATTCAAAAATATTTATAAAGATAAACAAAATTTATGAAATTCAAAAACTGAGAAAAAAATTATTACTTATAAAAGTTCAAAAAATTATTTAAAATTTTTTTAAGTATATTCAAATCTTTGTAAAAATTCAAAACTGAAAAAATTAAAAAAATATAAAAAACTTATGCACGCATGTATGTATGTAGGTTGACAAGTCCATAACAGTTCATAAACTTATTAATAGTCAATGATTATAAATAGTCAAAGATTACAGATATCCATAAAAAAGTGTATTAATTTATAAATAAATTAATATTTACATAAGTTAATATAAAATTAAAATTCATACAAATAATTACATTAAAAAAATAACATACAAAATTAGCTAAATTAAAAAAAATTTAACATTAAAAAAAATGTACATACAAAAAAAATTCATGCAATAATTAAACACAAAAAAAAATTTTTTAAGAAAAGTTTACAAAATTTCACGAATAACATAATAATTATAAAAAGATTAAATTTATAAAAAAATATTTTATAAATGTATATAAAAGAACAAAAACATACATATGTAGTTCACCTAAAATGTAAATACATATCTACTATATGATCATTGTTGCCAGGACTTCAAAAATAAAAAAAAGCTAGATTGACCAAATAAAAAAGCTTAAATAAGCTAAATGCCCAAAAAAAAGGCGAAAAAGACAAACCTCTTTCAACACTTTAACAGTTTAACAGTTAATATTTTGTTCTGAAATAATCAAACATTTTATGAAAAGAATGGGGTTTAAACCTTTATTCACTAATCAACTTTTTAACGCTTTGAAAATAAGAAGCATATGAACAACGCCTGGGATACTCTTACATAAAGAAATACATAGAAAAATATTATTTTAAACACATTACCAAAAGTTTTATACAGATTTTCTTATAGAATTACGTAGTTAGTAAAGTTTTGTGAAACTTGAGTACATAAATACTAGGTAATTTTAATTGTATTTTAGCTGGCTAACGGCAAAAAGCAAGTTCATAAACACTGGCCGGCCATTCGGCCACTCACTTTTGTTGTTAGCAAAAACACCAATTTCTTTTTGTACCACTTCTATGAATATATTCTTTAAACTAATTAAAATTTAATCACGGTAAAATTTTAATAAGAGTCCTGCAATCATTACACGAAAAATATTTCCGCTAACTTTTCTTTCACCTGAATAACCTTTCTAATACAAAACAAAAAAAAAAACAAATACTTGCGCATGACATTTCCACGCCCGCTTCGTTGCCTGAACTCACAAGCGAGAAACTTAAAACAATGCTACAATACAAAATTATGCTTGCACAAAGTTATAAAGCTACAAGTTCTTGTAAGTAGTAGCGTTTCAAAGCTACTATAAAAATATAGTAGGATATAAAAAAAGTTTCAAATACGAAGGATATGTAATTATATGTGTAGACGTAACAAACAAGCTAAGCAAATAAAAAAATAAAAATTAGAAAGCTACCTTAAATTACCGCAGGGCATCAGAGCAGAGTAAACAATCGCAGGAAAGTGTAGAAAGGTGCATACGAAGGGAAAAACTGTGTTTCAGCGAAAAATGTTACAGCAAAAAATACACACTGCAGTTTCAGTGCTCTCGAGCGTTTGACTAATGTTGCCGTCTTGTTAAAAAAAATGTTTAGAAATTTATAACGCAAACATTTTAAGTTTTAACGAATACGTACATAAGTGTTTTGGCGAAATGCTTTTTCAACCATCTTCCTAACCCAAAGAGACCGGAAAACTGTTTGCTTGTATTTAAGACTGATCGAAAGGCTTTTCTATTTGTAATCTTCCAAATGCAACCCTGCATGAACTAAATTTTCTGATCTGAGGCGAATTTCACAACTGATAATTAATAACGGCATGAGTAACTTCCATCTTACCACCCCAGGCGTGTGACGTCAGATTAGACAAAAAAAAAGGAAAAAAAAAATGATAACCACATCCACAGGCATACTAGCGAGCAATAGTGTACAAGTGATTTTAAGTTTTTTTCATTGCTTTTGATATTCCTTGAATTTTGTTATGAGAAGAAAACAAAAAAACGAATACATAAAGATGGAGATATGTGGAAATGGAATTTATGTAAAGCAAGAGAGAAATAAACATAGAAAGAACTACACGAATGAATTTAAAATTTCAATCAAAAAAAAAATTGGTGGCATCATTTGTCGAGATGCTGTTTGAAGCAGTAAGTTTGGAAAAGAGCGGTTGAAGGCGTAGTACGACAGAATAACGCGCATACTTGTTTAAAACCAAATCAGCAATTTAGGCGCACCAACATATCCACTGCAGACAGGTAAGTCAAGGTGATGAATGTGCGTAAGAGAAATGTTGGCAAATAGTTGCAGTTAGTTAACTATCATATATGTATGTATATACTCGTACATATGTACATACTCTTACATGCACACACATAAGTATGTATGTACTTTTTTGTGTTTAAATATTTGCGTAACGTTGGCCTTGCTCTTTGTTCAAACATTTATACCGGTATTACATTCACTGCATTTTACCTTTATTTAATATGTTTTGCTCGTCAAAGAAAAACAGTAATATAAAATTGTTTGCAAATTTCTTTACGCCTTGAGTACTTCTTTCAACAGAAATTACTTGAAAAGAAAATTATATAAAACTTAAGACACAGTCATAACGACAAAAATCAAGTATGAATTTCGAGACACTAAAGAAGGATGCAGCTAGTGAAGTACTTAACAGTTTCAATCAAAATTTAACAACTATAAATTAACTTGTTGCCAACAAAGTCAAATAGCACTCGAATAAGTTAAGTGTTGAAAAGTTGCCAGCACACAAACCTAACACAACAGATTCAGTGGTCAGAACATTTATTTGCTAGCTACTCACTTTTATATAAAATATATACATAAACATATATATGTTTACAAACGCACACAAAGTCTGCTTCAACACCTGCCAAGTCTAGCAAATCCCACCTATCAGCTGCCTTAAGTAGGCTACTTCTGAAAATACCAATAAAGGCACAAGTTGTTTCGCCGTCTGAGGCAATGATACCCGACTCACAGAAATCCAGCTTGTCTGTCTGTCAGTTAGCACGAATCGCTTGGCGATTTCTTATTTATATTGAAGCTGAAGTAAGCAGATGGTGCTGCAAAAAGGAATAGGAATAAACTATGCATCTTCTTGTCCTTACTCTAACCCCTTTATTAGCAGAGCAGAGTAAGGGTATATGGCATTGAAAATAAGATATGAAAAATGCTGACTCTTATTGCAGATGAGTCTTAGAATATTATTGGCAATGACACTGTCAGTCAGTCAGTCAGCCGAGCATCTCTAAAATTAGTGTGGTCGAAGCTAACACCTACTTGAGAAGTAAGAGCACTATTTGTTACCAAAAGTATGTACTAAGTGTGGATATTTGTACACGGATTAGCAAGGCATCGACGAGCACTCAATATATGTATATACTAGCAAACACAACAAAAGAGAATTCTCAAACGTTTGAGATTATATTATTTCTCAATTTGATTTAAAACATAGTTAACCATTTGAAAAAAGCCATTTCTCAAATTTTGCTAATAATTTTATTAAATTTTAGAACAAGTTAAAAAGCACCTGCGTTCGAATTTTTAGCCCTTAGTTCCTCTCTAAAATTGTCAAGATGAAAACTGGATGTTTCATTAACATTCAATGAACGTAACTAGATAACATTTGGTTCTGCTCTTCGCACGTTTGAGAAATAGTTTTACATTTAAAATGTGCTTTTTTAGTTCGAGAACACTATCAAAACCTTTGAGGTTTGAGAAAAGGACTGTTTTCAAATGCGTCTCAAATTGAGATTTAAGAAAATTGTTTATTGGGATATTACATTTACATATACTTAAGCATATACCGACAAACAGCAGCAGTACAAATCAACATGCATACATATAAAAGAAGTGGAAGTTGATAATTTTTGAAAGGTAAACCAGTGGGCAAGCATTCTTAAATGTGGGAGGAGCGTGGCAAAATCCAATTTTCATATTGCACCACCAATGACATATACATATTTTTATTTTTATTGCTTTTTTTAATTCAATTTTTTTTTGTTTGTTAAAGCCGTTGTCATGTTTTTCAAAACGAGATATTAAACTCTTAAATCGGTTTTGTAGTTCCGAAGATATTTTTCAAAAAACCTATGTTAATAATGATCCAATATCAAAATTTTAAAACTTTCGAAATGTTGCATTCAAAAATCCGAGTTTTCGGTTTATTTACAAAATATTCTATATAAGTAGGTATTAGTAAGAGGAAGAAAAATGTCTCTGCGAAAAATTCACAAATAGGCAGCGCTGGAGTCGAGTTATTTATAAAAGTCGTGGTTCTGAACCGAATTTGATGTAATTCATGTTGTATTATACTTGCATGATAAAATATAGAATTTAATTTTTTCCAATTATTTGCTTCGTAGCGCTGGAGTCGAGATATACAGAAAAATATACATCTTAACTGGGACTACGAAATATTTAACTTGGAAAATCTGCTATAACTATAAAGAAAAGTAGGAAGCTACGAAAACGAATGCGAAATTTAGGTATCCGTTTCATTCTTATCATGAAATACTTGTACAACAGAGTTCAAAAAGTATTTCATATACTACTAATAAATTTTGGGCGGGACGAAGTTCGCCAGGTCTTCAAGTATTAAATAAAAAAATTACATAACGGCGTACTTGAACGAAGGATTAAGTAAAATAAAATTTTGTACAAAAATGGTTATGATTTTACTGAAAAGTTCGATTTTTTGAGGTCTAAAAATTCAGTTTTCTCATCCCAAAAAAAAGCTTGTGTTTTAAATAAAAAATTCGTCGCTCAACTATATGATATTCAAGATTTTAAGTAGCTAAATATTAGATCGATAGGTCACATGGTTCTTAAGAAACCTTGCTCACCGCAACGAGACTTTTTGAAAAACATCATTTTGAGATAATCCCGTTTAAAGTTTGGCACATACTTGGGGGCATTTGGGAGGAGCCCGCTTTTGACAGTTGTAACTTTGGCTCTAATTCAAATTAATTAGATATATTATGTTCAGAATCTATACTTGGACTATGTTAAAATTTAAAACAAACAAAAATCATATTGCCTTAGGACACACACAAACAAGCACGACACACAGGTGGATTATAGTCAGGTTTACCGACAGCAGTCACAGTGGGAATATCCGGTTGCATGGCTAGTTGGTTACATGCAACAGCCGCAGTTGCCACTCTGATGAAGGTTACACTAGAAATTCCATTACACACACTAAGGAGCAAGAGTTATGGAAGCTAAGTTAAGCACAAACCAACATCATTCATCACCAACACTACTGAAATAAAAAAAAATTTAAAAATAAACAAACAGCGAGTAGTCCGTTCACCATGACTAAAAGAAAAACAAAGAAAAAGCATCTCCTCCTTCAGCAATCATGACAAGACGATGATAATAAGAAGTAAGAGCGGGAAGAAGAGAGAGAGAGAGGAGGGAAAAGAGCGAAGGCTGATGTGATATGTGTGTTTGTATGTGTTTATGTTGACGATGTGTGATGATGACGACAACTGCCGACAGACGACTGCTGAACGAAGTGACCAAGTGAGGCTGTTGAGGATGTCGAGTGGCAGGCGGCTGTTTGAATTTACAGGTAAGCTAAATACCAAAACAAACAAGAAATTCAGATAAAATAAATATGCGAATACAAGCGAGTATGTTTGCGCACATATATTTTGTATGTGTGTGTTTTAATATCCTGACACCTCAAGGCCGCTTGCAATTAAAAGCAACTTGAACTTTTACTACTGCTGACGATGATGCTGCCGCCACCGCCATAGCGTCCCATGATAATAACAACCGATATACACCATGCATATCGCTCATTTGCTATAATAAAAATAAAAAAAATGTCTAATGCAATAAATACAAAACTTAAGTTAAGGATGGAGAAATGTGCGTTATTCCTTCGTCAATGTTGTGTAGAATTTTCAAAGTTCTAGCGATTGCCAAGAGCTAACTTAAACCAAAAGTGATTTTGTTTTTTCTATGCGAATATATGTAAATTCCAAGGATTGCGCCGTTTTTCTAGGTTGTTCGTTTTTGTAGTTATGATAGTTTTGTAGAAAATGAATGGTATCTACATATATACATACATAACTGATGAACGAGTAGGTACTCGGAA
Source organism: Philophylla caesio (assembly GCA_963971545.1). NCBI lineage: Eukaryota > Metazoa > Arthropoda > Insecta > Diptera > Tephritidae > Philophylla > Philophylla caesio. The sequence goes on from OZ020607.1 coordinate 49,640,174, forward strand.
GAAAAATAGTTTCTAGCTATAGAAGCACATAGTTGTACGCTTGAGGATGGGGTGTGTAAGGTAAAGTATAGTTTGTGTAGAAAATTTTAGGTAGTAACTTAAAGAAATTTTTGATTCAGAAAAGTTGGCGACCAATCTCGGAGGGAGCAACGGATTAACAAAATCAATTCAATTATTTTTTCTCTGAAATCCAATAAAATGAAATGACAAAAATATTAAGCTTCAAATAAATTGATAATTTTAGAAAATCTACAAAACTTTAAAACACCATCACCAAATCAATTTCATTTTCGTTATATTTCATATTTCGGCAAACGGCGGTGAAAGTGTTATTATGGAAGAACAAAAATAAAAAGATATCTCTATGATTCTTTTTCAAAATGATAGGAGAAAACCGTCTTGAACATACTAAGGATAATCGCTTTTTATATTTTAACGGCTGTGAAATTCCTAAAAATAAAGTACTTTTTGTGGTAATCAGCTAAAAATCATATGAACATTGTTTTCCAGTTATGACACTCACATCATTTATTTAAATATTGCAGTAAAAAGTACAGATAACAAAATATAATATTTTTACTAAATAAAACAACTGTAAGAACCCATTAAGAAGTTCGTTGAAAATATAAAGCATCGAATGAAAAGTTTTTAGCAAAATAATATTAGTAAATTGCGCGTTTGTTGTGAATAATAAAACAAAAAGCCATCACATAAAATTGACCGTCAATAAATTCAAAGAGACTTCGACGCAAATTAAAAAAAAAATTCTATCGAAGAATGAAATAAAATTAAAAAATTTAAAAGGCATGACAGACGTTAACACTTATGCCGATTAACTTCGGAATTTTTATTGAGTTTATGGTCAGTTTTTTGTGATTAAAATGGAGAAAAGTATAAAAATATAAATAAAAAATTTATTAAAAAATACTATTAGTGGAAAAAACTTTGTTTAAACATAATACTGGTATGAGATTGTCCATTAGCCCATAATTTTCTACAGATTTGGATTAATTATTTTTGTTTAATTAAATTTTCTATTTTTTTTTTTTAAACTCATAGTCTACAACGAAATCGCAATAGCACTGTTGGAAATATAAAACAATCAGTGTGCGCCAATTAAGTAAGCAAACATTTTCCTACCGGGTATCTGCATGTTTGTGTGCGTCACGGATTTTTATTTTTTATTTGTTTTTGTGGTTTGTTGAAGACATTTCATTGTTGCTGCCAACATTGTAAGCCTCATTTCAGGCGTATATGTTTGCATTGTTTTTGTTGTCGCTTTTATTGTATTGAAATATGCGCCATGCGTATGTTGAGCGCAACAGTTGAGGCGCGTAAAATCACACACACCCACACACACACACATACGCACACACGCTGGAAGAACGGCGCAAAAGAATATTGTGCTGTAGTAACCCTAGATGTAAATAAAGAATGCATTTAACTCGCTGGGTTGGTCGCATATAATCAATGCGCTGAAATCGATCAAAACTCCAGAGTATTTAATAAGATTAATAAATAGTTACTTATTATACAGAGATCTTATTTAAAGCACTTCTTCAGGAATGAAGGAATACATCGTCACCAGAGGTATTCCTCAAGGTTCAGTCCTAGGGCCGTTGCTGTGGATAGTCACCTACGACGAAGTCTTACGCCTACCTGTCCCAAAAGGCGTTCAAGTAATTGGCTACGCGGATGTTATTGCCGTAGTTGTCGTTGCGAAAGATGTGGAGTCTGTGCAGATGGCCACCACAAGTACTGCAAAGGTGATCGACAATTGGCTTAAGAAAAAAGGTTTGCAACTTGCCATTCAGAAAACCGAAGGCGTGCTAATAACAAGTAGAAAGAAAAAATAAATTACTACTTTGAATATTGATGGGTATGTATTTGAGACTATACCAGCAGTAAGATACTTAGGTGTTATGATAGACGCTAGGTTGTCATACAGAATCCACATTGAGACAGTTAGTCAAAAAGCGGCGCCAGTTCATTGTTCGTTAGCTAGATTATTGATAAACATTGGTGGTCCTGGCCAGAATCGAAGGAAACTCTTAAGTAAAGTAACACAATCGATTATAATGTATGCAACCCCTGTTTGGGGTCATGCACTCCAACACGGCTAGTAAAGTAAACTCGATCTTCCGACTAAGTGCAATGCGGATATGTAGCGCTTTCCGGACGGTTTCTCATGATGGCGCCTGTGTCATCGCCGGTACAATGCCTGCTGGTCTGATGGCGATCGAGAGCCAGCGCACCTACTTGACCTCCCGATCCTGGCTTAACAGATCCCATGGCGAGGTTGATTTTTACATGACCCAACTTCTGAGTGGACATGGGTGCTTCCGAAAGTACTTCTTTAAATATGGTCATGATGACACAACGGCATGTGGCTCATGCTGAATTGCGTCGGAGAGTGCGGGGCACATATTCCTTGCGTGCCCGTCTTTTGGATTATAATATAATAATATAATTTTGGCGCGTACACTATATAGCTCAGTGTTTGGCCGAGCTTCTCCTACCATTTGTGGTGTGCGTCTTTAGATTATACCACAAATGGAGGGACCTACAGTTTTGTGCCGACTCCGAACGGCAGATGTATTTAATGAGAAGCTTTTTCATGGCAGAAATACCCTCGGAGGTTTGCCATTGCCTGCCGAGGGGTGACCGCTATTAGAAAAAACTTTTTCTATAATTAAGATTTTGCTTGCCCTGACTGAGATTCGAACCTCGAACTCACCGGCATATCGAGTTATAGCACGCACCGCTACCAACTCGACCACAGCGGTCGATTGGATTACAGAGAAATAAATTAAAAACTTTGATTCTGGCTAACCCTATCCCAGAAAATGTGATTTCATATATGATAAATAAAAAACAAGTTTGGAATGCACTTAAAATATTAAGCAAACATATAATAACTGAATATTGTGTTTTTAACATACACTTTTTTACTCTTGTTTATTTCACAGGACAAAGTTCTACGATTGAAAAACGCTCATGAACCCCTTTATCACAAACGCGGATGGGGGAGTATGGAAATGGCGTTCTGGAGAGAGGCATAATATATGTCATGGCCCCTCCCTGATGTAATGCGAAAGCAATCCCGGGGAGTCGGCTTCAACGAAGATTCATACGGGCCACCTGATGGATAGTGCGCTATTCCAACGTCCGTATAAAAAAAAAACATACGCTCACATACACACACACACACTACAAAGTCATTCAACTACTTAGTTGAAGTTATACAGACGGGAAAATTATGTGGAAAATTAGTGGTAATTGCAACTGGACATAGTAAAGGAGAGAGAGGCGTGAAAAAAGTTATAAATTCAATATCAATGCCAACTCATACGTAAAGTACATGTTTTGGAATGCAATGAAGTATATTAGCGATGGTACTAATTAAATATATTCAGCATTATATAGGCAGTAAAGAAGCTAATGATTAAAAAATATTTAGCCTTATTGCGAATTGCACAATTTGTTATTGTATTGCCTGTGAATTTGAAGAGATGAATTGATCACTTTGAACAAAAAAAAATATTTCATATATTTATAATTCGCAAATATTTGATATTCATGTACTTATCAGATCTCTTTGTCGATTTTACGATATTTATTCTCAATTAGTAGAAATCGTTTATCGCATATCAAATTCTATTTCCCCCTTTCACTAAATTACTTTTAAAAAATAAGATATTCTTTAATAACTACTAAAGCTAATAATAGATGGTATTTGATTGGGTTTAATAGCAATATTGAGTAGTATTTTTCCTAGCAATAATTGTGGAAATGATGCTTGATTAATTAATTGATTATTATATTATGAACATTTTGAGTGAATAATTATTCAAATAACAAATAAATATTTATTCATAAAATTTCTATTAATGAATAAAAAAATAAGCTTTAATTTTAATTTCAACTGTATGTACATCCAATTTTAATTCAATTTTGAGTGGCAAATAAATTTTCATTCATCATACAAGCAATCTTAAATAATACATTTATATTAAGAAACAGAAAAAAAAATTTAGATTTTCTTTTAGCATTCAAATATTTTTGAATATAGAATGTAAGTTCTTAAAGAAAACAACATTTATGATTGAAATTTTTATTTTCGTCGTTCAATTACTCAGTTTTACGATAACGCCCGTCCCAATACACCAATATACTTTAATAAAAATTTAAAACTTTTCAAAAAAATTCTGGGCATGCAGATTTTCACTCCATTCAAATTTTCTACAACGCGTGAGAATGCGCAACAATCTAGCCGAACTTTCGCTTTTGTAAGAGCATATAGGCAACAAATATGCATATCCAGAAAGTCTCTGATTAAAAAATTTTACATTTGGATTTAGGATTTGAAAATTAACTACGAATCCTTTACTAGTTTAGCAACTTTAGCTTAACAAAGTTTTGTCGCCTTGTTTACTGCCAGTACTAAGTGAAAATTGCAACTCCGTTCACCTAGAAATGGCAAAGGTGCACTCTCTTAAATCCATCTTTACCCCACTTATACCTTCTTTTACACTTCTATGGCACGGCTAAGTAACACATTTTTATTATCCTTGAACATTTTTCGCACTTTAAGTGCACACAAATTTCGTTTTTATAAATAAAAAAATAAATTCTATCACTACCAAAATAAGCTACTCCGTTTTATATTTGGCAATTCTTAACGCATTTAAAGTATAATTATGTACATGAACAAAAATGTTGTTTTTATTGAAGTCATAAAAAATAACAAAAAATTTTAATTTTTTTAAGCACCACACAGTAAAACCGCCCGTTTGTTTTTGCGGCTAAAATAAAACTGAATTCAAATCGTGCAACAAGAATGAGCAAGCAATGGGAACGTTGTGGCATGTGGAATGTGCGAGGAAATATACGAGTGTGTAGTTGAAATAAACGGAATTGGAAATGACAAATTCAAATGCCATGGCAATAGATGCAGTGCTGAATATAAGGGGAAGAAAAAAAAAAACGCGAAACAACCTGGCAAATGATAAAAATGATTTAAGTACCACCAAACTGAACATTCGTTTGCTGGAAATCAGCACAAAAGAAATAAAGAAACTAATAATAAAAAGGCAAGTTTAAAAAGAATTATAACCAAAACACAACGTTTCCGCTGCGTCTGTGAAGAATGGAATCAATTAAATTTGATTAGACATGAATATAAGTAGGCGCGACAAAGCGCCGAACAAACGTCTCAGTTGAGTGGCTCTATGCGGGTATGTAGTCGCATGAATTAAATATTTTCATATTCTTTTACATACTTTCTAACATGCAAACACTTATCAATTATAGCAATCATATAATATTCATTTATGCGCTGATACTTTCTTGACACTACGTATTCGAGCATTTTTGTATAATGTTTTTGCTTGCAGTTTGCGTACCAAAACAAAATAGAAACTAAACAGTGTGTGAAAAAGACAAGTGTTCACCGAATGTCTGAAAAAAAAAACACACGCGCATGACCTTACACCACTTTCTGACAGTTGACCCGCACAGAAAAGCGCGCAAAAATGCTATCATGTTGTGGCGAATGAAAACAGAGCACCAAAAGCCGCTACTTGTCTGCTTTGCAATGACGTCTTCTCTTGCGCTCAAACTTCGCCTCTCTCTCTTTTCACTGCTTCTTAGCACTAGGTCAGCCCTTGCAACTAACAAGGCACGCGTCTGCGCATAAGAAATTTCGAAAATTGTAATGTCAAAGACAATGTGATGCATCACTCTCTCTACGGAAAACAAACGGCAGCAAGCAAAAAGCTTTCGAAGTTACGGCAAGCATTCGTTAGACTTTAACATTATTTTAAAGTATTAAGCGTTGTGTTTTTATTTGTGCTTGTTCCATGCAACCCGCGCATTAAATATAAAAGTTTTTCCATTTTGTTTGCAAAAATTTGCGTCTTATGAATAATGAAAATGGAGATATGCCAAGTTGACGGTGACAGTAACGAAGTAACGGGAATAGGTCAGTAACTTTTTAAGTTTAAGAACTTTGTTTTTGTAATTATTAGCAACTCCTATTGCCTCCACCTAATTAAAAGCATTCGCAAATCGTTTTGGATATTCGTTGATTGCAAAATGCACGTCATGAATTGGAAAATTTCCCACTGCTCGGCCAAGGGCATACTTCACATGCTCAACATTTGTATGCCGAGTTGTTTAAGCCATAGCTCCCAGAACAGACAATAGATTATTATTTTTAAAAATGATATTCGGTATGCGATTTTGTAGCGGAGCAGAGTCTTGATACACATCTGTTTCCTATGCTTACATACTATTAACTAAGTGGGTTAAAATAGGAGGAACGTTAAATACAATTGTTTTACAATAGCTTCCCCTGTTTTCATTACTTCTATCATTGTTCGACTAAAAATTAAATTAGACAAAGGAATGAGAAATCCGAAGGGAACTCATCATTGACTCTATTTTGATGCTTTGAAGAGGCAATTAACGGAGTAATTGGTGGGCAAATACACAAAGCGCCCGTGTGAAGTGTATAATGAATGCAATGCGCACTCATTAGTGCGTATTATTTTTTGCAAGTAAGTGCATATACACTCAGTTCTCAAATTATAGCACAACCATATGGTATTATATTTTGATACATTTGGAAAATTTTTTTTCTTTTTATTTGATATCCTAAAATAATAGTTTTCAATTAAAATACCTTTCATTAACAAAAACAAAAGTTGAAAATTTTTTAGGTTTTTAACGTTTTTGTTAGAAAAGGACAGGGATTTTAGTTGGAAAATAATCTTCTATATAAACGCTTTTTCGTTATGTCCGCGCATAAAGTCCGAACCACTGCGCGGAAAGACGTGAACTTTTGCACAGTTATTCGTTTATTCCTGTAGAAGGTCCTAATGGAGCACTTTTTTTTTAGTTATAATTATAGGCCAATTTACATGACCCCGCACATATCGATTCGTGATCGTATTTTGTTCAAGTTTGTGATTGTGCACTTGAAAACATGTGATAAAGATTGCGTGAATTTACAGAAACGGTAAGTACACAAACTTATATATGTAACAACACATTGTCGTGTGCTTTCTTACGCTCTGAATGGGATTATCTTTAAATCATTGGGTTTTCGAAGAAAAAAAAGGACTATGCAAGCAAAAACATACGCGAACAATAAAAATAAGTTCGATTGCCAATTTAACTATTCCATTTTATTATTATCGTGAATAATGATATCCTTGACAACAACGCAATACAGATATCATGTCATTCCCAATTTTCACGCGAACGCAGCCGCGGGGTTTAGGCTAGTATTTAATAATTAGAAGAAAAAAACAAATGGTTCAAATGTGTCAATATATGTTGGAGCTATGTATGTATAATTTATGAACAGAGTTTACATATGTATGTACATATGTGCACACATAAAAAACCTAAAACGCACTGTACGCAGCCAACAGCTGAAGAGGAATACGGCTTTGCACAAAATGCAAATATGGAGTAACAATTCAAATTAAAATTGAATGAAATATTTGAAAGCTTACCAACAGTGAATTGAATTTTGAATTGTTTTGTGGCAACTATGCTAATAAGCAGAGCATTCAAATGGAATTATATTGAAGTATGTAAGAGTAGTTCCGTTCGGAATAATACTAAATAAATACTAATAGGGGATTGTAAAGAAAAACTATTTTGCTTAATTATGATATATGTACATACAAACCAGTGACCGCTATGATCGAGTGGGTAGGGTAGCGTGCTATAACTCGATATGCCGCTGAGTTCGAGGTGCGAAAATCAGCCAAGGCAAGTAAAATCTAAAACATAGAAAAATTTGTTTTCTAATAGCGGTCACCCCTCGGCAGGCAATGGCTAACCTCCGAAGGTATTTCTGCTATGAAAACGGTTCTCATAAAATAGGTCCATGCATTTGTGGTAGAATATAAAGACGCACACTACAAATGGTAGGAGATGCTCAGCCAAACACTGATCTTTAAAATGTAAGCGCCAAATTATTATATTATTATAATATACTTTAGTAAAGATCTTACTTAAAGACAAAGTATGTATATGCTTTATTGTTTAAGGTTTAAAAGTGTAATAACAATTATTTATTTAAATAAATGCGTATATAGAAATAAAGAAAAAAAATATATTTTTAAGTATTTATATTAATTGTCCAAATAAGCGGTCTTAAATTTTAGAAAATGTAATACTAATGACCATTCAAATTCTAAAAGGCAATAATTGTAAAAAAATAATATGAAAAAAATTAAAAAAAAATTTTTTTTTATTTTAAAATTTCCCCATCACAAATTTTTAGAACCAGCTATACGCAATAGTTTAATCGTTCAAGTGGAACTTGGCGAAACAATTGGAGATATAAATTAGACTAATTTTACCCAACATAAAATCTAATTTTTTTATTTTTTTTCCCAAAACCAAGCCTCTAAAATATGATAATTAAATTTAAACAAAATTATTTCAATACAAAACAAAGCTTAGAGCATTAGTTTTCACATGGTTGAAAATCTTTTAAAAAGCGAAATATTTGGAATCATCACTCGAAAGATCTTCGCTGCATATACATATGTATATTGCGGTTATAAATCGCTCATCAGTAATCATGGTAACATGATGGCGATGCTGTTGAGTTTTTCGTTTAAAAACAAAAACAAAATACTCTCACAAACATTTTTTAAACAGAGCTTTCGCAATTTCACACATAACTACGCAATTAAATACATACATACAAACATATCTAAAATATACATATGAAAATACATTTCTGCATAGTAAATAATTTTGGTAACCGACAACCAGTAAGCGGTAGCTTGCTTTGTAGCTTGAAAAAGAAAACACTGTCAGTGGTTGTTGCTGTTGTTGTGGCAACCAATTGCAATCATATGCATTATCTGCCTGCCTCTGCGTGTGCTTCAAGCGCCTTTTTGTTTGTTTGCATTGTAAAATTGCTCTACAATTATCATAATTGTTTTCTGTTTTTGCAGCACTACGCACGGTTTTTCATTATTGCTTTTTTTTCTATGCTGGTTATTTCAAATTTACATGGCGTTATGATAAGGACTTTTTTGTTTTAGTCATAATAATATGAAAATTAAACAAAAAAGTTATTTTATGTATATATTTAAATCAAAATCCAATTATTATTTCCACGAAATTACTAAAATACACATTGCAAACTCTAGTGAGCAAAAATGTTAAAAGTCAATATTTAGAAATGTACATATGTATACATATATACAAACGTATTTGCCTGCATTAGTGTATTTACACCGTATGTTCTACATATTATACTATAACATGGTTGATGTTAATATAATTAGATTAAATTGAATTTAATAGTTGTATTAACGTCGTTAAAATTTCCAACAATCTAACCAACTAGTGGGTCACCAAAGAAATTATTTATATAATTTTTCTAGGTTAAAATTCACATTCTATCTGCAAGTGTATTTTTGGCAAAAGTTTTATTGCCCAGTGAGACCAAGAGTGGACAGTCTAGCCTTAGAACGACTCCTTGGCTCAGCAAAAAGTTTAGAGAGTTCGATTTTGAGTTTGCTCGTCAGCACAACTCTTCCCATATATATATCGATGACAGGACACTAACATATTCAAAGTCGAAAGAATTTCCTATTATGCGTTAGTCTACGATTATTTAGCATCAATTTTTTGTTTGCGCAAAGATTAAATTGTTTTAAATTCACTGCGCAGATGTAGACTTACTTTTATTTGTACAGCTTCATACGGATTTAATAATATGTATGTATACCTTCGTGACATTGTTGCTTACCTACAAGGAAAAGAAAAATTTTAAATTATTGACGTATTCATATATAATTACTTGATATTACAAACATACATATGTTTCTATTCAAAATTGTCGTTTGAAAAATAAAAGCTCAGTACCATTGCCATCATTTCAATGGATTGAGGGCGGAGGACTATTTTATATTCTCACAGTCGTTATATTTAACTAGTTAACGGCTTGAGATTTGGAAAATCTTTCGTAAGTTTGGAAAACTTTTCGTAGTTTTGGAAAAAATGCTTGGAAAACTTTTTTGAAGACTTGTAAAACTCTTTTCAAAACTTAGAACACCTTTCTATGGTTCGAAAAGTCGATGCAAGGATCTTCGAAAACATTTTCGAAATTTCGGGAAAAAATTCGAAGTTTTAGAACAAAATTTCGAGTATTCGAAAAATCTTTGAAACAACTTCGAAGATTTGGTAAATATTTTTGGCAAATTTATTCGATGATTTAAAAATGTTGTCGATGATTTAAAAACATTTTCGAAGAGTTAAAAAACATTTTCAAAGGCTCGAAAAATTTAGCTTCGAAAATATATTCCAATAAATTGTAAATCCTCTTTGAAGGCCTGGAAGACATTTTTGAAGAATCGAAAAACCTTTATCAAGTTTTTTGGAAAATCTTTTAAAATTTTTGGAAAAAGTTTTCAGAAATTCGTAAAATCTTTTCGCTGATTTGGAAAATCTTTTCGAAGATTCGGAAAATATTTTCGATAATTCGGAAATTTGCTTTTCGAGTGATCAAGTTTTAAAAACAAATTAAAATGTTGCCCCTTTTTTGAAACTCTATATGTGCCATTTCTTAGAATATATTAACATTTTATGAATAGTTTCAAGCAAAAAATTTTATATGTATAAATATTTGTAAAATCTTTGAAAATTTTTAGAGATTCGTAAAATCTATTCGAAGATTTGGAAATTTGTTTTGAAAATTCGGAAGCTATATTTGAAGATTTTTATAATGTTTTTTCGAGTAATCAAGTTTAAAAAAAATTAAAACGTTTCCCATTTTCGAAACATATATGTATGTATATATATGTGCCATTTCTTAGAATATATTTACATTATATGAATAGTTTTTAACAAAAAATTCCCCTGAATGGCAATAAAAACTTATTCAGATATGAGGGCAATTCAACACTCAGAGTATTCAGATTCCTTTTTACATAAACATACTCGTACATATGTAATTACATTACCACACGTGTAAAACCCGAAAAAATATATTTTTTTTTGTATTCTCTCACACCAAGTTACTTCCACATAATTCCGCTAAGGGCGCCGAAGTGTATGTTGGTGTAAAGATGTAATATTTCGTAAAAATCTATAGAATTAAGTTAGAATCGATTTTCGTACAAAACAGATTTTTACAATTTATTCAGTACTTACTGGTATAATATTACCAATTTTTTTTTGGTTTTTGTGCTTTGTTATAACTTTTTACCTACCAGCATAAGCTGAATATTTTTTGTTTGTTTGCGAAGAATGCTTTGACATACGACATCCTTTTTAGATATCAATTTACTACAAGAATTATTTTTTGACAAAAACTAAACATTACGCTTTTCATTTTCATAGGAAATTGTGTAGTTGAAGGTCAGTAAATCATGTTGCACAACAGCGTGAAATGTCAGATAAAGAATGGGACGTGACAAGGAAATTTTAGAAATACAAACGCGTACAAAACAAAACAAATAGAGAAATACCAAAGCATGTTATGCTAAATGAGTAATAGAAAGTGAAAAATGAAGGATAAAAAACAAGAAATAGAATACAAACTGATGCTACAGACAAATCTGCAGCTATACGAGAGCTACGTAGATTTAAGCAAAATTTCAAATTTTTTTCTAAACGAAACGGAGATTAAGAAGATATTTGTGTAGATATTATATGGGGAACGTGATGGACTAGTTCACGCGCGCAAAGACCATAGCGGTGCAAATATTCATTTCAAACAATTTGAATTACAATTTTTGAGGCCGCCGCCAATTGAAGTTCAGTATTTCATTATTATTTTTATATAAACACGAGTATATCAAATATCATTTAAATCCGATTATCAGAATTAATACAAGTTTTTGAGAAATGCAGTTTTATAGTATTTTGAATTTTTGTGTACGAAAGGCAACCTTCTAATAGCTAGAAATTGCCGTTGTGTTCTCCGTGGATGATGCGCTTATAAAACTACTTTCACAAAGCGCGGGGCGACTACAAACAAAAATGTACAACATCCATTTGAAATTTGAGCTGATTGTAAATAAATGAAATGGGCTGATAAGACGTTTTCAGCTTGTTTGAAAATTGTTTTAATTTGTTATTTTTTATTTAAACAAAGTTTAAATGCAATATAATTCATTTTAGCGTCATTTAAAGTGCAATTTTAAGTTAAGTTCAGTTAAGTTAAGTAAAATTAATGTTTTTTAGAACGAGTCTTTGTCATACCTAGTTAAATTTTGTTTGGTGACAAACCAGTTCTAACATTGTTTGCTGACAGAAATTCGAACCAAAAACTATAACTTTGTGTCAGTTAAATTAAATCAATTTGAGTTTTGAGTTGAATTATAAAAAAATAATCTGATGGTACTGTGGCTTGTACCATGAATTTCCGTTTCTAAGTAAAATTTGTTTAACCTTCTATTTAATGACAATTACATATACAATAAATAATAAGCCCAAAAACTTTGATAAATGCATGTATCGCAGTTATTTAAACGTTTTTTTGTTTTATAATTGTAGTCTTTTCGATTTCGATTGTCTAAAAGCCAAGCGCAGAGTTTGTTTAATGTAGAAGTTATATGTTTTTTTTTTTTTTTTTTTTGAAGAAACGCCTGAATATTCAATACGTGAAAGCCGAACGCAGCGCGAACTATTACAATGTAATTGAATAATGGTTTTGCTGTTGTTATTACTTTGCATCGAACTAGTTCATGAAAGACCAATAACCCTTTGTTGGCAAATTATGCACAAAAAAAAAATAATAAAGACACAAAAACGGACTTAACTATTATGCGAGTGGAAGTGCTCTTGAAAAAAGAACCTTTTGTACCTAAACGTTCCAATTTTTTCTTAGCAGTGTGTTGAAATTTTCTTAACTTGGTCTCAATTTGATCTAAATTATTTGATACATATTTTATAAATAAAACAAAATTTAGTCTTGCCTTAGAGGTATTGAATAAATAATATTCTCCATCAAATTTCAGAAGAGTTTTCTTCAGACGAAACCAATGTGCAAAGTCAGGATGTTCGTTAAAAATAAATTGCGAATTTATAATATAAATTATGTAGTATAAAATATGACAGATGGTCTACACATATCTCGTAACAAAAAACGTATATTTACGAAGTATTTAAAGTTGAATTACAAACCACTTTTGTATTTCTAATTATCTATTCAATTAAACGTGAATGAAATACATTAACTACCATCTGCTTTTGTCAGCAATTGTTGAGACAAAGTTTTCTTATTTCAAGAGTAAGTAGCATAAATGTAATTTTAACGCACATTGCTATGGTCAAAGCAGTTGAACAATCACCCACTTCTAATATGAAAACATACATATTATGACAGCTGCGTTTCAGCAATAAATTATGTGAAAAAACCAAGACATTTCTCATTTGCTGCCACCTGTCAGTGAGTTTTGTGCACGAGCGACTGACAGCGTTGAAAGCGAATTAGAGAATTAGCAGATTGGCAAAAGAACAAAAAAAAAAAAAAAAAAAAGGAACAAGGACACTGACAAATTATTTTCATTGGTCTCAATGTTAAATGTATGCACAAATTTGTTATTGTTATTTCAATTCTTATACAATCAGAGGTAATTTGGGACAAAATTAATAATTGATTAAATATCACGAAGACTAAGGTAGCCAGGGGTGAGGAGCCACACACGACAGACAAAAAGGTTGTAAGATCGAAGTATGTATAAGCAAAGGACACAATTTCCACAAATCAAATTTGTTTTTTTCCTATGCTTGCGCCCTTGTACTCAGCAGCGAAACATTGTAAAATGGCTAACATAAATTGGGTAATAAAAGCCATACACAAAAAAAAAAACCAAAATAAGAAAAAACCTAACACAAAACAGGCGAGACATACGGGATTGTTGCCGGAATGTAACAATGAAAAAATTGCGATCTCAAACAAAAAAAAAAAAACAAACAAACATGCACATCCCAAAGCGAGTGATATGGCTGATAAGGACACAGAAAAAACTAAACGCCCACGCAAACATGACAAAGAACAATGGCACGGCGGAGCAGAATATAAGCAGATGAGCAGCAGGCATTCTGTTAAATGACACATGTAACATTCGCAATCATTATTGCGCTCATTGTTATGCATGTTGATGTTGTTGACGGAGTTTAGTGTTGCTACCAATGACATTACGCACACATAAACATAAGCTTCTAAGTAACTGTTGCTGTTTGTTTTGAACGACGCCCACACAGCGTAAAAGTGGCTTAAAGCAGCAGCATAAAACGTTTTATACAATCAGAGATTAGGCATAGAAAGTAAAAAAAAAATGTGGAGCCCCATGAAAAAGGCAGTGCAGTGCACAAGTGAGAAGTATGCAGATGAGCAAGCAAATCAAACCGTTGCCGAGGGGGTACAGTGAGGGGGTGGATATGGTGGAAAAGTTTAGGTCAGTCACACGCAATGTGTGTGCATTTCGTTTCATTTGTTTTATTTTACCTCTTTTTTTTATTTTTTTGTTATGCTCATTTTGTTTACGGGCGAAGAAATATGTGCTGTTTTTCATTTTAGTATTGAAGTCCTGCGCTGACAATTGACAATCTTTTTTATTCCAAAACTTCTAGGCAAAATCCTCTATTTTGTTAAGCTACAAATAGGAAATTCTTCGATTTTCCTGCATAAAGTAAAAATTTAAATGGTCGTTTTTTTTATATATTAAGGTATACAAAAAAAAAGTTGATTTTGTAAATTTTTTTGTTTGTTTTTATTTCTATGCAAAATTCTACGATCTGCATAGATAAGTTCACCAGAATCATTTCTTTTTCTTGAAGAAATATCAAATTCGTAGATTCTATTTTATTTCCCTCATATTCATACATTATTTTTCCAAGGTGTTTAATTTTTGTGTTTGTTCCCTTTTTTATAATTCTACTAATCTTTATAGGGAAGTAGCATATCAAAAGCAGCAGCATTCAAAATGACATAGGTTACCATGTATATTTATTTATTTATTTTTACGAGATTTGAATTAAAATTCAGTCCATTGTCTAAATTAAATCATAAAAATCAAAGTTTTAGACTTTGGTAGAAAACTAAAAAAAAATCGTCCAAAATTTGTATATAGATTTTCAACATTCTTTTTCAGAATTTTTTTGTTTATGTAGATTTATAGTACATTAAATTTTGAACTAACGATGTGAAAGTTTCAAGTAGCTAGGAACCATCGTTGATTTATTACAATTTCTTTCGTCAAGGGTGTTGCGACTTTTTTCCATATAACGAAGAAGCAACATCTATTTTTATATGAGAGAAAGTTGCAACACACTTAACGAAAACTTAACTTTCACATATATACTTTCCCACATATACATACGTGTCAAGCTATGTCATTTTGAATACTGTTGGTTTTGATATTCACAACACTGTTTATGGAAAATGCTTTAAACATGCTTACTCTCTTAGTTTAGCATAGCTGCTGAGAGCTTTGTGTAAACGCATTCTGTAACATGATTCAACCGAGTATCGCCCACTCTTGTAAAGCTTTAAAAACGAACTTGAAACTTTTTCGAATAATATTTACAATTTACATCACTTACGCTGAGCTGATCTACAGCAAGCTGCATTCGCATTCTTGTAACACCATATGTTGACACAAATCACCGAATATATCCATAAAAAAATAAAACTTCACCAAACCTAAAATCACCGTAAACTACACCCTCATCGAATTTCAATTGAAGCACTTTCTTTTGAAAGTTGTTTTCGCTATGGAAATCTACGAAGCTCAAGACGAAACCTTTGGCAAACCGATTTATAATTTCATATCTAGACATATAATTATCGTAGCATATCGGAGTAATACCAAGTAAAAAAGGCTGTCTTTGGATATGCCGAAGGCTTCACACCTTTCATGAATGGAAGAATTGACTGCTATAATATTCCCAATAATAATTAATATTTGTAGAAAATTGCAAGTCTTAAGAGGCTTAAAGGGAGGGGGTTTGGTGCTATATGCAATGTCTGCACTATTGGTTGTATGGGAGCTATATGTTATATAACTTTGATCCTTATGATTTTAACTTTACATATATGTATGTGTGTCTAAAAATAATTGATAAATAATTCTGAAAAATTTCAAGTGTTTTACTGATTTAATGAAAGATTTATGGTCATAAATGCAATATGTCAACTATCGGTTGTATGGCAGCTATATGTTATATTTATCCGATCTTAAAAATTTCCACTACCAAAAATAGTTCTCTTAAAAGCTATTGTGCTAAATTGCAAGACTGTAGCTGCTTAATTGAAGGTATTTTCGTGCTAAATAAAATATCTGAACAATATACGTTGTAGTCGTCCGATCTTGCTGGCTAATAAATTGTAAAACGGCATCTGACTGTCAAGTTTCATTCAAATAGCTCAAAAACTGAGGGACTAAATTGCGTTCAAGTAGACGGACAGACAGTCGGACATGGCTAAAACGACCCAGCTCATCATCCTGATCATTACGGTATACTTTTTGATGGGTCTAACTCTTATCCATCTGGTGCTAACAAACATCGGACCAAACTTAATTTATCATTTCCATGACAGGTATAAAAAGATAAAGTTTCAAAGATATTACTTTTTCCGTTCAAGAGAGAAACAGTCAAAAAATATCCGATGAAGTAATTTCCACATCAAATATTGTATTGAAAAAAGTGGAGGAAATCCTGTACGAGTGTGTTAATAAAAAAAATATCGTCAGCATATACATACATACATATGTAAATGACTAATTTTATTAAATTAAAATGAACAGCTTCAGCGCAAACCGTAGATTAGTTTAATTTCACACGGGTCCGCATTTTCTTATTAGTAACTAATACCGAAATACGGATTTGCCTTCGTTTCATTTTATTTTATATTTGTATTCTGATTTTTTAAAGAAAACTTTAAGTGTATTCACTAACATTATGAAAAAAAAATATCGTTTTTCAATATATTTAAAAAGTCAATTTTGGTATGAATCAACAGTATGCTGCGTATTATTGGCCAGTTTTTTCAACCACTGTTTTTATGGAGTACCAAAAAGCTTCAATATGTCTTTTTGAAATTAACTGATGCACGATAGCCTATGTACACAAAAACTCGCAATAAAGTGCCCGCAGCTCATTAAATATTTCTGAATGCCCATATACATTCAGTCATATATTATATTTTTTCTCACAACGTCCAACAGTGCGTATACGCAATATTGTGAGTACGACCACATAAATTACATGACTTCACTTGCCTCAATGTAAATCATGTCAAATATTCCTATATTCAACTGTGATTTGGGCGCATGCAAAAAGCTAACTGAAAAATTAATAAAACAGAAAGTATATAACACTCGTAAAGGATAACTCAAAAACCAACATGAACAAATGTTTATCACAAAAAAAAATTGCACAGTTAATTTAAGATATTGCATAATTTTAGGCGCTTTAGGATTTCCAGCTTAGGCGCTCAATTGTGATTACATTTATTACTTTTTCCTTTTGAACCTATTTTTTTATGCAAACGTTGGAAAGTTGTAAAGTGTGAAATCAACAATTTTTTTTTTGTTTGTTTACGTACATACTCGTACATGGCATAAAATGTGCAACACTGTTTGTGGCTAAATATTATTAAAAACAGTAATAACACAGAACGACAAAATCAAATTATTTTTGGTACACATGAGAAATGTTAACAGAATATGAAAATAGGCTTAAAATAAAGAAATACGTGTCTCGGAGTTTTGCTGTAGCACGTAAGAATTTTGAGAAAATCGATTTTTAAGCTTCAAATGACCGTGGATGTTCACATCTAATGTAAAATACTATTATAAAAAGTTCTATAAAAACAGAATGGGTGAACCGATTTTAATGTTTGAGCCAGTTTTTATTAAGAAAGCAATATTTTTTCTCCGGTAGATGGCTCTTTAATTTTCATGTAAAGTTGAAAAATAACCAAAAATGTATGAAATTCATTAAAAATACAAAAATAACCAAAAATTTAAGAAATGAAAATATAAAAAATAAAAATAAACGACCAACATTTTTAACACAAAATAAAAGTTAAGATTTTATATTCATCTTTTTTAACTTTACATAAAGTTTAAGCACCATCCACCGGAAAAAAAATTGTTCAAATTACCTTTTCAAAACTGGCTCTAGCATTAAAATCGGTTCACCCATTCTGTTTTTATAGAACTTTTTATAATAGCATCGCATTAGAAGTGAACATCCACGGTCCTTTGAAGCTTGAAAATCGATTTTCTCAAAATTCTGACATGCTATACGTACAGCAAAACACCGAGCATATTTTTATATTCTGTTAAAATTTTTCATGTGTACCAACCACTGTCGTACTGTGTAATAAGCCGGTTGAAGCTTTGTTATTCTACACTCTGATATTCTGAAGTTATAATTGAGCCTTTCAAGACAACCGGTCTTTTCCGTCATGTTTTTTTTTTCGTGAAATTCGAATATGTTGTTCCTTGGTCTAAATAATGAGTCACGTATTTTTTTTTTGACGAGTTGGCGATTTAAATTTTGCTGTAAAAATCGTGTTTTCCCGTCTTTGAAAAATTTTGCCTTTTTTGATTTTTCCGAAAAAAAACTTTTTGGACATGAGTAGGCAATTTTTTTCAGGCGCGGATATAGGAGGTAATTTAGGTTTTGTGCAAACACTACCTTGTTAAAGAAAATCAATTCTGTGCAAAGCTTAAAGCTTTAATTTATAGCATTTTATAGAGGTAAGGAATTACTCTTGTTTTTATATAACAGTGAAAAAACTTGTAGGCAAATTTTAACTTGTTTTTAAGTGAAGGGTAATATTAGAAACCTTCTGCATTGTTTGATTTTCTAATATGTGATTTTTTTGTTTTTTTTTTATTTAACACCTTTCTGTTGTCAATACATCAAAAAATAAATTATTGGTGTTACTGATTTCTTCAGAAAAAAAAATTAAATGTGAGAATAATTTTTGCAGCTTTACACTAAGCGCTGATTATTATATATTTTTTTGCATTTAAATTTTTTTTAAACTCAATAGCTTACATTTGATTTAACCGAGATATAAAGTTCCAAACGAGAAAAAATTAAACTTTTCAGATTAATTGAGAAGTGGAAAATTGTGCAAAGAAGTAAGTTTATGAAACAAATGCTACAATAAAAAATGCACAACAGAAAATTATTGTCTATTTATCTTGGTTTTTTTTTTAATTTTTAACATTTACCATAAAAACCTAATTTTCAAATTTTATACAAAATTTATAATAAATAACCAAGTTTCATAAAAATTTTACTTAAAATAATAAGAAAAATTTTCAAAATTCAATGTTTTTATATAATATTAAGTTTAAGTACAAAAAGTTTAAGTTTTAAGTTTCTTCAAATAATCATTGTTTAATGAAAATTCTTAAAATAAAATTCATATAAAAAACTCATTTAATTTAGATATACGTATACGGCGCTTAAAACAAAGGCAGCAAAAAACAGCATTTTCAAAAAACATATTTTGTTAGTTTATAAATATTAAAAATTAAATAAAAGAAAAATAAATAGTCAAAACTTGTACATAAGCTTGTAGCTCCCATTTTCGGAATGGAATAAATACTCGTATTGCAAACCCCTTTTCAATCGCAACTAATGTTGACTTATTAGGGCTAAAATTCGTAATTCGCAAAGATTTCGTGGTTTAAAATCCGTTGATTTCAAGGCAGTGGAATCAAAAGTAAATGGCAAAATTCGTAAAATTTTTATTTGCTGCTATATATACTGAGGAAATCAAAACAGATGTTTTATGTACCCAAGACACAAAGTAAAAAGTGGAAAATATCGAGAACAGCACCTAAAACGAAAACATACGATTTTTATAATATCACACAACGCAAAAGTAAGTGGAAGCTGGAACATAGCTGTATGTAAAATCATTGAGGAACCGCATAATTTAATTACACTAGTTTACAGTCATTTTGCTACTCTGATGTTAGAGGCTGACATCACCGCCATTTAAGAAATGCGATGGACGGGGCAAGGGAGGAAAAGGGTAGGCCCTTGCGACGTATACTACGTATACAGCAGCCATGTAAAGGAGCGCAAATTTGGTGTCGAATTTGTGGTGGGAGAGAGACTTCGCCGTAAAGTACTGTCGTTCACTCCGGTGGAGGAACGTCTACCCACAATTCGCATAAAGGCGCGATTCTTCAACATCTCCCTGATTTGCGCCCATGCCCCGACGGAAGAAAAGGACGATGGGACCAAAGATTGCTTCTACGAACTCCTGGAGCGCACATTCGAAAGCTGCACCCAACACGATATAAAAATCGTGCTAGGCGATTTTAATGCTAAGGTGGGCAAGGAGGGCATCTTTGGTTCCACAGTCGGAAAATGCAGTATCCACGAGGAAACGTTCGATAACGGAATGAGACTGATCGACTTCGCCGGGGCCCGAAACATGGTAGTCTGCAGTACCAGGTTCCAGCATAAAAAGATTCACCAAGCTACGTGGCTGTCTCCAGATGGTAAGACACGAAACGAAATCGACAATGTTGTGATAGACGGAAGGCACGCTTCCAGTGTTCTAGATCTGCGCACGATCCGAGGAGCCAACATCGACTCGGACCACTATCTTGTCGCAGCCAAAATACCAAGTATCTCCTGTCATCAAATAAACAGTCGGCACATTCACGACTGGGATTAAACATCACTGTTGACAGTTATAACTTTGAAAAAGTAGAAGACTTCGTTTACTTAGGAACCAGCATTAACATCAATAATAATGTCAACTTCGAAATCCAAAGGAGGATCACTCTTGCCAACAAGTGCTACTTCGGCCTGAGTAGGCAATTGCACAGTAAAGTCCTCTCTCGCCGGACAAAAATCACGCTTTTTATTTAAGTATCTCATTATGCCCGTCCTAATGTATGGCACAGAAGCATGGACGGTGAAGATATCTGATGAGAAGGCTCTTGGAGTGTTCGAGAAAGATTTATGGGCCTTTACGCCTTTGCTATGGGGAATACCGTAGAAGATGGAACGATGAGCTGTACGAGCTTTATAACGACATAGATATAGCACAGCGAATTAAGATGCAGCGGCTTCGCTGGCTTGGTCATGTCGTTTGAATGGATGAAAGCGCTTCAGCTCTGAAAGTATTCGATGCGGTACCCGTCGGTGGTAGCAGAGGAAAAGGGACGCCTCCTTTGCGTTGGAAAGACCAGGCGGTAAGGGCTAGGGTACGCTTGGTATTTCCAACTGGCGCCAGTAAGTGAAAGAGAAAAATAGTTGGCGTGCTGTGCTAAGCTCGGCCAAAATTGGATAGGCGGTTATCGAGCCAATGAAAGAAGAAAGAAGAAAATCGAAAATGATAGTAAAAATTTCCTAACATGTAGGATTTTTGAGTTGACTTTTTTTTTTGTTGAAAAATGAAATATAGAAATTACAGCATGTATCAAAGTAACTTGTGTTCATAATAAAATTGGGTGCTTAGTGTTCAGGGGGCCCGCAAGGAAGTCACCTTGGTCCGATTCTGTTTTTACTTTTTTTAAATGACATACCTTCTGTAATAAATTATTCAAAATTTTAATTGTATGTTGATGATGTAAAACTTTTTAGATCGTATCATTATGTTGAGGAAAGGTCCTTACTAATTTGGAACCCGCGCTATGAAGTGCATTCCGATCGAATAGAATCAATCCAAAAACAATTTCTGTATTTTGCTTAAAGAAATTTTCGTTGGGATTCTCAGTACAACCTGCCGCCATATATAAGTCGTTTAAAACTCATTAATCTTCCTACACTTGCTAGTCGCAGAGAAATGCTAGGCGTAGTATTTTTGGTCAAGTTACTAACAGGCTTGATCTATAGCCCATCTCTTTCTGGCGAAATAAAACTAAACGTTCCGTCCCGAAATTCAAGACATTTTGATACATTCATACATACATACATATATATTACTACTCGATCAGCCGATGAGCATTTGTTCTGTAGCTGAACAGTTTTACATCTCGAAATTTTTTCTTTTCTATATCCGTGCGTCATACGGATGCGCCCCTCAAGTCGGTCAAGCTAGTATGGAGAGATAAAACCGTTGGGATTATTATTATTATTAAAAAGCGCCAAAACCAGAAAAAGTTCGCGATTTATTTAGACTCCTCAAAAATAGGTTTGAAGGCGGTTTTTCCTAAACTAAGCGTGGAAGTCGTTTAAAACATTTGTTTCTGAGATTTTAGGAAAGAGAAAAATAGAAACGCACGAAATATTAGTAAAAGAATTACTCGAGCACTATTGCAAAATAGGCTGTCGCATGTCCCTTAAAATCCACTTTCCTCACTCATATTTAAACTTATTTCCGAAAATTTTGGTGGGGATAGTGATAAACAAGGAGAAAGGTTCCCCCAGGACAACCTAACAATGGAGCAACGATACCAAGGCAGATGAGATTCGGCAATGACAAGAAATTACTGTTGGACCGTTAACAATGTCATGCCTAATATATTCAGCATTTGAAAAACATTTGCGTGTACTCGTCGATTGCTATTTGGTTAGATAAAAGATAAAATGCAAAAAAAACAGGAAAAATCAACAAATCAGCATAAAGATGTGATGAAATTAAAGAAAAAAATATCGGCAACAAAAAAAGCAATGAATAACCTTGAGCTACATTCACTTAGCAGGAAATCAGCTATGAAAAGAGAGTTCAATAAAATATACACATACATATACAAAGGTTTAGGGTGTATAAAACAAAAAAAACATAACACGGAAACCGCACTAAAATTATCCACGCATACTGCGTGCAAAGAGACAATGAAGTGGCCACCCAGAAGGCTACAAACACCTAAGGAAAATATAAATCGTATGTATGTAGTACATACAAGTATATATGTAGGTGAAATCACGTTATCGTGGAGTTCGAGCTGAAAAAACCTAAGTAAGAGTGATGGGCAGTAATTTAACGCACTCAATTCAACGAGTACGTGTTGTAAATATATAAAACAGCATATATAAAAAGGGGACGGAAAGTGAGCGACACAGTTTTTTGTGGCAGTTCAAATAACCTTATTGTTGTGTCTCTCTGTGACACCTTCCCCCTCGATGCAATGAAAGAAGCCTTCAATAGCCTTAAACTGATTTATAATAATAGTAATTAGGCACTTATACTATATTGCTCAGAGTTTGGCCGAGCTTCTACTACAATTTGTGGTGTGCGTCTTTAAATTCTACCACCAAATGGAGCGACCTACAGACTCCGAATGGCAAATGTATTTGATGAGAAGCTTTTTCATAGCAGAGATACCCTCGACGGTTTGCCATTGCCTGCCGACGGGTGACCGCTATTAGAAACAACTTTTTCTACGATTAAGATTGTACTTGCCCTGGCTGAGATTTGAACCTCGAACCCAGCGGCATATCGAGTAATAGCACGCACCGCTTCCACTCGATCACACCGGTCATTACATTCATTTATTGACTGAAAATCACACTATACGCACGCTTACACATGTACACATTTACATACAAACATTTACATGTCTGCGGGCATAAAAATCACACATACGCCATGTACGCCTAGAGAAAAAAAAGTACAACATCACGTATGCGTAACATTTTCTCGCAATATGTTAACAACGGAAATACCGTAGGCGAAACCAAAACCTTGACGAAACCACATTCATACATTGGTAAGTATTTGAGACTTCGCGTTCACACACACATGCACATAAAAAATGTAGGTATCTATGTACGTGCATGTGTGTGCAAGCGATAATAAATGGTTAGGAAAAAGCTATTTTATATCGCGACAATTCGCTACGGCCCAGGGATATATGTACGAGTGACAATTTGCATCACAATAAAAGATTGTTTGCCTAAGGCAGTTGTTCAGTGTGTTATGCAGATATGAAAATGATAGAATCAGTTTGGCTCGGTGATGAATTCTTATGGAATAGTATGTTAAATGAAAACTAAGTAAATTGACATGCATATATTATTTATAGCATTTTAAGGGATTCATCTAATGAATCAAAAATATTTGATAAACTACCTTCAGCTGTAATGAAAGCACTATTATCTATGAGAGGGCTAAGATAAATTCGCTTAGTATATATTCTTAATCTTTGGCTTTGTTTATCTTTTCTACATAATCGCCATTAATTTTAATGTATTTCTTAAACCGATAGATCCACTTCTTACAACATTCTTTAAAATTTTGTTTTTTAAGCTTATCAAGTTCAACATTAACCCCATCAATTATCTCTGTGTTACTGTTAAATTCCTTTTCCCTTAAATTTCTTTTAATTTTTCGAAATATTCAGAAATCACAGGGTGTTAGATCCGGGAAATATGGTGCTGGTCGTATTTCTTTGATGCCAGAGATCGCCATAAAGTTACTTGGTGCTTCAACAGTGACTCGTTGCATTATGTAAAAAGGAGCGTCGCAAATCATTTTTTCAAAATTTTTTTGAAAACTTTTGGTAAGCAGTCGTTGATAAATCATTTCGCAGTTTCCGTCCCAAACTCTAGAGGAAATGTGGTGATTTCCGAGATAGTACATTAACTTCTACCATTAAAAAACTGTTGTTGTTTTTTTCCGAATGTAATTTTCCACAAACGGGCCACGAATACAAAAAAATTGTGAATTAAAGTTTTTATTTTATATAACTTTCCAATACAAAACAAAAAAAAACATTAAACCCTCAAGTTTCAAACTTTAGGCAAAACTTTATAAAAAAAACATTCGACATGCTTTGTTTTTAAGTTTGTTTAACCATTTTAATCAGAATTTTATGGCAATTTTTGAGTTTGTTGTTTTGTAGCCTCGGCAAGGGTCCAGTTATTTTTACAGCTTTGAGGTTGAGATAATTTAAAAGTTCTTGAAAACTGAAAGCTTTATTGATAACAAACACGCTGAATTTGCGAATACACTTATCATTTTTATATTTTTTTTTAACTAACTAAAATTTAAATCGGATAAAGTCCACCGCAGCGGTACGTAGAGATCGGGAGGTGTTATCCCTTTTGCTCGTTAATTTCAGGGCGATGAGGAGTTGCTTGCCTAAACACGATTGAGCGTCGAGATTAAAAATTCTGTATTTGGTTTCGCATTATTTGATTAGTGGACACCCAAGTGGGTTGGTGGGTGCTTCGGTGTTGAAATCTGGTGCTACTTACTACCATGTTTCGCGCCTCTCTCCGTTGTCGGATGGATGTATTTTCATGAAGGCTGAAATTCCGATTGTTGAACCAAAAATGCCTTTTTTGCCCATCTTAGCGTTAAAGACGCGAATAACAATTTTTACATTGTGTCGTAAGCAGCGCTCATATCCCGCCTTTAGGCGCTCGTAGAACTTATCCTTGGGCCCATAGTTCTTCTCCTTCGTCAGGGCGTGCGCTCAAATCAAGCTGATGTTATTAATTTTAGCTTTGAAGCGAATTGTGTCAATTCATTCACTGATGAGGATAACCTGGCGACCAAGATCTCGCAGTCTCCGCCCAACCACAAATTCTACACCAAATTTGTGCGGCGTCTCATGGCAGCGGTAGTAGACGTTGCATGATGCATTCTTCTTGCATCCATGCCCCATCCATCGCATCTCCTTAACTTCAGTAATGTCAGCCTTATATTTATGGAGGACTTCCATCAGTTGATTAGAGGCACGCATAATAGAGAGTCCGGACATTCCAGGTGCATATGAGTAAATTTTAGTCCTTTTTTCGTTTGCGAGGGTCGTCAACGTGTAGGGAAATTATTATTCGAGGCTGTTTAGATCTTTTTATTAGAGTTCTTGTTTTACATGGCGGGTCCCAAACCCAACGCTTAACCCATTGATGGGTATAAAAGTGTTACGATCATTTATGTAGCGAGCCGCTTGCTTCAAGACAGACGCCTACTTGCAGCCGCACCTCTTGGTGAACAGACGCTGTGGACTTAAGTGACCCAAGGCGCCACACGGGTTGGTTATCGCATCTCGCAAATGGGTTGCTCACGTTGCTCAGAGTGTACGAACATGGACGTAAAAGTCGGGATACCCAGGAGCATCGCTGTACCCCAAATATTTAGTTTTGTATAAAATTTAAAAATTAAGATTATATTATTTATTTATTTTTATTATTTTTTTTATTGGCCTTTAATGATTAATTATTGACAGTTTATATTGAGCAAAAACTTTTGTTGTTTTTTCTAAATAAATGCCTTTCATGAACTGGCGTCGAGCTCGGGAAAAATTTTCAGTAATTATTAATTTATTTTAAATGAAGAATAATAGAAATAATATGAAAAATAATAAAAATAATTTTTTTGAAACTTTGGAAAAATTTATGTAATTTTTCTTCAATCGTTTTGGAAATTTTGCCGCTCTAGCAAGTTAATGGATGTTTTTGATTTTTGAAGTGTGGATCACTCTGTTCACAAATTATAGCACAAACTTTTATGGACACATTTGGACAATATATTTATTCCCTAATTATTTAAAATTATTTTTCATATTAAAGTTTATAAAAAATGTTGAAAATATCTATCAAAATTTGGAACTTTAAAAAAAAAAAATGTAGTGCTATAATTTGTGAACAGAGTATATTATATAACAGATAGTTTAATTAGAGTCCGAACCGCAATTTTGTAGTAATCAAAAGCACCGTTACGAAATCACAATGTGAAACATACAAATACCAAGTTTGATGTTAATAACACTGCCTTATTTGATACAAATTATGAAAAAAATTAAGCGCCAACTATTCTATTTTTTTTTTATTTTATTAAAAAATTATAAAAATTTAATAATTAATTTAAAAATAAAAATAAAACATTTTCGTTAAGCAATAACTTACTCGTATAAAGCAAAGGATATAAATCAAAACAGCGAATGCGCAATCATTTTTAGTTTTAATTTCTGTGCCAGAAGCAAAACAAAAAACTAGTAAAAAAAGGCTGTTTTCGGCTATGCTTTGAAGGCTTCATACCTTTCATGAATGGACGAATTTAATGGATCCATATAATATATTTAATCGATATTAATGATTTTAACTGCTTAAATAGTACCAATAATAATTAATATTTGTGCAAAATTGCAGCTTAAATGGAGAGGTTTTCATACTAATTGCAATATCTGAACAATCAGTTGTATGGGAGATATATATTATATCTCTACGATCTTTATGATTTTCCCTTTACAAATATATCTAGTAATATACTTGTGCAAAATTGCAAGTGGCTAGCTGATTCAATGAAGGATTTATGGGCAAAAATGCAATATCTGAATTATCGGTTGTATATATATTGTTACATATATGTATGTAATATTTAGCCAATCTTAATGATTTTCACTACTACAATAGTTCCTATAATAGCTATTCTTTGAGCAAAACTTCAAGTCTTTAGCTGCTCAAATGGAGGTGATTTCGTGCTAAATGAAAGTTCTGAACTACAGTTGTATGGGAGCTATATGTTATACTTATTTCTGCGGTCCTTACGATTTTCACATCAGTTATTTAATTCATAATGATTTGTATTTGTGCGAAATTTCAAGTCTCTAGGAGTTTTGCATTATCTGAACCATCGGTTGTATGACAGCCATACTATATATATGTATATATATATATATATATAGGAGCTATATGTTATATAACTTTGATCTATGTATATGATTTTCACTTCTTCTATAAAGCTTAGAATAGCGGACCTTCTTGCAAAATTTCAAACCTTTGGCTGCATAAATGTAGGAGTTATGAAGCAAAATATGGTTCTGAACAATCGGCTCCTATAAACGTTATAGTCGTCCGATCTGGCCGGTTCCGACAAATGTCTAATAAAAGGGCATCTGACTGCAAAGTTTCATTCACATAGCTCCAAAACTGAGCGACCAATTTGCGTTCAAATAGACGGACAGATACAGAGACAGACGGATATATGGCTAAAACGACTCAGCTCATCATAATGATTATTACGGTATCTTTTTAATGGGTCTAACTCTAATCGTCCTGATACTTACAAACATCGGACAGAAGTTAATATACCATTTTCATGAAAGGTATAAAAAAGACGAATAACTTTTGCGCCACTTCATATTGCTTTTTTACCCTTGTGACTGTATTCTCTGCCTCTTTTACAAATCTCTCAATGTCACAATACAAAATGTAATAAAATGTAACAACATTAAAACCCTTTATGCGACTACTAAGCCAAATTGTTTATGAGCCTTGCATTAATGTTTTTTTTTCGCAATGATGCAATGGCGCAATGATGGCAGAATTTAGTTTGGGGACTGGCAAAGCGCTATTTGCGCCACATGTGGTCGTACGAAATTAAATTTACGATTTTAAATGAATAAAAATATGACTCGCCACTTTGGGCTTTGGTTGAAAGTGAATCTGACAGACATAGCTGACTGTTTTTGCTTTTATACACTCACCAAACCAACTTTATGTTGTCGTACTTGCAGAATATTTATTTTAATTTAATATTCAGCTAGCAATTTCACCTCTGTATTTACATACCTGGAATGAGAAAATGATAGTGAGGGAAAATATTAGAATAAAAGAATTAAAAGTATGATTAAAAATAAGTGTAATATAATATAGGAGGAGGTACGATGTGTATATGTATGTATATTTAATGTCTTTATATTTATATGATACGCTAATTAAGTTATGTATATAAATAAGTTTAATATACATATTTTCACACGCACATTAAATACGAGTATTATTGATTTTTATTTAACATATAGATATATATATATATGTATAACACGTAAGGACATACTACTTCCCAACAAACGAGAGCACACATAAAAACACATACATATGCACACATACAACCGCATCAATGTAGGGAGGCCAAGGACAACATTTATTTTGTACACAACTCGATTGTTTTTGTGTGTCTGATTGGTTACAGAGTTTAAGTTAACGAAACACATTTTACACTTTGTGCGATTTCGTGGCACTTAAAGGTCCATTACACGCTTACACTTGTGGATAAACGCAGTTATTTTAAGTAAAATGGAAGTGATCAAGTATCATAAAATAACAGAAATAATAATGAAGGCAAATGCATTGCAAATGGAAAATCGCTTAATCGAGTGCAATGCACTTAAACGACTCCTTAGGTGGAATATATGTTACATATGTATGTGTGAATGGATTTATTTGTGTAAAGAAAATGTAAATGCATGTTATTGTTGTTGTAGCAGTAGCGGTATTGTAGACCCGACTGTCGTGGGAACGAAAATGCACGATGCGTCATTTGCCTTGATGGATTCAGTGCCATAATTATACCATGGCTGTATATTTATTTATATTGTATTTGATTTATAATACCTTTTAATTAAAATAGTCTAAAATGTCTAAAAAAAAAAATAAAGAAACCATATCATATAAGCCTAACTTTATATATTTTCAATAGTAATGTGTTGTTTTATGTATATTCGATATTATTAAAGCACTAGTGATATTTTGGTACTTGAAGGATTATTTTTGCGCTCTGTTTGGACAAAAACCGTGTGACATAGGTACGAAAACTCTAAAATACATTTTTTCCTCAACTCCAATTTGTTGCGTTGAAAAATGAGGAATAATTCTATGGATAATGGTGAATTTTCGATTGAAAAATACTGCAATAAATATTACTGGCAGATCGAATATTGCGCTCTAATTTGCAATATTCGTTAATCTGTATATGGAAGAAATAGCACGAACAGCTCGAAAATTTTTTTTAAAACCAGCATGCTCAGAATACTGTAAAAAAAATTGTTGTAAATCTACAAAATTCATCAAAATTTAACGAATAATTATGTGTTCGAATTGTACAGCATGTTTTGCAAACGCTAATGAAAGAAATATGGAAATCGATAGCAATAACTAATTGATAACTTAATCGATATCGATAGCATGCAACCATATCGATCATAAATATGATATCGATAAAATTAATAGTAAGAATGCTGACAACTATGTAGACTCCTGCAACGAATCATTCATATTGAGCAAAGTGAGAGAATTTCGCTCACTACACTGTAGTAAGAAAGGATAGACATCAAAGGCAACACATTCTGTAGGCAGTCAAAGTGTCGCGAACCGGTCTTGCCGCATGTGATGGAGCGTTGTCATGCAGGAAAATGACGTTTGGAAACGGCGGGCTGGCTCACATTCAACTGCTCTGCGAGTTCTTCTTGCGTTTCAGAATCATCTTTGTCCAATAACGCCTGCATTTCGGCGTCTTCGTACCTTTTCGGAGCTCCACAGCGCTCCTTGACATCGAAATCACCACTTTTGAATCGTTGAAACTATCTTTCACACGTTTTAACAGTGGGCACTTGTTCACCAAAGGCTTCAACAAGCATTTCGTGCGATTCCTTGGCTGAAAACGAAAAATTAACATTGTCCGCGATTGCTATTTTTTTGGCACGAAACTCGCCATGTTGACTGCGCTAAGAGTAACCGATAATGACGCTTGATTAGCGCGAAACTTTGGTGGTGTGACAGTTAACGTTGACGCTTCACACTGTCAAAGTTTAATGACATTCGATAAATGTTCGGGCTTGAGCGACATCTAAATGTTCGAACCGACATTACTTAGTTATACACCGGTAAAGATTCAACTCGATAACGATTACCAGATTACAGAAAGACAACTTTGATTGCCTACACATTCGATCGAATAAAAAACGTTACTGCTTACTAGAAATCTGGAAATGATGGCACAATGGTTTAATGAAAATGTATATGAAAATCAACTTTCCAATGCCATAATAACTCCACGCAGAAATTTATGCAAAACAAGAAAACGCTAATGTTCCATAATAAATCAGAGCTGGCTTGTATTCGTTTTTATTTATTTTTTTGATTGATATCCCAACAATTGAACATTAAAAATTTAAGTAAAATAAATTATCACAAAAAAAAACACATACACACATAATCGATTGTTTTTATTCATGACCATTTTTCCATGGCACGACAAACAGCCAGTTGCAGTTGCAAAAAATATGTAAAAAAAAAAAACAGTAAACATCGAACAAGAACTGCGCAAGCCTTGTGTAAAGAACACATGCAATATTGACAACTGCGGTTGTGGTTTTCACACGAATATACAAACAGGCACCAATACATACAAATATTACTCACGGACAATACCAAACCAACGGAATTACTCGAGTTGCATTAAAAATAATATTAATGTACAATTTGTACAAACCTTTATTCTCAATTTAATACGAAATAATATGATACAACATATTATGAACTCAAAATTTAAATAAAACATTAGTTTTCGAGTTGATGTCTTATTTAGTGTCGCTATAAGTGAGCCAATTGAAAAAAATGTTCTTAAGAATTTAAGTTATTATTTATAAAGCATTATTTCTTTTGCTGTAGTTTCAAATAAGCAACAAAGAACTCTTTAGAAAGCTATCATAACCCGAATACAGCTATTTTTCAAGCAACAAGTTCCAAATTTCACTAGTCGACTATCTCTAATCAACAAAAGACAGAGAAGCTTCTGCTCAATGTGATTTACTATTTCGTATAAGACAAAGGTAAAAGCTTCAATTTGCACACTCTGTACTCGCCAATGGATATAGAGTGATAGTTACAATTAAAACAGTGATTTATATTTATACATTTTGCTGGTAAATATTTCTCATTCAATATTGATTTTTTAGAACTTACGAGAATATTAGACATAATTATTTTTTTTTTTTAATTTTTTAAATGTGTCTTAAAAACTTGTTAATTTCAAATATTTTTTGGGTTAACAGTTTTGTAACCTAATCAATACAGATGATTGAAGTACATTGTTGATTTTGAAGAATCTCTCGAATACATAACAAATCAAACTCCTTACAGTATGCAAGCAGTACAGTTTTCGAAAGCATTTGCAGGGTTGATTTTAGCATTAGGATTATTTATGCAAAAAACATGAAGCATTTAGTTGCAGTTGGGTAGACAACTGAGTAGGTAGGTAGGTATATGTGGCTGTCACCGTTGCTTCAGCGACCCACTAATGCCATGATTGGAGGCCCGTTGTGATACCCCTAGCTAAGCGTTCATTCCCCTTTGCTGAACCATTTTGAGCTCTTGACGAATCTCGCCAAGCATCTTGGGTCTATAGAACCTAATTCTCCGAGGTCTCCAAAAAGTAGTACCCCTAGAAAGCGTAGCCTGCTTCTTGCTAGCGCTGGACAATTGCATAGAGCCGCCATCTGTTGACCCACTAAGTCGAGGGGTAGAAGGTCCAAAAAAACATTCAAGACGTCGTTTGGTGTTGTTCGCAAAGCTCCGCTAATGCAGATAATACTGGCTCTTTGCACTTGACTAAGTAGATTGAGGTTAGCATTTTTGCTCAAGGCAGGCCACCATACGATGACTCCATAAAGAAGAATCGGTCTTACCACCGCTGTATAGATCCAGCGGCATACGCTTGGATTTAGACCCCATTTCCTTCCAATGGCCCTTTTGCAGGAGTATAGGGCCACAGAAGCCTTCTGAGTGCGCTGGACAATATTATTTCTGCAGCTTTGTTTCATATCTAGTAAACGAATACCATTCAGTACCGGAGTAATTAACTCCGTTGTCTTATATTTTCTAGTGAAGAGTACCAACTCCACTTTTTCCGAGTTGACGCTAAGACCAAATCGCGTGGAGCAGTTCCCTACAGCGGGGAGTGTTCCTTGCATCAAATCACACAAGGTCTGCGGGAACTTGCCCATGTATGCTATGGCGATGTCATCTGCATATGCGACAACCCTGGCGGCACCCCACCCTGCCGCGTTCCGCGAGTCTCATGCCTCGAAACACGGTTTGCGCCGACTTCTGCTGTAATCATAGTAAGGGTAAATATATGATTAGAGTTATTTTGAAGCTTAGTCTGTTAAATTCGAATTTATCTTCCAGTATGAATGATGACTCCTTTAAAATTTAAATTTTTTGTGAAAGCTTTACAAAGCCTGAAACTTGGGACTATAAGTTTTTTGTTGGATAATATTTGGAATAAAAGGAAAACAAAATTGCTTGAATTTATCTGGCACTGCTGCTTTTGTGAACACAAGTGCGTATGTGAAAAATACCTACCAAAATAAACTTTTTTGCTACCCCACATTTTTGGGATTGTCGTTAAAGAGTAAAAATACTCGTACACATTTTACGATGAAAACATGTTAAAACTAAAGGCACTGGGATATTGGTAAAACTGACTTGTTACGCCCAGCTTTACAACTAAGTTCTTATTCAGTTGGAGCCCCTTGTTGGCGTATTGGAAAACTAAGATATCTTAATTTTTTTTTTTTTGTAATATAATGTACGTATTATTTGCAGAGTTTGTAATTTAATTTTCTCTGTAAGTCATTCACATGTATTATGTTGGGGAGTTTTAAATAACTGTGATAAACAAGTTTACATAACATCACACAGCGTTACTATTATTTACATATTGAGAGCCATCACTTTACTACATATTTGATATATGATAAAAGAATAGCAACATTTGCTGCTCCTATTTTAGACCCTAAGCTGGGTATTTAATAATATAATTGTAAGAAAAAGTCTCAGAAGAACGAAGCTGCATTTGAGAAGTCTTAAAATTCCTCTACAACTAAATTTGCTAATGAAATTCACCAAATATAGCTTAATTATTTGCATAGTAATCGTACTTAAATATTTACGCAAATGAAGTACTCAGCCGCTTAGCCATATGGCGGAGTAGTCCGACCGTCGCCAAATGGACAAACAGTCGGTCAGCCTAGCAATGCTACAAAAAGTTACGACGACTATTGGCGCGAGGAAATAAAAATGGTTAGAGTAAAGGAAAAATGTCTGGAATAAAATCAATTTCATAGCAGTAGAAGTAGAGAACGAAATTTAATTAAGTCTGTGTTTAGCCACACCAAACAAAGTCAAAGTAAGTATGTACATATTTGCACTCATTCATAGATATGTATATATGTATGTATGTATGTATGTATGCTGTATAAGCGGTGAAGCGCCAACTACTAAAAAGCATAGCTTTAAAACGTGACCAGTAAAATATGCCAATTTGATTTAAAGGCAGCAGTCAAGAACGGAAAGCAACCATACAAACAAACTTAACGACTCTAAAGTGTTTTAAAATTAAATATAACTAGTATGTAAAAAAGAAGAAAACAATATAGTATGTAATCCCCCAGAATCGGGTTTGCTTAACTTAACGATTTAACGATTTTCTTAAGTACAATTATAATCTTTCTTTAAAAATATAAAAAACAATATGAAATTTAATATATATCTTTCCTCGCATATATATCAGGAACCAACAAACCGATTTTCAATTTGATAATTTTGTGCGTCTCTGTAGCTATTTTAGTTTAGTCAGGCTAAGCTCCGCTTTTCAGAATAAATGTATATTTTACTTTAATATATAATAATTTCGAAATAAAATATGGCCCAAAAACTATATAAGCCCAAATTTTAATCATTGTAGAAAACTAAAAAAAAACATTCAAATAAATTTCATTAAAATTTTTAACATACAAAAAAATATTAAGAATTTTCCAGCCCATTTAAATTTAGTATAAAAATGTGAACATTTAAATTTGCAAACATTTTCCATTCGTTAATTACCATTTTTTCTATAATTTCTTTGTGCGCTGTAACATGAATTCAAATGGGAGAAACAAATTCTTAAACTAAGGTTTCAAACTTTGTAAAGTAAAAAACCAAATTAAATGCAAAATTCAACAAAAGTTTAATTCAAATATCAAACAGTTTTCTACTTTTTTTTTTTGAAGATTTAAAATGTGCAAGTTTCATTTGGATTTCAATTTCTTTTTACTCTACAAAGTTTGAAATTGCAGTTTGAGAATTCGGAATTTCGGAAAGTAAAAATACAATTAAAATGCAAAATTCCATAAAAATTTCATCAAAATATTTTTTTTTTTTTAATTTTGGAATAACAGAGTATAAATTTCATGCGGATCATTAGCGACAAAAAAAATCAAGAAATCTCGGGAAAAAAGTCGAATATGTTAATGGAATTTTTGTTGAATTTTAAAATCTTTTGTGTGCCTTACTTTACAAAGTTTAACACTTTGGTTTACATCGTTTTTTGTTGGAGCATGAATGGTATTTTCATTAAAAAATATTAAAAATTAAATACAAGAAAAATATATACTTAAAATTTCAGAAGCTAGAATGTTTGTTGTCTCGTTTGGTTTAAAGCTGTTGGATATTAGTTTTCAACGCCTATTTACGAGCACTGCATTGTTGTAAACTTGCACTGGTCTTATAATTTGTTGCGAAAATATTTAAGCGCCGACCAGCAACCATTAAATATGTATCACAATATCAAACGCATAGAAAAAGCACATCGTAAATGTAAAATATATATATTTGTGAATAAGAAAAGTCAAATATTTACACAAACATACAAACAGGTATACGACCACTATTATAGAGAAACCTGTCTCAACAGCCAACGCTCTACACGGTGGTCCTGAATATCTTTTAAATTGAGTTAAAAACACCCTTGATTTTATGCATTTCTGCACCACTTAAAATCGTCGTCCGAGCGCACTTTTTTAATCAAAATTAATGTAAATTGAACTTTCAACAATTATTCACACTTTGTTATTAATATAGTATAAATAAATTAACATCATTATAATATCGTTAAGTAATTTTACAAGTAATTTTATTTTTTTTATACCAACACTAAAATAAACGTCATACACACTTTTGTTAAAGTGAATGCTTTTAGGTCGTGACAAAATCTAAATAAATGTTTAATTAATTCATGATTTTTTTTTTTGTAATGTGCAATTGAAGTTGAAGCCAAACTTCGAGCAATAGATTTTTTCTCTCTATGAGCAAAAAATTGCGGTCTAGCAAATGGTAAAAACTTTCCACACCCCCAAAATATTAAATTCAAAAAGTTCCTGTTATTTATTTCTATTTCGTTGTTTTAGTTCTTTTATAAAATAAATCAAGAATTCGGTGAATTCAGGGTAAAAATTGTTTTGATAATTTATCTACCAAATCCGGAGGGGTTACTCTGTACTTCGATTCTAAATAAACTAAGAAACTAGGCTTTGGAATAGAAATTATTTCTAACTACAGATTAACCCCACAGGCATCGAAATGCAGAATTCATTAATTGAAATTAAATTGAAAAAAATTGAATTCATGGGCCTACAATTATGCTTTATTTCCGAGAGTTCCTAGCAGGTTCAAGAAGCTCATAAAAATTCGTTAAAATAATTGCTTAACAAACATATGTGGGCAAAAAGCCTCCATATATTTTAAATATGTTTTAATTGCTTCGTATATAATAAAACGTATGGAAATTACGGAAAAACTAATTTTCTCACATGGTTGTGGATTTGTTTGCAGCTCCATTGCTGGCAGCAAATGAAAACAACATTGAAGACAACGATGAAGCAGATGATGACAATAAGAACATAAGCAGTGATAAAACCGATTGCTTTGACTGTTTAGAGAGAGATTTTAACAGTTAGCAGTAATTAAAAGTGAATATTTAAGTTGAAAAAAAATATCCTACGAAAATACGACAAAAATTGTTTTTATTTAAAAACAAAGAAAAATTTTAACTAACAGTGTTTATTCTTATTTAAACCTATTTTAACTAAAACAAAATAACCAAACTGCCACCGCTTTCCGACTAAATTAATATCGTTTTTTACTTGTGTATGCTATGCGAATATTTAGAAATGTTCATAAAAATTGCATCTAACAACATGCACCCTGTACTAAGCGCCAGAGAAACGCGTTGCGTAAGATCCCCACCAGGCATTGTTGCTAGTGGCAACTGTTGGTACTGGCAGCCGCTGAGACGGTTGTTGCTATTATAATTATTTTATTACACGCGCTGTTGACGTTTCATAAATAAAAGGCGCAATTTTTTTTTTTTTTTATATAAAGGATAACGTATAAGGTATATTATCCAATGTGAACGTTGCACGCTCCTACGTAAACGACCGCTGTGCTTGTTGCTTACTCTTCTGCAACGTTCGCACCCAGTTGCTCTACGGTTAAGTACTTTCCTACACACTGCGATGAATACATACGCCCCGAGGCCATCGAAGCAACTCGGTTTACTTATTTTTCTGCCAGCAGCAACAGTTAGCGCAACAGGTTGCACGTTGTTTGCTGTTGATTGAAATTCATGGCCGTAAAGGATTCTGTCGGCATTTTGCGTTTACTGAGTACCTTGTCAAACTCACACTCACCCTTGCAATAATACAGTTGCGTTTAAAAAAAATTTGTGCTGCATGTAGACACATTTTTTTTTCTGACCTATCAATTTTTATTGACTTTTAATTGAAAGAAAATGCATTCTCTACAAAGCCGATTTTTAAACAAAGGTTCAAACATCTTTCTCAGATGATTTAGAAAATTTTGGATAATGCTATTTTGTAGTCGAATCTTTTTTAGAATAACAAAATGTAAGTTACAACTAGCTGCATGCTACCGTTGATTTTAGAGAATTTTTTTGTGAGGGTTTTCGTTTTTTTTTTCATTTGATTCACTAAAGCAAGTGCGGCAAAATAAACTTCTCAAAAATCATATGTAATTATTAGCCAAATAAATGTTGCACAATATATTATTTTAAAAATTAAAGCACTACAAAAATGCATACCTGAAAAAAATAAACAAAAAAATAAATTTGTTTATGCCTTTTACGGAGCAAATGCGTCGAAAAACTCTGAAAATTCTGCGGTACTAGCTAACTGCTTAAACACTGCACTTTATCATACTGAAATTGCATGTGCTACAAAACTACATACACGAAATAATGTTTGAAATAATATTAAAGGTCGTAAGAAAAAATTTTTATAGTGGTCAATCGATGGAACATTTTTACACAACATTTTTTTCCACTCGAATATTTTTTTTATTTTAATTTGACACATACAGTTACTGATATATATTTATTTTGAACTTTAAGCATGCCAAAAATATATATAAGTATATAATACGAGTATAGCACACAAAAAAGCAATTTAAAAAAAAAATTAATCATCGTACCATTAATAATTCATTCTGGGATTTCATATGAGGATAATAAGAAGTCGATGCAACTATTTGCGAATGAAGAAAAATTTGAATTAAAAACAGTTATATATTTTTTTAAATTTCCTAATAATTAAAAAAAAAAATTCCCTCAAAACTGTTTTTTAAATACTAAAGTAAAACTTGTAAATGTTCAGAATGGGCAGTTTAAAGTTACGCTTGTAATTAAATTTTAAACCATTAAAAAAATCGTAAATGATACGATTATTAAGTTTTTTTTTCTTACATTAAATGATTTTTTTCACAAAAGCATATATTAAAATGTGATTTTTTGGCATGCTTAAAGTTAAAAAAAAAACTATATTACAAAAGCTGTATGTCTTATATGAAAATAAAAGGGGAATGTTAGATATATGTACATAGTGCCACATAAAAAAATTGGTTGTGGTGTGCGATGAAGGAGGGGGAAGAATAAACTTTACAAAAAGCCCTCACAAGTTCCTCTAGACCCTCTGTGAGACCAAATGGAAGCCTTTAGAATGGGCAAAAATCGTATTTTTAAATACAAAAAATCGAGACAATATTACCCAGCAAACATTTCGGTTGCGCTTCAACAAAAAAACCCTGGTTGAAATAAACTCCGGCTACGCCATCAACAGTGCAAATCTCCTTTCCGCGTACTTTTAGCATACTGGCTTATATCAATTTTCTTTTCGTTGTTCGTTGTTTTCGGTATTTTGACAGTTTGCATTTTTCAAATTGGTATACACGTTTAGCCACAATAAACATAATTCATGCGGCGCTATATCGAACCCGACCCAAATAAAAAATTGCGTGTCTCGTATTTTTAACCGAAAAATGCAAAAAAAAATTATTCGAGGAAAGGAAAAATATTTTGCGTAAATATTTTACAGAGTGACCCATAGTTTTCGTTAATTTGAAATTTGTATTTATATGATTTTTGTAGTGTAATGAGCTACACTTTACTAAAGCAAAAAAAAAACATTAAACAAACAATTGACAATTTATTGAGCTCAAGGCCAGTTTATGGAAGATTTGTTTGTGAAAAACAACAACAGCTTTCAATGGTTGAAGTTATAGTACTATTTTTGAAATCACCACATTTCCTCATCAGACTTCTTTTTGATTATTAAATTAAAGTAATTTTAATCTAAGTTTTCATAACCACTTCTCTCAGGCTTTGAACCCTTTGTGTGGAAAAAAACAACAGCTTTTTAATGGTAGAAGTAATAGTAGTATTTCGGAAATCACCACATTTCTTCATCAGACTGTGAAGACTGTTGCCGAGAGGACTGTTATGTTTATTTTATCTTCCTTAAACAAACCACAAACTACAAACAAGGGCAACTGATCTGACGCTATTTAAACTTGTTTGTGTGGTTGTTGTTGTAGCGTGTTGGGTCTGCAACTCCGTGCACCAGGGTTCAAAGCCTAGCAGAAGTGGTTATGAAGAATAAATTTAATTAATTTAATAACAAGAAGTCTGATGAGGAAATGTAGTGATTTCCGAAATAGTACTATAACTTCTACCATTAAAAACTGTGGGTGTTTTTCCACACAAAAATCTTCCATAAACTGGCCTTGACCTCAATAAAATTTTCAATTATTAACATTTATTAGGCCAACAGAAAAATACCTAACATTTTCATTAAACAAACAAAAAAAAAGTATTTATTAAAAAAACATCGAAACCGTATTAATTTGTCTGACACTGTAGATACCACATACATATGTATGCACGTATTTACCGCATGCAAAGGGAAAAATAATAAACAGAAAAATATTTCTGTTACAAGCTGTTTGTTGCTAAATAACTGCAGTTCCAAGGCGCCCACTTACACGTACACACACACACACACACTAAAACATCTATAAAACTACACCCACTATCCAACCAGCCAACCACTACTCCAACTACTATCTTTGGTTCTGCGCATCCCGGTCTGACTGTCTGTTGGTTGGTTACGGCGACGACCAGACAGTCAGCCTTCACGAATTATTATTGTTATTGCATGGCAATGAAATAAAAATAATAATGTGCGCATATGTGCACATGAATGATCACTTATATGTGAGTTCAAACAACCATACATATAAACATGCATACATACAACAGCCACTATTATTGCTACTGTTATTGTTGCTGTTGTTGTTGTTGTTGTTGTTGGTTAAGTAAGAGCATGTTAGTGCATTCATTTTCACATTTTATTTCCGTGTTCTTGTTGCGCTGGCTTATGTGCATTAGAGAAAATTGTATTTTCATGATGTAATTGCTATATGGCAATTGAATGTTGCACTGTAGCGTTCAACCGCAGCGTCTGCCTTACTTTTAGTTTATTATTATAGCATACTTTTAGGGGCGCGCGCTATAGTCAGTTGTGGTAGGATTATTGCGATAAATTACAATTTATGTACATGCAATAAAATGATGCGGTTTTTTTTCTAATTCGTTCTGATAGTTTTTAATTACTTAGCGTGCCATTAATCATTTTTGTTTTGTAGTTGAGAAAAAAAAATAATAAACATAAAATCGTGAGTTCACAAATCTCTGGCATTTCAAAGTTCAAGCAAGACTATTAGTTATGATTTATGGTGATGACGGTAAAGAAGCGATTAGGGATTATACAAATGAAACTAAAAGCAAAAGAAAATTTTAGATTTCAATAAATAATTATTTTATCAATTAAAATGTCTTGCTTATGGTTATTATTAAATAAACCATGGTATTACCAACAAATAGCTTTAATTTTTTTTATCAAAGTGTTTGGTTTTAGTGTAAATATGTCAAGCAAAATTCGGTCTCTTAACGAAAACTCGTAAACAGATTTTATCGAACGAGTGTGCAGAAGTTTAAACGTCCAGTCTATGCAACATTATGCCAATAGCGATGACGATGCTATGTTTGAACGATAAATGTGAAGAAGTCGTAAGTGAAAATAATCCAACTTTTCATTACTTAGCCAAATATTGCTCATACGCCTTCGATTATCGACTTCCAATACAACTGTTTTTAAAAGCAAAATAAATACATATGAATAAAAAAACTAAAACAAAACTAAAATTAAACTGAGATTAAACTATA
Source organism: Philophylla caesio (assembly GCA_963971545.1). Lineage (NCBI taxonomy): Eukaryota > Metazoa > Arthropoda > Insecta > Diptera > Tephritidae > Philophylla > Philophylla caesio. Next base: position 49,681,287 of record OZ020607.1, read on the forward strand.
AAAAACATTAAAAATAAAATTAAGAAGCTACTAATTTAAATTTTTTAAAGAAATGAATCACATCCTTCAACCAAGTGCTTTTCCTTCTTAACATACCTGCAGTCACTAGACCTAAACTGACCACCAAAACTTTCTGAAAACATATTCTCCACGTCTAAGCCCCACACGACTGACCTCACCCCACCTAAACTCAGCATATTAGAACTCTAAATATCCGAAATCGCTACCAGTGAACTCTTTTATCTTAACTTTATTTATTTTATCTGATTTCACTTAACCACACCTTTTCTTCCATCGTCTCACCTCACTTTATCGCACAGCTTAGCGAAGCAAATAATAAACAAAAATTTATTTTTTAAATTGTCAAAATTACAGAGCCCAAGGTAATGACAAGAAATATTCCTTTGTATTACAAATAAATACTCGTATTACAATCTTAAATTCTGTAAATGGCAACCATGAGTTTCATATCAGGGTTATCGAACGAATAAGGAATGAATCAAAAGAAGTTTTACTTCCACAGCGTGTCGCAGATTAAAATGTTCGATTACACGGGTCAACACGAAATTTTACCTAGACTCAAAAGTATTAAATTTCGATTCTTTAGTTCGTAATTAGACGAAAAAAAGATACATATAGCATGAAAAAGTTTGCTTTTGTATTTATCATGTTTTCATTGTATTGGCCTTGATAACAACGTTGTTCGAAGCTCAAAATGTCCTGATGAAAACGTTCTTCTTGCCATCTAGAAGCAAACTTTATACGGAAAAAAGGTATTTTCTTTTCGTTTTTGTTTATAATTAACCGGAAAATCATAAAATTAACTTTAGGACGAAGAACGAACATTTTTTTGTAGAGCCGTGTTATTTCACTTTTTTGTAAAACCGGTTTTCGAATTATTCGAAAAATGGCAATTTGAAAAAAAACCAGTTCTGATTTTTTAAATCAAGAAAATACCGAGTAAACCGGTTCTTGTTCCCAGTAAAAAAAGCTACATAAATGTGCATACATGTTACTATACTAAATGCGATTATTTCTATGAATAAAATCTTTGGAAAATTAAATGTAGATATAATTTTAGACCAGTTGGCATTAATTGGTTTCAAAAAGAAAGCCTCTAGTCTCATAATAAAGTCTTTAAATTATGACCAGATGATAAGCAGGTCACAAAAGTTAAGAGAGAACATAAAAAATAAAAACGTAAAATTGAGGAGAGGCAATAATCTGCAAAACATAGTCACACATTTTAAAACTTGAGATTATACCAAATTCCTTAATTTCACATTGCGCAAATTGTGCGAGCTAGAAGGACTTGTTGTCAAAAAGGCGTTGCACATTTTTTCAAGGTTTTCCCGTCCTCTTATGAAAAAACCGAAAAAACCTGATTTGAAAAAACATAGTCAAACACAATAGCGCAGATGAAGAGTGTGATTTGCCTTTTTTTATTAAAATAAATTTATGTATATACGTAAAAGGTTAAATGGTGCATAGTCATACTTCTCATTTACAGCACACTTTAGTAAGTGTCACACTAAAAAGAAAACTTCTACCTCTACTCGTATTACCTTGCATGGAATTCAGTCGAATAAGATCATAATCGATTACTTATATCATTATTTATAACAAATTATAGCAAACTTCTTAAATAAAAATTAAAGCTGGTGCTAGGCATCTATAATATTGGAATAGTACATCTAGGTGGCATCTCAAAGCTACAGCAATTGACTCTTTGACACAATCTTACACAAAAATCAGTTCTCTCATAAATTACGCACGCACGACATTCCAATGGTCGGGAAGCCAGATGAAACACAGGGATAATGATCGAGGCACAAAGCTATGTTAGGTACCGAATACACTGATTTAACAAATGGAATAAGTACAAAGTCGCCGCCTGACTGTCAGCGTAGACCTCAGATCTGGTATTATTGAAGCTTACTCTTAAAGATTTTTGAAATTTAAGCGGGCACCAAAAACACCCACAATTAGGTATCTAAAAGGGCTGACAGACGGGCATTGTTATCTAGATAAGTAACTTTGATCTGTGCATAAGTACTGAATATTTTGTTTTCAATATGGCAATGCTGCCACTTTTGACAGAAAAATACTATTGTGATCTAGCAAAATGTCTACAGCTGATGTCCAAAGTGTTTATTATTAAAAAATAATTGCACATATTAGCAAATTAAACCAAATAATAAATTAAAATGCGATTTCTTGTTGGTTTGGAGGATAGGAATTTATGTAATCCGAAAGATTTTCGGAAACTGCTTGGGAAAAACCACAACAATTTCACCAACAGTACTGCATCCGATAGACTTGCAAAAGTTCTATATTCCAAAGCGAACAATATGATAGCCACTATTTTATGAAGTGGAATACATTGCCTCATATTGCTGTTCACCTATTCAGTGCCCATAACTTTTCCACAAATTTTGCTAAATGCATTTGTCTTGAAATGAAAATTTTCTTTGAAACGATTTTCGTCCTTTAAAGGTTCTTCTCGTTCCCAAAAGTGGCGATTATTTATGGAAAAACATGCATGTGTATAAATTAATTATATCGTTACAGCATCATATAAAATATACTCACACATTTGCACAACTTCCTTTCTCTAATGTCGAGAAGTGTAACCACACAAGACTTTAGCATCCTGCTAAGAATTGCGTATGTGCCAATCTATTGCATATTTTGATTTTATTAAGCAACTTAAAGATAATAATTTTAAGCTTTTTTTTATTTTGTAATGATTTTTTGCCATTTAATTAGCTGCCAATCTTATTTTCATTAATTTCCATTTTCGGTTTATTTTCGTTTGTCAAATCAGCTGATGTCGAAATGCAGACTAGTGTCGTCTGTCAGGCCGAAAATATTATGCAGATATATAGGCTCGTTTATTTGCATAAGTGCCGCCGTCTGTCAGCCCTTTAAGCAGGAAGCAGAATGCGCAAATTTCACAAACAGTGTATACATAACATAATTATTGATGAATGCAACGCAGCCACCAAGAACGTGTAGAGTGACTTAAGGCAAAGTGCAGTAACTAAAAATCAGCAATTTAACGCAATAACGCACACAAATTACACGAATAGCAATAACTACAGACGTGAATTTCAATGCAGGATGCAGGATGCTCACTGGCAAACAATGTACACAGACAAAAATGTAGTGTAGAGCAAAATGAAACAACTTAATAATTCAATCAGCGGCCAACAACAAACAATGGAACAGACAGCTAGCTAAAACAAAATCAACAACACCAGCAGCTGACAGAGGTTTAGTTGCACCAGAGCAAATTTCAAAGCAATAGCTTACAAAAACATAGACAACTGTATTGGCCAAGTGTATTGAGCATATGCGGCTGGTTTAAGGCGAAAATTACTGGTGTGTGTATGTGTGTGGGTGCATTAAATTACGAATGTGTGCATTTGACCGCCAGCAATGCCATTAATCAACAGTGTGGAAAACAATAACCGAAGGCAAAATACAATTGCATCATTGGACAATCGAAGCTTTGGCGTGGGCAGCAGCAGCAAAATGAATGGGCGGTAACCAAAGTGTGGCAAGCAGAAAAACGAGCGGAAGAACACCAGAGTAGAAGCAGAGGAATTACAGCGCCAAATGCGAATTAGCAGGAAAATGTTCAGATAGAGATAACGCGAGGGTAACTGTAACGAGCGCAGGAAATGAGCGGATATCTGAGGTATGCAAAGCGAAAAAGAGGAACAAACAAAAAAAAACAACAAACAGTCAGCATAGTAAAGTTTAGCAAACTGCTCCAAGCGATAGCGCTTTTACATGTACCAATGTATTATGTATAGTCTTATCCAAGGTATGCAACAACAAACAGTTGATGTGGCATTGCGAAAATGTTTTATCTCAAAACAATTAGCGCTGACATCGACAACGGCGGATGAACTAGCAGGTTTTAGCTAGCGTTGAACCAGTGAACTGAAACTGAAACTGTTGCCGCTTGAATGTGTGACCACTTGATTGGAATTGCCCCGGTTGCGTTTATATCATACATACATAGATGATTGCTTGGTGTGTGCGAACATTTGATATGTCAATGAAAATTAGCAAATTTGAGAGCAAGCTAAAGGGCACAATTACAACGCATGTGCTTGTTAAACGTTGTGAAATATTCAGCAAAAAAAAATTTAAACTGCTATTGAGTTTATGTATTCAATTTAATTTACATATTGGAATACGGATTCGAATTTATACTACAAGTATAATTCCCATCGCATAATTATAAACGCGAAAAATACCACTACTAATTCACCTATTAATTAATGCAGAGAATTTTCAAAGTAAGAACATAATAAGCCAACCCAGCAAACACAGCAAAAAAATGCTCGAACGTTTCAGTTAAATATTATTTCTCAATTTGACTTTCGCATTGTACTGAAACATTTGAAAGTAAACAGTTTCTCAAATTTGTAAAAAACATTTTTTTTAACTTGAGAACGGGTTGAGAAGAACTTAAGATAAAACTTTTAGCCCTCAGTTCCTCACCGACATTTTCAAAAACTGGAAGTTTCATTCACATCATATGCAGGCATACTCGTAAATATTTAAATTAAAGTAACTGGATAACATTTTGTTTTGCTCTTCTCACTTCTGAGAAAAAGTTTAGAATTCAATATTGCATTTGTGAACTGAGATTTGAGAAAAAGTTTATTTTCAAATGCATCTCAAAAGGAGATTTAGAAAAATGTTTATTGGAAAGCATCAAATATTTTATATATTTTTTTAAATAATTGACAATTTTATTGAGCTCGAGTCCAGTTTATGGAAGATTTATTTAGAAAAAACAACAAAAGTTTTAGTGGTAGAATTTGTTGCAGCTATTTCGGAGATCCCCACATCTCTTCATTTAAATTATTTATTCTTCATCACCGCTCCCCGGCTTGCAAACAAGAACCTCAGGGATTCATAGGGAGCCAACACGCTACATGCTGTGCTACACCTGCCGAGTGAACTGTTGTGTTTATTCCATTTTCCTTATTTTTTTAAATTTATTTTCAGTATGTAGTTTTGCAGCCCATTTATTTATAACATAACCAAAAGTGCGAGTTTCAAGTAGCCGCAAGCTATTGTTAATTTTTGCAATTTATTATTCAGACTCTTCGAAATATAAAAATATAGCAATTTTTTGGCGTGCATGGCAGAAATTGTGAAAGAGATTACGAGAAATTGTTTTCAAAAATCTACAGTAACTTGTAGCTTATTCAAATTAGCATATTATTCTACTAGAATTTAACGGTTTACAAAGCTGCATACTCAAAAATTCTAAAAATTTTGTTTAAATTTTAAGCAATGAATTTATTTGATTTTTGCTAGAGAATGAGGTGTTTTTTAATTTAAAAAAATGAAAATAGGTTAAATAAAAGTGTATAACTAAAAATTATAAATGTGTTGCATGATTATGATATTAAGATGGTATCTACATATACTCGTTTATGTATATAAAACAGGATGTGTGTATGTACATATTAAACGTATGGACTCCAAAATGGCTGAGCCGATTTTGATGAAATTTTCAGGGAATGTTCAGAATATTCAGGCGGGTGACACTGTGAAGTATGATTTTTGATTTTCGGTCTAAAAAAATGTGTATGTATGTCGTTTATAGGCGTCAAAAGTACCAAGCCGATTTTAATAAAGTTTTTACAGTAAGTGCATATAATCATTGGGCGTGTCATGTCGATAGGTGGCGCTGGAGTCGAGATATTTCTAAAATCCGTAGTTACAGACCTATTTGATTGAAATTTAAAATTTATATATAATGCCCCATGTATGTTACCGCATCCCTTGAGAACGGCTGAACCGATTTGGTTGATTTTATTTTGTTGTGGTAAAAGATGAAAAAATAAAAGGTTTGTATGATAAAAAATGGAACAACACCTAACGATTTTAAAGAAATTATAATGTGGAAGATACACCACACAAAGTGGGTCAAATTGACATGCGACAATCTGTTATTTGTTTTGTTTCATCTTCTGGGGGTTTTCGGGTTCGAGAAATCTCTATCTGCATTTTATTTTTACTAACAACGGCCACTAGGATGCGCTTTGGTGCGAAAAATCCATTTTTTTAAGTTTTTCCCACTAAGAAGGTAGTTATTGTATACTATCTGTTGTTCATACAGAATGTATAAGAGGGGGCAACAACACAAAAATACTTTGAAGGCGCAGCGAAGCACGCCGGGTATTTGCTGGTATGTTATAAACACGGTTCCGTTGTCTTTTCATTTAAACGATGTTTATACATACATACATACATACGTGCTTGTTTAAAATTACCTGCAGCTAACTAACTGCTAATTGAATACTGCAACGAGCATATGCAAGTTTTATCAATATTTTTGGTATGAAAAAAGTATGCATTGTTAATTAAATCGAACGAATGAAATGACAATAGCATGTAACGGAAAAACATTATAGGACAGTCGGCTGCTGTAGTCACACTCCCGAAAAATACTAGATCCAATAAAAGTTTTGTCTGAAAAATTCGTGTACCTGTGGTGTCAGATGCCATTAAAAGATTTCGGAAAATGCGCAAAAAGGAAAGCTTAGAAAATGCTGGCAGAAATTTTTGAAATAGAGATGTGTGACTTCATTGAAGGACTAACAGGGCCCCAATAATGATCATATCGAACACCCAGGCAGCAATATTAACAATAGAAGCTTGCTAGACAATGTTCTGCGTTCCAATTTTATTAATTTTCAATAAATCTCTTGAATCTGATGTATTCATTGATGATTGTATAGTTTCCTCCAAACAGTAGACGGTTTCTAAATTGTTTGAGTTTATTGTCAAGCAAAAGATATATTTTGCGACTATGGCTTTATGTTAGGTAGGTCTTCAGTAACAAATCTCGCATCTTTTTCCTAATTGTGTCTGTCTGCTTTCATAATCGACTTCAAGTCGATGCAGTTTTTACGGACTTTCCAAAACTTTCGATAAATCCAGTCATTCTGGTTTAGTTGGCAAATTATCAAGTCTTTGCTTTCATTCTGTTTTTCGTTCCTTAATAAAATCATATCTCTCGTCACGCATTTGTACCGTCGTGGTAGATAATGCTTCTTCCCGTCCATTCTTTATTAACGATATATCAAATTGTTTTAAGCACTCTCAATTTCCATTATATGCCGATGATTTGAATAAATTTACGACTACTTCAAATAATTTATATTCTCTTAAGATCCAGTTGGTGCTTTGCTTTCTGGTGTAAGAAAAACGAACTACATTTAAATAAAAAAAAAAAAATGTTTTCATGTTTCATTTGCCAAATCTCAAACAGTTCTAGTTCATACTACATTAGTGGCACTCAGTAATGTGCAGTGGGCGAAATATGCGATCTCGGTGTGGTTTTTGACTCAAAATACTTATTTCAAAGCCATTTAAACTCCACTATTGCTAATTTATGTATGTGGCCGCTGTGGTCGAGTTGGTCGAATCTCAGTCAGGGCAAGCAAAATCTTAATCATAGAAAAAATTATTTTCTAATAGCGGTCACCCCTCGACAGGCAATGGCAAACTTCCGAGGGTATTTCTACCATGAAAAAGCTTCTCATTAAATACATCTGCCGTTCGTAGTCGGCACAAAACTGTAGGTCCCTCCATTTGGTGGTAGAATATAAAGACGCGCACCACAAATGGTAGGAGAAGCTCGGCCAAACACTGAGCTATAAAGTTTAAGCGCCAAAATTATAATGTTATTATATTGCTAATTTATATTCAATGCTTGCTTTTGTTCGCCGATTCAGTTATTTACCTCACTTGTACGCTCTAAATTAGAATTCGCTGTTTTATTTTGGGGGCCATGCTTTGAATGCCATATAATGAGACTCAAAAAACATTTGTCAGGTTTGCTCTACGCTTTTTGCACTTTAATGACCCGATTCCTTCTTATATCGCTAGGTGTCAGCTAATAAACTTAAAAACTCTAAATTCTAGAAGAACTGTACGCTATCTTACTATTTTCTTTGACAATATACGAGCTTCAAGAAGTCTTCGTAGTCATGAGACTTTTTTCATAGAACGAGCTAGAACGCTGTATGCTGCGAATTTTCCTTTTTTAAGAACTCTAACTTAATATAATAAAATACTGAATATAAAAGCCGGTAAATAATGCAAAACTATAGGGGAATAGAACTAGAAACCATCGCAACGGAATGGCTGATTCTCTCGCGAAGCGTGAGCCGCAACGGATCACCCATGGCCCTAAGCGTTCCCTGGGCTCTCGAAAGCACAAACGCCTAACCTACGAAAAAGGTGGAAGCATACACGATAAACCGCGAACGTTTTAAATTTTGTTATCAATATATTGAAAAATATATAGCGACCTACTTTCAGTTAACACAAAATTTCTAAAATTTGCATTATTTTTGCGTTACTGAAATATATTTTATTTTACATTTTTTTTTTAATAACGTGAATTAAAGTTATATCTTTTTATAGAAATGCACGCTGTTATACTATATAACTAGATGTTTGAAAAAATTGCAAAATATCATTTAGCACTAAAAACCTAATGTTTCTCAAAATGTAGTGTTTTTGACTAAAAGTTATTTTTGATATTTTGAAGTTATTAGAAATATTAAATAAATTTAAAGCAAAGCATAACCGGAACAAAAGAATAATAGAAGAGTAGGAAGCGATCACTGTAGTGAGTATAATGTGATATCCGATACGAAGAATGAACTCGAAAAGGAAGTAATTCAATAAGCAAAATTTACCTAAAGAGATGTTAGTAACATGGTACGAGGTGACGATGAAATTTGCAAATAAATTGTACGAGTGTCCGAAACCGTGAGTTTTTTTTTTAAGATTTTAACGAAAACATACAGAAAAATAATTGTTTTTTTTTTTTCTTTTAGACATTTATGGTGCTCACCTTGTATGCTACTTTATTTAGTTATTTTTGTTCACTTTAATTATAACAATTAAATCCTAAAAAATACCGAAATACCGTTAGCGAAAATTGTACATACCAAATCTTAATAAAACCATTCCAGCGGTAAAAATATTTCTTTCCATTAATATGACATTATCTACAACGTCTGACAACTGTGTGATAAATTTTAAAAAACTTCCATATGCACAAATAAATTGAGTAAACGCTGTTGTTTTTTTTTTTTAATTCAATTAAAAGTCGTCTTAGCAGTTTATGAACGAAACTTCACTAACTAAGCATCTTTTACTTTTGCCTTTGCATGCTTTTCTACTTAGATGCATACATACATACATACATACAAATCAAATGCCAATTACATTCACATTTCACAAATTTTCCCTTTTTCACTATCCACTTCACACTATCAAAGCTTCAAAGCCACCGATGCCTTTCCGCTTGGCCTACAACAACACCACCAATACCAACTACATACTTTTGCGCTCCTCTTTAAATTGCTAACAATTAAGTAACTGCATACAGACATGTTCGAGTATATGTACGCAAATGAGGTGCTGATAAATGGAACGAAGTGGAAGGCTATGCCCGACTTTGCTGAGCTTGAAATCACTTCCCACAATGTTGGCTTGCCATTATTTGCCTCACTAAGCCTTTACGCTGTTCAACTGATTATGGTTGCCTTTGTCAGTAAGACGATCTTAATTATGCATAATTAACCTGTGTGCCGCACAGTGGTACAGTGGTAATTAATTTTTTAATTTTTTTATTTTTGATAAAGTTAGAAGGAGTCAACGCTAATATTCCGTTAATTGTTTGCAACCCTTTCTAACATACATAACATACAATTAACATAAATCAATGAAGCATTGCACAAAGACCGCACCGACAAATATGTATACGACTCCGAAATTTTGTCGATATGTTTGCAATAATAATAATATTAGGAAACATATTTAAAAAGATTTTTCCAAATGCAAGCAAGCTTTCATAATTTAAATCCAGGATCTCGTTAATTTGTTTTCTCTTTTTTTTAGAAACCGAAAGCGAACAAGTGTGAATGACCGAGGAAACAAAATTTTTGTGCATCTTAAGTGTCGACGTCGGCGTTTATAAAGTATAAATTTTGTTTGCTTATATACTCCATTTTATATTTAGAACATTACCTACAATTAATTTATTAAATTTGTATTATAGTTTTTAAAATGAGTACAGAGAATTCTCTAACAAAACTTATATAAACCAAAGTTTTAAAGTTTATAAAAAAAATTAATAATATTTTAAACAACTTTTTTTTAAAAGCACCAATTTATTTCTATTTTTTTTTTTTTTTCTTATTTTAAATAAGCCTATATAACAATCTAATTTTATATAACCTACAAGTAAACGCAGTGCTAGCTACAAAGGCTTTCGGCTGGCTGGTGGAAACTGTGTTGTTAGATGCGCCGGAGGAGATCCGAATCCTTTAAAAATTTGTACATTTTAGAAATTTCATTATTGCACGGGTTTATTAGCATAGACTAGGCTGCCTCCCTTCCAGCAGGTGTGCGTGCGTGACTATAGTGTGTCCGATTCGTAGACGAGTATACGGCCTTGTAATGTTAGGCGGGAGGTATGGTAGGTAAGTTGGTGTAGTGCAATAGGGATAAATCAGAGAGTGGTGATGTCTGTAAAGGACCCAATCAGACATTTGCTTGGCTTTTCTAAGTTGTGTTATAAGTCTATAAACATCGCTTTTACAGAGAATGCTTGCAGTGGTAGTAGGAGTGATGCTCATTTTCTTAGCGGTTGTATTAGCGACTGTATTGCGATAAATATGCGAATGTCCTGGCACCCACATAATTCTGATTTTGAGAGGGTGAGTGATTAAAATGTTTCCTATCCCTCCAATTAGATGATTGTAGTAATTGCAGTTTTTAATGGCGTTGAAGCAAGATTTACTGTCTGTGCATAAGGTTAATTTCTCCTTGTGTTTTAAGGCATACTGTAGAGCATGAAGTATCGCAGTTGCTTCTGCAGTGAAAATGGAGCAAAAAGAAAATAATAATCCATACGATATTGGCTCCCCACTTTCTTTGACAACAGAGAAGGAAGTGTAATTTGCTTTAGACCCATCTGTGAAGACGTGAGTTGCAACATCCAAAAAACGTGCTCGATACCCAGCTGATGTCATGTTAGATTGCGGGAGTACTATACTTAAGTTGTTCAAGAATGATGAGCCCTTCAACAACTATGATGAATGGGTCCTATATCGCTGTGAGGATATTGTTAGTGGTAGTCCATTGTCTTAAGCAAACGCTTCGCTTTGAAGGTGAGAACAAGCTTCGCGTAGAGTTTCCTTATGCTGTCCTCCACATTATCGGTTAGGGAAGGTAATCCAGATTCTGTTAAGGTTGTTCTTTATTGTTTTAGATTGTTTTTTGCATGTTGGCCGTATATTTCTAACCCATAGTTTATAAGCGATGAAATTATAGCTGTTGTAACGTGGACTAACAATTCAGAGTTGATGAGCGAGCATTTACTTGATAAATATTTAACAATATTTAACTTAAGAAATAATTTATCTCTAACGTATTTACAGTGATGTTTAAACGAATATTTAGAATCTAAAATTATACCTAGAAACTTAATACTATCTGTACAGCTGATAATTACATTATTAAATGTTAGTAGAGGTATGTTACAGTTGTGTTTCTTACAAATATGGAATAGCTTTGTTTTATTGTAGGATATTGTGGGACCTGAAGAAAGTGACCATATGGAGATGTGAGATAGAATGTTAGAAAATGATGATACTACAGTGTTTAGGTTAGACGTTTTAGAAAAAAGTAATACGTCGTCGGCATATATTTGATGAGAGACGTTGGCAAAACCAACAAAAATTTAGCTGAGTTCATCAAAAGCTATAATAAAAAGCATGACAGATAGGGGTGAATCATGTGGTGTGCCGTTGTCTAAAGGCATGATAGGGGAGCGGATTTTGGAAATAAGTACGCTAATTTTACGAGAGGACAGAAAAGATTTAAAGAAATTATAAATTCTTGGACCGACCTTCCATTTTTCTAGCTGTCTTAAAACTTCATGTATTCCGATTCGATCGAAAGCCTTTTCAAAATCTAATGAAAGAAGTGAAAAAGGGCGTCAACCGTGCACCAATTTATATAATTTTTCTGAAGATGCAAATTTGTAGCTCATTCAGTTTTAGTATAAAAAAAATTCCGGTCAAGTAGCTACAAACAACAGCGGACTTATTTTTTTTTTTTTAAAGCTCTTTTGTAATTCTTCAATATGTAAGATATTCCGAAAAAAATACTTGATACCTTCAATTTAATTTACTATAATTTAATGAGCTTAAAAACATACGCAGAAGAATTATAAAAACCTGAAACAATTGTAAAAATTATTATAATTTTTGTATAAAATATTTGTTCGATTTTTGTAAACTTTAACAAGTAAAACTAATATTTTCATATGAACTTATTTTTCAAAAAATTGTTGTTTTTTTTCGGTCGAATTTCCACAGTGCTGCTTTTTGCCCTATTGATGGCTTGACTGTGTGAATTTCTAATATCACGCTTGTATGTGTGTGTGTGTGTGTCTTTAACTTATTCACCGCTAATGAAAGTTAGTCAGAGATTTTCATTAATCCAATTAGTGCAGCAGTGTGTGTGCCGCCTCACCTTTTACAGAATAACATACATATAGGAATATGTAGCCTTTATATGCTGGCCGTACACATGTGCACATATACATATAAATGCACGTACATACATATGTGTTAGTTTTCAGTTTATGTCTGTTTTCGCTTAATAATGTCGGTAATATGATTTCGTTTTAATCTGTAATTGTGTTCGGTTTAAATTTCAATTCACTTTAAATTTATTCAAGGCAATAAAAGTGAAGCTATTCAATCCTTTTAGGAAGCTTAAAATTTCGTTGAATTATTTATACATTTAAGCTGACAGAATAGTTTACTTTGTATGTAAACATGCTTGTGTTTGTCAATAAACAAAAAAAAAAACAAATACATGTTAAGATACTAGTTACTATATTACAAGGCGCAAATCATTTAAAAATCATTTAATTTAGTTATTTATTTTAAATATACATATGCCATCTTTATATTGACAAGTTTTAACCAATTATTTTCCTTTCATTCTCTAAAACCATAGTACATAGCCGCAATTTCACACATTCTATAAAATTTATAATAATTCAATAAATTTTTTTTAATTTTTAATTTAAGTAAAAGTGATTGTAAATTTTTGAGATTTCTGTGGAAGTGAAATTAGTTAGATTCTAAATTACAAACGGCAGGTGGCGCGCTATTTCTTAAACTTTAGATACGCGAAAGCTAATTAAAACAATCCGTGTATTTCTTAAATATTTATTAAAATTAATCTTAAATATATGCTCACTGAAATCGGTTGCATATGAAAAAGGGGAATGTGGAATATAAAATGGTATCACATAAATCAGTTGTTCGTATTTGCCACAGAGCTGCATCTCAATTTACTTAAAACTAACTGTCGACAGCTGGAGCCACAGCTCGGCAGGGGTCCCCACAAAACGTATATGCATTGGCCAAATCGGGTCGCATTCGAAATAATTTTGAAAAAAAAAAAACAGTACTATGCTGATGGAATGGAGTTTTTGCTCAAACTTTGGGGTTGTTAGAAGTTTTTGCTCCCACAGAAGCCTTTAACGACTTGTTCTAGAAAAATTGTACTTTTTTTATGTCTCTACTTTCCGCAGATGCTTAGTTCTTTCACGGGTGCAAAACAACCATTAATTTTGTCGGACGTTGTAATCATTTAGTTGCGCTCCATGAAGCAAGTGTGCATAAAGTGAAGATACCAGGGCACGTAGAACATCTACTAAGCTAAATAAACTAAATATGATACGTATGTATGTAAGTAAGTATATAAAAACTTTATTTATTTTTAGAATATTTGTACAATTAGGTATTCATGCATGCTCATATTTAAATGGAAAATATAAAATGTAGCATAATTGGTATTACTTATGGAATCATAAGACCATTCGGGACATACCATATATAATTTTCAATATTTTTCTTTTATTAACTATTTGAAACTTTACACTGTATTAATAATATTTATATAGTGATAAAAAATTTTAAATTTGTTTGTATTGTAATTGACTAGTTATGGCTATAATTAGAAAATACACACTAAAATTAGGAAAAAAATAAACAAGTTAATGTTAAGTCTTATATTTGGCGCAGTTATTATATTTATATGAGTCGATCGGAGAATGCGATTTTGCTAAGAATTGTAGATTTGTAAACAGAATAAAATAGGTAAATCGAGTATTGAAAACATTCATAATCGTAATAAATTTGTTGTAATAAATTTCAAATGCACAAATATTTAGAAACAGAGCGATACATACTTACGAGTACGTATCTTACAGTTTACAGATAACCGCATCATACTCGTATCCTTCCGGTGCTTTGTGACACAAGCGCACTGTACGAGTATTCAACGCATCGCTGCATGGTGCATGAAATTACAAATAAATCAAGCGATCGCACCGCAATGATGACAAAGTGAAAACTATCTTTAGTTAGTTGTATGTATTACACACACGCATACACATGTACAAATATTTATAAAATATAGGTTTGTACATACATACATACATGAAATTTGAAAAAAAAAGTATATATTTTTTTAAATATACATACATGTTCATATATGAGTATCGCAAGGACCCATTGCTATTGCCAACCAATTCAGTTGTGAACGTAGCGTCAAGTTTTGTGGGCGCTAGTGAGTTATCATCAACTGGCAGCCCACCCAAAAACGCTCTTATAAGGGGGGTTAATAGTGTATTTTTATAATTTTTTTTTACTTTTTTACTAGCACCCACATGTTTTTTTTTATATTTATGTGTAAGAGTATGTATTGAGTTCGTATGCTATACCCAACAATTTGAATTATGAGCAATTTGAAGGCGAACTATACGAGTGTACGCATACGTATGTACATATGTATGTATGTACATATGTATATAGAGCAGCGTTGTCCACGGCCTATGCGCACAATAGCGCACGGACAGTTGTACAGCAAGCCAGACACCTCACACCGACAAGTGTCTGTGAAAGCACGATTGTGCTACTGTATTCAACTTCGTAGGCAAGCAAAGCAGAATTTTGCGATCAGTTGACGCTAGAATTTCAAGCAAGCAACACTATTCACGTTTTACGCTTTAAAAACAGAACGCACTAAAAATGTTCCAACAAATTTGGGAAATATGTTATTTTTTTATTGAGAACAATGAAAAGCATGCAGAATGCTTAATTTGTTATAAAAAAATAAAGCGTTGTAGCAAACATGATATAAAAAGACATTATGAACGTTGTCACAAAAATCTTGTAAATATCGAGTGAGACGCCCGAAAAAGTCTTCTTGATAATTACAAAAGAAAATTTTATTTACAATTAAATTCTCAGCCTATGGCAAACAAAAAAGTATGCCCACGTGAAAAGGCATCTTTTGTAGTTGCACTTGCATTAGCAAAGCAAGGCAGACCTTTCACTGATGGCGAGTTTTTCAGAAACTTATGTTTTGCAATGCTTTGATGAAGGTAAAGAAATGCAGGAAATTTTGAATTTAATAAGTATGCCAAACCTATCATCACTTGCAGAGGAATTTTCAATCACAAATAAATTAGAATACTATAGCCAAATTATATCCCGCATTTTAGAAAATTACAACAAAAGATTTAAAGATCTAGCTCAAATACAACCAATTATAAACCTATATGATAATCCATTGACGTGTGATGTTGTTACCTTTGATCCGTTACTTCAAAAAGAAATCAGAGAAATGCGATCAGATTTTTCGTTACTTATTGACTCCGGTATTGATTTTTGGAAAATGATTGATGAAAAAAAGTATCCACTAGCGAAAGATGAAATTTTAAAAATATTTTCAATGTTCGGATCAACATACAGTTGCGAAGTGGCATTTTCCACTTTAAAGCATATTCAAAGCAAATATAGAAATCTACTATCAAACAATCACATTTCTGATCTCATTAGAATTAAGCAATATAATAAAGAAATAAATATAGATAATTTAGTTGACCGTAATTTAAAAAGTACGTTTACTTATTTGTACGCACTGTTCCGTATTCGTGTTGTCTGCTTGTAGCTTTCCGAATGTACGCTAATAACCAACACAAGCATAACGTGCACACAGTCACGTTGGACAACACTGATATAGAGCAAAGTGAACTTCTGGCAGGAAATGTAATGGATGAATGCGGTAGCGCGTTTTATATTTTGTCAGTTTATTTTTTATCAATTTTCCACACTATTGAACACTTGGCAAAAGAGCCAAGTGGTACAAATCGCAGCGTGGCAAGTAAGTGCAGAGCAAAATCTCGTATTTTAAATTTCAAACATACGTGTGGCTATTAAAATAGGTATATATGTGTATCTGAACTATATATTTGATATCATGTATGTATTGTACATAGTCCTCTAGAAATTCCTGAGAGTAAGCAAGTTACAAATGCAATTGGTATCTCATTTATCACCAAAGTGCATGTTAAATGATGATGGAAAATCGGTCCTAAATACAAATGTATTCTCTAGGAAGCTTCCAGAATTAAAATCAAAAATTAATAATTGAAGTTTTGGTTTTTTTTTGTTTCCAAAACCAAATGAAGAGCAGCTTATTTCCGCCTGATCTTCAATCGAATATTCGTCGTTCCAGATCATGTTGTTGTTGTTGTGGTTGCAATATCATAAAGCTTCCTCATATAGTTTAATAAATACTGCCAACGCCAAAGTCCTCTAGCCAGACAGTAACGTAGACCCGATCCTATTAACCCTTATTGGTACACATAGGTCTGGCCAGGCCTATAGCAACTTTAACTAAGTATTTCTCACAGAAATCAAGAAGCTAAATGTCTGAGATTTTATGATATCCTCAACAGTTTTATTAGCTACTATTTTCAACATTTTTTTTTTTTAATTATTTGTTATTTAAGGTTTTAATAAACATTTACTAAATCTATACCTTAACCGTACACATTAGGTCCAGCCAGACCTATGGTGTTGTGAGTATTAAATTATTAACGTGCTGCTTTTAATTCGCGTCTTCTTTGGAAAATAGCGGTAAAAATGCTCACACAAACAATAGCTACAATAATTTCTGAAAAACTCTGTCAGTTGCTTTCATTCTGCTACGAAGTGCGGTGACGAAATCAGTGCTAATATTATTTTGTGAGCTTTTTTCGTGAAATTGAAAAGATATAATGTCGGAAAATTTTGAATATTACTCTGCAGCGATGTTGAGCCGGTAAGTAGATAAACATTTTATTTCTTTCTTATAATTGCTATAGGGCACTAAACATTTTTATTTAGTATGTCGGAGGAGCAGCGAACAAACTATTTTGAGCGTCTTGTTGAACATGTGACTTTCACAGATGAGGATGGGAACGAGGACATAGACGGTATACATAATGACGATGAAGATTTTTTTGATGGTGAGTATGCTTCAGATATGGAATCGGAAAATATTTTGGAAGTAGAAAGTGATCCAGAAGGCTCTGATGACGACGTTGAGGGCGAAGAACCCAGTAATGTCTCCAACGAAACCGATTGTTTCATAGCTCCTGATGGAACTAAGTGGAGTAAGACTCCTCCGCCATCTAGTCGTGCGCGTAGCCACAATATTTTGAGAGAAGCTGGTGGAACTGTAAAAAGTTCTTTATCGTCAAATTCATTAGAGATATTTAAATCCATAATAACAGAAGAAATGATCACTGTAATTATGAGAGAAACTAATCGGAAAGCTTTGAAAGCGGTCGAAAAATTCAATCTCGAAAAAAAACCGAAAAATCCAAAGAATTGGAAATTGGTTGACCAGACTGAACTTTACGCTTATATTGGAATTTTGCTGGCTGCTGGAGTAAACCATTCTAACATGCAGCACTGCACTGAACTGTGAAAACCAGATTCCTTGTCAATCTATAGAGCTGCCATGCCCATACAACGGTTCAAATCTATAACCAGTTTTATAAGATTTGACGATGAAAGAACTCGTGCTCCACGACAGGAGGAAGATAAGGCTGCGCCCATACGTGACCTTTGGACGATGCTAAATGCACAATTGGAGGCATTATATAAGCCAACAGCAAACGTAACTGTTGATGAACAGTTATTCCCATATAGAGGGCGTACGAAGTTTACACAGTATTAGAGGGTATATACCGCCAAATATGGCATAAAAATATTTTGGGTATGTGATGCCTCTAATTCATATCCATTGAAGCGTATTTTATACACTGGGAAGGAGCGCAATCAGCCAAGAGATGTGAATCAAGGTGAGCGTATTTTGTTAACTCTCACCAGTAAATATCGCTTTTCTGGAAGAACTGTCATTGTTGATAACTTTTTTACCACGCTGAATGGTGTCCATACATTGAGAGATTCCGGACTGGCTTATGTTGGAACATTACGTCGTAACAAAAGATATATACCTAGGGAAATGTTGGCTAGTAAATCGCGTCCGGTGTTATTAACAGAGTTCGGATTTCACGACAATGTTAGTATCGTATCATATGTCCCAAAAAAAAATAAAAGTGTTTGCTTATTATCTTCACTGCATCAAGAAAACACCACTAGTGGTCAACTGCAAAAACCTGATGCAATTCTTTTTTATAATAAAAAGAAATGCGGTGTCGATGTTATGGATCAGATGTTAGGAAAATATACGTGCAAACGTAAAACTCAGCGGTGGCCACTGTCTTTTTTCTACAACATGTTGGATGTGGCTGCACTGGCTGCTTATGTTATAAAAAATCAAATACATACATAAAAGCAAAGCAACTGATGCAAGACGTATTTTTCTTAAGGATTTGGCGAAATCGCTAGTCAATCGCCAAGTCAAAGCTCGCATGAATCATCCCCATGTCATGAAGGTTTTTTCATCACGGTCAGGCGTAGAAGCTTATTTCTGTGCTCCTATTGCTCCTCATGTATGTGCTCCAAGTACTAGTAGCGTATCAAATTTAAAGAGGTCGTGCAAAATATGTTATAGCAACGATAAGTTGCAAAGAAAAACTAGACAGCTCAATAGGTGCCACAAATGTATTAATGCAGAAAATGTATAAAATGTAAAGCTTATATATTTATATTCCAAAAAAAAAGTAATAAATAACAATAAAATTTTGATAAACTCACTAAATTATGTGTTTTCACTTATGTGTTTATAAATTGTATATTAGAATCCTTGTAAACTGCCCATAGGTCTGGCCAGACCCAATGTGTACGGAATAAGGTATATGAATCATCCATACTCATAAGGGTTAAAATTGTACTTCAAAAGATGATAGCAATGTTTTTTTTTTAATTTTTCGATCGGTTTTTAAATGTACTATGATTGTAAAATAATAGAAACTGTAAGTATAAAAATAAATAAATATAAAAGCGAGCATCGACAAGTATTCCTTCGCTTGGTTTTAAATTATTCCATTAATTTGCATTACGGCATTCATTTCATATCAATACTATCACCGAAAATTCACCTAAACTTCCTAAATTTGCTGAATTAACTACAAGCTTTATATCGATTACAAGCAGTTTGTTCCCCAAGTCAAATAAGCCCGTTAATGCAAATAAATTCCGTCGCTTGTCTAGCCTATTAGCACTACTCAATCGGTATTAGCACAATCATGCGCATAGAGTGGACATTGATGGCCTGTGGGCTGTTTGCAAAGATGTCTACACGTGCGACTTTTTCGCCGTTTTTTTGAGAGTTTTGAGAGTAAGGGCGATATTTAAGTATATCGCTGATCTGACAAGCCGGTATGAAAAATTTGATAAATAGACAAACTATCTTCCAGAAAAACAACAAAGATGAAGATAGCCTCACAATGCCTTAGCAAAGTTTAGTCTCATTCTTGAGATAGCGTAACTTTATTGTGCCGGTTTTGTAACACCCTGTATTTATAAACACACCGCAAAAGATTGCGTGTTATTTCTTTACAAACAATTTTGCTTTTACCATAAACAACAAATAATTAAATCAAAACAACCAAGCACTTTCTCGCTTCATCTTCTCAGCCTCTCTTCGACTATCTACACTGATTGCGTTCTTCTTTTTCTTGCAGCATAATTGAATACTACGGCATTTCTTTTAGCGCTTTCAAGCTAATTTAATTACGAAACCGTAATGACAGATAATTGATGAGGCTTATAAAATTACTTATTTGGCTTAATTTATGCTGTCAGCCACAGAAATTCCAATCCAATAGTTAAACGGAATTAATTTGTATGCATTGTCCGAGTAGAAGCAACACAGTTGCCGCAGCTAGAAACCAAAGTAGCTTTTAAAATGAAACTAAACACAAGTCCTATTAGAGGGCAAAATCCTATCAACCGAGCAGCAATATAGCAAACTGCCAAGTAATGAAACAAATACCAGCAATAAAAAGCCTGTGCGCATAAAATAGCATATCACACCGGCCGCGAAAAGAAAAAGAATAAATAAAAACAAAAAACAACAACTTAACAATAAATGCACAAAAACTTTTCACTTTTGCTATCTACTCCCAAAAATTGCTATCGATAAAATTGAATGTGTGTGGGTGTGTTGTTTACTTTATTGTCATTGCCAAGGGAATATTTCGACGGCAATAGCGTTGAGGAGAAGGCGCAAAGGAAGGAGGCAAGTTAGAAGTGCACAAGAAAATTGTGGTGAAACGGTTGAATACCCTTGGAATGTGAAAATGAAAATTCGCAACAGCGGAAAATTCATTAGAGAATTTTAAATGTAGTGGTTTATTGTATGTGTATATGTACGAGTATGTATCTTTATGTTATTTGCACACGGACGTATGTACATACATATGTTACCTGTGCGCGCATAGCAGTGCATGTTGCAAGCGGCAAGTTGCTAGTTGCACGTTGCACATTGTGCGAATGAATTCACAATTAGATGGGCTTGGCTCTGGAGAAAACAATGTGTGCAGGTGGCGGCAGCCAAGCTATTGGGAAGCGGGAGCGCACAACGGCAAAGACCGCATCCAAAATGTAGTGTGGTGTATCAACACAAACATTCACAAACCCACACACACATATATATACGAACTGTGCAAGGTTAATGAAAACGGTAGCACAGCGGCATCTGAGTTTAAAGTCAAGCGATGGGCTGATGGTTTTTGTGCTACGCCCAATCTCGATTAGAATTGAGCAAACAATTTTACGTACAGTTTCGTTTTGCGAGGAACTTGAAGTAAGATATTGTAAAGGATCCGTTCCAAGGGGTATACTATATGTAAACTCTATCTTAAAGTTGAAACGTCACCACATATTGGAAATAAAAAACTTATTTTTTATTCAAATATTTTTAAATGCATTTTAATTGTATCAAACTTTGATCAAAGTTTTTAAATTTTTTTCTTAAAATGTTTATAATTTATTTTCTTATGAGTTTGCGGTTTTGTAGCCCATTCAATTTTGCGAGAATAAATTGCGAATTTGAAATGATTAGATACATATTACACCACATTTTTGAACTTTGTGAAAAAAAAATGATTTCCATATATAAGGGGGAGATTGGAGCCTTTCAAAACAGGAGCACGCCGAAAAATTGTCGAATTTCAAACAATTTTTCTTCACTGTTATTGAATTTCTAATATTTTTTTAATTACGAGCAGTCCGTTCTCCAGTGAAGAGTATACACAGTAATTTCAAATTTAAGCTTGATACAAAATGTTTATAATCAGTTAACAAATTTTTATCAAAGTTACGAACTTTTTCGTATAATTTTTTTGGGTATGCAGTTTTGTAGCTCACTCTATAAATATTACCATTAAATTAAATTTAACATGCGAATAAAATTTATTTTAGCAGAGAAATTGTCACAAATCATCTGTAATTTTTAGCCACTTACAACTTCCAAAAATTGCTCGAAACTTTGTGAAAATTTTTATACGGTCATATAACAGTACTTTAATTGAAAAATAACATAATTAAAAAAAAAGAAAATTAGTACTAACTTCATTAGAAGGATGTTCTCTTTTTTTCCATTTTTATATGAAGATTGCGGAAAATTAAAAGTGTAATACTTGACTTCGCCGCTTTAAAATTCAACGTCAGCCCAATTTAACATATAAAGAATTAAACACATGAAAGAAAGCTATAAAATATTTACAAACAATTTAAGTTTCTTTTTCTACCAGTAGAAATTGTCGTATGAATAACTTCAATGTACGCCAGTTCAATAGTCTCGCTTATTTTCCATATATATTTAAGATCAAGTACCTTGACGAAGCTATAAACCTGTTGGAACGTCGCGCCTAGGAGTGCCAAGTGATGATTTTTTTATCTTATCAGAGCCACAAACTCAAGCCATAATAAACAAACATGTTTCTTTTCAAATAAAACTCAATAAATTCGCCAATCTTCTCATAAGAACCCCATTATTATTGCTCGCGAGACCAAAAGTTTCGCCAGTTCCCTCTCTCCTTCGCTTGGGTTCGCCAATTATTCACACCAAGTGAACACAGGTCCTGCTCTTGCCAGTATATTCGTGGGCGTCCTTGCCTCCGTTTGTCCACGCATGGGTGCCGATTCGAAGGATTTTTTACCCGGAGTATCATCATCCATACGAACGATATGGCGAAGCCATCGCAGTCGTTGTATTTTTATACGCTTGACTATGTTCATATCATACAGTGCACCATTCCATTTTCTTCGGTACTCGTCGTTAACGCGAACAGGACCATAATACTTGGGTAGAACATTTCTCTCGAAAGCCCCCAAAGTCTTCTCATCGCTGTTTAGCATCGCCCACGTTTCTGCATGATGAGGGATTTTTAGAGAAAGGGCTCTACTTTTCAATCTCCTGCCGAGCCCAAAGTAGCACCTGTTGGCAAGTGTTATTCTTCGTTTGATTTCGAGGCTGACGTTATTGGTGGTATTAATGCTGGATCCAAGATATATATGAAATCCTTGACTACTTCAAAGTTGTAACTGCCCAAAGTTACGTGGGTGCCAATACGCAAGGATTTTGTCCTGGTTCACTGCAATACCAACCTCTTTTGCTTCCCTTCAGACTGGAAAACGCTGCACTCACGGCCTTGGTGTTAAGGCCAACGATGTCAATATCATCCGCATACGCTAGCAGCATCGTCCTCGTGTTATAAATAGTGCCACTGCGATTCAGATTGGCAGCTCTCATTACGGATTCCAGCATCAGATTGATGAAGTTGCACGAAAGTGAGTCGTCTTGTCTAAAACATCGTTTGGTCTCGAACGGTTCGGAGAGGTCCTTCCCAACTTGGACGCAGCTAAAAGTTGTTCTCAACGTCACTCTACATAGCCGTATTAGTTTAGCATGGATTCCAAATTTAGACATGGCGTCGTATAGGCAGCTTCGTGCTGTCAACAGCGTCTTTAAAATCGACAAAGAGATGGTGTGTGTCGACTTGTTTATGTAGGCTCTTTTCATAGATTTGACGTGCTGTTAATATCTGGTCAAGCGCATCCATGTGACCACTTCGAAGAATTGGCAAAAATCCATGAATTGGGCTACAAACTGCAACCCCTTCCAGCATATTTTCCGGATTTAGCCCAATGCGACTATTTCCAAACCTGAAGATATTGCTGGTGGTAAGAGGTTTGGGTCAAATTAAGAGGTCATCACAGAAACAAGCGGCTTTTTTTCGAGTCTTGATAAAAGCTTTGGAAGGAATAGAAAAAATTTAAAATACGCTGCACTAAGTGTATAGAGTTAAAAAAGGCATATGTTGAGAAATAAAATGCTTTTTTTTGCGGACATAAATATATTTTGTTCAAAAAGTCACTGAATTATCAAACCGCCCTCGTACATACTTATGTATGCAGTTAGAAAAACAAACGAAAACTTTAATTACAATAAAAATAAGGAACAATTATAAATTTTTTTGACTTATGCGTATATGTGCAAACATACATACATATGTACATACTTTAACATATATTTTTTTAATTGTGCAGAATTTTTAGGGAAGCAACTTTGTTGACAGCAAATTGGCAAACCTACTACATTTACCACAACAACAACTGCACGATGCACAAAAGTTTGCAAAACATAGAACAAAAAAAAAAAGAACTAAAAGTTTTCCTAAAAACCACTACCACTTTGCTACAAGTAAAAGGCATCACCAAATATTTAATGGCGAACAATGTGAGCAAATGCATAAATCAGGTAAAGGGAGATAGTCAGCGGGAGTGTTGGACCGCAAGGCACTGAACCCAATTGGCAAAGACTTAAAATCAGAGCTGCTCAACAAACGAAACGATACCATTATGTTTTGTTAACGAGCAAAATTAACTTAACGAAATGAGTTTGTTGCGTTTAGGCGCCATGTTATCAAAACGAAATCAAATCGTTAACGTTGCAACGTTATAAAATTTCCGTTTTCGTTCATTTAATGTGCCTAAAAGTATGCAGCGCTTCTGTGTGCGCTTCTGTTTGCAGCGAGTGAATCTCCAGCACGACCTAATTAAACGATTAACGTTTTTATTAACGTTTTAACGTTAACGCCAGCATTTCGTTTCGGTTAAAAACGTAATGAAGTTTATTATGATAATTGCTTTAACAATAATATTTTGAAATGTTTTAACCAAAACAAGAGAAAACATTTCGGAACGGTTAAATTTAACGTTAAAATACATCCTTGCTTAAAATTCCTTGCTAGAAAAATACTTTAAGCAAACACATAAGTATTTTGCGTAGCATTTTCACGAAACGGCAATGCTACCCATACTACTTTTTTTCAAAAAAAAAAAATAAATAAAATAAAAAAACATTTAAGAAACGTTAGCAATATTTTTATACAATTATAAGGTTAGAACTCAAAAGACCAACAAGTTAGTAGAGACTGACATGTTAGCTTAACAATGTTTGCGCATGTAAAGAAAACTTAATTCCCGGAGTTACCCCGAAAAGCTGCTCTTTTTTGTCAATACCTTGCTAAAAAAAAGATATCTGAATTGTGGCTATTGTGAATCATAAATAGATCGAAAATTTCGATTAACTTATTACATAAAAAACTAATGCGAAAAACCATCATAAACTCAGGCTCCCAAGTGCAACTGTGATTGCCAGCATAAGAAGTGCATAATGAGAACACAAAATTATACTCGTATTTCAGCGGCTGAGGGTACGGTACAAACATACTGCGTACGAAGGAATTCTGAAGTTAGGAGCAGTAAAGCTGCAGAAACCAAAACTTGCCAATGACTTTTGCTGACAGAATTTGCTGACGTTGATGCTGATGATGATGATGACGACGACGATGATGCTGATGATGATGTTGATGATGATGACGAAGAGTATGATGATGGTGATGATGAAGAAGAGTATGATGATGGTGATGATGAAGAAGAGGATGATGATGATGATGACAATACTGCTTGCCTGATTTTTATGATGATTATGATGATAGGGACACCAGTTATGAAACGATACGATAACATATTTATACTGTATTCATTTGATGTCGATACTTTTTTTTCCCGAGGTTAGATATAGACATACATATATATACTAAAATGATCAGAATGAAAAGAGAAATCGATTTAGCCCTGACTGTCTGTCCGTCTGTTCGTCCGTCTGTCCGTGGTTACAATAACTTGCGTAAAAATTGAGATATCTCAATGAAATTTGGTACATAGATTGCTCTTTGGACAGGGTAGGTTGCTATTGAAAATGGTCAAGATCGGTTAATAACCACGTCCACCTCCCATATAACGGAAGTTTTGTAAAACGCCAAAACATAATTTTTCGGTATCTATTAAAAAAAATTGAGTGAAATTCGGCAATTGGAGCGATTTTGAACTAAGAAATTAGGTATTTATGTAATTTTGAAAAATGGGCGTTGTCACGCCTACTTATAAAAAAATGTCTGTATCTCAATAACGGTGTAAGGTATCGTCACAAAATTCGGTGAACAAATTTTCCTTAATATCACTGTTATCGTCGTTAAAATCGGACCATAACCTCGCCCACCTCCCATATAACGTAAATTTTGACAAATGCAAAAATTTTGTTTTTTCTTTATCTATTGAAACATATTAATTAAAATTTGATATTTAGAGAGATAATTAATAAAGAAACTTAATTTTTATGAAAGTTTGAAAAATGGTCGTTACCACGCCCACTTATAAAAACGTATGTAAGTATCTCAACAACGATGTAAGGTATCCTCACAAAATTTGGTGCACATATTGTCCTTGCTATCACTAGCATCACCGTCAAAAACTTTTGAAATCGGACCATAACCACGCCCAACTTCGAAATAACGGAAATTTTGAAAAATGCAAAAAAGTTCGTTTTTCAGTATTTATTGGAAGAAATTGAGTAAAGTTTAATACTAGCTACGATTTGAAACAAAGAAACGGAGATTTTATGAAATCATGGGCACCGACCATACTCGATAGTTTTACAACGATATTTTTTTGGAATCGAGTACATCAAACGCAGTGTCGTATTGCGACATCTACCAGTCATAAGAAGATTCGTATGGAAAAACTATAGTTCGTGTATGGTAATTCATGGAGCGCTATGTCATCTGATTTGCTCCAAAATGTTTACAGTTTCTTCGCTTACAGTAGCGGCAGTTTGCCAAATAAGTGTTACCGTGTCATTCGTCATAATCAAAGTTTCCTCTGCAAACATATTAAGTATACATGAAATATTTGAATTTTTAATAGAAATAATAGCTTAATGCACCTTGGAAAAAGGACATTAAATTATTTGCAACATTCAAAATTTAACAGATTTTAAGTATTGTTTGGAAAATTTATTTATTCTTTAATTTTTTAATTTTATTTTTCAATTAAAACATCGTTAAAACCTTGAAAATAATTTTTTCTATTTTATAAAAAAAATTTAGGAAACGTTTATAATATTATCAAAATTTTGAGCTTAGACTTTTTTGGGGTATGCAGATATGTAGATCAATTAATTTTAGTATCACAAAGTTCAACTTTATAGAAGCTACCAATTACCACTGATTTTTGACAATTTTTGTAATCACGCTGTTTCGCAATTCCTTAAATTGCGTTCCATGGAGAAAACAGCCCATAAAAAAATTGTCAAAAATCTGTGAAAACTTGCAGACGCTTAAAACTTGCACAAAAAATGAATGAGCCAAAAAATTTCATACTCAAAAATATGCTTAAAATTATTTTTAAAAGTTTAAAATTTTAATGAAATTTTATTAAATCATTTTACATTTTGTAAATAGTTTAAAAAATAGATAATTATGGTTTTTCTTAGGGAATGAACCACATTTAAGTTGAAAAAAAAATGTATGAATTAGAGGAAAAATTAAGTGGCCAAATCTGTTAATATGTGGTTGCGCTATAGTTTGTGAACAAAGTCAAGTTACTTGAAAACTCAGTACTTTAAGATAACTACCTACTTGAAGAATTGAGGAGCTGCAGATAGTGGGAGTATACAATTGGATAACCTATTGGCCAAAGTCTAGCAAAGGGTGGCGTAATACATCATATACTACACAGATAGCCGCATTGATGGTGGATCGAGTGACGGGGCGTACTAGGCCTAATGGCAAGACACAATTCCCGGCTGGTCTAACGAAAGCAAAATACTTACAGATTTCAGCGCATAAGCCATATACAAAATAGTTCCACGTTAAAATTCAATCAAGTCTTATATACTATGTACATATATTTACTTAAAAATCATGATAAACTACAATCAAGATCCCTAAGGATTTTAGAAAAAGACTTAAACAAAGTTCACTTTACTACGTACATAAGTATGGTAAAAGCACTCTACCTCCTTTCATGTCTTAATAAATATGTAATGAGATATTTTTACAACTTCTCTGTAAGGGCACAGCTGGTATAGCATTCGTTATATGTAAGTGAAATCTGAAATGCGGATGTGCAAAGGAAGAGCAACAACTAAGTAAAAAATCAAAACATTTTGAGGTTGAAGCGTATGTACTAATATTGTTTGTATTGTTTGTATTATTTGTTGTTGTTCAATTGCTTTCGCCCTTTTGACGCAGGGCAATTTTACTGGGGCATAAAGCACACTCTTACATAAGAGGCAATGGGGAGCAACACTAAGTGTTCGGTTAACTACAAAACACTAGAGGGTCAATTTTCAAAACACTCCCATGGGATTTTTTTATACTTTTTTTTTTTGTTTATGCCCTGCACACTACAACACCCACGCTTCATATAATCTATGCTTAAATGCTTGTCAGTGTTTGTGAAATTTGAATATTTACATATATACAGAAATAAATTTATTTGTAGATATTTTGCTTTGGGGCGATTCTAACGACATGTGTATAATCATTGTATGTAAATATGTATACATTTGTATAATAAACATTCTAGTTTACTCAGAAATATTTTCACTTATCTAAAATTCAGTTATGTTCCTAGGTCCCTAAGTGCCTTTGCAGTAACACACATCATTCTCACACTGCACACATACATTCATATTTGTAATTCAATTTTGGGCATTGGGCTTTTCAAGTCAACTCAAAGACTGGTCATGTTTATAACTTACTCACCCTCTCCTGCACTTAGTTACACTTTTCGTTTGCTTTGCTTGGCTATTCTTTGTATATATGTAAGTAGTTAGGTGGCGCATATCATTCAAACACATCTCACTTTTATCAACATAACATCAGGAATTTTTGGGCGAAATTCCAAATTCCTTGCTATCATCAAAAGACGAACACCATCACATCACTCCACTCGACGACCAACTGACAAATAAATTCATTTATTTTCTGCTTACTTCAATTTGGCTTCGTAGCTGCAAGCATGTTTTACCGTGCCTCGGTAAGATTTAGTGACTTTATGGCCAACAGCTTGCAGTAAATGTTTGTCTGAGTCTTAACATTAAAATGTCTGTACTTATGTGACTAATGGGTGTGGTTACCCGAAGAATTACTGCATCGCAATTCTTGGACATACATCGTTAAGTAAACACATGACATGACTGCCATCATCACATATGTACATACATACATACTCCTACTAAAAGTAATATGGTTATAAATACCATTAAATACTTATTTTATTACGTTCATATATTGTAAATACACTATGTAACAACGTATTTGCAACAAGAAGAGATTGATAGCAATTTTCTGTAAGTAGATATCGCAACGTGTACGAGTACGCTCGACGAACAGAAGCCACACCAACTCACTTACGATGGATATTCTCTTGTGATAACAACCACGTCTCAGTCTCAACTATGGCTCAAAAACGAATAAACATGCTGCGCAATGTAAACTTTAATGTTACATTTTTTCTTGATTTGCCACTGATTTTTGTTGATTTTTTCTCCCTAGAGTAAATGGTGTTTAATGTGAGAACAACTGAATAGATTAGAGTGGTTGATTTGGAGTGGTAAAAATTAGCCGTAACCCAGTAGAACTGCTTATTGTGTGTACAAATGAATATTTAAAGAATAGTTCAGGACTATTTCAGGAACATTTTGGTGCGGTAGAATTTTGGGATTTTTTAATGACTTTTTCGGTACTATATGAGAACTGTTTTTGGGCCATTTCTGGACTTTGTTAAGAAAATAGTTCGACATTATATTGGAACTAATAAAACACCATTTCCGTACCGTTTCAAAACTTGATCGATATCCTTTCGGGACAAGTTAAAGACTTTTAAAGTTTTTTTTTGATATCAAATAAAATATCAAAGGACTCCAATAAAAAACGAAAAAAGATGAAAATCTTAAAAAAAAAGTACGCAGAGAAATATTCTCGTATCTTCGAACATTGTGTTTTGGTTAGATTGATATTTAAAAATTTATTGCAGCCTTGAGGTTTCAAAATACTCGCAACACTCCATCGTCCTGTGAAAGACCTTTTAATCCACTGACTCACTTTGGTCCTCTTCGGTTTTAAACCAGCAGAAGTCAAGTGTATCGACTGTTCGTGGGTGTCGGCTAGCTCATTGGAGCAGTTCACAGTCTCTTAGAACGCTTTAATAGCTAATTATTGAAAAATCACATAAAAGATTTGACTGCTACTAGGCATCCAAATGAAGCCGTGTGTCATACAGAAATTAAGTAAAACTCTCTAGGGTGTTTGCAGTCCTTGATGAATTAACACCAAATATCCTTCTTCGATTGTATGCTCGCGATTTTGTGCAACTTAATTATTTATATTAATATTTTGATGGAGAATTGAAAATCTGACTTTTGGCTCAAAATATTTCAACATTTTTGTAGCAAAGAAATAAAATCGCCACAGTCCTAAGTGGAAACCTTAAAGTAGGCCGCAAAAGAAAATAAAGCCACTACTCATTCTTGTCTTTCGTTAGCTTCAAACCACGTTCAGTAGCATCATTTTCTAAATATTAAAAATTTGCATCTTTATTTCATTTACAAATCGTCATCCACAAATACAAGTAAATTCAATACAAAATTGTTAACAAACTTATAGTATAAAGTAAAAGTGTTCAAAGAACACAACATTTTTATTGCTGCTTTTCAATTTACCAACACTTGGCAAAACCACAACATCTTACTTTATCTGTTGCTCAAATGGGCATGCCAACTACTTTATGGATTCAGAACAGAGAAGAAGGTACTAAAACTGTAACTTCATTCACACGTACATCCTTACAGCAGCACAATTTGAAAAAAATTAAAAACTCAAGCTGCTTTTAAGTTGATTTGGATAGAGAAATAAAAACTTTCAACAGATTTTTTGACAACGGTCGAACAACTTTTCAAGGATCTTATTCAATTCATCAGAAACACAAATGATTGATAGTCGCAAGCCAAATATGGCACTAGACAAGGAGGTAGAAGAGTAAGCAGAGTAAAAGTAAAGTAAAGTACGAAACATTGCAATCAGCAGCTTCAGACGATGGACAAGCAATAAATGGGATAAATAAACAAACGAAAAAATTCCAAGCACAGCTGAACAAAATAGAAGATGTAGTCAAGATTATTCGAATGAATTGATGATACCCAAGGAGTAGGTTAAGTGCGAGGCAAAAACAAAGTAATGAAAAATTTTTTAGACATGAAGAGAGCACGAGAAAGTATAAAATGCAATGCAATGCAAGGTGATAAAATGTGGTTTATGGTATATTGATAGCAAAGTAGAGCAGGAAACGGCGTGTCAGCAAGGCAACGATAGCAAAAATGTGGACGATACTATAAAAAAATTAATTTAAAAATTTAGTGGCGTTAAACTTTTTGAGAACTTTATTATTTTGTCTATACGTCGAGTATATGCACATACTTCGTATTGCGTCACTTCTCAAAATTGAGTAAGATAATAAGTTAAATTATGATGGAAAACTAAAAAAGCAATCAATGACAATGACAAAGCAAATTAGCTGCAAGCAAAATAAACTAAAGCAAACACGTCAGCAAGTGCAGCTGTAGCTAAAGAAGAAGCTGATATTTGTGTTAATATACATATAAATTTAAAAATAAATTTAAGCAAAATTTGCTATAACGACTATTATGTGAAATTTTTTTTAATTATTATTTTTTTATTAAAATACAGATAATTTTTTAACAAAAATCATTAAAACCCAAGTTCAAATTTTGTACAAAAACTTTAAATAAATAAAAAATGGGCTAAAGTTTTCTAACTTTTTAATTTGAATTTTTAGAAAATTTTAGTACAATAGAATGAAAGTTTTACCTGGTAAAAATTTGTATCACGTTCTTATCTGCTTATTTGAACCATCGATCGTATATTTAGAGGCTGTAGATTGTAGTTGTTCGATATTGAATATCCTAATTTATATTCATAATAAAAAGAAAGCTTGCAACATTTCATTGTCTGTATGTCTTATTTGAAAAAAAAAAAAATTAATTATTAATTGTAGCTTGCTGACGATGAGCCGTCCGATTTATCGAACGCTATCGACAAAGGCACCTTGAGCTGCCTCATGAGAAAGACGGAAGTGGTACGACTTTAAGCAAAATTTATCAAAAATATTATTTAAAAGGTACCTACAAATAAATGCATATTTGTGTATGTATGGGAATGTGGTATAAGAATATGTTATGATATCGCGAGTTAAATGATACTGTATGAAACATTTTAAATGAGCTCAAACGCTTTTTTATTCAACACTTTTTGCCGTGCTCAGCTACATAAATGCAACCTTATATTCAGTATTTGCATATAACGCCTAATTTTTGAATCCAAACCTAATTTGCATTTCTCTCTTAAATTGCTTAGCGTATTGCTTTCCATAGTGCTTTTGGAATAATTTTCCAAGACTATCTAGCAAAGGGTGCAATTTATTGAACAAAAGGCTCAAAAGTTCATCTACTGTCATCTGAAAAATGCAAAAAAAAAAACCGACCAACTCAGAGCCTACTAGGCATAACGTTCGATATATCGGAGGCCATAACAAACGATTGCTAAAAACGCTTACTAATAAAGTACACTTCACATTAACTTTTATTTTATGTATACACTAATAAAAACCGGATATATAAATTTTATGCTGAAAATTTACCAAAAGAAAACAAGTCGCTCACTTGTAATCCGCCATAAATTAAAGGAAACTTTTTGTGTAGGGTTGCCTTGTGTTGAAGAAATAATATACTTTCGATAATACTATCTAAAACTCGAAACACAATATATTTGATGTATTAAAAATTTAATTAAATAATGTCCAGTATATCGAACGTTCTGCTCGAATGGGTTATCGAAGAAATTATAAAACAGTTAGTTGTATGGTTGATAAATTCGAGCCTAATATCACTAAGGCTGAGAAACAAATAAGCGGTCGGACAAGCTCATTAGTATGTTTATCTCTTTTTCTTTTCCTTTCAGATGGCGTACGTCATAAAATTTCTTATACTTAACTGACGGAAAGAATTTTCCTTGATATACGTATAAATATCTAGAAGAATAAGCAGCTTGTACTAAAAATGATAGTAGCTAACCATTACTGTACCACGATATTTGTAGACCAAACACATCATGAAATCTACTAGAAAGTTTGGTAAAACCGCGCCATAGTAAGCCATTCGCAACGCAAGCCCGGAAAGTGTCATCTAGCACTACTAACAACTTTTGTCGTCAGAAACACATTCAACAAAGGAATAACTCGATTGAAGATCTCGAAAAATGGTTACAACATAAAATAAGAAGTTGTTAAATAAACCAGTTGCAGCTTATGATATCATTGAAAGCCGCAGAGGTTTATATGTATATAAGTAACATTTGGAATCAATGAAAGTTTTAATTTTTGGACCTGATTTATGAAATTAAAATTACGACGATAAACTAAGTATTGCACTATCAAGCAATATTTACCACACTGAAACGCTGAGAGACACCGCAGAGGATTAAACCATGTTATGTCAAATGATTTGTAGCCCACAATCACAAATTGATAACAAAACCACAGAAGTCCTACTAATTACTCACTCCACAGTGCAACTACTTCAAGGTCACTTTTCTGTCGCGGCTATTTTAAGTTTGCTTTTAAAATAAGTGGGAAAAGGGTGTTAAAATTTATATCGAAGCAAAATGTGTTTTTTGTGCAGTAAAATTTTAAGAGGAATAATTTTCTAGAACATTTCAACCCATTTTTTCTCTTTTAAGACTCAATTTTAAGGAGCTCGAATAATGAAGGTATGCTCAGATAAAAATTTAAAATATGAACTCGCCCCCTACAGTCTACTCAACAATTTGAATATTGAAAACCTAACTTTAAATTTAATTAAACGCGCCACAGATAAACACAATAAACTACAAATATTCCAGTCGCCTCCAGCCTGCAACTTAAACCCACACACGTTGACTTTTTAAGCTTTTCATTACATTGTACTCAATGTTGCATGTATCACCAACTTCTTACGTTGCTGACAGAGTAAGCGGAAATTGAATACTATCCGGTATCGAGCATTGATTACTGCCAAAAAAAAAATCGAGAAATTCAATCAACAGGATAAAGAGTCAAAACAAAAAATAAAACGAAACCAGATAGCTGTAACCAGCTAGTGGACAACAGCAGAAGGCAGTAGCATTGAAAACCTACATCACCGACATTAGTGTCAGCTAAAAATGAAATGTGTACAAGGAAATGAAGACAGAAACGCAGCGCAGCGCCGGATGAGGAATGCAACAGACAAAGCGATAATCTAACAGCCGAGACAACAATGTGATTTCAAGTTGAATATCCTTTAGAAAATCTACACAATATTCTTTGGCAACAACAAAAAGAACAACAAAAAATGTTAGAATAGTAAACACTCTTAAATAACGCAACAATCTTCCAGGTACACAAAGGTATGTAGATATGTTAACGAGTATACATACCAGCAACATTATAATAAAGTGCACTGTTATTGCTACTGTTGGGAATGTTGTCAATCCTCTCAACTAAGTTAGTACTGGTAATCATAACAATCTTCCGAACTATTCAAGCTGTATTCATTTTCAAAGTGCCGCATAGCTGGGCTTCTATAGCAGAAAGCGACATCACTGCAGGTTGTATGGCAATGCAGGCGTTGCACTATGGGTCGGAAGATCCTCAAAAGTAGTAAAAATTCAAAACTTGAAATTCTTTGAAAATCCAAATCCGCCTTTTTGTAGAAAATATCATTAGGCAGTACAGACTTTATTTGTCACATCTTATGTTCAAGCGAAAAACTTCACCTTAAATACTCTGATTATTTTTTTGAAGTAAAACTTCTTTAGCGGCTGCTAATGTGGCGCAAATCACGCTGACAGGAATGGCGGATACGGATATGGCTAAGGGCAACAAAAAATAGTTCTTACACTCATTATATATATTAAAATTCACCCCATCCTAATTCACCACAGCTTAGTTCACCATAGGTAAGCCCATGTTATGTGTGCTCCTTGGGCGATGTTTTAATTAATACTCGTATGTCAATATGACTAACTTCACCTACAATCCTGACACTTTAACTCTCCACACGTCTTCTGGTTTTAACACAGCGCTCCATAATTCACCTCACCTCAACTTAAGTCACATTACCTTACCTTATTTCTTCACCTCATCTCAACTCACCACATCATAGCAAACATCAAAGTAAATCATAAAAAATTGACATTAGTCAATTAAAATCAACCAGTCTCACCGTCATGTTATGTTATCTGTTTATGCCGGATTACGGAACGATTAAAACATGACTTATAGGAAAACTTTGTCCTAGATTATTTACCAAGTATATATTTCTGTAAATATTTTTGTTCTTCTTTCGCTACGTATGTGCTATGTAATATCAAAAATACGCGATATTATTTAATGTTTGACTTTGATGCCAGTTTAAAATAGGAAAATTTATAAGGAAATTACATTACTCGAAGCGGTAAAAGTTATATCTGCTCCTTATCTCTTCATCAGATTTCATCTTTCAAGGAATTTGAACTCACGAAACGACGTTACACTAAATCGGCATCTAATCGCGCTGAACTAAACCTTACCCCATGTGAGCTGTTGTTATTTCCTTTTATACTTCAATCAAGTGTGCCTATTCCGCCCGCTATTTATACTTGACTTTGGAGTCTTTTTACAATTTCTATTTTTTATAAAGACGTATACGAGGGGAACTACTTATGTATTTTTAAATGGTACTACTAGTATTGCCAGATGCAAACCGACATGACCTTCGAAAAGTTTGACATTTTTCAGTCAACTTCTGTGAATTTGCATTAAACATTGTTTTTTGTCAAGTTGAAAAATTCAATTCATTGAAAAAATTTAATTATCTCGTACAAATTTTCGTGTTATGATTTTTTATGACTTTCGAAAGGGGCTAAGTCAACCACAGTGTTTCGAATCAATTCATTCAACTTTTGCCGATGAAGCACCATCTCCAAAGCAAGTGTTTACAACTGGTACAATGAGTTCAAGCACGGACGACATTCGCTGAAAGACGATGAGAAACCAGGTCGTCCAAAATCGGTTAATGTGCCAGAGAACATCGATGCGGTGAGAAAACTCATTGAGCAAAATCGTCATGTGACATATCTCGAGATAGAGGCAACCCTAGGCATATCGGCGACTAGCATACATAAGATTATTCATGATCATATAGGTGTGCGAAAGCTGTGTGCGCGTTGGATTCCACATAAATTGACAGACGCTCAAAAAAGACTCGCGTCGATTGGTGCCGAGAAATGATTGGAAAATTCGAAGACGGTGCTTCCAAAAGTGTCTACTACATCGTCACAGGTGATGAATCGTGGATTTATGCGTATGAACACTAAACCAAAAACCAATCAACTGTTTGGGTCTTTCAATTCAAAGAAAATCCAACGAAAAATGGGCGAGCGCGAAGCACTGCGATGGCGTGTTTCTTTTCGAAAAATGGTAATGTGGAAACTGTGGCTCCTGAAAATCAAAAGACCGTCAATTCAGCTTGGTATACGACCATTTGTTTGCCAGAAGTCTTCGTTAAATTGAGAGAGATCAATCAAAAACGACGAATCATTTCGCACCACGACAATGCGAGCTCACACACATCACGTGAAAGCAAAGCGTATTTGGACACCCAAAAGATCGAATCGATGGGTCATCCGCCGTACAGTCCCGATTTGGCACCCAATGACTTCTTCCAGTTTCCAACAATTATAAATAAACTGCGTGGTCAACGAGAAGCGGTTGAAGCGTTCAAAAACCATGTTTCTGGGGTATCCTCTTCGGACTGGCAAAAAAATAACAAAAATATATACAATTTTATTGTATACAAGGTACGGTATGCCCTTTATGAACGGCAAAAGAGCCCAGCAAGAATTTAATGAAAATCTGACATTTTTTTCTTTTAAATCGTTCGTCACATTGAATCTAATCTTTAGATTTCCTAAAAACAGCAAACCCAAAAAGAGCCTTTTACACAGTTTAATGAAAAATCTATCAATGTTCGCCAATTTTTAAGAGCTTCTCACCCACTGTGCTCTGATTACAAAAATCTGGCAAACTGATTGTTGGTTACTAAGCTGCTGCCCGCATGTCTTGCGCACTGTAACAGAACTTGTGGAAAACTTTAGCGCTTGCCCGTCGCTGGAAGTGTTTAAGATTTCAGTAAAATGTCATTTCCCTGTTGATGGTTTAACAATATCCGCAAAGTATAGTACTATTCACTGCAGTTATTATTGTTAACCTGTTTTTTTATACTCGAGCGTACTTGTACAAAAGGGTATATTAACTTTGTTCGCGTAACGGTTGCTTGTAACAGCCAAAAGAAAACGAGATAGATATAGACATATGTATATATACCAAAACGATCAGAATGAAAAGATGACTCGATTTCGCCCTGACTGTCTGTCCGTAACTTGAATAAAAATTTTGGTATCTTAATGAATCTTGTTATGTATGTAAGTAGGTTGCTATTTAAAATGGGTAAAATCGAACGATAACCACGCCTACCTCCCATAGAACGGTATTTTTGAAAAATGCAAAAACTTCGTTATTTCAGTATCTATTGGAGCAAAAAGGGTGAAAATTGATATTTAGAGCACTTTTGAAATTTAAAAAAATGGGCGTTCCCACGCCCACTTATGATAAAATGTCTGTATCTCAATTACAGTGCTAGGTATCGTCACTAAATGTGGTTCACATATTGTCCTTGACATCACTAAACTAACCTTTGGACATTTTGGAAATCG
This sequence comes from Philophylla caesio, assembly GCA_963971545.1. Taxonomy (NCBI): domain Eukaryota; kingdom Metazoa; phylum Arthropoda; class Insecta; order Diptera; family Tephritidae; genus Philophylla; species Philophylla caesio. The sequence continues at coordinate 49,718,878 of OZ020607.1, forward strand.
GATCGAAACCACGCCCACCTCCCATATAACGGAATTTTTATACTCAGACAATATTCACGATTACATGATTTATATCGGTAATTTTTGAAAATACCAAAAATTTTACATATCTAAGGAAGTACATATAAAACATATCGCGAGGGTATAAAAAATTCGGTTTCGCCCGAATTTAGCCTTTCTTACTTGATTTTTTTTTTATTGAATTTCTTATTCGATCACATTGTAAATTGAGATTGTCACGATCGTATGATTTGCTTTGGACATATGCAATTTAAAAGCGCTAGTAGTGATATTTTTGATTTACTAAAATGAAAAAAAAAACTAAATTCGTTTTTCTACCTTACTGTACATCTATAGATTTGCACGTAATCAGAAAACGAAATGTCAGCCAATACGTAAAAAGTAAACAACAATAAAGTAGCAGTGATGACATCGAAATTTTTGTTCTACAAATTTTGTTTTTCCCAGTGCCTTGCTTTGGGAGCCGTTTGACAAAGAGCGAGAGAGCTAGCTGCTTATTGAGCAAATCTTATGATGGAAAGGTGGTGTACGTTGTGACAACGCCAGTTTGAATGCCCTTAGCTCGATGTTGTATTTTGGAAGTATTAGAGAAACGGGAATAAAAGAAGGCCGTTCTTAGGAACAACTACAAATGAGTGAAGTTATTTACATAAAATTTAACGACAATGATTGGAATATTATAAATTTAAAATGAAAACTGACAAAAAAAATTAATAACATAATTTGTATTTAAATTGCTGGTAAAACCTGCGCACTGTACGAATTTTTAGTGTTTTTGGATGCCAAAATTAAAAAAGACAAACTTCTTCGATAATGATTATTCTTTAGTAATTAATTTAAAATGTTCAAATATTACGAAAATGCATTCAAAACGTACCAACAACATAACAATGTTTGTCCAGCGATTAACTTTTTTTCGGAAAAGTGTTTCCACATTAATATAGTTTATTTACAACCATTGGATCATGAAGAAACTGGAAGTAATCCTCAATGGTTATGGGCATAAAACACTGAAGGTGGAATTTTTAGGAAAGAAATATTATTTGGTAACTGAAAAAGCAGAAATATACAGGTCCAAGGAGTTCCTTTAGCCTTTATGGTATAATTATTATAATACAACATCTATAGGTTAAATTGAATATAAAATTAGCTTGTTCAACATCTATAGGTTAAATTGAATATAAAATTAGCTTGTTCCAAAGACGAGCGGAGAAAACGAAAAATTGACGTTGACGAGACGATCTAGTCGGTTGAAGGCAGGAGAGAAATGGGAGTTATTCTATGAAGATGATTTTATATAGAACTATTTTTGATACTTAATCAAAAAACGGACATTTTTTTTCTTGCCAATAAAATTGATTGTATCAACAAATGACAAAAACTATCCAAAATGTCAAAACAATCGATAATACATATTATAAGTTACACATGAAAAACTTACTTTTCTCCTACAATTCAATATTTTTTTTTACAAAACTGGTAACCAAATTTTGCAAAGGAACAACACAGTTTCTAAAGGCGTTCAAGATGGCTGATTTAGAGCGAGAAGTTGCCAACGTACAACACCTTTCATTATTGCATCATGAGCAAACCTTTTATAATTGAATCATGCGCTAAATAATAAAAATTTCATGCAAACATAATTTTGCTATATAATTTTATGAAATCAAAAAATTTCGCACATATTTAGCCTTTCAAAACAATGAACGTATGTATATTTCTAGGTATATTTTTATGTGTGTATTACCACTTATGAAGCATCATTGGCAGTCAGCTTGATGTCGATTATTCAATTCGTACCAAATGAAGCAAAAAACAAAAGCGTGCGACAGCATAATCTTATATGGTAAGTAAATTTGACTACTTGACTAACAGCGGTCGGAGCTGATATTCGCATTCAAATAAATCACCACAATCATAAAACATGGATGGTACTGGTACACTAAGGCGGTAAATTTTACTATCATTAATTTGGCAGACTGTGCAGACATTTGATAGCTGGTTTTCTCAACAACATAATTTCAAGCTGCTAACTTTGCATTAAACGAAAACAACGAATGGAAACGTTTCTACGCGCGCTATAAAAAAAATTAATTATTAAAAATTCATACAGTGAGCCACAAAATTTAAGGAAGAGTGGTAGGGAACAACGAATGGGAAGCTATCGTAGACCTAAACCCAGGATCGACGGTTATATATAGAGATGGCTCCAAGCTAAACAAAGGAGTAGGCAGTAGGATTCACTTAAATGAACTCGCTCCAACCACAGTCTTTGTTTACCAGACTAAGGTAGTGTTTTTCAGGCAGAACAATATTCCTGGCAATTGCCTTGCTGATGAGCTAACTTCTGCAGGAGCTGCATAAATGAGGAAGAGCCCGAGACCATAAGGCACTTTCTTATTGAATGTCCCACACTATGGAGGATAAGAACGAAATTCTAAGGATCTGCGTTCTTAAACGAGCTAAGCGACCTGGTCAGGGTGGAGGCTCGCAGGATTTTAAAATATGCAGAATTTTCACGATGGTTCGAGTAAGGGGATCTTTTGATCCATGTGGTACCACAATGGGCCTATTAATGGCCTAGGTGTGCCGATGTGAACGCTGGCAGCCACTTCAACCTAACCTAACCTAACCCATATTTTTTAAATACCTTAGAAGAAAATGTGTATAAGTATGTATTTATGCCAAATGCTGAAAAAAATTAAATGGGCTCCAAATTGTTTCGATAGACTTCATTTTTTTGAAGCCTCACAATTCGATTTTATTTTGTACGAATAAGACCATTACGTATAACATATTATTGAAGAAACACCTTCAGTTTTATAAAAGTATGCAAATGCAACTTAAGACACGTAAATATGTATGCATATAAGTTGGTATATTTTTGTATGTATGTAGACACATTTGTCGAAAGCTTCATTCATTACAGCCACTTGAGTCGAGTTGTTTCAAATTTAATGCCCCCACTTGTGTTTGCATTACGTATTTAATGGCAGTGGGTAAATAGCGTACAGTGCAAATATTTTCGCATTGGCTATAGTCGAACTACGTACACAAGTGCATACATAGATACACACATATACATATGTACACGTATGTAGGTACTTGTATACCATACATAAATAAATACAGGCATAAGCGGTCAATTAGCGATAATCTTATTTGTGTACTCATACGTAAGCGCTCAAGAGAAATTGAAATTATTCAAATATGCTAAATATGTACTTGCATGCACAGATCGAAGTTGTACAACTTAACGGTACACAAGGTAGAATGCAAAGTTACGATGAATACAAATTAGCTGCATTGAGATTTAGCCAAAGGTGCAATAAGCGCCCAAAGACGCCGACAAAAGCGACAACTATTGCGTTGCACATGTCAATTAAACATTAAAGATACAAATTAAAATATTACACTGCATATATGTATGTAAATGTTAAAATATATCATCTCTCAATGAATGGATTACATTTAGTTTTCAACAAAATATTTAAATTTGAAAAATTTTTCGTTCGTCAATTTAACTAATACTACTTACGTTATTTAAACAGCAACGGGATTAAAGCGCTCATAAAAACTCACCTGAAAAGACAATAAAAAATTAAAAAAAAAAAGTTAAAAATTATGTGTTCTAGATGGTACTATGTTCTATGCACATATGAATGAACATAAACTAGCGAAGTTCAAATATTGTTCAATAATATCGAATAGTTCTGCATCGGAAAATAAAATGAAAAACGCTAATTTACATTGCACATTTTGTATGTGTTCCTTAAAAATAACATACGTATATTAACACAAAATAATAGTTAAGATTTCATATTCACTTTTGTATTTTTATAATTTTTTTTTTGTATTTTTAACGAATTTCGTACATTTGTTTACATTGTACATTGTTTTCTTAATAAAAATAAATCCAAATTTATTTACCTTTTCAAACCTGGCTCAAGCATTAAAATCGGTTCACCCATTTGGTTTTTATACAACTTTTTATAATAGTATTTTACATTAGATGTGAACATCCACGGTCCTTTAAAGCTTAAAAATCGATTTTCTCAAAATTCTGACGTGCTACAGCAAAACGCCGAGACACGTATTTTTTTATTTTAAGCCTATTTTCAATTTGATTTCGTCGTATTGTGTTATAAGAAAATTTAATGCAGAAAAGCGTAAAAATAAAATTTTTTTAAATCTTAAAGGTGTCTAACACCATTTGATCTTTAGTTGAAAACTTAATTACATATTTAGAAATATCCGTTTCATAGTCTGTTAGTCTGATATTTGAACGGTGCCAAAATAACAAAATATTTTGATGCCAACAAAAGATGCAGAAGACATTTTAGGTATTTCGGTGGGTGCAGATTTTTGAACTGACGAATATAACTAATTCCAAAGCAAAAAAGAAAATATATACATACTTAAAATTGGAAAAAGTTAAAAAAAATTTGTGAAAAAAAATAGCAAAACACTTATTTTATTCTTCTCGTCATCTACATACGCACAACTCGTAATTTTAAATCAGCGCAAACCGAACACAAATTTAATTGGTACTCAACTAAACTACTAAAAAAAAAGTAAACCTACGAAAATGAATTAAATGCGTTCATTAAAGCAATTGCGACAGTCACTATACGATATGTAGGTTTTGAGGTTTTTTTTTTAATATCACGTGGTACGAAAATTGTTTCTCTTTCTTTTAATTTATTAGCTGCTTGATAAATAGGCGTTTGGACTTAAACGCAGAAAAAATATATTTCAATCAAGCAGTCGTTGCTACAGTAGATTTATATTCAGAACTTGTAAAAAAAAAATAGTGAGCCTGAGCAAAAACATTAAAAAATACTATCATAACGAAATAGAAGCACAACGAAAGCAGCTATAACTGTATAACCAAACATGAAGTTAAATTCAAGAAGAGCTAACGCATACTTATAATTGGAAGTCATAAGTCAAGCACCGCTATCTTGTTCTAAGTGTAAATGTCAAAGATACACAGAGCTCATTTAAAAATGTGTCGAAAGACGGACGGAAAGAAAGAAATTGACATTTTTTTATGAATCTCATCATGTTAATTATTTTTTTGAATAAAACTGATATAATTGCATACATAACTGAATACATACAAGAATGATATAGAGCAAAATTCCGTCATCCCAATTTCCGCAACATAAACCGAAAGTAATTAACAACGAAGATGGCGAACGGATGAAGAGAGTATAGCGTCACAATGAACTCAGAACCGTTCACATTTTTTCAAGAATCTTTGATTGCTTTGATATTTCTTCAATTTGTCTCATATTTGTTGGTGTGAGAATGAAAAAATTAAATCTAGTATATAATAAAAGTAAAAAAATGTTTTAGTAGCATAAAATACAAAGCACATTTCATTAAAAAAATTTAAACTATAATTCCAAGTACGTCAGAAGTGTAAATCGGGTATAACGCTACTCAACTTTCAAACCCTAAAAATGTAAGGTAACAGGACCCTGGGAGGTGTCATCTCTACTCGCTGCATGGTGGAATACATACAAACGAGTATATGGGATTGTTTACACCTTACTTATTTATCATCTTTCTTTTGTTTTTCGATAAGTGTGTTTGTAATGCTCTTGTATTATAACCAGATAGTTCAAAAAAGATAAAACTAGAACTTCGATGCTTTTGCAATGTGAAAAAAACAACGAATTCTAAATAAATGTTTTTTTTTTTGACATGCGGGTTTAAGAAGACATAAAACGCATATATTTTAATGCTATGGCCAAGAATTTGGAGAATAAATTCCAGTCGAGGGGCCCAATTTTCGACCATCAATTGGTGCCGTATGTCAGAAACAACGCGCCGAATATCATCTTCCAAGGCGTCAATCGTCTAGGGCTTATCTACGTAGACAACCGACTTTACATAACCCCACAAAAAATAGTGCAGCGGTGTTAAATCGCACGATCTTTGAATCCACGCCACAGGGCCACGACGCGAGATAATGCGCTAACCAAAAGTTTCCTTCAATAAATTGATTGTTTCGTTGGCTGTATGGCAGATAGCGGCGTCTTGTTTGAACTAAACGTCGTCCACATCAACATCCTCCAATTCAAGCACGAAAAAGTCATTAAACATGGCTCTATAGCGTTCCCCATTGACTGTAAAGTTATGGCCGGCTTCATTTTTGAAGAAATATGGACCAATAATTCACTCTGCCCATAACGTGTAACGGCGGTGTAACGGCGTCTCAAAGATGGCTTGTGGATTATCAACACTCCAAATGCGACAATTTTGTTTAATAACGTACCCAATCAACCAAAAGTGAGCTTAATCGCTAAAAAAATTGTCTTGTGAAAATCGGGATCGGTGGCCATCTCCATTTGGGCCCATTCACCGAACGTTGTTCCGGAGTAAGTCTGTTCATTATGAAATGGCAAACCAAACTGAGTATAAATCAAGTAACAGCTGCCAAAAAGACCAACTCCAAAAATAGTATTGCCTCATTGAAAACCACACAATAAAAGAACACCCGTTACATAGCCAATTTCAGCTTAGTAAAAATTTTAGAAGATCTCTGATTTCGACTTGTCTAAGATCTTCAAGGTCATCGAAGTATTGTAAGCCCAAAGTGAAAAATCTTTGCCCGGATAGTACAGGCAGAATAGTTGCAAGATTGCCTTTTCCTTTTCTTTCCCGTTTTCTTTAGGAGTCATCTATTCTCACGTAGTAGCAATGAGCCTGTGCGTTAAATACTAGGTGCCGGCCATAGCTGATAGACGGGTTTGCAAATGATCTCTTCGCGCCATCTGTCATTTGCTTTTCTTATAAACTTTTCGGAAATGTATGTTACTTGCAAGTTTGTTAGGTTGTTGCTATTTCATCATTTACAGCCTCTGCCGGGAAATTAGTTCTAAGTCCCGCGATATCAGTTGCCATATAATATGGAACTCATATTATCCTTGAGCGAAATGACTCAACTTAGGGTATCACAATTTTGCGGCTTTGGCAGTTTTGACTCGTTCAACCGACTCTGCACCTGAGCTTGGAACCATCTGTGCCCGATTTTCACATTTCCTTTTACGTACATTTTGGTCGTAAATGGCGTGGGGATAGCATAGGTCAGCAGTGCATAGTCTACCAGTCCGGGAAGCTACGGAAACTCTGCTAGTATCCTTCCGTAACCGGCGGTTAGTCGCATTGCTATCCCAACTGTCTGACACGCAGATCTATCCGAAGGAAGTTCAATACAACATAAATTTCTGAGCACATACCTATGTCTTTGGATTTTATCTATGCTTTAAAGTTTACTCTTTACCAAATTGGTCCATCACTGAGCCTGTGTAATATTCTTTGTTCCATCCCCTTCCTTTTTTTAATCTGGGCTATAATCACGGCTTTTATGATCAAAGACCTACTGGATTAAAATCGAACAGATTTTAGAGTTTTTCTTCACGTATTATGGAGTGACGTGATCTCAAATGCAAATTTCGAATCGAATAGGATCCCTCAAGATTTATCATTTATCTATTATATCTACCATATTTGTATTTGATAGTAATGTGCATTTTTTTTTTTTTTAATTTTGAAAGAGTGTTTAAAACAAAAATTTAATAAATCAATGGTAATTTGTAGACTTTACAAAGATCTACTTGCGCTTTACAAGATCTACTTGAATTGAATAAGCTGAAATTTATATCAAAGTTTGTTGATTTAAAAAAATTGTATGAGTCTTAATCTGCGACTTCCGTGATTTTAGTTAGAAAATGAACTTCTTTCTAAATTTTAAATACTAGAAATATGTATATGTACATAGGTACATATATTCATACTTACATAGCAGCAAATTTCAAATTGATAATTTTGAAAATTATATTTATTTATTTAATTTTGATAATTTTCATTTAAAATGTAGTAGAATCTAGAACCGAAGCCATATACATATGTACATAACAGTTTCAAAGCCTATATGAAATTCGCAAAAATAAAGCACATTTCTAAAACAAAAATGTCATTAATATTTAAAAAATTTTATTCAAGACTTTTAGGAAAATTCTCTTATATTGTAGCACACTATATATGTACATGTCAAAGAGAAGTGTTTGCATAGAAAAGTTGAAAAGAAAATATTAAAGCAACGTAAGCGGAAAATCAAAGAAAATCATTAAAAAATCACAAGCCGTTTAATTATTGCTACTCTACAAAAATACACAACATTGCATATGTTAAAGCAAGTTCGCATTTTGCAAACAAAAAATGTTTGGCAGATGTGAACTCGTATGTATGCGAATATTTAAAATTTCTTTGCCTTGGCTACAACAAAAATATACGAGTAATGTAGCTTTGGCCTCAGTAACCTCAATAACTGTACTGACTTGAATTTACACGCAAAATGTGTTTTAAATATCTACTTCAAATTGATTTAATACGCAGGAAATTCGCTAGACTATACAACTGTAAATGCAACTACTTACATATGCAACTAACCTAGATTACCTACCTAGACTCAATATTCCAGCTCTTGGCTAGTCAACTGGCTGAGTGACTGTCAGACGATTGAAAAAATTGTTGTTTATGTGTACGTATGTATGTACATATGTATGTATATAAATGGATGAGTGTGTATTTGTAAATAAAACATGCATTAATTTATGTAGGGGTATGAATTTTTCTTTTTATCATATTTACTTAACTAGTTTTAGTTTTTGGCATCAATAATACAATAAGCTTTTTTATCTAATAAAAGTACTGAGTGCGACCTGAAGTTGCTTAACTACATATTTTGTCAATTCATCGAAACGTATTTATAGACCTTCTTTTTCTACATGTTCAAATTCAACAAAACGCTCGTTTCGTTCGTTGTCTTTCTAACTGGCGCGTCCTTTTAACTCAGAAGAGCTATTCCTCTTTCCTTGCAATCACCAGCGATTAACGGATTGAATATTTTCAGCGTTGTATTGCTTGCATCTATTCCTAGGGGTTATCCTCACCAGTCGAATTGAGGAGCGGTGACGTGTGGAGAGTTTAGGTTTGTTGATTTTAAGAGTGCTGAGTTCAAGTGTGTTGACTTTAGAAGTATTTTGAACTTAAGTGCGGTGAACTTCGGTTTGGTAAATTTTGGTGTGATGAGTTCGGGTGTGGTGAGCTTTGGTGTGGGGAATTGAAGTGTGGTGAGTTTACGTGCGGAAAGTTGAACTTTAGTAAGAAGAAGAAACATTTATTGTAGTATCCAACCTTCCATGTCGTCTCCAACCTTCCCTCAGCACCATTTCCATCTCACTTGCCATGTTGATTTTTCATTTCTACTACAGCTAACACTCGCATGGTTGACTTCGCCTGATATTCAGCCGTTTCTTATTGTTTGGGTATACGCTTTTTCCTTAAGCTTTAAGAGAGGCTGCAATCCTAGCTTGGAATACTTCTTAAAATGTTTTCGCTGCTATACCTCTCTAAGCCGAAAGATAATTCTAGAACTTTGCCACCATACAAGATAAAATACCAAACGGATGTTGCATATTTCTCCCAAAACCAATAACTTGGAAATGGGTTTGATACTAATAAAGAGTGATAATTTAACCCGCTCATAACTCATCAACTACAATTGTGTGTATTTCTCTTAATTCACTAAATTAACCCGTACATGGTTTACTTCCAAGTGTGTTTGATGGAATTACTTCTAATAAAGTTAATAAACTCCACTTAAGATTTATTGACTTTGGGTCAATTTGTAAACGTTCCCTAAAATCGACTAGCTTCGACATTAAGGAGTTATGACCACTTATTCTCGGAAAAAAGAGATTTTTTTTAATAACCAAAGACTGCATGTACGTTTATCTACATATGTATGTCTGAAGATGTTTAATTTAATTTCTGAGTTGAAAATGTGCCCATTTTTGCCACTACAGCTGTTGCGCTGATACACTTTTTCCTTATACACTTTGCGATGCGCAGGCAGTTTTCTTTAGTTAATATCATAACGCCGTAATTGAACGAAGAATTTAGCGATATAAAAAAAAACTTTTTTTTCGACCAACACAAGTGTATATAACCCCTTAAACAAAAAGATGTTCTTTCTAATAAGCTTTTTTAAAGCAATACCCCTTAACTAAAAACCAACATGTGAATCTACTTACATAGAAAGCATATATAAACAAAGTATGTATGTAATTGTAAATATGTCTATTTGCACTTATACATACATATGGATATTTTAATGTACGATTTAATTGCAGTGGGAATTAGTACAAAAAAGTACGCTTGGAAAACATTAACTCTTAAGTAGGTTAAATTAACCGCCGCTCAACTTAAGTGGCCCAGCGGGGCAATAGTTTCATTGAGAAAATAATTTCTTAGAAATTTGAATGCAGTAGCTGCGCGCATAGTAGAAATCTAATAGCAGCTAAAGATGGCACTTTTGTAGAGAAGTGGGAAAGGTCGTTAAAAGTACTAGCCGAAAAAAAACACCGCCAACAAAGTAAGTGCTCTTTTCTTGATATATGTATGTACATCTATACATACATAGTATGCTTTACATACACACCCACTTGCGAGCGGAAAATAGATCAGTGCCTTATTCGCAGTCGTACACAAGACGCATAAGGACAATGAGCCTCTGGAAGGGACAGCAGAGTTCAGTGTCGGCAATGCAAAAAGTTCCATCCTTTGTTGCAATTGTTTGGCCAACATTCGCGAACAAAGAGCGTTCGCACTAGATTTTTCGCTCTCCCTTCCCTTCGACATCCTCGACGATACCCATTATATTGGCATTGCCAATAGTTAACCAGTAAAGAGTTTCGCCATTTCAACATTTGGAGAAAATTGGCGTAAATGGTTTAAATTTAGAAAAGCTTATCAGACCCTCAGCGTTTGCAACGAATGAGGGGAAAGAAAAATAATATGAAGGGCGCAAAGTACACTTAAAAAACGGTTCAAGTGGTTAGGGTGATAAATTACGTACATCAGAAGTGTTTTTGATTGGCATTTGTAGATAAATCAAACCTTTTGACAATAGAGAGTAGAATGTCTCTGGTTTATTTTTCAGTGTTTTTTTCGCATGTTTAGTATGAAAAAAAAAAACATTGTGAGGTATTAAAATTTATTGTTCGAATTAGGTGACACATAAGTATCTACATATATGTGTGTTGCATTGCTTGTCAGACCACTTTCCATGATATGAAATATTGCTTACTTTCTTTGCCCAGAACCTAATGTGCGGCTATAAACATTACTATGTATGTGCATGCAGTACTTTGTCATTGTAACTATATGCGGCGTTCAGACAGCGCCTAATTGAGTCAATCAATAAATTTTGTTTCTGAAAATACACGTATCAGAACTAGCAGCTGATTTCAGACGATTTTAACTAACAGTTGAAAGCACTCCTCGACAATTTCCAAGGCTGGGATATTACTTTTGAAATGAATGAAGATTTGTATTTACTCTTGAAAAAACCGCACCCTTAGTGCATTTTTATTTTATTTTTCACTTGGCTGGGTGAAATATTGTCAAGGGATATTAAAGAGTCGCTTATATATCGCAATGTTAAGCTTTATCATAATTCACCATCATAAAACAACAACAGTTTTTAATAGTAGAAGTTGTAGCCGCTATTTGGAAGATCAGCACATCTCTTCATCAGACTTCTTTTTATTTAATTATATTTATTCTTCAACACCACTTTCCCAGGCTTTGAACCAAGGACCTGGGGTTTGCAATAAAAATTTTAACATATTTATAGGTTAGGCGTTATCTATAAAATTCATGCGATTTATCAAAACAAAACAAATATTAAAAATCAAAAAACAGCACAACTAAATATCAATAACTTAAATATCGTTTGTAAACAAACGAAAATTAAAAACATGTAAACAAATTCAGATATCAAAATTTAAATATCAAAATCCAAATATATATAAAAAATCAAAAAATTTATAAAACCAAACATTTATGAAATGAACACATAAAAAAATCAAAATCAAAATAATTAAAAAAAAAATTTAGTTAAAAAACGATTAAATAAAAAAAAAAATTGAAAAGAAAATCCAGAACAGAAAACTACAAAGCAAAAAAAGAAAAAATCGCCAAAACCAAAAATTAGAAAACAACAATCAGAAGCAAAATAGTATGCAACAAGAAATCAAAAAAATAAGCAAAAATTAAAAAAAAAATTTATTTAATTTAAAAAAAATATAACTATAAATAACTTAAATATCGTTTATAAACAACCAAAAATTAAAAACATGTAAAAAAATTCAGTTATCAAAATTTAAATATCAAAATACAAATATAAAACCAAAAATTTATGAAATGAACACTTAAAAAAATCAAAATCAAAATTATTTGAAAAAAAACGTAGTTAAAAAACTACGATAAAATAAAAAAAATTTAAAAGAAAAGAAAATCCAGAACAGAAAACTACAAAGCAAAAAAAGAAAACAGAAAAAATCGCCAAAAACCAAAAATTAGAAAACAACAATCAGAAGCAAAATGGTATGCAACAAGAAATCAAAAATAGAAGCAAATATTTAAAAAAAAATGTATTTAATTAAAAAAAAATATATTTAATTAAAAAAAAATGTATTTAATTAAAAAAAAATGTATTTAATTAAAAAAAATGTATTTAACTGAATAAAAAAATCTTCAAACAAATTTTTTATTTTAATTTAACCGAATTATTTATACCCGCGCAATGTATTTTTGTATGGCCACTTTTCAAAATATCATAAAAACCCATTTTCTTTGTTTCAAACCGCAAGAAATATACAATTTTTTCCCAATTTCTTCCAATAGACACCAAATAAACCATTTTATCATGAGTGGGCGTGGTAAAGCCTATTTTTCAAAATTTTATAAAAGTTTAGTTTCTTTATTTACAATCGCTCTTTACGAAAATGTTTAATTAATTTGTTCCAATGGATAACGAAAAAACAAAGATTTTGAATTTTTCAAAACTTCCGTTACATGGAAGCGAGGCGGGTCCGATTTAAAAATTTTTTGACGATGATAACGGCGGTATCGAGGAAAGTATGTTCATCAAATTTTGTGACGGTACCTAACACCGTTATTGAGATGAGACAATTTTTTTATAAGTAGGCGTGGCAACACCTATTTTTCAAAATTTCGTAAATATACAATTTCTTTGTTTAAATCGCTCCCTATATTCAATATCACTCAATTTGCTCTGATAGATACCGAAAAACGAAGTTTTTGTATTTTTCAAAACATCCGTTATATAAGAGGTGGGTGTGGTTATAGTCCGATTTTTACTTTTTTTTATTTTTTATTATAATAACAGCAAGACTAGGGACATTATGTCCACGAAATTTTGGGACGATACCTAAGACCGTTATTGAGATACAGAACTTTTTTCAAAAGTGGGCGTGGCAACGCCCATTTTTCAAAATTACATAAATACCTAACTTCTTGGTTTAAAATCGCTCCAAATAAATTTTTCGCAAATTGCTGTAACAGATACCGAAAAAACTGAGTTTTTGCATTTTTCAAAAACTTCTGTTATATAGGAAGTGGGCGTGGTTATTGACTGATCTTCCCCATTTTCAATACCAACCTACCCTGGCAAATCTATATACCAAAATTCATTGAGATATCTCAATTTTTACTCAAGTTATTGTAACCACGGTCAGACGGACGGACAGATAGACATTGAGGACTAAATCGTTTCCTCTATTCATTCTGATCATTATAGTATGCATATGTATATTTCTTTCTCGATTATTTTTCGCTGTTACAAACAACCGTTATGCGAACAAAGTGTACAAGTACGGGTATAAAAATGCAATAAACTTAACATCCAAAAATTTAATAGTCAAAATACCAATATAAAAAAAATAAAATAAAATAAAAAAGTTAAAAATTAAACAATTTAAAGATCGAAAAGAAGCATGACATAAAAACTAAATTTAAATAAAAATACATAGAAAAAATATATAATTGAAATTTAAAAAGCAAGCATTTAGAGAACAAAAAAACAGTGATATAAAAAATAAAAAAATGTAATATACAAAAATTAAAAATAAAAAAACCAAGTACAAAAGTTTAAAGAACAATAATTTAACAAATAAAAGGCTAAGTTCAAAAATTTTAAATAGAAAAAATAAGACCCAAAAATTTAGGAAAAAATGTATAAAAAACAAAAATTTGAGAAGAAATATATGTAATTAAACCCATAAAACAAATTTAAAAAATCGAAAACAAGACCATAAATCTACCAGAAAAAACCAAATATATTGATACACGAAACAGACGAAAGTATCAAAGAAGAAGTGGTAGTAGTTTTTTTTTTTCACCATAGAATATACACTCAGCTTTTGTTTTAATAAAAATCCAACGAAAACTTTAAAACCCAATTCAGTTTTCGAATTTTGCAAATTCTCTTCAAATCACGCGCCGTCGCACAATATAAAATTGTGTTCGATATATGTATGTATGTACATACACATAGTAAGCAGCAATTAAAAAAGATTCGTATAATAAACCGCAAAGGTGCAATTAAGTGTACGTACGGCCATAAAAGTGGAGCATAAACATGCTTACAAATATATCTTAGTACTTGTACATACAAAAGCGAGCAGCAACAAACCGCAAAACCGCATGAAAATATCAAGCTTATATAAAATACGATATTACATTTCCGGTAATGTATATCTCGGTTGAGACGAAAATAGTAACTTCGATTCACGGAAAAAGGTTAAAAGCGGCAGGAATGTTAACCGAGAACAAACCTTTACAAATCAGGTAGCAGACACATGTTAAAGGCGTAACAAATAGCGCAAGGAAACAATAAGCTGGCAAACTGTATTAGCGCCAACCGAACGTCTGAGCCATTAAAATCTTGAAGAAAGTAAGCAAACTGACTACTTACTCGTTGTAAATTCCGCTACAGAAATAGAGACAGCTCAGCACTGCTTGACAGTCGGACTTAAACTAGTATGAAGATACATATGTACATACTCGTAGGGGCATTAGGGTGGTCCTAGAAAAAATTAAAGCCAACCCTCACGTACACGGATTGTCGATATCAGAAATTACACCAGGTTTTTACCAAAGTTTCTTAGAGGTCGTTCAAAATTACCAATGTATTTAAAATTTGAAATAACAATGCCTGACAATCAATATTTTTCAATAGAAATACTCATTTTCTCTTAAGGAATCATCTGATTATAATGCCGGTTTATTTTCTGAACAAATATTTAATATCAACTACTTTTTAAGGATTTGCCAAAACCCACAAGTTTAAACAAACGTATTAGATGTTATAACCCAAGAACTAATAAACATATTTTATTTAAAGTATATATTTTAGGTTTTAAAACGCCGGATTGCGCTTAAATCAAGATATTCAAAAAAATCGTAGCAGTGTTTCGATTGAGTTTAAATTCGAAATATAAACCTCATATATTCATACAAGGCAATATTTGAATGAGAAATCCGCTAGGTGGCGCTTAGGTCGTAATAATCAGAAAACCGATGATTATCGCTTGATTTACTCCCAATTAAAAATGTTAACTCCATATTCGAAGAGAAATAGTACTTCAAAAAGGATCTGCTAGGTGCAGAAATTTAAAATATATACTTTGTATTCAAAGATTATTTAAAGAGTAATATAAAATATGTATGTCAATAATGTACACTCCAAAAATACTCGTAACAGAAATGGTTTTAATCTTCCGGCTAATACTATAAAACAGAAGCAGATAAATGTAATTTGTATTACAAAGGATTAAAATGTTTTAATGAGTTGCCAAATGATATTAACTTTCAATTTAGTGTGAGTCGGGCGGTATTTTGAACTAACAAATAGCAATGGATTCGTACACTGTACACTCCAAGCTTTTGCCAGTAACCTATATCGGTCCCACATGCAACTATTAAGTAGCAGAAGCTAAGCTGATCTCAAGAAGCATCACTAAATCAAATCAGTCCATCGCCTTATGTATTCTTGCTTCGAACTTTAAATTCATAATTGGCCAATAAAGTGCAACCGAGTGATACCAACAATCATTGTCTTAATATGCTTTAGAAATCTGCTCCGTTATATTTCACTAATGCTTGGCGGTCGAAATAAGTAACTTTAATGTATTTTGAATTTCTTCTGATTTTCGGACAGGGTTGAAATTTGATGTATGTATATTGAAACGATTTTCCGTCATCGCTTGTCAATTTTAGTTTTGTGACATACCGGTTTCGGCGTTGTGCCATCTTCAATGTCGTTTTCGAGAAGGAGCTTTAACTTTATTTTTTAGTTTAGGCTATAAAGTGTAGATTTTAAGAACTATGTATAAACTAGGCTTAATAAAGCTGTAAGAAATAAATAAATAAAATAAAATAAATAAATTATTTTGAAGTGTATTTTTTTTTGAATTTTTATAATTTGACTTTGTTTTTTGATGAGAAAATATACATATGGATTTTCAAATACACTAACAAGAATTGCATTACAAAAAAAAAACAAATTTTAAGTATTTTGTTCTCCATATATAAAACATGGAAAACTTTAAAAACTTTGAGCGACTTTTTAATATCTTTTGACTTAAAAAAGCGGTATTTTTTCGATACAAAACAGTTAAATTAAATTTCCAATTTTACTTTTTTGTTCATACATTTTAAAACCAACCTAGTGTGAAAATATTGTTGGTTTGTTGCAAAAGTGCGAGTATTTGACTGCTTAAGTGGCAAGTACACGCCAATAATTTATTAGTCTGGCTTATAGAGTCACACACTAGAGCGCTAAAGCTCCAAAGCGCTAAAGCAGCTACAAACAATGCTGCTGCTACTGCGGTCGCTACTTGCCAAAGGAAATAAATCTAAACAGCGTAACAAATATGTACGTATGCAACAACAACAGCAAATTTTGTAGCTAGTGAGGGGCGAAGAGGCAACAATGTAGTGTGAGCGTTTCGTTTATGTGAGTATTAAGTTGGCTGAGGATTATTTACTTCACAAAGCGAAGCAAAATATGCAACTGACTGCATAAAAAAAGAAAAAAATGCTTTTGTGTTCGGCACAATTGCTGGTTGCTGTAAAACTTTGCATCGTATGTTAAGTGTTTAGAGTGCCAGAACTTTTTTTAATTTATTTTTTTTTTTAAATCAGCAGCGCGAAAAAAAGCAAACCTGCAAAAAATTCTAAAGTGCAAAAGCAAATATGCAAAAAAAAAAAAGGTCCAAGTAATTCGGTAGCAAAAATTAAGTTGCCAGAAAAACAGAAAAAGTGTGAGAATAAATGTTAGCGTGATGCAAAGTGTTACTATTTGCGAGATAAGGTTTGCGACTTACATAAGTACTGACTTAGTTGGCGTGCATTCGCGCCACAAATTAAGAAACTTAAGCGTAGTACAACAAAATAGTAGTATAAACTAACTCATGATGAAGCATTCAACTTCAGGCAAGTACTCTCCAATGCACTGCCTTGTGCAAATAAACTTGATCCAACAATCGCGTAACAAATCGGCTGCCAGCCAAACGGAAGCTGAAAATTACAAAAGCAACACTCTCAAGGCAAACTTGAATAATCGAGTGCTAATACATAAGTAAATGGGTATTTTCTTTTTTTTTTTTAATGTTATATTAACGAGAAACATTTGGTCAAACAAAAAATATTTTAAAAAAAGAATGCAAACATATTATAGACACATGAATGTACGATTTAAATATACATAAAGTATGTGGAATAATTATGCGAACAAGGAATATGAGCCGGAAAAATGCCAGGGTGCGAACTTATAAATTAACGTTTCAAGAAAAATGTATTTTTTAAAAAACCAAATAAAACTAGTGCGTTGCAAATATCGAGTGGTCTGCTATTATAGAGGGATCATTGTTTAAGGATTGGAAAGTTACTGATCAGTAGACGTGAAACAGTGATTCCCTGATACCAACTTTCGCTAACGCTGAAGCTACGTCGCCAAAATATGCTAAATAAAAATTAAATTGGCACTTTTTAGCTATTTTCGCGTTTCTGACATAAAAAGCAAGCACCTCTGAAAATCTCCAAACTTTGTCAATTTTAACTCATTTTTTGGCAGATTTTAGCGATGAACAAAATGAACCGGATGAAATATGTAAATGAAATGTTTTTGACAGCTCATCCAACTAAACTGCCGATTCCAGCGTTTTTTTCATCGCTAAAAATCTCTTTTCTTTTTGCTAAAAGAAGTGTAAAATTAGCGATTAGAAAAAGTTGATGCTAAAAATCGCAGACAAAAATAAGGGGTAATATTTGTTTTATTGTTTGTTAGGACAGAATGAAAAACTACAATAGTAAAAGGGTGACAAAGAACAAAGAAAATTTATATGCTCGTACCAGCATACAAGAGACCTTAAAATTTTCGCCAATTCACAACTTGATTTCCTTTACAGCATAAAAGAAGTGATTTCATTAAAAACAAAGATGCGTATTTCTTTTAGAAGTCGAAAAATTTCAGTTGACCGATGTTTTTAAATAAAAAAAAAAACGTCCGTGGATTCCCGCAACAAACGGTTCCTTAAAGTTCGGTGATAATGCATTGAGATACTGTGCAAATATGTTATCTTCGCAACGCAGTCATCTTGCTCATATTGATATTTATTTTATCAACTCAAAGCCTTTTTGCAAAATATGCTGAGATTGTAGCAAATTTTAGCAACATAAACTTCGTTGGCTTAAAAGCTGAATTGAATTTTTCCAAAACAGCGGTTCTGAAAGTTGCATCTGAATATCAATACGTTACCAACTGGGATTCCTAAAAGTGCATTATAATAACTACTCGTAATAATATAATAATATATTCGTGCGTCGGACATTATGTTTATAAAAAAATAGTAAAAAACGGGCATAATCTTTGTCCAATGTAAATATTATATTCATATTAGGCAAATATAAATAGTGGGGATTTTTAATCGAAACCACTATATCTGAAACCGGAATCGGTTAATATAAAAATGTCGATAAAATCTCGCAAATAATTCTTACCTTTACTAATAAATAATAATAATTTGGCGCTAACACTATATACTCGTAGCTCAGTGTTTGGCCGAGCATCTCCTACCATTTGTAGTGTACGTGTTTATATTCTACTAGAAATGGAGGGACCTACCAACTCCGAATGCAAATGTATTTTATGAGAAGCTTTTAATAATAATAATCCCAACGGTTTTTCAATGGCATAAATACCCTCGGCGGTTTGTCATTGCCTTCCGAGGGGTGACCGCTATTAGAAAAATCTATTTTATGATTAAGATTCCACTGGCTGAGATTCGAACCTCGAACCCAGCGGCAAATCGAGTAATAGCACGCACCTCTACCCACTCGACCACAGCTTTACCATATTATTAATGCTTTTTTAAAATAGAGGTTTCATTATGAAGAAAGTAAGTAATTCGAAAGTTGGCAATTTTTTATGTAAAAAGAAATTTATACCAAATAAATAAATGAATCTCTCTTAAGAAAGTTGCATAGAACAATTTAGAAACTAGTTCGATAGTTAACAACATTTAATGCTCCGAAAAAAATTTTGTTTTTAATTTTAAATTGTAAATGCAAGTTTATAAATTTAATTAATTTTAAGGTTCGCTTTTTCGTCATGAATTTGAAGTCATATTCAGCCCTAAAGGAATATTATAAAGATTATCTTGTTTGATATTTCAGCCGAGGAATGCAAAAAAAAATAAGAAAATAAATTTGGAAATAATGTTTTATTGAAATATATTTTAATAAATAAGTAGTTTGGGTAGTATTCGAAATGCATATATGTATATTCACAAGATAAGCGAGTGGTTTACTAAAAAATCTACATTCTTAAAATGCAAACCTTTTACGATTTTAACGGAATTTGAAAGTAAAACAGTACAATAAACGTTAACATTTGTGTAAATAAAGCATTTAAATATGTATTTATAGCAAATAATGAGCAAATTCAAATATAAAGAATAATCGAAGCAAAGAGCAACATATGATTACTAAGGTAGTCAGGGAGCATAAACCCCCAAACGAATAACGTGACTGAGTTTTCTTAAATGAAATATATGGCAACTACAAAGTTAAGAGTGGGTACAATAGCCGTTAGAGTCATTGAAATTTATATTTATTACTGTTTTACTTTGCTGACGGCAATACTCAGCTCTATAGGCGCATGTGATCTTGAAGCAAAACAAAAAAATTAAATAAATTTGTCATAAGCGCGGATTCGTTGTTTCATGAAAAATGCTAATTTTAGCTAAGCAAAAAAAAAAACAAAGAATTGTACTTGGCACGCGATGTTTTAATTTTTTTTAAATAGACTTTTGTTTTTGTATTTAACAGCCTGCGCTAAGTCGTTTAACAGCACCTCGACACACACATAAGTATGTACAATACATACACTCATTTAATTAATATCAATAAATTTTGAATTTAAAGAATGAAATGTAAAACATTCCATTTTTTTGTTATTTGCTTACATTTAACAAAGTACACATATGTATATACAAATACATAATTATTGTTTAAAATCAAATTACCGGATGAAATTAAAATGCGGTAATAAATACATTAAATAATATTCCAAATGTGACAACGTACACACATGCCATTACATCGAAAACACATTTAGTAAGCGTTTCCATAATAAATTTAATGAATTATAAAGTTAATATGTGGAGTTTCTTTTTTACTCAACTGGGAAGGTAATGAACATTTTTAATGACGCTTAAAAATACATTTGTCGCTCTTCGTATTATTTTTATTCCCTAGCGTACTTGTACACAAGGGTATATTAACTTTGTTCGCATGACGGTTGTTGGAAATGCCAGAAATAATCGAGATAGATATAGACATACATATACATATGTATATACCAAAATGATCAATATGAAAAGGGGAAACGATTTTAAACAAAGAAACATAAAATTCGATTCCGCCCGAATTTAGCTTTTTTTACTTGCTTCTAATTAAAATAAGTTTCGCAGGAAGCATATAAAGATTGACAACAGCAACGACAATTATTTAGCTAATAATATAAATATCGATAGTACATACGATAGATAACATCGTTTATGTATCTATAACTATGACATCGATTAATTTAGCTCAGGTGTAGCCTTTTTGTTAAATCTTTTTTATTTTGCATTTAAAATTGTGTCATCTCTAATAAAAACTTTTTTTTTAGAATTGTTTAATATTCATTTAAATTTAATTTAATTTTTGAAAAAAATTTATCGACAATTTAAAAATATTTTGAAGAAGTGAAAACAAATCCACTCGGTTGTTTTTGTAACACTGCTCGTTGATATTGGTAGTTCAAGACTAGTTCGAGACCATTTCGGAAATATTTCGGGACCAGTTTAGGACTATTTCCGGAAGATTTTCCCACTAATTACGGACTAAAATGATTCTAACTCGGAACTAGATCATTACCATTTTGACATTAGTGGGGAACCGGTTCAAGACTCGTACTTAGTTAAGCACCGGACCAGGTACTTAGTTAAGCACTAGTTTAAGATAATTTTGGTATTGGTTCATAATCAAAATACTTTAAATTATAAACTAAATATTCTAAAATTTGGGAAAAGCCCAAGCTATGTCTTTTTTTAAGCTTTGCTGAGCTAGCAACAGATGTTTACAAATCAAATTAACTGAATACCAAGAATGCCCCGTTTTTACTTTTTAAATGGAAATAATTGAAAAAGAGCCGCAAAATAAAATAAAAATCTTGAGCCACTTGAGCTTATAACTCTACAAAAAAAAACTATAATTTCAATTTGTATAAAGTTTAATATTAAAATTAATTAAAAGAAAAATAATTGCGCAAAACATATCAACAACTGAGTGTCGCGAAATTATGATAAGCAGTAAAGTTTATGTATTTATGTACTTTGAATTGGGATACTTAAGACAAAGGTGGAAGACGACATGCAATACAATTTAAGAAAAGGAATTTGTATAGCAAGCATAAAATGGCATTAGCACAGAAGACAAGACATTGGCAGCAAATAACTTTCGCCACACCCGAAACAAAAGCGGATAGTAAAATGAAGAGAAAATGTATAGAGAAAATAAAGTCATGCACTTTTGCAGCGGTCATGTACACTTATCCATATGCAAGTCATAAAAAATTTAAGCGTAGATAATATATTTATAAATAAAATGTGCATGCAAATCGTAGCGTAACAAAGGAAATTAGCATAAGAAGTTTTGCAGCGCGGATAAGAAAGACGCGAACAAAACAAAACAAAACAAACAAAGAGAACAAATAAGAAAATAAAGAAATAAATATTATTGTATGCACATAGAAAAAAAAGTTCATGCATACAGAGTTTCAATGCAAACACGTGACAACGCGAGTCGCGGCTGCAGTTACTTGGATAGCGTTGCAGAAAAACAGGCATGGAATTATATGGGCAGCAATAAAAACCAGTTATGGGTAACAAATTTAATGAGCACAAATGCCAACACACTTCGACAACGCACAAAAATTCAGTTATAAATGCCAAGCTGTAATCACATTTTTACAAAAGGTTTTACAGACTTTTAAATGGAGTGAGCTTTGAAATGGTTTTCTTTTGTTTTTTTCATTTTTTTTACACATACATACATACATATGTACTTGTTTTGCAGTTCAATTTGGAACTAATTAAGAATACTTATTTATAACTTTTTCTTTGTTAGCAAGCATAGAATTTTTGAACACTTAAATTATTTAAAAAACAAGTAAGGAAAGCTGCCATTTGTGCTTACTTATGTACTTAAAAAAAGTGTGTGGCAAGTACTTATTGACCAACTTAGTTAATACGCTAAAAACCATTGAAATCATTTTCAAAGGTATAAACCTTTAATGGAAATGGTATAGTAAGTTTGGTCCGATGTTTTGTAAGAACCGAATGGATAAGAGTTAGACCCATCAAAAAGTATAGCGAAATGATCAGAATGATGAGTATTGATTGATTTAGCCATGTCCGTCTGTCCGTCTGTTTGAACGCAAACTAGTCAAACTATTTGGATGAAACTCGGCAATCAAGTACATTTTTATAATTTATTAATCATTTGTCGGAATCGGCCAGATCGGACGACGATAACGTATATGAAAGCCGATTGTTTAGATATTCTATTTTGCTCCATAAAATTTTGCAAGAAGCTCTGCTATTGTTAGATCTATATAAACAGTACAGATCATATAGATCAAAGAAATATAACATAAAGCTGTTATACAACTGATTGTTCAGATATTGCATTCAGCACGACAACCAGTCCATTTAAGCTGCTGAGGACTTGCAATTTTGTACAAATATTGATAGAACTATTTTAGCAGTGAAAACCATTAAAATCCTTCATTTAATCAGCTAAAGACTTGGAATTTCTCACAAATACCAGATAAATTAAACATGTAGCTCCCGTACAACCGGTTCTTCATATATTGCATTTTACACCTTAACTCCTTTATTTTATCAGCCAAAAGCTTGATATTAGTTATTGTTAGAACTATTTTAGCAGTCAAATTAATTAATATCGAATAAATATAACATATGGCTCCCACACAATTCTTCCATTCATGAAAGGTATAAAGCCATCGGCATTAGTTTCTCAAAGTTATAACCGCACCACATATTAATACATTTTGGTCATTTATTTTATTTTTAATCAATTTTCAATATATTTCAACTAAAATACAGTTCGTTTTCTATTATCACGTAAACCACGTTTTGAAAATTGGTAGACAATCAAAAATTAAATCTCAAACTTTGCAAAAATCTCAAACTATTTATGATCCCAGATTTAAAACAAAAATAGTATCTAAGCAGTTTTGAGCCTATTATTTTTTTCCAACAATGTATAAGTTTGAAGTAGCTATAGATTACTGTTAGTTTTTGGCAATTTTTTACTAGCGCCCTTAAGCGATTTCTTTCATGTAACGCCAGATAGTTTTTTTAATATAAAAAAATGCGTATCACCGTCACTAAATAAAATTGTAATAACTCAACGGTCACTTTAAACTACTACACACTTTAATATTATTAAAAAAAAAAAAAAGGGCTACAAAAATGCGTGCATACAAAATTAAAACACATATAAAAAAAAATTATAACTTTGAAACTTTTAATGAAGTATTTTAAATAATACTTTGAGTTTTTGTTTGAGGATAATATATTGTAATGAAAAATTATAGAATATAAGTTAAAGACAAATAACTATGAAAAAAAATTAAAAAATTACTTTCCATTTTCAAGTGGGCAGTGTTTTCAATTGTATTATGATTTTTGTAAAACTGAAATTGGTTCAATTACATC
Organism: Philophylla caesio; assembly: GCA_963971545.1. NCBI lineage: Eukaryota > Metazoa > Arthropoda > Insecta > Diptera > Tephritidae > Philophylla > Philophylla caesio. The sequence goes on from OZ020607.1 coordinate 49,743,132, forward strand.
ACTGACAGTATTCAGAGCTTTTATCTTTAATAGTATTACAATTTTTCACTTTCACAAAAAGGCAAACGAATGCAACTGTGCTAAAAATTATTTTATTAAATCAATTTCGCACACATGGCCCATAAACAATTGTTTACGAGCATTTTGAAATGTATGCATGTTCATATTTGCCCACACTATAATTAAATATAATGGGCGAATGTTCAGTATAGTTAGTCAAGTGGATTACAAGTTCCCTCTTTATACTTACATATATGTGTAAATTTGTACATACATACATATATCAGCTTATGAAATCGTTTAAAAATTATACTAAAAGTACGTAAAAGTTCTTAATCTATACATACAAGTCATGCCAACTTTGAATTGTCTGTCAAGTGTCAATCACACCAATAAAACAAATCGCAGTCCCAGATAGCATTAACAATTCCGAAAGCCATTAAATAATTTTCAAAAATTTGCTTAACTCGCAAATCCTCAAACAAACTATTGTACATATCTACATACATGTGTACAAATTATATCTACTAACCGCCGGCAAGTGAATGTGAATGCATGCAAACTAAAATTGTTGATAAGGTGAATCAGTTTGTGACTCGCGAACGGCGTCAAAAGTGATATTGAAGAATTTAGAACACACAAGATAAATAACTAAGAAATTATTATAACTGTATGTATGTAAGTATATAAACGAAGATTATCTAAACAAGTAACACAGCTGAAGCTATCAAAAACAAAGTGACTTTTCAAGATTATAATTCAATCATTTATAATATTCTTGTACAAGCACTTTTTCACACCTCGAACCACTTCTGAACTTTTTGAACTCTTTTAGCGATGCGATTACACGTCTCCTCGATCGCCTTTTTCCTGATATGGGTACAAGAAAAAGTCGTAGGAGTCCAGAGAATATAACAGAAATTAATGCAAACTCGCCACAACCAAAAACCCCCACCCTTAGGCTCACCCCACCTAAATTCACCATACTCAAAATCGCTACAATTAAAATAACGAGTACGACACTGCAAGTGTGCGTTAAGCTCAGCGGCTGAGTCGGTTGACATCTCTCTCGTTTGGATTCCCGGCCATAGGAACATATACGGTAACGAGAGGGCAGACGAGTCGGCGCCTCTCTTGAGGAATCCGAGGCGGAAGCAATACGCTGCCCGCTGGGAGTCATCAAAAGAGAACTACATTTGAAGTTTGTGCGATTAGCAGGATTGAGATGGGGCAGGTTAACGACGTGCAAAATCCCGAGAGAAATTTGGCCTTCCTATGATCGATCAAGAACGGTAGACCTCCTTAATAGATCAAGGAAAGAAATATTCTGCCTAACAGCTACAATCACGGGCCACTGGCCGCATGGTGAGCAGGCGGCCAAGACTGGCCTTCCATTCAATAACCACTGCAGGAGCCGTAAACACGTAGACAGCAGAGAAACCATTCTTCACTATTGTGTGAGTGCCCAGCTCTGGCACGCCTCCGACAAGAAACACTTGGGTTTCTTCCAAAAGAGCTAAGGGAGATATCTAAGTGTAATAGTATAAACTGTTTAAGTAGCTTCATCCACAAATCAAAGTTGTTCGAAAATTAAAGACCGCAGGACATACCAGAGGTTCCACGAGAATAGCGTAGCAAAATGGTGCTTCCAGCGCTAATTGGGCCCTTGTCACTAAAGGACTAGGCAACGCTTCAACCAACCAACCAACCACACTTTAATTTTAACTCAGTATACTTTTTTCCTGCAATCCCCACATCTGAACTTGCCACAGCCAAGTCAATGAAAGTTTCACTTCCATAGCGCTTCCAGGCGTACTCCCTTTTTTTGAAGTTACCTATTTCGGACAAAATTATGTCCCCCTGCGATTTATATGCGTAATAAACAACATATTGCATAATTTGAAACTTTTTCTTTTAAGAATAATATTATTTTTAAAAATAAGATGTTTTTTTTATCCAGTTATTTGATTCGACGTGATATGATAATGTAATGTAAAAAATTCTACCGGCACAGTTTGGAAATCTTGAAAAGGCTTACGACTACCATTGCATGATTAATGGGCTTGTAAAATCATCAGCTGATCTGCATAATATTGATAAAGCCCTCGAAATATATATACATATGTAGAAATTATGTACTTACAGTATTATCGAATCTTAACTTTCACGCAAAATCTGTTTTTAATCGAACTCTTTGGGATAATTGTAGAATATTGGCTTACCTGAAATTAGAAAATTAAAAAAAAATACATAAGTATGTAGTTAAAGTTTCATAATTGATGCAAAATTATTATTTATTTTTATTTTGACTGATAAATGATGAACAAAAAATATACAAGGATCCAACCTAGACAATTTTTTAAAGGAAAAATGTTGATTTAAATGTGAGTCAAACCATTATACACCTACATATATGTAGGTGTTTCTGGCTAACCCTAGCCTAAATGTGATTTTATACATGATAAATAACAAACAAGTTTGGAATGCAGTTAAAATATTAAGCAAAGATATAATGTTTGAGCTTAGAGTAAAGGAACAATGGCGCCGCAGTCAGTAAAATCAGAGAGAATATTGTGTTTTTAACATAAACTTTTTTGCTCTTGTTTATTTCACATGATAAAGTGCTACGATTGAAAAACGCTCCTGAACCCCTTTATCACAAACGTGGATGGGGGAGTATGGAAATGGCGTTCTGGAGAGAGGCATAATATATGTCATGGCCCCTCCCTGATGTAATGCGAAAGCAGTCCCGGGGAGTCGGCTTCTACTTTACGCCGTTAAAAATGCGATTATTACTGGCAAAAACATATCATTTCTGAATTCGTATTGAAACTATTTTCTATAACTTTTGATCACATGCTCAAAGTCAGCTGTTAAACGTCACACGTTATAAAGTCATGACTGCTAAGGAGCCGAATTATCTAAACGAACGACTTTCATGAACTATGTCCTCCCGGTTCCCACTATTTCGATCCATGTAATTGTTTACCACCAGCATTTAGTAGCAATAATATAACTACGTTGCCATTCAAGAGAGAATTCATGTGAACTCTTCTTTTGTCTCTCTTTTCTTCTCCAAAACCAACTAACTCATTTTTTATATATTCTACTTCAATAGTTTCAATTCTTATATTTATATTACTTTTTTAGTTTACGTATTTGCATTGTTATTTGATTCTTGTGCATGTACTTCAGTAATATAAAACAAGTAAAAATAAATAAAAAGTTTTCAAAATGTCTGTAAACGCAAAATAAAGCAAAAAAAAATTAAATGTATTTATTTTTTATTTTGTCAGGCAACGATTTAGGGAAAAATTTATATCTCAAGCTCTATATCTACACCTTTATGTACGAATTCAGTAACTTCGTATCATCCCAAGTTTCAAAATGAGCTAGAGATTATTGCTTTTCCTCGCTTTCAGTTTTTTATTCAATTGTATGTATTTTAATTTTTTGTGACCTGCTCATCACGAAAAAAAATTAAATTTCCGGGCGTTCTGTCATATCTTATGAGTATTCTTATTTTTATGAAGATCTAAAAAAAAAATCTCGATTTTTCACTGAAGTACCAATGAATGCCTCATGCGTGTTATGATATGTAATGTTAAATATTGCTTTAATTTACTGCTGAGTGATTTGCTATTTCGAGATTATGTGAAACGAGAAAACCTATTAAATTTTCACAAAAAATATAATAAAAAAAAGACCATTGAAAATGCCTTTAACCTGGCTGAACCATAATATAATGAAATATATATGGCCAAAAGGAAATTGTGCTTTCTCGATGAAATTATATTTATCATATTAAGAACAGAGACAATATTTTTGGCCTTTTAAACACACATATGTATGTATGTACATATATAAACAATGAGTGGGAAAGAGAAAAGATCCAAAAATTGAAACTGAACCTTATATCGAAACAATCTGTAGTACATGAACTATTTATATATTATAGGACATAGTTTATTATGATTTTCTCAAAAGACTTTGTATAATTTATAAAAAAAAAAATAGCTTAACGGGCTTGATGATTTTTAGTGGTTTCTTGTCGCTGATTTTTGTTTTTTGTAATAGAGAAAATGTATGGTAATTTTTTGCAGCATTTATGCTAAAAAATAATGTGCTATAAAACTGTATACTTTTAAAAATTCTAAAAATAAAAAATAAAAAGGTGTACTATTAGTTGGCCTGGACTTACAAGTATATGGGTTTCGTTAGAGCACTATTTGTACTTATATGAAAAAATAATAAAAATTTGTATATGTTAAATGTGCATAGTCATATTTCATGGTGCTATGTATGTATGTATGTATCTGAAATTTGGTAGAAATATAGGATTTTATAAAATTAATAATAATATTTAATTTTGAACGAACAAATTGAAACTCCAAATAACATCGCCGGGACGCAGAAATAACATACCCCTTGGCCGACAAAGACCAAAAAAATTTTGAGATAGAGTGTTTGCAGATGACATGATGTGATATCATATATTACATCATATGATATAAGAAATTGTATTTAGATCAAATTCAGGAACAAATAGTGCACCATAAAATTAGAGCTCGGTTTATTTTATATCAAACGATACAATATCACATCACATCATCATTACTTAAATTTATCTACGGCTTTTTTGAAAACATTTTCGTAAAAAAGAATCCAAAATATATGAGTTATGAAATAAATGAAAAAAATCGCAAACTCATGTTCAAATAATAATGTATAACAAAATAAAATCAGATCAGATTTTTTTTAATTAATACGAGTATTAAAACAAAAATTTATTCACCGTACAAAACATCCAAATTACACACTCACGATCATTGCTTTAATTTACCTGCTTGATATGTTCGCGCTTAACGAAATCAATTTGACCAGGATTGTGATCGGCGATGCTCATCATGTCAGCAGCCTGCCAGGGAGACAGTGATATCGTTGGTGTCGTAAAATGCCACGCATCTGGAGCAACTACAGTAGTTGCTGATGTTGTCATCGTAAGAGCATTATTTGACGCGTTCGTTGTAGTATTCGCAATCGAATGCGTCTGCGGCGCAATAACGGTAGGCGAAAGTGACTCATTGTATTGGCGGCGGATCGCAGTGGCTGGCACCGAAATCGAATCAATATTACCATCAACAATGGCGCTAGTTATCGGCTCAATGAGCCTATCAATCAAGGTATCCACTGAGGGGGAAGACGATGAGTTTGCTAAGGCGAAGCTTACATTTTTACCAGCTGGATGTACGCCCGTAAAATTGCGCACTTCAATTTCGATGACAATTTTATTTTGCGACGCCGCAGCAGCATTCGCTTGATCAACACCGCCAAGTCCAACCCGGCTACGATCGCTACCGCTACCGGTGGGGGCGGCAGCGGAGGTGGCGAACCGTTGTAAATTCTTGGGATGCGTTGCGGCAATATAATTGAGATCGCTACGCGACAAATGATGTTGTTGCAATGTAGAATACTGTTGTTCGACAAGTGCGGCGCGCGTTTGTGCAGCATTCGCGCCGGTCGCTGCCGCCGAATCGCTGGCGACCTTTTCGCGCAGTTTGATGATATTCGAAATGTTGATGCTGTTCGTGAGGGTGATGCCGACAATGCAAACGAGCACAATGGTGATTATGATGCCGAGTATGACCAATGTGTGTACGCGAAAACATTTTCGGCTGCACATTGTTTGTTGTTGCAACACGGTGGCAATGGCGGCGAAGTCGCGAAAATCAGAGGCAAAGGCAAGGGAGAAATGGGTGTAGAGTGTTGGTTGCTTGCGGCGAAAGTGGTGTAGTTGATAAGCGCGTTAAACGCTTTGAAGAAAAAGCGATCGAAGAGGAGATTGCAATTGCAGCCGACAAATTTGTAGGCCTTACTTACATGTAAATATTTAATTATTTTTTTTTGCTTTTTTTTATAATCACAATTTTTATTTACATTAAATTTAAATTATACTGCAACAAGTTTATGGATTTGCTTTATATTCGCTTAAGCAGCCTTTTTTTGACAATTTTCAAACGGTTTCTAAGTTTTCTAAGGTTTCTGCCATATGCATACAGTACTTTAAGTACCCCTAAATATTTTTCGAGGCTGATCTTTTAATAAATTAGTTTCAAGGCATACACAATTATTTTTCCCACATTTATGACTTTTCAAGTAAACATTTTTTTCGTAATTTTCTTTTGTGTTTGTCATTTGTTTTTTTAATATCTCTCATTAAATTTTAGTTCCGGAAATTATTTATTATCTTTGCGCTGTTTCGTTATCTTATCTTCTATCAATAAGTTATTATACATATATTTTCAAGCAGTGTATTTCAATTTTATTTAACACTGTACGTATGAATTTTAATATTTTCGTTTTTAGATTTTGTCATTTTGTTAGCTTTTTTAAACTGTTTACTAAAATTTTTATCTTTATTTTTTTTAAAAACAAAAATTCACTTCACTCACTTCGAATTCGCAGCTTTCCACACTTTCCACACTTTACCCAATTTTCTACTTTCGCAACGCTTTCGTTATATTTTTTTTTATCTTAAAAGGCACAAATATTTTTTTCGAAAAACAACAATAACAATAACAATAATGCCACTTTTTATCATGTATTTTTCCATTAATATATTTCTTCTTCAATATCTTTTTTTTTTCTAATTACCGCGTTCCTCACGAAACTCGCACAACAGCTGCAACTGTCGATCGTTGCTAATTCGATACTCCGACGACTAAAAAAATAAAACAACCAACTAACCGTTCGCGTATCGAAGCAAAGCGCATTAACGCATTCGTTTTTCTCTCATACATTCCATGCCACCTTTGTGTGCTCATTCCACTTTACTTATTGCTATCTTTTATGTTTTTACTTTTGTTTCTATTTTTTTGCACAATCACTGTTGCACCTTTAGCACCGAATATATGCACTCGTCGCCACCGCGCTCACCAACTTTGCGATCGCTCAGCGCGTTTATCGTTATGCGCCACTTTTATGTTAGTTGATTTTGTCGTCGCTCACTCTGGCTTTGTCTGCAATGCTCCGCGGCTGAGTAACGAATGAAGCAAACGAGAAGCAACGATCGTCGTCGTCGTGTTTTCGGTTCGCTTGCCCCGTTGCGGCAGAAGTAGCAGCAGCGCGTAGCTTTAAGTTCAGCATGAAGTATCGCTTTCAGCAATGCAAGCCAAGTGACTGCGTCGTTGCGTCGAAGTCGACGTATCTCGTGCTCACGCGCTGTTGCACGTTTCCCAGTGGATGTGAACGTTGACGGGGTTAAAAGAAAACACAGCTGATATGTTCACATATTCAGAATCGCGCGATCTTATTGCTCCGTCACTCGCTGTTTGCCAAGCAATTTCACTGCAGCGCCGCTGTTGTTAGGGCACTGTTATCAGCAGAGCGATGTTAACAGCGAAGAAGCTGTTAGTGCTTTTGATTACCTGTTGATCTCTGTTAATAGGTAGTGGTTGCTGCACTCGTTTATTTTTCTTTCAGTTGCTGCCAACGAATATGTTAACATATCGTCGCTGGCGTCGCTGCACAAAGCAGCAGCATAGGCTGCTGATGTGCAGGCATTATTTTAGTGTGCGGTAATGCAATTAATGGTGCAATATTTATTATTTTCATATGTTTTTTATGACGGCTAAAATTTTATACTTGTGTGCATATCTAACATTTTTATTTTAATCAGCGATCTTGATTATTTTTCTGTCTAAACTCTCTCTTTCTATTTTTTTTTTTTTAGTTTTTCACTTTATACTATATGTTTTTGCAAATACATTTGTGTTTGATTGTACAAAATATAAAATCACTGCTTTTCATATTTAATGCTTTCTAGTTCTTTAATATTTAATATATACATACATATGTTGTATGTGTTTATATTTGCTTGTGTTTCGTCACATCTGTTATATTACTATACAAACGCTACACATACGAGTACGTACATACATACATACATATGTACATATGTATGTATGTATTTATATTAGGGTGATTAAAAAAAAAACATTTTTTTCTTGCAAACATACTCAAAAGTTTCAATTTGACGTAAAAAGATGCCAGTTAAAATTTCAGCACTTAATATTATTAATAAAATAAAACAGCCCACATCGCTGTTTTCTACTTCCCATAAGAATAACATGAATACATTTTGTCGTACATATATCATAACAAAGATCCTTTTGCTTATTTTTGTAGAGATTTGAACCCGAAAAAAAAACGTATGTGATCTTTTTTCGAGAAACCTAATAGGCTAAGGGTTATTTGAGGCCAAAGTTCAATTTATCGTAAATTTTAAGGTTTTTGAAGCATTACAGCAAATTTGATGGTTTTATTGGAACAAATCACAAAAAAAAATGCATGTTTATCTTAGTTTTAGTTTCTTAGACAATAATTGTTAATAAATTTTGGAAGTCGTCAAAAGAAAAAATAGTTCGAAGAATTTTTAAAAATGTTTTTTATGTTAAATTGTTCGTCTGTAAACGTTTTAAAAGTCATTGTAACTAAATTGAATTCCCAAAGTTATTGGTGAATTATTTTATTGTTAATTTAGCGATAATAATTACAGTTCAAAAAACTAAAAAACACGCAAAAAGTCAAATTGAAACTTTTGGCCCTGTTTACAAGAAAAAAAAATGTTTTTTTTTGTAATCACCCTAATGTACATGTACTCTGCTCCCAAATTATAGCGCCACTACATATGGACAGATTTGGACACTTACTTCTTTTCTAATTTATACAATTTTTTTTTTTTTTTTTCAATTAAAATATATTCTTTAAGAAAAATCATAAGCACCCATTTTTGAAACTTTTTACAAAATGTACAATGGTTTTACAAAATTTTATTAAAATTTCGAAATTCAAAAAAAAAAATTTGTTTGAGTATGCATTTCTTTTGGCTCATTCAATTTTAGCCTAATAAAGTGCAAGTTTCAAGTGTCTGCAAGGGAATTTCCTTTATACATACAACGCAAAACGGCGATATTTTATATGGAAGGAATTGCAAATTAGATAATTTTGATAAATTATTTATATATTTTTTATAAAATTGACAAAAGAAATTAATTGTGGTTCGTTAAAGAACAAACGATGTTTTTATTGAAAAATACTTTTAAATGATTGGAGGATAAGTAAATTGTCCAAATGTTTTAATATGTGTTTGTGCTATAATTTCTGAAGAGAATGTATGTATGTACTTGTATGTAGGATATGTATATGTATGTATGAACAAATATATGTACATACGCCCCATCTCAAAATAAAAATCCGCGCCACTGAAATAATTTATATTTATTTTATTAAATCTTTATTATTTTTCATTGAAAATGCAGAACATTCTCTTACCCAAATTATAAAATATCAAGTTTCAAAGCTTGTAAAAATTAATAAAAAAAAAGTTCCCAAAAACTAAAACTTTTTTTTTTAATATTAAAATTTTTTTTTATCAAAATTCTAAACAATTGATTTTATATAGCCAAGCTTTATTTTTACCGTCACTTAAAAGGCAATTTAAAAACCAACGGTAATTTGTAGCCACTTTGAGCTTGCACTTTTATTGTAATGAAATTTTATGGGATACACAATTGCGTGCACAAACATTTTCTGAATTTTTTCAATAAAACATTTGGCGTATTTTAGTTAAGAAATAATGAAATTTTAATAAAACGAAAGAAATTTTTCCCAATTGGTCAAAACTGTTGTGCGACCATAACTTCGAGATGGAGTATTCTGTATTTATGTATGTATGTATGTATACATGTATGTTTGTATGTAGATATTTACGATGTACTATGTACCATAATTGAATAAAAATCAACACTTGATGACGGCGTGCTGATCTGATTTTTATTCCTTTTTATTTTTTGTATTTAATTTCCAATAAACGAGACAGATTTCGTAGATTGTCAGGCGGCGAAAACAATTGTTGTGACACATATATACACACACACACACACACAATAATGGTTAGTTGTTGCAGCAGCGACGCTCGTCTAATTGCTGCATACCTGCCGCCGCGTTTGTCAATCAATCTGCTAACTAGTTGTAATTGGTTTGCGGCTGAATTATTGGTCTGTCAGTTCGTTGTCTAATAGTTTCGCCGGTTGATTGGTGCAGACTTTGGCACATCATTTCAAGAACGAATGCTGCAGTCATCATCAATTAAATGTGATAATTTTTTTTTAAATTTACTTTTTTTAATTTTTTGTTGTCTTTAGAACGAAAACTCATTTCACTTGGTTTATTTTATGCAACAGACAGTGCAATTAGTCACGATGCATATTGAAATATTGTACTTAGTTATGGCCTATGTAAATAAATGTTTTAAATATTTATGCAGCCATATTCATAAAAATCTGCTTTATTTAAACGATATTGTTTTTATGAATAATGCCATTAATCTATTTATGGTACGTTTGTAATGCACAAGCCTTTAAGTATTCTCCTTTCAACTATTTGAATATTACAATTTTATTTTATGACGAGCTGTTTAAAATTGTTTTATAGGACTTAAGCGGTTATTGCAGAAAAAGCAAAGATTGTTTCCCGAAATATACAAGGATATGCAAAAAAAAATGGATAATACGCGAAAATGTAAAAAAAAAAAAAATAAGGATAAGCAAACGGCTAGATTTTGAGACAGTTCTGCACACTTTTCTGGTTTTCTTCTGCCAATTTTGTGCGCCAAAAACACTTGCTTGGCTTGATTTTTCAACCGGATTCATAATTAATTATTGGCAAATAATACCTTTCGAGCGAAGTCGCTTAAGTGCTTAATTTAAATTCTGTTTGAATAAGATACAATGCAAGTTTTCTTGTCTTTCTATTGAATCTTACCTTAGCTAAACTAATTTCCTTAATACATATATTTGAAATCACAATACTACTTTAGTAGAGTATTTCTACATAATTGATATATTTGATGAGATGCAAGGAAATATTTTTTTTTAAGACAAGGTTATTTGTGAAAGCTGGACTATGCGGATTGAAAGCTAAATACACAGCACTATGACGTAGATGTTCCAATCAAAAATTATTACTCTAAGATTTCTAAGGGCCCCGCTGAAAGAACACGCCGGACTCTGTGTTTGTGTTTATGTGAGAACGGGTTGTTTCCTTTACAAATACATATTTCCAAATAATTGTCTTGGAGCGAAGCAAAATTGACAAAAAATAAAATTAAATATAAATACAAAAACTCTTTTCACAAGAAAGGCATCGATGTTTCGAAGAGACTTAATTTGAGTTGCCAAATAATATAAACGACCATTTTGTTTTTGGAATATAAATGGTCAGTGGTTTCAGTAACGCGACATCTTTTCGTTTCTCATGAAATATTGGTATCACAGAGTGTTTCAGTGTTTTGAAGCTAGATAAATGTAGAACTGTAAACGCATTTACATTTTCAGCAATATTTAAAAAAAAATTTACTAAGCTGGTTTTCACTTTAAGTGGACGATATAATGATTATATAAAAAATGTAAAAAACCTTGAGTCGAACTTATCAAATAAATCTAAGCAAGAAAGCTAAACGAAATGTGAGCAGTCGATTAAATTCATTCAAGGAAAACCTTGTGAAAGAGAAGAGAAAACAAAGCCTTCCAGAGCATAATAAGAAAAAAATCACTGAAAGGTTTACCTGGAAGTCATAGAGTTTAACTATTCAGAGCTTTCTCAATTTTTATGAATTTAGCTGTTCTCTTGCTAAAGGGATCCTTGCTCGTATTGGTGAATAATCCTAGTATTATAACAAAACTAATAAAATACATAAAGACGAGGATATTTATAAAATTATAGGTGTCAATAGACGATAATATTATCAAAATACATTTTTTTTCTAGTAAGTGGGCAATATGTAGATATGTATGTATGTGCTATGTAGATGTAGTTGTCTCGTTTGAATTATTTTACTATATATGTAGTACTACACTGCGACTACAACGAGAAAAATGTAACCTTTCAAAACTTCAAATTATGTACAATCATTTCTGAAATCCAGTGCAAATTATATGTCAATACTTTCATGTATTCGTATCTATTCATCAGTAAATACTGAGTACTTTGAATGGATCCTGTGGACAGGTTAGCATCAGACGTTTTGATTCTGATATCGGTATCTACACTAAAAATTTTTAAGTTAGCAAAACTTCTCGTAGACTTTTATTTATCCTGTACACTTTTTTGGTTAAAGAAAAATTTCCAGTGAAAAAATTTTCAAAAATCAGTGGCAACATTAAGACACTTGAAACTTTTACTTTGGAGACTAAAATTGCATGAGCTCTAAAAATACGTACTCGAAAAAAAAACTAGGACCGTTTTTTTAAAGTTTGAAATTTTCTTAAATCATTGAACACTTCTTAGAAAGTTAAAAAGAAACTTTTTTTATGATGTTTGTTAAAGAATGAATGGTATTTTTTATTGAAAAATAATTGTAAATAATATGAATAAAAATATATTGTCTAAATGTTTCAATATGTGATTGTGCTATAATTTGTGAACAGGTTAATGTATAGAGTTAGAGTGGTATGTGTGTACATATTTAGTATATAAAATGTGAACAATTGGGTGGTGTGTATATGCATTGCAATTTAAAATGCTGTAAATCAACTAAGAGATTTTCAATTACAAAAATTACCCATACAGTCAGTAGCAAAATCGCACTTGCGAGTATTTACACGAAAGCATGGAAGTACGTACCAATAAACGAATATACCATACTTAAATGAAACTAAATTTTATACATACATACATACATATGTAAATGCAATATGTTGGCATACATATGGACAATGTTTATATATTTATTTATATTCATGTCAAAACGCGGGTAATGTAATCGAGTGTAACGGCAAATAGAATATGTTAGCGTAATTAAATTCAAACGAGAATTGATTTCATGCATAAATATTCGTAATTAGATTTTGTAATTGCAAATAAATGCTATAAATATGTAGACATAAGAAAGAGCCAAGAGACGATAGTAATAAATACGGCAAGGCAGCTTTGTCTTGCCGGATTCTTGTTTTGAAAGTGAATGTGCAAGAACTTCATTTGCGGTAATATTTACACAAAATAAATATATTCGACATATGTATGTCTATGAACAGCAAAAAAAAAGAAACACAACTACCTACTAACAAATTTTGATAATTCTTTAATATTGAATTTATTCGTTCGCGTATGAAGACGACGCACCGCCTGTCGCTCAGTTTGCACAAAACATTCCTGAATATTTCAGGGCTACTACGAAGACTAGTTTGTGATCATTTCCGTATCTAGTCATACGTACGGGATCAGTTCAGGACCTGTTTCCTGACCATTTCGGCTGTATTTTTGGAGAAATTGAGACTAGTTCAGGACTATGAAAACATTAGTTCTCGTTCATTTCGGACCTGATTCATTGGATTGAACTAACTTACGAACTATTTAGGTCCATTCCAGATTTAATACTAAACATTTTCGAAGTCGTTTTAGCGATTTTGTAGAAATAGTTTTGGAACATTTTAGGACCTTTTCGAAGCTATTCATAACACTTTCAGAAAAACTTCAAGTCTAATCTGGGATTAATTTCGGGACCATTTCAAAACTCCTTCGATATAATTTTGGGACAACTTGAAGACTTTTTTATGTATGTGCCTAGTTCGGCCTAATTTCGAGGTAGTTCGAAACCAATCCCGAAACAGAAGTGGTTCTGAAAAACTTTTGAACTGGTCTAGACAATATGAACTGAAATTAATGTTTTATTCCCAAACTAACCTAATTTATTTTCATGTTTGGGTAAAAGATTTAATTGACTGCAAACATTTTCTGAAGTCAAGAATTGTTTATGTATGTTCTATATTTAAAAAAGCTTTAATTCTCAAATGTTGCTTCAGTCGCATTCTTTAAAGTTTACGATTAAACAATAGCGTTATTTCTCTAACATGCCTCTAATTGCTTGCTGGGATGTAGCGAGCACGAACGTGCTTGGCTTAATAAAAAATGCGCGCTATCTATGCAAACTAAGCACATTTACTTCCTTTTATAATATTTTTTTTTTTACACACAGATTTTTTCATACTAAACACCTATGCATAGCAGACGAGTGAGAACAACAACAATGCAACTGCAGCATATGGGGGTATGTTAAGGATTTTCAATATTTTGTTCTCTACTTCTAAACAAAAGCTAGTCGAGCGTGCAGCAGTCGCTAATAAATAGTTGCGAACGAGACACAATGTCAGACACTAAACAGTATAAAAAACGGCTGACAATAAATAAAATAAGAAAGAAACAACAAACAAAAGGATGTGAGTAAATAGAATTAAAGATAGAGGCGACGACAAGCGCGTTAACAAGCACACCCAATGAAGGGCAATTATGCGCCCACACGCTTGCTCGCCTTAAATTGAAAGAAACCCTGGAGATGGGGAAGTGTTTTTGTATATACGAAAAAAAAACGGTAGAACAAAAACATAAGAGTTACAAACAACAATGAATAAAATTAGTGCCACAGTAGTGAAAGCAAACGGCGCTTGTAGTAGTTTATTGTTTATACAGCGAGGTAGCCAGAGTTCGTCAAATGGAAGAAAAAAGTACTCAAGTTGTAATTTGAAGTAGACAATTAATTTTGTGTAAGTGGCATTTTGCTATTCGTCTTTCAATAATAACAAACTTAACAGCGTATGCATAGACATACGAGTACATAGGTTTGTGTCTGTGTGCATTTACCTCCCAGTGTTTCAGTGCTTTGTATTGTTCTGCCTTCTACACAATAGCATTAATAATTGTAGTAACATTGTTATTACAGTTGTTATTTGTTTGTACTCGTAGTTAGTTGTAATTGCACTTGTAGCAAAAGAACAGCAACAGCACAAATAAGCATTGACTATCAGCTGTTCGCTTTGGTTGGTCGAGTCCGAGGGTCAGCTGGTCAACAATGTTGTAATAGCAGTTGGGAATTAAAAACCAATACTAATTGAACTAATGAAATTGTGGCGATGGAGGAGAAGCGGCTGTGAGTAATACTCGTATGGACAGCTATTTGATAGCTAAATAAAGTATATGAACTGAGAACCAATAATGTTCAATGTTGTTTAAAATTAATGAGAAAATTATACAAGGGAATACATTATAGCATTACTTTAATATGGGAGTAACCACGCCCCCCTTTTCTAGTAAATGTATCGTTTATTTTCCTAACAAGCGTGATCGGGTGACAAACATCCAAATATTCACATTTATAAAATAAGAAGGGATTGGTAGGCAGTGGAGATGTCAATACCGGGACACCGAAATCCCAGGATCCCTGCCTTTTGTAACTCCCGAATATCCCAGGATTAGTCTATACACATCCCGGGATTGTTGAAAACAATTAATTTAATAGAAATTTAAATTTCTAAAATTTTTATCATAAGTATCTTCCTTTCAAGGGCGAAGCAAAGCGTTATTTGTAACACTATTTGATAAAACAGGCAAAGTTGCTCTTAAAGCTTAATGTTGTCGCAACATGCACTTAATTAAATGTGACATCGCTTTGAGTAATAATTTTTTTAATAAACTCGTTTAAAAAAAAAAACAACAGCGAACAATCCAGTCAGATGTGCACACTTTTTAATTAATCGAAATAATATAAAATACGACTTTCTGAAGCTTCTTATTTTACTGACATTATGAAGGAGCTCGAAAAGTTCTTCCATGAGTAGAAAAATAACCTTATTATGAAAGCTATGTTGGTGGTGGATAAGGCTTTAAGTCCTAAAGATAAATTTCATCAAGTTTTAAGGAGCGAGTGTCTAACAATGGCATATAATTTATAAGGTTTGGTAAAAGAAATTATTACAGGTTTTATATGCAACAAATTTAAGTCCATGTTGGATTATAACACACTTAATGCTTTAATTTCTTTAAGATCACATTTTGATCTAGAGAAGTAATAATTCTGGAATAGTTGTTGCATCTAGTTTTTACTTTTATTAAACATATACAAATATTCAAAAGTTTTTACCTTGTCAATAACATTTTGTATATAAATAATTAAGCAAAAACACCGTTTTATATTTGAATAGAATACATAAATCTTGGTAAATTTTCATATTTGAATACGTGCAAAATAAATAACTCGTTTATTTGTACTTGAAGAATAAATTACTTCGCATGTTGGTCAAATTTTACGTCAATTTTTTTTTTTTTGGATAGAAAATACTAATAAATATATAACTGAACTGTTCTTTGTTATTATTTTATTTTGAATAGTACGATTATAGACGTTTTAAATTTGTTTGTCATATTTAAAATTACGAATCAAGGCATCCTGAAATTCGGGAACCCGGGATTTTAATTTCAGATCAGTTACATTTTTGTTTGAATGAATTTAAAATTGAAGAAAATTTAAATTAAATAAATAAATAGGTACCAACTCATTTTGAATATATTTTTTAAATAAACTTTTCGTATTATATTTCGCTTGACTTGAATTGAAAATTATGTTGAATTTATTAACTTAACTAAATTTAAATTTTAAACAGGTGGCAACTATCGTCTAAAAACTGTACTTTATCAAGACCTTCAAGGACTATTGGCGCCACAACTAACATCATGTCAGACAGCCAAGAAGCCTTAATGGCACTAGACTCCAACACGACGGAGTCAAAGCTGGTAGACAGTTGCAAAGCGGAACTCGACTTTTTAGGATGCGACAACAGCGTTACTCTAGTGGGTTCCGAGTCACAAGAGCGTGAATGGCGTGGATGGCAATGAAAGGGCCGATTACCATGCCAAAACAGGGACCCGACAAAGTTTTTATGACCGTAAGCCGTTCCGTGGTCCTGTAGTAAGAATAATAGACAATTGAAAAGGCTCATATGTCCATCCTGTGAAGCCTCTGAAAGACTTCTCATATTTAGCAGAGAGGGTCTAAGAACTCCACCGGTTACTTGGGGTGCGACTACTATCTTCCTCCAGCATATCGACATAGACACCCTCCAAATTATTTACCTATGGTTGGGATGACTACTTAATGGGTTAGCGCAATAGATCTTGATAGGTCGCTACAATTTTGAGCCCTAATAATAATATTCTTCTAAAAAGGTTCCCTACTTTTCAATCCATTTCATAAACCATCTGTGCGCACGCAATCTATAATATTAATAAGAAGTATATTTCTTTTAACATTCATTTGAGTAAACGTAAATATTTAAACTGTTGGCAACTCTCTTTGTTGGCATACGTATTCGTATAATATAACTAGCAGCAATGGCATTCGTAAGACATCGTTATTGCAGTAACTGATAAAACTTATTATTTCAATTGAACTTGACATTTTAAGCATGTGGCAAGGCCTTCTAAAATATTTTTAAAACAAATCTTTCGTAGCTGTAAAATGTAGTGAGCTGCATCATAGATTTTGTATACATATGTGACGTATTGCAGCAATGCAACAAACCCGTTGAAGAATGAACATCAAAATGAACTTATATTTAGTTCCGTGACTTGTGTGCTAGTAAGTTATTTTTCTCAAAAAAAAAAAAAAAAAAAAAAAAAAAGGTTTTTGAATAAACACAACAGTCCACTCTGCAAGCGCAGCACAGCACGTAGCGTGTTGGCTCTGCAACTCCGAGCTCCTGGGTTCAAACCCTGGGAGAAGTGGATATGAAGAATTAATTTAACTAATTTAATAAAAAGAAGTCTGATGAGGAAAAGTGGTGATTTCCGAAATAGTACTATAACCTTCATTTAAAACTGTTGTTACATTTTTCACAAAAAAAAAATCTTTCATAAACTGGTTCTTGAGCTCAATAAAATTGTCAATTATTAACAGAAAATAAGAAACGTTTTTTGGAATATTTAAATTTTAAAATATACATACATATGTATGTACTAAGTATATATGTATGAATATTCCATTTGTTTTGAACGATACTTTTTTGATTACTTTTGATGTGTTTTCAAAAATAAAATAAGCGTGTTGCCTGGAAAGCAAAGTACAATTTAAATTATTTAATATGTTCCATTTGTTTTACGATCAAATTTAAAAAAAAACTTCGGGAAACCAAAAAATCGCTTATAAGTATGTGCTTCCAATCTTAATTTTTTAATCGTTTTATTTAGTCGCTAAATGACAATTAAACCACGTGTGATAAAGCAGCAACATGTTAGTTTTTCTTTCTAAAACAAGTTTGTAAGCCATTTAAATAATAATCGGGTTTCTCTCGATTTAATTGTTTCCGATATGCTATTCAAGGACAGATGTGTGAAAATCCAGACAGACTGCATTAATTTTTTAAATCAATTTTTGAATATTAGCAAAAGAACGAAGTTTATCTTTAAAAAAATTCAAATTGATTTAAGCGTTGATGAATTCAGTTCACATTTTGCCTTAAATAATATATATAAATTAACAACAGCAATCCAAAAGAAAAACTCAGAAAAAGCGGTAGCAATGCCAAAACTAACAATAATAACAAAACTATAGAAAAAGCAATAATACAGACAACAGAAACACCGAAACAATAGAAAAACTTAAATAAATTGAGTGCAGAAAATAGCAGAATACCAAAAAATAAGACGAAAATCAAAAAGGAACAAAAAAAACAACGATACACCCAAAAATTTAAAAAACCAAGAAACTCGACTGAAAGACGAATTTTTTAACTTCAGAAGAAAATGTGTGTATGTGTGTAACACATTTTCTTCTGAAGTTATAAAATTTGAATTTTATTGTAGTTTTTCCTATGTAGGTATATAAAATACAAGATATGTACTGCGTGTTAAATATGACGAGATCAAGCCTAAATTTTACCTACATCTAAGTCTCATTCTTTTTTGCTTCCCTAACGAGAATACGTAAATTTAAAATTTGTTGTAAATTACTTGTCTATTGTGTTCTTTTGTTTTGCATATTTTCCATTTCATATAAAAACAAAAAACTGTAGAAAAACGGAAGTAAGCAATTTCTGTCTAAATTTACGATTTTCATTTTCGATATTTTCATTTTTTGCACTTTTTGCGCTGCAAACTTCACTCCAGCTGGCCGTAATTTACAAATAATTGTTTAAAAATTACAAGTAATCACAGGGGTGTTTGTGCTAGAATTTTATAAAAAGCATTACATAGTTGTATGAAAGCTATGTATATTTTTAATTGCAACAAGCAAAAACATCAACAAGCATTTTTCGTGTTATGTCAGCGTGAATAACCGACACATCCGACAAACAACACTTGGAAAGTTCCCATATAAAAAACACTTTTTTATCTTTTATTTTTTTTTTGCCTTGTGTGCCTGTGCAACCAAGCGTGTCGTAATCAAATCAGCAAAATGAGAAAAATGGAAAATATCCATTAAATTTCGAAGTAACATTGCATGCAAAGAATAATCAAATTGTAATGCTGTGAGAAATGCACGTTTTACAAGCCGGTCGACGTATTATCTAAGCGAAGAAAATGCGAATTTAGATTTGTGATAAGGTATCTGCTTGTGTATGTACGAGTATGTAAGTATATAATTGCTTTGCACGCTACAGATTTTTTCTCAAGTATTTAGTGAAACTATTTAAAATTGCAAAATGGAAATGGAAATACAAATGTCTTTTTTTATTGACTTGCTTTTAATTGGATTGACAGGTGAATCTCAATATGGGAAGCTAAATGTTAAATAGTTTTTTATACTTAAAGCATATGATCATTAGGTAATACCAAAATGTATTCAATGCAAGCAGAGAATTGGCTACATTAGAAAAATTCCTTAAAATTGGCTTGAATTGAGACTTAAACACAGGGAATGACAAAACTTGTAATTGTTAAAAAATATATCCAGAGCAATTCGGCAAAACTAGATGAAACACCTTAAACTTATATTCTGATTTCAAAAAAACTATTGAGGTGAGAATAAGCTTTTTATTACATGACTCTTGGTTGGAAAAAAACATGAAAACCAATATTCTCAAAATGTATACTCTTGCGCCATATTAGTTAGTTATTCCTTTCTTCAAAAATAAAGTCAATTTCTATTTTCTGTCCTCCTCGGAAATGGGAGTTTTGCCGCTCCTGAACCACTTTGTGTCATATTAAATCCACTTTTTGGAATTTAGAATTTTGGCATTAATTTGCTAATCAGAAACCTCAAAACAGCCTGATTAAATAGTTTCCACCGAGTAAGAAGTTTGAAGACATTAAAAACCTTCTCTTCTTAACTCCTCAAAGCGGTACTTTTTAAATCTTTCACAATTTTTTTCGAAGCTTCGCTGTCATGAATATAAATAAGTTTACCGATTATTTTCCCAAGTCATATTACATTTTACATTTTTGATTAAGTTTTTTTTTGTTACAAAAATTTAAATACTTTAAGCGGCAGGAAAAAAATGCCGGTGAAAGTTTTTTAGAAAATTAAAGCCTTCTAGCGGTGTTCCAAAATAAGTTTTATATATAGAAAACTATAAATGCTAAAACTACAATGAAAGTATGCCTTGATATCCGGTGAACCTCGCTTGGGTGAAGGCGTATGAAAATCACACTTTTTATCCTTACAAAATATGCCTGCAAAAGGTGACTTTTCAGCCAAGATTTGTGTATTCTTTAAAAAAAAAAAACGATAGCATTTGTTTTGATTCACTTTCGAGTTCCTGTCCGATACAAAGTTAACTTGTGTAGTTAAATTAAGTATAGGAATTGTGCCAATTGAGAAATTTATTGACCTGGGTTCGCCTCAACACTTTCACAGATAGCGGCGACTTAAAGTTCCGCTGCGATCGGGGTGTTTCCAAACACAAGTTTTGAAATTAATCAAGTACCAATATTTTGGGAAAACTTTCCCATCTATACATCCCTACAAATGCAAATAATCATTTATTACAGATCAGTCTCAAATTGAAAGCGTCAGTGATCGGTTTTGTTTTTTCCTTAGAGCCAAATCTATTACATAACTTTCTCTTGTACTTAATTGTTTAACAGTGCAGTTTGTTATTTAAATTCGCGCAAGTTATAGCTTAAACTTCTATAAAATACTTTAATTGGATTTTAACATATTTTTATTTAAAAGTGCTTAACTATAAACTAAGTTATTGGAGATTAAAAAGGAAATATGGATGTCCGTGGTGGCCGCAAGGGCAAGGGCACTTGTCAACTGCAAATGCAGTTTGACAAAACAATTAAATAAAAAAATTCCTCACCTAGTCAAAAATTTTTATTAATGAGAAGAATTAATGCAAACGGTGAAAATATGTTGCCCAGTTCAAGCAACAACAAAGATACAAATAGAAACAGTTGAACATTAGACAAAGTCTATCAGTTTTTAATAAAAAAATGCATCGACACTACTTGTGGAAGTGAAGTTCTTGAGTGCACAAAATTGAACACCGGTACAAGATTAATAAGAACAAAAAATGTAGAACAAGCTGTAAAACTAGTTACATTAACTGCTCTCAATCAGAACCTTTCCATTGAAATCTTAGAGCACCCGACACCCAAAGGAGTAATTTACTCGAATGACCTACGTGACATTGAGGAAGAAGAGATTATTGAAGAACCAAAATCCAGTTTTGTTGTTGACGTTCAAAAAATTAAGAAAAAAGTGAACGATAAACTCGTTGAAACGGGTCTTCTTATTTTAACATTTTCGCTAACCTCGCTCCGTTCCCAAATATATATCGCTTATGAGAGAGCAACAATACGGGGAATATATTGAGATGCAGTAAATGCTGCAAATTTGGTCACATTGCCAAATTTTCCCAAAAAAAAATCCAAATTTGCATAAACTGTGGCAAATCTTCTCATATAGATAAAGAGACATCAGAAAAATGTACTTTGGAAACAATATACATAAATTCCAAGGCAGCAAACCAACAATGCAACCACTTTGTTTTAAGAAACTCTTGCCCGATCTTTATGCAAGAAAGAGAAATTCAGGCAATACGTACTATAGTGGGACGAAAAACTGCTCTGAAAATTTACAACAATCATCATAGCCAATCGACTACATATGCAAGCGCAGTAGCGAAAAACAATAACCAACGCAATACTGTCTTATATGCGGACGTTCCGCCTGCAGTGGAGATACCAGCAACAGAGAACAATAGGTCCATTCCTTATCTAAAGTTTTTTACAGTTTTTTACAGGATTTAGTCCAAAAAGCATTCCCGTACTCAAAAAAACTGTAACTGCGAGCGCACTTGAGAGAGTTACTGTGACTCTCTTCTTGTCCGAAGTTACAGGATTTAGTCAGAAGTTTTTTTGCCTGTAAATATCCAAAAAGTGTCAAAATCAGCTGTAAGCAGTATTGTTGTGAAAGCACAAAATACAGAAAATTACAAAATTAGTGTAAAAAATTAAACATTTCAGTAAAAATGAAAGTGAAAAAGTAATAAATAAAATCGTAAGTTTTTGTATAAATATTCTGACATTCGCTTCTTAGTCTAAAAAAAAATTGTTTTTTGCATTCCCGTACTTTTTCCAGTAATTCTCTATAAGAGAGCGTTTTTATCTTACTCTCTTCCATTTTGACACTCTTTAGAAACTTACAGGAAAAGTAAAGCAATGGACCTACCAAGTAACAATATAATTAGTACTAACAATAAAATTAAAAGAGTAAATATAATGCCTATCATCGCAATCAAAGCGCCTGAGAAGGCAAGCAGCTATGTCAATTAGAAAGAAATCAACGCTTAAATCGCAATCTAACTTGTTGGTGGAAACATTTGACCATGAATTCAATAGTACAGACTCTAATTAAAATTTATTTTTCATACGCACTTAAGATTTCTAATTAACTTAATCAAACCTTTAACATTTAATATAAAATTTCTTTATTTGATATCGAATATGTATAAGTTTAATTTGATTCAGTGGAATATTAAAGGCTATTTGAACAATTACCATGAATTGCTAATATTGATTAAGGAAAGATCTCCGAAAATTTTAAGTTTATAGGAAACTCATTTACATAGTACTGCAAACGTACCTGCACGGGTAAATTACGATTTACTTATATCAAACAGTGCAAACTCTTTTGGTGGAGCTGCATTGTTAATACACAAATCAATTGAATACATTCCAGAGACAGCAAGCAATACATTTGACATAATATCAGCAATAGTTTTAACAAAAATTTAAATTTATAATTTTCTCAATATATATATCACCAAATAAATCATTGAATACTACAGACTTACAAAATACAATAGGCCAGACGGTACTTCCATGTCTGGTGACAGGTGGTTTTAATGGTTGGCATTTGAATTGGGGATCATATAAAAGTAATAAAAGAGGAAAATATGTAGCAAACATATGAAGACAACAATTTTATTTTATTAAATGACAACTCTCCTACGCACTTTAGTTACAGTTGTGGTACTTTTAGTGACATTGACTTAACATTTTGTTCACCCCGTTTGGATATTGACTCAACATGGAAAGTAGCTCAATCAACGTACTCTAGCGATCACATTCCCATATTTATGGATCTATTCATATCTTTAAATACACATTCAGATATAAAGGTTCCAAAATTTAAAGTAAAACTAGCTCAATTTAAATTGACCGAAAGTCTTAGCTCAGAAAAATTAATAAGTAACAACATTAATAAAGAATGTGCTAATATAAATCGAATTATATTGACAGCTGCTAATAAGCAATTCCCCAAACAAATACACTTTTCCTTGGAGGAACGAAAATTTGCACAAGCTTAAAAAAGAAAGAAATAAATTATTTAATTTTCTGAAATCCAATATTTTAGTAATCAACTTACTGAATTATAAAAAATCAAATTCACAGAATAAAATAGAAATTAAGTTAACCAAAGCACAAACAGTAAAGGATTTCACTAGTCTAATAAACCCGAATACTTCAAACACCCAAATATGGAGCAATATTAGAACATTTTGTGGTCTACATAAGTTCAGAGGCATTCAATGCATTAAACCTATTAACCCGGAACAGCCAAATAAAACTGACAAATTTCTCATTGCACAGGAATTCGCAAGAGTAGAAGACGCATCAAAAAAATCAAATAAAAATTTTCAGTTTATTTCCGTACATTAAAAACATCAGCATATTTACCGAATTGTATAATTCCTAGCGAAGAAGCAAATTTTATAGAAAAGAAAATTACATTTGTTGAATTTGAAATGGCTTAAAGAAACTGAAGGGAACAACTCCAGGCCACGACTGGATTTCATATACGATGATAGCAAATCTTTCAAGAAATGTTAAAATTAGACTCATAAAGTTATTTAATAACATCTTCGACAATTATTGCCCACATATCTTTAAAAGTAGTACGGTTATTCCCATATTGAAACCCAATTCTATTAAAACCGATGTAAATTCATAAAGACCTATCTCATTAAAACCTTGTGTTTCTAAAGTAATGGATAAAATTATTGCAAATATGTATGCTTTGGTGGTATTTAAATTCAAAGCAACTTTTAAACATATATGAAACAGGATTTAAAAAAGGACAATCAGTAACTCACAAACTTTTATACATTGACTATTTAGTAAGCAAATCGCTTTCAACTCATTTTATCCTTAGATTTTAGAAAAGCATTTGATAGAATTAGTGTGCATGCGGTTATTCATCAATTATTGAAATGGAAAGTAGGGCAGAAAATTATTAATTATGTAAAAAAATGTATGACTAACAGAAAGATCAGGGTCCGTATTGACTATTCATATTCCCAATCTTTCAGCGTAGGATCACCATTATCAGTTGTGCTATTTTTAGTAGCTTACAATAAGCTTTGCATATGCCGATGATTTTCATCTCATCATTAAACCAGGCAAAACGAAGAATCAGTCAATAGCAGGGTTGGGCATAGTGCACTGAAATAGAAATGCATTATGCATTCCACTATCATTATATCTTCAGTAATAGTTGAAAAACAAATTGAACTATCACTGAAGAAGTGATAGTAAAAAAAAAATGTAACAATCACTAAATATTTAGTGAAAGTGAAAAAAAAACAATATCACTAAACATTTAGTAAGAGTAAGACTATGTACGACCATATGTATGAGAGCATTTATTCAAAATAAGACATGTTTTTGAGTAGAGACATACATATGTATGTATATACAATATATTGACAATTCCAGCAAAGGAAGAGGGTCTTTCCACTGACGCGAA
Source organism: Philophylla caesio (assembly GCA_963971545.1). Lineage (NCBI taxonomy): Eukaryota > Metazoa > Arthropoda > Insecta > Diptera > Tephritidae > Philophylla > Philophylla caesio. The sequence goes on from OZ020607.1 coordinate 49,768,216, forward strand.
AGAAATGAATAGCTGTGTTGTATTTAAAAAACATTTTTTTTATAATAGGAAAGCGGTGCAAAGCATCAATCCTACTACTATCATCGCCATTCAAGTACAAAATTACTTCAGTTGCTATACTTCCACCATGGAAGTGTCGTTTTGAGATATAAGCAATGTTTTACATCAGGGCTGTCCAAACGTGAAAAGGTTGTGGGCCAAATTCCAAATTAAAAAAAAATTGTCGGGCCAAGTTTTTTTTAATAATTAAAAATAGTTTTTTTTTTATTTTTTATTGTATTTTTCTTTTACATTATTATTTATTTCAATTTCAATAGTTGTTGTTGCCAACCGTATAGCGTTGAGAAGAGAGCTGTCAGACAATGAAGACTTATACTTAGATTTAATCAATTTCATGGTGAAGAAACCACTTTCACACAAATAAGTGCTACCCATCATTGAACTCATTTTTAAGCCAAATTTTGTTAATTTTGGGAATTGATTTCCAAGCAACTTAAAAAATTCCAAGCCGTTTTCGATTCGAGTATTCAAAAACACATCTGCTTGAAGTTCGCATAGCTCCATTTGGAATTCAACATTCACATTTTCTATTTTAACTCCCAATGGATTTGTGAAAAGTAAAAAATTTTTATGAAATCTTCAAATCTTTGGTCAAACTCTACAATTATTTTTTTCAAATATTGAATGTGATCAGCTTACTTGGATATATGCGACTTTTGTGATGGTTCAGAAGTAGCCTCAGTTGAGCACATTATTTTAAATTGTCATAAATTTAGTTATATACGAAACGGAATTTTCAAGAACAAAAATCCTTTGAATTTGTAATCTGAACTATGAGTAACGAAAATATCAAAACTATTACTGAATTTCTTTAATTAAGCAAAATTTATTATCTAGGTTTAAGTAACTATTTTTACTATTGTAAATTACAATATATATTTCCTTCCCTAGTTTTTTAATTTAAAAGTAAAAATTCGTATACCTTTCACAGATTCATATTATCGCAAATATTACTTTCAAGCCACAATGTAAATATGTAAATACATAGTTTATAAGTTCACTATTAAACATAATTAATATTAAGAATTTTAATTTCCTTCTTTTCTTTAAATATTGTTCCTCCCATTTCATCTTCCGGTCTGTTCAACGCACACTCACTTTCTATCCTTCACAGTTCTGCGTCCTCTCGGCATCCAATGCTTCATTGATTAAACTTACTTTCGAACGAAACTCAGCTCGGCAGGATTTCATAGAAGGAACATTTGCTAACATTGTTGTTCTTACGTCTTCAATTAAATTATTTGCAAAAACGACATCAATTTCAGACATTTTCCCTCACAAACTGCTCGTCGTAAGCGTGTTTGAAGCAGGAAGAATATTTTATAAATTTATTAATGCAATTAGCGGCCAACGATAATTTATGCACATAAATATAACTAATGACATTTCAGTTTACTGCACGTGATTTGCATAATTGTAAGCTCGCAAGCAATAACAGCCAAGCACGAAAGTTATGATTTTGGTAAGAAACTTTTTATAAAGGAAATTCGTTTGAAAGCACTAACACCTGCAATATAATTTTCTTAATATATTTTTATAAAAAAAAGCCACATAAAAAAGCATTGAAAATATTAAGTTGTGTTAATCGCTTTCATTTTAATCAAGCTTCACTCTCGCTCATGTCGACCTAGGCGGTTTCTCCTTGGGACTGGTAGTTTTGTAAGAGCGTAAAAAACAAAAAATAGGGATCTCAAAAATTTTCGAATTTCATTGCCAGCTAATTAAAATAAAAACGTGTACAAACAATAACCACAAATGTGCAATAAATCTTGTGTAAGTGTTAAACTTGGTTAACAAATTACGAACGGAAATTGTGATTATAATATCTGAAACAAAGTAAAATTTAATCCAAATATGTTAAATGAATTAAGAAGAGCACCGTAAAACAGTAAAAGTATATACTCTCTGAATAAAAAATTAAGTGAACTTACACTGTAGTAACCCGTTTTGCACTGAACATTCATATTTTATAGAATTCAAGTTTGTCACACGCCAAAGTTACTTATACGCCATGTAGTGCAAAGGTTAAGTGTTGGAGCCACTGTTCGTCTAGGTCCGTCTTATTTTCCATATGTGCAAATGCAAGTTTGAAGTTTTTCAAAAAATTCTTCAATTCAAGAAGTAATAACAATAAGAAGCTAAAATGTTTTAAATTTTTTTTTCTTTTATAATTAGTTTTTCAGTTTATTTTCTTTTATTATAACCAAAAAAAAAAAGTTTATGTTGCAAAGTGTGAGAAAGTGAAAAAAATAAACAAAACAAAAAAGACAATTTTCATTTGGTCAATTAATTCTTTGCAAATTCGCAGCAAGCGATGCAAAGAAAGCAGGTGACTAGAAAACTGGCGCTTTTTTTTTATCCGATTCTGATTCAAATTTCAAGCTTATTTTACTTTCTACCGAACAAAATTTTTGCGAATACTGGACTCAACAGGAGTTATCAATATACTTGAAAACAGAGCTCTGCAAAAACATTTACTCGATAGATCGGGCTGGAGTCAGCATATTTATATAAAACCACTGTATGATTCTGTAGGTTTTAAATTCAAAATTTAAGATAATTATCAGAAATTAAATATCTGAAATTAAAGATCTAGCGCAAGTTGCGCTATTTAGAAAACACACATGAGGCATCCTATGCTATTTCAATGAAAACATAACGAGTTTTTTTTTAGAATTTCATGTAAATTAAGTTTGTTGGAGAACAACTCATACGTATAAGATATGACAGAATGACCGGAAATTAAAAAAAAAATTGTTTTCAAAAGTTATGCGACTTTAAAAATCTAAGGTGTCTCGGCATAAGCCACTGATTATCACTTAATAGCTCGCAAAATATTAGTTCTATCATAAAAATTATTAAGTACTTTTTTAAAGACAAAGAGTTGGATATTAAAAAAAATATTTTTTTTTAGACAATTTTTCAAATTTTTGTTAACAAAAAAATTCCTTTTTATTGAAAAATTATCACGATCTTAAAAATTAAAAAAATATACATATATGTGACATAACCTATATTAAAGAAGAAACTGACCAATTTTTAAAGGGTGCCTCCATATGCGCCCTGAGATATTAATTTTTTCGTGAAGCAATGTCTAAGGGAATCAAATGCTTCCCTGAGCGCGTTTAGATTTGTTTCTAAATAAATTGGCCACTACTGTATATTTATTTATTATGAAAGTTTTGGAAAATTATTATAGTTGTGAAGACAGTGTTACGAGTAGTTGGGAAATACAAGAGCATTCGAAAGAAAAAACGTCTGCTAATGTATTTGTTATTAACCGAAGTTAATGGAAATTATAAACAAAATTAAAAAAAAACCGTTGGTTTAAACTAACTTTGTGTAAAATTCACCTCACCTGAATATGAGAAATAAATACCTCTTTTTGTACATTTTGTTTTGGACGTTTGCATTTGACAGCTTGTTTCACTTCCTCCTTAGCATTGGCGTTAAGCAGCACTTTATAAATTTTTAATTTTTTTTAGAGAATGATGTTAAGTAATTAAACAAGAAAATAAATTTACTATACAAAGCGAAGATAATAACGAATACATAAATTTTCATAAAAATGGCATTTTCAACTTTCAAACTTGGCGTTAAAATCCGTCTTTAATTTTATTTAAAAATTTCGAGAAAATAATAAAAGTAACTTGAAAAACAGCGCTACCGTTTTAGAAACGATGAAAATAAAAATGACAGTCAAAATGAAAATCAAAACCATTTAAAATATTCCCTAAATTATATTGAAAACCCCTTATGTCTTTGTACACAAATACATAAATAGACGGGAGTACCAAAATTTAATACATAAAAACTGCTGCTGCAGCACCAACTAAAAACCCAACATAAACTTCTTTACTTTGTGGTCCGACCAACTATGAAGGAATAGTAGAGAAGCAAACCATTGGCACATTGCATTGTCAAGTGCATAACCATTCAGCCACTTTGGCGTAGCAAATCTTATTACGTAGTCATCGATGCAGTGGCAAATGGGTAGAAGCGAAGAAGCCGGCGTAGCACAGAAGGAGACTATGACAGAGCGTAAATGAAATTACTTCACTGTCAGCGACATTGACCGACACGACGATGCTGCGGCGGTTGGCACTTGATGCAAAACCAAGCATTACCAAGAGCAAGCGGCACAGCAAATGCAATCAAATTCAAACGTTGATTTATGGTAGACAATTTTCCGCAGGGAAAATTATTAATATTAAAATAATTTAAACCTCACTGCTTTATTAAATTGCCAATAGAGTTAAAAATATTTTCAAAATTAAATGTGAAATGTAATAAAATATTAACTAGCGTGAAGTTCTACACGGAATCAAGACAGCAAAATTAAAGCTGGAAATTGAAGTGTAATATATATTTAAACAACATATTCAGAGAACTGAGCCTTAAAAAAATAGAGGTTAAAAATATGTAGTAAAAAAATGGAGGAGGAATATTTTTTTCTAATTAACTTAGGTTTCTCCATCGAAAAAAAAAATGTACACGATTTGTGCGAATTTCAGCAGCAGTCGATGATAATTACATGGCGTTTTAAACTCCTTCTACTCACTTTGTTTTTCCTGCTGTTTTTTATTAACACCTTCAACTGCGGTGTATAATTTTTTTCCTGCATGCTTTCTCTTACCATTATAATTACAACAACAGCTATTCTTACCTTAAGATGTATTTATAGATTTCTCTTAGCACCTTAAAGTCGCTAAACATATATTTTTATTCGCCTACTGCCGCTTTATATCTATCTATTACTTTTAGCTCAGTTTCAAAGTAATTACAAATCTTTTAATGGATTTTTAGATAAATTAGCGCTAAGAAGTTTACAATTTTTTATTTGTATGACAATTTAACAGATACGCTATTGTCTATGTACATACTTATATAAAATCATATAGACAGTTCCGGTGAAAATAATAGCACCAAATTCTTAAAAAAAATGCTGAAATTTATTTAAATTTATAATTTAGTTATAAAAACTAGCAACTCAAATAGTATAAGATCTTTAAGAGATGGTTAAAATTAATCAAAAATGCAAAAAATAAAAAATTCAAATTTCGTATTCAATATTTTTTCAAAATTTTCGAGTTTGTAGTTGTTGCAAAAATATTACTGTCGCTTATTAGAATTTTTTACCAAAATAAAAAAAAATTTCGAAATTTCATTGAAATTTTGTTTAATTTTGATAAATTTTTGTACATTATTTATAAAATTTGGTATTCTATTAGACAAGGAACTGTATTAATATTAATAAACAAATGGTAATTAAGTTAAAGGAAAATGATTTGTGCAAATTTTTCATTATCTGTAAGTACTATATTTATTTCGCTGGCTGTATAGCAGAAAATGAGCAAGAAGGTCGGCAAAGAAAATTTTCAAAAATCAATCATCATTTTTAGCGACGTGGAACACTCTGTTTGTTCAACTTTAAATGGACTCAATATCCGAGACAAAATATATTATATATATATATTATGGATACCAGGACACTGCGGAATTTTCGGAAACGAATACGCCGACCGGGTAGCAATAGACGCTCTAACGTTACCACTGATTACCGAAAACCCGCCCTTATATACATTACCTTTAGCTTGCTTTAAAGGTATTAAAATGGACAATTATAAGGAGAACTAGAACTCGTCTAACCGATACTTACAAGATGCAATAAAACAATAGTAAGACCAAAATACCACCAATCCTACTCTTGACAAAAATGTATTACCATTGGACTTATCAGAGTCAGAGCCACTCTCTTTAGCAGTCAACACCTATTTACTAGAGGACGAGCACCGCAATGTAGCACATGTCACTGCGACCTCACGGTATCACATATTTTTGGAGAATGTCCAGACACACAAATCCTTAAACCTTTACACGAAACATTAGACTGCAGCAAGGAGGGAACTTTTTCAGAAATACACAAAGTACTACTGCAAAAAGGAGTCCATAAGGATACTTAATGATACATATAATCTACCTACCGACATACAATCTACCTCAAGAACACCGATACTCGTTTAAGCTTCTCGATATATTAAATTAAAAACGGTGCTAATAGTCCTGCAACTCGGCACCAGTCCATATGATACAAATTTATTTGTATGATATGTTGTTTAAATAAATACATAAATAAATAAACAGACTAAAAAATCCAAAAGCATAATTTTTCTAACAACTCCAGAAAAGTGTACAATTTCGAGGCAAATTTTTAAAATTGGAAAACTCTTTGGAAATTTAGTACGCAGTTTTTAACTTAGGTATATGGGGCTTTAACTACAAAATAAACTTCAGTTTTATTACAAATTAACGAAATATTGATATTTACCACGAAAAATATCGAAATGTACCACTGCCGTTGTGGTGAACACCGTGAAATTTTTACAAACAAATAAAAATAAGTTAACATAAAGTAACAATTTAATTTAAGATTTGCTACTCCTATTTTCACCACAGCTGTAAATATTTATGGCAGAAGCGTGCGCTTCATCTTTGCTTACATCGTCCGAGTACCTCTTCTCCTCACACAATTCGTTTCGCCTTTTTGCAAGACTTGTTAACCTTGCGGTTGTTGGCACTTTGGCACAAAAACTTTCAAACCAGCAGCAATAAAAAGTTTTTCCTGCATTTTTTTTTTATTTTCGTACTCGTTTTGCTTCTACTTATCCTTCCGGCTCAAATGGAAAGTCGTTGAAAAGCAGTTGCTAAAGACACAGCCGAGTCAATGGAAGCTAAAGACAGACACAAGCTACGACGATACACCGGTGAGACAAACGAAGGAGAATGGCAGACGTTGAATGCCAACCAAAGTTGTGACAAACTTTAGCGAATGAGCAAATGCAATTAAAGAAAACATTAAAAGCGCGAAAAAGCTAAAACGAAAAAAACAAAATACCATATAACGCAAAATTTTGAAGCCAAAGTGAGCTGTGTCTGAAGTGGTGGAGCGGGGACCAAGTTGTAGCGATAAAGACTGTAACGCAAGCTTGCCATGGGGATTATATTAATTTATTTAAAGAGCAAAGAAAATAACTTTTTATATTATTTACTTAAAATAAATATGAAAGGAATAAAAATGAAGACACTTGCTTCGGTATTTCCCTAAGCTCTTCATCGCATTTGACGTCTTCTAGATACTCGTAGCGTAAAAGCAAAACGTTTCGAAAAATGAGTGAGACGGTTAATTAAGGCGTAAACGAGTTTTTAATGCGCTATGTTATATATGTATATACACTCCGTTTCAAATTATAAACACACCATATATTTAATATTTTGTTAATTTTTTTTTCAGAGGGAACTGCGCTTTTTTTTCAAATAAATTTTACATTAGTATATTTTTCTAATACGAGTATGTAAAATGGAAGCAAATACCACCAAAAATATTGTAAACAGTTAACAGTTAAGTAGAAATAAATTTTAAATTGTTTCGCAAATTTTAGTTTCGTACAAAGTTTTTGTTAGAGTATGAACTGCATTTTAATTTAAAAATATTTTTTTGAATAACATTTGTGGTGAACTTATAATTTGAAAAGGAGTATACATATGTTAAGATTTTGTTCAACGCAAACAAAAACTAAATGTTAAAAGCGCGTTTTCAAAAAGAAATCACTTCAAAGCCAAAAACTTTCATGTGTAATGGAATTTGCAGGTAAATATGTACGAGCGTTTAAGATTGCTGACATAAAAACATATGGGAATGTATGTATGTACATATATTAGATAATCGTATGTATGTAGATAACTCCGAACAAGCATTTAAAATCGCGTAGAAAATATTTTACTTCTAATTACGACACTTTTCAATGTCAGACGAATATGTTTTCTAGTACCGAAAGAGACGTCAATTTGCAGAACTTCTTCAATGTGAGTAGGAGATTGCCAAGGCGACTCCGCCCTACAAGAACAGTGCAAGTCAATTGTCCCTACATCTCACTATCAGAGCTTAAAAAAATTGTTTCAGCACTTACTGATGTCAACAATTGTGTACGAGTTATATTGCATTTCACTCAAACTCATTAATATTACCGAATAGAAAAGCATATATGTAGGTCTACTGCTCACTCTCGTTCTTCGTACTGGGTTAGTGCTGCTAATAAAATCACTAAAAATTTACAGGTTAGACGTTTAGACACATAAACGTTTCCGTTTTTTTTTTTTTTTTTTTGATTTTTCAAATTCATTTTTATTAATAAACCCAAACTCAATGTTTCCTAAACTTCATATTTCAGAGTTTTCACAAATAATGCGCTGCTTTTGCAAAACTCCTATGAATTTTTTGTTTTTTTCTTTCTCGCATATGCGAAATTGGTCTAAATGGTGATTGTCTCAGTCAGTTATGGTTAACATCAAAAACTCGGTTGTCTCATTCTCGCATATGTGTATGCAACCATAGTATGCGTAACGAGTCGCGAATGTGTTTATTTGGCAGGCACCACGTCAGTAATTTTACCGGTAATCTGACAGTCTGTGCTAATATTATAAATGAGAGTGTATTTGTAATTCTGTCAGCACGTTCTTGTAGGCTATTAAGATACAAATAAAAAAATTATTTAATTGTCTTGAAAGGTATATCGTTTTTTGGATATCTCTTTTTATTAGTTTTTTTTTAATTACCACTGAGTATTTTATCAATAAGAAATGCTTCTTTAAGGTTATCTTAACGACCAGAAATTGTGTGGAGGCGCCTTTAGCTACCTGTTGTTTTCTCTCCGATTGCTGAATAAGCTTCGAAAGCGCAAAACACAAACATTTAAATACAATATTACTAGGTATTTCTGGTCACGAGTCAATCGGATGCATTCGAGGTAGCTTTTAACTGAACAGTTTAAATTTACAAAACTAAATTTTTTCCAGCTGTACTATCCTTTTATCATAAATATTTAATCACGATTTTCTGTTAAATGTTTAATAAGGCCATTATACTTTGGTGTAATTTTTTTAGAGAGCTTAATGAGCGCGCTAATGAGTTAGGCTGCATTGCAATGGGTGCTTGCATGCATCAATCGCGTTGACAGGAAGCACTTTAATATGGCAACAATTTACAAATTTTAAATATACAGGCGAGCAGACAATTAAGAAGGATGAATATGAGAAAAAATGTATATAATTAAGTAAAAGGCAGCACGGTGTACACATGTATGTACATACATATGTACATAAGCATATATCAAGTACGAAGTAAACAAGACGCAGATAGCATAATTAGAGGCGCATTTGTTTTTTAAGAAACACTTACGCACAATACAGCAAAAAGTTAAGTATGCAGTGTAAAGCACTTAAGCGACCTAGTAAGAAATTCTATGTCTTTATTAGAGGTGTCCAAAGCTGAATTAGTTTAGGAATACCAGAATCGTAAGCATTTCAAAAGGAAAACAATTGAGGTGTTTTCAAAAAAAAGAAAAAAAAACACCGGCCCTATCTTTAGTAACATTAATTTTTTTCCTTGATGATTATTCGACTTATAATTGTGTTGTTTCATTCAGATATTTCAAACAAAGACTTGGCAGGATATGAATCATTTATCAGTGCACATAAAAACGAAACTACTTAAGCCACAATCGAATGTATGGATATTCCAAGGCGAATTTTTCGATTCACTTTGAAGCAAACGGTGCCAGTTTTTTCTGAATAACTGGATATGTCGCCGCCTATTTTTTTGTCAAAAGTGTTCGGGGATATAATCCACGATGTGTGAGCAGCTCCAATAAAAACGTTTTTGAGCATTCAAAAGAACGAATTGAAAGATTAGCTGCCGTATAATTTTCATTTAATACGAAAATATTTCTTCTCATTGCCAGAGCGGAAAAAAGCTGCGAAATTGCCGATTTTCAACGCCTAAGGAAGCGTGAGTGGAGAAAGAAATTCGAAAATTTTAAACGTGTGTAAATATGTACATATTGATATATTGATTGTTATGCAGAATATTTTGAAAAATCACAAAAGTCATATTTTATGCATACACAAAAATTTCAGTACTTAAAATATTTGAAACGTTACACAGGCAATGTTTGATTTAAGTATTCTATAAATTTTTACTTACATATTTACATACGAGCATATGTACATATGTATAGAAAACACTTAACGTTTAATTAGTCCTTTGGAGTTATAAAGTAAAAATAACAACGTAAACACTTTTTCACTTCTGGATGATAAAATATTTTCAAAATTAGTAGAAATCTAAACGAGTGACATATACAGCTTTGAACAAAAAAATTTTATTCAGGAACACTTCAGAAATATATTCTTTGCTTAGTCATGTATTTCTATGCAGCAAAGCATTTTCATCAAAAGGTTTCTAGATAATAGTTAAAAAAAAAAATTACCATAAAATTTTACCGATCGAAATAATAGGAGTATGAACATTACAGAAGTAAAAAGCAAAAAATGGTCACAGATGGATATTAATTCAATGATCGATTTTTTAAAATTGCTGCAATTACTCTGGGCAGGGAGTCGATGACATCCTGGCAACGTTCCAAAGAGACTTATCGCCATGATTTTGGGATACTATTTATTACATAAATACTTCGCATTTGTTGGCCATTTGTTCCGAAACACCTTTCTTGACGTCTGCCCACAGATTTTCTATGCGGTGGAGGTCGAGCGACTGAGCTAGACAGGCTATAAGCTTAACTTAATTTACCCGAAAACACTCCTCTGGCTATTTGATCGCGTTTATCGGGTCACTACCTTGCTGGAAGACCTAGTTCATAGGTATGTTCTACTCGTCATACGTCATCATTACTTTGCTCAATATACCCACTGATCCATCGATTCTCTAATAAAGTGGATTGGGTCAACTCCATTATAAGAAAAACTGTCCATATCATAAACTTAATTCACCTTGGTTGTAATTCACCTTGGTTTATAGTTTTAGTTGTATATTTGCGCTTATATTTCATGTTATGGGGACGGTGCACATAAAGTAGGGACCCCATTTCACCATATAGAACAATTTTGCTTTCGTCCGCCAACTTTACACGCGCTGTTATATAGTTTTTACAAAGTTGGATTCTCTACGAACGGTTGTTTTACTTGCAGAAAGTTTTAACACTTTTTTCACGTATCCAGCTGACGCAAAGGATCAACTTTGATATATCCTGATATATCCCATCATCTAAACTTGTGATTTTAGGCTTACGACCTCTACTTTCGAGGTTTTTTTTTAAGTACGAAAAAGCATTAGCGATCATTTGGTCAGAGCATTCCAAAGTTTCTTCAATAATCTTATAAGTTTTGCTTTGCTTCCGCATATTTTAAATTACATCGGATTCCTTTGGAGGTGCAATACCACTATAAACATTAAGAAAATTGTAGATATGCAAAATCTAAAAAATTATAACAATATTTTGATAAAATGCTCGTAATTGAAATTAATGATTTTAAGCGCAAAAAAGGTCTTGGTCACAGATTAATTCTTTATAATTATCTTCAATTTTACTGATGCAAGAAGTGGTAATTAAACGCTACTCCTGCAAATTTTATAATTGAACAAGCTTGGTATATACACTCCTATTATATTGACCGCAACTGTACATAGTAATTGCTCATGTTAAGTAAGCCAGCTTTGTCAAGGGTTGGGATCTCTTGTCATAGCGCATATTACTTTTAATGGAAACTGCTTGAGGTAAGATGACTTGAGGTATGTTAAGGTGTGGTGAGTTTAAGTGTGGTGAGTTTAAGTGCAGTGAGTTTAAGTGTGGTGAGTTTAAGTGTAGGCAATTTTGGAGTTGTGAGATTTGGAGTGGCGAGTTTCAGGGCGGTAAGTTTATGTGTGGTGAGTTTTGGGGTAGTGGCTTAAGCTAAACGCAATGAATTTAAGTAAGATTTGAATAAAACCTAAACATAAAAACTTTCACTTTACAACCATTATAATTAGAACGGTCGAGCGTTTTACATTTGATGGATTGAACATATTTTACGCTTTTTATCGAATTTTATTATATTTTTCTAAACTAAGGAAAATTAACCCTAAAGTCTTTACAAAATTGGAATGAGCATTTTACAAAACATATTTGCATTTAAAATATTTTTGCTTTACTATTACCTACTCGCCATTTTCTAATTACGTGCAAAGCGCAAATGTTTACTTTACACGTTGTTACATTCTTTTATTTGCTATTCTGCGTATTGTTTTCACTTTCAGCATTTTAGGTGTGGGATAAGGAGCAAGCACCTAGGACTAGACAAGCAGGACGAAACTTGTTCATAATAAGGATGTGTATGAGTTGAGTATGAGTAAATTTATGTTAGCACAAAAAGAAAACAAGAAACAAATAAGAATTTTCATGGCAAGTAAAGCAATAGTAACAAGAGGTAACAAATGAGTGGATGAGAAAAGTTGGAATTTGCCCTTGTAAAAACCTAATGCATACATATGTATGTGGATGTTTCATTGTACATAATAACTAAAACACACACACACACACACATAAGCCATACAATTTTCATTTGCAATACACGAATTTATGTTTCATAATTTTTTCGAGGCACCACAGGAGACATGACAGTGTAACTCACGAACCACAAAACCGCTAACATCAAGCAAATATGTATACACGTATGTCTTCAAATTATTTGTATAAATATAACATAAAAGTCAGTGTAAAAATATGAACACACGAGAAAATCAAAAACACAATATATGCTCATACATGTGTATATAAAAAGTATAAAAACTGAAAGGAAATTAAACTTGTACACCGAAAAAAATGAATTTCAAACGCTTTGAGACAGCTTTATTAATGCAGTAGCAAAGAAATGAGACTAAAGGGGAAGTGCTTATTTAAAGAAGACAATCCGCTTTGACTGTTGGGAGTGAGTTGGGCTTAAAACAAAATGCTTAAAAATTGTATTTCGCCATTCTGACAAGCAGAGCTTGCATTGTCAGGATGTATGTGTGTATAAGCGTGTGTGTGTGTGTGTGTGTAGTTACACGCATCTAAATCCTTGATGCAGATAAATGAAAAACGTTGCGTAGACGTCATAAAGCATACATACATACATATATTGAATAACATTAGGTAAAAAGTAAGTGTGGGCACTACGACTACTAATAAAAATAATAATAGCGATCATTTGAACCAACTAGATTCAAATTTTTTTTGACAAAAAAAAATATTTAATTTGAAATAAAAAAAAAATGCATTCTCTGTAAAAACAATTTAGCATAATAGTGGCCAAGTTTCAAAAGGCTTACATTTGCCGTTGATTTTTAACAATTTTTTTTCGCAATCGCTTCAACAAAATCAAATTTTTGTGGAAGAACGCACCACATAACATAGTAACCAATTGTGACAAATTCATCCCTGAAAGGTAGTCATGCTATTAATTTGAATTTAAAACATGCCAAGCAAAAGTTAAGGACTTTAATTACAAATTGGACTTCAAATTTTTTAAATGTGATTATAAACAAGGATTTTAATTTAACAAATGTGGCTGACAAAGAGGGTCAGTATCTCGAGTATATCCGATAAAAATGTTATAGGAACATTTTGTTATTAACAACATTCGAAAAACATTTCATTCACAATTGTTCCAGGATAGTGACCGCAATGAAACGGTTCAAACTTTAGGATTTCGACAAAATTTCTCTGGATTAAATTTTAATTTATCTATTTATGCCAGATTTTAGATTGCAAAATATTAGTGCTCAACTATCGGTTTGACTGAGTCACGGTCGTTTGAAAATCAATTCAAAAAATTGTATAGGCCATTTCGAAAATATAAAAACATCACATATTGGCAAATTTTGACAATATAAATTTATTGTATTAACTTCCCATAATTTTTTTGACAAAATATATATTTTATTTTAATTTACAAGTGCGTATGCCGTTTTGTTCACTATTCAATTTCAAAGTGCTAGTATCAAGGGGTTACAAATTTCCGCACTATAAAGAAATTTCGGAGTATCGACATTAAAGAACCGTAATTTGTAGCCTCTTTAGATCAACCCTTTATAGCACTAAAATTTAAGAAACTAAAAAAATCCGAGAATATACTTCTGAAAGTTTTTGTGTATTTTTTTTTTTTGAGTTTTATTTAAAGTTTGTTACTTTGTGTTAAGTTTTAAACTTTCCTATTTATGGTCCGAAACACCCGAAGACCTTGCCAAAATTACAATTCCCTAAGAAAAAATGTGAAAGTCAGTAAGTTACTAATTTCGGGGTCGAAGAATACAAATTTATAGTTCAAATTGTAAAAAACCAAATGGCAACTCCAAAATGTTGATACATGAACTTTATCCTTGCGAAAATCTGTATTCGGAGGTTTTTTCGGTCGAGGAATACGAATAGTGCGCATTTTTCCGAGTGTTACGTCGTTTTTTATCAATTTTTTGTCCGCCATTTTCGACAATTGTATCATCAAATTCGTATTCCCTGACGCTAAAACCAGTATGTTACTGATTTTCAACTTGTTTAATATCAAATTCAATTTATCAGCAACTTTTTAGTTGGTGGGAAACACTACTGTATTATTTTACAAAAAGACAAATATATTGATAAAATTTATTGTTGCAGCTAAATAGTTTCAGCTGCACTTCATAATGACGATTAATAACATTTTAACGAATAATTTTATACATTTTTAAATGTGGTGATAGGTTGTAAAAATGTTATACACATACACACTTGAGAATGCTAACCTTGTCCAAGGATCATATGTTTGTAGTTATATGCGAAATGTGTTGAAATATTATTGTTCTTGTACTTCCTTGCCAAGGTTCACTCCATGTTATTTGGTACAAATTTGAGGTTTATAAAAGGCCTTTCTTATCAAAAACGAGCAAAGTCAAAAGCCAGTGCAACGTTGTTATCTCAGCTGTTTTGCCAGCGTCTATTGGCAACATGCGTAAAATATAGGAAACTCGACTTTACGAAATTCTGAGAATGCTGTTATATGCACTAGGGGCCCCTATTAGCAAATATAGAAAACTGAATTCAAATCGCGAATTTGGCCAGCTTTTCAGGTCCTTCGGACCCGTGTGAATTCTGACAATTTTTTCATGCTTTATGTTAAGTTTAAAACTTTACTTTTCGTGGATTTGTGTTTGAGTATGAAAGGTATTTCAATTTTAAATTAAATTAAATTGAATACAAAACTAATTATCTAAGCATATCGAAATGTGGTCATCTTATAGTTAAGAAACAGTGTGCATATCTAAATGCATCTTAAACTAAGGTTGGATTTTAAAGGCAATGACAACTTTTGAGGTTAAATTACAACACCGCATCGACTTCTGGTATTAAAGGTCATCATATTTAAAATTATGTAGCACTTAAATATCGCAGGTGATAGAGAATGCGTTAGTATCGCTCGTACAGTGTCAGTTATAGCTTATAAGCGCCAGTTTTGATACATATTTTGTATTTTATTCACTAATTTAATTTATTCAAAGTATTATATATGTATGTAGCACCTATTATGTTGAATATTTAGACATGAAAGGTACACCCATAAGCTAAGTCGACAGTAATCTCCTTACAGTGGTATTACTTGACAATAATTAGAAAGCAATTATAAAGGCGAGCGCGTGTGAGTGCGTTGGCAAGTGTTAAACTCATTTGTCAAAAAGGTTTTATGCGCAACACACACACACACACACAACCTGCATATCCTGTCCGAGGTAACCCTGCAAAAAATTGTGCGACTAATCTATAAAGAGACTATACCGGGATTAGTCTCATTCGGGTACAATTGGGTATTAATTAGTCGCAAAAATAGTCTCAAACGGTTATAATTGTAGATTAGTCATATATTCATTTTTTTCGGGTGTAATAAACGATGCATTAATATAAGAACGCAATTAGGCAGGCGTTCGCTTAGCAAACCTCGAGCACAGTCGGTTCGAATCTCACTCGAAGTAATGATTTTTATTTTTGTTTTCATAAGCAGACTGGTCGTTATTTATACTCATTCGGGTATAAAAGGAGACAATTAGTCTCTTCATAGGATATGCGCGAACAAAAGGCAACAGTTCATTCCGTATAAAGATATGAGAACTTATATTAGTCGGATGTTCCCTTGCGACTATTCCCGAACTCATCCTAGACTAATCACATTTTTTGCAGGGAAGTAAGTTTACTTGTACACACACACACACACACACACTATAGCATCATAAACAAATACATGTACACATTTGAATATAGCATGCGTGTAGTTATTATAACACTGGGCCACAAGCTTATGAATTATGATTATGTGATTGAATAAGCGACACACAGGCTATATTTTGTAATTATTTCTTATGTATGGTATGTATAAAATAGACCAAGAGCGGTTGGAACGGATATTTTTCTTTCCTATTATATTTAGTGATTTATTATTAAGTGTAGATAGAATGGAAGTGTCAAATGCTTTCAGGCATTCTCATCAGACAACGCTGACCTAGGGGATATATACATGGTTGAATGACGCTGTCGCTTGAAGGCGTAGGAAACAATTATTTTGATGTTGGTAAATGCTTCTAATATTTTTATTCATAAATAAGAAAATAAACATCAATTTATAGCTTAATTTTTTGCTGAAAAAGTAAAAAAAAAATTTTACATTATCTATGCAATTTTTTTGTTTAGAAACTAGATTGTTGTAAGTGATATTTTTTAAATGATTTTAAGTTGGGGACGAAAATAACCATTGTTGATGGAAAACTGTTATTGCAAAACTCCCTATGGAGAAAACGTTCTACAAAAAAATAATATAAATACACCTTTCGATTTCTGCTCGCACTGCAAGTCAAATTTAAATTTTTGTTTGGTTTTTGTATGCAAATGTTTAAATATAATAAATATTTCTGATTTTAATTTTGTAAATTTATATAAAAATATATGTAAAATATCTCACAATTTTTTAACTTTATAAATTCAAAATAACAGTTATTTTTGATTTTTATTTCCAAAGGTAGTTTTTGGTTTATTGTCTTTTAAAAACAATTAATGAAGAATTTTGTTTATGAAAACTATTATTGAAAGTCAGCCATTATTTTTATTGATTAAAGTCTTCAATTTAAATTACTCACATTTATTTTATAAGTCAAGTTAATAGTTATTATTGCTAGCTAATAAATCATAGAAAATTGTTTTATTATTTAAGAATTTTTGTAAGACAACTAAAGGTGACTTATGAGTATGACTTAAAGTAAAAAAGTCAGTGATGAATTTATATTGATCGCTTTTATAAGTAAAAGTTTTTACCGATTTTTTTAGATGACTTACATAAATAAAA
This sequence comes from Philophylla caesio, assembly GCA_963971545.1. NCBI lineage: Eukaryota > Metazoa > Arthropoda > Insecta > Diptera > Tephritidae > Philophylla > Philophylla caesio. The sequence continues at coordinate 49,785,508 of OZ020607.1, forward strand.
GCATTTAATAATTGCTGAAATAACTAATATTCAAGTAAAATAGATTAAAATAATTTTTAAGGAGTAATTTAATAAAAGTAAAAAAGAGCGGTAATGGGCGATTTTTATATCGAAAATTGTAACTCTTATGGTCTCTGAATTTAAAGTAGTAACTACGAAAAAATTTAGTTTTCTATGCAAAAAATAATAACGCAAATATAAACTAATTACTAAAAATATCTCAGACAAAAGTATCGTTACAAAAAGATCCGCCAATATCGCACTGAGTATGTTATTCGCGAAAGTAAAAATAGATATTACATTTCAGCTGGTTTCTTACTAATTAAAAGTTTTTAAGACTGTTTTGAAAATATGTTGCTATCAAACTCGTAATTTTTATAAATCATTATTTATAATTAACTAGGAATCCATCCTTGCTGTTTTCGTTCTCATAGGAATAAAATTGGAATTTTTTTAATGCTCTTTTTCGTGCAATCTGAATACAGCATTACGCAAAAGGTAATAAAGTTAAAGATGTACATATTTGCTCCTGTTTATGTCTAATTATTTCTTGTTTACAACAATTTGCGTGCGTAACAACTTTATAATGCAAAATTTTTCAATACAACGAACAATACTAAGTATTAGCCACTCATCAAATCAATAAACAGGCGGCCCACCATTCACGCCAACCTGATTAGTTTGTCATTTCCATAGGTTCTGCAGACAGCACACACCAACACTTTAAAATCTTTTATACTTAATATTGCAGCAAATCATGCATATGCATTGTTAATGACAGCTTCGAGAAAATTTTGAAGGACTTCAACACTTACTAAGACTTTTGTAGGTATTTATTTAAGGCAAAATAATTAAAGAACAGGCAATAATGAAATACACCGAAGCTGAAAATTAATTCGTAAGTGCAAATTTAGTTAATTTACATTTAAAATTTCACAACAACTTTTCCAAACATCACACTCATTTCCAAGCCTTGTCGTAAATATTTTGGCGACGTTTTAAATGTCCTTCCAAATAAATTTGCAGCATATGTCACATTATTGTACGCCTCAGTTGTAGCCAAAAGCAGCAGCACAATCATCATTGCCAAAGCCATATGCAAATACAAATACATTGTAAGTACAAATACAAATACAAATACAAATACAAAACACATTGGCTTATCCTCGGGAATGCATTATCTGGCAACAGTTTCCTCTCATTTGTCACAACGCTGCACACAACAATAACAATCGGCCGCACACAGCCTCCATTCCTCCGCCTTGTATGTAGGCAATTTTAGGCAGACAAATGGCGAGAAATGCACACAATCAACTAAAATATGCTGATAACAGACGGACGAAAGATGGCAACAGCGGAAGTGGGAGTGGAGAAAAGTGGTTAGCAGGCAAAATCGTATGCAAATATTCCCGCTGCCGCCGCTGCTATAGCTGCTGTTGGCAATGACAATGATGTAAAGGGTAATGAAGAAAACATGCCAAATGCCACATAGCTGCCGTCGCCGTCGCCGTCGCCGTCGCTTAGCCACAATAGCAGCTTAGAATCACTCAAGGCCACGCATGGCGTATGAGTGTTGGTGAGACGGACGAGTGAATGGACGAAAATGCGCATACGCACTGGTGTCCCAACGAATGATATGTTAAGTGCGGCAGCATATGGCAAATGAACATCATAGATTTTTGAATGTATGTCGATATGTACGTTATATGTATGTTTGTATGCTCACAAAAGAGTTAGCCAATGTTAACAATAGAAAAAAAAACATAAAAATTACTGCAAACGATAATAATTCAATTCAGTTGAATGAAGCGGCAAATCCGTGCTCGTGCAACGAATAGTAACACAAAATGACCACCTTCTGTAGGAAATTGAATTAAAAAAAAAAAAATAAAGTAACAATCTAATATTGAATAGTATTTATAAAAATACAAAGGTTTGTAAAATGTTGGGTTAAATATTAAAAGATATTATTTGAAAAGATATTCGTAAAATTTTACTTCAAGGAACAATATTTTCGTTTATTTGTTATAATAAATATATAGTTCATTATTCAACAGAAATCACATACACTATATGTAGTTGCAAGTCTCACACAAATTTATAAAAAAAAACGGCGAATTTTCGTTAAATTTTGAACGTTTTATTAAGAGAGTCCATAAAAGTCTCAGTTTGCAATTTTAGAACAAGAAAGTGGATCTTTTTAACTGGCTCAAACTTCGCACTAATTTCTAATAATTTGAAGACTTTTCTGAAATTTATGTTTGCTCTGTTTATATTGACAGATTTGGGTACCTAATTTTTCTTGTAATTAACTTAAAATATTTTTCAAGTATATAAATAAACACACATTTTTTAAACTATTTACAAATTGTACAATGATTTTAAAAATTTCATTAAAATTTAGAATTAAAAAAAAGTTTTTATACATTTTTTGAGTATGCAGTTTTTTGGCTCATTCAATTTTAGTGGGAGAAAGTTCAAGTTTCAAGTGTTTACAAGTTACTCGTATTACCGACTTTTGACAAATTTTTTGCTGACAGTTTCCTCCATACAACGCGAAATTGTACTAAAATTGAATCAGCTACCTATCTGCATATTTTAAAATTTTTTTTTTTAAGTTCAAAAGATATATCTACGTTATAAAAAAAAATGAAAGTCCGGCGGTTCAAAAAATTATCAAAATAGTACCTAAAATGTTTGGTTTATAAAAGGCAAAATTAAAAGAAGCGAACACAAATGTATAATCAATTTTTGAAAAATGTATTAGAAATTATAATCAAGCTTTGGGATCTGAATTTCACTACTTACATACGCACCTACATACAAACATACATACGAGACCACCAAAGCAAGGATAATTATGATAATGGTATAATGAAGGTAAATGGAGGACGAGTATATTTATTTATTATGTAGACTAACGAGTCTACATAGAATTACGAGTACTTTGAGTTTGTTTAAGAGCTTTAAATAAGCTTTATGCCATGAATGTACTCGTAAGTTTGAATGAGCGACAAACATTATTATTGTCTGCCGTGAAAAGCCACAATTATCAAATCAATAGACATTCTGGTGCATGAAATTGTATTTTTTGTAGAGAGTGTTTGCTTACAATTCGGATAGAACTGTTTTTTTTTTACGAGTTAAATAAGGTCATTTATTCGATCAAATTTGAACTAGTTAATCACAATTTTAAGCATAAAATAAAAACAAAATTCGGTCTTCCTTGAAAATAGTCGAAACAAATGCACCAAACTAGTCACAACAAGAATTTACTGACTGATATCGAACTAGTCAAAAAAAAAAAAGGACAGACTTTTACCAAATACAAAACGATTTATTCATGCCATATTTTATTTGACAATATTCAGTTTTATACATAAACTAATTATTAGCAAATCTAAAACTTCTAAATAAAAATGTGTAATATTATAAATTATACTTAATTTATGAATTTATTTTATTTAATTCCACTTTTAAATCCCAAACTAGTGATTTTGGTCCACAAGTGGACTAGTATTTCTTTGTATTTAAAATTTTGTACAAATCGGCATTCAAAAAATGTGTCATCCCTCATTAAAAAAAATTATAAATCTATCAAAGCATATGACTTAATTTAATAGGTTATAAATTAAAGAATAATTACAATGGAATTTAAAAATATACTTTTTTCATATAGAATCTTTGCCAGAAAATTTTAGTAATTTGTTTAAAATTTTATATCAAAAAAATTCAATATTTTTGAGACAAAAAATGCAACACATTAAAAAAAAAAAAATCAAAAGCTAAACCGCAGAACTAACCTTTGCGTTCTATTTCTCATGTGGGAATACTACAATTTCTTAATACATTTTCTCAACAATTTCATTTCGACTCAAGTGCCAGCTATCGGAGAGGGCTGTATTGCAGATATTTAGCATACAAACGTAAGGAATTTTCACTGTCCTTCAGACCTATTTACACATCTCGAATTCGATGCCATCTTAGTAGGCTCTGTGAAGATCACGAGCCTGAGAAAAAAACTTTCAAAATTAAGTTGAACAACAAAACGTCAATTATTTCATAACATTTTTCAATATGTACGCAATTTAATTTTATGAAATTTGATCATTTCATCATTTAATCTTCTTCCATAGCTGCATTGTTGGCGTCCTTGAAAGTCATTACAACGGTCAAGGGCAAGAAAGTGACTAAATTTTAATGTTAAAACAATTAAAAAACTTTTTTGAAAGCGACAATATGGAAGAAAAATAAGTGGTGAAGTGAAATCAAACTAAAATACGGATTGAAAATCAACCAATTACGCATGCGGAATGCCAATCAACAGCGAAATGACAGTGAAATAAACGTACACACATACATATACACACATGAATGCCATTGAATGCATACATATGTAAATACTAAATAAAAACTTAGTTGTAATAGAAGAAAAGAAAAAATTGTAAAAAGGAACAATCGCAAGCCAACGAATAGAAAATTATATCATTGTGGCAGTTGGAAAAGGATTTTCATTTATTTTTTCTAATATGAAAAGTTTGACCAAATAAATTGCATGAAACGAAGTACCCCAAAGTAAGCGAATGTGTAGTTGAAATAGTTTCGCTTAAAGTAAAATTTGCTTCAGTGGGTTGATGTTTGTCTGCTGTTACTCTGACTTTGGACCGATTACCAGTCAAGTCAGGGTTTTTTTTGATATGAAAATTAAAGCAACATGAGGAAAAATATGCATTCTAGAATGCGCAGTGCCTAAAACCGATACTTTTCTGGGTACATGGGTAGGCATGGCATTTCTGATTGGGATATTTTTGTGGTATAGAAATGTCACACACAAACCCTCACACACACACGTGCAGAACTAATGATTGCAGAACAGATATTCTACTCGCCGCATGGTCAGGGCCATAACGATGAAAATGAACAAAGTGGACAGTAATTGCGCAGCTAACAAAGAAGAGAAATATGCATGCGAGTCTATAGAAAAATGATAAAAGTAGCAAAGAACTGGAAAATGACACATATATATATGTATATACATATATACATTTTTTTAAGAATGCGACAACAGTGGTTGAATAATACTTTACACTATTCAAGTACTTTCAATCACTATTTAAGTCTCAGGACAAACTATATTCTCCAATACCAACTCGAATTTAAAAGTAGGGCTAAAATTTTGTGGACCGTTTAATAGACGTTTTTTTTTTTTTTTCAATAAATAAAACTCAACATATTGCACAATCACATATTTTTTTTACCAATAAAGTTATCTAATAATATTGCGATATTTATGATTTCTTACATTTATTATATTTTGTCTTTAGGTATTGAGTCTCTACTAGCTTGCGAAGGATAGGAAGAGGTTAAGAATGAGAATGAAGTGGAGGGAGATTGCTATTCGTGTGTGATAAATGTGTGAACAATATATAGCCGCTTCATTCAATTTATAATATAAAAAAAAATTCAGCACAAAAACACTTCTTTGGAAATATCAGTTTTTGTCATTTGTGGTACTGATTCCTTTTTCAAGAAATGTGAAAGGTAAGCACTGCTTTATATCACCAAAAATTCGTGCAATCAAATCTTTCAGGTTGCGCACACTTTAATCAATACATCGCAAAGTATCTTCGCTCTATTTTTTTCCTATTCATTGAGCTTAAATAAACTTCGTCATTCAACAAATAACAGGCATAATTCTGGCCAGTGTCTATACATTCCACTAGTGTTGCCAGAACTCAATAGACTTCTAGTCTCTAATCGTATAAGGGCTTATAATTTTGCTCACACAAACTTTTTTACATGGCGAAGAAAAACTTACCAGAATTTTGTATACTTTCCCGATATATTCTCTAAATGAAGGAAAAAAGGGTGGTTTTAGCTCGATTTCAAAATTTTTTTATATATTTCTTTGTAGAACATAAACAAAGTTATGCAAATGAGATCCGCAGTGTGCTGGGTAATGACTCAGATTTTTGTATAAATTTCAGATATTTTTCTTTTGATTTAAAAATTTTCATAGTTAAATCTAATTTTTTTTCTCGAAGCTTTTTGTTTTAAAACATATTAAGTCATTTAGTGCCTACTACTTAATGGAGTTTTTTTTTTAATAAATGAAATGTAAATTAAAATAGAAATAGAAATGACAAACTCTCCCCAGAAGAGCCAAAGTTCACAATTGCTTTATTTATTTTTTTTTATACCCGAGCGTACTTGTACACAAGGGTATTACAGCTTTGTTCGCATAACGGTTGTTTGTAACAGCAAGAAATAATCGAGATAGATATGGACATATATATACTAAAATGATCAGTATGAAAAGAGGAATCGATTTAGCCCTGACTGTCTGTCCGTCCGTCTGTCCGTGGTTACAATAACTTGAGTGAAATTTGGTATATAGATTGCCCTTTGGACAGGGTAGGTTAGTATTGAAAATGGTCAGGATCGGTCAATAACCACGCCCACCTCCCATATAACGGAAGTTTTTGAAAAATGCAAAAACTCCGTTTTCTCAGTATCTATTACAGCAAATTGAGTGAAATTTGGTGTTTGGAGCAATTTTGAACTCAGAAATTAGGCATTTATGAAATTTTGAAAAATGGGCGTTGCCACGCCTTCTTATTCAAAAATGTCCGTATCTCAATAACAGTGTAAGGTATCGTCACAAAATTTGGTGGGCATATTTTCCTTGATATCGCTATTATTATCGTAGAAAATTTTTGAAATCGGATCATAACCACGCCCACCTCCCATATAACGGAAGTTTTGGAAAATGCAAAAACTTAGTTTTTCGGTATCTATTAAAAGAAATTGTGTGAAATTCGGTATTTGGAGCGATTTTGAACTAAGAAAATAGGTATTTATGAAATTTTGAAAAATGGACGTTGCCACGCCCACTTATGAAAAAATTTATGTATCTCAATAACGGTGTGAGGTATTGTCACACAATTTGGTGGACATATTTTCTTTGACATCGCTATTATTATCGTAGAAAATTTTTGAAATCGCACCATAACCTCGCCCACCTCCCATATAACGGAAATTTTGAAAAATGCAAAAATTTTGTTTTTTCTTTATCTGAACATATTAATTTATTATTTAGAGAGATAGTTAATAAAGAAACTTGATTTTTATGAAATTTTCAAAAATGGGCGTTACCACGCCCACTTATAAAAAAGCGTCTGTTAGTATCTCAACAACGATGGAAGGTATTGTCACAAAATTTGGGGAACATGTTATTATCATTAGCATCACCGTCAAAAACTTTTTAAATCGGACCATAACCTCGCCCACCTCCCATATAAAGGAAATTTTGAAAAATGAAAAAAAAATCGTTTTCAGTATTTATTGGAAGAAATTGAGTGAAGTTTAATACTAGCAGCGATTTGAAACAAAGAAAACGGCGTTTTCATGAAATTATGGGCACTGACCATACGAAAATAAATCGCGAGGGTATATAAAAATCGGTTTCGCCCGAATTTAGCCTTTCTTACTTGTTTTAATTAATCAATTCACAGCACCAAAATTTATTTTAATGCAAACATTTTTTTTTCTACCCTTAAGTGGATTAGCCGACCTGTGACCCACAAACCTTTATTTATTTTTGTCTTATTTTTTTTGTTGTGTCTGCACTGAAGAGGGTTTGCGGTATTTATAAATACGTGTATGTTGTAGAAATTTTTCACCAAACCTTGATAGGACCACTTACACGCATACCAAGAAATATATGTAGAAATGAACAACACTCGTTTATTTTGTAATATTAGGTAAGTTTATTTCAGGTTATTTAAGGACACTACAGGTAAGTTTATTTTAAGTAAGTTTAATATCACTAAAGGTAAGTTTAAGATCACTAAAGGTAAGTTTATTTAAGTAAGTTTAATAACACTTGTTGTGCGCACGATACCGACCAAGTTAACGCTTTGCGGTTTGCCTTCAATCTGAATCCGTTTTCTGTCGTTGTCGCTGTCCACGTCATTTCGTCCAGTCAAGTTCGTTTAGTCTGAGTGTCGTTCAATCAGGGTTGCTGATCGGCTGCTGTTGTTTACTTTGCGTGTTTCCCGCTAGATGTCACCCTATTCGTCCCTTGTATGATCCCACAATTCGGCTATCCTGACCTATCGTTCGCCCTCGGACGATGGACCCCATCTTTTCATAAATTCCGCGACAGTTGTAGTGCATCTTGGACCCTCGTGCTCACCCACTTTAACAACCTCATACCTTCCATGTCTTAATATTTTTGATACCTTATAAGGTCCCAAAAATTTAGGTCTTAGCTTTAGGCCTACTCCGTATTGAGTACGTTTTATTGCTACCAGCTCGTCTTTACGGTATTTTGTTTCGGCTACTCTTTTCGCATTAAAAGCTTTTCTGTTTTCTAACTGAATTTTTTCAATATTCCCTAATGCCTTTTTACGTAAATCTTCTCTTTCTTTATCAAATTCTTCGGTTATTGCTTCTTGCAATATTTCTTGTAATTCTAGATTTTGAGGAAGCCGCATTTCTACGCCCGTTAACAACTTAAATGGCGTGACTTTTGTACTTCGAGGCGCAGTACTGTTAATTGCTTGCTGTAGTGTGGGAACTACAATTTTGTGCATTCGTTCCACCTGCCCGTTTCCCCTTGGAACCCCTGTTGCTATGAGAAGGTGCTGAACATTTTCATCCTCGCAATATTTCTTAAACGCATTTGAAGTAAATGCAGCCCCTCTATCCGATATAATTCTCTTGGGACTACCAAATACCGCTGATTGCCTTTTTAGCCTGTCAAGAACTTCCTCCGTTCCCGTTGTTCGCGTAGGATAGAGCCATACGAACTTGGAAAATGCGTCAACAACTACAAAAATGTAGCAGTACCGCTTTGTTGTTATTTCCATTGGACCAACATGATCCACATGGTATGTCCCTAATGGTCTATCTTCTTTTTGTATTGGCGATAGAAACCCTTCTTTTTTGCCATTTTTGCTATCAGAAATTATGCATTCAATGCAACTCTTTACTACTTTCGATGCTTTAGAAGACAGCTGTGGGATGTAAAATGTTTTTTCTACAGCTTCTTGTGTTCGCCTGGCCGAAAAATGTCCCTGCTTATGTGCTAGTCTAATTACCTCGTCCTCCATTGAGCTTGGTACAACAACTAGTTCCTTAATGGGATCTTTAAGAAGAACCCCTTGTTTAGTGTAATAATTTTCGTATTCCTGCTTTTCTAAAACCTTTAATACAGCTCGGATCCAATCATCGTTTAACTGAGCTTGTTGTAGCCGATGTTGCAATGAATCTTCCATTAATAGGCAAGAAACTCTACTTAAAGCGTCGACGTGACGCATTTTGGTACCTACTCTATGCTCGATTTCATAGTCATATTCTTGCAGAAACAATGCCCACCGCGATATCCTAGCTGGAACTTCTTTTTTGCCCATTGTCATTGCAAAGGCATTGCAATCCGTTACTATCTTAAATTTTATTCCCCATAAATATACACGCCACTTCTTTAATGCCTCTACAATGGCTAACACCTCAAGTTCGTAGGAGTGATATCTTTCTTCTGCAGGTTTTGTTTTACGGCTCATATATTGAATAGGATGAAACTCCTGATCATCACTGCACTTCTGTAAAAGTACAGCCCCGTATCCATATTTTGAAGCATCTGCGTGAACCTCTGTCTGGGCCTTTGGGTTATACAAATTTAAAACTGGGGCGCTAACTAATGCTAATTTTAGTTGCAGAAACGCTGCTATCTCAATTTCCCCCAAAGTAAACTTCCTATCCTGTCGTAAAAGGTCAGATAAAGGCTTTGCTAACGTTGCATAGCCCGCTACGAACCGTCTAAAGTATGACGTTAGGCCTAAAAATCGCTGCACAGACTTCCGATCATGGGGTTTTGGAAAGTTCTCCACTGCGCGGGTTTTCTCATTTGAAGGCTTGATTGTTCCTTTCTCAATCACATAGCCTAAGAACTCAACCTTTCTCTTGAGGAACTGGCATTTTTTCCACTTGATCTGCAAGTTGTATTCTTCGGCCCTACGCAATACTTTTTTTAATTTTTGAATACCTTCGTCAACACTCTTTGATGGAATGATAATATCATCCATATACGTAATGATTGTGCCATCTTGGACAAGATCCCTCAACACTGCAAAGATGAATCTCGAAAATACTGCTGGAGAGTTCGATATCCCAAAAGGTACATAGCGAAACTCGTATTGACCGCAATGGGTCACGAAAGACGTGTATTTACGAGAGTTTTCCTCAATTGGGACATGGAAAAAGCCATTAGCTAAGTCAAGAGTTGTGAATACGGATGAGCCTTGTAGTTTATCGACTACATCATCGATAAGAGGCATGGGAAAATTATCTCTCATAATTTTTTTGTTCAAACGTCTGTAGTCACAACAAAGTCTCTTACAACCGTCTTTCTTTGCAACTAAAACCACTGGCGACGCGTACTCCGATGTACTCTGTTGAACTATACCTGCTTTCAGCCAATCGTCTACCTGTTTGTCTACCTCGCATTTCTCGCTGAATGCCATCTTTCGGGGGCCTTGATAAACTGGTACGTCATCAACTAATGTTATTTTCATCTCCACTGGAGAATTGTGTTGCTTTTTTGGGGAATAACTAGTAACTAGATCCTTGATCTTGTTCGCCATTCCTTTATCTAGATTACCTAAATCTATCTCAAGAACGTTCTTGTCTCCTAAGTCTTCTGCAAAACAGAGATTTTTGAACTCATTTAATACTTCCAGATGTCCATTTGAATCTTCTTCTCTTTTATCGCAAAGTTTGCTGTCCTGCTTTTTATCTACTATGGTATTCTCTTTGCTTTTGAACTGAACTTCTGTTTCTGTTACTATAAGATTAACTACCCGTAAAACACTGTTACCGATAACGGCAGCGTATACAAGGTCTCGCTCCTTAACAACGTGAAAATTTACATCAAGCCTTAGTCCATCAATTTCTACATCCATTACGAAACTACCGATTGTCGTTATTGTACCTTCACCTACACCCATTAATCTTCTTTTGTCGTTATTTAATTCGAAGTTTCCTAACTTTTCGAACACGTCCTCTCTCACTAAACAAAGGTCGCTTCCCGTATCTAACAACGCACCGAATGTTAACCCTTTATATGAAATGTCCTTAAAAATCACACAGTTTCCATTTCCGAAAACCTTTCGATGCCACTCACTACTCATTATATTCGCCCTATTCTTTTCACCTTTTATTTCGGGTTTGGACGAAGTACACGTTGCTGCACGGTGTCCCAATTTACCACATTTAAAACAACCTGCTGATGATTGCGGACAATCCTTAGCGAGATGTCCAACCCTACTACATTTAAAGCATTTCTTTGTTTCGCTTTTCACTGCCGCCGACGAAGCGTCTTGATAACTACTTACTTGCTGACTTTTATTCGTGTTAGGAAAACGTTGCTTTCCGAGTTGTATTTTCTCATATATTCGTACTTGTTCCTTAAGTTCCTGCAATGTATGCGCTTGGTACAAATTACTTTTACCAAACCTAGTATCTGGAATGCCCTCAATAAAATATTCAATCAAACTGTTTTCATCCAAGTTAATAGGAGAACCTATTTCCATCAAGCTGTAAAGATACTCTCTATAATCCTCATTATGACGCTTACGCCGATTTCGTAGTGCTCGGTGCACATCAATTGATGAGATTCTAGTGCCAAACTCCTGCCGTAATACCTGCTTAAGCATGTCCCAACTAACCACCCCTCGCTGACTACGTACAAACATTTTAGCTGCTCCTTGCAACAGCTGCTTAGCAAATATAAACTTTTGCAAACTATCCCAACCTACCGCAGTAGCATTGCTCTCAAACTCGTCGAGCCATTCATCGATGGCTGGGTTACCATTTCCACTGAATGAAGTCAGTGAGTCTACAATATCCCGTAACGTAAAATTTGACCGTGCTGCAACTGCCTGAGGAAGGGCGCTAACACATGACTGAGCCGACTGAGCATCGTCCGAATCAGACCCATCCTCGTTATTAATCCTTATTCCCAAATGCTCGCATAGCCGATCTTGTAAAGTTGCCTTTCGTCCTGAGGTCGGAAGCCCTAGTTCTGCTAACTTTCTTCTTAACCCCTCTACAGTCAGCCTAAAAATTTCGGTCCGCTCCATTTCAACTGGTCGATTTACAAATTTTCTTACTTACTACTATTTCTTTTTCTTACGCAAATACTTTTCAGTTTTTAAAATTACTATTTATATTAACAGATAGGTTTTCTTAAGGAGAGTACACTGTATCTGCATTAATTGAACAAAATGATCAAACTAGATAATATATTGTTAGATTAGAGTTTTCTTTAACGAGAGCGCACTGTACTTTGTACTAATTAGTTACAAAGATTAAAATTAGGTTAAATGTAAAAATTAGTTGATACTTAGTATTAAACACAAAATTATACGTAAGAAATGTATTATATTCCACTCTTGATAGTTAGTCTACATATTAGTTCATTGTATTTATTTGCAAAAGAACAATAAATTTACTTTAGCATTTTTTTTTTTTTTTTTTTTTTTTTTTTCGAAACTTTCACTTACATATGCAGTAGATAAATAATTACAAATTTCCTCGGAACAATTTTCATATGCAATATCGAGGTTTATTTTAGCGTTACTAAAATTGAGTTTAATTGCTTTAATTTTTCATTAAAAAAAAATTAATATTATATGTAATGTTAAAATTTGTTCGTATTAAAATTCCATATTTTGCATTTATTGCATTTTCATAAAGAACGAAGTGTTCTGTACATTTCATAAGTATGTCTTCAAAATTTAATTTATTTGTTAAAATTTACATCGAAATTAACACTTATTATTTAAAAATTTAAGAAATTAGTTTTGTATTAAATGCATGCAAAATCATACCTTACATAAGTTCTTATACTTATTTATTTTTCCGCAACTATGTTATCGCTTCTGCACTGTACTCTGCTTTGCTCCCCAACAACAATATCGTTCGCGTACGTGACGCCTCGTACCATCAAACGCCGACGCTACTGTACACCACACCACCTGCTGTTTGCTGGTATGCACATATAGTACTCGTACATAGTTATGTACATGAATATGTACATATATAGTTGCAACTGCTCAGTTACTAACGCTTGCAACTATCTCTTTCACACGAACTTCTTCAAAGAGTCAAGTGACGCCACAAATAGCTGTTTATCTGCCGTTACTTAAAGCGACGCGACGCTACCGACATTTTCTAGAACCTTCGATTAGGCCCTTTGGGTAAACTGTACTTTACCCTTGTGTATACAGCCCACTGGCTAAAGTTTCTACTGCACTTGATACCCACGTCTGTAATTAACGTACAAGTCTTGCTTGTCAATATCGCAAATACTATATTTGCCACACGCCATATACTTATTTAATGGCCCTTTACTTAACGCAAAGTTAGTTAATGCTAACAATGACTTTTGTTCAATACATACGCGTACAAAAGTATAAAAATTTTGCACGTCACTGTTTTTTTTAGTGGTTTACTCCACAAAATTTTCAATTAAAACCGTATGTTTAGAATACAATTTAGTTGCCTTATGCAACATTTCTTTTGTGCAATTTCACTGCACAAACACAAAATCTTTCTGATTTCAGTTTTATTTTACTTCTGACACCACTGTAGAAATGAACAACACTCGTTTATTTTGTAATATTAGGTAAGTTTATTTCAGGTTATTTAAGGACACTACAGGTAAGTTTATTTTAAGTAAGTTTAATATCACTAAAGGTAAGTTTAAGATCACTAAAGGTAAGTTTATTTAAGTAAGTTTAATAACACTTGTTGTGCGCACGATACCGACCAAGTTAACGCTTTGCGGTTTGCCTTCAATCTGAATCCGTTTTCTGTCGTTGTCGCTGTCCACGTCATTTCGTCCAGTCAAGTTCGTTTAGTCTGAGTGTCGTTCAATCAGGGTTGCTGATCGGCTGCTGTTGTTTACTTTGCGTGTTTCCCGCTAGATGTCACCCTATTCGTCCCTTGTATGATCCCACATATATGGACATTTGCAATGCATGGGCTGGAAGTTTGTATAAAGATAGCAATATATGTCATAGGCGACAGCAAATGCTGTCATTCAACTTGACTGCTATAGAAAGGAAATGCTACTCTACTCAATTCAAAGGACATGCACGAGTTAATCAGCCGTCGGCAGAGGAGTAAGAGAGAGGGAGAGTGTGAGAAGTGTATCAAAAGAACGCGCACGTCACTGAAATTCTGTGGAGGAAGATATACTTACTTTTTTCTCTTTTCACATGGTCTTCTTAAAACAGAATTGACCGATGTGAATTGGTGATGAAAAAGTAACTACTTAAAAATGAAAATGTAAATTTATAATTAAACTGTAGGTAAATATAAATATAAAAATTAACTAAAGTAAATTTTATAAAGGAATTACCGCATAATAAAATAAAATAAAATTCACGCTGCGACAACTTTGTAATTTATTATTCTGTCTGTTGGTAGTCACATGCAAGTAAACGTATGTACATACATGCAATTGTTAAGTAAATTACAGCTCCCTACAGATCGTGGAGCAGTGAAAGGAAACCAAAACCCAAAGCCAACATCGGTGATATAGTACGGTAGTGGAGTGAAAATGCATTTACCAGCAAATATTTGCATGCAACGGGGATGGCGTATACGAGTACATATTTACAACAAATACTATATATGTATATAAAAATTTTATATGGATATACATATGTACATACATACATACGCACATATTTTCACATGTAAATCAAGCACTTATACTTTGTGAATGCCCAAGAATAAGCGGACTCAGGCTTAAACACCTTGGGTAGCGAGTATTATCTTCATCCAGAATATGGACAACTACACCCTCCAAAGTGCTTAACTTCTTAAGCAGACTAAGGATGGATGGGGTAACAAACTTAAAAAGTTAGCACAATAGATCTTGTAAGGTCGCAGCGCTACTATGCCCTAATAATAATAATAATAATAAATCAAGCACTTGGGTATACCGTTTGATCCCAACATACGAGTGCATTAAAAAATCGTCCTCGCGGTGGAGTCATCTTACGTACGTAAGTATAACTCATACGCTTAAATGACATAGCTGTTTCAGAGCATATACATTTGTATATTTATTGAAATGCAAGCGCTTTAATCAGGAAGTCTGTGATACGTGTGATATCTGCGTTGAAAATGTAATCGTAGATGTTGCCTATGTAGTCCTTTGGCAGTCAGTTAAAGAGACCAAAAGTATTTGCGAGACATCTTTGCATCAGAATGAAAACTATTTTAAATTTCTTTCATTGCGTCTACCTAAAAAAAAAAGTTAATTATAAGAGAAGACACATTGCAACATAGTACAGCAGCTCAGTTAAGGGGTTAGGCCACTTTGAGATTTTCAAAAAATCGTGGTTTTTCTATTAGCTATGGTAAAATGCTTCCTTATATGTAGTCGCAAGATTACGGAAAATATGAAATCATATGTACATAGTTTTGATTGTTAAAGTGGTTTTTTAGTCTAAACAGTAATGTTACTTCAAACGCTCATAAGCAAGTATAGAAATTTGATGTATATTGGAACGATTTTTCGTCATCCCTTGTCAATTTTAGTTTTGTGACATACCGGTTTCGGCGTTGTGCAATCTTCAGTATCATTTTCGTTCTGAGTAATTAGTGTTGGTTGTACTGTATTTATTGCAATCCATTGATTTCCAGGTATTGGATTCAGTATTGCGAAATGTTAGCAAGCTTGATGTTTTATGCTTTGGTACCTGAAATTTCGTCCGTATAAATTTCGTGGAGTGTATTTTTTATTCTTCGATTCTCTTCGGGTTCGCTTTATACAGATAGAAATCGGTAATTTTAGTTTTGTGCAACATTTTGTTCTGGTTCTTTGTGTTGCTGTCTGTCTTTTTACCTATGCTATTTTTCTGACCTTTGTATGCCAATTTAAGTGGTTCGAATATTGCGTCGAAGTAGGTATATGTTTGCTCGTTTATTACTCTTCCATCAAAGGTTCTTTGCATATACGAGTATGTACTTAAATTTCCATATTTTCGAGTACGTTCAGGCGGCGTCCCTTCTGTTGCACATGAAGTAATTTGGCTGTCTTCTTAATATTTGCAGGTGGGCACTTATTGCTGAACATATGATTAGCTAAGTTCGAATCAGGTACAATGGTATCGGCTTTCGTAGCTTTTTGTTATAGTCCGATATATGTTCGCGGATTCTTGTTATTATTTTTCGTCCTGATTGTCCTATGTAGCTGTATTGCCATTGAAGGGTCAGCTTGTATACGCATTGCTTGTCAAATGGATATTCTGTATTCGCGCTGGATGTTCAGTTTCTTGAAAAAGTTTGCCAATTTGTATGTGTCTCTCTCAATATGATTTAGTACCGCCCATTTTCTTTTGTCCTTCTCTTTGTCGTTTTTTCATTGTCTGCTTTTATTTTTGAGGATTTTATCCACAATATTCTTTTTGTATCCATTATTTGCAGCCATACTGTATATTGTTCTTAGTTCCTTCTTTTATGAGCTATTATGAGAGCCCTAAAAAATCCCTTAATTTCTGCATAGTAGTTTTTTATCTACAGTTAATTTTTAAGTTGTGGATACGTCAGCTTAACGTTAAGCCTAATTGAGGCCGCCGCGCTAATGCATACATGGCTGAATTTCGAGGTACAATGCTTCGCAGATTGTTGTCTTCAAAGGCGTTCATAGGTGTTTCGTCGTAAACCAATGACTACACCTAATCCACACCGCTAGATTCACACACCATACAACAAGATGCGCAATGAATGAACGAACTATATCAGATCTGGCAAAATTAAGCGAGAAAAAAAGTAATTTTCAGACATGGACACCATATTTGGTTGCTGTCAAATGAAGCGAAATTTTAATAAAGAGGAGAACAAAACAAGATAACTGAAAATGTGCTGTGATTGAGTGTAATGAATTATTGTAATTATTACAAAATGTATTAAGTACAAATGATTGGTAATTAGCAAAAAGTATTCTTGGAATATGGTTTTCGCGAACAGAAAGTGTTTTACAAGCGGTTAATTGCATACATCTTCATCACGAATATGGGAACAAAGAATGAAATACACGGTTGCCTGATTGCGTGATCTGTAGTAATTGGTTCATGACAATATTACTATTTAAGTAGGTAATTAGTTATGAGGTGCACATTTTTAGGATTATTTTAAGCATAGAAATTGTTTTCTGCAAATTGTTTTGTACTACTTCAATTAAACACTTCAACCAATATAATTGACCTGAATAACAATTAATTTCAATTAAAATTTTCGACTTTTCCCCAAAATTAGTACAAACTTCAACTGGTAGATAATGAACAACACCAACATATGTATATGTTTGCGTAATAGAGAACAGCGCAAGTTGAATATTGCCAAAAGAAGTTCATCTTTTTAGTTAAACTTCAACTCGCCTCTTCAAAAAGTACACAAGTTCGAACGATCAAAAGCAATCAAGAGCTTTTTAAATCTAAAACTTTAAGGAGAAATGAAATTGCAAAGCCATTGATTTGGCTAGCTTAGTTATTATAATGCTTCAAATCAACAACTATTAATATTTGAATAGACAACAAAGCAAGCAAAACAAATTATATTTAAAAGTTTGTAATAGAATGTCAAAATAAACTTGAGAAAAATGTTCTGAAAACTCTGAAAAGTTCTATGTGACAGCCTAAATATATGTATGTATATTTAGAAACATACGTACATATATACATACCTATATGTATGTACTAATGGTAAAATCAACAAATGCAAAAGCAACAACAACGCAATGACCAAGAACAACAGAAGTCAGTGCACGTCATATCATTTTGCCACTTGCCGAGTTAGACAGTTTGCCACACTTTCGAATGAAGTTTGCAAATGATAGATGGGTAAGCGCATATACATACATATATATGTGTGTGTGTGTGTGTGAATTGGTGTTAGTCTCACTCGCTCACAGTGATATGATAAGTATACATGTGCATACGTACAGGTTTATACATACAGGTAGAAAGTTTGCAAAGCAGAACGAAACAGCTGGTCGTTGCATACATTTAGGCGCATATGCGAAAATGTGCTCGACATGATGTGAATTATTAATAGCATAGCACATTGTTTTGCCATGACACAACAGCACAGCAAACGCGACATGTTGCACTCAAAATAGCAAAGACAGTCACATTAAGGAAAGGAGAATAATTGATGGTGCGGCGAAGAGGACAGAGATATGTAAGAGAGAAAAAGGACACGCGTATAGCTGAAAAGCAACATACAGCAGCAAATGTCGATAGACGAGCTACTAAGCGGATGTAACGTAGTGCATCAAAAAAAGGCAGGTATGTAAATGCAGATGCAGCTTTGAAACGTGACTTGCTGACGTAAAAAGGCGAAATATTGGAGTCACATAATGGCAGAAAGAAAAATATTGAGAAAAAATTTTGTAAGCGAGGTAGATGGTAAAAGATTGAAAATGTACAATTCAAGGCGAATTCATAGAAGTTGGTATATGTATTCCCATCAGCTAGTTGCTTGTACTATTTTTGCTTTTTGTGCCACACTTGGAACTCTAACCATTTGTTTATATTTATTTTTCTAAGTTTCTCTGACATTTTCACAGCAAAATAAACAAATTTATTTATATACATACATATGTATGTATGTTATAAAGGGTTTTCAAATAGGGACGCTACAAAAGTGTTTTTAAATAAAACAAAAACGGTTTTGGATATCAAGGAAATTCTTTATTCCTGCGAAAATATATTCGATGCCATTATGTATGGAACTCGTTTTATTTTGCATGGCCACCACGGGCACGCTTGCAGAAGTCCAGACGCTACGCCCAATTTTCATAAATCGGCCGATACAAGTACAGAGTAAAAAAGCAAAGAAAGAAATGTGGCGAGCAAGGGAACAGCAGCAACAAGGCGAATTCATAGATATCATAACAAAAGAGAAGAGATGGATGTCCTCTTGTTTTTTTCTTTCATTTTCATAAACTTTCACAGCACATGACCTGCAGCATTTCTTTCTGCGGGCGTTTTATGTAAAGTCATACGTAACAACCGAGAATATCATTGCTTTATTTGGAGTATTCAGCTTATTGTATTAATTCTTTTAATACTGAGTCAACATTTACATCCAGATTGTGATGAACGTTGAGAGAAGCTAGAACATGCGCAAAGTTGAAAGCATTTTTTCATTCACGGCAGTTGTAACAGAGATAAAAGCTCTGATTCTTGATACTTGATAAACATTTGGAAAAGCATCGGAGTTACAAATGTCCAAAGTTTCAAATGAATGAAAATTTATATCAGCGATGCATTTTCTCTATATCTCAACTTTACTTGTCCGTATTTCAATCAAAATTACACAAAATATCCCGGAGTTTTAGAAATCAACCTTTCAAATGGGTAATGAAGAGAAAGAGGTTGAGGAGGTATAAGTTTAAAAATCGGCGCTGATCGATGACTGCAATTTTTTTATACATTTATTGGTTTCCCTTAACAGAATTAATTTTTGTTTGAATAGCAATACCCTTCGTTCGCCTAATTCCAATAAAAAATAATGTTTCACATGTTTAGGCTAACTCAAATAAAAAGTTTTACAGATATCGAATTCGTTTTTTTTTCTCTTTTTAATTGTACAATTCAATAAAATATTTTTGAATCATTAGCCTTTTAAAGCAAAAACAAAATACACAAGGCTCTTTAATATTTTTTTTTTTAATTTTTCAAAAATATGCCTTGGTGACGACCCTTGAATGTGTCTGTATTAACATAAATTTCATTGAATTTTTTTTGTCTGAGTGTCAGTTAGAAAAAACGATGATAATAATGGAAATGAATTAAAAGTCGTATAAAATTTTTTCAAGTTTTATGTTCTTTTTTTGGATTTAAAATAAATATTGAAATTATTTGCATTAAACGATTAGGAGTCGGCATTCAAGGAAAACTGCAATGAATGCCTTGCGCTGTGAGAAAATAAGTCTTTGTAATCCTTAGTGCTGTGTGTTGAAATAAATTGGCATTTGAATTTCAATAAATTATAACAAACCATGGAATGGGTGAGTTCTTTAAGAGTAATCGGTATTCATTATTGTTATCGAACAATTGTGGCTTAATAGAGCCATGGAAATTTAAAAAGAAAACGGTTTACTAATAATGCAGATTGTTGATTTTTTTATATATAAAAAAATTATAACAATTTTCGTTGTTCGGACTTGACTCTAAAGGAAATTATTCCTTGATTATCTGGAAAACTCACTAGGTAGCGCCGTAATCGTGTTTTTGAAGCTTTTGCTTTTAAATTCAAAACGTACCACATAAAAACACATTTTTTAAACCATAATTTTTTAAATTCAAAAAAAAATTAGTTTTTTTTTTTGAGCATTCAGTTTTGTAGGGCTGTCAATTTTAGTTTAATAAACTGCAAAGTCTAAGTATTCCACTAATTTTTAAATTTTTTGTTTGTTTGTAAACAAATGACACAAACCCAATTTGATTATACTCGTCTAGAAGGAGTTGTAAGAAACCATCCATAAAAAAATTGTCAAAAATCAGTTGGAACCTGTAGGCACTTGAAACTTTATTTAAGAACTTAATGAGCTACAAAACTGCATACTCAAAAAAATTCTCAAAATTTTTTAAAAAGGTAGAAATGTTGATGATGTTTTTTTAAATCATTGTAAATTTTGTAAAGACTTTAAAAAAATTAAGTTTTTGGTTTTTCTTAGATAATAAGCGGTATATAAACTGAACAACAATTTTAAATAATTCGAAGAAAATTTAATTTTCCAAATGTACTATAATTTGTGCAAATAGTGTATGACATCGCACACAAGAAGTATGTATGTCACTAGCCTTAGAACTAAAGAACAAATGACATGCATGCAAAATTTTGGATATACATATATGTACATATGTATATATTGCAAGCAACAGCAAAAGAACAAGGCAAACAAATGTGCAAGCAAGAGTTTATATTTATGAGCTTACGCTCACATGCGCGCCAATTTGTTGAAGCGCTTGCCAAACGAGACACGTGAGTCACACTTTAATAGCACGTAAAGAACAACTGATAAAAGAGACAAGACTGACATACATTATACTCGTAACGTCAGAAAATAAAAACACAAGAAAAAGTTGACAAAAATAGAAACAAATGAGAGGGAAATCTGTTCACGCGACGTGCAAAAGGAATGTAGGGTAAGAAAACGGAGACTAACGAGGTGATGCAATCACAAGTACAGACCCAAAGTAAGCTGCAGTCGAAAGAGTAAAGCGAGAAAGCTGCAATAAAGTGGATTTTAGTATGTATGTATGTATGTACCCATGTTTATATGTATGTTTAACATATATTATTTTTAGGGTTGCGTGTGTACAAAATAAAAAAAATATACTCGTATATCACTTGCAAAGCCGCAGGAAAGGGTTGTTGCTATCACATGCGAATGTCACTTGCCAAGCAGTCGAATTAGTAGTCATCTGAGTCGTGTGAATGATAGGTACTACATACATTTACGAAGAACGTTCTTCACACCCACACACACACACACACACACACAACCACACAAGACGCAGATAAGGGTAAAACACTGCAAGGCAAACAGCCACTTGCAGCTTATCTACTTTAAGTGCACTCACAGCGCAATGCTGCTAACACATACACAAACACCCACTTGCAGGCGCGCTAAGCAGCAAGCTACACAAACAATGCCATAGTCAACTCAAAACAAATGAGACAAACTGACAAGCAAGCGATACATACACATATATGTATGTATGTATGTGTCTACATATATTCATGGGAATTTGAAACTTGCTTACATTGAAAGTGTGCGACATTTCTTTGCACTTTATTTATATGTATGTGTGAGTTCATACTTGTGTGAGTATTTGTTTACACTACAATGCATATTTTTGTTACGTTTCGATTTTGTTCCTCTTTGCGAATTTTTGTTATGCCTGGCATTCACAGTTGTTTTTAAGACATTTTTGTTTGATTATTATTTATAGTCACATATGTACATATGCATGTACAGTGGTGGCCAATAGATATGCAACCAAATTGAAAATTATATAGTTTGCCAGTTATGTTCATTTCATTTTCAATTGAAATTCAGTTCATTATGTAACATAAACCATATAAAATTAAGTTTGATACTTTGTAGAAAACTAAAAAAAATCAACAAATTTTTACTCAGAAGTGTTATAATTTTTTTCATTATGCTTTCAATTTTAGTATAACAATGAGAAAGTTTCAAGTAGCTACGAAATACCGTTGATTTCTTAGAAATTTGTTTGTCAAGGGTGTTACGAATTTCTTCCATACAAAAATAACTTTTGCTTATTCGTCAATTGAAAGCAAAAGCTACCGAAAAATTCTAATAAATCAACTGTATGAAATGTTATTTTAACAGAATTTAAAGTTTGTTATTGAAAATGCTAAATTTAAAAAACCATACCATTTTAAAGTATGAGTTTGAAGTTACTAAAACTACCAGCTGATGTTTGATAATTTCTTTTACAGGCGTTCTTGAGCCTTTGCTTCTATATGTGTGCGTCCACGTGAAAAGGGCCCACTTTGTCGCATCTAATTTCGGAGATACATATATAGATTTTTCGATACATGGATCGAATTTCGTAATTTTTTATTATTGTTTATTATAAAACTATATACACTAAATTTAGCTTCCTAGGTATAATAGAAGTAATTAATTTTATTTTTGAAAGAAAATAAAGAAAAGGGCCCCCTTTGTCGGATTGGAGAAATATGAAGCATTTCCGTGTTCTATGCAATTTTTTTTTGAAAGAAAAGGTGATAATTTTGGACTTTTAACTCATAAGTGCCAGCGAAATAGTTATTGCCGCATTTTCGAGACCGGAAAGAAATTCTTACTTCAATAAATCCCCACCCCACTGGGAAATTAAAAACAGTAATAATTATTATCGATATTGATCATCAGGATCACTGTTTAGGTAAGTTAAGCCGCAATGGCCACCCACGTAATTGGATCTGCTCTCTGATGCATTTTAAGTAGATTCAACTGCGTCACGGACCACGAGGAACCGTCAGACATCTGCGGAAAAAGCATCTTTACCAGTGTCAACTAGAAAAAGACCACGTTGTGGATTCTGTGATGAAGAAGGCCACCGAAATACAGTACGGAATGGTATACCACCAAAGCGCAAACGCGATGAGATGTGATAAAATATGTGGATTGACTGTAATGAATGAATTACTGCTCATTTGTTATCTTTGTTTCATCTTTAATTATAATAAAATGTTTATTGTTGAGTCCATTTCAACTTTTTTACTTCCCCATCTTCCTGATTCATTGGTCAAACGTTAACTCATTCAGAATTTTCTGTGATCATCGGTTGAATTAGTTGAAAAAGCAAATATTTAGAAAAGGGCCCCACTTTGTCGAGTTGATGTTAATTAGTTGTTTCACATATAATAATGATTGAAAAATGATCTAATAGTATTTTTTCTCATGCTGACTATGTTCCTGTTCGATTCAAACGAACACCCATTTAACGTCCGAGTAGAAATGAAAAAAAATCGAACTTTCAACTTCAAATTGATTTTTCTCAATTAGTAATTTTTCGAATAATCACCTTCAAAGTTCTATATTTCCCTCAATACTTTAGTTAGGATGGTCTAATTTGTCTCAAAATGTTCGGAAATCAACCAGGAAGACGCCTTTATGCATAACTCCAATACCGCCGAAGTGGGCCCTTTTCACGTGGAAGCACACATATGAGTGCGTTCTGAAGAAAATGGGTACGACTCTCGGAAAAATTGTAAATGACAAATCTATATATATACTCGTATAAAAATGTAATGTTGGTTTATGTACGCTTCAAAAACTCAAAATATTCTGGACCGATTGTGCTAATTTTAGCATTATATATAATCCGCATCAAGGATTGTTTTTATCTATTTTTCGCATTATTTACAACGAAGCATTGATAAATATTGAAGACAAGTGCTTAGCTATTGCAAATAAAGTTCTTAGTCGATTAGGAATGCCAGCATCAACCCGAGCTGCGACTGCTTCATTTGATGTGTATTTACGCCGTGAACAGAGAAACAATATTGATAATCTTCAGGTATATGTCCAATCAAACATTCCCAATTTAACGCGTGAACAGAAAGGCATTTATAATCGTATAATACAAATGATGAATGACGGAGTTGGGGGGATCTTCTTCTTGGACGCGCCAAAAGAAACAAGGAAAACTTTCCTCATTAAATTAATTTTAGCAATGGATCGATCAAAACAATACATAGCCTTAGCTCTTGCTTCTTCTGGAATAGCTGCGACATTGTTACAAGGGGGAAGAACTGCGCATTCAGCTTTAAAGTTGCCATTAAACATGCAAATCATCGAGACTCCTACGTACAATATTTCCAAAGCATCCGGTATGGGAAAAGTATTACACAAATGTAAACTCATTGTTTGGGATGAATACTCGATGGCACAAAAAAGATGGCTTGAAACTCTTGATCAATCGTTACGAGATTTGCGTAGAAATGTTCAACCATTCGGGTATGCTTTGATATTGCACGCAGGATATTTTAGGCAAGCATTGCCTGTAATTTCTCGATCGGCACCAGCAGGCGAAATAAATGCTTGCCTGAAATGTTCAACACTATGCCGACACGTATGTACGTATAACATTGCAGTTGACTACGAATATGCGTGCAGTTGACTACGACAGTTACTGGACATCGGAAACGGACAGCTGCCAGTCGATGAGACGTCTAGACGAATATCATTTCCCGATCATTTTTGTACTTTAGTAACATCGAAAGAAGAACTGTTCGCAAAATTATTTCCTGATATTCAAATTAATCATAGAAAACACGATTGGCTCAGTGAACGAGCTATCCTTGCCGTAAAGAATAAAGATGCCTATTAACTTAATGGTGTTATTTAATCCAGCATTAAAAGTGAGGAAATCACATATAAGTCGATAAACACCGTTGTGGAAGCAGATGAAGTAGTTAATTACCCAACGGAATTTTTAACTCACTTGATCTGCCAGGGTACCCACCAGACATATTAAATTTAAAAAAAAGTGTGCCAATTATCCTCTTGCGGAATATTAATCATCCAAAACTCAACAACGGCACGCGACTTACAGTTAAGAAATTAAAGAATAACGCAATGGAAGCAACGATTTTAACGAATACCCATGATCCCGACCGGTACACCAATTCGACTGGCATTTGCAATCGCAATCAATAAAGCTCAAGGTCAATCTTTAGAATTATGTGGTTTAGATATAGATGCGGATTGCTTTTCACATTGGCAACTGTATGTTGCGTGTTCCCTAGTCGGCAAACTAATAAGTCTTTATATCTACGCAGACAGTGGAAAAACAGGCAGAGAAATAATTTAAAAAAAATTTTAAGCTTAATTAATAATAATAATAATCCCAACGGTTTTTACCCTCCATTCCGGCCCGACCGTCGCGAGGGGCGCATCCGCATGACGCACGGATTTAAATTTTTTTTTATTTTTTGCATATGCAGTGCCGAGTCATCAAAGGCAGGAGTTTGTTGGGTGTCGAGACTCTAAAACTATTCAGCTACAGAATTAAAGTTCATCAGCTGATTTTAAATTTAAATTATTTTAGATAGTAAAAATTGTTTTAAAGCGTAATTGTGTATGTAATCCATCATCTATTGAGAGTACAATGTATAGTATTCTTTATGTAAAAAAGTGAGTCGGAAATATCATAGGAACCGGAATGAAAGTTAAAGTCCTGGCATAAACCACGGAGTGGCTCGTTTAATTCGAAATTATTTTTGCAAGTTTTCAAAAAAAGAGGCCGGAAATGCCTGGAAATTCGGGAGGGAACGTTCCACTTCACTTCGGGCAGAAGAGGTGGGCTAGACGTCAAACCTGTCAGTAACTTGACCAAAAATAGTATGCCTTACATTTCTTTGCGACTCGCAAGCGATGGAACCATATTCTAGTATTGGCCTCACTAATGTTGTGAAAAGAGCTTTCGCAATATAGGGATCACTGAATTCTTTTGACCATCGTTTTACAAATGCAAAAACACCCTTAGCTTTGTTGATTGTAGCATTGATATGAATATTGAAGTTAAGTTTTGGGTCCATTGTGATACCTAGGTCAACAAAGTTAAATACTTGTTCAAGGTTATAGTTACTTATGTCATAAGAAGCTGGTTGAACCGCCCTGCGAGAAAAGCACATTACTTTACATTTTTTAAGGTTTAGTGGCGTACCATTTACTTCACACCAATTAGACATGCTATTTAAGTCATTTAACTTGATCCATATAATTTCAACTCTTCAACTCAATCAACGTATTAATTGTTTTTTAATTGAGTCGAAATGTCAATGCAACCCTGTGCTGCTTTCTTTTGGAACCTATTCCACAAACAAATTGCAATGAACTTGAAGTGTGGATTTTATTTCATGTGTTCGCCAATAGAAGATCTCTCATGTCCTAGTAAGTGTTTTTGACACTCAAAATTGCCTAAAGAAGACCAGAAAAGAGCGCAATGCTAAAAGAATTTTTTTTTTCAATTGAGTGGAGTTGAGTGAAAACTACATATTATGATTATTGGTTGTTGGTTTGTGTCTGCTCAGGGGTAAAGGGGTTTCTCAAATTAAATTTAATTTAATTTAAAATTAAATTAAAAAAAACAACATTTGTATATGTAAATAAACAAAATAATAATAATAATAACAAGTAGATTAATATGCAAATGTATGCAAAGTAGAAAAAAAAAATGTTTCTTGTTATCTACTTAATATAAAATAATTAAAAAAAAAATTGTATATACTTTTTTTTAATTTGTGTAAGAAAATGTGGATATGAATAATATTATATATACTTATAAATTAGTATCACATAGCTAACATTCGTTTATTTCGGAGACATTGTAGATGATGGCGCCCTCTACCGACTATCCAGCGTCGAGCTTTTAAACAAATTTGGGACATGCAGTTAGATAGCCCATTCACTTTTTTTTCCCGGGGAGAAATTCAGCTAGGAAGGCATAGTTGCTGTGAAAATTTTCATTCTGTCTACATGTGCTGGGTTAACACAAATATTGCACAAACCGGTATTATAATTAAGCGGCGTTTAGACAGAGGCTTAATTGAGGCAATTAGCAAATTTCATTTCATTTCATTTCATTTATTGCCAAAAATTAGTACAATAAGATCTATGATCTTTTATAGTACAACAAATCATAGTTAAAATTAGAAAACCAAATAATAATAAATAAATAAATAACAGAAAATTATTATAATTAAATAAAGCAGTGGATTACATATTGAGCAGAAAGTAGGAATTAGATAGCTACAATACATATATTTATTTTATTTTAACGAAAGTACATATATAAGACATTCTTGAAGTTGCTTTTATTCAGACTACTGCGAATGTGCATTGGAATAGAGTTCCACGTACGTATGGCATTGACAAAGAATAGCCGTGCGAATGATAGATAATTATAAATAGTACCGAGTCATTAATTCGAGCTGACTTAGGAAAAATAAGCTTGTCGTAAAGATAGCTCGGTTCCTTATACATAATAAGTCGACAGAGAAAAATACAGTTTCTGGCTTTCAAATAATCGATAATTTCACAGCCTAACAAACGCGATCTCCAGCCGGATATGTGATCAAATTTTGCTAACCCGAACACATAGCGGGTTACATGGTTGAATACTACATTAATTTTATAAGCGGAGTGAGAATTTAAATAAATGTAAACTAGTTCAGGGTAGCAGATGATCGGCTTTATTAATTGTAAAGCAAGTTTTCTACGAACAGGGACCGGCGTAAAAGTTGCAGACAATGGTAAATTTCTTAAAATATTGTAGACTTTGCTAACTATCGAGTAAACATGATCATCACACGTTAAGCTTGTGTTAATAACGAACCCGAGATTAGTCACTTTTGACACTAAAGACACTTGTCGGCAATATATAGAGGCGGTATATTTAAAAAATTTATTCGTTTTTTAGTTATAGATAGCTCATTTCTCCTAGCCCATGCAGAGATGGATTTTAAGTCGTTATTAAACTTTGTATAAGCATATTTTGGACTTATTAACGAAATTGAACGCTGTTTTGACAAGCTCTAAATAACAAAGTAAAAATATTTACACGACTATCCCCAGATTTATATCCGATGATAATTTTAAGTATGTACATATACCATGCAATCATAGCGAGCATAAAGTCCGTTGCTTAGCTTCAATGTGTAAAGCTTATTTGACCAGCTATGAAATAGTAAACTAAGATTTATTATTTTCGGGCATTTCAAAAATATTTTATTTAGCTTAATTTTATTATTACAAACTTATATGTTTGTGAACTCTACTGAAGCGCAAAATGTTTTCGGAATAATACTTATAGTATTTCAGTAGATAAAGTAGAAATTTTAAATTATATTTCAACGAAAATTTTACATATATATGTATGTACATAGTATATTTGTAAGCCGGTAATGATAGCCGCCTGACAACATAATTCATTTTAACCTTAAATTGAATTCAAGCAAAAATAAATTCAACTAGAAATTGTACTATAAAATACTTCGCAATTATATAAACACCCATAACTTATTTTAAATTTTGGATATGTGTAAATTCGGGATATTGGCATTTAATATATTTTCGTAAATTTTGCGTTTACGCCAATAATATAAATTTATGCATTTTATGTAGACACAGTTGGAGCAAACAAAATATTTATTGGCAGAATGCATAATTAAAAGAAGAATAGCAAACATATGCACGTTAAATTTTGTAGATAAGCGCAGTGTTATTTGAAGCGTATGTTTTAATGTACGAACAGTTGTGTTCGCAAAAATAAAAGCGGCGTAGTTACTATGATTTATTAGCATAAATAATTTTTATAGAAACTTGCAGATGACTTTAATTGCTACATATAAACTTATCTACTTAACTATGTATGTGCATATGGCTTCCTCATAAAAAAAATCTGAAGCATACGTTATTTGGAAGAAAGTACGGGGCATTAGCAAAACATTTAATTGTGCTAAAAATGTATTGACTATAAAAATGCATACTCAAAAAAGTTCTGCCAGTCTAAAATTTTGGTAAAAATGTGTTGCCTTTTTAATAGTTTTGTACAAAGTTTGCAGGGGGAGTTTATATGGTTTTTGTTAGGAAAAGCACTGTGTTTGAATGGAAAAGAATTTATTAAGTATTTTTCTGACTTCTAAATTTTGTGCCGTGGATATAATCGGTTACAAATTAAATAAATAAAATAAATATTTCCCTTAAATCAATGAATTTAGATTAGTTTCAAATAACTTATAAGCGAATATTTATCGTATTATAATTTATATTATAAAATTAATAACACTTTCAATCGTTCGTAATTACGTGGCAAGAATTCTTAAATGTACCTAATACCGTTAAAAGATGTCCCTAATTCCGGGCTGTGCGTATATATACAGATTTTACACTATTAATTAATTATTTTTCAAGCACCAAAAAAATTTTTATGTACAAAAATGTTAAATTCATACTCGTATTTTAGAGGTTTTCTCACAAACAAAAGTCACAAATTAAAATCTCTCACTGTTATTAAAAATTGTTAGGCTAATACAATGCAATTTGTATAAACTATTTTAGAATTTTCAATCATTAAAGGCATAGGCTGCTCATCAACACTGGTGGCCCCACTTTTATTCAGGAAATCTGAATCCGCAGATTTCGTAAAACGATTTTTAGCATTTTTGCTGCAAAATAAAACTATACTCTGTGAAACGCAATTTTTCAAGAAAATTGCTAAAGTAACCGCATTTCAATACCAGTTTTAAAAATTGGCTTCTCTTTTTACTGCTTGAACGCAAATGCGTGGTATACCATGGAGTAAATTTATTAAAATATTAACAATTCGCTTAAAAATTCCGTGTGTGAGAAATATCAATTTTTAAGTAATAAAATATATTTACATGTATTTAGATAGTGTACAAATCAATAAACAGATGTTTATCGAATGCCAAAATTTATTCATAGTTCCAAAAAGTTCTATGATTTAAATTTCACAGCTTTAAGAATAAATAAATGAGTCCTTAACATTTTGCTTACACACCTTCATATGACATGCCAATTATCTGAGGTACCTCTTTTAAACTGCTCAATAATTTAAAAATGCATCACAATCAGAATTGATATTATTACCTTTTAAATTTTTAAGTTTATTCTTGTATTTTCTTTTTTAAATAAAAACAATCTGAAAGCCACGGATTTACGTATACTACCAAAGAACAAAAATGTATAAGAATGTACTAACGTGTTGGATTAGCGTGCTTTCTCACTCTAGCCAATCAAGAAATTAATTTGAGCAAAAGAGAAAGCATGCTCCTGTAGATTCACTCGTTGCTAAAAATAACGTGTTGCCCCTTCTTATACATTTATGTTCTATGGTACTACCACGGAGTAAGGTGCACTTAGCTTATTTCATTGAATAAAGAATGATTGAGTATAGTTGCATAACTTCTACCACTTGGGCTATTGAAAGTTTACAAATAAAACGGTTTCAATAAAAACTGGTTTGGAACTCAATAAAATTTGCAAATTTTGTTAATCATCCTAACATATTTTGTGTCACATCTTTATAAAATATACATACATACACACATACATAGGTACATATATTTTTGAAAAGTGATTGGTGATTGCTCAATTTTTCCAACGTTTTCATTGCCGCGTTCATATTTCACTAGTGAAGTCGTGTACTTAAATTCCTGGCCGCCTAAATGTAATCTCATCACTTTTTATTTTTTCAATCGAACCTCTCTGAAATTCTCTAAGTGTACTTTAAAGCGTTAAAAGAAGAAAATAAGAAAAATAAAATGTCAGTTCTAATAATCGGCCTGAAAATTAAGAATATGAAAATAAGTTTCTTTCTACGAAAATAGGGAGATTTCAAAATATTTTGTTTAAATAAGAATTGGATAATTCAAAAACTTTGAAAAAATATTGTTTTGTCCAATTAAGGGTGCCCCAAGAAAACAAATTTTATTTTGAGATACTCTCCACAAAAGCTTTTAAATATGGTATGGATATTTAAAATTACGCAATCCTCCAACACAAAGTTTTGAAAAAAGACTTACTGAGACTTTAAAATAGTAAGATCTATTGTAATATATTTGACCGTTTTAAGGTGGTACAAAAATGTTAAGTACGTTTCGAGTTACTCTCAATATAACCTTTTAAAAGAGGAAGGGAATATTGAAGCTTTGAACAAAAATTTGAAAAAAATCAATATTTTTTTCTGACATACTCTCAGTTTCAGCTTTTGAATAAGAATTGCATAACTATAAGATCTTCAAAAACTTAAAAAAAAAATGTTGCTGAAAAAATACTTGGCGAAAAGAAAACGATTTTCCAGTTTTTTTCTTAGCGACTCATCAGGCCTAATAGTAAGTGCTTCTACCATTTGTTCTTGGCTGCGTGAAATTTAAGTTTTAGTGTTTGTGCAAAAACAAAATTCTAATTCGAAGAGTTGTGGAAAAAGGAGGAAAGGTAAGTCGTTCAGTAGGCTTAGCCGCTGCGAATAGATGTTCAACAGCAAATTTGTATGCATTTATGTACATATGTATGTATGTATGTAGTTACGTCTGAGCCTCTAAATACGCGTGTAAGTGCATATTTATGTTTGTTTGGCTGCCTTATGGGGCGACCTGTAGTGCATCGAGCTGCACTTAAGCTGGCTTAAAGTGTTAAAGGATAACATTGGCAGAAGGATAATGACGTGTATACAAGTTTAATATGTGTATGGATGCAGCTGCGCGTACAAGTAGTGGACAAACGATTCCATACATAATCAATGCATATATTACATACATACATATGTATGTACATATTTGTGTATACTGATAAACAACTAACAAGCGCACTCGCACACACACACACACACACACACACACTTCTTTAGTGATGCTTTACGAAAATCGTATGAAAGAAATGGTTGTTTGCATATCAGAAGTTAGTGAGTGTCACTGTCAGCTGCTTGAGCTCTGACACGCTTGTGTTGGTGTTTGAAATGCACATCCCAGTAGCAAATTTGTGAACCGATGAGTTTAGTACAAGAACGATAGAATACAAGATTGCGCCTTCCCGACGAAAAATGATGTGAAGCAAAATGCGTGCAACGTCACGAACACGGTTTTTCTGAGAATCGAAAGAAACTGTAAACAAAAATGTGAGGTTAGGTTCTGCTAGGATTTCTAAATTTTAAAGTTATTACCAATTTCGGCACTTTATGCAACATATTTATATTAAAATAACTTCATTTATGCACTGTGTTTGATTGGATGCTTTGAAAAAAACTGCATTGCAGCATTAGGAGACACAAGAAGCTTAACTTGCTACCAAGTGCTCACAGCTACACTTTCACATCACTTTTAGCAAGTTGTATAGCCCCGTATCATTGATAGACTCTGTTATTGAACACTTAGCACTGCGCACTTCATGTTTAATAACTTTATTTTAAATAAAATTGCTTTTAAGCATTGAATTTAAGTACAAACAATTGTATGCTTACAAACATACAAACAAAACTAACCGCGTTCTGTGACGTAGCATAAACAGCGGATTCTGTCAAATTTGCTGAGAGCGAATAGCGGTTTGCGGAAGGCGCAACCTCTGTATTTTCTAAATCGTGAGTTTAGTAATATGAAGTTGTAATTCAGAGAATTCATAACCGACGCTCGCGACAGCAGCGACTGGCGGCGCTAACCACCGGCGCCAATAATTGTTGTTGAGTAGTAGCAATAACTAAAACTCGTGCTCGCGGGTACCATTTTCGGCTATCGTAGACAGCACGCGCTACTGATTTGTTGTTGTAAAATTAGGGTTTTTTTCATGTTTACATTCCTTCCCATAATGTCTGCAGCTAATTTCAACAAATTTGCGCATATTTACATGAATTTAAAGTGTTGAAACTAAAAAAAAGACACATGAAAAATTTTGAAAATTGTAAAATAAATAATAATATTCGTAATTCAATATAATATTTATAAAGTGCATTATTAATATGTATATTCCAATCGATACCACAAGCGGTTGGTTAAAGAAGAGTTGCAAAATATTTTAAATGCAAATAGATACTTTAGACACAATTGTTGAAAATTTGAATTTTTATCGTGTTTTCACACAAATATATTTCTTCATTTTTCAAATATTTTCGATTATTTCGAACATTAATACAAAAAAAAAACTGTTCACACGCTCACTATGTTTGCTTCGACTCAAAGAAATAGTAAAAGTCCCGTTAGTTTAAAAAAAGTGCTACCGGCTGGTAATTAATGTAACGCTTGAGAATTTATAACAGAAAAATATTGCCAGAGTGATGTCAAATTCATGGAATAACAAGCGAACTCAAATTTCATATATTCGTAAACACTTTTGTCTCGTACTGTAAATGTTTTTCTGGATTTATGTCTATTTTTGAAAATTTCAATGTTTAATTTGGGGAGCGGGTTGGCTTACTATTTCGCATGCAAATGGCAATGAAGTAGCAATTTGAGCACATTACCACTTCACTTGTTATGTACAACGAAGAAGTAATTTGCACCAATTTTCATTTAGATTGCAATGTACAATGAAGCATCAAGTTGTACACAATACCACTTCGCTTACAATATACAACGGAGCAGCAAGTTGCCCTTATGAACACTTGCCTTGCAAAAGATAATGAAGTGACAACTTGCCCTTATGAATTCTTCATTGGAAGATGTAAGTGAAGTGGTATGAATGAATTTTCAAACACAAGCCCTGTACAAAATATCATCGGTGCTGGAAGCTCTCGTTTACTGAAGCTGCAAATTCCCACTTCATTGGAAAGCCTATATCATTTGCTACTGGGATTTTACAAGCTCATGAACTAAATACAAACACAGATGCATTTGCAACACACACACACACACACTCATACATTTACATATGTATGTATATAAAGGCCGCTTACTTGACCAACGTTTGGTCATAGCCTTTGCAAAAGCCAACTACTCGCAGTAGTTGTCACTCTATTTCGTTTTTTTTTTTTGCTTTTGTTGCAAATTTTGCGAGTGTTTACGTAAACGAAAAATGTTTGCGAATTTGGAATTTCTATTTAAATTTCCACATTTTGCTTTCTTGCCACCATTGACTTTTGTTAACTTCCTTCCGCCGCCATCAAATGGGAAGTGCGCTGACTAGCTTGGTATTCACTGCATAGCATCACAGCAAGCGAGTTTCAGTTGCAGATGTTTACTTTACTATGTGGCTTAGACCCGTTTGCTAAGCGTTGGAATGATTTTAGCTTAACTGCAGGCGATCAAATAAATAGATTTTGTACACAAAGGAATGTAATTTTCAAAGTTTTAGCAACCAATGTTTACTCTTGCAATACCACTTATAAACACATAGCAACAATAGCGGAATGTATGATATGCAGGAAGAAAGATGCATACAGTTAAACCTCCCAATGTTTTGGCATTCCCAGTTACTTTGTTTTTTGTGTTGCCTTTTTTGGCTTGCGCGTTTACAGATTAACAATTATCTCTAATTTAGTAGCTAATTTTCCTGCAGGGAATTTAAAACAAGCTTGTAAAAGTCATTTAAATGCCAGTTAGCAGTGAAGTAAAAAACGAAACGAGAAACTTTCTGAATTGCGCATTTTATTCTAGCAACATTTTAGGTCTTTGAGAACTAAAAGTTGTAGTTGTGGAATGATTCTAGGTTCAAAATAGACAGCCATTGTCTATTGTGAATATACATATAGAATTATACGAACTTGTTAGCCAAAAATGTTTATCTTAGTATGCGTGTAAGTTTTCAGTACAAATGCAAATTCATTCATTAAAAAATCTTAATAGATATGTGCGAATGTTGTAACAATAAGTTGGCAAAAGTGAGTGAATGTTAAAAACTCGTTACCTATAATTGAAGAATTAAATGAGTTGACTGCGATTGGTGATTAAAAATCACATTACGAACATACAAACAATAAAATGCTAAGTGTATGTGATTGTAAGGAAAAGCATGTGACCAAAATATATACATACATACGCATACGTTTGAGTTGAATTTGAAAAGTAGCTGGTAAAATCTTGCACACAATAAAACCTTAGAAATCAAATAATTTTTTCCTATTTCATTGCGCTAAATTTCACCTTTTTCACAATAGAAAATTTTTCAATTATTCAGAAAATGGCAATTGCTGGTGCCTTTATTCCGAAAAAAAAAACTAGTAAATAGATTACACAGAAAGAGATCAATCGAATCCTTCTGAAAAAGTTATATTTTTTGTGGCATTCCAGAGTCGCGTTTGGCAATCTCATTAGCCAACTCGTTCCTCTCGATATACCTAAGTCAGGAAACCCAACTGAGTGTGACCTCGAGAGGTTAAGTGTGCTCAAATCAGCATGAAATTTACATATATATTTCAATTAAAAATTTCCACTAGTTTCGCTTCACAATACAAATTTTCTAAAACCACAAACCACTTTGCTGACTCACGACTTGATTTTTGTAAGATCAGTACAAATAATTGTGTGCAATTTAATTGTAGCCATTTAATTTGACAAATTTTGACATTATTTTTTCCTTTTATTAACTACAATTTTAATATATTAATATATTGCAATTTAAATACATTTCAACTAAATAATAACCATATAAACCAAAATTTTAAGCTTTATACACAATATTAAGTTATTAAACAAATTTTCTTTAAAGTTTAACAATTTTTTCCAAATTGTACATTCATTTTTATTAAAATAATGTGAAGTTTTAAGTCGTAAATATGACCAAAAATTTATGAAAATGCTGCAGTAATTTTTAGTGACTTGAAACTTGCCTATTATGTTGCTAAAATTTTTGGAGCTACAAAACGTCTTACTCAAACCAAAACTTAATAACAAAAAATATTTTTTTAAATATTAAAAAATTCGAGTTTCGTATGAAATTTAGTTCACATAACGTAAAAAATTGTATTTTTTTTTAAAACTTTAATGGAATTTTGTTGAATTGTTAGAAATTATGTTTCAAGTTTGAAACTGTACACTATCGTTTTTTGTTAATGAATTCATATACGAGTAAATATTAATTGAAAAATATTAAATCACACTTAATTATATTTAAAATAACAAACTAGAGGAATCTGCAATATATTTCGCTTACGTGCGAAATTTTGTTGACTAGTCTTAACATATTACATAAAATTTCGAAAAAAAAAAAGTTTAACATCATGCCAAACATTATGATTATAGTTAAAACACCTTCCTTAAACAATTCGCATTAGTTTGCATTCTAACTGTTACCGTTTTATAGAAATTAAATTTATAGTCAATATTTCTTTCACAACGAAGAATACTTAAAGGCGCTGCAGCATTCATACAAACAAATTTTTGTGAGAATCAACTCACACAATTTAGACTCCTTAGTTAGCGCAGATAAAGTGTTAAAGTTGCGGAAAGAAGTTAATAAATTGTTCGTAGCGCCACACACTAACACACAAACATTTCGACACCACAGAGCATCGGTATAAGCATAAAATTACTTGAAAACATGAACGCAACGTCGAAGAATTTGTTAAATGTAGGAGGAGTATGAATTAACTTCAGCGCGCGAGTTTCAGGCGTCCTCAGAACAGATAACACTGGCGACACAATAGGCGTAGACACAATAACGACACACCACGAAATAGAAAAAACACAAACAAATATAGGCAACTTTGAGGAAGCAAAGTGTTGCGTAAACTTTTACCACAAATAAATAACAACAAATACAGCGTGTCACATTATCGTTGCTGGGTTTTTTTCTTTACACAAAATCTTTTTGAAAATATTAACACACATTTTCTTTACACTTTTGAGCTGCTGATTATTATTTAATTTAATTTTTTTTTTGCGCTTAACAATCACATTGCACCGCACTGCAGCAGCAGCAGCAACAACGACAACGACAACGAATGCGACGTACTCAACTTCACTTTGGCTGCATAATAATAACAATCATAACAATGGAGTTGTGGCCCAATGTCAGCCTCTAACGGCTGCTGTTCGCTGTTCTACGTGGCGTATGAGTGTTGCAGAATTCGCTATTTCATACACGTTGATGTGTGTGTTAGTATTAGTGTTATTTTTGTGGTAATGCTTGCTGCTGGCTGGCTGCTGTTGCACGCTGCTTCAGCACTTTCCCGAACGCGTAACGGCCGCTTTTTCGGTCAATAGCCAACAACTAACGGTAAACAACTGAAAGCATCGACCATCAAATTATGCGTCGAAACCGAAAATACGATACGAAATAGACACATCGCAAAGCGAAACGAAGCCAAATGCAACAACAAACGCGAATAGTGTATGAAATGTATGTACATATGTATGTTACGTACCAACACTAAGCACACACACACACTCTCATAGGTACCTGCCATTAACAACAAATTTACTACGTAACAGCATTCGTTCACACACGAACGAAGGATATGGCCATAGACCGAAGCTAAGTGTACGAGCCAATACGACAACACAAATAGCTAGTACTAGTTACAGCACACGAATGGATAAGGAATGAAGAGGAGCCCAAAAAAAAAAGATCTAGAAGTAAATAGTTACGAAATTTTTGTTTTGCCACATGCTCTGAGAAACCAGCCCTTTCGTCAGCTACAGCAACAGCACCAAGAAATAATAACAAATAAAAACAATGTTTAATTCCGCTTACTTAAGAGGGAAATTTATTGCCCTAACGGCCTTAACGCTGTGCAATTTACAATACTGTGCCAACGACAGAAAGCTCACACACAAATTTGCCGCCAAGAAATAATTTATACAAAAGTTCGAAACTCTCTGACAAATATTCGAAACGGTGTAGAGAGCTTTTTCATTTATACGATGAATGTGAGTATGAGTGTACATATGAGAAAGCAGAGATCCAGATCAAAAGCTGCATATGTGCATTGCATTATCGACGGTACAAATATGAGACACACAGAAAAGCACAAGTAGTGTATACATATGTATGTACATACATACATACATATGTATGTAGGTATGTATATATTTATGTAGATATGTCAATATCAAAATAGTAACACAATGTACAACAAGCATAAGATTGCATCAGTGAGCACAAAGTAAATTAATTACTCCACTTGCTAAGTTAATGTATGGCTTTTTCCTTCAAATAGAAATTTCTTAAAATAATTTCGAAACCATTTTTGAGTATGCAATCTTAATGCTCATTAAATTTTAGTACAATAAAGAACGAGCTAAAATATATAAAATAGCGTTGATTTTTGAAACGATGATTTTTCGGATAAAAATTTTCAAAAATTAAAATTTTTTTTTATTTAGCTTTTTACAATGTTTTTAACTTAGGTATACATATGTACATATGTATATGAATAAATATTTGTTTATTTATTTATCAATTTACCAATTACTTAGAGCATACTCACCGTACGTCACTGTCAACATTTCAAGCTCTAGAAGCACTTGATCCCATTTTTCTCGCAAAATATTATGCAAATTCTTTGCATGTAAAAAAATGTGTTCAAAAAGTAAGGTGACTTTTTCTTTGCAAGTCTTCCTCCCAAAAGTCGCAGCGGGCCAAATCAGGTGAATATGATGGCTGAGGCATAATTATCATGTCGTTTTTGGCCAAAAAATCTTTATTTTTATAATAATAGAAAATCGCCTTGCACAACAAAACACGTCTTACCGTTTTATCTATCAAAAACAAACGGGTAATCTCAAGAAATTTCGCTTCATAAAAATTGGTGCAGTTATCTGATTTGTACTTGTTTAGAGTATTACCATAGTATTATTTAAATGTTTATGTTCTCATTGTGTGTTTTTCGAATTTTTCGCAAAAATTAAGCAAACATCCATCGAAGTGCATCAAATTGCAATCAACCAATATAAAGAAGGCAAATCTTATGATGAAATTGCCAAAATTGTGAATCGGAGTTGAAGTACGGTCCAATACATCATTGCGAGATATAAAATAGACAAATAAAACAAAAGTTTCCACTGTTAGTGATTAGCGATGTATATTGAGAAAAGTGAAAGAAAATCCAGCCATTACTCCGCTTAAAATCGTTTCAGAAATTAAAATTTACTTAAATAAGGAAGTGAGTGATTCAACGGTAAGAA
Organism: Philophylla caesio; assembly: GCA_963971545.1. Taxonomy (NCBI): domain Eukaryota; kingdom Metazoa; phylum Arthropoda; class Insecta; order Diptera; family Tephritidae; genus Philophylla; species Philophylla caesio. The sequence goes on from OZ020607.1 coordinate 49,824,715, forward strand.
AAGTTCTTCGAAAAAATAATTATCATGGAAGGGTAGCGCGTAATAAACCATTAAATTAACAAGCGCCATAGAAAACGACGGCTATAATTCGCAAGAGAATACCTTATAAAACCGCCGAGTACTGGAATGATGTAATTTTCACTGATGAATCAAAATTTAATATATTTACTTCTCCAAATATTTTCATTATCACTTTATTGAACTGCTGTTATTTTTATTAATGTACCTAAAATATTTTATGTTTTGTTAAAAATTAATAAAATGTTTTTTATGCAATGTTAAATAATCGCCTTTTGTATGCAAATCTATTGTGGTTTTATGTTTTTTCCAAAAAGTCTAAGTAAATTGCACCTGTACGAATTTGAGTGACATTCAATGTATATGGTTTTAGTAAAAGAATGTATTATATTTTAATTGAAAAATAATGGAAATGAGATACCAGAAAAATAAATTGTCAATACATGTTGACCTTATCATTTTGTCGCGCACTTTAAATCAAAAAAGATATATATCTACGAGTATGTATGTATGTCTATGAGTATGGACTGCCTTCTTAAACGTTAATTGATTTGCAGCAACACAAAGCTCCACCACTTTTAATCGTAACGTACCAGTAAATGCATCATAAGCTAAAACCAAACGCATCGACATGGCAATATACCTAACATTAATTTCACTGATGCTGCATTTGGGATTGCGGTAGTGTTTATTATTATTAAAATTTTTTTTTTTTTTTTTAAAGCTTATTTTATTGAATAATGCTTATCAAATTCCTGTAGACATTCCAGCCAATCAACGAAATACATAGTACCTGTCAACTCAAGATCACACCTTTTTTAATTCGTCTTGGCCAGAAATTGCTACTTTTTAATAGAATTTACAAGAAAGCATTGCTGTGCGCGGTTATCTGTCAAACGAGAGGACAAGAGTCAACAGTTGCAAAATTTTCCAAAATAATTTTTTACTGCCAAAGTCTGGTAACTCTGCCAAACCATCAGCGGTGATGTGTTGGACAAATTAAATGTAAATTAAGCAACAGCAAATTCACAAAAAACAATAAACAAAAATTACAGAAATAAAGGAATTGTGGGAGGAAACATTTCATATTGCGAAAATCAAATACGTAAAATTATTGTATATGTACATATGTACATATGTACATAATAGGAATGTACTATAAATGGGATTTCGGGATCCCCATTCAAATCCCGGGATGGTTGAAAACAATAAATTTAATAGAAATTTAAATTTATAAAATTTTTATCATAAGTGTCTTACTTTCAAGGGAGAAACAAAGCATTAATTGTTACACTACGAGTATTTGATAAAACAGCTTCGCCCAGTCAAAATTACTCTTGGAGCTTAATGTGCTCGCAACACGGACTTATTTAAATGCTGAGGAAATAAAAATTAAGAAATCTACTTTAAGTAACAAATTTTTGAATAAACTCGTTTCAAGAATGAAACAACAGAGATGTGTCGTCAGATGTGTACACTTTTTAATTAATCCAAATAATGTATATAATATTAAATGTGACTTTCTGAAGCTTCTTATTTTAGTGATATAATTAAAAGAGCTGGAGAATATCCTCCATGAGTAGAAAATGAGACTTACTATGAAAGCTATGTTTAGGGTGGTATATAATTTATAAGGTTTGGTAAAATAAATTATTATAATGGGGGCGATACAGGTTTCATATGCAACAAATTTAAGCTCAGGTTAGAGAATAACACAATTAATGCTTTAATTTCTTTAAGATCGCATTTTGATCTAGAGAAGTAATAATTATGCCTCGCTCAAAATTGAATGAGTGATGTATTTAATTTTTACTTGATTTTTATAGTATATACTCGTAGACTGTCCGATTTAGATTATCAAACATAAACAAATATTCAAAAGTTTATAAATTGTCAATAACATTTTTTATACGAGTATACATAAATAATTAAGCAACGAAAAAACAGCTTTACTTTTGATTAGAATACATAAAACTTGGTAAATTTTCAATTTTAAATATGTGCAAATAAATGATGATTTATCAAGAACCAGAATCGGCCTGTTAATATTGATCTCAAACAGTATTTAAAATAATTTTACTATACATGCATTTGTTGTTGTAAAGGGTGTTTTTTTTACAGGTTTGTTTTTCGAATAGAGATAAAACTGGCATTTTGTGGTCAAATCTGGCAACTCTAATGTCATTTATGTTCAGTTTGGTTTGCCATTTCATCATGAACAGGTTGACAAAAGAACAACGCTTGCAAATCGTGCAAATTTATTTCGAAAATAATGGTTCAGTTCGCGAAGTTTACCGTGAGCTCCGTCCATTTTATGGTCGACATAATCGTCCATCAGAGCAATTAATTCGGTTAACCATGGATCGTTTTCGCACTACGTTTACTCTATGTGATAATACGCATCCGCAGAGACGTCGAACAGTGCGCACCGAAGAAACAATTGCCGCTGTAGAGCAAAGTGTTGAAGAGGACCCGAATGAATCGATTCGCCACCGTGCACAGCAATTGGAGCTTTGTCCATCAACTTTATGGAAGATTTTGCGCAAAGATCTTGGCTTGCGACCTTACAAGATCCAGCTTGTGCAAGAATTAAAGCCGCGAGACCATGCAATGCGTCGTGATTTTGGTGTATGGGCCGAAAATGAGATTGATCTCGATGCTGATTTTCATCGCAAAATTTTGTTCAGTGATGAGGCTAATTTTTGGTTGAATGGCTACGTCAACAAGCAAAATTGCCGCATTTGGAGTGAAGAGAATCCACATGAGACCCTTGAAACGCCATTACATCCACAAAAACTGACTGTTTGGTGTGCTCTATGGGCTGGTGGAGTCATTGGGCCATACTTCTTCCGCAATAATGCTGGAGAGGCAGTTACCGTTAATGGAGACCGGTATAGAGCCATGATAACCGACTATTTTGTTCCCGAATTGGATGGCATGAATGTGGATGAGTTGTGGTTCCAACAAGACGGCGCTACATGCCACACAGCGCACGTCACAATCGATTTATTGAAGGAAACATTCGCTGAGCGCATAATTTCGCGGAATGGACCTGTCAATTGGCCACCAAGATCGTGTGATTTGACACCATTGGATTATTTTCTTTGGGGATATGTGAAGTCGCTCGTCTACACCAACAAACCAGAAACGTTAGGGGAATTGCAAGCCAACATTCGTGGCGTTATTGCCGACATACGGCCCCATATGCTCGAAAAAGTGGTTGAAAATTGGACCTGTAGAATTGGCTTTATTCGAGCCAGCCGCGGCGGCCACATGCCCGAAATCATATTTAAACATTAATGGCATAAAATTATCCTTCCAATAAATCCAAACTGATGGACCTTAAAACGATTTTCTTGTGTTTTATTTCAATTCGAAGTTCTATACCCCTAAAAAAAACACCCGTTACCAATTATGTACTCGTATATTTGTACTTAAAGAATAATTTACTTTGTATGTTGGTCAAATTTTACGTATATTTTTTTTTTTTTGGATTGATAATACAAATATATATACATATATACATATATACATATATATGCATGAACTACAACCAAGTGTTCTTTTTGTTATACTCGTATTAATGTTATTTTTAATACTACTCTAATAGTACGATTATAGACGTGTTACATTTTTTTGAAATTCAGGATGATCCGGGAATTGTCCCGGGATTTTGTTTTTTTTAGAACTCGAAAATCCCGGAATCAATAAATACATACCTAGTTCATAGACATACATTTTTTAACTGAACAAACTCAAACCACTTTCAATTTATATTTCTTTTTTATATCTTTTATCTATGTCGATTATTTTTTTGTGTTACAAACAACCGTTATGCGAACAAAGTTATAATACCCTTGTGTACAAGTACGCTCGGGTATACAAACCTGACAGGACTGTAACTATACTAATTTGTTAGAGATGTGTTTGTTTACCGAATGCAGCCCGTGCTTTCGTAAAATCTTATGTATGCACGTATGTATGTATGTACATATTGTACATGTGTATATACAAATGCATGTTTATTCATGTGTATGCAATTATAATTTTCATTTTTTTGCGAAAAATTAGAAACTATTTCGTCATTAGCAAAAGAATTTATGTAGTTACAAAAACTTGCAGAAGCTAAAATTATAACTAAAATGTGTGTTCGTGGAAACGGTTGGCCTCATACCGAGAATATTGTCTGGAAAAAATAGTTTGCACATATGTACATATGTGCATTAGAGGGCTGCATGAGCACATTAATTTCTTCTGTTAGCCGGATTACACGAATGTGAATGCGATACTCATTCAACTCAGGCACTCATGCGATCATAAATATGTGTACTTACAGAGAAAAAAGAGACCAATATGGGTACTCTCTGCTTATGATTTAAGGGATGTACAAATTTTTCTCTTCGCTACGCTCATTTATAGTCATCGATCATTCATGCATTCACGGCCTATCCGGATTTTGCACGAATGTGACGAATGTGGCGGACGTTGCGCAGGGAGACGCCACCAAACGCACATACATACATATGCAGGACGCAGCTAGCGATGGCTGTTATTATGTGTGTACGTAACAACGCTTTGCATATGCGTTGTTTTCGCTTATGCTTACTATTTTGTTATTAAAGCGGATTAGAAAATTCTTTTAACTCATGTTATTTATACAATACTATTATTATTTAAGACATAAATAATATTGATGTGAATAAAATATTAGTGGAAATTTGAATTCATTAAATTATCCAAATAATCCTCAAAGATAATTTGAATATTTAAATATTTTCTGAGTTGTTTTTTTGATATTATTACTTTTCCACAATTCAATGTACATATGTATGTAGGTATTAATTAATTATAATGGTTTTTTTGGAATAAATTCGAAATGTCTTATGTATGAATATGTTTTATAATACCATTGAAACTATAGTGCACTTCCATTTTCAAAAATCAGAACCAGAAACTTTATAATTTTACATACATATGTGTTCACAAGCGCAGATGCACACTATGCATACGCACAATACACATGTATGTACATATGTATGTATGTGTGTACATAAATACAAAAGGCATAATCACCAAGTTGAGCAAATGGCCTGGCGCTCAGTAAGTAGGCTGCATATATGTACATACATACATGTACATACATGCATATTTACTGATGTGAAGAAGCTAGCGAATATTTATAAAAGGGTTTTACTACCAAACATTATACCCACACATAAATAGACATATGTACGTATATAAATACGTACATATATATATATGTATGCACCTCAGCGTCAAAAGCAGGTTACAGTTGTATGCAATACTTACAATGTTTTTTAAAACATATCCTTTCCGTTAATTCTTTATTAAATAATATCGTATTCTTTAACTAGAACCATATCAATTAAAGTTTCAAAACTTGTACAGAGTGCAAACATTTTCCAAATATCAAAGTTTTCCATCCAAAATTTCTAAAGTTTTAATGAGAAATTGAAAATTTCTAACATTTTAATGAGAGTCTTAAGAAATTCTGTATATAAAAAAATTGTGAAAATTTTTTCTAAATATGTTTTCTTTCCATTTACATTTGCGCCTACATATGAACATATTTTCATACAAATGTGCATTGACTTTATTATAAGTGTATGCATTTATTTAATAGTTACTTATTAATTTCAGTAAAATTCAATGTAGATTATGCATGTATGTATGTACGTAAATATGAAGAGACATACAATTATTGAATTTTTTCTATATAATTGCTTATATAATGTAGCCGCTATCATTTGCAAAAATTGGCGCCGTCATAAAATCTTTCAGTCGAATGTGGTCTCATACACCCGGATGAGGTCTCATACGTCCGAATGCGCATGACTAGTTGTACAACATATTTGCCACTCTTTGTACAACGAATGCCTCTCTTTCTGAATGCGACTGAGCGCAGTATTCTCAGCTATCTGCACACTCATTCAGTCATCTCGCTTGCTGTGAGCAGAATGCGTAGAATGTTGCGCTTACGTGGGAATGTGTTAAAACGGCCAATGAGTACATTCATGCAGACGTCTAATGTGCATGTATTGTATGTGTTAAATATATTTAGAGATAAGCTAATACCTGGAAAATCGTGAGTATTCAATTGTATTTGTATGTTAATATACAAACATATATACTTTTAAGATTGCATTCCTTGTAAAAGTTAACATTATTATACAATTTAGAGTATAATTAATTTTAAAAAATATGCAGATAAGCTTTTCGACACGTAAGAATTTATTTAAATGAATTTAAGACTAATAATCTCATTGAATTTACTACAATCAAATAAGATCAGAGTTTTAATTAATCTTCTTGCTGATTTACATATCGTCGGCTTAACGTGCAAAGGTTCTAAGTGCCATTTTAGAAATGTTGAATAAAACAAAAAAAACTGAATAATAATTTAATATAAATATTTTTTTTTTTTAATGCAATTTTGTCAACTTTCATATTTTATTTGAGTTAAAAAAATAAAAACATAAAAAAATTGAATGAGCGCCCTCAAATAAGCCTGTTTTGGACTTAACACATTTTATGGAATTATTTTCACTTTATGTATTGGACTTAGGACATTTTACAAAAAGAAGTATTGCAGTAACAGTTTTTTTGCCAACGGCGTATTTTATTATCACAAAAAAATATTATACAGTCTTACTTCGTTGCTGTCGTTTAAAGGAAAACATAAGTAATTAATGGAAAATCTTTGTTTTGGGTATCCCAAAATATTAATAAATCTATACAGCCTTACTCATTGCTGTTTGTAAATTATAAATTAAACAAAAACAAATAGATATCACTCATGTGGCAGGTCGTCATAATATTGGTGGTAGTCTCTTGGCAAAGAAGTTTTTATATACTGTAAATCTGCGTATTTTCTGGCTGTTAATTTTCTTCTTTCTTGGTGAAGCTGTGTCAAATTAGACCATTCAGTTGGCACAACACTTCTGTCCACTCTTTGTTGCAAATAGCTCCATGGCTCTGGAAAACGCAATTTATAAAATATTTCACATTGCGGTGTGTATTTTATTGCACGAATATCGGTGACTTTTCGTTCACCTTTTCCGCGACCAGGACGAATTGTTTTTAAATATGGTATGCCCTTGAAACATTTGAAAAAAGTGTGATCCAAATACTCTACTATATAAGGTGTCGGTTTCTTTCGAGCATTGCGACATATTTCAATATACTCTGCTGGTACATTAACAATTCGGTGTTTAATGGCACGCTCGATAACTGAATGGACGCTGTCAGCTTCCATTTGTGTGTGTCCCGTTTCGAGTATTTTTTGCTAAATTGTTACGCTATGTTTAATAGATGTATTGAGCAAAGCGTTACTCATAGAAACATTCCTATTCTGGTACGTGCACCCATCACTATAAAGAATAATTTTCGTATCAGCTGCATTCTCGGTAATTTTTTGAACTATTTTATTTTCGATGAAGTGCACCCAAATGCTAGCAAATTCTTCCGCAGATACTTCACCTTCTACTTCATTCCATATGAAACAATAAGCATCATGACTTATCAAATTGTAGAATACCAAATTGTGGACTTGCAACTTCGTGCGGTAATAAAGGCTGCTTACTTGGGATTTTGGTGCCATTAAGACCGCTTGCAGATCGACAGTAAAAACAAAGGCCTCTTCGATTTTGTCTTTTTGTTTCTGTTCCCTAGCTTCATGTTTTTTTGTCTAGTGAAGATTGTAGACGTCATCCCAAATATCTCCCACAGAATGTCGCGCACAGATTTCACACTGATCTTTTCTAGGGTAGTGTAGGCCCAGATTTTTAACAGCAAATGCATCATTAAACGCCGAAATAGAGAGTGGGGTTACCCCACGTGCTTTACAAAAATCCTCTACGTAAAAATCAAATAGTTGTTTTTTTGAAGACCATTCTGGCAAAAGATATTTTTTGTTAGTTGTTGCACGGCAGTAATGTGATTCCATGGTCGGTAGAGAATCGAAAAATAAATTAAGGGTTTGACGTGCAATGCTACAATTTTTTTGTGGTGCGTTCTGTGTAGTGTTTGTTGAAATCGTTGTCTGTTTGACCCAATTTAGCACCGTACGTTTGCCAATGCTAAGAGTGTTCAAAAAAGAATTTTTGCCAAACTTTAACATTTTTTTGCTGTACCCTTACATGATATTGTAATGTGGGACCCCTTCTAGTCTGGTTTTTATCTTTACGATTTCGCATTCTTGCAGGTGTAGTTGCTTGAATCAATGTATTTACGTAAGTTTGTTTCTCTTTCCAGTCCATTTTCCAGAACTGTTTAAAGATAACTTGTCTTTGGTCTTCAGTGACTTCTGCACAGTGGAGGGTAGCAGACCCAGTGGCTTTTTTACACCTACATCGCTCTCCAATAACTCTTGCATTTCTAACTCTCCGATGATTCCACACGCCATTAACTTTTTTTCCCCCAAGTAAAGTTTGCCATTTTCTCTCAGCTTTTTATTTCTTTCTGCGAACCATGCCTGATTAACAACTTTTCCTCTTCTTTTGCGCGTTTGTGATTTCGAAGGAAGGTCTAGCGACTCGTCCGAATCGCTATTAAAGCCGTAAGGCACCAGTCCCATAACTCCATCATCTTCCTGATTACCATATTCGCTGAAATACTCGTTGTTGTTTTTATCAGTGTCCATTGAAATGTCTAAATATATGCAAATTTTAGTCCAATTCATATTCAATAAATTGAATTTGATATTTTTTACCTTTAAATAATAAATAAATGAAAATATGCAAAGAATTTTGGTTGAGCACCAAAAACAACACACAGCACTATAGGTAGCAATCACATTTTCAAGTGGACTTAGCGCGTGCGTTTTGACAGTTGTGTACATGTCACTTTTGCACACCACTGCTTAAATCACTTTAAAATAAGAGTCGACTATGTTTTTTTTTTTAACCTAAGTATTTTGAAATTATCTACCGAACTGCATCAGAATTTCATTTTTGGCCAAAAGTGGACTTAGCACCTTTGCACGTTAAGCCGACGATATGTATGTAAATATGTATACGGGTATGGATGTAAATACTTAGTAATCATCGCACTTACAGATCGCTGGATTAGATTTTGGAAACTCACCTGGAATTATAAAAAAGTAAAAAAGCTTGTTTAGAATTTTTGAAAAATGCTATAAAGAAAATATATCTATTTGAATGCATATTAATTATAATAGTATTTAAGAATGTAAAAAATGTGTAATAATGGAATAAAAAAAAATCATCAAAATTTTGGAATTAAAAACAATTGTAAAAACATTTTGCAAAAAAGTCAAAAATATTTTTAGAAAAACTAAAATTTTTAAGAAAGCTTTTAACATAACAACATACCATTATGGTCTTACCGCTGTACATTGTATTTATTTTCTGAGAATAAAAAATAAAAAAAATTATTTTCGAAATAAAAAATTAAGTTCTATAATTAGCGATTATTTCTTAAGCAGTTAATGAATGTAAAAAGATAACTGTTTATTTCTCAGCGATTATTTTTTAATTTGATTTTAATAAAATTTATTTTTTTAACAATACAATAAAAATAATTTATAAATAAAACTCAAAAAGTGAGAAACAAATCCAGTATGTTTGCAGCATTTCGAGTTAAAATTTCGAAAATAATACTCGGTGCTATCACTGAATTCAACGATGTCCAAATTTTCTTCAAATCTACCGGAAAGCTTACACCGAATTCAACGTAGTTCTAACGTTGCACTTCCTTTGAATGTAAATATTTGTTCGCAGCAAATCTAATTCGGTGAATGCTTTTTCTTAGATTTTACGATAATTCGGCTACGATGGATTCAGTCATGAACCTTGTCTATGCGAAGCATTTTCCGAGATCGTATCGACTTAATACACTTTATTTGTTTCTGTTTATACATTGGACTTTAAAGCGAACCCCGCGAAAGCGTATTGTAAGCTTAACAGCTAATTTGAATTTCACAACGGTGAGTGTGGTCGTTTATATGATCCTTCTAACCGAAGCGAGAAATAAAGTACCGATTTCAAATTGAGTGTGAGTAAATTTACTGAAGCATTTCAAGGCGTATTCAAAATCAGTTGATACATGCGTTTCGAAGTGATGTATGTATATTCGATGAAACCGTATTATGCTCCCGTATAATCGTAGTAATAGCCACAATTATTTGCGGTACACGTTAAAATTTAATTGGTGCGGTTATATTTTTAAGATGACTTTTGCGATGGACTTTTAATGTATTCTCGACGTAGCGGGATAATTTACTATTGAGGTGGATATTGAATAACTCGATTAATTACAAACATCTTTTAACAAATATAAATCCAAAATTTCAAATAATAGCGGTGATTTATTATCTAGCAATCGTCACTGACCTTTTATGGCCGCTGTTGTCGAGTGGGTAGCAGTGCGTGCAATAACTCGATATACCGCTGAGTTCGAGGTTCGAATCTCTGCCAGGACAAGTAAAATCTTAATCGTAGAAAAAGTTGTTTCTAATAGCGGTCACCCCTCGGCATGCATGGCAAACCTTCGAGGGCATTTCTGCCGTTCGAAGTACGCACAAAATTGTAGCTCCCCCCATTTGCGGTATAATATAAAGACGCACACTACAAATGGTCGAGTCCGAGATGTTTAAACAATTGAGAGAACCGCCATCGTTGCAAAAGAACAATCGAGTCAACAATCGACTCCATGTCCGACTGTACAATCGAGATGTTTTTCGATTGTTTCGAGTCGACTGGCGACGTCGTGTCAACTCAATCAATAGCTTTCGTAGACTTGTGCAAGTGTGTATTGATGTTTTTTTTAAATTAATAATATTGGAAGTGCAGATAATCGAGCGTTATTTTTAATATGTTTTCATATTACAGACAAATTTATATGTTAAAAATATTGTTTGAAAATTCAAAATGCCTCGCTGTTTTAAAAAATCAGTCAAATGGGAATTTTTTTTATAAAATATCGGATTGTGGCAAGGTAACGTCGGTTAACTGCAAATTGTGCAATACGAGCTACAAATATTTTTGAAATACAACCAACTTGCCACCTGAAAACAAAGCATCCCATTCAAATTACTAAATACCAATAATAACTATAATTAATCACATACATTTTTTACCAACCAACAAGGATATACTCTTCTTAATTTTATATTTCTTAATTGCAATGATTATTTTTTTATTTTCAAAAAGTTATTGCTTGTACAAATAAAGTTGCCATGGGCGATTGTTATCTAATGTTAATCGCGACTGGCAATTGGTTGCTAAAGAATACGAGAGAGAACCATCGAGATGTTTAAACAATGGCTGGCCAGGAGCGAGTCCGAGATGTTTGGGTCGATTGTTCCGATTGTTAGCTAATTTAAGCAGCACTATTCGCGACTGGCAATTCGTCGCAAATTTGTCTACGAGAGAAAACATCGAGAACTATCGAGATGTTTGAACAATTAAGACAATCGACTATAACATCTCGGACTCGCTCATCACTAGTGTAAGCGCCAAATTGTTATTATTATTATTTATAATTTCACTGTTAAAGATGCTCTTGCGGTTTCCACTCTTTCCTATTATTAAACAATAACTAACAACTAATACATTTTAGAGTATTTTTTAAAATATACTTTGTTGGCATTCTGTAACAAAATTGAAAACTTGAAAATTACAAATTATGTACTAGAACTACTTTTAATTGAATTTTCGATTTAGTAAGGCAGAGCTCCATTTTCTTAATAAAACGCACTAATTTTTGTACAAAAGTAAATTGACAATGTGATGAAGACAATAGTAGTAGACATAAGTAATCGTATATTTATCATACATACATACATGCATACATACTTACATTACATACCAAATTTCATCTACATATGTACTTAAATAATTGATAAGAGTAGGTATAGCAACAGATTAAAAATAATTATATGTTTATTTTGTCATACATGTACATATGTACATATTTATGTACATACATATGTGCAATTAAATGTTTGAGCATTGTAGTGATTAGTTTTGAGTAATCAGTATTGGTGCCTTTAATCAATGAATATTATATAAATTTTGCAATATTTGATGAAGATTAATATTAAATTTTATTGAGAATTTGAGTTATGTTTAATGCTTGTATTCAAACTAATTGCGAGTTATGGTTTGAAACGACACATAAATACCTACTTAGTGCTTACAATATGTTTCGTGAATAAATTTCTTGCAAAGTAAATGAGACATTAACATATGTACATACATATATATTTAAAAAAAAAAAAATTTAATTGAGGAAGGAAGATGTTGCTCCGTAACATCAAAGAGATATAAATTACAGTAACAAAAGAACTAAAAAGAATATTACGATAGCACATCCAAATTAATATTTGGCGATATAATTTTTTTCGTCCCACTAACCTTGAAGTTATCAATTGAGTTTTTTTATCATCGAAAAATAAATTTACTAATGATAAGTTAAAATTGAGTACGCTTCGTGAATTTAATTGGGTTTTACGCACCCGAATTTTAAGTATACAAGCACATACATACATATCTATATGTTTTTCACATGTGCACTTATCTTCAGCAAAATTGGCAATACATAGCAATGGAATAAACAAATTTTCAATTCGTACGAAAAGATGAGAAATCCCAAGTGTAATAGTAAATATATACCATTAGGTACTAATATTTTGCGGGCAATGTAATTATCGTTTGTAATAATAATCTTTATGCTTTCAATAATATTGATAACCGCTGTGATCGAGTGTGTAGCGGTGCGTGATATTACTCGATAAGCTGCTGAGTTGGGGGTTCAAATCTCAGTCAGGGCATGTAAAGCCTAAATCATAGAAAAGTCGGCAAAAAACTGTGGTAGAATATAAAGACGCACACCATAAATGGTATTATGATAGAATTGGTATCGATAACAATTGAAATATCATTAACAATTAAAATAACAATAGTAATTAGTAGCCATCGGAATTCTTTGAAATTGTCTATTTTTGTTATGCATCCAAGAATTTGTGGACCCAGATAGAAATTCGTTGCATTAAAAATTAAGAAGATTTACGCCTACGCATACTTTTTGCATATTTTTCGTAATTAAATTTTTAAATTCTTTTTTAATTTGTTTGGGCTGCGGCTGATTTGCAAATTTTCTGCGGTCATCCTCATATCACTATAAATGCTTTGAATGCATCTTCTCGATGAGCAAATTATACAAAATGTGTATAAACTAAAACAGACACTATAATCGATCGACATCGCGGAACAATCCTTTCCATATTTTTGTACTAAAGTTACGCTATGTCCCACGAGGTTCGAATATCAGCCAGGGTAAATAAAATTTTAATCATATAAAACTTGAAATTAATATTATTATTATTTACCATGTCTTATACCTCTTGCGTTTGACATCCACATCTTTTATTACCTTTTGCTCTTATTTCAAATTGAATTTGGTTTTTTTCAACAGATTGGTAACCCATCTACATGTTGCTTAGAAGAAAAGCCTTTTTAAAACCCATTCAATTGATTTCCATATTGTAATACTTCATTTAATTTAATTTAATTTTGTAAAAGGTTCTCCTGGCCGAAACAATCGGGCCGCGACCAAAACTTTAAGGAACATTATTTTATATTTTATACATATGTACATACATACATACATACATACATATAGATTTAGTAGATAAGATACTATGAAATGAATTGCTGTGCTAAATAAATAGCATTGTTTAAGCTGGATTTGTGTATTAAATGATTCTGCATGAACTTGCAACCCTGTTGACATTTGTATGGATTGCATAAATTTTGCAATTTTTTTAATTTTTTCTGCATTTACAAATTTCAAAGAATTCCGAAGTCTAGTAATTAGTACATATATCGTTAGCAATAAAAATATAGAACGAAAAATTACACTGAAGATGACTCAACGCCGAAATTGGTTTGTCTTAAAACCAAACTTGACAAAGGTTGACGAAAATTCGTTACAAAACCAATCAATAAAAATGTTGTTAAAAATTCAAATATCGATAATAATTTTAATTTCGATAACAAGTACAATATCAATGAAAATTATAATATCGATAACAATTCAAAAAGATTGTTATTATAAAATCGATCAGTATTACTATATCGATAGTAATTATAATATAGGTGACGATTTTAATATCAATAACAATTACACCGATAAATATTATAATATCGAAAAAAATTATAACAATTATAATATCGATAACCATATATAATATCGAGAGCGATAATAATGTAGATAAGTATTATAATATTTAAAATTTCAATTAGAGCGTGGTACGCAGTCGAAATCGTGTAAAAAACACAAACAAAGTTAATAAATTTAATAGTACCTCGATGGGATGTATGGGTACTCACGAAAGCATATGTATGTATTTTACGTGGCATCGAAGAATGTGTACCAAATTAAAGCAGCAATTAACCAGACTACTATTTGCTCGCGCTTCAAAACAATTTACAACAACAGATATGGTTGAAAATCTCAAATCTTTTTTTTACTGATAGTAAAACAAAAACAAATATATTAAAACAACAACTGCCAATATTTTTGTTATCGCCTGCTAAAGCGCTATATCAGTTATAAAAATGTTTCGCAAATTACCTAAAATAATTTTATCAATATATTTGCACACAACGTGGAAGTAACTTTAAAATATAAAGAAACAAGTGTTGGGAACAGTTGTGCCAGTTTTGTTTGTCCAAAAGTAAATTACCAAACATTGGAAAAAATTAACCAAAAAATAAATAAATTTTCATTCAGAAACTGACATTTTATTGCGGTACTCTTGTGCCACTTGAAACTTGTTACACCAGATTTGAATGGACTATAGATAAATATGCATGCTCAAAAAAGTTACAAAAAAAACTAAGAAAAGATTAAAATGATTTATTTTTAATAAATCGTATTTTAAATTGTTGTTCGTCTGAAATTCAGTATTTTTGCGGAAATAAGCATATATTTGCCGTTATCTCTATTTGTTCATACATACATACATACTCGTATGTACATACACATATCTCGATTCTCGAGGCGAATAGCACTTTAAAATACCTTTTTGTATTAACTTGAATCTAGCGCCAACAGGCGAATAATATTTTTTTTTAGATTTTCCATACGTGTACATACTTCTTCTGAATAAAATTGAAGATGCTTTGAAAATTCTATTTTCTCAAGAACTTCTAGATGGCTTTCAATTAAGTTCTTTGTTCGCTAAGAACATAAAATACATGACATTGAACGAAATTACAGATATTCTTAGCTGATTGAAGCAACAATTTGGCAATCTTTCAAAGGATCCGGTGAAACTTCAGTGCTTGAGACTCAAGGAAGACAGTTTCATTGAAAAGTCCATATCTCGCCAACGAATGCGTTGGAAACTTTGGAAAGTGGTGAATACAACTGATACTCGCTCTTCTTTGATTATTTTCGCGTCTTTAAAAATTATTTAGAAGAATCATGCTCGTAAAAAAATTGGTCGAACAAACGCTGCTAAATATGTATTACAAAAGCGAAGTAAGATTCGAAGACATCATCCACCTATTCACTAACCTTGGAGCGCACCTAATTGTTTTGAAACTTGTGTTTCTGAGACTACGCACCATTCCACATAAAGACGGACATCGCAAATTGTACGAAAAGTTTGGCCAAACATCTACCTACATACATTATGTTTGTATGTAAGCCCCATTGTTAAGTGAATGCAATACTCTTATAATAGCAAATATCTGCGAATCGCTCCCTGTTTATTTATGCATAGTTACACAGCTACCGTTGTTAATTATGCGACAATAAAATTAATAAAAAGCTACTGCCGCATTACTGACAACAATTTACTGCTGCAGTTGTGACACTAAAAATTTAATTACATTTCATTTTCTTTGATTTGAGTTCGCATGTGAAAAAATAACAAACAAAAAAAACGCCACCGTAGTCGCCCTAGTTTCGGTTGCGCTGGAACCAAAACAAAAAAAAATAACCGGAGAAACACAGTAAAAGTGTGAGAATTCAGCGCCACAAAACGTTGTGTATTCGTTGAAAAGAAAAAAAATTATATATATATAACCGTGAGAGAAAAGTAACTTGAAACATTTTATATGGAACGCTTTGATTGCACTAAACCTAAAAATAGCATTTTTTACTCTTTCTCTCTTATTATATTTTGAATTAAAAATGCAGTTGATGCCGTTTTTTTTCGTATACTCGTACATATTTATGTAGAATAATGCGAATTAGTTGCTCAATTTTATTAGTTCGAGCCAAAGCCAAAAATACAGCAACAGCAGCTACAGCAACGTATTAGTAAGAGCGAATTTTCGTCATGCAATAGCGGTTCAGCGAAAAAGTAGAATGAAAAATTTAACTGTTATTATTATTTTTTAATTATCACCGCCATATGCGAATTTAAGAAAAAAAATGTATATCGTTAATTTGTCCAACGTTTGTCCATGTTTGGCCACGATTATTAATTTTCGTTTGTCGATCCTTTGTTTAAAATAATAATAAACAATGGCGCCCAACGAACATGCGCGCGCAGTAACCTTTCATTTTACACACCTTTCCTTATCCGTTATTACTTGCTATCTCTTAAACTCAACTTTTCAATTTTTTTTTCTACTTTTCCTCTTCCGCACAGGTTAAAGTCATGTGTGCAACATCGCTTTGTTCCGACAAAAGCGATAGGTGCACTATTGGGGGTGTGCACGTCCTGTTTTGGGATTCCTCCCATCAATTCCAGAGCGGGGGCAGTGGTGTTCAGGAACAGGAAATGCACAAACGGTGGGTAGATGTATGTATTTAAGTTCATAGATTATTGATATATTGTGTCGCCAGCCGTTCAAGCTACCTCTCGTGTGGTCCAGCACTGTACGAATGTGAGGCTTATGGTTAGGCTACACAAAGGTGGTTTTACTCAGTGTGGCAACCGCATTTATGGCAAGGGCCTTGGATGTAGAAGTGCAACACACTCATACTTTTGACACGGGTAGTTTAGGTTAGGCCGACAACGGAGACAGTATATCGACGGACAACATACGCCCATGATGACCTCGCCAACGTGCAACACCAATCACACCAAACGTTTCAGATACAGATACATAGCTATACTCATACAAAAAAAAAAAAAAATCTATCTTATGAAATTCTCTATTATATCACAATATTTTATTATTTTAGTTATCCATTTTATTTCAATTTTTATTTTTGAATTTCAATTTATCATATCTTATTGTACTATTATATATTCTTACGTGTATTATTTAATATAATTTAGTTTTCAGTGAAATTTAACCAATTTTTTTTGTGGCATTTTTTTGTAGAATTAAGTACCTACCATTAATTTTTTTTACGACATTTTATTTGAATTGTATTTTGAAGTTTTCTAGTTTAAGTTTGTTTTCTTGGTTTCCTGTAATCTATAACCATTGAAATTAAAGGCAAGGAATTTCGAGTTGAATATACTTTGATTTCAAAGAATTTTAATTAGCTAAGGAGTTTGGATGCAATATTTGAAGTTTGTTGAGCCGTGACTCGAAGCAAAGTGTGAATAATTGTAAAAATACACAACCTAGAGTTATAGGTGGATTGGAGCTTTGCAATTTTGAGTAGGCAGTAGGCTCTCTGTCAGATTGATTAGGACATTCCATTCTCCTTGGAATTCGTCCCCACAGTCTACCTTAACAGGTGGAACGAATAGGCGGTAATACTGAGGAGGATCAAGCACTTCAGCAAAGTGAGACATACGTTTTTTTATCGTTTTAACAAAGAAATAAAAATATTAATTCAAAATTTATTCGCTTTAAATCGTTTTCGTTTGTTTACCCTTACTTCAAAAGTTATTAGAAAAAATACATTTTTATGAAAAATCGTTTGTCCAACGTTTGTCCACCAAATTATTTTTAAAAACTTTTAACTAAAAAATTTAGCTATTTATCCGAACTTTATTCGATTTAAATCGCTTTCGTTTGCCCAACCTTTGTTTAAAAGTTAAAAAAAAAAATAAAAAATTTATGAAAAAAACCAAAAAGTTAAAAATTACACCTTTTTCAAGCTAAATTTTGTGTGGACAAACATGAACTGTTGAACATCATACGTAACTCGATTTTTTTATTATTTTGTATAGACGTTATTGGTGCAAAAGAGCGTATTATATGTAGGTATGTAGATAAAGGGAAATTTTTTCACACAAAAACAGTAAACTTACTGTTATAAAATATAGAAGACTCGTCTGTTGACTTTCAGGCACTTTGGTCAGAATACTTAAGCAACTACATTTTTTCTAAGACACATACTCGTATATAAATATATATATTTAAATACATACATACATACATACATACATACATATGAGTATATGACTATAAATACAAAAAACCGCTCCAAAATATACTAAAACTATTAAAAAAAGAGGCTTAAGTAAATGTTACCAATTATCATATTTACAAAAGTAATTATATACACGCATGGGCAAAAAAATCTTTCCGCCTCGTTTAAACCATTTTTTTTTGTTTATTGGATTTTAATATTAAAAAAAAAAATTACGCTACAACTGAAACCGCATCAAAAAAGTTATAAACTTTGTACAAAATTCAGGAGAATTGATCAAAATTTTATCTATGTTTCGATATTTCGAATTATTAGACAATTTTTTAGTATACAGATTTGTACTATTCAAAATTGCTAGTTCCAAGTATCTAAGGATTACGGTTGATTTTTAAGAAATTAAAAATGTTTAATTTTGAAGAAATGCGTCAAATTTATAATTTTGTGTTTTCAGTAGGAAGCAGGACTAGAAAGTATAGGCATTCATGTCACACCGGTCGATATATGTATGTACATATATGCAGATAAATTCAATTTTTATTATATTTTAATTAAAATGGCTTCTCTAACTCAAGTCATGAAAGCTCCAGTGCAACAAATTTTTGTGAAAATAAACGTTATTTTTTAGTTTTAAGTTTAGGTGCAAATTGGATTGATTTTTGAAATTTTCTTATTGGCACTCTTTAGCATTTTTTTTCCAGATATGGAAAAAAGCTAACTGTCTGTAAAAAAAAAAATTATCAAAAACTTACGATAACTAACAGCCACTGGAAACTTTATATAATACCAAGAACGTGACATATTACAAATAAATAGGTAACAAAGCTAAAGGGTTTCAAATAGGAACGCCACAAAATTTTTTTAAATAAAACAAAAACGGTTTTGGATATCAATGAAATTTTTTATTCCTGCGAAAGTATATTCGATGCCATTATGTATGGAACTCGATTTCTTTTGCATGGCCACCACGGGCACGCTTGCAGAAGTCCAGACGCTGAACACACAGTTTTCAAGCATAAATCGGCCGATACTGCTGTAATTTCTCGTTCGATATTCGTAAGTAGTTCATCAATCGTAGTTCATCCTCATCATAAATTGCACGTAGCGCTCTTAAAGTTGAGGCCACTGACTCCGAATTTCGCTAGTAAATTTAAACAATTTCGACTCGTATTTGGATTGTATATCTTTCATGATGAAATGGCAAACCTTACTGAAGAGAAATGTCAAGAGAGCGGGAAAAAATATGGCTGCGTTTGCTGTCCCTATCGGCCTACTTTTATACGTCCCTATTAAAAACCCTTTACTTACTCAAAAGAATTAAAAAAATAACGAATGCTTTGTATAAAGTTTGAAATTTGGCCTTATATGGTGTTTTTAAGGGAATGAACTGTATATTAATTGGAAAATGGTGATACGTAAACAAGAGAAAAATAAGTTTTCAAAACTTTTTAACTGTGAATAGCTATAATTTTCAGATTGTGCATATATTTGCAAAGGGGGTAGGGGTGCGTGTACCTATCACAAATTGAGATACATACATATATACAGTTTTGTGTGCCGACTCCGAACAGCCGATATATTTTATGATAACCTTTCTCATGGCAGAGATACCCTCGGAGGTTTGCCACTGTCTGCCGAGGGGTGGCCGCTATTAGAAAGAAGAACTTTTTCTATGATTTAGATTTAACTTGCCCTGGCCGAGATTCGAACCTCGAACTCAGTGGCAGCATATCGAGTTTTAGCACGCCACATTTCTATACAAATCAGGTGATAATTCAGCCTGTAAGAATTCCTGTGATCATTTTAAATTTGTTTCTGATAGGCCTATGCATTATGTGAGTCTTGTTTGGTTGTAAGTACCCAAAAGAGATTTGGAATGCACCTTGCCTGGTAGATTGTTCCGGTGCGTCAGACCAAGTGTGTTCAGCTTATCAAGACACTCCATCGCCATTTTCGAGGTGACCTGGTAAGACTTGGCAGCCTTGCTAGCCGCTTGGCTGTCCGATAGAATCTCTATGTTCCGTCCCGGGTAGTTACGCCTGATTTTAAACTCCACATGTCTTTCTATGGCCTGGAAGATAGACATCTGTGCTCCTATGGGTTCTAAATATTTAACCCTTGGCCCAAACACAGCAACTCCGGTTAACCGTTCGGCTCCGTGTACAAGATAATCATGAATGAATGAATTTTTTTATATGGAAATATCGGAGCACCTTCCACAAGATACACTGTCCAAAATTGGTGATTTTTTTTAACTTCTTGAAACTCGAATTTTATTTTCTAAAATTGATTATATAAACTATAAAAAATAGTTGCGAGTTTATACATTGTCAACTATAAAGCACGTATGTAGGTGTTCATATTATTACACAGGGTCGAGAGCGACTTAGCGCATACCAACAACGTAGAAGGTATGTACATATCGCACCCTAAACCCAAAAACTCAAATTTTTTTAAAATCGCTTTTATCTCATAAACCTATTCCCAGAATACTTCCCAACATGTTCCGAAAATTTCTTCATCGTAACTATCTTATTTGCTGGAAAAGTACGTTTAAAATATTACAACCATTTTTACATAAAATTTTTTACTTCTCTTGGATATTAAAAAAAAATAAAAAATTTTAAGTCCTTTTTCCACATAAACTAATTCACGGAATACTTCCCCCAACTACTCCAGAAATTTTTTCGTAGTTACTATCTTCTTTTACTGGAAAAGTATGATGTTTGTTTTGCCTCTCCTGAACATTTGAGATTTTTTGAGTTGTGACTGTTTTTGGTTTAGGGTGCGATATATACATATGCACACGTGCTCGATTCACTTTACTTTAGGGCAGGTCGGTTTCCATACAAAAAAAAGATATACTAAAATAGTAAAAAAATATACTAAAAAATATTGCAACCCACTGACATCAGTTCAAAAAATTATGTTTTGTATTTTCTTAATGCTCAATTTTTTATACTCGTATTTTGTTTCGAGACGTTCTCCACGGAAGCTTTTAACAAGAAATGGATTTTTCGAAATCGGTGAAGACCTGCGAGCACTTAAATTTAAACTTATTAGGAATTGTTTTTTTTCGACCCGCCCTACAACACATTAGCGTGTGTCTAATTAAGCAGCGCACGCGTTATGCAGCAAGGTATAAGGGGAAAGTCAAACATGTCGTGTTAGCTTAAAAATTTCGAAGAGCCAACCGAATGTCACTGAAATGTACAGGTGAAAACCACCGACCGGCCGGCTGACTAGCTGGCTACATGCTGACAAGTGCAATCAAAATTTTTGGCACGCACCACCGCATATCTAAGCACTGACTGAATGAATGTGCTAGATAGAATGATTCAAGTTGGGTAAATAGAAATACACACATACAAAGATATGTTTAAGTTTTGATTATTTACCGAGTTAATTAGAACCGGTAGTGGCCGCAATTTTTTTATGTAGGAGTACGTAGTAAACTGAGCGCGGTAAAAAGTATATAAAATTAGCTGCCATTTTAAACGACTTGAAACTTTTTCAAAGCAATTCGAAATTTTAGCGAAATTTGTTTAACTACTAAAAATTGTGTATCAAGTTAAAAAAAATAGCTTTTCTTCGAGAATGAACTGAGTTTAAATAAAAAATATTAAAAATTAGATAAAAGAAAATAAAGTGAGCCTTCCAATTTTTTTCGTCCTTCAGATTAAAAAAAAATTTGTGTAAAAATTTAAAATATGTAAATTTGCCCAAACATCAAACGCTTAAGACAAAAAGATTTGAAAAATTTGCCCATGCATACATACATTTATACATATTTTATTAAATTTTATTTTGTTTAACTATTTAGTTATGTATTCTCCTTTGTTTATTAAATGGAAATACGAATGTTTATTTGAGTAATTTATAAATATGTTTGTACATATGAAAATTATAGATATTCCATAGAAATCATTTTTTGTAGCTATTGCTTTGCATCATATACACACACACATATGTATCTACAAACGCAAGAGGTTGTATTATTTTATTTCCACTATTGAATGACTGTGACTGATGGAACCGGTCACATATAAACTCGCAACACTGACA
Organism: Philophylla caesio; assembly: GCA_963971545.1. NCBI lineage: Eukaryota > Metazoa > Arthropoda > Insecta > Diptera > Tephritidae > Philophylla > Philophylla caesio. The sequence goes on from OZ020607.1 coordinate 49,847,134, forward strand.
CTGTGCACTAGAAATATTAATGGCAATAAAATATTTTTATTATACTAATTAAATACATATTTTTTATTCGGAAAGATTTTAAAAATAATTTCAATAAAAAAAGTTATTTAAACTGTTCGTTAAAAGCGAGTAGACATGCTGATATTTTTAATTTGTATAACGTACTGTTTCGTACTTTACGGTACTCTTTAGTGCTGTACTGAATGACAAATTAAAACGATTCATTAAATGACAATTCAAAGTAATCTTTCATTCCCAACGTATCCTCATGAAAATCAAAGAAAAACTTCAAATCTTAACGCAGCTCCATCATTAAGCATCAAATTAAATCAAACAAAATTGGTTCAACACGGCATTTAATTGGCTTTAATGAAATTGGTGCATAGTTATCGTCGAGATAAAGTCGACTCAAAAGTTAGAATCGGCTGCTTGACATAATTTTTTGCAGGATATACATATGTAAACTTATTAAAATTTTGATGATTTTTTTAAAACTTCACTATCTAATAATTATTTGAAGATTCACCAGAATCTTACTTTTAGTGCATAAGTAAGTTATTTTAAGCTACGCTAGCTGTATTTTTAATACAAAAAACCGAGCCTTTGTTTTCATATTTAGTGACATTCAGAAATAGGTTAATAAAAAAGTAAGTACTTATCCAAGATGTTTGGAAATAAAGAACAGAATTTAAACACAAGTAAAATCTGCGTCGTAAAGAAATTATTGTTAAGTAGGTTTTTTCTTGGATCGCTTAAGCTAACATATTTAGGCTACGTTAGTTTGTAGAAATTGTTAGCGTCCACCTCTATTTTCGATAAATAAATGCTCATAAATGCACACCTCAAACTGTTTTTACCATTCCAATACGTGGGTTGTTTCTATTAGCACATATTTGATCGAAAATACATTGGTGGAAACCAATTAAGTCTTTCCGCCCAGGAATTACAATTATTTAGGTGCTTTTATGCTAACCATTTTATCGTTGCTCAATTAATAGGATGTTTTAATCAACGCATTGCCGGCACAAATTTTGTTAAAGTGTGCCAATGATGTGGCCGCTGTGGTCGAGTGGGTAGCAGTGCTTGCTTTTACTAGATATGCCGCTGGGTACGAGGTTCAAACTCAACCACGGCATGTAAAATCTAAATGATAGAAAAGTTTTTTTCTAATAGCGATCAGCCCATGCGGCAGGCAATGACAAACCTCCGAGGGCAATTTCTGCCATAAAAATTCGTCTCAAAAAATATGTACATCTGCCGTTCGGAGTCGGCAAAAAAATTTAGGTCCCATCAAATGGTAGGAAAAGCGCGGCCAAACACTGATATATATAGTATAAACGCCAAATTTTTATTATTATTATGCCAATGACGGATTTACCACGTCAACTAAACAATCGGAGAATCAAATAAATATACACACGTGTGTATGTACGTACATACTCGTATATAAAAACATTACGCTACATTTAAACCAAAATAAATGGGGTTCAATGGTCATTGACACGCTTCACAGCTTTTTCGTGGCTTATTGTCGCTCACATAATTGCACACACAAACACACACACACATACACATATAAATTTCTAAATACAAATGAACAGCACTTGTAATAGTATGCCAGCACAAAAGGTTGCCCCTAAAAATGTCAGCAATTAATATACGCGCCACGAATATAGACGCTTTCTATGGACATATGTACATATGTATGTATGTATGTATGTTATCCATGTGTTTCGGAATATTTTATCAGAAAAAAAAAGTACCTGTAACCGCAGACTAGCTACTTACAGACACACAAAACAGAACTGATTATACAGTGTTTCATTATTTGTCGAATGTTTTTTATTAACTTATAAGTTCTATACATATTTTTTACGATCATACATATGTACATATGTATGTACATATACATCTCATTTCACATTATAAGGTAATCATACTTGTAAATTCATACATGTTGACAAATTTCACATATTTATTTTTCTTTCACTTAATATACGTTATTTTTCAGTTAAAATCAAGGCGAGTTCATACCATTAAATAAGGCGAAAGTTCCTTCTTATGTTCGGCTTAAGTTTAGGGATGTCCGTAAAACAAAATCATGAAATTCAAAAATGTAAATGTTTTAAATATATGTTAAGTAAGCTTTCATTATTCTATTCTCTAAATCAAAATTCTAAATCAAAAGCTAAATTCGGGCGAAACCGAATTTTATATACCCTCGCGATGTATTTTTGTATGGGCGGTGGCCATAATTTCATAAAACCCCGTTTCTTTGTTTAAAATCGCTGCTAGTATTAAACTTTACTCAATTTGTTCCAATAAATACTGAAAAACGAAGTTTTTTGAATTTTTCAAAATTTCCGTTATATGGAAGTTGGGCGTGGTTATGGTCCGATTTCAAAAATTATTGACGGTGATGATAGTGATATCAAGGACAATATGTTCACCAAATTTTTGGCAATACTTTACATCGTTATTGAGATACCTACAGACGTTTTTTTATAAGTGGGCGTGGTAACGCCCATTTTTCAAAATTTCATAAAAATCAAGTTTCTTAATTAACTATCTATCTAACTATCAAATTTTAATTTATATGTTCCAATAGATAAAGAAAAAACGAAAATTTTGCATTTTTCAAAATTTCCGTTATATGGGAGAAGGGCGAGGTCCGATTTCAAAATTTTTTAACGATGATAACGGTGATATTGAGGAAAATTTTTTCACCAAATTTTGTGACGATACCTGACACCGTTATTGAGATACAGACATTTTTTCGTGGGCGTGGCAACGCCCATTTTTCAAAATTACATAAATACCTAATTTCTTAGATCAAAATCGCTCCAAATACAGAATTTCACTCAATTCGTTTCAATAGATACCGCAAAAATTAAGTTTTTGCATTTTAAAAAACTTTCGTTATATGTAATCGGTCAATAATCACGCCCACCTCCCATATAACGAAAATTTGAAAAATGCAAAAACTATTCTTTTATAGCAAATTGGGTGAAATTTGATATTTGAGCGATTTTATACAAAGAAACTGGACTTTTATGAAATTTTGAAAAATGACCATGACATTTTGTATGTTTCAAACATCGCGAGAGTATATAAAATTCGGTTTCGCCCGAATTTTGCTTTCCTTACTTGTTTTTATATAAAGTTGATTTTATTTTTTGGTTTGATAATTATCTACTTAAATATAAAATATTTGTCCTATCGGTTTGGGTAAGGTGGAGTCCAAAAGCGAAAATAAAAAAAACTCTTCACTACTTGGGCTACTACTAAATTCTCAAAAATTTTCTAAAACTAATACAGGGTCTAAAAATAATAAAACCAATTTCCTTTTCACAAATATTTTACAGAAAATATTCAAAGCATACATACATATGTACATATGTTTCGGCTTTGTTTCAAAGTTGAATTTATAAAAAAAAATATTGCATTCATCTTAAATATAGATTAAAATAGTTCTGAGATATTACTCAAAATCAATCAAAACCAGTTTGATACCAAGTATTAGCAATGGTATCTTATGAGGCTTTAGGGCAGTTTGATAGATCAGTGAATTACGATTTTAAATATATAATATTTTTTAGCAACAAATCGTTTTATTTCTCAACATATTCTTTTAGCTCGATACATTTAGTCGAAGCATTTATTTCAGTGATGATATCTTAATTAGATCCAAATATCTTTCTTTAGGTTTGAAAATACTGAACATGATGAATTGGTAGGAATTCGTAACTTAATTGATGCATTTTTTCTATGATGACTTTAAACGTGTGCACCCGTGCATAGTGTCAATGGAACAGCTATTTTGCTTTGGCTGAATTTAATTTCAGGAATAGTATGGAAGATCGGGGGGTTTTGTTTTTGCACAAAAAATTTAATAAAAAAAACGTTTTTGTGCGCATACCGTTTGTCAAATATTGAGTACGCATAACAATGCTTAAAAAAAAAGATATGTTTCATTGGAATTTCGTAAAGGTGTATCAATTTTGCGCTTTAGCACAAAAGTGGATTTTTATGGTTTTTTATAGTATTCGGGGGTTGTGAGACACGTCATCCAGATGAAAGAAAAATGCATAATTTCGTCGAAATTGTGCTTTTACATTTTCAAAACAGATAAATGTGGTACATTACAATGTATTCTAGTACTTATACGTTATACTTATTCTAGTACTAATAGTAATACTAATACTTATGACGCACTATAATAACTAAAAAAATTTTAAATGTTCATAAAAACAAGGAATTCATAAAAAATATTTTAAACTGCATAAAACATTCGAAGTATTTCTAAAATATGCAGAATACGGCTATAAAATACGGTTTTAAGTGGATAGTTTTTCTGAATACCGTGTCTATAATAACCCCCCGAACATGTTGTCTCACGACTCCCCCCGCCCCCTTTTAAATTTTTTTTATATTTTTAGAATGCTCACTTTGGTTAAATGATTGAAATTTAGTTTTAAAAAGACTGCATAGAGAAACGCTCGATAAAACTTTTAAACAAAAAATTCAAGTCGTAATCAGTAGAGCCACAAAGAATCCGCACCAACGCTACAATAGTCATATAAAAATGACAATGCGAACTGAGCAAGAAGTTTGACAGTCATTGGTAGATGGCGCACTTCTCAATTTAGTACTATTACGACCCCCGTGTCTCACAACCCCCCGAACTCCCATACTGCAATTACAGAGGTTAAAAAGTAGCCTTTAAATGGCTGATATCCGCGCAAAGTAACAATCCTCGTACATAATTGCCTTCTGTTTGGCGCGAAGTGGCTTCTTTGGTGTAGTGCAATGCGAGCCGAGTTCTGCTTTTGCGATCAATAAATGTGACGTTGGAAAGTGCAAATTTAGCGGCATTTAGCCAGACGTTTACTCGCTCATGCGGTGCCAAGTGGTAGCTAGCTGCAACAGGTCGCTCACAGCTGCTTATCGCACAATTGACACAATTTTCATCCGATTAATTCAATTGCGGTTTAATGTGTCACGACAAATCGAGCGGCTTAACGTTTGTGGCGTTTGTGGTGGCGTTAACGGCGGACAGCTGTGGAAGGTGACAATTTTTTTACGACTATAATTAGCTTAGTAGTAATAATAAAGTAAAAGCGATTTGTAAACTTTACATTTTTAAGTGACACCATAAACTTTTTCCCAAGTATTATTTGACCGTCAAGGCAAAATTAATAATCAATTAAAATTTTCATACGGCAATACGAGATCTATCAGTATTCAAAAATAGAAGACATACTTTGACAAAAACTATGTAAATCCTTGCCATTGTTCACTTGTCTGTTATTACTCATACATACTTAATTTGCCTTAAAAATAATTTATTACTTACGCAAATTCCCGCTGGTATTGAATAGACACGTGTTTTGAGACGAAATCGCATTGAATGAGATAAGAAACGCTGACGGAGTGTTGTTAAACTAATTAAATATAGATTTACTTACATTGACGTGTCAGCATAATGAAAACTACATACATATGTACACTCTGTTCACAAATTATAGCACAAACATTAACACATTTGGACAATTTATTTATCCTCCAAATATTTAAAATAATTTTTTGAATTAAAACATCGTTAATTCTCTAAGAAACGCAATGAAAAACATTTTTATAAATTTTATAAAACAAGTAGAAAACATTTATCAAACTTTCAACAAAATTTCAAACTTTTGAAAATAAACTTTTAGATTGAGGTATGCAGATACATATGTATGTGGCTCATTGAATTTCAGTGTGAGAAAGTGCAAGTTTCTAGTGACTACGACTTACCACTGATTTTTGACAATTTTTAAACTGCGCTATTTCTCAATTCCTTGCATATAAAAAATAATCGCGGTTTTGTATTGCATGGAGGAAACTACCAGTAAAAAAAATTTCAGTAAAAAAATCAGTGATAACTTATAGACACTAGAAACTTGCACTTGCTCACACTAAAACTGAATGAGCAAAAAAGTGCATACTCAGAAAAATTCTTAAAACTTTTTTTAAAAAGTTCGAATTTTGGTGAAATTTTTAAAATCATTGTATATTTTGTTTATAGTTTAAAAATAAAATTTTAATTAATTATGTAGAAGAAAAATTAAGAGCGCAAATCTGTCAATATATGGTTGTGCTATAATTTGAGAACAGGGTATATGTACAAATATGCATTTCATTGCATTTTTCGTAACACACATTAAGAGCAGAAAATATAAATATAAACGAATATGAAAAATGTGTAGAATAAATTCTCTACTGATTAGCGTGCAAATGGATAAATCTTGTTTAATTTGTTAAAATTTGTTTGCAAATTCCAATACATCTACACAAACATTTATGTATACAAACATAAATCATATACATATGTACATACATACATATGTACGAGTACTTATGTATACATATGTGTTCATGATTACCACATCAAATTTATTTTTCCCTTATTTGATTTCCATTACTTATCAATTACAATTTTCTAACAAATCCGAGTTTCAAAATTATGTAAAAAAATTGTTTTTACGTATTTTTGCTATAGTTTGTACACGGAGGGTATAACATTTTTATATTGAATATATATAAAAAAATGTTTGTTAAGTGACGCGGTTTTTATGTCCGCGACTATGGATTAAAAACTATTTTACATATAGACGTATGTACATATGTATGTATACATACTGTGCATATATTTCAACCAGCCATTGAACGTCATTAGGGGTATTCGGCATCTGTTGTATTCGTAGTAATATTTACTTTTGTTTACAACAAATTCAGATTTACCGCGAACACACCCTGTTGTAATATCTGTCTTCGTCTCATTGTAAAATTCCCGAACGTCTGATTTACGAGTACATACTCGTACATATGTACAAATAAACAAATGTGAGTAATATGCCGCGAAAAGGCGAAAAAACGAAAATATTAGATTTTATTACTAATAATTGTAAAAATCAAATTGCTAAGATAAACGATAAAATTTGATACACACAAATAAATATCTATTTATTCGACTAACGTATTTGTAGATGATACGACGATTCATCTTTTTTGTTGTGATCGGCTGTGAGAAATGTACAAAAGAAAAACCACAATTACAACATGGTCCAAACATTGTATTTGCTTGCACTGTTGTATTTAAAGTGGAACGTATATTTTATTATTGAACTTTTACTACATTTACTATAAAAAAAAAGAAACCACGAATTCAAAATACAATGGAAAATACAACAGATCCCAAATACCATTATTGTATTTCATGTATGTAAGTAATTCCAAGCCAGGTGCTTTGAAATCAAACGAATCATATATGTACATACATACATACATAGTTTTGGATTCCTGACAAAATAACTCATTTCAACTTGAGAAAGTTTTTGCTTTAACTTGCGTGTTTGAACTTTCCCAGAAACACAACAACCACTTTAATGAAGATGACTTCTTAAATTATTGATTTTTACGATTTGTGATTTTTAAATTGAATCAGCAACGCTACATTTAAATATTGATAGTGAAAAAACTACCAAGTCGAGATAAGTTGTTTTGTTAAATTTCAACAGATATGTTTATATGTATACATACATATACATATAGATAGTAATTTAACGAGGTGTAACAATGCACGTATCGGCATTAAAAAAATACTGCTCTTTTTTTATAGCGTGTTTAACGCGGATTTGACTAAAAAAAAATTATTCTCTACAAACTAGTACTATGAGTAACTAATCGTTTTAATAATTCATTGGAACGATGCAATTTTCAGATGCACAAGTGCAGTTTTGTGAAATACTACAATTATGTAAATTAAACCTGATTAATGGAAAAAAGTTATAAACAGCTCGCACAACCGAATATTAATACATTTTTAATACATATTTTTTCAATTTAATTTCTTTAGTGATAAATTTAAATGAATTTATACATCAAACAGACTTTAAATGTAGACTTTTGACGAAACTAAAAAAAATGCAATAAATTTTGGATTTTTTTTCTTAGAATTACAATTATCATTTTATTGAATATGCGGTATTTTAGGTCATTCAATTTTAGTACATAAAGCGAAAATTGTAATTAGCTAAAAAGTACTGTTGTTTTTTGTCAATTTTTTCTGAAGAAAATGACTAACTAGCCGTCGGTAAGGTATGTGCCCGGTGACCGACGGAGCTTATGCATACAATATTAGCAATCGTCTCATGAATTTGTGGTCAAAGGTGTGGCGACATTTGTAAAATTCACGTTTTCTGGACGACAAAAGTGTTCTTTATGGTGTGAAAAAAATAATTAGTCTCACAGAAAAATACACTAGGTAAGTGTTTTCCGAATTGAAATTTCCTGTCAATCAAAAATAATGCTTTAACGTAAAAAATTAACGTTGGGGAAATGTAGTGCATTTGATGTAAGGAAATGTCGTGCACTATAAAGAGTGAAGTCAATTGCATATACTGATATTTAGGTCTATTTTTTGAATGCAAAGACCTGTTATATTTAGTATTTTCGATAAAATTTTATGTTTCAGTATTTAAATAATTGTTGTTTAAATATTGAGTTTTTTTTTGATAAAATTTTTTCCCAACGTTTTTCCATGGCAACCATTTGTTTTGCATTCATCAAGTCTTCTTTTTTTTATAATATGAAATATTATTTCATCTAGCAAATAGCCTAATTTGACTTCTTTTCAAGTTTTTTATTTTCAAATGGGTTTCTTAACTTCATATGAATTTATATATCGTCCCGTTTCTGCGTTAACCACGTAACTACGTTTTTTGATAAAATCGTTTTTTTATGTGGCAGCACTGAGAAGCTATCACCGAATATGGGGTGACAATTCGAATGTGAACAAAACATAACGGTAATGTTTTTCTTGCACATTCTTTTTCCTCGTATTTACATCCATACCACAGAATTAAAGAAAAAACCTCGTATCTACACACGCAGTATATAAAATTCAAATTAGCAAGCCGTTTGATAAGAAATTAATAACTTAAACTGAAGCAAATATAAAGTTTTAATTTTCGAAATACTCTTAATTTTTCAAAAGTCTAAATTAAGTCGTATTTAAATAATTTTTTTTTAATAAATAAACATTTAACAACTACTTTTAAATAAAAATAAATTAGGTTTTTTTCTTCACACAAAAATTACGGTGATCAACAAATATTCCATACGTAAGCAATAACCTCGTATCTGCTATTTTCGCGCATTAAAAGACATGGGCGGGAAGCTCGTAACTAATCGTAAACAAACAAATAACTAAATAGAGTACATATTAATAGGAGCACAACCAACCCGAAAAGCAAAGAAATAGTTTATTTTGTTTCACTGAAGGAAAATAAACAGTTTTTTTTATTCCTGAAAAATTACTCTAATGTACATAGATACGAGGTTAACGCAGAAACGGGACGATATGTAGATATAAATAATATATGTATATATGTAGCTTTCTACTTGCATTAGTTGTAGAATAATAAATAAATAGTTACATAATAATCAAACCACTATTTATCATTTTTATCTTTGTATTCAGTTGAAAAATACGGTTATACGAGCAAGTCAAATTAACTACAGATCGAAGCCACTCCATTTCCAACAGATCTGAAAATACTATGTTATACTACATATACTATAAAATATAAGTCATTGCCAAATCATCTGTGCCTGAAATATTTTTTAACAGTTTATGCAGAACACACAAGAGAAAGCAAAAAAAAATATTACCGGATAGAGTTTTGTGTTTGTGTCAGTGAGAAATACAATGCAAATAAATGTAGGAGTTATTTTCGATTTCTGAAAATTAACGCAACCTACCGAACCTTTTTAAGAGTACGGAAAATTAGTGAATATTTATGAATTTAAAATATAAAAAACCATAACCTTCAGGAGAAAAAATTGCACGCGTCAAACAAATGCAACAAATAAAATAAGAGAATTTCATATTATTAATTTTCAAGTTAGTTACTTCACTTTGTATGTTTTAATGGCATGAGAAACACGGGTTATTTTAACATTATACCTACATAAATATACTTTTATAGAGAAGACAACGAAAATAAAAGTAAGACGAAGACGAAAAGTAGAATGCAAAATTTCGTATTTACTATCTAATTCGACAAATAAATTTTAAGAACTGCGTTAAGAAAATACAAATGCAGGCAAAAACTCGAACGAATATGGGACGACTAAACAAACTAATAAAACAATCAAAATTGGCGAAAGCAAATCAAGATTAAAATAACCGACTTAAGAAAGTAATGAAGCTAATTTACTGCGTAACTTCAAAGATGCTAATGCAAATGTTAGCTTGAATGCGAACGAAAAAAAAAAACAAAGTGCAAAATCTAAAAGCAAAAACAAAAGTGGGTTTAAAGCGGACATCATTCTAAGTCAAACAATGTTTAAGCACGCAAAACAAAAACGATCTGAATAAAGAAAAAACAAAACGACATATATAGTACTAGATATAAATAAGCGAACCAACCGGATAGCCAATGCATCCCAGTAGTTGTTGCAGTGTTGATTACTACGACACACGAGAAAGTTGTTGGGTTGTGAAACGATTTTAAAGATACAAATCTATGCACGAACCATTTATTGTTAGAATGAATTATTTTGTTTATTGACTTAGAAACGCAGACATTTTGCTATATTTTTTAAATTGAAAATTTTTAAGAAATTTTGTTATGAATTGTATTTTAACTTTTAAACTAGGCTTTTAATTGATTGTTTTAGAGAATTAACTTGTACAAAACAAAGCTATTTATCTACAAATAAAAATTTCGTGCTACAAATAATTTTGTATGACCAAGAAACATGGACAATGTCCACTAACTAAGATAAGGCTTTGGCAGCTTTAGAGAGAACTATTATGTGTAAGATACTCGTATATGTCAAATGAATTAATAATGAGGCTCCAGTTAAAAGATCTTTTGATTTGGCAACGAATTCAAGGGCGCCCACAAACACAATGGCAGTCCTAAATGTAGAAGGGCCTGCTTTCTCTGAACATGGTTAAATGGCGCAAATTTGACAAAGGGAGTAGCATCTGGCGAAGTTATTTTGGTATCTATCCAAATCGACAAGCGGCTGTAGTCACACATGATGAATAAAAAGAAATTACATATGTATGTACTTCGTATTCTCCATTTCGACTTGGCCGAAACCTGATACTTAATAGAGAATAACTAAGTATTTTGATTTTCTTCTGATATTCCGACAGGGTGGAAATTTGATGTATATTGGAACGATTTTCCGTCATCGCTTGTCAAATTTGGTTTTGTGACATACCGGTTTCGTCGCTGTGCCATCTTCAGTGTCGTTTTCGTTCGGAAAATCGTTCCAATACACATCAGTATTGCTTTTAACTTTTCTGACGTGTCTTAAATCCGGCTTACTACAATAGGACTAACCTAAAGTCAGGTGTTGAGGGGACTTGTTCCTCTTCCAATAGCCCGCCAATATTAAAAGTTATTGTTGAAATCATAGGCAGCGAAAAGATGAGGGACTAGTACTGGTAACAATAGGAACTATCTCCGCACTAACCTAAAGAGAGTCCGAATTACTGCAGGGTATTTATGTTGGCAGATTTGCCATTGATTTTTTTTTATTGTTCTTACGAAAACTGAAAGGAAATTTCCATGAATGTACGAATATGAATAATATCGGCGCGAACGAAATAAGCGAAAAAAAGCAAAACAGCCAAAAAATTAGGAGTAAAAGCAAATTAAAAAATATGTACATATACATAAGTAAGTATATCTGGATTAACATTTGTGTTTATCGCGTTAAAGCTAAGTAGGCACAAAAAGTGGGTCAGTAGTGTGTAAACAAGACAATCTTTTACGGCAGTCAAATGGACCAATGATCACCCGGCAACAAGCTAAGCTGAGTACCTCATAAAGAACGTTCTCAAAAAAGAGTTAATGAATGAGTCATCCAAAACGTGTGTATAAGATATTACTTTTCGTTTAAATCGATAACAGTGGGAAGTGTTAAAAACATGTGGCCCTTGAAATAATAATAATTTGGCGCTTTCACTGTATATATAGGTCAGTGTTTGGTCGAGCATCCCCTATCATTTAAGGTGTGCGTTCTTATGTTATACTGCAAATGGAGTGACTTTTAGTTCGGTACCGACTTCGAACGGCGGATGTATCATATAAAAGGCTTTTTGAAGGCAGAGATAGCCTCTGAGGTTTGCTATTGTCAGCCGAGGGATGACCGCTATTAGAAAAACCTTTTCTGATTTAGATTTTGCTTGTCCTGGCTGAGCTTCGAACCTCGAACACAGCGGCATATCGGGTAACAGAACTTACCGCTTCCCACTCGACAACAACGGCACTTGAAACACAGTATAATATTTAAACATCTTGAGTTGATACTTAATCAAACCTGGCGCGTCAACCGCTTAAGCGATTTTGGCCTAAGTCAACAAAGCACGCTGTCCCTATCTTTTGCTAACTGGCGCCAATTGGAAATCCCAAGTATAGCCAAGTCTTTTTTACACTTGGTCTTTCCAACGCAGAGGAGGTCTTCCTTTTCCTCTGCTACCACCTGCGTCTGAAACCTGGTACCGCGTCAAAAACCTTCAGGGCTAGAGCTATTTCATCCATTTGTATTTCGTGACCTAGCCAGCGGAGCCGCTGGTTCTTAATCCGCTGGACTATGTCTACATCCTTGTACAGCTCTTACAGCTCATCGTTCCATCGTACGCGGTATTCGCCGTCGCAAAGACGCAAAGTTCCATAAATCTTTCGAAGAATCTTTCTCTCGAACACTCCATGAGCCCTCTCATCTGATGTTGTCACCGTCCATGCTTCTGCGCCATACAATAGGACGGGCATGATGAGAGACTTATAGATTATGGTTTTTACCCGTCGAGAGAGGACTTAACTGTGCAATTGCCTACTCAGTCCAAAGTAGCACTTGTTGGCAAGAGAGATTCTGCGTTGGATTTCAAGGCTGACGCTGTTATTGATGTAAATGCTGGAACTGTTATTGATGTAAAAGCTGGTTTTTAAGTAAACGAAGTCCTCTACTTTTTCAAAGTTATAACTGTCAATAGTGATTGTAGATTCCAGTCGTGAATGTGCCGACTGTCTATTTGATGGCAGGAGATTCTTTGTCTTGCCCTCGTTCACCTCCAGTCCCATTAGCTTCGCTTCTCTATCCAGTTTGGAGAAGGCAGAACTAATTGCGCGGTTGTTAAGACCGATGATGTCAATGTCATCGGCGTACGCCAGCAATTGCACACTCTTATAAAAGATGGTGCCTGACCGATTTAGTTCTGCGGCTCGAATTATCTTCTCCAGCATCAGGTTAAAGCAATCGCACGACAAAGAGTCGCCTTGTCTGAAACCTCGTTTGGTATCAAACGGCTCGGAGAGGTCCTTCCTAATTCTGACGGAGCTGGTGGTGTTGCTCAACGTCATTTTACATAGCCGTATAAGTTTTGCCGGGATACCATGGTATGTAGACAGCGAGAAATATGGTTCCACTGCTCGGAAATATCGTTCTGTTGATTATTGCTCTCTGAGAGCAGGAGTGCAAGCGATTGCAGCTTTCCGACGTCGAGCTCTCCTTGTGTCCATTTTCGTGCGCTTTTTGCTGCACAGATGCGCGTGCGGTTCTTAGCTGCCACAAGAAAATGATCCGAGTCGATGTTGGCTCCTCGGATCGTGCGCACATTTAGGACACTGGAAGCATGCCTTCCGTCTATCACAACGTGGTCGATTTGGTTTCGTGTCTAACTATCTGGAGACAGCCACGTAGCTTGGTGAATTTTTTTATGCTGGAACCTGGTACTACAGACTACCATGTTTCGGGCCCCGGCGAAGTCGATCAGTCTCAATCCGTTATCGGACGTTTCGTCGTGGAAAATGAATTTTCCGACTGTAGAACCAAAGATGCCCTCCTTGCCCACCTTGGCATTAAAATCGCACGGAGATCGTAGAAGCTATCTTTAGTCCCATCGTCCTTCTCTTCCGTCGGGGCGTCGGCGCAAATCAGGGAGATGTTGAAGAATCTCGCCTTGATGCAGATTGTGGCGAGACGCTCGTCCACCGGAGTGAACGACAGTACTTTACGGCGCAGTCTCTCTTGACACCTTTAGATGGCAGCTGTAGTAGATGTCGCAAGGGCCTATCGATTTTTTCCCTTGCCCCGTCCATTGCATCTCTTGTATGGCGGTGATGTCAGCCTTTTCTCTGCTGAGAACATCAACCAGCCGGGCAGAGGCACCTTTCCAATTAAGGTTCCGGACATTCCAGGTGCATGCCCTCAAATCATTGTCCTTTAAACGTTTGCTGTGGTCGTTATCAAAAAAGGGGGGTCTCATCCGAGGCTTTGTCTTTCTTTTGATTGGATATTTGTTTTACGTGGCGGGTTCCAAGCCCTGTGCACAACCCATTGCTGGGTTGCATATGTACATACATATATTGACCTTTTGACACATTCGACTTTCTGGCAATATTTCGATTTAGAATATCTCTTGTTATTTGGAATCTTAGTCTAATTTTTCTGATATTTCAACGATTAAGTATTGTTGTTTAGAATCTATATATATCTTATCTACTTTCCCTCGGATTTGTTTTGTTTATATTGTGAAAATTCTTTAGATTCCTTCCTTAACCTTTCCATAATTTTTATCCATTATTCAAGGTAATGATTAACTGAACATAAGATAAAAGAAGACAACATAGCATAACGATCGTTTGCGTAGTTTTAAATTGATCAATTGATCATCAGGGAGAGAGAGATAACAAAACAAAAAAAAATGAGAATGAAATGTAATGTAGGGTAAATGCACCATCATCTAAGTATCCGGGCATCTGTGCTTTTTTCAGGGTAATAAATACATCATGACAATTACGTAAACACTATATTATTAAAAAATATGATGAGCGTAAAGTTAGATAAGCACCCATCGCAAATCGAAACGGTATACTATTGTAATTTTGCCGCTAATTTGTTGCTAATTAGTTGCGCAAAAATTAATTTTGTCGCTCTTTTTGTTCTTAATTTTTTGGGGTGCTTTGCTAAGTTGACGTGAAGTTAGCTAAGCACCCCCCTAGAAAATAAGTAAAGCGCGATATAAACATTTAAAAACTAGTCCCAATTTTGCCGCTAATGTGTTGCTCATTAGTTACGCAAAAATTATTTTTTTTTAATTTAATTTCATATGGAGTTGGCATACTTGGACCAAAAATCTGAAAAAGTTCAAAACGTCCTTAAAACGATTTTAACCACGTTTCGTTAAAAAGTACATAAATATGTATGAACAATTATCAGCAGAATCGTGCTAAGGATACCAAAGGAGCGCATTCATGGCATGAAACTTCGCTTAAATTTGAAAGGATACTGATTGGGCACTTATTTCGGAAGCTCTAAAAGTTAAAATTCCCTTAATAAGTCTTAATCGAATAATAGCAACAGCAACTGTGCGTTCTTAGATGGAAATTCAGCTGCATTAATCAACAATTCTGGGAGGATATATCGCGATGTTATATAAACACCTATAAAGCCACATAAAATAAAAGTGAGAGAATATTGAATCGATCATACATACATATGTACATACAGCTATGGACTCATGAATAACACAAAATTATATTTAAAATTGTTCTCCTTGAAAATAGTCATAATGTAAAATTTTCGCATCCCACATGAAACCGCAATAGCTCCGAAACCCGCGGGGTCCAAAATATCCAGTTAGGTTTTGCTTATAGTTTACCATAATCAATTTTGTGTAAACAATGCTTATTTGGATTGGACACATAAATGGCACATGTTACTTTGCATATGCATTATCCGCTAATTTTCAATAGAAGTGCCATTATATTGCTTAGTTTGATAATTATTTATTTTAAGTGTTTTGAAGGCGAATCATATGAAAAATGCATGAGGAAGGGCAGAAAGTGCGGGGAATTGCTAAAATTTTAAATGTATAATTCAATTAATTCATGTGCGGAGAACCACGAATTATTGACCAAAAGCAAAACTCGGAAACCAAGGCCTCGAATGACAGAAGCGTGTAGGGATACCTCTCTGCAGTTGACAAGCCAACTTGTACTTAAGAAAAATTTATCTATTGGATAATTTGCCGTAAATTATCCGTGAAAAGAAAAATTTTGCCGCGGCCATATTCCAAGAACTGTGGCATGCACTGCTAACTTCAGCTGAAGATAGCCTGCCACCTTTAAAAAAAAGTATGAAGGACATAAGCCAGGGACATTTTTTTTACACAGTAATTTGCCGCTTTTTTAAGAGTATATACTTTTAAACGGTATATACCAAAAATTTAAAACAATTTTTTTTTTAATTTCCATACTCACTGCCAACTTCAATTGAAGTTAGTGCCATTAACATTAACTTTACAAAAAATGGCAACCGAGTATTCGAGTGCGTAGCGGTGCATAGCGGTTTGTGTTATAACCAGCTTTGCCGTTGAGTTCGGGGATCGAATCTCAGGCAGGGCAAGTAAAAACTAAATCAAAGGAAGTTTATTCTAAAGCGGAAGCTCATCGGCAGCCAATGCCAAACCTCCGAGAGTAATTCTGTCATGAAAAAGCTTCTCACAAAACACATCTGACCTACATTTAATCTCCATATAAGTATGAGTTAAAATCCTTGTAGAAAGTAAAAAATAGTTCAATAAATTTCTATCTAAATTTCAACTTTTTATGGAACTGTTTGAATTTATTGCTTTATGCAATTTGAGATCGTTTATTTTTATTATAATGATTTCCAATTTTTAAGAAGCTAAAAGTTACGAATGCTTTATGTGATTGGTTCCTTCATTAACGCACCAACGCAATTTATTTAAAAATTAATTAATGTTTTCGATTGATACGTTAGAAACAGCCAAAATATTATAAGTTCTACTGGGTTAAAACTAACATACAAACATACGTACATATGTATGTACATACTTGCATACCTCTTTAACTTTCTGCCGCTTTTCATCTACAGCTGGATCGGTATCAGCATTTCCATTTTGACCGAATTGTAAGCTGGCAACATTTCCAACAGGCAAGTTGTTGGCATCCATTCGGGGAGCAGTGTTTACATTGTTGTTGTGCGTTTTACCGGCAGTACCAACTACATCAGGGGGTCCCTCGCCATTTAATGGTGGCGCCACACCCTGCTGCTGTTGTTGACCATCATCTCCTGCACCTATTTCCTCGCCATCGTAACCAGCATCCGATTGGCGCTGTTGCAACAGGGGCTTATCTAATATTTCACCCAGTTCCTCTTTAATTTTTGCTTGCAACTTTTGACGGTCGCCAATGAAGTGTGGATCCGCATCTTTTGGTGAGTGGGCAGCTAATGGAGGCGCCGGTATGAACATCTCGGGACCGGCTTTTTGGAATTGCTTATACACACGCAGCACGCGTTCGCCACCAAAATTGTCTGGTAGCAGGAATATTCCACCAAAACATAGCAGACATAGTGTGGCTAAAACCAAGCCTATAAGAAATTTTTCACGTAAGTGAAAATTCGATTTTCGTCCAATTGGACCGATACGATACATGTTGAAAATTAATTTGTTTTATTCCTTGAGCGGTGAGGTGATTTTTAAAGAGTTACAGCCTTTTCGAAAAGGCGGAATCTTCTTATCAAAACTATTAGGGATCACCACGGAGGAATATTACAGATGTGGTACTGCACTTTCTATCAACTGTTTAGGCTAAACTAATATCAAAACGATTGTACAAAAAATCACTTTCTCTTCGTATGCTCTGTCAAATGGCAATGTTGCCTCCCACTAACTCAATCGGTGGAGGCACAAACTACGAACACTTTCACTAAAACTTTTTTGAATGAAATATTCGTTCATTAACTTCGTAACATTAGCCCTTTTTTTAATTTAATAAATTTTTCTATATTTTGTTTGCAGTTGTCATGCGAAAATCGCACCAATTGCACACATACATACAGTGGGTAGCACAAGCAGCGATGTAGGAGCGTATCCCCCAAATGCACAACCAAAAACCGACTCCGCGCGACTGTCAGAATGTCAAAAATGTCAGAGAGCTCCAAGCACCGCGCAAAGGGGGCAACGCAAATATAAAACAGAGAAAATCACCGATAGAACGCCACTTGGCTGGGAGAGCAGTTTTTTTTTTTAGCAAGAACACAAATTAAACGGAACTATGGAAATATTTCGATTATATGTTATTTTTCGCAATTTCATTCATACACTCTTTGTTTAATTTTGTTTGTTAGTGGTTGTAGTCTAGTTGTGGGCCACAAGCGATAGTTTTTATTAGGTACAAATGTTGGCTTTGTTTAAATATTTGTACAAAATGATATCCTTATTGCCTTTCAGTTAGCAGTAATTTGGAGCACTTTCACTTAGTAATGCTAATCACCAACAATTGTGGAATACTTTTTTTGTTTCTAATAAGCTTGTAATGATTTGGGACACTTTTAGTTACTTGCGATGCTGCATGTTTTTACTTTCGAAATACTCTTAATTGTTTTTCAATCGGAAATGTTGCGAACAAAACTTAACTGTTGTCGCTTAAATTTAAAGGAATTTCATGAAAACCCAATTCAATATGAGAAACTGTGAATAGCTCAGTGTCTTCTTTATTTCGGATTATTTGTTTTCTCCTTGGCTTGTTGTCTATCCTCTTTTATTTACTTCCATCTTTTATTCTTCAGTGTTGCATTTTGGAAGGGAACAAATATTTTATAGAATTCCACGAACGTTAATGTAAATTCAGGTAATCTGTATATATCAACTTTTAGAAGAAAATTTACAAGAAGATATAAGTATTTGTTGATAATCCGAGATCAGACAAACAACTTATAACGTAACAAATAATAGCTTCATATGTTTACGTCGCACATTCCCAAGGATCTGACAGCGTTAACCGTAGGGTTTGAGATTGGGCTCGAAAACTATCGATAGTCATTGATACATATATCTCTGTAAATTTTTGTAACCGAACTGTTAATGAAAAATCACCATTAACAAACCGTTATGGCTGTGTAACTGTTTTAAGAAGTTAAAACAATTAATGCATATTTTATTTTGCGTCATATTATGTTTAATCATGTTATTTAATAAAAGTCTAATTAAGACTCCAAACTAAGACAACAAAAAAAATTCTCCGGTTTTTAACAAATTTATAATGCAATATATAATGCAGGGGACAAATGTCAACAAAGTCAACTGATTTAAAGAATTTTTTCGTATGGCGGTTTGTCAGTGTCACAGACGATTAAAAAGTTAGCCATTTCAAGACTGACCATAGTAACTAAATACAATCGATAATGTGTAAATATAAAACATCGGTAATGCTTCGATTGTTCTGCCAGCACGGTATATAGTATTATCTTTGATATAGTTACCTGCTCTACGTTGAGAAAAACTAATTACTCAATTTTGTTTTATAAAATCGATAAGATAAAGGGAACCGGAATAATATAGCTTGTAGCTTCTCATTTTCGCTAAACAATGGAGCCTACAATAAAATATGAAAATTGTGAGGATATGTTTATAGGGCCATCGAGTATTACACCTACTGGGCAGAAACGCCACTTTGATGATTTGGGTGAAGAGAACCAATGTGAAGTAAGTGCTGACAATTATTATCAGGAAAATAGAAGTGAAGTGTTCAAAGGGCAAAACCCCGGATTTTTAGCACCACTGCATCAAACATTATACCCACAGTCGCCAAATGCGCCTGTTTATCAAACCAAACGGTATCGTCGAGGTGAAAGCGCGGTGCTATTTGCACCACCTTTCTTCGAGTTGGTAAGTAAATGATTTTTTTGCGTTAGCTGATCCATGTCATACGAATTGTTTGTAGCCAGAAACCAAAATGGGCAATAGCGATATATTTACTGCACGATGCGTATCCTGTCAGGTAATGCTGCGTGGTCATAAAAATGTGTCGTCGAACTTTATCAAACACATGAAACGCCAGCATCCTGAAGTTCACAAAATATACGAAAATTACAAGTTACTTAAACAACATGGGTTTGGACAAAGCACGAGTGGAATGAGTAAGAGCTCACTTTCAAGCAAGCCGTCCATGGCAGCAAATGAACAGAGCTTTTTCGATGCTACGACACTCTTGGACACAATATCATCAAACACGAACGTCACGGGAACTGAAGGAACGGAGAATGAACAAAACTCCGAAACCACCGAAAATTCGCAAGCAAACTCTACCACGTATTTAAACGACACCACCGAGAATTCTATTGATTATCCAAATGAGATTGATAGGTCTGAAGTTAATTTATCCAGCAAAACTTTACAAGCAATGAGCAAATTGTTTGATGAGAAACTTAAGTCGTTTGCCACGAAATCTGAATTAAATGATGTTACAAATAATATTATCAACCAAGTACGCTCCCGGCAAAGTACGCCTTGTTCTACTATAATGCCTGAAGATGATGATGACGGACATAGTGATCAAGAAAAGTTTAAAAGTTTGCAAAGAGAAATTCAAGAAATGCGCGAACGCTTAGCACAGTCGGAACATAGTAAGCGAATTTTGCAACGCGAACTTCATACACTTGAAAAAGTAGTCCGCAGACGTAAGCTGATTATAACCAACATTCCGGTCGCACCAAATCAACAACCACAAAATGCTATCGAAAAGTTATTTAGGGAACGTTTCGAAATGCCAAATGTGCAGCTAGAAGGAGTTATCGTTATAGGAAATAGAAACAGACAGCACGACAGGCTGACCCTGCTCGTGGAAATTGTGCGTGAAAGTGATGTTAATGCAATATTTAAAAAGAGCTCTTGCTTAAAAAACACTGGCATATATATAGAATCGCAGATGTCGCAGATCTCTCTAAAACGCAAGGAAAAATTATTGGTTTTGCGTCGAGAAATGCTACGCAGGAAGAGTTCTTTGAAGATTATGGTACGCAATGCTCAACTGCTAGTATGCGATACACTTTTCTATTGGGATGATTTACTTGGACTATGTATGGGGAATTTAGATGCTCCAGGTTTGGACTTGATAAATGGCGATGAAGCGGCTGAAGAACTAAAAAAATTGACAGCACTTGATATGAAGGAATTCCTAAACGTTTTAAAAAATTACGATATCAAATAAGATGGTTAGTCATTATTCGCTACACAGTAATGTTATTCCAATTATGTTTTAATGTTGCTTTTAATCAAATTTTATATGGGTTTTATTAGAAAAATGTAAGTTTGTAAATTAATATTTAATAAAATGTATATATTATTTTCCAATACTCGATTATTTTTGATGAACTGCCGCATTTCTTAGCCATTAATATTTCTTAAGCGTAGCAGGGTTTTACAAGCAGCGCTGTGTATCTTAGGATCGATTTGATCTGAAATTAATAGATTTATTTACAAATGTGTATATATGTACATGCATATATTTGATATAAGAAAAGAACTAACATATTTTATGTTGTCCTTTGATTGGAAAAACCACAGGCAGCTGTTCTGGATTAGAGCAAACGAACACGTATGGGCTATCTGATTCGCCATGAGGGTATAATTCTCGATACTCCTCCTGTGCAAGGCAATCATCGATACGTACGCAGCCTAACAAACAGCCTGTGGGATAATGATCTGGAAAATTAACATTAGAATCTTTATAATAATCCTTATAGAAACTTTCGAGTTCCTCAATTTCTTCTGGATGCGGATCCTTAACGGTAGAAGCTATCCATAAACGACCACGGTGCTCGCTATACCAAACACGTCCTTCATGCCTGTTTGAATTTTATTAAATTTAGTTCAATTTCATTAATTGATTTTCTTACTTCTTTATACCGGCCACAAGTAGTGAAGCCCACGGTTGATGCATTGAAATGCAATGTCGCATATCTTGCATTTCTAACAGTTCCTTATCTTGCACACGGTTATATGAGCGATTTACTATGCTTTCATTGGTTCGTCCATGAGAAGCCAGTTCTTTTCCTTCGGCTGTTAGTTTGTAAACGGGACGAAGTTCATCAGCCATGTTTGGATCTGTACCACAAGTATCAGGTGTAATTTTCTGTGTGTTTTTTCGGTTTGACCAATTATTTTTGTCTGCATTCGCTGCTTTTGCTTCGGCGATTTCTTTTAGCACACGTTTTTCAAACTCGGTTGTAATCGGTAAGTTATCATCAACTTCCCGACCAGCAAAGTCAACATTTATTTTACGTTTGGCTCGGCTTTCGTGCTTTTTCTCATGCATATCTTGTTTAAGAATCTGGAGTTTGGCGCGTTCTACATCCGAGAGCCAAACAGAGTTCTCCTACAAATAAAAATTGTACACATTTATGCTCTTTCTTGTAGTAAACAAAATAGCTTATATACCATTTACCTCAAAATAGTCAAGCTCATCGTCAATTACTGTTGTTCGCTTCTCACTATTGCGGTCATACTCCAGTAGACGATCTCGCTGCTCAAGAGCTTTTTTCAATGATTCTCCGCCGCCTTTTTCTTTTAATGACTTCATCAAAGTTTGACCCTTTTTGACATCGCTCTTCATAAGCTGCATTTCTTCGTTGGTGCAAACAATTTCTCCACAGAAGAGACAGGGACCGCTGCCTTCCTGCTCGCATACAATGCGACCACAACTTATGCAATTATTGATGAGTTTGTGTTGTGATGCCTGACAATCGCAAAGCCGTCTACCTTTAAGCATTATCACTTCTCCAATTACACTACCATCACTGGTGTACAAACTAACATATTTAGACTTTTTCTTTGCGCCTTGCTGAGGGTTTGGTTGCTTTCCGAATCTTCCATCCACTGGCAAAGTATTTTGATTCTGTTTTACAGGTCCAGACCCCTGATGTTTTAGTTGTTTTTGTTGATGGGCATTTAAATTTGGTATGCGTTTAGTGGGTAATGGCTTGCTAAACAAACGTTGTTTGCAATCAATCAAGAAAGTACGATGATCCTCGCACTCAGGATTGAGCAAAGTTTGAAAGTATTCATCAAATTCATCAGAACTCTTCATTGACAATATGAAACTTAAATGAAAGGAAACATAAGTATGCGTTGACAATAGATTCCTCAGTATTTTTAAAGCTAACACTAACCTTATCATATCATCTTCTACTTCAAAGTCCAGACAATTCCTTAAACGTTCACGTACCCACTTCTCCATTTTCATTAAAAACCAAAGTATAAATCTAAATAAAATGAAAATATAGATAGTGATGTGAAAGTTTATTTTATTTTACGATATTGGTTGTCTGATGACGTCACTTCACCAAAGTTTCTTTAAATTGCAAACCGACGGAAATGAATATTTGGTGTTCTATTATTTTAAAGGTTTAGTTAAAGTTTGTTTATGAAGTGCAGCACGATTTTATTATATGATACGAACTTATAAAGAAATTTTCCAATCAAAATGAGAATACAGCTTACTATTCAGTGCTTGCTTATATGACGGATGGTATTAACCGGCGCTTTTAGTTCTGGTTAAGCGCTTAAGCGGAGATGGTGCAAACGCCCCTTTATCGGCTTTCAGAAACGTCTAGTGACTGAAATCTATTTTTCAGTTACTTGGTGTCATCTCGTCTCAAAATGAGCTAGATATTTTTGCTTAACCTAGCTTTCACTTTTTTGTCTTTTATTTTTGTTTACATTTTTTGTGACCTGCTAATCGCTAGGTCACAATTTAGAGGTTTTATTTTGAAACTAATGCCCAAATTCAGTTACTTGGTATCATCTAAAATTTCAAAATGAGCTAGAGATTATTGCTTTTCCTCGCCTTCACGTTTTATTCTTTTGTTTTTATTTTAATTTTTTGAGACCTCATCACCAGATCACAATTTATCCCCGAATTCAGTAAGCAGTCTCAAACTTGAATTCAGTTAGAAGTCTCAGTCTATAATAGAGACAAAAGTCAAAATTTTAGACCAGTTGGCATTCTTTATTTTAAAAATAAGGCCTCTAGTCTCTAAATAGTGACCTGGTGATGAGAAGGTTCCAAAAATTTAAATAAAAACAAAAGAATAAAACACAAAGCGAGGAAAAGCAATAATCTCTAGCTCATTTTGACGCTTGAGATGAGGCTGAGTTACTGAATTCAGATATTATTTTGAAACTAATGATTGCCAACTGGTCTAAAGTTGTGTCTTTTGTCCCTATTAGAGATTGAAACTACTTACTGAAAAAGTCACTAAATTGTGACCTGGTGATGAGACTGCTTACTGAATTCAGGGGTATAGGCTTTAATTTGAAAGTAATGAAAGCAAACTGGTCTAAAGTAAGACTTTTGTGTCTGTTATAGACTGAAACTGTTTACTGAATTCGGGCTATGTATATTCGATACGCATCAAGTACTTGTAGAGACAGATTGAAGTACAAAAATAATCGATACTTGGTAGGAGTATTCGACTGTTTACTTGAAATTAGCATCAAAACAAACTGCTCTATTTTATGGCGCTCTTCCATCGAAAAGTTCCTTAAGTTGTTATTTGTTAAAACATTATCATTTGGGCAAAATTGTTCGCTCTGATATGTGCCGGTCCGGTATGCAACAAATAAAATCTATGAGAAATTTCGGAATATAACACATTGTGTCATAAAAACAAACGAACATTACACATAAAAAACATACATAAATTTTTTTCTATAACCAGAGTATACAAAAATGATCGAGTTTCAGGATGAGTTTACCCCAGCTGAGAAAAGGACAATTGCCAGTGAATTTCAACGTGTGAGAGGTATGTATATACATAGATATGTGCTTTATAATTATGTATGTATGTATGCATTTTCATTAGTACAGGTGACACCTTTTATATGAAAGACGCATTACCATTTCATAGACATTGTTTAAATCTTCTATTGAAGTAGTACACCTGAGGTTTAGAATTGCCAACAAGTCAAAAAAATCCTATGATCTGGATGACTAATGCCCTAAAGTAGACCCATCAACAATTTTGAAATGCATCAAAATATGTAGTACATAAATGAAAGCTTGTGATAATCCTTAATATTTGATATTTTGTAGTTTTAATTTTTTTTTGTAAATTAAAATTGTATTAAGCCTCAGCGTATATTTATTGTGATATTTACTAAAGTTTAACAGGATACAACGCCTTAATTTATTTGTATAGTTAAAATTATTTTGAAATAAATTATATCACCTGATATACATTTTATGTACATGTGTACATACATACATATGTATGTATATGTCTGCCTACAAATGTACTCCGTTTGTTGAATTTCAAGTATGAATGTGCATTGATTTATGCCGATGGTGTATGTTATACATATGTATGTAGTATATGTACATATATACATACATATGCATATATGCACATACTTACATATTTACTAATTTACAGCTGTACATTTTACGTGTCGATGGCTTAGCGTGTACTTGCATTGTAATATGTATGTACATACATATATGTATGTATGTATATGTACCCACTTACATAAGTAATTTCAAGTGTTTATTAAAGTTATATTGTTATTGTTTTTGTAGTCGCACCACCATTGTTGTTTCGATTTTTATCTATTTCCTACTTAATAATTTGAATGGACAATTTCTATATACATACATATGTACATACATATGTACGTATACTCGTATATTAGACCGTATCATAGTATTTTAAAAAAAAGTTGATTAGATGGTTGTTGTTGTTGTTGTAGCAGCACAAATTATGCTGAGGCGACAGTCCTTGGCCGGACATAAATCCGGGTCGTTCCGGTATCGTAGACCCGACTGTCATGGGAACGTTGATTAGATGGTCGGTTCATCTACATATATTCGAGAAATAACTCGGTATGTATGTATGTATGTACATACATATGTATTTCAATATGCATTTCAATGTCATACGTTTTAACCGACTCCAAAAAAGACTGAGGTTTCAGTTCGTAAAACTTTTTTTTGCATATTTTTTATTGTATGTACATATGTATGTAACTTTGGACTTTGAGAACAGATGTCAATAATTATAATTCTAAGTCAAAATAACGGTAGTATTAAATGCTTACGAGCTTAAAAAAATTTAAGTCGGGTTTTTGTTAAAAATTACTCCTTTCAATACTGCTTTGTTTTACGATATAAAGTTTAATTTTTACTATTTCACAGGCAATGTATATCTTGATCACGCTGGTACTACACTTTATCCTGAAAGTCTAATTGAAGCGTCGGGTAAACTGCTCAAAGAAAATTTGTTCTGTAATCCACATACTTGCAAAGTAACCGGCGATCTCATAGATCAGGCACGTTATAGGTGAATAATAGATTTCGAAATATTCACTTGTATGTATGTACTTATGTATAAGCGTAAATATTATTTCGCTTTAAGAATCCTCCAGCATTTCAACACAGACGCGACTGAATATGCTGTGGTGTTCACCGCCAACGCAACCGCTGCTCTTCAACTTGTTGGTGGATGTTTTAGTTTTGGTGATGATGCAAGTCCAGTTGGCGCTTTTTACTATTGCCTGGAGAATCACACATCTGTGTTGGGTATGCGTGAAATAGTGGCCACAACTCGTCATTATGTTTTAACGAGAGATGAGATTTTGAAGAATTTAAATCACATTAGTCGGAGTGGTTTTAAAAGCGAAAATAATTCAAATGTTGCTAGTAAGCTAAGCAGCAATTCACTTGTTGCCTTTTCTGCACAATGCAACTTCAGCGGTTGTAAAATTTCACTTGATACTATTGAAGTGATTCAAAAACATGGATTAGTAGAGAGCGGTACACAAGTAAGAGGTCAGGAGAATGAATGTGAAGCGGTGAATAGTAATTTTTATATTTGCTTGGACTCAGCTTCGTTTGTAGCAACAAATTTTCTGGATTTACGAAAATACAAACCAGATTTTTGTTGTATTTCATTTTATAAGATGTTTGGGTAAGTAAATCGTAATGCCATTTCTAGCATATCTTACTCTTTTTCTCCATAAACAGATTTCCGACTGGTGTAGGGGCACTCCTGGTGAGCAAACGTGGTCAATCTGTGCTGCACAAACGTTACTATGGTGGCGGTACTATAGATATTGCCATGACACGACAGGATTTTCACCAAAAACGCTCCAACTTCTCCGCACGTTTCGAAGATGGAACCTTGCCATTCCTTACCATAAATTCCTTACTTGAAGGATTTCGGGAGCTGGAGCGGCTTGTACCAGCAACGCCGAAACGCTTGTCCGTGGAGCGTATAAGCACTCACGTTTACCGATTGGCCAAATACTGTCACGACTCGCTCTCCACCGTTAAACATAATAACGGTGCACCTCTTATACAGTTTTATAATCACAATGGTTATAATGATATAATGCATCAAGGTGGCATTGTCACCTTCAATGTGCTACACGACGATGGTACATTTGTTGGTTTTGCCGAGGTTGCATGCATTGCCGCGGTACATAATGTGCACATACGTACTGGCTGCTTCTGTAATCCTGGTGCTTGTCAGTGGTTTTTACATTTGTCGAATGCCGACATACGTAAACAATTTGAAGCTGGTCATGTTTGCAGTGATTATACTGATTTAGTAGATGGTCTGCCTACCGGTGCGGTGCGTATGTCATTTGGTTATATGACTCGTGTTTCGGATGTAGACAAAGCGGTGGCAATGATACGCGAATGCTATTTAACTTCAGCAGCTGAACGTTTACGTATTATCGAGAGAACAGAACTTCCCATATCCTTACGAGAGGTACCACAGAGGTTGAGACCACAGTTAAAACGCATATGTATATACCCGATCAAATCATGTGGTGCATTCGAAGTTTCGGGCGCATGGCAATTGACTAGGAGTGGTTTTAAATACGACCGCACTTGGATGATAGTCGACGTTAATGGCATGGCAATGACACAAAAGCATTTTACAAGATTATGTTTAATTAGGCCGATTATGGACTTGAAGGCTGGAGTTTTGGAACTGCGATTTCCGAATATGAAATCTGTGCAGGTTCCGTTAGAAATGAATGAATCAAATTTTGCTAAACGCATCGAATCGTCGTTTTGCCAAAGCAAAGTGTGTAATGATTTGGTGATGGGTTTAGATTGCGGAGAAGATGTGAACTTATGGCTATCAGATTGTTTGGAAACGCAGGGATTGCGTTTAGTGCGTCAAAATGCCGAGCGCCGTACCCAAGATGGTGTCGCAAAGGATATCAGTTTGGTAAATCAGGCTCAGTTCCTACTCATAAATCGGACATCGGTCCGCTGGTTAGCAAATAAAGTAAATTCCGAGAAGGAATTGGTCGATCAAACAGTGGACCGTTTTAGAGCCAATTTAATACTAGAAACTGCTTGCCCCTTTGAAGAAAATTCATTTGAGGAGATAAGTATAGGCTCCGTGGATTTCAAAGTAGATGGATTTTGTACTCGCTGTCAAATGATTTGCATCGATCAACATAGTGGTCACAAAACAAACGAGCCATTGCGTACTATTGCACGTGAATTTGGTGGAAAAATACGGTTCGGAATATATTTATCTCTCAAGGGATTAGAGGGAGAAAGTCATGTTGTTTCTTGCAATGAAGAAGTAAGAATAAAGAAAATCGAGGAGCATAATGGGGAGCAATGATGTTTTAGAGTTTTCATATAAAATATTCAGTACTTTCTTAAGATTGCATATATGTACATACATACATACATATGTATGTATGTACGAAATTTTCTAGGGAATCGTATCCTTTTAAATCGAAATTGTTCAAAGTAGTTCAGAATTGTATCATTAACAAAATTTTAATTAATATTACCAATTTAAAGGCATGGAAAAAAAATTTGATTATTTAGCAATTAAAAAATTAAATTAATTAAAATAAAAAATTCTACATCGTTTTAAAGTGTGTCATACTTACGATAACCGTAAGTCAAGACATATCGTAAGTATGCAGATATTACCGCTAACTATTCTCGCCGATTTGCAGTAACTCACAGAAATAAAATTTGAGTTCGGTTGTTTCTGTTTTCTTAAATAATATATTTTTTAACAACACAGACTCGTGCTGGCCATATACTGTCCCTTGATCGTAAAATCCTACTGCCGAATTTTTACAGAAACGAACTCATTTATTGCTATAATTAGAGACCAGTTATTTAGTGGTGGTTTAAATTTAGTTATAACTAGGTTTATTTTAACTGAGTTTAGTTTTAACCGTTTAAACTCCATTTAAAGTTGACTGAAAAACTGTATACTTCAACTTGCACTAAAAACTGGCTCTTAGGGCCCGGTTAAACTTATTTTAACCTATCAGCTGTTTGCTGACTACTTTGTTTTGGTTGAAACAAATTTAATTGAGCGCAAGGAAACTAATGTCCGAATTCAGTAAGCAGTCTCAGTATCTAATAAAGACAAAAGTCACACTTTTAGACCAGTTGGTATTCATTAGTTTCAAAATAAAGTCTCTAGTCTCAAAATTGTGACCTGGTGATGAGCAGGTCACCAAAAATTTAAATAAAAATAAAAACGAGAAATCGAGGAAGAGCAATAATCTCTAGCTCATTTAAAGACTTGAGATGAGACTGAGTTACTGAATTCGGGTATACGTTTAAATTTAAAATGAGTTTAAGCCAGATTTGAAAAACTAGCCCTAAGGACAAGGAAATGACCGATTCACACAGTAGTCCCATTTGGGTATTTCACTGTCTCGACCAGGACATTGACATTCATTATACATTAGGAATTGAAGAATTTTTGAGTTTTCTTTTAATTAAACCAAATAAAATTTTTTTTTTGCAATTTTAATAATCTTTTCTATGTACTACATACAGAAAAACAAAATATTATACACAATATTTTTATTATGAATGTATTAAATAAAACCAATACTTGCATGCTAGGATTGTTTTTACATCAATAAACACAAATTATCCGATTTTATGTAATTAGAAGAAGGCAAACCTTCGCGCACATTAATAACGCTCTGCGTAATTTCATCTTGGGTTGGAAAAGCCCGAGTTTTCAATTTCGAATGCACCAACATACCGTTTATGACTACTTCGAATGACCCGCGTCGGCCAACATGACAAACTAGGTCCGTATCTTGCTGCTCTTTCATTATATATTTTTGTAGCGACCTACACTGTCGAGCATGAGCAGCACATAAACCACTTAATGCAAATTCGATTAATATTGTTAGAATGATAAAGATTAAAATATAAACTCACCAATGCTCCACTTCGACTTGGATTGGTTTGCCCATTACGAATGTAGAATTTTTGTATGTATTTAATTCCTTTCTCGATACAATGAATTTCTATTATGTATGTACGTATGGATGTATATTAAAAAATACAAGTACATACATACATACATACGTATTTTATGTATTGTATATTACATAATTAAAGTTCAATAAATTATTTTGATTTTCATACCTATTTGGCAAATTATTTAAGCCCTTTTTCTGGCTAATTCTTTTCGCACATCGCACATGGAGTTTTTGGATATTGTATGCGTATAATATATTTTTAGAGATATGATGTATGCAAGTAAAAATATATTTTCGTTTAAAAAGAAAATTTATGAATCTGAAAGTGACTTTGTCAACCAGTTATCATCACATCAGCACACAATTGTCAATAGGTTGCTCTTTTACTTTATCCATTGGCAACCCGTTTTCTGCTTTGCGAACATTTTCCAACACACTTCCATGATCAGGAAAGGCGAAAGATTTTAATTTGGAGTGGACCAAATTGTCGTCAATCTTTACTTCAAATGATCCCTGACGACCTTTAAAGCATACCACTTCTGTACCTGGGTGTTGTTCCAGAAGGAAATTTTGTAACATTTTGCATTGCCATTCAAAATTGCATTTTGTACTGAAGAGAGATGTTATTAACATATTCATAATTTAACTAATATATTTCTTTATTTACCAATATTCCACATCCACTTTGACCATTTTATCTAGCTGTATTTCTAAAATATCGTTGTTTACATAAAATTAATTTATCAGCTGTGCAGATAAATTTTACAAGCGGTTTTCATTTCCCAGTAGGCGGATAAAACGGGTATTCAATTTGAGGTATTCAGACAGTACAGGAACTTCGCAAAAACAGGTACAACTGTATCAAAATCTGAAAACGTTCTCTAATGAAAACACTTTTTTTTTTTTGGAAATATAATAAAAAGACGAACTTTTTCGTGTGAAGAAAATTTAACTGTGTAATTGTTTGACCATATAACTATTTCATTTAATTTTTTTTGAGCTTAAAGCCGTTCGCTTTTTTGAAAATTATTAGGAAACCGATCGGACTTAAGCTTGAAACTAATAAATTTAGACTTAGTTTTACAAATGTATTCTATATTTTATGAAATCAAATGCAATACCATGGATAACAAGGTTAGTTCATTGTACTAGTACTCGATATCTTTGTAATACTGAGTAGGCATCGATACATTGATTAATAAAAGTACATTTACTAATTTGAGTAAAATATTGAGGATATCGATAGAGAATTTACTAGTTCTCTGATTTCAGCTGATTTTGTTTTGCTTATTTGTGTATTGACAAATTTCTGTACGAAAAACTTATAGTTTACATTCCTTTTAATAAAAATACCAAGATAGGTTGAAATGATTCATCGTCGTTGCATTATTATAAACATGCGGTCAGCTATTGCGCTTATCATGATTTTTATATTTAGTGGCATACGACAAAGTCAAACTGCAGGTGGTAATCTCATGGAAACTGAAACCAAACTAGAAGGTCAATTGAAAAATGTTACTAACAACGACGCCATACCACTCACAATCAAAAGCATCAATGACACAAATTTATCCTGCACAGGCGCACCGGATAGCGAGTGTTCTTTATTGCCTTTTCCTTGTATTCGCTGCAACTATAATTACTCTTGTCACTATGGGCGCGATGTAAATATTTCATGCACAGTATTGGACAACGTACAATGCCACGGTAATCGGTCGTTCGTGCAACAAATGAACTGTCGCTATTGTTATCAAACAAATATGTGGCAGCAGTCTTGTATGCTGCGTGGAAACTGCAATTCTGTAAATGCAAATTACTATCGCACCAATTGCACAGTTCATACAGACATTTTTTGCCTTGGAAATCGTTCGTTTACACGTAATCTCAAATGTAACTGGACACAAGGATACCGCTGGAGTACGGCTCTTATAATCAGTATTACATTAGGCGGGTTTGGTGCTGACCGTTTCTATCTAGGGCACTGGCAGGAAGGAATTGGGAAATTATTCAGCTTTGGTGGCTTGGGCGTTTGGACAATAATAGACGTTTTACTTATATCGTTGCATTATTTGGGACCAGCCGATGGCTCTTTATATATATAGTATGTAATAACAGTTTTTATTATTGTTATAGTCATGTAAATTTGAAAGAAAAAATAGACTGCTCTAATTGATAGACGTAAGAATATAAAATAGCCTTTCTCACTCTTTGTTTTAAGTGTAATTATTGTAAACTAAATTTATGGAATTTGTAGCAAAAAAGCACACCAAGTGCACCTGTAACAAAATCTTATAATCCCCTTGGGCTGTTTCGTAGATTACCCGTTAATTTTTTTTTTTCCTTAAACAGTTATGTTATTTGACTTTCACTGCAGAGTTAACGCATTTAATTTTGAACGGAAGTCTAGACATAACCTTACATTCGATTCCACAAAAAGGCTAATGTTTTATCATGGTTTAGCTACTTAATCAAGTTAATTTATAGATATAAATTTTTTAATTAAAAACATTTAATTTTATTCAATTACATATCTTTTTCATCATATTTCGGCAGTATTCATTACTTTATTTATTCGTCATCCTCCCCAAAACGAATGTGCTTCGTTACCAGTTTTTTAACCTTCTCTCTACCCCTTTTCTGTGGCACCTTTACTAGCTTATTCAATTTCATTTCCCGATCCAATTCAATTTTCTTCCAATAATCTAACTCTGCTTCCCCATCTAGGACTTTACAGTTGTTTTCCGCACAATTGATACGACCCACAAAGTCGATTGCTGCTTCCGCAGTGTCTAATCGTAGGTTTGCATGCATTGCACCCTCTTTGACGTCAACGTATTTTACTGCATCATACTGTCGCATATCCGCCTTAAATTCTTTGATATTAAGGCAAGGCGTCAAAAAGGTGACTTCCACTATAAGTCCTTCTGCGTAACTAAATAGAGGAGCTCGCTCCAAAGCAGGATTCTGTTTAACCTCTTTTGGCTGTGTTTTTGTTTCTTCGTCGCCGGCGCCGTAGAAATTCATATTCATTTTGCGTAACTTGCGTTCACTTTGTCTTTGCTTCTTGTCTGGCTGAGGAGTCGATACGGCTAACATTTCCAATCTTACAGAATCGATAACCTTTTGTTGCTGCTTCTCTTTCCAAGCTTTGCGTTTAAACTCGGCAACTTTCTCGCGTTGCAAGTTTAAGTATTTATTACGTAATTTCTTCCAATCTCGTTTAGGTAGAATTTTTAACTCATAAAACGAGGCATCGGTATTCAAATCCGTTTCTTTTCCACGTTTCTCTAAAATTTTGCTTTTTTTCTTTTTTTTGCGGCGTTTCTTTTTGGTACTATCTTCGTGCTGCTGATCTTCGGTATCATCATTTGTAGTGTCTCCTGTTTCAGTAGCTGAAGAGTTATTATCTTTTTCTTTTTTTGATTTTTTTGTTTCAAACCCTTCGGGCTCGATGGTATCATCGGCAGCCCTTTTTAATTTCCGATTATTTTTCTGTTCAATATCAGATTCCCCTTTTACGACCGTAGTTTCATCATTTTGTTCTTTTATGAAAGATTTTACGCTCTGTAGATCCGCAGGATCAGTTTCTTGTATCCTCAGAACCCCATTAAAATCTTGAAATGCCGTGATCGCTTTATCAACACTGCCTTCCTGTTCGAACTCAACGAACCCAAATTCTTTGATTTTCCGTGATTTAGCATACTTCGGAAGAGATACATATACTACTGTACCAAATCGCTCAAATGCCCGGCGTACCCACTCGTGATCGGCTGCCGACGGCAATGCTTCTACATATAGTGTCTTCTCGTCAACATTACGCACTTCGGGCAATACCGTCTTGCGCTTAACCCTTAAATGTGTCTCATCCAACTCGAGGCAATCAGAATTTG
Organism: Philophylla caesio; assembly: GCA_963971545.1. NCBI lineage: Eukaryota > Metazoa > Arthropoda > Insecta > Diptera > Tephritidae > Philophylla > Philophylla caesio. The sequence goes on from OZ020607.1 coordinate 49,881,172, forward strand.
ATAGAGATTTGGATATCTCCTCCACTGAAGTAGTTAGCGCCTTTAATTTGTTAAAATTTAAGAATACTTCCAGCGGCACATCTGCAGAGTAAACACAATGATTATAATGAACATTTTTTTCCTCAAGGAATTAATTACATGGATCTTTGTCAATTAGTTGTTTTAAAAATCGGTCCTTTGATAAATTAGCATCACCAAAATAGAATTCCATTTGTTTACGAATAGTATTGTAATGGTGGCGTTTACGCTTTCTATAGTTCTTAGGACCTCCTGAGTTATCACCATCAGCTTCCGCAGGGGTTGGCTTCTGGCGCTTCTTTTGATTCTTGTTTTTTACATCCATTTCCGTAGATGGTGCCATTACCTCCGAATCCATTGTTTATTGAAAATGTATTCTAATCTGCCTTACGCAAATAAATTAATCAATAATATAAAATAAAATTAAATTAATGTACCCTAATACAGAAACGTACAAGGCGAATTGATGTATAGTAATTCCTCGATACCTGTACTTGGAAGTAAATCCTCGATATTTTTTTTTTGCCGAACCAAGTACTTTTCTATCGATATGGCTATAACGAGTGGTCTTCACCTGGTTCCAATTGTCGCTTGCTTTCTGCTTCTTGAGAGAGATTTGTTCACCGATTTTATTATTATAACTTATCAAAAGACTTTTTTTGAGCTAGAAGAGTTTATGATAAACGATGTTGCCGCAATGAAAGATGCTACGAAATGGGAAAATGGCTTTAAAACTGCAAAGATGACAGTTGAAAGCAAGCGAGCGCTCGCTTACTGGTCGGTTTGCGAGACGACGCATACTTTCTATTTTTTGCGGTCTTAACGTGCGAAATCTCGCTTGCTTCCAGAAATAGGCTAGAAATGAAAACAGGCGAAGACCACCCACAAGGCATCGCTTTCATCATCATATATTTATTATTTTGGGTTATAATGGACCATGTAAATTTTAAATTGACGTTATCATTTCTCGTTTACTGGGGTAAAGTATTGCGGGAATTTGCAAAAGATAATTCTTGAGACCAGGAATTTAATTATATCAGAGTATTTCTCTCAGAGTATATCTCTGGTATTTAGCAGGTCTTCAACTTATCTGTCAAAGCGGAACCCTGAAGCAAAGCAAAGCCAAAGTCTTATGTGTACGGCCCTTTATGTGTACGGCCCTTAACGCTATGTTACTTGCGTACTTCACCTGCTTTCAATTCTCGCTGGAAGCAAGCGATATGTCGCATGTGAAGACCGCAAAAAGTTGAAAGTATGCTTCGTCTCGCAAACCGATCGGAAAGCGAGCGCTCGCTTGCTTTCAACTGTCATTTTTGTAGTTTGACATCCATTTTCGCATTTCGAAGCATCTTTCATTGTGGCAACATCGTTTATCATAGGCTCTTCGAGCACAAAAAGGCTTTTAATAAGATATATTGATAAAATCGAGTGTCGCGTTACTGATCTTTTTAAATTAATTAATTTATACCGACAATATGAGTGGGTTTGGAGTTTGAATAGCACGCAGGACACACACCGGGAGAATTTTAGTTTAGCACCCCCCGAATTGAAAATCAAGGGGGTGATAGGGGGGTAGAGGAAGACCTCCTGATTACAAATATATAGTTTTTAGCTGCCGGAGCCTTATAGTTTACGAGATATTAACACTTAAAGTTTATAAAATGCACACTATTATATTGGTTATTTCACTGAAAATCACACTATAACCACTTATCTACCGTCCGTAAAAGGCAAATAATTAACATTTTTAAAAAATCGCGCGCTTTTTTATTACAAATTTTCACAAAAAATCAATATATAATGAGTACAATCAAAGGCGACTATGACTATTTTTTGCTTATTCTTTTATGCACATCACCGATATGGCAACACACTCATCTAATGTTATTGTCAACCATTTTGCGTGTATGCAAGGGCGCGATTAGTTTAATTTTATTTAATTAATATTTATTAATAAAACGTTTAAATATTAATTTTATTAATTGTGCGGGTTCGGGAATGTTAATAATTTGCATTTTACAAACGGTAGATAAGTGTTTATAGTGTAATTTTCAGTGAAATAACTAATATAATAGTGTGCATTTTAAAAACTTTAAGTGTTAATATCTCGTAAACTATAAGGCTCCGGCAGCTAAAAACTATATATATGTAATCAGGAGGTCCTCCTCTACCCCCCTATCACCCCCTTGATTTTAAATTCGGGGGGTGCTAAACTAAATCGCAGCCCACACACCTTCTTGCTCTACGACATGTTGCAAATGAAATAGTTTGCTTTCAAAATGCCCAGTTAACAAATCTCTCTCTCGTTTGCGAAGACAAGAAGCAGAAAGCAAGCGACAATTGGAAGCAGGTGAAGACCGCCCGTTACGAACACGGTCGAAGATAAAAGTGTACGTACACCATGCAACCCTACGGTTTATTTTCCATTCAAACAGCTGACATTGACAAAATAATTGTCATTTTGAGCGGGTTTGCGGCATTTTTCTAATAAATTAAATTTTACAATACACACCTAGACACTAATTTATAACAACCAAATCAAATAGTTATATTGTGTTGCCTAATGTTGGGTGATACAGAAAGTGGTTGGGATGACGGCATTAACTACAAGGCCATATCGTAAGTACAATAAAACTATTATTACTATATACATACATAGTTGTTCCAACGACCAAACGCCTTATAACTATGTAGATGCCAGAAAATACCAGATCTCTTCTTGGACAAATTGGTTGCGAAAAATCATTTCAGTAAATTTGGTAAAATTACACGCTTCATATTGCGTCCAAGTAGACAGAGTTGTACAGTGGAATATGAAACAGAAGCTCAGGCGGAACGAGCTCTCGATCAGGGGGGTTATTTCAACGGCCATGAATTTCAGATAGACTATGCCACTCGTGAAGTTGCACATGTACAAAATACAGAAGAATGGGTTAACCCCGAAGTACAAGCCGAATTGGATGCAATGGGTCTCCGACAGAGTGTGCTCCCTTTCCGAACGCCATCCACGGCAATGTTACCACCTCCGAAGGCCACGCCATTACGCATACAAAAAGCCGGTACTCAGTTTCCCATACAAGCAACAAAGCCTGTGAAATCAGCGTTGTTAACGGATATATCTAAAATAGATGCTGGTTTGCGACAAGAGTATGAAGCTATTTTGAGAAGGCCAGCGTTCAGCGAAGAAGAAAAATATCGCGTTTTAGATGCGCGTGATAAATTGTTGCGTTTGATCAGACCTCGGCAAACCGATATTAAGAAAGTTGAAAAAACAAAAGGTAATGAATACTGTTTTTATTTGTTGTTATGCAAATATTACCCTTCCTTCATTTGTTGTTTTAGGTATTTGCCCAGATATGTGCCCCGAAAAGGAACGTCTAATGCGTGAATTTCAACGTCAGGTTTCCATATTTGAGATGAAAAACGAAGAGAACAGCTCCGCTATTTCACATCAACGTGCTATAAAAGAATATTCTCGTAGTAGTGCAGATCAAGAAGTGCCATTGGCACATGAACTACGACCTGAAGGTGTGCTACAAATGACAATGTTGTACTTTATGCATCGCATAATGGACCTTTGCGATGATCCGCAAACGTCAATAGCCGATTGGTTTCACTTTGTATGGGATCGTACGCGTTCTATACGCAAAGATATTACCCAGCAGGAACTCTGTTCATTGGGTACCGTAAAACTGGTAGAGCAATGTGCACGTTTTCATATACACTGCGCGGCTCGCTTAGTTGGAGAAGATCCTTCTGTGTTTGATAAAAAAATAAATGCCGAAAATTTGACTAAATGCCTACAATCGCTAAAGTATATGTACCATGACCTTCGTATAAAAGGAGTGCATTGTGCTTGTGAAGCGGAATTTCGTGGCTATATTGTTTTATTGAATTTGGGTGATTCAAATTTCCTATGGGAGTTGAAACAGCTGCCAACTCACATACAACACTCGAAAGAAATTAAGCAGGCTATTGCTTTTTATAACGCGCTCCAAAATAATAACTACGTACGCTTCTTTAGCATGATACGCGAAACCGAAACGTCCTATTTGAATGCTTGCATTCTACTGGGCTACTTTAACAAGTTACGTTGGCGTGCTATGGAAGCAATCAATAAGTCGCACAACTGGAGAAAAAATGCCGTTGTTATACCCCTTTCATATCTGACGAGGATACTAGGTTTTGAAGATGATGAGGCAGCAGAGCAGTATTTCACATATCATGGCCTAAATTGTAATGGTAAACGAGTCTTGTTAGATCGTCTAAAACGACCAGATACAGAGTACTCCATGGACCGTGCTATGAATGTAAGTTTAAATTGGCCAAACTTATTGTATGTATTTTTTAAAATTTTAACAATAAACAATACTTTTTCACACTATTTAGCTGGTAGAGTCCAAGCGCTCCGTTACTGTCGGTCAATGTATATGTGGCCACGTCCTGGATTCTGCGGATATTTTCAAAAGTCATGTGCCTCATGACAGCTTTGATGACAATGGCTTACTAAAATCTATAGCCTGGACGGCAGAAGATCAATTACGTGGTGAAGCTGCGGAAAAACGAAAACGAGAACGTGAATTGGAAAATCAACTGCATGTAAAATTGTTAGAAAATAATGTAAAATTTCATAAACGCTCTAGTTCCCCCGCACTTATCAATTCACCCATAGCGCCGCCAACCTCACTTCGTACGAACACACATTTTTTTAAAGTGCCAATGGCTTCTCGTCCTACTTCACCTAAACAGCCACAACAATTTAAAATCCCACCTCCACAAAAAAAACAGCTTGAATCTCCCAATTTCGGCGCTAATTCATTTACGGAACCAATGACGAATGAGCGTCCATCGCCATTAGTCAATTTTAAATTTGACGCGCCACAAAGTACTTCCAGCTCAACAACCAGTAGTGTATTTGGTGTCGCCTCAAATGATGCTAGTAATTCTATATTTAAAGTTCCAATCGCTACTGGTAAGCCGGTAACTTCTATTACTGGGGAACTTAGTAGCTCTATATTCGGTGGAAATGTTACTAAAGCGGCTAAACCATCACCAGTAACTGGCGGTTTTATATTCGACGGTGCAGCCAAGAGTGTCAATGGCGATAACATTTTTAGTAATGCCGTCAAGTCGACAAGTAGCATTTTTCAACAAACGCAAGCTCAACAGCCAGTTGTGATGTCAAGCGACAGTGTGTTTAAACATTTTAATACGCAACCAGCAATACCTGCGCCAGCTGAGGCCCACTTGGGTGACAGGGAGCAGACGAAAACTATTTTTGGCACCTTCGCCTTCCCGCAACAGCTGCTAGCAATACCAAAGTTGGAAGCCAAAACAGCCAAACAGTTGGCTGAAACGGAAGCCGAAGCAGCAACACAACTGAATAGGCAAAAAGAGTTGGAAATGCGGCGCAAACAAGAGAAGGACGAAGCGGCAGAGAAGGAAAAGCAAGAAGCGGAGCGAATTCGTCTGCACACTTTGAATGCACTTCAAAAACAAGCGGAACTAGTTAGTGCCAAAGAATTGGAAATCGTGCTTGCTGCCCAAGTGGCTAGTATTGTACAAAGCGAACTAATAAAACATCAAAATTTTGAGCGCCATTGCAAAAACATTGCTGAGTCCATGCTTGATCAATGTGTAGCTATGCAACTCGAAGAGCTGGCCAATGAGGAGTATGCAATGATGTGTCATGATCAACTTATACTCAGCCGTTACTTTGCATGTTGGCTGCGCTATACACGTAAAAAGCAAAAACAACGCGCGCTAATGGAGTCGACACCCATTTGGGTAACAATGGACACACTCGACGAACAAATCTCCAAAATAAAGCATCCCAAACAGTCTGAAAATTTGCAGATGATAAAACGATATCGTCATGGTGAACCGTGTAATTTTCAACTTTTGCTTTGGAAACAACCAAGTGCCCCAACGCCCCTCCGTGATGCCATTGACATCTTCGAAGTTCTACGCGCACATGCGATACGCAAAGAGGCAGTTAAATGTGGACACATGCAAAGCAACAAATATTTCAAGCTAGTTCTCACGTTACCCAATGACAAAGATGAGCTACCCGGTTTCGAGAGTTTGTGCAACAAGTGGTTGCACAAACATATTCGTCGCATTGATAAATTATCGGAGAACGGCGAGGATCAGAGCAAGATTTCTGACATTAGCAGACCATATATTTGTGCCATGGACCGCGATGTGGCATTGTGTGTACGGAAGGTGTGCGGTATACCGCCACGAACCGAGATAGGCAAGGTTGTGCGCAATGAATGCGACAACGCGGATGCGATTGTTTGTTTCATGTCTTGTGGCAGCATAAGCAGTACGCGCAAACGCATACATCATCTTATCAAGCTGAGTCGCATGCACAAGGCGGTGCCGGTGGCCTTTATCGTTTACGACGCTCAGTACACTGATGAACTAGAACTTAGCGATCGCCTGGAAATTGAAAGTTTAGTGGAAGGCGGTGAAGTATCGGCGTATAAATTCTTTGGTTGCCTGCAGAGCAAAAACGAATTCTCTTTCGTTCACCACATGGGACGCGCTTTACGCTATGTTGCACGTGAAAGTAGTTTTTGCAACAAATCAAATGAAGCATTGGAGATGCAGAAGCTGCAAAGTTACTTAGAAACATGTTTGGGCGAAGAAATGTGGCAGCGTTGGCAGCGGTCGTTTGAAGAAAATCCGTGTTTTGCGAAGATTTGCAATACACTACAACCCTTGGCAGATCTGTACAATGATGCAGTCAAGCGCGTGATAGAAATTACGACAAAAGACTTTGCGGATGCACCTGAGTTCACGGAGGAATTGCGGGAATTCGTACCTAAACTAGATGTGGATATGCCGCTTACTTTAGAATATTTCCCAAAAGACTGGAAATCAATGCAACGCCAGCAACAAATTTCACGTTTTTTGCGTCGTTTGCTGTTGGCGCCTATTGAAGAGGCGCTCCAGTTTCAATGCGTGGAAGACTGGGAATTGTGGTTGCTGAACTATGCAACTCGCTGCATACCTCACGATGATGGGGCCGCGACACGCGCTAGCTATCATTCCATCGAAGCATTTATTGATCAGTTAAACCGTTCGGATCTTGTCGATATGGCTGTTTCGGACCGCTTTCAAACAATAAACTATTTGCCAGTTATGAAAGCTATTGCATTTGCGCAGATAAATGCTACACTCAAGGATTATGTGGCAAATGCCGATTCCAACGATTACAAATTACCCAACGAGATCATTTATCATCGCCAGGCGCTTGACGACTATCAACTTGTGCCTTGGTGGCTAAATACCGAAGCCGTTGGAGCGGTGCGAATAGATTACTCTGTTGCTGAAGAACAAATTACGAACTCGCTGGTAAATGATAAGGAGTTTGCCGATGAGAAGACGGTAGCGAATGCCGAAATGTTGGATGAAATAATAAAACAAGCTGAAAAGGTTTCGCGTAAGGCAGAGGATAGCTTTTACTCACTGAAAAAGCAAACAATCAGTGCCGATACAATGGATTTGTCACGCCACTTGGATGCCAGTATTTATCAATTTGAGTTGGCAAAACAAATAGGATCGTTTGATGCAAATTTAGAGGCGAAAGTGCGCGAGTTGGAGAGTGACTTGGAAGGTGCGGTTGGAGGGGAAATTACAGACGAAGAATACAGTCACAATTCATCCAATACATCACGCAGAAAACGAAAATACACGGGAGTTGATAGAGGAGCCAGTGAAATTGAAGACGTTATGGCGCGCGCATTTAATGTTATTGAGAAAGTGGAGGCACAACAAGATCGCACCGAACGTTTACACAAAATGGCTATACTTGATTTGGAATGAAGATTACTAGGGAATCTAGTGGATTTTGCATGATGGAGCAGTATTCAATTTTAATTATATTTAATAGGTGTTCGTGTGAAGTGACTTCCCAATAAATTCTTATTTTATGTTTTTAATTTATGCACTTGTACTCGTATATTAAAAAAAAATAATGAAATTTTTACGAAAAGGTGAAAATTCTCAAAACCAGCGAAGAAATATTAATTTTAACAAGTATGTACATATGTATGTATGTATGTAGTATAAATAACTGCAGCGATAATTGCGATGGTAACAAGTAGACGATTATCATAGAAGTATCTTTTCTAAAGTGAACTCAAGCACGAGTAAATAATACCGTAAGAGTTAACCTTTTTATCATAAGCGTTTGCTCCTTTCGATATTTAAGTATATACAAACTTTAGTCTACATACATATGTACATATGTATTTTAAATGCACAAATGTCTCAAATATAATTATAGCTTTCATTGTTCAACGCAGTAGTTGCATTCAATGAATAATAAAAAACAAAATAATATTTCGTTGGTGAAATTGTATATCGCACTTGTGAAATGTCAACAAACGTGGTAGTCAATAACCTATTTTGGTTTAGCACCGCACCGCAGATAAACAAAATAGTATGCGTCATGTTGAGAAATAATGAAAAATGCTGTTATTTTTGTCGAATTGCTTGTTTTTATTATGTCCTTTAGTTAAATTTTCTATTTTTGATTCGAGTTTCGAATGCTAAATATTAAATATTTGGCACCAACTAGACAACAGTAAAAGTCTCAACTACATTTCTTTTTGCCATCTCGCTTCATTGAACTTTTCTGAATTTCATTATTTCACACAATAAACTTAGTAACTAAAAATAATGCTAACATTCATCGCATGGGATACATAAATCGGAATTATTTTGGTTGTGCTTACTTAAAGAGCACTGCAGCTGTTTAATTATACATTTTGTTTTGAATGCTCAGCATGCGCCGAATTCAACACGTGATTTAAACTACAGATGTTGTTATTGTTATCGTGTTATCAGTAGCTATTTTCTGGATACTTGCCAATTAACGTTCTCTTCCATGTTCTCGCAATTAAGGGAATATAATTTTTTTTTTTGTCTAGGTTTCTTTAGAGCAAGTATTTGTATACCAATGTTGGTGTTGCTGCACTGCTTATTGTTGTTATAGTAAACTGAAATTTGTCAAGTCTGAGACTTTTCTTGAAAATAATTCCTTCATGCTTCTAACATTAAAATCTAAATTCTAAACTTGCTTTTGTAAACATTAAATTGCAATAATATATTTTTTTTTAATATGTGAATATAGTATATAATGATGGTCTTGTTTATGCTATCCCATATTTACTGCATATGATGTTGAACCTTGCACTGTCGTAGAGCTTCGTTGAAGCCCTCGCATAGTGTTAGGTCGGATTGACCTTGAGCGCATTGCAGGAACTGCTTAATTTCCCAAGAGCATGGACCCTGGGCTTCGTTGGTCTGAGCACCATTAGCTAAATATTGTTGCTGAGCTGGAGCAGCTGGTTGGGAGGCAACTGGAGCACTTGCCTCTTTATCCCCGGAACCGCTGAATAGTCCAGTTAATCCGGCACCGATGGTGTGACCCTAAAAGTAATGTCATTAGATTCAATTTTATGAATTAACGGAATCCTAAAAGCACATGCTTTGTGGTAGTTTTTACATAAATTCAATTAAAACCAAATAAAATTTGAAAACTCACCCAAGTTCTTAATCTTAATATTATACATAACTTTATATAAAAAAATAATAGCACAAAATAAATTTCCCTCAATTGACAAGTATAAAATCGATTAGTTTATGAAATGACTTACCACTGCTGAGCCAACAGCTACGCCGCCAGCTGTAGCTGCCATCTGCTGGAACATCGATGGTTGTTGGGGGGCACCAACAGCGGTGGGTGCTGCCTGCATAGGTGCTGGCGGTGCAGCCGGCGCTGTGCGTGCGGGCACACTTGATGTTGGTGCTGGCGCATGATGCGTAGGCACACTCCTGTTATGGATAATTGGAAAATTGTTATATCACTTGCAGCTCAGTGTTATTGATTTTCATTTTGACTTTTGCTTGCTTTATAATAGATATACATACATATGTATGTACATATGTATGTACATATATACATAGCGATTTCACGCTAATCTTGAAAAATGTTCGAGAATGTTGTGGAGCTGTTACGCAACAACTTTGTCGAATTCCTATATGAAAATTTCACAAGTCTCATATTTTTATCGTATTCTATTTTATTTGAATTCATATAATGAGTAAACATATTTATTTACGCCAAATTGTTAATCAATCTGACGTATGATATTGCACTTTGTACCCATGCAGTCTCAAATCCACAGCTTTCTCACAACGAAGATTTGGTTTTGGACTTACCTCCTAGTTGCTGCTGGTGGGCTAGCTGAACGTCCACGTCGTACCATTTTTAACAATTTCCTTTTTTATCAAACAATAACAAGCTTCCAATAATAAATTACACTTTATATTATTTTCGCCTGAATTTTCACTCAATTGTTCGCGGATTTTCGCTTGGATATCTGATTCTTTGCTTCTAATGTTTTAAACTGACGTTTAATTCCCAGCCGTATGTCTTTTATAAAAATTATAGTTAGCCAGAAATTTCCTATTGATTATGCGCGAAAATCCCACAACGCAAAATGTCAAAAGTGACACTACCAACAGGAAACGACAAATATTGTAATAGATTGTAACAGAGAACGTTCTCTAGTGATGGTTATTGTGGTTTTTGAATTTAAGGAAACGGAAATTGGTCGATAAAACTAGCTAATTTTTTTACAAGTTGAAAATTTGATTATCTTATTTGAAATATAGTTCTAAAGTATTTAAGACCAAAACGAATATATTTATAGAAAAGTAAGTATTTTTTTGGTAGTCACACAAACAAGTACTTTTACGCGAGGAAACTGAAAATAAATAAGCGACCTAAAAACAGGTTGGGTCAACTTTAATTAGGACAAATTGACACTGAAGATGACACAACGGTGAACCCGGTTTGTCTCCAAACGAAACTTGACAACGGATGACGGAAAATCGTTCCAACAAATATGAAGAAATACAACTTTTATACACAATGGATTAAATAGCATTGCGTCAATATTGGGAAATTTATGTCGAATATTTCAATGTCAGATCATACTTTAGAAAAAAAAAATCACACTCGCTGTCACAACCTCCGATTTATGAAATGTAGAACGACAGTAATGGGTAACGTATTTTGGATGTAATAGCGGTTCTTCTTGTGGAAACAAGGCAGAGAATTTCCAGTAAGGGAGTGTATATTAAAGGGAACACACCGCACAGATGGTTCTAAAATGAAGGTCTAGGAGCTACAGTATATTGCACCATAAGGGGGATATGAAAAGGTTTGCTGTGACAAGAATAATCCACCTCTACGGGGTTCATGGACACAAGTGGGCGGAAGGCAATGAGAGAGCTGATGGACTAACTTCCTCAAAATCAAACGCTTACAAAACATTCTTAAATATTGTCTGGCGGATAGATTATCGAACAAAACTCAGGCGGTCTCGAGGCTCCTAGTAAGATTGATAACATTGATTTGTTTTCTAAAAGCGCATGCATTTTAATTAAGTCAGACAATAAGTATAGGAAGGGTAACTACCACGAAGAAACTGTGGAATGCATAATTTGATACTTTAATTAAATTTGAATATGCTTATAAAATTTGTCTAAAGTTTGAAACATTTATTTATAAAGCATCAGTTACACTAAGAAATGTATGCTTATTCAGAGATCAAGAGTTATAATCGGAGCTAAATGTTGGGCTCGAAGGTTTGTTTTCAAGAACGGTTGAAACCTTAACTAATATGAGCACAAAACTTTTGGGAGTGTTTTTAGAAGAATGAAGTAAACAAAATGCGAATAATACTTTCGAGAGCGTTCTCAAAGAGAACCAAACTTAAGCGAACATTTTCAAATAACAAAATTTGAAAAACTTTTTAATGCTCAAAATTAGCAATTTTTTTTTTTTTAAATGAACAACGTACATTCGAATTGGCATCCATTTTAATAATTTTTGGCAATAATAATTTCAATAATAGCTAGATTAAATTCTAAACGGCCTCTTTTCTCAATTTTTATTGCAGTTCAACTCTGCGTGTACATAAATTATCTGCATGGTCCTTAATATGACATTGATCGTGCTAACTACATATACATATGTACATACATTCATACATATCTGTGTCATTCATTCATCATACAAACGACCTTGGCTAAGGCCCCATGGAGTGAATTTTTAAATAAAATAACATTATACATACACTGAATTTTTAAGTATAATGTAATGAGAAATAAAAATAGGAAAAACAAAGACAGAAAACTATATGTTTTTCATTCATTTTGTACACTATTGATATTGTCGACATAACTACGCATTAGAATATTCTAAACAATATACATACATACATACATCCATATGCACATATACATATATCAGGGGTGGATCTAAAACGTTTTTTGAGGGGGGGAAGATTGAAAATTTGCTATAGACGCTGTTCGTGAAACAAATCAAGTTTGTTGTGGCAGCTACCTTTTCTTATAATCATATGAAAATTTTCTTATTTTTTAAATTTCATTCAACTTTAATTGATTTGGGTGTGCAGTATCTCCATAAAAATGTATGTATATTTGACATGTATAGTTGATATAGCTTTTCCTTGCTCCTTCCTTTGAAATCGAGGTTAAGATGTCCTATGTTACTTTATCAAATTTGATGACTTTGAATTCACTTTAACGGCCTTATTAAATAAAGTACATTTATATGTATGTACACTATTCCTTCACATGCTCTCAAGCCTCGTGTGTTTGCAGGTCTCGGATTTGCAAATACGCACTTGGCTCAAAATCGGTGAAGAATTTGTTCAATAATGTAATATTTATGGTTCGGGGGTCGCACAACCCACGGGCGGGCCTCCCCCCTGTATCCGCCCCTGGTATGTAGCAATGTTAAAATGTATGGTCTTTAAAAATGAGCTCAATTACCTTTAAAAGAGGCTGTAATCAAAGAAAATTGTGTGTACATACATACATATGTACATATTTATGTACATATATACAACACTGAATAACACCATCAACATTTTTCACCCAGTACTTTCGACTTTCGAACCCAATTGAAATAGCCGGAGGGGGAAGAGGGATTCATTATGTCAATCAGTGAATTGCGTCCCAGCTTAGTTTAGTTTAGTGAAATCAAACATCAACCTCAACAATAACAATAACTACTTAGTTGTATTAATCAAAAGCGATAACGACCAAACAAAAGCAACAATAGCATAACAATCGAAATGATAAAGTGTGAGAGCACTGCGAAAAACAGATTAAACACAGAAAAAACGAATTATTGCACAAATCTGCAGGATTTCCTTGGAGGGAAATATGCATAAAAAATTTCCGTAATTTATTTTACGATAATAACGATAAAAAATATTTTAAGATATCTGTAAATGGACAATTTTAATTTACATCTATCAACTTACATATAAAGCTCCCCATCTTATTGAAATCTCGTTTATGCATGGTAGGGGTGGACTTCAATTCGAAATAACGGTAAATTCGTATATTTTACTAGTGGTTAGTTATACTGAAGTTTATTTTTTTACTTACTTTATTCAGGCCTATCGCTAAGTACGTCGTAGTACGATTTTCGTAGATTCGTAGAGTTGCATCCGTGAGTTCATTCGTAGCGCAAGAAGGAATATCCAATTTATTTCAATAATTTATAATAGTACAGAAACATAGAGAAATTGTGAGTATTAAATTTGATAAAAATGTTTTTATTTAAAGCCATTTTCTTTCATGTTTGTTGTTTCCCATTTGAGGTCAAAAATTATAACAACGCGTTCGATCGAATACACTTGAGTGGTTGCAGGAAAATTCAAAAAGGAGGAGGTGGACAACTTTTAGACACAATTTTACACCCGGAAACCTGGATTTTGCATAGAAGTCCATTTTCGCATTTACTAATTTCCAACTTTATCCATAGAGGGCATAGCCGTGATTGCAATGTATTCAAAGTCCTCTCTAAATCACGGCTGGTAACCTTCCGCTAAAATCTTAGCACCGAAGCCAGTTTATGGATCTTATTCATTGACAACGATCTCGGATTACTTCAGATTTATTTATTTAATCGAATATTTTTAACAAATCTAATTTAAAACTGGTAAAATTAAATATGTGTTTCAACAACCGAAACTTTTTCATATAAAGTGAGATCAAAATCGAAAGGATTAAAGGTATGATTTAAAGTTTTCCGCTGAATTTTAATTGTTTCTAATTTTGCTACCTTCTTAATTGAGAAATAAGTATTATAATAGTAATAAATCCAGATGAGAGCTATAAAATAAAGTTTTTCTGCTAAAATTTGTTTGCTTCCTTTGTGCCAGCTAATGTCGAAAACTCAAAATTTGGCATTTGAGTTCGGCATCAGTTTTTTTAAGTTTACACGGAATCAGCGATAGCAAATTTTTCGTATTCGTAGCGGAGGGTTGCGTTCCCAACTTTTCTACGACATACTTAGCGATAGGGCATATTATAGACAAGTTTATTTCAATTTCGATATCGGTTGAATCGTAGGGAAATTTTCAGAATAAACTCGACCCATAAATTTGGAGAAAAACGAAGCTCTTCTACAGTTCTTCTACAATAATACAATTTAAACAATTGTGTAACGACATGAACTGAGCTTCGAAATTGCACATACATATGGCCGACGTTTGCTAAATATTGCTTGCATCAATTCTTGCATTTTTCGTAGGATTTATGTTTTTGTTATAATAACAAAATCTTAAAATTTACGAGAGGTTAGTGCTTAAGTAAATTCAGTTGATGGTTAATATTATAGAGTTAAAAAAAAAAAACGAAAGCCATTACTTAACTGGCGCATCAACCGCCTAAGCGATTTTGGCCGAGGTCAACAAAGCACGCCAGCTCTTCCTATCTTTTGCTAACTGGCGCCAATTGGAAATGCCAAGTATAGCCAAGTCTTTTTCCACTTGGTCTTTCCAGCGGATACCGCGTCAAAAACCTTCAGGGCTGGAGCTATTTCATTTCTTAATCCGCTGCACTATGTATATGTCCTTGTACAGCTCGTACAGCTCATCGTTCCATCATACGCGGTATTCGCCGTCGCAAAGACGCAAAGGTCCATAAATCTTTCGAAGAATCTTTCTCTCGAACACTCCAAGAGCCCTCTCATCTGATGTTGTCATCGTCCATGCTTCTGCGCCATACAATAGGACGGGCATGATGAGAGACTTATAGAGTATGGCTTTTGTCCGTCGAGAGAAGTATTTACTGTGCAATTGCCTACTCAGTCCGAAGTAGCACTTGTTGGCAAGAGAGATTCTGCGTTGGATTTAAAGGCTGACACTGTTATTGGTGTTAATGCTGGTTCCTAAGTAAACGAAGTCCTCTACTTTTTCAAAGTTATAGCTGTCAACAGTGATGTTAGATTCCAGTCGTGAATGTGCCGACTGTCTATTTGATGGCAGGAGATTCTTTGTCTTGCCCTCGTTCACCTCCAGTCCCATTAGCTTCGCTTCTCTATCCAGTTTGGAGAAGGCAAAACTAACTGCGCGGTTGTTTAGACCGATGATGCCAATGTCATCGGCGTACGCCAGCAATTGCACACTCTTATAAAAGATGGTGTCTGACCGATTTAGTTCTGCGGCTCTTCTCCAGCATCAGGTTAAAGCAATCGCACGACAAAGAGTCGCCTTGTCTGAAACCTCGTTTGGTATCAAACGGCTCGGAGAGGTCCTTCCTAATTCTGACGGATATTATTTCTCTCTGGTGTTGCTCAACGTCATCTGACGGAGCTGGCGGTCTTGCTCAAAATATATGTATACAAATATACAAAATTACAGTCATAGAGCATCTACCTCCTCAGCCTGAATTATGCCCCTGGAAGGGCATAAGGAGATACTTTGGTTTTTGTATGCTGAGATAGGACTATACAAATTATAAATATTCTCCAGAACTAATTCTTAAGGGCAACACTTTTGGAATTATTCGCGTTGGCTCGGCTGTTTGGAGATTTAAAGAACTAACTAATTAACTATGCAAGTTACATGTAAACTGAAGACGTTCATACTTTTCACTAACGAATTTCTTTTTTTACAGTGTATTTGAATGTGCCTTTATGCAATTTATAAACGAAAAGATGAATCAAGGCGATCATCATTTTGTGGACCGTGTAAATTTAGTGCGTTTTGAACGCTCGCGAATGGCACACACCAGAAAAGTAGATTTGGAAAGAGATTTTGTTTAGCAAAATAAAATTTTACAGTAAAACTATTTACATTCAGATTTTCAAAATGAAGTGTTTTAGTTGTTTATTAATTTTAATATTCCTTGGTACTTGTACTGCGTTTGGTCAATATTACATGCGACACTATAACAGCCGCCAAGTGGATTCAAGTGAGGAGGATAACACGAATACAGTGTTGCGTAAGTAAATCATAAAGATCGTTTTAGACAATTGTTTCGATAGTGTTTGAAACAAAAAACTTTTCAACACTCGAAATACTTCGAAATACTCGTATTTTTAACACTTGCAAACTGCAAATTTTCCATTAAAAATGCAAAGTGATAGTAGCAGTTTTCATTTCACACTTTGGCCAATAATTTGCATTGTGCATATATATTTTCTATATTTTTTCAGGTTCATATCGACGTTGCATGTGGGAGCAATCGAAATTCCTGCCACGCCGTCTGGTGCTGCTCAGTTTGTGTGCAAATTTGTTTTGTGAGAATAATCACATCGTGCCGCGTTCCAGGTCTATTTTTGTAGTGGAAAAGATGTCTAGACCCAACGAGTAGATATTCGTAGTTGCACCAATCCCCCCCGATAATGCCAATGTGATACCACTAATCAATGTGTTTTTTGCTTTTTTCTATTTTTTTATTTTATTTATCAAATTCTTATTAGCTGCCTGGATATTTTACCCGAGCAATGTGAGCAAGGCGATGAGGAGGAGCTGATGTATAAACCATTTCCCGATTGCTGTCCGGTCTATTGCAATTTGAAGCGTCGCATGCAACGTCTGAAGACAATGCACCATAGGCATCGCAAACTATTGAATTTGCAACATCAACAAGCGCAGTCCGACATAATATTGGGCAATTACAATGTGGAAGATCTAAGCTTTAGATAAGCGTGTAAATGTTAAAGATGTGCCAACGGCCAACACCAGCGTAGCCAAATTGGGCACGTCGAAGTGAGTTTGTGTAGTAGTATTAGCTTTGTTTAAAAGAGTTTTTTCAAATTTCACAAATAAAATTTTAAAGTAAATGAAAGAAAGCATTATAAAGTTATACATATGTAAATAAAATGAGCGGTGTTATTTCAAGTTTCTTTTTAAATCGATTTGTATGCATGCGTTGTAATCCGAAATAATTAAATGATACAAATCTCAATGAACTGGATTCATTCAATGGCAATTTTGATTTGCTCAATATACAAATGACTTAATTATTGGTTATCAGGTGTTCATATCTCAAGCGCATGCGCGTGCTTGGGCGGCGAACTCAATTATGCGCAGGTACACGAATTGGCATAGTATTGGCGCTGGCGCTGGCGCGACGTTCTGCCCACCAGCTAAATTTTGGCCGCTTGAACGCATATATTAAAAAATATAAATTTTTGTAAAAATAATATAAACACCCACGAGAGTTTTCCAACTGCATTTACAACTGAAATGAAGTCATTTGTGCGCCCACGTGAATATTATTTCTCTCCCAGCAAAATCTTAATAACAGCTAGGTTACATAAAAAAACACACTTTTTTAATTAATTTGTACTGCAAAAAATTTCCGCAAGCAGGCCATTTTTGTTGCTGTAGCTTGAAAAAGTCGCAGCTGTAGTTTTTTGAAGTTGGGAAATGATTTTACGAGGAACTGGAAGTTAGACACTGAGCATGATGACTTATCAGCTATCAATCTCTTAGAAGTGATATAACGGCAAAGGTTATGTATCAGCCTAAATCTTTAAAGTGCTAAACACATTTGTCAATCATTCTGTCCACGTGAATATTTGCCTTCATTTCGCGCCCGCATGTCAAGGGGCCGAATCAAAGCCTTAGATATCCGTTTGATTTCGAAACGAAATTTGTTTTTCAGATCACGACACTCGATAACACATGATTAAATATTAGGGGTATTCGGGAACAGTTGTATTCGTAGTAATATTTAAAAAAGGCGAAATAACGAAAATATTAGATTTTATTTTTTATAATTGTAAAAATCAAATTGCTAAGATAAACGATAAACTTTAATACACACAGTGTGAAAAGAAAAGGAATTAAAGAAATGAGTTAGTGGGCTAATAATTATTTAGTATGTATTTGAACGGAATTCTTTTTAATCGGATTTTTATAATAATTTACGCTTTGTACTTACACCAAGTATAGCAAACGCTGTGTCAGTCCCGATCCTCTTGAATAGCAAAATTGGAATGGTAAACTACTGTTTTATGCTAAAGTCCGCCAACCCCCGTTTTATTCGCTAAGTCATTTTTAACGAAGAAAACAGTTGATTGGCTGGAGCAATGAATGATCACCGTTATGTGCTGAAAATCTTAGATCGTATTGAAAAGGGAACAGGGAGGCATGTATGTTCATATGTATATTAAATGTGAACGAGATTAGGCTGTTGGCCTAAACAAATATATTTTTTTTTTATTTTATTCTCATTTTCCGACGGGGTGGAAATTTTATGTGTGTTGGACCGATTTTCCGTCATCCCTTGTCACAAAACCAAATTTGACAAAACCAAATTTGACAAGGGATGACGGAAAATCGTTCTAACATACAACAAATAAATATCTATTTATTCGACTAACGTATTTATAGATGATTCGACGATTCATCTTTGTTGTTATGATCGGCTGTGAAAAATTTACAAAAGAAAAACCTCTTTACAGCATGATCCAAACATTGTATTTGCTTGCACTGTTGTATTTAAAGTGAAATCTATATTTTATTGTTGGATTTTTACTACATTTACTATAAAAACCACAGAAACCACGAATTCAAAATACAATGGCAAATACAACAGATCCCGAACACCCCTATTTAATTTTATATGTAGTAGGAGTATTTTTTCTTCAGATAAAATCATATCGTTTGCTACCCTCAAAAAATTAGATACATTTTTACACTTTGTTAATTAACTGCTGTAGTATGACGCCAAAATTGTATAAGTTTCTCTGTACTCTGCAATTACCAGTAAGCAGTGTTTTGGTTCTTCTAGTTAATTCTGGAATAAAAACGAAATTATGTCTGTCAGCCTATACATTTTTGGAACGCCTCTTTCCAAGCGACAACTGCTTTGTCCTTATATCTACTTTAGCCACGTAACCTTGAGATACTGTTTGTGAATAAGGTTTCTTCTAATGCAGCCCCACATAAAACTGGAGAGAACAACAACGGCTGACAAGGTAAGTAACGGCGCCATGACCCAATTTTTTATGTAGATGCGCCACGATATATATACGAAGTCCTATCTCCTTTACTAATATGTGGGAACTAGATGGCTTTATTTGTTTCTGATAAGTTCCTAATATGAATCTTACTACAATATTCACTTTTCTCAAGGATCACAACTCTGCGATTTTATTGTGGCTCTAAAAAAGCGGTAATTTTTATGTTTTTTTTTTGTTTCTAAAAAAATTTTAAAAACTTGTTAATTTTCCACATATTTTTGCAAAGTTTGTTGTAAAAAAAGTAACATTTTTTATTTTGCTGTCATTTTGCTTTTATTTGATACCCGTAGATTTTTTAGTGATAAATTCTTATAGATTTATTTTAGTTTGTTAATGATGCGTCGAAACTCAAAAGTTGTGGTCCTTTTTATTATTTACTTTGCGTCAATATCTTTTTCCTAGTCAATGAAAAGCTATAACAAAAATCATTATTTTTGTACTCTTGTGAAATAATTTCTTGGCTAAGTGAAATATAATCGGTGCTTCTAAAGATCTATGTATGTATATACATTTTGTAATCTAAAATCGTTGTTTCAATTTTACAAATGATCATTTACTCGCAAACTCTTTTACACACATACATACATAGATATGTAAGAAGCTTATCATAAATTTTCTTAAGCTGACTGTTTTTTTTTATAGGGATGAAAAGTATCTAAAGACTTACCACTTCAGTGTGAGACTTTAGCTCACTTAAAAAACTCTTCTAGTCCGGTTTTCCCTCTTGGTCGTACCATTAAGTATTTGTTTGTTTAAGCAGCAGTGTCGGGATTCTCGTTCTAAGTCTCAGTTCGCGCTTTAAACGTCAAATAATCTCTGCTTCTGCTTGCAGCTCTCCGCAATTGCTGGGTAATTTCTGCTGCTATGCAACATACTGCATTCCACGCCTCTTCCATCTCTATCATTATTCTTTGCACATTCTGGAGAAACTGTGAGTCCCGTATACATACAACTTTCCTCGCTTTACTTGACAATTCGAAATTTAACAACAAAGCATAAGGTGTAGAAGGTTTGCTACATAGAACGCTTTGGCAGTTTCTGCGTTAGTTTTTTGTTTTGAATTGTTATTTGTGCCTATTCCGAGTATTTTGTTTAATAAAAGAATAATAAGTTAGTTTTACTGATATAATTAAGTGGTAGTTATGCCACTTACATACATATGTATGTTCAAAAGTCGCGAGTGTAATAAACTATATTACGGCCGAGCACATTTCGACAAAATAAATAAAAACCGACTCAAGGGAGTTTAAAAAACAGGTGAAGGTGGTTACCAAAGAGGTGTTTCATTTGCTATTTATTCATATTTCTCTTCTTTTATCTTTTTAAAAGTAATTATACACGCAAAAACTATGAAATACTAGTAAATTTTTTAAATTGTGTGTATATGAACGCAGAAATAAAAAGGAAATGCAAACAGTTCGTTGTCAAAGTGTACAAAAGTAGAGAGTTCGCCATGATTTTGCTTCGATTTGCTTTGCTTTACTTTACTCGCCTTGTATTTAGCAGCAATCATATAACATCTGTACTTTAACTTGCATATGCATATGTCAAAGCGAGACTCTGAAACAAAGCAAAACGACCCTTAAAACTTCATTTAACTTTCGTCGTTGCTTTCTGAAACGTGAGCAACAAAACATCACATGCTCTGCATCTTTTTGGCTCTCTGGACCGCAAATTTCGCAAAAAGAGTATTTTTCGTGCCTAAAACGAGGGGGGTAGCATTAAAAGTAGCGGTGTTCACTAACGATTTGTGTGAGGTAATAGTTCACCTCTTCATGCTTCCTGTTAAGTTATGCTTTAAGAGACTGTACACACATATGTACGTATATGAGTTCGATAGCTGTGATGAAAAAATCATAATTGTATAATTAATATGTATGTGGCCGCAGCCAAAATTGTCAGAAATAAATGATTTAATTAAACCTGATTAGGTAAACTAACTTTAAAATATGTATGTATGTATATGCATGTTTCCTTTTTGATCGATAAGTTAAGTCAAAGAAGAATGCTTATTGATTGTTCTCAAAGTGTCACATTATTTGCCTGTGTATGCCTTAAAAAAAAAATAAAATTAACGATACTAAAAGTCAAGTTCAAATTTAATTTGACTAACATTTTGCACAACAAATTGGCAAAATAATAATGGCAATAAAATCACGTTCAAGCCATGCACAAAAAATCATTGCATAACTAACCACTGCAACAAGTAATGAATCGTATAATTAATTGCACATAAGTTTCCACAAACACACATATTAATACATAAGTACGTACATACATACATGTGACATTTTTTATATAAAGAGAATGCTTAAGTATGAAAATGGAAAATTAGTTGAAACAATGACTACCATATTGATCGCTTGCAGAAGTAGTTGTTGGTAGTAAAGAGTAAATTTTTTCGGCGGTCTAAATACCTACTGCTTAAAAACTATTTTGCTAATTAGTGCAAAATCTTCTGTTATTTTGATTATTTGGTAAATTGAAATATGTGAAATGAAATGAAAATGAAAATTCTCAATTATAAAGTTTCTTGCAAAAAGCGGCAGAGAATAGAAGTAAAAAAAGGTAGTCAAAAAGTATTACCAAATGTAAGCGAAAATGTGACTAGTAAAACTGTTTTGTACGAAACTGCAAAATTTTACCCAACGCTTGAATTTACTAATTATTACATATACTTACATTGTCTATGGAAATAATGTTATTTTATTTGTTCTTGAAAAAATAATCATACACATAAGAAATTTAGTGAGAATATGGAATATAAATTAAATTAAGAAACAAAATTCTTGCAATAATTTAGAGCGTCTCTCCAAAAAACTCATCAAATTTATTCAAAATATCTGGAGAAAAGATTATTACGTTTCAAATGCCGGTTGTTTATATTAAGTCATCTAAAAATTTGATGAAAGCTGCACTGATGTCTACATCGTTAAAAAGCTCGTACAACTCATCGTTTCATTTCTTTCTCTCGAACAGTCCATCAAATATTGACATCGTCCATGCCTCTGCATCATACAATAGGTATGGCATAATGAGAGGCTTGTAGAGTGTGGTTTCTTTCCGTCGAGAGAGGACTTTACAGCTCATTTGTCTAAGTAGCACTTGTTGGCAAGAGAGATTCTCCGTTGTATTTCAAGGCTGACGTTATTATTTGTGTTAATGGTGGTTCCAAGGTACACAAATTCCTCTACTTTTATATTGTATGTGTTACTTTCAACAGTGATGTGAGTACCTGTCTGAAACCTCGTTTAGTATCTAAAGGCTCGGTGAGGTCCTTCTCAAATCGGACAGGGCTGGTGGTGTTGCTGAACGTCATTTCTTGTGCTAACCCTTTAAGTTGTCACCCCAACCTTAGGCTTTACGGGATATATGAGCCTCTTGGATTGTCAATCGGCATTGGGCTTCTTGAGTCATCCCACTTTCTTAGAAGCTGTACGGTGTGTCCCTTGGAAGGACTACAGAACGCCTGACGAACATAAAAACACCGTTGGGGCCCTCTTTTGTGAAGATAGTCCACCCTTTCGTTGCCTTTAATGCCCTCGTGACCAAGAACACACCACAGAATAACTCTCTTGTTGGATCCTAATAAGTCCAGTACCGTTTTGCAACTGTCTACCAGCTTTGACTCCGCCTTGAAGGAATCCAGAGCCCTTAGCGCTTCCCAGCTGCCTGGCTATCTGACATATTGATAATTGTAGTTTTTTTTTTAAATTGTGTGTAACAAAATTACTTTCCAAACAATTGAAAAATTGCTCAAAAACAACTTCCTTGATTAAAAGACTTTTTTATTTTATTTTAAAATTCAGAATATCGAATTTGGAATCGTTGATGAGCAAGGGGAGTTAAATAAAAAGTGAAGGAATTATATTAAATGAGATTTTCTATGAAAGCCAAGGCGAATCTATAAGGTGGTGTCGCCACGACAACACCAAAAACAACGTGTATTTTGTTTTTGCTTTTGGTACATATTTGTCAAAATCAAATTGAATTGAATGAATTCCTTTTTGTTAAAATAATATCAGCCAAATTGTAATTGACATTTATTCACCGTTGATGAAAACAGAAAACAAAAAATTGTTTAATTGCACGCTGGAAAAAAGTGATAAAAAATACATTGGTGCACGCTTTAATAAAAAAGGTCATTATTAAAGTTTCAGTGCAAGTATTTTTGCATTTAAAAGTGATTCGTAAAATGGCAAACTGTTCAGCCATCAAATATAAGCACACCATCCAAACTGCCTCCAGCGCTGAAAGTTGTATGAACAACACCACATAAGGCAAAAGTAATCCGCACATATCCTGTCCTTCAACCTAAGTTCTATACCACACACTTTGGCCCACTGCATCCTTTTTTACTCCTTTTTCGGCACTTGAAAAAGGGATATTTTCCCCCTTCCAAGTTTTTTGCACATAACACACATTTGCCCATCTTTTTTGAATCATTTTTATTTTTTCCCCTTCGGAATATCGCACAACCCGCACAACAATATAAAATTAATTATTTTCCCAGCTAACAATACACAATTAGTTTGTATGAAAATTGAAAACAAATATAAAAATGTCATCAACACCTTGTTTTGACAACAGTTTACCAAACAAATTCAGGAAATCAGAAAACACATCAATTTGGCATTTATGTACCGCGGCGAAAAAGAGAACGAATCAGCTGTTCTAAAAATGTCACCGGTATATTTTCTATGAAAGATTTTCACATGCTTGTATAAATGGCACAACGCCGATACGGGTATGTCACAAAACCAAATTTGACAAGGGATGACGGAAAATCGTTCCAATTTACATCATATTTCCACCCTGTCGGAAAATCAAAAGAAAATGAAAATACACTTGTATAATTATTTCTTTAAAAATTAAGGAATAACTATTCCATTTAGAACTTAATTATAATAATAAAATGGAAAAAACAACAAACACTTCTTCATCTATGCATTGGGTATTCATAAACTATAAACATACTTCTGCAACAAATTTCATATGTCACAAATGTAAAAAAGAAAAAAACAAATAAACGCTCGCAAGTTTACCTGTAATCTACTAAAGCGTTAATTCATTTAAGTTATTTTTTGGCAACATTTGCCGCCGCAATTGCCAACGACTGCCGCATTTGGTAGAAAACGTTTTAAAGTTTTAACAAAATTAAATTTGCTCAAATTCGCTTATTATTTTATTTCAGCGGCTTGCGTGCGCCCGCATTTATGTAGTTACGTTGGTGCTTGGCCAAATTACTTTAAATTTGATTTATTGACTGGAAATACGATTCGGGTTCAACCGTTGTCGCTTTTGATGGTCGCCTGCGGCCACCGAATGTCTGTTATTCAGTTAATTTTTTTTTTCATTTTGTTTTTTGGTATAAACCGTTTTTTTTGGCTTTAGGCATGCGGGTTAAGTAAGTACGAGTATATATTATTGCGGTGGCATTTTCGCACTCAATCGAAAACACAAACATGCAAGCAGACCGCCGCAAGCGCAGAGTTTGGTTAGTTTTGTTTTTGGTTGTGCGCATGCGGTTGCTGTCCCATTTGTGGTTTTTCTTGTTGCTCTGCGCTGTTGCCAAAAAATTGGTTTGGGTTTCGTGGCCACTTTTGTTATCGTGTCACCAGATTGAGTACGCCTATACTGAGTGCCCTCGTCACCGCAGTACACCACCGATTTGTGGTGTTGACAGTTTTTACGAATGGTCAACAAAATATTTATTTTTTGTTGCGGTTTTTTAGTTTTAAGTTACATGTCGGTCGGGCAGTAGTCAATGGTAGGTGAACAAATTTACCACAAAACATTTCTTTGTGCATTTTTGGTCATTGTTTGCTGAGTTTGATCGCTTCAGGCCATTTGAGTTTATGTTGAGCCGCGATGAAAAATGTTTTATTTGTTGTTGAAAAAATTCTCAGGTGGTCGTGAATTTATTGTACAAATGCGGGGAACTATTCAACTAAAACAAATACAATTTAAACTTAATTTTTTTTTGGCAAATGGATAGTTGCTTGCGTCAATAAAAAACTAAATATTAACGTGTCGGCACGCGCAAATAAATATGTCTATAAGACTACGTGACGTATACGTAACATATGTACATAATCTCCCACACACATATGTACATTCATATGTATTCACATTAGGGTGATTGATTCGGTTTTTTCAAAATGATTTTCTTCGGTTTTTTCATAAATTATTGTACGGTTTTTTTGAAATCCAGACTTTTTCGAATTTCGAATAAATCTTTTTTTTTTTAATCTCCAAAAACGGTTTTTTACCAGTTGTAAATTTAAAGCATTCGACAAAAATAGAAATATATCGACTAATTTTACGTCCTTTATATTTTTATAGAAACGAAAACCAAAGAGTTCTTATCAATTAGATATAAATAATTTGCAGAAATGTATTTTAGAAGATTTTATATATTTCGACAAATGTCGTAAGAGGACGGAAAAACCTTGAAAAATTGTATAACGTCTTGCTGACAGTAAGTCCTTCTAGCTCGCCCAATGTGCTTAATGTGGAATTCAGTAATTTGGTATAATCTGAAGTTTTAAAATTTAAGACTATGGATGAGTTGCAGATTATTGTCTATTCTCGCTTTTACGTTTTTATTTTTTATGTTTTGTCATTATTTTTGTGACCGGCTTATCACTTCGTGACAATTGAGAGACTGTTCCAAAATTGTAACTTTCGCCTCTATTAGAGGTTGAGACCACTTACTGAATTCGGACATTAAACTTTTAAAAAGATTTCTTTCGTAGAAATAATGCATTTAGTTACATTCGGAAACCGGTTTTACAAAAAAGTCGAAAAGTCTAACACCCTAGTTTACATGCATGCACATGTGAGTTTTTACAAACACATATATATCAAAGAAATATTTTGTCATTTAAAATGTAAAAAAAAAATTATTTTTAGTTCGTTACTCATATCGACACTCTCTATAATGTATTAACTCATCTTTTAAGCCTACTGCATAACTTTAACTTTTACTGAAATGCAAGTATTTGCTGGAAAACAAAAGCAGATCAAGACATGGCCTAGGACCAATTCGTTATTATTTCGGTACGCTTTCGGTAATTATGCCATATATTTCGGTTCATTTTCAGTACTTTTCCAGTTAATTTACGGTGCTTTTACCTTCGGGATTTTTTGTGATTACTTTCGAAACAAGAGTTACCGAAACTGTCTCTAATATTTATGATTAAAAGACTTTTATTGTATGACGCTTGAAATAAATGTCTTTGGAAAGATATACGTTTCAAAATAATTGTTATTGGGACTGCACATTTTTTTTATCCAACTACAAAAAATTTGTTTCTTAACTTTTATAACAAAAAAAATAAAATTCATATTCAAATGGTTGACGACAACAATGAATGTTATGAAATTAAATTACTTTTTTTTTTTTAATCTTGGCACAAATTCACAAAAATTTACACGCGATTACTAAGATTTTAATTGCGAATATATTTTTTTCTCAACCACATTTGCATAAACAGATTTTTTTTAAGCGTAGAACACTGAAAAACTTCGTCTGCACGTATGTTATCGACTTATGAAATTTTATTAATGTAAAGTACAGGGTGGTGCACGAATCGTGCTACAAAAACCAAACGTAATAACATTTTTTCTGTGTGAGTAATCGGCTTTTTTTTTATTTTGCCTGGGATACCGAAAAAAGGATTTGGATAGTGCTGCGGTACCATGCTTTGCAGTCCCTCCTTTCCGACTAAAGGGAATTCAGACGGGAGTTTGGCGGAACTCCCTCGAGTAGGTGGACCATTATGAGGTTGGTAAACATATTTGCCGAATCTAAAAGCATCGCAATAAGACCGTATCATCGAGATCCGTACGTTGGTGTTAAAAAAACAATCGCAATCCCGATTTAAATCCTTCAAGCCGCAATAAATAATTTTCTAATTAGGCGTCGCATATGCGTGGCAAAGCATGGAAGTCATTTACCATCTATCATCTTTAAAAATAATTAATTATATAAAATAATAAAAAAAAATGTTCAGGGAATCTTTAGAATATTCAGGCGGGTGACACTATGGAGTCTGATTTTCGGTCTGCGGGCGGAGGGGCGTGGCAAAATCCGTTGTCATGTTTTTCAAAACGAGATATTAAACTCTTAAATCGGTTATGTAGTTCCGAAGATATTTTTCAAAAACATTATGTTAATAATGATCCAATATCAAAATTTTAAAACTTTCGAAATGTTGCATTCAAAAATCCGAGTTTTCGGTTTATTTACAAAATATTCTATGTAAGTAGGTATTAGTAAGAGGAAGAAAAATGTCTCTGCGAAAAATTCACAAATAGGCAGCGCTGGAGTCGAGTTATTTATAAAAGTCGTGGTTCTGAACCGAATTTGATGTAATATATGTTGT
This sequence comes from Philophylla caesio, assembly GCA_963971545.1. NCBI lineage: Eukaryota > Metazoa > Arthropoda > Insecta > Diptera > Tephritidae > Philophylla > Philophylla caesio. The sequence continues at coordinate 49,908,964 of OZ020607.1, forward strand.
ATTCTACTTGCATGATAAAAAATGGGATTTCATTTTTTTCAATTATTTACTTCGTAGGGCTGGAGTCGAGATATACAGAAAAATATACATCTTAACTGGGACGACGAAATATTTAACTTGGAAAATCTCCTATAACTATAAAGAAAAGTAGGAAGCTACGAAAACGAATGCGAAATTTAGGTGTCCGTTTCATTCTCAACATTAAATACGTGTACAACAGAGTTCAAAAGGTATTTCATATACTAATAATTAATTTTGGGCGGGAAGAAGTGCGCCAGGTCTTCTAGTATAGTAATTAAAAAATAAAGGAAATGCATTGATTAAAAAAAAGGTATTTAAGTTACTTATTGTAGCACAATTGGTGCGCCACCCTGTAATTACATACATATGTACATGTGTACATACAGACATACAATATATGCAAGTTAAGTATTCATACTCGTATATTATGAAAATCAACTGTCATTAGAGATATTGTCATTCAAGTTCCATGATGGCAACGCTAAACAATGTCTTGCAAATCTTCAAATTCATAAACGTATTCATTCTCTGTTAGTTGCCAATATACTACGCATTTACATACATACATTCATTTAAATATTAATGCCAAAAATAGGAAAACATTACACCAAGGCCGTGACATTACTTGATTAATGTGCGCAAATAGAAAAAAAGATGACAACGACTCTAAAGTGGTGCTTGACCAAACAACAAGTGTACATATGTATGTATGTATGTATGTACTTATATATGTATGTATGTACTTATAAATGTATAAACATATGTATGTATAATTGTACACGGGTATGGCTACCGAAGCAATATGGCATGACGTTACAGTTGTAAATTGCATAATCTTCTTAAGAAAAAAGCAAAAAATAATTAATTTTTGTTGCTGACTCCTAGATTTGGCATTAAACTCACAAAAACTGATATTTAAAACAAAAATTATTGTGTTGTGAACAAAAAGGGTGATATGAAATGAGAAAAGCAAACGAATCAAGTTATTTTTAAAAGGGCCACACACGCCACAAGCGTCGATATGTTTTGCAAAAATACCGTTTTAGAAATTTTATACGGTTGTGGATCCAATTCCCCAAAGTCGAACGTAGATGTATGTGATCGAGGAAGTGGAGCTGGAGAAACGAGTCTTGTAATGACCGACAGAATCAGCATGAAAACTGATACTATAAGATCCGTAATACGATTCCCCTTATCCGAAATCCGAACAACCGAAAAGTCGAAAGACAACTGCAAGAGACCAGAAAATGGTCCCAAAAGAAGTTCCAAACGATTTGACAAACGGCGTAAATTTCGATTATGGATAGCACGAACTTAAATTTAATTGAATGCATTTTATTTTTAATCAATTTATGTTACAAAAATATTTACTAAGGAATACATGTAATTTATTTATTTATTTATTCCTTTATTTTATTAGAATAATATAAGACGATATTTTATTTTTGTAAAATGTTTTTGCAATCTGTTATTTAGCTACATATTTCGATGGTGTCTATATCGGTTATCACTTCTTTTACAGAAAGAAACCGAGCCAAATATTCAACAGAACTGGTTGTTTAAATACATGGACCACCATTAGATAAAAGAGATCGCTGAAAATATGCTTAATAGAAGCAAGGAAAGATATTGGGCTGCGGAGTAAATTCTTCATAGTTACTTTGCCCAAAAAAAATTAGGAACTCTGATATAAAATACTACGTGTACTTATTCTGAGTTTAACGCTTAAATATAAGTGGAAGCTAGAAACCTTTTATACCTCTCTTTTATCTGATTCATTTCATTCGAAGTTCTCACACCGTGTTCTTTATTAATTTTTATAATTTCACTGTGGAACAAATTCAGGTTAGCAAAAGTTAGGTCAATTCAGAGAATGAGGGGTGAAAATAGAGGCTAAATTAGAAGACCCGTATCGCGGCGTTTGTTTATGTAAGTTCGAATTTTTATTTAATCGACCTTCGAACTTTGCAGCCAAATGCCGATTTTCAGCATATTGTTTATATGGTTTTTTGGCTATAACTCGTCGACTAATTGATATTTTTCAATCTGTTAAAGCCAAATTATTTCTAGAGACCTGTGCAACAATTAAAATTAAAAAAAAAATTGATTTAGAAAATTGTTGTAGTGCTTATGAAGTAAAATGTCGGACATTTTTTTTTCATGCTTTTTGAACATATTTTTCACAAAACTAAGTCTTTTTTGCTTTCTGTTTGATCTATAATACGCTTCTCAGTTTCTTCAATAAATTTCATTTGAAAAGAAAACAATCATAATACAAAACTTGCGTTTTCCAGCTTAATATTAATTTACTTCTCATTTCTTATGTACCAAATTTTTCAGTGTTGGTTTTGAAGAAACATTGGAAAAGAAATTATAAAAATATAATATTGAAATGTTAGTTATGAAAAGTTTTAAGTAAAAAAATTAAATTAATTAAATTAATGATTTGGCCAGTTGCCGTTTAGCAGGCGGCTGTGGATTAACATCACTGCCCTCTCTAATATCTTGGTCATCGTCATCATCATCAGAAAGGTCGATAATTTCGTCCAATAGATATTCTGGAATTTCATCTTTGTCTTCCCCCTTCTTCCTCTTTTTCCTCTTCTTCAAGGGTGTTTTTTATACCACCAACAAATTTCAGCGAGTATTGCATTTGGAGATTTCTTTCCTCTGTACCTGAAACGAAAATAATTTTCAATCGTTAAAATGTTTAAATTGTGCACTCTGACAAAGATATTAGAAAAGTCTAGGAATTCAAAATATGCACACTCTATAGTTACCTTATTTCAAATGGAAGCGCAGTTTGGTGATAACGTTCGCTTGCTCATCAGATTTAGTTGGCAACTGTTGACCAAGTTGATCAAGGTGCTGATGCAAGAGATGAATTTTCTCTTGCAAACATGTTGGCAGCTTTCGATGAAATTGGGGTTAATATGTCGTACAAAATGTATTAATTTCGTCTTTTCTAAAATACATTTGAGTTTTTCTAAAATACATTTGCATTTTTCTGGAATACATTTGCATTTTTCTGAAACCCATTTGCGTTTTTCTGAAATACATTTGCGTGTTTCTGAAATACAATTGATCTTTTCTAAAATACATTTGTGTTTTTCTGAAATACATTTGACCTTTTCTGAAATACATTTGCGTGTTTCTGAAATACAATTGATCTTTTCCGAAATACATTTGTGTTTTTCTGAAATATTGTTGGAAAAGGTGTAGTCATAATGAGTATGTATGAATAAGTATAACACTTAAGATATTTTATGTACATTTATTTTAGTACTAGCACAAACCAATGGCGTTGTCCTCAACTATTTAGCTCTCCCACAACATAAAAAGCGATTTATTGCCATAAGATAAAATTCGAAAAAAGAAAAAAACTTTTTTTAAGTTTTAATTTAACGCCAAAAGTTCAGAGATAAAGTAAGAGCGAGGGTACATTTTAAGTTATGAGTATATTAAACTTATGTAAATACAGCATTCCGAGTTTCATTCCCTGCGGGGCTCCAATTCGTGACAATATAACATATGCTGGCTGTGAGATAGGAACTCGCATCGATCCCAATAGTAATACAAATTTGCCCCTTTGACTTATCAAATGTATTTCCTTTTAGAATTTCTAAAAAGTTTAATATTACACCGACAGATGACTATTTAAACTGTTTTTTCTTAAATAAACATAATACTTTACCTTTTATTTCTTTGATAGTTAAGTAAAATCTCTCAACACTTTTTTCTTTTGAATAATTTCTTCACAGATATCTTTCTATTGAAAAGAAAGACTTCAGTGCATTACCTTTTCACAGAATAGCACAAATTTTTAATGTTGAAAACAGCAAATTCTAAAGCTCATACATGAACCCGACCATACCTACAGGCGACTGGAAGGTTCTACGAGTAGAGGAGCCGGATGGGCCGTCAAGGCAAGTGGTCCTGTCTCTGAACAGGGACTCTTTGGAGATCCTGGAGATCTAGTGAACGACCACGCAGAGGGTTTAGTTCTCATCGAAAGCCCACCATGTACAGTGGGGTAGCACCGACGTTAACAACCGAGGTGAGTTTCTTCTTAATTACCTCTTAACTACTAACTTAGTTATATGCAATAGGGGCACAGAGCCCACTTTTATCGTTAAAAATCGACAGGAGGTCATAGACCTCACTTTATGTAGTGATATGATATGGTAACCAATCCTTCAGATCATAGATATATTGAGACAACTCTAGATCTGTTCACCAGTGCTCCGAAGGTTCGTAAGAACCTGAGAAACACTGACTGGCCCTGGCCAAAGCCTGCGCTGACCCCAAAACTTGGGGAAAGCGTAGGCCACACTGGTGGTCCCGCGACTTAGACTCGCTGCGTAAAGATTGCCGGAGGCAGTTTAACAGGGCGAAAAGGCTAAGTCAGGAGTTTGAATGGCAGACTTATAAACAGCTCATGCGGGTTTATAAAAAAGCCCTACGTGAAGCGAGGAGGTCCTCATGGAGGAATTTTGGTACTGACATTGAAGGCGTCAACGAAACTGCCAGACTAAGAAGAATTCTGTCCGGCACAACAAACCCGATTGGGTCTTATCAGAGACAGGATGGCTCCTGAACGGCTACAGGAAAAGTTACGGTCGAGCTGCTTCTCGACACGTACCTTCCTGAAAACTCACAATCAAGGGAAGTAGAGTGAGTTTCCCTTTCGGGTGCAATCGTTAATCTCCCTATATCAAGAGAAAGTATTATTTCAGCGATAAAAAGCTTTAAACATTATAAAACAGCAGGGCCGGATGGCATTATACCTGCGCAGCTGGCCGCAACAATCGACACTTGGCGAATTGGCCTGCTTTAAACTAAACTACTTACCAACGGCATGTAGATCTGTTTCAGTGGTCTTCATTCCCAAGGCCGGAAAAGTATCACTTACGAACCCGAAGGATCTCAGACCAATAAGCCTGTCATACTTTGTTCTCAAAACTCTAGAGAGGCTGATAATTAACCACCTCTCTTTCACAATCGATAAGAGACTTTTGTCAAATAACCAGCATGTCTACCTAAAGGGAAGGTCTACAGACACTGCGCTACACTCCCTAGTCAGCTATAGTCACGCCATAGAACAATTGTGCAAGCTCTCATCACACGCATATGTTACGCTCTTTCGTTTAGTCGTCGCTGAGCAAGCAACGAGACAACATTGCGTGGAGCTGTTATTGCGCACTGAAAGTTTATGTATGAAATGCGTAATAATGCCGAGCAAAAAATATTTTATAATGGCAAATGCTTTTGGCCAATTCCAATGTTTATTATGCTAAAAATTTTAGATAAGCTTAATTATAATTTTTTGTTTTGCATTTTGAATGCCGCTCAAAAACTAGCTCATGTATAAAACTAAAATTTACATATACATATGTATGTGCATATATTCATGATACATATATTTACTTAATTTCATAAAAATATAGTAAATTCTTTATAAATCATAAATAATTAAAGAAAAATAAGTGGTGAAACCTTGTTTATCAATAAACAAACAAATTTTCATAACCATTTCGCTTGTCTATGCTCCAATCGCGCTCTCATCGCGCTCTCACCAACACAGTCGCAGTTGAAATTTTGCCGACCACTGGACAAGATGTATCTATTACAGGTGACATCGATAAAGTACGTGCTTCCTTTTATTCCACATGTCTAAAAACTGTATGTCAAACTATCACGTGTTTTGCCTTTGTTTATGTTTTATTGTTTACAATTTTCGTTTGCGACAGGATTGTGTTTTGTGACTACGCGTTATTTTTGTGAAAAATCTTGCTAAAAACTAAAATTTAAGTTATGTGCGATATTTGCGGAAATCCTAGGAGGATGGGCGACTAATTTTCCGTGTTCCGCTTGATATGCGACGCAGAGCTTAATGAAGTGAATCCATCGGCATTGCAAATGCTCCTTTAGTGTTATAAATGTTAGCATATGTTATTGAAGTTCACTAAAAATAGAAATAATGCTTTTAATTTGCAATATGTATGTACATTTCTATAGTTTTTACCTTTTTTAATTGTTTCCATTGATTTCATTAGCTGTTTGTATCATGAAAATATATACATAAACAAAGCAAAGCAGCCGTTTCTGACATACGGTAGAATAGTCGTCAAACGGGACATTTTGTTGTTGCCTGATCAACACAACCTTACATTATTGAGTCATGACCACTGGATTTGATGCAAGGAACACTCCGCGCTGTAGGGAACTCGTCCACGCGATGTGGTCTTAGCGTCAACTCGGAAAATGTGGAGTTGGTACTCTTCACTAGAAAATATAAGATACCGGAGTTTATTACTCCGGTACTGAATGGTATTCGTTTAAATCTAAAAAAGGAAGCCAGGTTTCTTGGCGTCACACTAGACATGAAACTAAGCTGGAGAAATAATATTGTCCAGCGCACTCAGAAGGCTTCTGTGGCCCTATACTCCTGCAAAAGGGCCATTGGAAAGAAATGGGGTCTAAATCCAAGCGTATGCCGCTGGATCTATACAGCGGTGGTAAGACCGATTATTCTTTATGGAGTCATCGTATGGTGGCCTGCCTTGAGCAAAAATGCTAACCTCAATCTACTTAGTAAAGTACAAAGAGCCAGTATTATCTGCATTAGCGGAGCTTTGCGAACAACACCAAACGACGCCTTGAATGTCTTTCTGGACCTTCTACCCCTGTATTTAGTGGGTCAACAGATGGCGGCTCTTGCCGCACTTCGACTAAGAGAGACATATCAATGGTAGTCTAGCCTATATGGGCACTCAAGCATACTGAGTAAGTATAGCTTTCTTCCGAACTGCAATGATCGCTGCGTCGATACCATGGTCCCAGACAGAAACTTCGCGATGTTGATTCCAGGTAGGGAGGAGTGGTCAACAAATTTCTATACTCCACCTGGAAGTATTACGGTTTTCACAGATGGTTCGAAGCTAAATGGCAGAGTGGGAGGAGGGGTCTTCTCGCGGGACTTATCTCTGAGCTGTTCTTTTAGGCTGCCGGATCACTGTAGTGTTTTTCAAGCTGAGGTTTCAGCCATTAAGGAGGCTATGGACAGGTTGCAAACCATCTTAAAAGGCAATAACGTTTTTATATTTAGCGATAGCCAAGTGGCAATTAGAGTAGTGTGCTCAGCTGCGATAACTTCAAAGATTGTACTGGATTGCCGCCGATCTCTTCAGGAGATGGCTAAGCAGAACAGACTAAACCTCTTCTGGGTTCCAGGCCACATGGAGATCGAGGGTAACTGTATAGCGGATGAACTTGCGAGGGAAGGGACAACCAAGCAGATTCTTTCTGGTAAAGAACGCATTGGTATGCCCTATGGTACTTGCAGGCTGCTCTTAAAAGTATATGCTTATGCTCGTGCAAATGAGAGGTGGGCACAGAGCACGACTTGTGGGATATCTAGGCAGACTTGGCCCAGATGGGATCGTAAACGGTCGCGTGGTCTGTACACCTTAAAACGGGATGATATATCTCAGGTCATTGGATCCCTTACGGGGCACTGCTCATAGGCAACCACACGGGGCGTCTCGGGGTACCCTTTCACAGATGCTGTAGAAGCTGCAAAAATTATGAAGAGGATGAAACTGTTTTCCATCTTCTATGCAACTGTCCAGCGCTAGCGAGATGTAGGCCACGCTTTCTAGGGGTACCACTTTTTGGAGACCTTGGAGAATTAGATTTTATAGACCCAAGATGCTTGGCGAGATTCGTCAAGAGTTAAAAATGGTTCAGCAAAGGGGAATGAACGCTTAGCTAGTGGTATCACAACGGGCCTCCAATCATGGCCTAAGTGGGTCGTTGAAGCAACGGTGACAGCCACATATACCTACCAACCTAAAGCACATAGCTGCACTGAGAGTCCATCCGTGAAGAGAAAAGCCGTTGACTATGTATGTGCTAGGCATGTCAATTCCGGGATCCCGAAATCCCGGCCTTTTTAGTTCCAGAATATCCCGTGATAAGTCTATTCAAATCCCGGAATTGTAGAAAACAAGGAATTTAACAGACATTTATTTTTAATCAATTTTGTATCATTCTTAAAAATTCCCCTTTCAAGGGTAAAACAAAACCTTTAGGGAGTTCAAAATCGTCAAATAACACAAATTTTTAACTCCCTTAAGGCTTTGTTTTGCTCTTATTATTATCAATGGAGAATATCCCATTCGAGTAGAAAATGAGCCTAATTGTGAAAACTGTCTTAATAGAACTAACAACGAGGTGCCTGAAGTGGATAAGGCAGAAAGTCTCAAAGATAAATTGCATTAAGTTTTAATGAGCAGCTCGCAATTGTCCAAAAATCGAAAGGAATACAATTTATCAGAAGGCTTAGTAAAATAAATTTATAGTTTTTGTAATGAGGCGATGAAGGCTATGTCCTACAGAGAGCATTTAACTTATTGTCGACAATCCAACCAACAAGTGTTGAGGCGCAACAGTTTTTCTGCTGATTGACGAAAGGAAATTTGCTATCAAAAATTACTCCTAAGTTCTTTATCTCATAGACTGATTTAAGATAGATGTTTGAAATACTATACGACGTTTGTAAGACAGTATTACGCTTACTAAACGTAATGTGATAGCACTTTTCGATATTCAGTGATACGCGATTTGTCTCACACCAGGTGTGAAGATTATTAAGCTCCGCTTGAAGCATCTGTGAATCCTCCGGTTTTTTATTGTAGAGAAGATTTTTAAGTCGTCAGCATATAGGAGAAATTTTGCGAAGGAGAAGCAACTACTTATATCGTTAATGAATAATTTAAAAAATAGAGGTCCCAATACACTTCCTTGAGGCACTCCGGAGGAAGCAAAAAAGGGAAGCGATAACGTATTGTCCACGTTAACGACACACTGGCGATTATTTAGATATGATTTCATCCATTTCAGAAAAGTGGAGTGAAAACCAGTAGCTGCAAGTTTATTGACTAAAATTGAGTGAGACACTCTGTCGAAAGCTTTAGAAAAATCGGTATAAACAACATCAGTCTGAAGACCATCTTGCAACTCAGATATGCAATAATCTGAAAAGACGGCTAGGTTAGACACAGTCGAACGATTTGGAATAAACCCATGCTCATTTTGGCAAATAATGCTTTTAACTGCAAAATATAATTTATTATAATTTAATTTAATAATCAAAAAGAAGTCTGATGAGGAAATGTGGTGATTTCCGAAATAGTACTATAAATATTATAATTTATTATAGACAATACATTCGAACAATTTCGAAATAGAAGAGAGCTTAGAATTAGACATAGAGATGAGCAGAAAACCTTCTTTAATATGTCGCAGCTTTTCCTTAAAAAATTAGCCTTTTTTTGAAACCCTAAATGTTCTACGTGGGCCAACTGAAAGAAGTCTAAAAAATGGCTCCAAAAATACTCTAAACCCCATGAAATCCTTGCGTTTTATGGCTGTGAGTTTTATAGTTTTTTTTTTTAACCATATTTGAACGTCTTTATGGAGTTTTTATGTTTTATTGTGTTCTTTTCTGTTTTAATTTTTAATTTCCATCGTTTAATACTCTTTTTTATTAACATATAATGAATAATGTATAATTAAGAAATATAAAGAGATTTTTTTGATGACGCACCGCTCCAGGAGTAGGGCTTTAAAAGAATTTCTTGAAGTTTACATTAAACATTCCAAAAAGCTCATAAATAAAACTGCTTTCGCATCCTATTTTCAGAACGTTCTCAATTTTGCTTCCGGAACATCTCGTTCGCCTTTGTGAGCTCGTGTTTGTATTTGGCGACCAAATAGTTAAAAAAATAATTATTAAAATCGCTTCAGTACTTTGAGAGTCAAAGCGTGACAAACTTTTCTCATATAATCAATTTTATATAATACGAGTTGTATGTACATAGATGTAAACATTTTTGGTGCCTAGATTCATATGTATTTAACTTAAACGAGATTCAAGAAAAGTTTACCGAGTTAACGAATAATGACTACAAGGTGTGAGGACTCCTAATATTATGTAATAAACAAAATAAACAATAAAACGCATATCACATTATTTTGTTAAATCGCAAACGTAATAAACTCTAAAACAATTTGCCACATAAGAGTTAGTTGATACGGTTTGCTGACCCACTTTTTACGTCTGCAACTAAATACAAGTTACGTATTCGTATGTACCATACAAGTATTAGAAATATTAATTATATGTTTGTACACAATTTTTTTTGTAAACAATACTGAATGCAACGATTGCAAGTAAGATTGTAACATGTCTTCCATTCTCCAGCCACTGGGCTTCCATTTCCAAATAAATGACCTTCAAAATTACCTAAACCCATGTGGCTAAGCGCTGAAAATATAAAAAAAAAATGTACACATACATATGTATATACATATATACGCATATTTCATTCATTTCGCTTTTGCTTCTTTTTGAAAAAAATAAACATGTCGATGAGGGCCTTTCTACATTTTATCAATAATATGCAAACGAGTTTTAGCACTGCAAATTAGAACACCACAGCAATTGAAATGATGGCAAAAGGACATCTTCTTTCAAAATTTAAATACATTCTTTATTTATACAAATTAAGTAAATGTATTTGTATGCAGAAAAAAGTTTGAAAGAAGATACTTACATATATACATTAGCTTTCATAAATTAATTAGAGCTTTAAAAATTTATTAGCTGCAATTAAAAATATAACCAAAGTCCGAGAAGGCTTTTACGCCGTTCATAAATTATTGTATATTAAAATCCCTTGATTTAACCAGTTTCTTCAGTTCAATTGACGTTTGTAACTGCAATAAGGAATTATAAAATACAATGAAAATCGCTGATAAATACATAAAATGTTGTTAAATACATAGTTTGCGATTTAAAGCAATGGTGCGCTTATCACATCTCCATGGGTTAAGAAATAAATTAAAATTTATATAAAAGTGTTGTAAGTATAAATAGAAGCGGAAATCGTATATACACATAATATAGTATATATGTATGTATGTAGTATGTATGTACTAGGGATGTTTATTTTGGGCATTTTATTGATCCCGGGATATTCAGGTTCTGAAAACAAAATCCGGCATCCCGAATTTCGCGTAAATTTGATTCGTAAATTTTAATTTGTCGAAAAATGTAACACGTCTGTAATAGTTGTATTATAGAATTATGCAAAATAACATTAATAGAACAAAAACCGATTTGTTGTAATTCATGTATGTATGTATGTATTTATTGGTATTTTCAAGAATAAAAAAGAAATAAACGTAAAACTTGACACACACAAAATAATTTAAATTTCAAGTACAAATATAAATATTTGATACAGAAGTAATTTTACCTACATAAAGTAAAACTATTTTTAATTAGTGTCTGAGACCTATACTAAATATTAATATATTACCATGCAGTAAAAAAAGAAATACATCAAGTACAAATTGAATACATCACCCATTCCATTTTGAGCAAGGACCTTATTTTGATCAAAATTCATTCTTAAAAATATAAAAACTTTAGCGTGCTATCCTCCAACGTGTACCTAAATTTGTTGCATTTAAAAACTGCAGTGGAGAAGTATTGTTTTTGTTTCTCATATTAAATTTGTTTTTTTTCAATACAACTCTGAAATGTATGTTTAATGTGTTATTTATTTTATTCGACCGGCTCTTTTTATTTTTAATCAATTGAGGTTTATTTTTCTTTGAAAAAATGGCTAAAAAAAACCGTTGGGATTATTATTATTAAATTAACTGTTTTTTGCAATTCCGGGATTTGAATAGACTGACTTATGCAGTTTGGTGCTAAAAAAAAATGCGTTGGTCTGACATGGGCCAATGTGAAGCGTGCAATCTGAAGGTGCAGACAGTTTGCCAAAGCAATTAACCTTTCGACGCACTTACAAAGATAGTTGCGGTATTTTATATACACATGTACATATGTATGAATATTCGCAAGTGCGTATATTTAAAGTGCAAATATTTGTTAGAGTATACGTACTTACGTACATAATTAAATAGCAAATAAAGTTTGATAAGTTCTGTCTTTAACTAGGTTATAACTAAATATGTAGTTTAAAGAATGGAGAAGCTCTCTCTAAATAATAATTTACAATGTCTCAGTGTAATATATAAGTATTTAGGTTTATACATAAAGAACGATAGCAAAGAGAATGAGGAAATGGCTGCCAATAATGCTGATAATCGCCTGGCATTTATGCACCGAAAAAAATTAGACGTGATCGTTAATTTAAAGAATTAAAATGCTTATAAACCCTCAACACTGTGGCGTTTAGAGACGTAGGCTTAGTGTATCCACGGACGTAAACTCTCTAGTAGTCTGATCGAACACTGGAAGTTTTCCTACAGTATAGGAGCATTTTTAGAAAGCCTTGGTTCTAGAAGTTCGCGCGTTAGCATAACGAGCGCTCTGAGAACGTTTTAAGTTTGAACCTTAATCTACTTATGTTAGATATATTTAGCGATCGAAGAGAAAGCACTATAGCGTATAGTTTGCTGGGCCCTTTATGACCAGCTGCTGCCTAGGTGCTCTTTCAGAGGAAAGATTTAATATTTACTCGGATATAGCTGATATCTGAAGGGTAAATCCAGTATGACCGTTCTTTCATGTAAGAACGGTCATACTGGATTTACCCTTCAGATATCAGCTATATCAGGGCACAAGCCATTTGGGTACTTTGAATAAAAGGAGGGAAGGAACCATGACCTTTCATGGGGCTTTTTAATGAACATAATTCGGAGATTATTTAATGAGGTGTCTGTCATACAGTTAGTTAGATTTGATATAATGAAAAGGGACAAAGTTCATTTGAATTTCTTCGAAGCACTTTCTTAACTTTCTATCTCCCTCTTTAGCGCTTTAGTAAAACAGGTAAACTTGCCTATGGACTTAAATCTAGCACTCTATACCAGACGTTCTGGCTTTTGGATTTGCCGCAAAAAGTTACAATCGGATATTAAATAGTTTCTTCCATATAAAGAGATAAAAAGTTGTATTAGTCGCATGTTCCTTTGCAACTATTCCCGGACCCATCTTAGCCTAATCGAATTTATTGTGGGGTAGATACTAAAGTTCATTGTATTGCTTCTGTTAAATTTTGTCACAATCCACAAACGAATGTCTTTAATAATTGCTTCCAAGCTTGGTTTAATTAAGCACTCAAAAGTATATTAACACAGGCTTTTCTTAAAAAATTGTGCAACAAAAAAAAAAAAGATTAAAGTTTAATAAACGTTTTATTCAACGAGAGACAATACATTTATATTGAAATTTATACATAAGCAAAATGAATAAGTCAATGCAAACGTCAAATATATTTGCATTCTTGTACATGATAGGCATGAGTTCAACATGCAATAAGACAAACGAAAAAGTTTTATATTAGAAAAATCATCAAAAATACTTTAACATACATACATACTTACTTCAGTCCTCCGAAAATGATTTTCTGAAATTGAAGAAAAGAACAATATATGCATTTAAAAAACTCCGACTTAGAGCGGAAAGCTGCTTAGTCCATTTATTTGATGTGCATAAAAGAAGACGTGAAAATACAGCATTATATTTTATCTCTCCAGCAATATTTGAAAAAGTGAGTCTTATCAGATTTTAGGTCTAAGCCTACGATATGTATCTGTGATTCTATGAAATTATATATTGCATATGGGCCAATCCATGCAAAATTAACACTAAACATTTTTTTCCGCTCGAATGATTTTTATTTGCATTCTTTATTTTAATTTGTCAGTTACAGCTTTTGAGATATATTTTTTTGAACTTTAAGCATGCCAAAAAAAGACTTTTTAATCTTCCGCGCAAAGCAGCATTCTATTAAAAAAAAAGGTTAATCATTTATGGTTTTTTCTTGGGTTTCATATGAGGATAACGAGAAGTCGATAAAAGTATTTTTTAATAAAAAAATTAGATAGTAGTGTTGAGCCTGAAGAAATGCATATTTGAAATGCTCGATGAGAATATAGAATGAGAGTTCTTACCGCTCATAACTCAAAAACACAAAAACTAGTTAAGTATGCAGAAGTGGGGGTTATCTCTCCTTCTAAGAGTAAACAATCGAAGGCAGTTGCTAAAATCAGTAGCTCACAAAAAAAAATGTTTTCTTCATTATCCGAATCATCTCCTCATAAGATTTTTTTTCCTGTCTTTATTTTCACAATGGGAATGTAAATTCGAAACTTCACAGTAGTTTTTCTCGGTTTGTTTGTTGTTTTTAAGTTATGACAGTCTTTTAGTAAATGAGCATTATGTACACACTTTTCGCCAAAAATCAAAACAATAATCAAGGTTATTTGCGCCGGTATGTACGCAAAAGGTTATCGATGATTTGCAAAAAAATAATTGTATTTTCGTTTTTTTTCTCTGTAAATGAAATGCTGCCAATGACTTGTTGACAAAATCTTTTACTTATTCAAAGATTCATTTAGTTAACACTAATAATTAATATGTCGAATAAAATAAATTTATTTGTATGAAGAAAGTTATAGATGAACGCAAAAATCTAGGGGTTTTTTTAGGTATCATAACTAGCACTTTAAAATTTCAAATTTCGAATGAGACGGATTTTAATAGGTACCACAAGTTTCATAAAAAGTTTTGATCAGGACCTTTATAAATTAAACTAAGCCAAAACACTTCAGAAATTTATTGCCGGTCACAAAAAAAAAAATGAAAACACGTACGCAAATAATAATAACAGGAAATAATAAAACACGTACGCAATATTTAAGAATAAAATTATTAGATTTTTTTTAGTCTGCAGTGTTGTGGCCCATTAAATTTTAATATACATAATAAAGAGCAAGTTGGAAGTAGTTAGTTATTTACGTTGATTTAAAAAAAGGTTTTAAAAAGTTATTAATTTGCCCCCCAACCCCCCCTAAAATTGTATTTTTCAGTGAACAACATGAAGAGAAGCTGAACGTTAAGATAGAGACTCTGAAAGACAACGACATTTGTTGTAAATCAAAAAAATTCAGAATATCAGAAAAAACCCAATAAATCGATTAGTCGAATACTTTTGACTTTCGTATTTTGCATATGTACAGTCTGTTCATAAATTATAGCACAAACCCATATTGACACATTTTGAGAATTTATTTATACTCAAATTAAGTGATGGAGGATATACGGCCATTCTTTGATAAGGGGGACCTGACAATTCTAACACTATTGGACTTCTCCAATGCATTTGATACTGTTTGTCATAAGATTCTTTGCCAAAAACTTGTTTCGTACTTCGGATTCAGCCATGATGCAGTTAGCTTAATAACGAGTTACCTTACAAATAGACAACAAAGGGTAGTATCAAAGAGTAGCAGCTCAGCCTTAATGCCAATTAAAGCAGGCGTACCCCAAGGTTCTATTCTGGGTCCCGTTTTATTTCTTTTGTATATTAATGACATTGGAAAGTGCTGTAGAAATGTGTCTATTCACTTATACGCTGATGATGCACAGATATACCTCTCTGCACCTCTAGGCCTTACGGAGGACTTAGTTTTTAGAATAAATGAAGACCTAGAATATATTTATATGTGGTCAGAACTTAATAGGCTGAATCTCAACACAGCCAAAACACAAGCAATAGTCCTCTCTAATCGCTCGAGTAGCATGGATGATGTTTCCCCGATAATACTTAAAGGAACTGAAATTAAGTACGAGAAAGTTGTTACAATCCTTGGATTCAAGATCAACACAACTCTATCATGTGTCGACCATGTAAATGCGTCAATCAGCAAGTCGTATTATGTACTCAGACATCTTTGGAAGACAGCAGCCTATATACTTTCGGACATAAAACTTAAGCTAGTCAAAACGCTATTGGTGCCTATAATATCTTACCAAGAGTGTGTATTTGGTTGCCTGGACAAGGCCTCCATGAAAAAGCTACAATTACTAATTAATAATGCTGCTAGATATATATATATATGAAACGAAAATTTGACCACATTTCTGAGTTATCTATACAAATCCTTGGCTGTAGCTTATCTGCATTTTTTGACCGTCGCTTATTGTTATTTATACACAAGATAATCTACACACGTTGTCCGAGTTATCTCTTCTTTAAATTAACCTTTGCGCAGTCAACTCGTACATGCAACCTTATAGTCCCACAATATAGGTATTCAGGTACCTCCAGAATGTTTTTCGTTAGAGCTGTTCAGTTATGGAACTCTTTACCCAATAAATTAAAACTGGAATCAAATCTAAGGCAGTTCAAATTGGCAATTTATTCTATATTCTTACTCTAAGTCTTAATATTTCTATATATATTTTTTTTTTAATCGCTTTTCTTCCTTTCAAATTTCTGCTACCTTATGTACATTACATTAAGTCCTATATTGTTAAAAATAAATAGTTTTAAAGTATTCGCTTTTATACTTAAGTAATTTTTACACGTTAAAAGACTATGTCTTACTTGTGTCTAAATAATAAATAAATAATAAATAAATAAATTATTTCAAATTATTTTTCAATTAAAACATCGTTTATTCTCTAACAAACACCATTAAAAACAACTTTTTAAATTTTATAAAAATGTAGAAAACATTTGAAATTTGTTGGAGTATAAAGATATATTTTTTTTTTTAATATTCGCGGTTTTTCGTTGTATGGGGAAGCTGCCATACATTTTTTTTCTAAAATCAGTACTAACTTGTAGACACTTGTAACTTGCACTTTTTAAGACTAAAATTTAATGATCCAACAAATTTCTTCTTCTCCTTTTTTGGCGCAAGATACGTTTGTCGGTTTGGGCCGAGACCAAAAAGCTTCGCCAGAAAATAGGTCCTTCTGTACTTGGTCTTTCCAGTGTATTCGTGGGCGTCCTTGCTTCCATTGTCCACCCATGGGTGCCGATTCGAAGGATATTTCACCGGAACGACATGGCCAAGCCATCGCAGTCGTTGAATTTTGTATGCGCTTGACTATGTCCATACCATAATACAGCTCATACAGTTCATCATTCCATCTTCTTCGGTACTCGTCGTTAACGCGAACAGGATCATCTTGAGTAGAAAATCTCTCTCGAAGCCTTCTAATCGCTGTTTAGCATCGTCCATGTTTCTGCGCCACGTAAAATGACGGGCATGATGAGGGATTTGAAGAGCGAGATTTTTGTTCGTCGAGAAAGGGCTCTGCTTTTCAATTGTCTACCGAGCCCAAAAGTACCACCTGTCGGCAAGTGTTATTCTTCGCTTGATTTCGAGGCCGACGTTATTGGTGGTATTAATGCTGGATCCAAGGTATACGAAATCCTTGACTACTTTAAAGTTGTAACTACCCACAGCGACGTGGTCCCAATACGCGAGGATTTATCGTTCACTGCAAGACCAACCTCTTTTGCTTCCTTTTCCAGACAGGAAAATGCTGCACTGACGGCCCTGTTGTTAAGGTGTCAATCTCATCCGCATACGCCAGCAACATCGTATTTTTTTTTATAAATATTGCCACTGCGCTTCAGATTGGCAGCTCTAATTACGGATTCCAACATCAGATTGAAGAAGTTGCACAAAAATGAATCGCCTTGCCTAAAACCTCGTTTGGTCTCGAACCTTCCCAACTTGGACGGAGCTAAAAGTAGTGATTAACGCCACTCTACATAGACGTATTCGTTTAGCAATTTTGTTAAATCATTGTACATTTTGTAAATAGTTTAAAAAATGGGTTTTCTTAGACAATGAACTTACTTTAAAAATAATTTTAATTAATTAGAATATTTTGCTTCTGTTGTGGCTAAATCTGTTAATATGTAATATTGTATAATAATAATTTTGGCGCTTACACTATATAGGTCAGTGTTTGACCGAGCTTCTCCTACCATTTGTGGTGTTGCGTCTTTATATTATACCACAAATGGAGGGACCTACAGTTTTGTGCCGACTCCGAACGGCAGATGTATTTAATGAGAAGCTTTTTTATGGCAGAAATACCCTCGGAAGTTTGCCATTGCCTGCCGAGGGGTGATCGCTATTAGAAAAAACTTTTTCTATCATTAAGATTTTGTAAATATGTGGTTGTGCTATAATTTGTGAACGGAGTATATATACGTACATATGTATAAGTCGCTTATGAGTGGTTGGTCGACATAGTCGAAAATCAGCAATCAATACTGGCGGTCAATTAATGCAGAAATATCAGCTTCCGCGTAGACTTACCCCTCTTATCTAACAAAAATTTTGTAAAAAATTAAATAAAAAGCTTGCTGCAATGAAATTAATTTCATTCAAGAAATACCAGCATCCAAAGAGATAAGCGTGTGTATGTACATAAGTAATGTCATTGATACTGGAAAAGAAGAAAATATTGGTCACAATCCGGCGTGCGAGTTCTAATAAAAAAATTAGACAATATCGCTTTTCGACTAACATACATACATACATATGTACGAGTTTGTTTGTATGTACGACAGGCACTTGATAGATAATGCAAGTCTATCTACGAGGCCACTAATGGTCGCTGCATTTATTGCATTCAAATACATATATATATATATGTATATGTATGTAAGTAAGTGTTTATTAGCCCCGCTGGTCAAACACGGCAACTACGGTTCGCTGCAAGCACAATGCCATATTGACGACGGCGACAGTTACGGTCTCAACGACAAGTTATCAGCAGCATATTTCGTAGATAACAACCATCAGCAATGTTGCAGCTAAGGTCTGAGTTTATATATTTAGGTGTGGACAACGGGAATCGATCACAGTTTCAATAAAATAGCCTTACAAACGCGTTTCGTTTAATAGCTAAATATATTTTGCATTTTTACATTGTGTTAAACATAATTACATAAATTAAACATCAGCCAAGAGGATACACCATTCATAAACATATCACAGAGTAAAAAGTGCCATCAGGATGAAATTAACTATAGAAAACGATCCACCACAGTATCTCAATGAGCAATTTTTTAAGACAGCATTGGAGGATGGCTTACGTGATATGCGCGTTGAAATAAAGAAAATCATATTCGCTGAGTCGAATGGTGGCGGTGAAAATTATTGCAGCAAAATCTATCGTGCCAGAGCTTTGTATAGAAGTAGCAAACGTCAATTGGATGAAGAGCTGGCTTTGATCGTGAAAAGTATAGCCATAACACCGGCCACACAATTTCTCGAAGAGTTGGCGGTATATTTGCGCGAGAAGATTTTCTATTTCGATGTACTAGGCCGTTTAGAAGTGCTGATAGGAGATGGCACGAAATTTGGGCCAAAGTGAGTAGAAAAGGATCATTGGCGTGAAAACGATAAACGCTCTTGGTGTTTGTGTATTACTACTAGTGTTAGAAATCGTTTAAAAATATCAGCTACATAGGAGTATATTAGAACGCTTTTGGTCGCATATAAGAGTCGAAACAATATATGCTCAAAGTATTCTATTGCTTATGTATGTACATATATTATTATGTGTACATACATATACGAGATCGTTTCAAAAATATTTTTATTTAAAAACTCGCAGCCATAAAATCAAAAAGGTTTTAAATATTTGTTTCCTAAATTTCAACAATTCCTAATGATTTTCAATTGCATCTTATATTCGTTTAAAATATTCGAATAATAAAAAACAGCTTCGACAGCTGATCGCCATCTAAATGAAATAATAGGGATCCAAATGAAGTAAAAAATATTAATTCAGCTGTTTGTAAACATACATATAAGCACACTAAAAGTTCGCCGTGTTAACTTTGATGTTGGATGGAAAAGTTCATTTACAACCATCGTTGGCGTGGCGTTACTAATACCGCACTCGCGAAATAAAAAAAATATTTTTAATTTATAATACTCTTATATTTCTTTTCATATTCTTAAATGGTTAAACTTTAATCACAATAATTGCGTAATTAAGCAGTTGGTTTTAAATTTTTTTTTCAAGGATTCGACGGTTGCTTTTGTTATGTGAAATTCGTATACATGTTTTGAGTATGAATATTAAAAATCTTGAAAATATGGTAGAAATTCCTAAAAGGCGTCACTAAAAATTTGTCAAAAATCAACGGTAATTCATGGGCTATCCAACTGAATGCTCCAAAAAATTCAAATTTTTTATAGTCTACAATTTTGAAGAATATTCGTGGAATTGTTTTAAATTTGTTTAAAAAGTTTTAAAAAGTTTGTACAAAACATGGTTTTACATGGGTTTTTGTAAAATAATAAACTGTGTGATAATGGATAAATAATAAAAAAAAGAATTAAAGATAACATCGATTGATCAATTGCTGGTCCCTAGTGTTTAATCTTAGCTAGAGGCTCCAATCCCGAAAGCTTGCTGGACCGAGGGCATCGATCCCAAATCCGCGGGGATTTCCTTCATATTCTAAGAAGTTGAGTTCATGAAGTGTCATAAAAAGTCCAACTTTAGTTAAAAAATATACAGACCCAGTACAGAATTCAAAATTTTGAAATCGAACTGATTTTTTTTTTTTTTTTTAATATTTAACATTTTAACCTCCTAGCTTATATATGAAATTTTTAGAATTTTTATTTTCAGAACATGCTATATAAGTTTTCGCTTTTTACTGGTTTTAATTGACAAAGTGTTAAGTTTCTTCTTTTAAATTAAAGATTCTTATTTTTTTAATATAATTTTTTTTTTTAGTTATATTATTATTCAAAGAAAACACTCGATCGCTCAACATATGTATGGGTGGTGAATTAATTCGAACCCAGGCGGGAGTGCACATCTTGTAGACAAATCTATAAAAGGCATGTCGGACAGTGCTCTATCTATATAAATGATAAAAAATTAGATAAGTTGCTCGAATTGAATGAAATTTGGTATTTATTGCAATAGGATTAAGAAACAAACAAACAAAAACATTTTAAAATAAAAAATATCTATATATAAAATTAACAACCAGCATATATGTATGAAATATAAAATAAAATCATAAAAACCCCACAAAAACGAAAAAATAAAACAAAATATTATATTTATTAACTTAATATACTTTATAACTTGGTTAACGTTTGTGATGCAAAACTGGGATAGTGGCTTGTCAAAACTTAAGCTATAGTAAGAACGAACTTATAAATATTTGATTCAAAAGAAAAAACAAATTAAATTTAAATAACTCTAATAGTCTAGGTTCATACGTTCATCAATGTCCTCTTGCGAATTTTAACAAATGGTTAATTATTTTATTTATTAAGTGGCGAACGCATTTCGTCTTATCAATGGAGGTTCATCGAACGTTTTTTTAACTTTATAAAACATTGTTTTTCCTTCAGATGTTTCTATACAACACGAGAACCTATACAGACCATTGTGTTCGATGACCTCACCCAGTATGGATACAAATTGGCCAGTCGCCAAAATGGACTCGATGAGGTGCACTGTGTAGTAATATTGCAAAAATTGGGAAAATTTCATGCGACTTCCATGCTTTTAGCTGAAAAGGTTAGTACACTCTACATACATACATACATATGTACATATATTTTAAATGGCTTTTCATCAATTACATATGCAAATTTTTAATAAAAAGGAAAACAAAACATTAAGCGTTCATTGATATCAAATATAAGAAGTGCCAAATGTTAATAGACTTTGATGAATAATGCGCAATTTTTTGATTACGTTTAATACAAAAGATTTCCATATAGCACATCTGACTACATACAAATATATACATATGTACATATGAGTGCAAATAAGTTTGACTGTACCACGTCAAAGGCGAAAAAGAAAAAGTTCGATGTACACTGCTCAAGCTTCAGTATTTTTGTTTAATAAAAACATATTTTCCCAACCTGGTTGTTTAAAAATTTTAATAAACGATTTAATTTTTTTCTTAAAAAGTGCTTGTTAGAAATGTAGTCATAACTTACTCTCGCGGTTCCAAAAAATCGATTTTTCCTTTTTTATTTAATTTTAATCTATGTATGTATATGTATCCACAAATACGTCACAGAGAGGATTTCGTCACAGAGTGGATTTCGCATGCTTCTGGGCTCCGATTTCAAAAATTTCTTTACTGTCTATTTAGTGAGCATACCGCTATGTTTTCCCAAATATAATTTGCAAAATTTTATTTTGTTTTATTATTAAAGTCTCTAATATGACAAAAAATTACGTGAAAATTGAACATTTTTACAGATCGTTGCATAAATTTTACAATTTGCAAAATAAAAAAACTCTGTCTCTGGAAAACATAGCCAACGTAACTGCGGGACCCATGCAGTTTCAACATCTATTTATTTATTCAATGAGGTTTCAAGGTCGACAATGTTTTTTTTTTGTACTCAATACAAACATTTTAAAGTCAAAAAATGTATCTTTAAAATAAAAAAATAAAAATATTTTATTGATTCAGGAGATCCTTCGCAATTTATTTCTAAAAAAACCGCTCGATTTCAGGCATTGGGAGTAGAGGACCCCCTAAAGCATTTGTAATCATATCTTAAAGCATGGTGGATTCATGATTTTTTATCGAGTAGAAAATTGTTGCGCCAGCTAGGACAGAAACTGACAATGGCGACATTTACTTTCGAAAATAAAAATTTTAACAGAAATACTTTAGATTGGGTGGTGTACTTATTTTCTAGTACGGGTACTTATGTATTCTGTGCAAATTCATACATTTTCGGGAATGTTTTTCGGTTTTCAATTTTTTTTTTCTGACCACTAATATTAATATTAATCCTTTGCGATTTAAACTTAAATATGTTGGTTTAAATAATATTGACAGAAACTGTGTAAACCGCAAAAAGCTTAAATACATTAAATTTATAATATTAATTAATATTATAGTCTAAAAATTTTTTTGAGTAAGATCTTAAAAGTTTCACCACAGTCTTTGTTATTTTTCTAATTTTACTTATAATCATTAAGACATAAATTTTGAAACTCTTATCGGCGACAAGGAAACTTTTACTGTTGAAATTTAATATCGTCTAAATTACTTTCTCTGTTCATTCGATTCTAGTACAAAATAAACTCGTAAAATATAAAAAAAAAATACTAGAGGACCGGCGAACTTCGTCCCGCACAAAATTTATTGGAAGTAAATGAAAAACTTTTTGAACTATGTTGTACAAGTATTTAATGCGGAAAATGAAACTGACACCGATATTTCGCAACTGTTTTCGTAGCTTCCTACTTTTCTTCATACTTATGGCCGATTTTCTAAGTTAAAATTGCAGCTTTGATGAATATAAAAGCAATATTTCGTAGACCGTGTTAAGACGTATAGTTTTCTGACCATCCCGACTCAAGCGCTTCCAAGCATCATCATTTTTTGTAAACCCTTTTTGCATCATGCAATTAGAATGCAACATGAATTTCATCAAAATCGGTTCAGAAATACGACTTTTTTAAATAACTCGACTCCAGCGCCACCTATCGAGGTTTTCTCTCCGTAACATTTTTCCTTGGGCAAACACAAACACAACTAAAAAAAAGTCTGCTTAAATCGGACAATACATTCTTGAGTTATGCAACTTACTTTTTAATGTATAGGAATTGTAAGAGCTTCATAAAATGAGATTTTCATAACATTTTTATACTTATACATATAAGTAGAATCTGGAAAATATTAAAATTTACATACATACTGGTATACCCTACCACAGAACATTTTAAAATTTTAGAATTTTATTTATTTATATTTTTTTTTAATGAATTAAGTTTTCATTAGTTTGCCAAAACCTTTTTGGACCAAGTTTTAAACAATTGCACAGTTATAAAGAAAATTAATAATTTTTCATCGAAATTTAAAGTGTTTTCTATCAAATTTTAAGTATGCAGGTTTGTAGCGCATTAAATTGTAGTAAGTAAAGAGCGACTTCCACAGTTCTCCAGAAAATCGAAAAATGCATATAAAATGACACCCAAGAAAGGTAAAAGAATATTTTTTCTATAACAATTTGTTAATCATTCTGGTGATGTCAAGAGAAAAATGCAACGGCAAAGCACTTTTTCGACAAACAGAAATAATGAAAAAATATATGTTGTGATTTTTCTTGAGAGCTCTTCAAGGCCTTATAAATGCGCAACACCCTCGGCATGAAAAAGTCATAATCGGGAAAATATTAATTTTTAAAAATTAAAGAAGAAGTATTATCAGCGATCTCTTTGCACATGTAAATAAATAAATATGCATGTAAGTAAGTAATATTTATTCCACTCACATTTAAGGACCCATCTGTGCGCGAACACTTCAACACCGGCATGTTGGACGAACACTACATACGCACCAATCAGCGTTTTATTGATTTCATGACACTACAGTTGCGCACACTCGCCGATGTGGTGGCGAAATGGCCAGGATATGAATCAATCGCCGTGAAATTGCACCGTCATTGCGACAATATTAAAGAGAACCTCGTGACGACAGGACAATCCATCCCTGGTGAGCTGACTGTATTAAATCATGGCGATTTGTGGGTTAACAATTTCATGTATAAATATGATGCGGAAGAACCGGCCAAGCCCATCGATGCGATATTTGTGAGTTATGTTAAAAGCAGTAAAAGTTCAATCGAAAACAACTGTATTTGCTATTTTCAGCTCGATTTTCAAAACAGCTTCTTCGGTAGTCCAGGCTGCGACATCAATTTCTTCCTTAACAGTAGCGTACAACTTGATGTGCTTGTGAATCGTCGTGACTTTCTGGTGCTTACATATTACCAAGCGTTGCGTGATTCACTCGAACGAATGCATTACGAACATATTCCTACACTGCACGACATCGAAATGGAGATACGTGCACGTGAGTTGTATGGTTTCTTCTCGTCATATGCCTTCTTGCCAATGGTGGCGATGCGTAAAGAGGACTCGTACGATAACAGCATAGAAGCTTTAAGCAATCAGGAGTTCGCTCGCAAGAAAGTACAACTGATGTTCTCTTCGAATCCACGTACAACCGACACGTTGCGATATGCACTCAGACGCTTCGATGAGTTGGGTATATTCGATTGAGCGACGGAATGGGTTAGGGGGACTGGATACACACAGGGGTGGCAGAAAGCTTTATTTAATATCGTTGATTTTTTCTCAATTTTTTGCATTCATTGTCTGTATTTTTTAGTTCTAGTGTTTATGTCGAATGAAGGAAAATATATTTTGCAGTGTACGTGATGACTTTTGATAATTTCATTTGTGAAATTGTCCATTTAAAATATTGGATTCGATTGCGTATAATCAGGTAAGCACGACGGATAGCATTTGATGATGTGATTATTTGCTATCCCGAAGTTATAAAAGAAGTTCGTATATTCTAATTAGATCAGTTACCAAAATAGAATCTAGTAAATATATTAACCGCGCACAAGAAGTATTCTCTATTTGAATAACGTGTGGAGTTCTGTACTACTATATGGTATATTCAAGGCCTCTGCATTGCTGGCGAGCTATCTAAGAGCATTACTCGGCGGTTAGAACGGCCTAGGTTCCATTTCGCTCTAATGCCAAGGATACTAGTTTTGTGTAGTCTGTGGAACAAAAAATGCAGCAGGAACAAAACCTTTTAAAGTAGGAGCAGTCGGAAAGGCCGAGATTCTGACCTATCACTTCCTACTTTTCATGATATGTTATGCTTGGTAGCGTTACGCTGTCGCTTTTGCATTTGCGATTGCTTCTGGATAAATGTTTTCACGTATTGCTATTTTCAGTATAGTCCCTTGGTCGTTAAAGCATAGGCACATTTAGAATACATATTCCGCACTCTTGATTACTCCGATAGCACAGAAATCACAGTAAGAATCAAGCGCCCTATATCTGGAATACATCGGTATGTCCACTGTCCGATTATCGTGCCATTTTACCAGGCTAAATTCTCCTGCTTCCTAGCGAACGGCTTCATTAGTTACCTCCGTACTTGTGGAAATATGAGCAGACTCCTTAGCTAGTATGGCTAAAGGGGACATTACAGCAATTATCACAGCTGCTTCATCAGACACAGTTTTTAATGCGCTGTATACCCTGCCTCGATGAAATACGATGAGTTACGAGTACTTACCACATCAAACCACACCGGGGCTCCATACATGATTTGATTTTTAACTAAGCCTTCCAATAACTTTTTGCTATGATGCCCAGACACCTTATCGCGGGCTCCGTGGACACAGGGTAACTATAAAAGTTATATCCTTTAGTTTATTCCAGCTGGACATGAAAACTGACTCTGGATTCTGTTCTGCTAATATGAGCCCGTGTATGTCGAGCGATGCTTTGATTTTTGTTGTAGGTGTTTCTGGTATATACTCGTATGTAGATATGTATTTACGAGTATATGTGCATTATTAACAAATTATAGCACAACCACATATTGACAGATTTGGCACTTAATTTTTCTTATAATAAATTAATATTATTTTTCAAGTAAAATATGATCCATTATCTACGAAACACCATAAACACCTATTTTTTAAACTATTTACAGAATGTACGATTTCACAAAATCAAAAATTTGAAATTTTTAAAAGAAATTTTAAGATTTTTTTTGAGTATGCAATTTCAGTGTAAGAAAATGCAAGGTTTAAGTATGTTTCCTCCCAACAACGCCAAGCCGTGATTATTTTTTATATGTACATATAAGTAGAAGGAATGGCCAAATAGCGCCGGTTTACAAATTGTCAAAAATCAATGGTAATTCGTAGCCACTAGAAACTTGTACTAAAACTGAATCAACTACATATCTGCATATCCCAAAAAATTATAATTATTTTTTAAATAGGTCAAAATTTTTATGAAATATTGATTAAAGCTTTCTACGTTCTTTATAAAATTTAAAAAAGTGTTTTTAATGGCTTTCGTTAGAGAACTAACGATGTTTTAATTGAAAACTAATTTTAAATATTTGGAGGATAAATAAATTGTCCAAATGTGTCAATATGTTTTTGTGCTATAATTTTTGAACAGTGTATATATGTATGTATATACCTTAGCATACATATGCATGTACTCGTATGTATATAAGTACACAGCTAACACACACTTTTTTAAACACAATTTTTCCTCACAAACCCGAACATGAAACGAAAAATCTTGTGAAATTCTACATTCAACAATGTGTGGTCCATTGAAATGAATATGCGAATCATGTAAACAAGCCATCGGCGTGCCATGCCCAAATTATTTATCTGTCAAATGGTATACAAAGCTGTCAATTTGCAATGAAATTGAA
Organism: Philophylla caesio; assembly: GCA_963971545.1. Classification (NCBI taxonomy): domain Eukaryota; kingdom Metazoa; phylum Arthropoda; class Insecta; order Diptera; family Tephritidae; genus Philophylla; species Philophylla caesio. The sequence goes on from OZ020607.1 coordinate 49,936,128, forward strand.
AAATTGCATTTTTCGTACGTAGCTGACATGCGTAAGCGTTGGTATTTGTCAAACAGTTTGCCATTTCGTTTGTAAACAAGTCAAATCAACATTTCAACACTACGATGGCCCCCAATAGATTTGAAACGCATAGCACCGCCAACGGCAGAAGCGATTTGTAATGCATCAGCTTGACGAATATACTTTTGATATTTTTGCAATTATTCAATGCACATTTTTGTAAGTTCAGTATGTTTTAGAATTTTGTAGTATTTCTTTAGCATGCAACTCGTTAAATAGAATTCTCTACTGGAACTGGTTTTGGCCATTACGGTCACTTTGGCTAATTCGTACATGATTGAATGCTCAACTTTTTTGTTTGGTTATTTCCTTAACGGTAAGCCGTGTGTTGTAGAAATCCGATTATACTCCCGAGACTGATGGACTGCCAAATAATATGCAAGTCGAAGAGTGGCTAGTTGATCGATGCCAGCGGTCCATTGCACATAATATTCTTTAAAACATATTCACACGTATTGTCTCGTCATGGCAAGCATTGAATTATGTAAAGTTTTTGCTATATAATTCACGAAAACTTTCCAAAAAGGCGCGAAAATTCATGAAATACATTTGGGACTAAAAAGCTATTTGACAAATTAGTAAAAGCGGTATTTGCGAAGAGCGTGAAAAAAATGTAGCATACGGTAAACTTTTTGATACACTAGTACTTATTTAACAGATGTAAAGTTGGTACGAAAATGTTACTTCAGTCTAAATTATATTGTATTCTAATCATTACTTTGGATTTTGTGAGGGAACTGCGCTTTAATTTTCTCTAAGGATGGATTGCGCTGCCGGTTAGGGTCTTGAGAGTAACTTCAATCGGAGGACTTTTATACATATATTTATTTTTATCAAAATGCATGTTTAAGGAAGCAGACTGTACGCTAAAAATAGCCAAGTGTGCCAGTAAGGCTTAGGAGTCTTTAAAAATGCAAGTTGACGCTGACATTTATTACAAAATGGGACAAGCTTGAACTTTTGTGGTAAAGACATGCTGTAGTATTCAAGGCGTGAGTAGAGCCAATAACTAGCGGGAACTATCATTTGTAACCGGCTACTCAGTAAAATAAAATGAAAATTAGAAAATCACAGAACTCTAATGGGGTTTATTATCGTTTTCGGCCGCTCGCTGCTTATCAGTGTGGTTAGCTCGTTACCATCATCGTTATGAAATTATAAAAAAATACTGAATTGTTTTCACAGCTAAACAAGACAAAATAAATGATTTTAAACTCTACCTAAATTTACAAGATAAGTGTATGATACTTCTATTTATAATGCGTGACAGACTGTGGCAAAACCGCACGAAAATACATGTGTATGTTAAAAATTTATTTATAATATTAAAAGAAATGCTATTGATATTACGAAGTTTCCATTACGGACTTTTTAAACGGATGAATCGGATATTTTAATTCTTACGAAATTCCGAAATTCGGGAGATTGCCATCACGGATTCCGAGTGAAACGCAATTTTTACATTTAATCGTGAGAATAATCTACGAACGCTTTCCCTTATCGGAAGAAGTGAAAATAATAATTAAAATGAACAAAAAAATACAAATGAACTAAAAACTAATTGCATATTTTTCACTTATTCGAACTAAGCATAACAGTTGGAAACGCAAACTACGAAAACGAATTGCTGATATCATTTTTCCCAAATTCGTGACGGGAGATTTTGTCACGACGGGAGTTCATTCTAAATCAGTGATTGGGCTAAAAATCATAAGATTTCGAAGAATTGGTATAACTATTTTCGTGTTCGCTACTGTGAGTGTTTATAAATAGTAACAAGATGACCGGGCGGTATAAGGCTCATTGCCCTTGATAGACAGATCACTTGCTTTTGTTGATATTAGGGATCAAATACTCACTTCCATTACAAACTTCCATATATGTATATATACATATGTGTAAATTATAATAATAATAATAATTTATAGTGTAAGCTTTAAGTTTGGCCGAGCTTCTCCTACCATTTGTGGTGTGCGTCTTTATATTCACCACAAATGAAGGGACTCCCCAGTTCTTACCTCCAGACTACCATAATACCAGCATAAGCAAATGGCATTAAGCCCTGATTTTACCTGGGCACCATCCTGACAACGCACAGTATATCACTGTAGCGCCCATTACCAGCTGGCACCTTCGAGGAGGGTTCAGTTGGAGGGTTTTCGCCAACTGACTTTGGACTAATAAGGAAAATCGAGGAGCTAGGGATACTGCGGGTACCCCGGCATCCAAGGAGATACCCACGCCCACGCCACGGTACTCCGGTAACTGAGGAGAATACACCACAGCCTTCGACGAGTACTGGACTGATATCCAAACAAGCACTGAATTTCAGTACGACAGGCAGAAGGTCTGAGTAGTTCTGGTGCGAAGTTATACCTTCGCTACCTCAAAGAAGGTGGCATACGCGTGACACCAAAAACCAGAGCAGTGACCAGGAAGCCTGGTGTTAGCTACTCTAGCGCCGCCAAGGGCTACATACTGGCTATTCTGGCGAAAGACTTCCCAGAGGTTGCACTCACTTTCGGCCAGGTCTCATATTAGTGGACTGCTCCGATGCGGGTGCGGCTGAGTGGATCCAAAAAACCGCTTCTCAATTGCCAGGCTAGAAAGGGCCGCAGTTCTCTACTTGCGTTGGGAATAATATACCAATCGTACACATGGTAACAGCATACCTAACGAAGGCAGCGGGAGCGCAAACAATAAAACTGCTCGACCTCCTTGTTGCCCAAAATGACGGTCTCACACCAGCCTATGGAAGATCTTTAGGAGCAAGGACGAGAAATAGGGGAAACTGCTGACGATCGGAATTGACGACCGATCGCTGGATGCTATCAAAAATAACAACTGTGTCATAAGATACAGGTTTGGTAGCATACCAGTGCACGTTCACAAATCGCGTGCGGAGAAGATGAAGACGCCTGAAGTTATCACGAATTCGGGTGATGACACAAAGATACCGGAGGAGGTGATAGAGATGGTCACAATCGAAGTCGGAAGAAGCGAGGTGGTCGAGGAAGTCAATCTTCTACCTCACAAAAGTGAGGGTTTTATACGACTTCGACGGATGATGACTCTGAGAAGGCCGTCCTGTCAGAGATTGACACTTTGACGACAGACGAGGAGAAACGGCTGTAAGATGTCGGAGAGCAGCACTAGGGTAGCGCAGATTAATCTGCACCACGCGAGAGCTGCCTCGACAGTAATCGCCAGCACTACCCTCAGAAGTAGATTGCGAAGAAAGCTGGTCCAATAACTCTGGGTCGTCAGGGTTAAAATTAAAGGCCTGGCGGTTAGCAATATGCAAGTAATTTGGGACACCTGGTGTGCAAATCCCATATCCTGCGTAATGATTACGAATAGTATGAAATTTTGTTTCCTGACAAGGGATCTGGTCGCAGTCCAAGTCCCGGTCATCATCAACGGGACCCAGAAGAAATCTGTCATAGCCTCATGCTACATGCCAGGAGACGAGGCTCATGCACCACCGGTGCAAGTCAATAAATTGGTCGGCTACTTCGACAGGATGAAGTTACCCTTGATACTCGGGTGCGATGCTAATGCGCACCATGAGGCTTGGGGCAGCAGCGACATCAACCAAAGGGGTGAGTACCCTTCTGAGTTCCTTCAAAGCAATAGACTAGAAATAGTAAAGAGGTCGTAGAGATGACTATAGGTAATACTCTGATAAAAATACTTGTTAAAGAATGGATAGTGTCTAACGAACTTACCATGTCAGACCATAGAATTATTAGGTTGGATATTGCAGGAACTGATCCTCTTAACAGAACATTTAGGAACCCCAGGAAGACAGACTGGGAAAGATTTTACACTACCCTGAGCCTAAATTCATATCATTATGGGCTGATAGAAAATATCAGGAGTCCGACAGATCTCGAAACAATAGTAGAAAACTGTAACAAAACACTTATTGACGCATATGAGGACAGCTGTTTCTTCAGTAAAATCTGCTTCTCGAGGGATGTTCCCTGGTGGAGTAGCCAACTCAGTACTCTCAGAAACAATGTTCGTAAACTTTTTTACCGGGCAAAACAAACCGGAAGTTGGAGGGAATAGTAGCCAAACTCTAATTCTCTATAACAAAGAGATCAGAGCTGCGAAACGTGCGAGCTATAGAAGCTTTTGCGAAAACATAGAAAAGACTCTGTAAAGCACTGTCTAAAAATGCCACTATATCATTGGCAAGCCTTAAGTAGAGCGATTGAAGTTATACTGAGAATGAAGAGGATAAGGTCAAACTACTTCTGAATACTCACTTTCCAGGATCCATTCCTTTATCACACATGTCAGTATGATTATAGGGCGGGCCGCTCTATAATAACTGCCCTCTATCAACTGACAGGAGAACTCCAAGATAGCCCAGATAACCAGGAAACAGCTGTAGTTGCTTTCTTGAATATTAAAGTGGCTTTTTATAACAAGTCACATGCGGCCATAAACAGGGCCTTAAGCAACGGCCTTCAGTGACATGGATCAGCATGTTGCTCAGTACCAGGAGACTAGAAATCGACACAATCACTGGGAGCAAGATGATAGCCAACACAACAAGAGGTTGCCCACAAGGCGGAGTATTATCCCCGGTACTGTGAAACCTTGTAGTAGATGAACTCCTTCAGAACCTAACGCAGTTTTATGTGTGACAGAATGCAAGTGGGTCTGGAACATTCCAAATCCATTTTTGGTAGCTACAACCGAACGAGATTAAGGGAATGCATAGCCTTGTCAAAGAATAACTTGAGAATGATCACATGAATTCTTAAGGGATACTGTAGGTTGCATTATCACCTAAATAAACTGGGAATATATTCGCAAGAACGTTGCAAATTCTGCAGGGAAAAGAAAGAAACTTCTTAACACGTCTCGGTGAAGTGCCCTGCATTGAAACACAAGGCGAATATCTGATTACGGACGATGAGTTAACTTCTAGAGACTTAAGCTCAATACTAAGATTTATCTCGGGGGTTGGACTAAAGGAAATTCTTTAATCCAAGTAGGGGGAACAATAGTTCTTAAAGACGCAGTGCTATCTCCCCAACAACAATAATAATAATAGTCAAAAGTCAATAGATATTTCTGTTAATTAAAATTTGCCGATACAAATATGTATATTGAACACTGTAGCCGCTGTATTTTTGTCCTTGGAGGAAGTCACAGTCTTGTTTGTATATAGAAAAAAAACAAATTCTGCAAATTCGTCAATATTTTGCTGCGCTATAGGTTTAAAATACCCTGTATATGTATTAACTATGTATGTAGCTCGAAAAATAATTATTTTGCATACGTACATAAATACGTTTAAAATTTTGAACTTTTAAATAAATAAAATTTACATATTACTTCATATCATATTTACGTTCCTTATATTTAAAAACATTGCTGAGAAGTTTCGATGCTTATCTTTGCTCTCATCAAAGCTTTTTCATAAACATATATTTGTAATCGAATGCACTTACTTATTTGCATAAATGTCTTCTTTTATTTCATTCCGCTATATTTGAATGTGATTTTTATTTAAATATACATACATACATATATAACATATGTATGTGGGAACATTTTTGATAATAGAAGATGATTATTTCTTAATTCTTAAATTTTTAACATACTATGTTCATTATTCTTCTTACGAATTCTTAATAGTTGATATACATACATACATGCATATAAACATAAGTGCACAGTTGGGATTTACAATGATTAGGAATCTTAATTTAAGATGAAGCTCATTTTATGGAAAACCCCATTTTTTACATATACATACTTGCGATTACCCTTACTGTAATGTAGATTTCCATACACACAAATAAGTATACATAAATAAATTTTAATTTTTAACAATATATTTGTATCATTAATGATTCCGTTCAACTTATTGAGAGGATACGAAATCGAATAAAAATCTCAGTTGCATTTTAATAAAACAAATTTCGATTCTTTTTTATATAATTATAAGGCTCGGTATTTTAAAGATACAAATATGTAAGTTGAATCTAAATAGAATTTTTTTTTAAGAAAAGAGTTGCAATTCGCAAAAGTTATTTTTAGTTCATACTATAAAGTAAGCGCAGTCAATTCTACATTTCTCAAACTGGATAGAGAAGCGAAGCGAATGGGTTTGGAGATGGCAGACGAAATATCTTCTATCATCAAATAAGCAGTCAATACATTCACGGCTGGGAACTCACATCTCTGTTGACATTTATAACTTTGAAAATGTATTTAGAAACCTGATTAACATTAATTATAATGTCAGCCTTGAAATCTAGCGGATAATATCTCTTGCCAACAGGTGCTACTATTGGCTGATTAAGCAATTGATGGACAAAAACCACTTTCTATAAGCCTCTCATTACGCTAGTCCTATTGTATGGAGCAGAAGCAGAGAAGATGAAGACATCAGATGAGAGGGCTTTTAAAGTAATTGAATTTCTTCGTAAGATTTATGGGCCTTTACCCGTTGGCAATGGCGAATACCGCAGACGATGGAACGATGAATTGTATGAGCTTTACAAGTACATAACCATAGTGCATTGGATTAAGATCCAGCGGCTTCCTTGTTAGGTCCGTGGTATTTCCAATTAGAGCCAGTTAGCGAAAGACGGAAATACTTTGCTGAACTCAACCAAAATCGCCTAGACAGTTATTCAGCTGATTAGGTAAGTAATGTACATATATTAAATGGGATTAATATATTAGAGTCAAAGGGACTTCCTCGGCATGGATAATGATAACAGATATATTTTACGGAGGGCTGCCACCTATTTGAAAAGCCAAAGTCAAATAAAATTAAATACGTGCTGCAAAATGGATCTTCAAATCAACCAGAACGTTCATTGCTATGTATTGCGAACCAATGTTGTAAAATTATACATTAATTATTTGAAATATCAAAACATGGGTGTATAACAGGCTTGTCACCTGTAGAAATAAATAAATTTATATTTAACTTGTATGAAATATTAAAATATGAATGTCAAACTGTTAGTATCGGTGGTGAGAAGAAAGTTTTTTACATCTTTTAAAATTCGAATTAAGATAAATCATTCCCAAGTTATTTGAAAGATTAAAATATGGTGGTACGAGGGTTAGTTTCCCTGAGAAGATAGTATACGTATGAAAAAGCGATTAAAAGATAAATATAGGTTAAAAACGCCTGCTGTATTTTTCTCTGCTTTATTTAAGTGAATTTATATAAAGATAGCAAATACACTATTTTTTATACAACCATTAAGCGAATCGCAGCTAAATATGGACAAGGTGTTGTAATAGTATGGCATAAATTTCAAGCATAACTAATTTTAATGAGTTAAATTTTTTTATTTTTATATCTTTTACGCTTGCTTCATATCATTTGGTTTTATTGAATTAATTTATTATTTTAAGTCTTAAGTAGTTGTTTATACAATAAGATAAGTCTCATAAGAATAGCACAATCACACATTGGCTCATTTTGAAAAATTTGCTGAATTTTACATCTTTTTCAATTTGACCGTATAAATCAAACTATCAATTTTCAACAGAACTAAAAAAATCAACTAAATTTCTTCTAAATTAAAGAAATAATTTCTCAGAAATTGCAAAATGTTTATAGCACTCAAATCAAGCAAAACTAGAAGTATATTTTTGACATGAAAAAGTCTAGTTTACAGTTCGGATAAAACTGTAGGTCCCTCCAATTGTGAAACGAAATTAAGACGTTCATCGCAAATGGTAGTAGAAGCTTGGCCAAACAAATTTATTTTTAATTTTCTAGAATATTAAAAGTTTTGTGTTTACATATGGTTTTTGTTGCAGAATAAACTTAATTAAAATTTAAAATATAAAAACATTATAAATAACAATTAGTTTACTAAATTCGTCAATATGGAGTTCTGCTACAGTTGCGAAACGTACTGTATGTATGTTACTACTTAGTTTACTTGTTTTACATATTTATGAAATTGCTTTGCTTTCCTTGTTTCTTTTGGCAAGCAGCCAATATAATAGATATATGTATATATTTGTACGAATGTAATTGCAAGCAACATATATACATACATTCATATGTATGTTTATGTATACAAACATTTATTAGTATATAAAAACTGATCCATGCATCATATCTGCTTCCTCAAATAAAGGTCAACTCTTGTCGGACTGAAGCTCCAAAGCGTCTTTAAACGCAAATGTGACCTCGGTTGAAAATCATATCTAATATTTTATTTTGAATTTGTATGCAAATAAAGATGAGAAATATATAAAGATATATGTATACATACTTGTGCACATATACATATATTCGTAACAATGCAAATCCAGTCTTGACCTTTTTAAAACCGAAATAAATAGAATTGTATGTAAAATAATAGGTAATGGAAAAAGTCGGCGCCACTTACGTCACATGTTTGTATGAATATACGCAGATATATGTATATACACATATCGCACCCTAAACCAAAAACAGTCACAACTCAAAAAATCTCAAATGTTCAGGAGAGGCAAAGCAAACAGTCTCTACAATAATGATGATAATTTTATAATCATACTTTTCCAGTAAAAGAAGATAGTAACTACGAAAAACTCTCTGGAGCAGTTGCGGAACTATTCCGTGAATTAGTTTATGTGGAAAAAGGATTTAAAATTTTTTTTTTAATATCCAAGAGAAGTAAAAAATTTTATGTAAAAAGGGTTGTAATATTTTAAACGTACTTTTTCAGTAAATAAGATAGTTACGATGAAGAAATTTTCGGAGCATGTTGGGAAGTATTCTGGGAATAGGTTTATGAGATAAAAGCGATTTTAAAAAATTTCGAGTTGAGACGGTTTTTGGTTTAGGGTGCGATATGTACTTCTCAAGATAATAAGGCATGCGTAGACCGCTATGTACAATACCTTTCTATTAGACTATATATTGTTATTTTTTTCGATCCCATCTGAAAATTTCGGTACCCAAAAAAAAATATTTGGCGTTGTTTCAGCACTGTTTTTTATTTTTAAGTCAGTGCTCGCGACAGTAAAAATTTGCGGTAATACATTTTTTCTGCTTTAACACAATTTTTGGGAGTGAAGCTTTCTGGTTCATTCGAATTTAGTACAATAAAGTTAAAGTATTAAGAGGCAAAAAATTACAGTTGATTTTTGAAAAAAAAAATTGCTGCTCTTTCGCGACTTCTTATAAAACATGTTCGGATATTTTTTATGTGGAAAGAAAAAAGTAATATTAATATAATATATAATAAATTTCTTTATTTAATAAATGAGCTGATTTTTTTTTAATTGAAAGTAAATATTTGTCTATAAACAAATTCGTTGTAAAAAGCATACATAAATACATGTTGCAGATAAATAGAAAATAAATTTATTAAAACGTGCCTTTGCTGGCTCGTGCAGAAGGAATGTTGGCTCAACGATATCGAACTGATGGTCATTTGCGCAATAAGACTCGTGTCAGTGTCACCAGATATAAGCGAATGCACGCCCACACGATGCGATAGCACTCATACTCGTACAAGAGAAATCGATTAATCGAACATAACTATTATAAAGCAGATTGTACATACATATTTACATATGAATACAAACACAGTAAACATGTATTGTATGTACAGTGGTAGGAAGAAAAATTTAACTTGAATCCAAATTGAAATACTTTGCAAATTATGTTTATTTATTGGTTTTCAATAATTTTTATTTCAAATTTTTAATTAAAACATTTTTAAATAAACTATAAAATTCAATTTTAAAACTTTGCAGAAAATAAAAATTACCGTTTTGTTATTGTAGAACATTTTTGGTCGCATTTGCTTCCATATTACGAAAAATAAACATTTATTTTTATATGAAAGAAAGTAGCAACACCCCTCACGAAACAAATTCGGAATAAATCAACGGTAATTTTAGTGGCTAAGAGGCCACTTGATAATCTCACATTATTAAACTAAAGTTTTCACGTTTACGAGTAGCAGTGGTTGTTGCTGGATTGCCAATTCCTCGCTCTGAAATATGTGCTGTTTCATCAAGGATCGTAAAGACTTGATGCGGTGTAAGTGAAAACCTCTTTTATATTCTTCGTTGTGTTTGCAGCTTCTGAAGCATTTTAGTAAAGGCAAACCGAGTCATGTATCTTAATTTTTTTTTGGACTGTGCCTGCTCTATAGATGAAAGATTAGTTTAATTTCAAACTTTTTTATATATTATTTTTGTTTTCGGGAATCCTTTAATATTTTCAACAACTTTTTGTAACATAACAATTACAAAAGTCTGCAAAAAAAAATAATTGAGCTCTTTAGAGAATCTATTGGTACATTTTCGCTTGTGGGAAGCATCGGGAAGGTCTCTTTGAAGCGTCCAACAGTAGTCTTCCATCATTGAAACGCTCCATCTTCCCTGGAATCTTTTTTCCATATCCTTAATATCATGTCTCCTAAATTTTTTGGAAAGTAGTCGAGGTGGGAATGAAGAAAATGTAATTTTAAACTCATCAAGCAACCTAAAGCTTGAAATGCTTTTAACATTCTTTTGACGATTTGTTTGTAGTTAGGATATTTGTTATTGCTTAAAAATTTCTTTATGACATCTTTAATGGCAATCCACCATTCTCTTTGAGGATCCGTCATGGTTGTGATGAATAGTGGATCAGCCATAAGCCGTCTAATATCTGGTCCAACAAAAACACCTTCCTTCAACTTTGCCTCCGAGAGGCCTGGAAACTTTGATATTAAGTATTTGAAGCAATTTCCATCTCTTGGAAGTGACTTTACAAATTGCTTCATCAATCCCAGCTTTATGTGAAGCGGTGGTAGAAGAACTTTATGAGAAGGCACCAAAGTTTCATGCAGGGCATTCTTTTGGCCAACTTTAAGCTCCCTCGGAGACCAACACTTTTTGGTCCAGTGATTTGTTCGGTCTCTATTATCCCATAGGCACAAAAAGCAAGGGAATTTGGTAAACCCAGATTGTTGCCCAAGATTTTGAAATCACCGCAAACTTGTCAACCGTGGTCTTTATATTTTAATTTGCAAAGGATCAATACCAAGTTCATGTAGATTTCCTTGAGGTGTACGGAATGACCGACAGGAATGGAAGTATAGAAACTGAACTGCTTTAAGGCTTTTTTTTGAAGAATCTATGAAAATACGCCATTCTGCTGGGTCGTATGAGATCTTAAATGTATCCATCAAACCACTTTCTACACTATCGAAGCACGCACGTTCAGGTTTCAACATGTTTATGTTTGTTAATGCAGCTCACACAAAGTGTTCCCTTTTTAGCAATTTATGATAGTTATGGTAAACATTTAAAAACAGTAATCAAAATAAAATGATACCTATTATTAATGCCTACAAGTTACTAAACAAAAAAACAATTTTTTATAATAAAATTTTTCGTTTTGTTAAATAACCTTACGTTCTGGAATTTTTTGAGTATTTATTTAGTTTTCAGAACACCGAAATACATAGAAATCAGTTGGGAATATCCAGACAACATTTTTGTTGCAGACCTGTGTTATTTATTAATAGCAGCAGGAGAATCAATTTATTTTTTTATTTAATTGAAAATAAAACCAATGGCTTTTATAAAACCTTGATTTTGAACCACAGTGCAGTCGTTGGATATCATTGCGATATGTGAGTATGGACATTGAACGATAGTTGCATGTACTAAGTATGTACATACTATAGAAAACACACACATATGTATGTATGTATGTACGTATGTATACATATAAACAAACATATTCATGTATGTACATATGTATGTATATATGTACATATGTATGTATGTAAATATTGTCTGCACATATTTAACTTTGATTTGTTGTAAAAATATATCTCATGCAATTATCGTAATGCATAATACGAAAATATTGAAAATTTCTTAACTACACACTTCCGAAACAACCCACAGCCATTGCTTACTTAACCGCAAAACTAAACAACAGAATCAACAAATTCCACAAAATCAGCCACAATCAACTAACGATCAACATGAAACTCTTCTACCAGCTGGTCGTGTGTCGATGGATTTACCCCTTCACCCTACCCACCGCCAATACCAACTACAACGAGTATTAAGTAATGGCATATCAGCTGGGTCAGTGAGTGGTCCAACTGTTTGCCGCTGTCAGGCCTGTTGCACTATATGGAGCATACGAATGAGAGACAAGTGAGCGTGTGTAGATAAAAATATACATGTGTATGTATGTATGTACATATACATATGTGCAGTTGAGGGTACACGGTTTGTATACTTTGGGTGTCCCAGTCTAGGCAAGTTGGCGAGCATTTCAGTTTTGAACGAAACAACACACGAAACACTGTTTGTGACGCGAGTAGAAAAGCAGTGAATTGAGCGTTGTACGTGGAGTTAACGGTGAATGGACAAACGTATTGTATATATACATACATACATATGTATGTAACGTGTGTAGGGTTTGTGGCAGAACAGATTTCGAAACCAAAACGTAAGCAAATCAGCAGTTTTTGCGGAAGTGTATGTGGCTAAAAAAAAGCAAGTGTTGGTAAATAATAATAATTTTGATAACAAAATGTTAAAATGGCAATGAGGGAGAGAAAAATATATGTATGTGTATGTATGAATATGCCATATTGTATACATATACACTCTTGGGCAAAACAAATTTCGAAAGTTTTCCTTTTGTTTAATTACAAGAAAATATTTACATACTATATAAAGCTATATTTAACGACGAAACTATAACCATTTCTAAATGAAAATTTGGTAAATTTTCCAGAATATTTTACATAGCTTAAAATTTCCACTAATTTCGTTTTAGTTACAGCATTAACATAAGTTTAAAAAAAAAATTATAAAAATTCCATAAAGACTAGGGGAAATGGTTAAACTTGAAGTTTTTTATTGTCCATGAGTGTATGTGCCACACATACAATTAATTTTAACTGAAACATGTAAAATATATAGGTAATTAAAAAATTTGGAACGCGGAATTTCCTTTGCATTATTGTATAAACACATATTGCAAATGAAATATGCCAATAGCAAAAGCAAAAAAAAAAAAAAATACAATGCAAAAAAATATATTTATTGTAATATTTTAAATATTTGCGTCATAAGTTTATGTAAAATTCAATGTGTTGCACAAACAGCGAACAAATCACGCTCCCACATACGCTGATAAAATCCAACAACACTCTCATTTCGTGTTCCCCAGCGATCGTACTCGTATTTGTTTCCTTTTTCCCTCCATTTTTTGTTCAAAATTATTAAAAGCTGTGAAGTGCGAATGGGACGGCGTTTCGCACTCACTACATACACACACACACACACACACACACAAACTTGCGTAAAGAAAGCAAAATGTCCCAAGAATTATTGGGCTATGGATACATTAATATATTTAAGCTTTAAAAAATTTCGTCATCAAAATATGCAGGTGTGTCATAAAGTTACCAATATTATATCCACATATTGATATTCAATATGTCTACTGTTTTCAATAAACTTTCTTTAATTTTTATACCCGCGCGTACTTGTACACAAGTGTATTATAACTTTGTTCACATAACGGTTGATTGTAACAGCATAACGGAATCAAGATAGATATAGACATATATATACCAAAATGCTCAGAATGAAAAGAGAAGTCGATTTAGTGATGTCTGTCTGTCCGTCCGTCCGTCCGTCCGTCCGTGCAGGCGATAACTTGAGTGAAAATTGAGATACATATCTCAATTAAGTTTGGTACTTAGATTGCCCTTAGAATAGGGGAGGTTGGTATTGAAAATGGTCAAGATCGGTCAATAACCACGCCCACCTCCCATACAACGGAAGTTTTGGAAAATGCAAAAACTTCATTTTCTATTAAAACGAATTAAGTGAAATTCGGTAGTTGCCACGCCCACTTAGCAAAAAATTTCTGTTTCTCAATAACGGTGTAAGTTATCGTCACAAAATTTGATGAACAAATTTTCCTCAATATCGCTGTTATCATCGTTAAAAATTTTTGAAATCGGACCATAACCTCGCCCACCTCCCATATAACGGAAATTTTGAAAAATGCTAAATTTTCGTTTTTTCTTTATCTATTGGACTATATTAATTAAAATTACCACCCCACTTATAAAAAAACGTCTGTAGGTATCTCAATAACGGTGTTTGGTGAACATATTGTCCTTGATATCACTAGCATCACTGTCAAAAACATTTTGAAATCGGACCATAACCACGCCCAACTTCTATATAACGGAAATTTTGAAAAATGCAAACAAGTTCGTTTTTCTGTATTTATTCGAAAAAATTGAGTAAAGTTTAACACTAGCTTCGTTTTGAAACAAAGAAACGGGGTTTTTAATGAAATTATGGGCACCGCCCATACAAAAATACATCGCGAGGGTATATACAAATCGGTTTCGCCCGAATTTAGCTTTTCTTACTTGTTATTGCCAATACTTTTTCAATGTAAGATCATATTAAAATCTGTCTTTTAATTATTCGTCCAACGACTTTTATGCCATCACAAAACTTAGTTAAAATTTGACTTTTATTTTCGTTAAAAAAATATATTTTGACATTTTAACGTTTGTTTTTGATCGAAAAATATATGTATGCGAAACAAAATCAATCTAAGAAAATTAAGAATATAAATACATATATACATTTTTTAATATAAAACCTTTAAGCATAAAAGGGCCAATTTATAAAGCGTTAGGAAATCCAAAATAAAATACAATGGAAAAACATTTTTCTCACAAAAAAAAAAAAATACTTTTGCTAAAGACATATGACCCACCCTAAAACTTAAACTGGTTGGCACCACTGTTTCTTGTTCCTTGAAAAATGCTTATTTAAATACTGTGCTTGTTTACATTAAGCATTGAATAGCTGTATGTTTGTTTAATATAAAAGCAAGTTTATATATTTTATATTTAAGGAGCCAATATTGAGCATTAAAGTGAAGTTTAACTTTGAAAATTAAGTTTTGAGGTTTATAAACTATTTGTATTTAAATAGCTTATCCGAGATCGGCACTAAGTAAATATGCGTCTTTAATTTTGTTTGAATAGAATTTGCTGAAAGCCAAAAAGTATTTTTGATATCAACCATCAAATTACATTGAGTCAGAATGTGATTGAGCTTTTGGAAAACTACTAGTCAATGAACTAGGCAGATATTCTATCAACAAAACAGACTTACACTCATATTTATTTAAAAAGTTAATTAAAATTAATATTTATTTGGTACTTGTGAGCCACTCTTCCAACGGTTTCTAGATATTTCTAGCTACATAAAATAAAATAAAATAAATATATATGTACGTGTAAAATTAAGTTAAAATTTTTCAGTTTTGCGCAAATGTTTATATTTATCATTTACAATTTTATTGAGCTCAAGGCGAGTTTTTATGGAAGATTTTTGTGAAAAAACAACAGTTTTTAATGGTAGAAGTTATAGTACTATTAATAACATTTACTAAATAGGCCAACAGAAAAATAAATATGCAAGGATGAGCACGCCTTAAATGCATTCCAATATAAAGTAAATAACTTAAATATAGAATTTGCAAATAAAACACAAACAACAACCACACAAACAAGTTAAATAGCGGCAGATCAGTTGCTCTTGTTTGTAGTTGGTTTATATTTATCAATAATGAATTAGAACAAATTTTAATTATTATTTTCCCTCTTTCAATTATTTAGTTATTTTATAACATGCCTGAAAATTCGGACTTAATTTTTTGTACTCCGATTTACGCTTTTTGGACCACTCTAATAGTACATAACACTTTCGGTTAAATAACGTATAATATGCCGGGTACAAATCGGGTAAAGTTTCTATAAGTTATCTTATGGCCGTTTGCACCATCTCCGGTTAAGCGCTTAATCGGAACTAAAAGCGCCGGTTAAGACCATCCGTCAGATAAGTAAAGGCTGAATAATGAGATGAATTGTAGCTAACGGGCGGTTATTTTAACCAAGGGCGAAACAAAGCATTATTTGTAACATTATTTGTTTAAACAGCTTCGCCAAGTCAAAGTTGCTCTTGAAGCTTAATGTGCTCGCAACATGTTATTACTCGTATTTAAATGTGGCATCACTTTAAATTTTATGCTGAAGAAATAAAAATTAAGAAATCTACTTTGAGTAATACATTTTTTATAAACTCTTTTCAAGAATTAAACAACCGAGAGGACAATACTGTCAGATGTGTTAAGTTTTTAATTAATCCAAATAATGTATATAATATTAAATATTGATATGTGAGGCTTCTAATTTTACTGCCATTATAAAACAGTAACGAGGAGGTGGTTGAGGTGGATAAGCCAGTATGTCTCAAAGATTAATTTCATTAGGTTTTAAGGAGCGAGTATCAAACAACGGTATATTTACAACTTATCAGGTTTGGTAAACGAACTTATTATAATGGGGGCCATACAGGTTAAATATGCAACAAATTTAAGTCCAGGTTGGAAAATATGTAGGACACTTAATGCTTTAATTTCTTTAAGATCGCATTTTGATCAAAAGAAGTAATTATTCCGCTCAAAATGGGATGGGTGATGCATTTAATTTTTACTTGATCTTTATATTATATTTACTGTCCGATTATGTGTTCTTCTTAGATTACACAGCCACACAAACAAATTTTTTTTTGCGGCCCGAGATGAGACTACATATGTTTATATGTTTTTGGGGTCGCTTAAACCGAATCTGATGTCAATTTCTTTCCATTACGTCACGTTTTCAACATAACCTCAAAAAACGTTGACAACAATTGCACAACAACTTAACCTAAAGTGAGCTTTCAATATTTCAAAGAAGAATGTTCAAATATATTGATGAATCAATAAACGAATGATATAAATACTAAATATGCTAATATGTACATATGTATATGTATATATCGGAAAATGAAATTATTCAATATGAGTCATGATTTTCTAATGATCTGTGCAGTGGATTCCGTTTGCGCTTTCCATCACATTTCTTTGTTTCCCTCTTAAGCATCCAACAGAAATCTGCCATCATATTTTAATACCATCTTTCTTGATAACGAGTTTCCATCGCCTTGGTATCTTGGTGGAATCGTGAAATATCTATATGAAATTCTTCGTTTAAATTTACTCTTTCCAATGTACATCATATATGGTTGGAATAAGTTACGTTACTCAAAGCGTTGATGTTTTCAGAAGTGCGGCACTTAAGTTCAAATTGAGATTTAGCAATTTAAAATGGCTAAGTTTGGACGAGATTGGAGAAATGTGATTTGACTACAACAAACAGAGAACTGAGGAGTTGGGCAAATATTAAAACTGGATTTCAGCGGTATCTGGAGTATAACGTGAAAATGAAATGACCTCCAGGCCAGCATTGTTTTGTTTATTTGGGCAACCGTGAACAAATTTCGAGGTTGTATCAAAAAAAGGACATGAAAGTGTGAAACGGACTTTGGATTCGAATGCATCGACCCCAAAAAATGTAGTAACAATTGCCTTACTCTCAGTTTAAGCAACGTTTATTTATTTCAGTTGTTGTCAACATTTTTTGAGGTTATGTGGAAAACGTGACGTGATGGAAAGAAAACATTTAAGAAGTGTAGTCCCATCC
Source organism: Philophylla caesio (assembly GCA_963971545.1). Classification (NCBI taxonomy): domain Eukaryota; kingdom Metazoa; phylum Arthropoda; class Insecta; order Diptera; family Tephritidae; genus Philophylla; species Philophylla caesio. The sequence continues at coordinate 49,953,773 of OZ020607.1, forward strand.
CCGAGCGGCAACAATTTTCTTATGTGGCTGTGTTATCAAATTACGAAACAAAACTTCCTGAAATTCAGAATCCAGGTATCAATAAAATGCCAAAAATTGACATCCCTAGTATATGTATACACATCCCGTTTACTCATTGTAGTACCAATAGTGATATTCCGATATAAATACCCGAAACAACTGCGGGAATTGCAGTTTCGGTTAGCCGTGTCTTTTTCGGGGTTAACTCAGCTACCGAGGCTATCAGTGCGTATACATAAATACATATATATAGTATGTATGTATGTACATATATGTAAAATTGTATTTAGTCTTGCGATTCTTTGTTTCTTTCGCAACAAAATAAATCTTTTTCAACGTTCGTTATTATCTTTTAACTTTATTTTATTTCGCGGTGTTTTCTTTTATTGTATTTCATGTAGTTTATTTTTAAGAATTATTCCCCTTTGTTGTATCCATGTTCGTATGTATGCGTTCACATACATACATGCATATGTATTTGTTCTTTTCTGAGAGAATTAATTTTACTTTGCGTTTCAAAAAGAATTTGTTCTAAACTTTTACGCTCTCGCCAACAGCGCACACTATGAAAATGCCACCAAGAGTTAGCTTATGAAAAAAATTGTAAAGCTCTTGAGTACAACTTTCATTGTTGGTGCAAGCATTTAACTGCGTTAGTGTGTGTGTGTGTATCCACTAAATGCTCTATTTGTTTTGTTTGCTTTTACTTTGCTTTTTGTTAATGCTTTTGCATGCGATTATTTTGTTGTGTTTTACGATTTCAATGTTTTGGCTGGTGTTGTTCTGTTACGCTGTGATTTCCTTTTATCAATTTCTTGTTAAAAATTGTGCTAGTCAAAAATAATTTCAAAACGTTCGTAGTTCCCCTAACGGTAAGACGCGCTGGTGCTGCGGCTCCACTAAAATTAATAAAAACAAATATGGTGAAAATATTTAGACTTAACGGTTATTTATTATAAGCTGTGAAAGTGATTTGGTTTTCCTATAAACATTTTTTTTTCGAATTTTGTTCACAAGAAAATGCTGTTTCATGCTGCAACAACGTATCGTCGATAGCGTTAAGTGAATGCAACTAATAAAAAAAAACAATTTTTATTACAAATTTGTTGCAAGTTAAATATTTCGGAGAGTGAATGAGTTAACGATGCAGAAAAATGGCAACAGTGTAAAGGTTAGTTCTTTTCACAAAGGTTAAGTGAAGTGAACTTTTAAAAAGTAAATTGCTTATTGCTCATTGTCGAACAGAATCATTGCACGCTAAATATTAATACTCGAAGAAGATGCATATGTAATGCCCTCAGTAGCTAGTCTGTGAATAAATAAATAATAATAAATAAAATAATTTGAATAAAGCACCAAGTGACTTCGTCTGGCATTGGCTGATGTATAAAAGATAGCATAAACAAATTCAAATTATTCTATGTGCAAAGGTAGATATGTATGTACATATGTACGTACAACAACAATTGTAAAAAGTGAAAGCAGCCTGTTCAGTGAACAAAAAAAAATTATATATAAGATCGTACATATGTGTGTATGTACATATATACATAAAAGAACGTACATTAAATTGCGAGCCCCAATAAAAGGGAACAAAAAAATTTGAATTCTGGTTTATTTAAAATTTCTAAAAAAAAACCGTATAGAGAGAAATAAAAACAAAAACCAATGCACGCTCTTCGAAGAAAGCGTCGCTTAATTAGTCAAGCATTCGTTCGTTGAGTTCATTGTCTAAAGGTTGGACTTGGACTTGTTTTGTTTCAATTTCACAACATTTCCACACGGTGTACATCGCGTTGGCCTACATATGTATTATGTATGTATATACATATGTAAATATACATCCTCAAGTAGGTACATATGCATATGTATGCATAAATAATTTTTGTTTGACTTTAAAACCAACGAAAATTAATGCAACTTAATTTTGTATGCATGACAAATGTAAACAAAAGCAAAAGTAGTACTATAAAATCAGCTGATGTTGAGACATAGTAACGTGTGCTCCGCAAAAAAAAAAACTTAAAAAAAATAAATATCTAATATATGCACATACATACACACTTGCATACACACATAACTGAAAAACAAAATAAATAAAAGTAAAGTGCAGTGAGACATTTCACTAAAGAAGGTGTGACAAGCGCGACTGTAGCGGGAAAGAATTGCATACTCATACGATTTTCGTTGAAATCCCTAAAATAACTGCGCTTACGTCAGCCAATCTGGCGCGACATCTTTTACCCACATATCCATACATACATATGTATGTACATTCATACATACGTATATATGTATGTGGACATACATTTATTTGTATTGGTGTTGCATCCTGTAGTTGCATTGCGCAGAAAGCTGAGTTTGACAAATTATTTAAAAAGTAAAAAATAATATAAGTTTATATTAAAAGTCGACGAAGACTAGAAGCAAACGCGAGAAAACGTGAAAAAGGTACCTAAATACATATAAATACAACAATTATTACAAAAACAAGCGATTTAGTGCCATATCAAAGTGATAGAGTGTCTTTTGTTTGGCGATTTAGTGATGTATTTACATATATTGCGAAATGCACAAATGTTTTTAATTTTTAGGGAATTGGTGAAAGGCATATTAGGTGAAATATTGTGAATGTAAATATTGTGAACAAATAAAGTGGAGAAATATAATAAATACCTACATACATATGTATATGTACAGTGGTGGCTAATTTATTTGCAACCTAATTCAAAATGACACACTTATAATTCAGTTCATTCTCTAGCATAAACCATATACATATGTAAATCCAAGAGTAAAACTTAAAAAAAAAACCCCAAAAAAATGCCTCAATTTAAAAATTTAATTTTGACCATTTTTCTCAGACGTGTTAGAGTTTTTTTGATTATGCAGTTTTACAGACCATTCAATTTTAGTCAACAATGTAAAAGTTTCAAGTGGCTAAGAGTTACCGTTGATTTTTTAGAATTTTTTTCGTAAGGGATGTTGCGACCTTCTTCCATATACAAATAAATGTTGCTTTTTCGTTATATGGAAGCATAACCATTATAAATCAATTGAAACTTTCTCATTGTTATGCTAAAATCGAATGAGCTATAAAACTGTGTACTTAAACAAATTCTAACATTTCTGAGGGAAAAGAACAAAGTTGAATTGAAAATTTTTTGCATATTTTTTTTTAGTTTTCTAAAAAGTTTAATCTTGCATTTATGTTATATGCTTTATGTTAGAGAATGAATTGAGTTTAAATTTATTATTCTTAAAAATAAAAAATGAATTCAAGTGGCAAAGTATATCATTTAGAATTGGGTTGCAAATCATTTGGCCACCAACGTACATAATATATTTACGTATGTTTTTTTTATATTTGATAATGCATAGTAATAGCTTTAAAGCGATTCAATTTGTTCAAATATACAGATACAAACATACAGCAAACATTTATTTTACATACATATGTATGTCCACAAGGAAAGCTTAAAATTTAGCACATAAAAATGACCGTTGATTTTTAGGAATTTTTTTCCGTCGTGGGTATTAAGCATTTTCATTCACATAGCGCAAGGTAAATTTTTTTTATATGGGCGAAAATTCACTACACCTTCGAAAGGTGGAAAGAAGATAATCGTATTCATTAAATTGTATTCCAATATGAAATTTCAATCCAGAACCCCCCATAGGTTGACTCTTGCACATGGTCCTGCCCTCGAAGAAAAAAAGTTCTCTAAAATCAATGGTAGACATTTTAATTTGCACTTCATTACACTAGAATTAAATTGGCTATAGAGCTGCATACACATTATTGGTATAAGAGCTTAAAATTTTGAGCATTTTCTACGATAATTTCTCATTAAAGGCGGTCTTCTAAGATCTTTATTATTCCTTAGTGGATATGGCTGTACATCGGCCACACACCATATCTCAGAAGTTAGAGATCTATGCATACTATTATTTTTGATTTTAAATACGAAAACGACACTGAAGATGGCACAACGCCGAAACCGGTATGTCACAAAACCAAATTTGACAAGGGATGACGGAAAATCGTTCCAACATACATCAAAGCATAATACATTCAAAATAACACGTTGATTTACAGACATCCATTTTAAAGTATCAAGGAGAACTTTTGTTGGTGTTAAGGCATTACATTTGAGAATAATTCTCATGGCTTTATTTTGCTTATCTGTTTATATTTAATTGGTAACTTAAAAAAAGGATTGTTGAACAATATTGAACAAGTAAATAAAAAATATAATGAAAACAAAAAATATTTAAAAATACAATAATAAATTGAAACATCATATTTATAAACTAATTTAAATTGGCAGCTCTTTTCAATAACATGCTTTGCTTGAATTTTTCGATACCGGCTTACCAGTACTACTTTAAAAAATGTGCGAATCAGCCAAACAGTTAAACTTCTCTAATATTTTTGTCGTTGCACAACAAGCATCACAATCTCTATAAACACATTTTCGATAAAATTTTCATATCAATATCAAATTCAGTATTAAAAATTTCATGTTTCCTATAAAAAAAAGTTTGTTAAAAATATTTATTTTATTATTTTGTATAACTTTCAAAAGAAAGTTACTTAGTATCTTTTAATTAATCTTTTAAGTTTTTCAATTCATACGATTCTTACAAATTAGTATTTATGTAATTCAACTTAGTTATACTATCTTCAAAATTAGATGGCAACTCTAACAAAACTAAATCTGTTTTTCGACAAAATATTGCTTAGACAACTTCCCCATACCATATTCTAATATTCATATCTGCAAACATTTTTCTAAAAAAAATGTTGAAGAAATACTTACTTACTTAATTGGCGCATTAACCTTCTAAGCGATTTAGGCCGAGGTCAACAAAGCGCGCCAGCTGTCTCTATCTCGTGCTAACTGGCGCCAATTGGAAATCCCAAGTATAGCCAAGTCTTTTTCCACTTGGTCTTTCCAACGAAGAGGAGGTCTTCCTTTTCTTCTGCTACCACCCGCGGGTACCGCGTCAAAAACCTTCATGGCTGGAGCTATTTCATCCATTCGAACGACGTGACCTAGCCAGCGGAGCTGCTGATCTTTAAACCGCTGCACTATATCCACGTCAGTGTACAGCTCATCGTTCCATCGTACACGGTATTCGCCGTCGCAAAGACACAAAGGTCCATAAATCTTTCTCTCGAACACTCCAAGAGCCCTCTCTTCTGATGTTGTTATCGTCCATGCTTCTGCGCCATACAATAGGACGGGCATGATGAGAGACCTATAGAGTATGTTTTTTGTCCGTCGAGAGAGGACTTTAATGCTGGTTCCTAAGTAAACGAAGTCCTCTACTTTTTCAAAGTTATAGCTGTCAACAGTGATGTTAGATCCCAGTCGTGAATGCGCCGACTGTTTATTTGAGGATAGGAGACCCATTCGCTTCGCTTCTTTATCCAGTTTGGAGAAGGCAAAACTAACACCGCGGTTGTTAAGACCGATGATGTCAATGTCATCGGCGTACGCCAGCAATTGCACACTCTTATAAAAGATGATACCTGACCGATTTATTTCTGCGGCTCGAATTATCTTATCCAGCATCAGGTTAAAGAAATCGCACCACAGAAGAGTGACCCAGTCTGAAACCTCGTTTGTTATCAAACCGCTCGGAGAGGTTCTTCCCAATTCTGACGGAGCTGGTGATGTTGCTTAACGTCATTTTACATAGCCGTATAAGTTTTGCCGGGCTACCAAATTCAAACATTGCAGCATATAGGAAACTTCTTTTCGTACTGTCGAAGGCGGCTTTGAAGTCGACAAAAAGATGGTGTGTGTCGATTCTTCTTTCTCGGGTTTTTTCCAATATCTGGCGTATTGTAAATATCTGGTCGGTGGTGGATTTAGCAGGTCTAAAGCCACACTGATAAGGTCCAATCAGTTAAATGACGGTGGGCTTTAGCCTTTCACACAATACACTTGACAGAACCTTATACGCGATGTTAAAAAGAATAATCTCGCGATATTCTAGAAATGAGCTCGTGCATGCACTTAACCAGCTCCTCTCCGCCGTACTTAAATAACTCAGCTGGTAACCCGTCGGCCCCGGGGGCTTCATTGTTCTTCAGCCGTGGTATCGCTTTCCGAATTTCGTCATAGTCGGGTGATGGTACATCACGTCCATCATCATTGATTGAGGATTCAGGTTCAACATCTTCTCCAACGTTGTTGCAGCTGCTTCCATTAACCAGTGTGAAGAAGTGCTCCCTCAATAATTTAAGTATGCTGTGGACATCAGTCACCACGTCACCGTTGTCCTTCTTACAGGAATTCGCCCCGGTCTTGAAACCTTCTGTTAGCCGCCGTACTTTCTGAAGAAATTTTCGGGGGCTTTTCCTGTCGACCAGCATCTCAAGCTCTTCGCACTCACGCATTTCGTCCTCTCTCTTTTTCTCACGAAAAATGCGTCTTTGGTCCTTCTTTAACTCACGATAACGCTCCCGCACAGCTCGCGTTGCGCCCGATCGCAGTGTGGCCCTGTAGGCAGCGTCTTTACGTTTCGTAGCGGCGCGACTTTCCACGTCATACCAGTTGTTCTTTCGCGCTCGGTGAAATCCGATGGATTCTTCAGCGGCGTACATATGTAGACAGCGAGAAATGCTAAGCATTTATTCAATTAATACATGTTTAAATTGGTTTATTCGATAAGTGAATTTAGTTAAGCCCCTTAGAAGGCAATTGCTACACCATGAATATATGTATTTGCATATGAATAAGCATTAGGGTGGTTAAAAGAAAAACAAAGTTAAAAAGTTGTGGTTTTAAAAAACCAACCCAAAATAATTGAACGTAAAAATGGTACATAAGATTCAGTATTTTTCAATCGGCGAACTCTGTTTTTTTGTAGTAGATTTTAAAGACGGATAGCCAATTGTTTATATAACCAAATTTATTACTCTTACTTATTATTATTATTATTTACTTTTACTAATTTGCTATTCAAAATACCAATAAATTGACACAAGAGACAAAATAATATTTGATATAAAATCATAGTTAAATAACCAATTGACAAAACGATATGAACTAGTGGTTCAGAGTGCATGTAAAACAGAGTGCATGTTTCGTTCTAAAAATAACTTTTTGATTGTTATAATTGGCCTGTTCTGTAGCTCTTGCACTTTTTTGCCATATTCAAAATGGGCGTTATATGAGGAAAAATACAAAATTATCAAAATCAGTGTACCAAATGTATTTAAAAAAAACACAAATGTATTTCAGAAAAACGGAAATGTGTTTCAAAAACCACAAATATATTAATTTCGTCTTTTCTGAAATACATTTTTGTTTTTCTGAAATACATTTGTGTGTTTTGAAATACTGTTGGAAAAGGTGTAGTTACTTGCTGTCTCCACTAGCGATCAGTCCAATCTCCGCTTATGGAGACCGCTCATCGCGAATCGCTGGTTAACTGTCAAACAATGAGTTTGACAGCTGCATTTTAATTTTGTGGCAACTCTTGTCTAAGCAACATCGAAGTTTGAGGTTGTCGCGGCATGTTCAACGAAAATACTTATTCGACGCCATTTAAAAAAATTTTTCGCACAGAAAATTATATTCATATGAAATCTTCAGCGATGAAATGCTGAGCAACTAGTTTGAAAAATTGTTTTGTATCAGAAAGTAGGTGAATTAAAATATTTGTACTTAATCTTTTTTATGTATAGGAATAAAAAGGCATAGTCCCGACAAAAAAAAATTGTCACAAACTAACGATACTTTTTGTATCTTCGAAAGTTTCACTTTGTTGTAGTAATATTGAGTAACCTACAAAACTGCTAAATCAGAAAATATCTGAAAGCTATTATTTTATTGTGAACTTTTTGCAAAGTTTAAAATCTTTAATTATATGGCTTCTTTTAAAAATGAAACTTTAAATGAAATACAAATTATTAAAAATATTTATTTATGTATTTTTTTACTTACAGCGTGCGCCCAAAGATTTTGAACAAACCTACTAAAAAAATACATATTTTAAAAGGCTCCACTGTCTCAACGAGTAAACGCATACTATGTACAAATTGCTGCATCCCCAAGCGCAACAAAAACAACAAACAACAAGATTAGTAAAACGGCACAAACAACAACAACAACAACATCAAAAACAAGAACCACCGCCCCAAACACAGACACTTAATCAACGCAAAATACGTGCAACAAAAACAAAAACATTGATAATAAAAAAGCTTACTGGCGAATTTGAAAGAGTTAAAAGCCAAAGCAACAGCAAACAATTCCGCTTTTACGCAGTTTTCATAAATAATTACCACATTGGCAATTTCGCCTATCAACAACAAACGCATTTCCTGCTGCGAGTACGTGAGCATCTACCGGTCGAGAATAGCGATTGGAGAAATTTAATCGATTACACGTAGCGCAGAAATACGCGCGTCACAGCGAACTTAAGCAGCAGCAGCAGCAGCTGCAGCAGTATTAAAAACAAACGTAGCAATAATAAAACACTCTGTGCGACGTCAATAGCCTCGCTAATTAGCGGCTAAGAAGAAAAGAACCATTCATTTGCTCTTTAAATATAAACAAAACTCAGCAGAGAAGAGAAGAAAGCTTAAAGACTTGTGCTTATAAGCGAAACGAAAAAAAAAAAAATCGGAACGAAGTGGTAACGAAACATAGCAGCAGCATGAATATCGATAGTCCGATTTTTGTGCCGCGCAATAACGTGCCAATGGCCTCCACGCCGATCTCCGTTAAGGCAGGCGGTATGGCGGAGACGAAATCAACTTACGCTCTGCACACCTCTCCATTGCCTACAGATGGAGAAAATATGGATAATAACAAGACCAACAACGTTGCCGGTTATTGGCCTCTCCTTAATACCGCAACAACGTTTTATTCACGCAGCGTAAATAGCAACTATTTGCAGTACTGCCAGCAACAACAGCAACAGTATCTGCAACATATTTTTCAGCGGCAAAGAACTTTACTCAATTTTCACAATCAATGGACGCCGAATAGAGCTGGTCACAATAGTGTAAGTGGTCAGCGTCAACAACAACAACGCAAGCATACACCTGCAACTGCAATCAAAGGTGAGCCAAACCATGCAAATGCCCAGCAAAGACGCAAGAAGCAAAAGACACAACAGCAACCAACAAAACAGCAGCAATTTCCGGAATACGAACAACAGCAAAAACAGCAAGTTGATATAACAAAATATGCGACAATAAATAACACAACCGAGACAAACAACAAAATTCTTTCGACAACACCGATACTGTTGGAATCGAGCGAGAGAAATGACAATAGCGTTGTTGCAAATGCAGTTGCTTTAAGCAATGACAACGTTGAAAGCACACATTTTAGCAACAAAATTGATGGCGATGTCTACATGACAACGCTCGCACCGATAAACAATGCAGCTGCCGCAATGCCAAATCAATCAATTCAATTGGCTGACGAAGCGGAAGTGGAGACAAAGAAAGGTAGGAATTGAAGTCTGTTGAACTTTTGTGGTTTGCATATATTTTTTTTAGATCGTTTTTTTTTATTAAAATTAAAATTAGTTACAGTGTTTTTAATAATACGCAAGTGGTGCCTGGTCAAAAAGAAACTAAGGAACTGATATTTTATACGATTGTCATGCAGAGACCAAAAATAATAATTATTTGCTAAATATAATTTTTTTTTTCGTCTCCCAGGACGATTTATATCTTCTGTTTATAATTATATGGGACTTCGAAATTTTTCTTAATTTTTCGGCACAATTATTCCGATTTGAAAGGTCTTAAGGTATCTCTCGAAACAATTGGCACACTTACAGCCACTGTTTGCAAAGTTCAATGACTATCGTTGATATTTTAATTTTTGCATTAAGAGTGAAATGAATGAAATTTTGATTTGTGCCTAACCGAATTTTTTAGTGATGCGCTGAATTGTGGAGAGGCAATACATACTTGAAAAAAATGTAGATAGCCAATACTCCTTTTTCGGTAACCAATACCGATTCGTTACATGGAAACTTCGTTATAATATACTCCTACGTCTCAAGCTTGAAAAGAATTTATCCTTAAACAAATTATAAAGAACTAATGTTCATTTTACTGAAGCAAGCAAGTAAGTAATATGTATGTGAGTAATATGTGTATAGAACCAGTACCCACATCTCGGCAATATTGTCCTCACAAAGAACACTCTCATCGCCTTATCGTACTATCGCGACGGTTCTATCAACCGCTATAGTTCTTGTGCAACATTATTAGACATTTAAAAAAAATTAATACCTTAATCTTAATCTTCCTCTTCAAAGAATATTTATGTTTGAATATTAAACATTAACGTTAAAACTGTAAAGAGACAAGCGATTTATATCCCAGATGCATTTTCAAAATCGAGGCAAATATTAACTGAACGAAGAAACCGTTTACATTTAAATACTGTGGAGAACGTCACTGACCTCCATGCGTGCCTTATGGCACGTCTCCACAAAAAAGCGTTGATGTCCTAAAATAGATGTCAGCAAATATGTTTTCAATGGAGACCGCTTATTTCTCTATGTCAGAGTTTATTTCTTGGCATCTATTACCTTTAATAAGCTCTCACTTTGACAGCTAATTTTTCATTTGGCCGTAAACTTCGTAGGATCAACATCGAAGTAATTTTCATTCAGATGCATGCAATTAGTTGTTTTCTATTGCAATTATTAATATTTACGTATTTGGGACGGAAATAACATATTTCCTCTAGAATTTTCAGCATATTTGCGCCGAACTTACTTGCTTAACGCCATCTTACCCGACATCTCTACACGCAATTTATGATTGCGTTCAATCGCAATTTTAAAGCAAATTGCCAATGGAGATAGTAAATTGAATGATGTTAGCAATTTATATTTTGAAATATTTTAAGTAATCAATTGCCAACACATTGCTGGCAATCAACTTTCAAAGTGATGCTTTGACAGCTAAATTTTCATTTGCACGAATAGTTCGTGGCGGCAATATCATTGGTATAATAATATGAAAGGAAATATTGAGTTGTTTCCTATTGGATTATCTATTAGTATGTACTTAGAAGGGAAATATCACACCTTCTGTAATACTTAAAGGATATTTTCGCTTTAATGCATCGAGCGTACTTGTCTGACGCCATCTTACAAATGATTATGTTATGATATCAAATTGCCCACACAAAAAACCTTGCAATCAAATTGACGTAATTATCTGTCAAAATGATTGTCTGGCGTTTGCGTGTCGAGTTGTCGGATTACAAATGCTAATGTCAAGACATTAAACTGCCCACATATAAAATTTGGGAATACATTTCTCACATTTTCCAGTCAAAAGGACAGATGATTGAACATCAGCTATTTTCTGTGAATATGTCGGGTTAATTAATATAACTTAAAATAATATCTTTCAATTGTTAGTTTGTAGTCAAGTCGAATGTTTTGCGTTCTTATCTGAAATGTAAACATTTCGGTACCGAGTATCGAAAGTATTGGGTACTTTCTAAAGAAGGGTTATAACTTAATTAAAATATACAAATATGTAGTAGAAAATAAAAATAATAGAAGACTTAAAGTAATCATCCCACAAGACGCAAACAATGTTAAAGTCCCAAGGAATCGTTAATAGAAGGCAAAAAAAGTTCAATTGTTCAGTAATATTTAATTACTTATTTAATTTAATATACTATATTCATTATCTCTCTGTTAACAAGTATTTAGTTTCGCAATGCGTTTACATCTTTAAATATTTCATAACCAATTAATGACGCTGTATTGTCTTTTATAAAATATCTGTTTTTGACGTATTCGTGTTTCTAATGTTAAGAGTGAAAATAAGGTCGTCGTAAGTAATACATTGCAAAAAACTTTTAAGAGACATTTCACACTATTTAAATTGGTCAAAAACTACTTTTGCGCGAAGTTTGGATATGTTACAGAGAAGGCCCTAAAATCATTTTGTTTTCAAAAGTTATGTAACTTTAAAAACATAAGGTGTTCCGGCGTAATCCATTGTTTATCACTTCATAAAATAATTTTTTTTTTTTTAAAAAAAACTTTTTATGCTTTTGCATAATAATTATTGTAAGGTTTTTTTTTAAATCTTGTTTTTTCGAATATCGAATACATCGGTTTTTTAATATCCAAAACCGGAAATATGGCAGCACATCGACTAATTTTATATCTATTATGTTTTTATTAAAACGGCAAGCACAAAGTGCAGCAAATGTATTTTAGAAGATATTATGTTTTATATTTAGACCAATGTTATAAGAGGACGGGAAAAGCTTGAAAAGTTTGTGCCACGCCTTATTGACAATAAGTTCTTCTCCGTTGTTCAACTAGCTCAATGTGAAATTAATCAATTAATGCCAACTCGACTAAAATTGTCACTTTTGTCTATTATGTAGATACTGATACTGCTTACTTAACTCAGACATTAAAATACAATTTATTTTCTAATATTTCTTTCATTATTCATTTACTTATATGTATGTACATTGATTTACCAGCCAAAGTTGCTCGGCCAAACACTGAGCTATATAGTGTACGCGCCAAAATTATATATTATTATTATATTGCATCTTGTCAGTGATAAAATAATAAAATCCAGTTTATTGTAATGTAAATTTTTTATCAAAACAAAATCAAATCGTTAATGTTGTAACGTTATAAAATTTCCGTTTTCGTGAATTTTAATGTGCCTAAAAGTATGCAGCGCTTCTGTTTGCGCTTCTGTTTGCGACGAGTGAATCTCCAGCGTTTTTCTTAACGTTTGCCTGAACGTTTTAACGTTAACGCCAGCATTTCGTTTCGGTTAATAACGTAATGAAATTTATTATGATAATTGCTTTAACGATAAGATTTTGAAATGTTTCAACCGAAACAAGAGAAAACATTTCGGAACGGTTAAATTTAACGTTAAAATGCATCCTTGGTATAAACACTTCCAGGGCACGAAAATCATAAACCCATCTAGTATATATAGTGAGAAAGATTTGCCTCTGCTCAAATGACAAGAATACCTGGATACATCGTGTAAATATGTTTATCTCAAAATATTAAAAATAGAAGTGCAATACACAATAAAGAACTCTTACATTTTTCTACTTTCGAAAATATTTCATTTATGTAAAGAAATGTATGTTTGCGTCCACCTTGATTTACTTGCTAATCAATCTCATAGAGATATTGCCTTATCAATCATTAAATGTACTCAAAGCTTATCCTTTTGCAACTTGGTATAAATCAGCAGATGGTAGACACTCCGTATATTTAATTATATCTTTACGATCAGTAGAACTCGGCTGTTGTTTATAAAATTGTAATTAATTTGCTTGCCCACAGCTAGACTACAAAATAAACAAAGTAAGTAATTAGGAAAAGTAAATAGTTACCGCAAAAATAAAAACATATACACATGCATGTATGTATGTTCTATAGCGTATGTGTGATTGATGAATAAACAAGTTTTATTGCAATTAAAATAAAGGTTTAACTTCTCGTAGACTTATGTAAATTTAATTCATCAAAAAACTGGCTAGTGTCTGCTCATCAAGCGAAAACTTGCACATATGCAATAACAAAGTCTTTCTGGTCTGGAGTGAAAATCAGGCGATCGAAGGAACTCCTCATGATTGATTTTTTTAGAAAAATTAAACATTAAAATTAAGGGTTTTTTAGTTTTGGTTTTTTTAACAATTAAAAATTACGACGCGGTTTTAATTTTAATTTCCTTAACCTTTTTGTCCCTGAATATTAATATGTATGTACATATGTTTTTGATTTTGGTTTTGGCCAAGTAAATAAGCCCATATTCTTAATTTTCTGATTAGAACTTAATTTAATGAATTTTTCAGCTAAATTTTTTGAATTTTATTCTTCGCTCGGAAAATAACTTTTTTTACATAATCCAAATATTATAAATATTATTTTTATTACAGAAAAAAAGCTTTTTTAAGTGACTTATACAGCACGTAGTGCGATCTATAATTTAAAAATATTATTTTTCGTACATTTCTTTTACTATAAATTATAATGTAGAGTTTTCCACAAAAGTTATTGTATAAATTAGCCTTTGGCATTTTTCGCCGCGGCGTATTAGTAACCTAATCACATGAAATTTTATATTTTCCACTAAAACAACGAGTGTATTTGTTGATATGGTTTCAATTGCGAATCTAGTGGCATCTAGCGGGTAAATGCTTTACACAATTCGGACTGAATTTCAGTGTTTTTTGTATTTCTTTCTTTCTATCGTTTATCTATACATGTACATACATATGTCTATATCAAATCTGGGACCATAAGTACTCATACTATCAATAAAAATCTCACTTATGTGCCAAATCAAATCAAAAATACGAAATTTTTACTAATAAATCGACTCAAGCGCCACATGTCGGTTCCAATAGATCTTGGAACGCAATTAGCACACAAAAAACTTTAATTAAAATTCTCTGATAAAGAGGAGTTCATTCACACGCTCGTACTATCATCAGAAATACAATCTTATATAAAATGTATGAGAAAATGAAGTTTTTTTTATGATTTTTGAATTTTTATTCTTTGGTTGTGTTTAAAGTTATTCTTTTATTCTAAAACGCAGACAAATTCAACAAACCGAAGTTCATAAAATTTGTGTAACTAACCCGACTTTGTTGTATGTATAAATATGTATGTTCCCATATCCTTGAAAGAAAAATAAGCTACAAATAACGAATAAACTTTATTGGAGAAATAAAAAAGTTAGCACACAAACAATGCTTTGAAAACAACAGCAAATACATATTTGAAGTGTGATATTTCTATTTTTATGTGTTTAATGGCTGCCTTTCAACTTGCACCGACTAAATTGCGCTAAGTGCTGGGATGATGATTACTTGCTCTTTTCCGCACAGGTTACTAAACTCTCCACCAGCAGTTATCTACATATTTATTTGTTTGCGTGCTGCCGTCACAGATTCTAAATTACTCAAAGCAAACACTCACACATATGTATGTATGTATGTATGCATGTATGTACATACATAAGTACATGGTCAGACGCCATTTATAACGGCGTGGTAGTGGCTCAAGGTCAATGATTGGCATTGAACTTGTAGCTGGTTAAGGTTACTTTCGAGGTTAAAACCCAATAAGCCAAAACTCACTCAATCACTGCCTTTGTAGCCGATGCGCGAAAATGTATCCGAGCAGCAGCAAAAAAAAAAGCAACAAATATAATCCCAATATCGTAGCACAATAATGAGAATGCGAGTAAAAGAAACGATATTACCCTAAAATAGCAAAGGCGAACGAGCAAAAAAAAATGTAATGAAGTCCAAAAATTAAAAATTTACGTAGTAGGGTTCGCAACAGCGTCTACACATACTCGCATTTTTGTATGTATGTACATATGTATGCATATGTATACTTACGAGTACATGGAGCTTAGAGGTGCATTCGTAGAGTGCCGAGAGAAAATTCATACATATTACTTAGAACAATTTCGCAATTGCGCGGCAAAATTCAGTCAGCTGATTGCAAGATAACTAAAACAAAAAACCATTGAGATAAAGAATTGCAAATGAGTTCATTGCACCAAGTATCAAAGCAAAGGCAAAGCTTCTTAAAATATTAGAAACCAAGTGTAAAAAATGAAATGAGAAAAGTAAAAAAGGTATTAAAATGAAAAGCTTTCAGCTCAAGCTTTCGACCCACGGGTGACGATATGCCGCCCCACTGTGTTGACTTGCTCACGCTTACGTTCGCGAGAGAATTTTGCTATTTCATTTTGAAATTAATGGGTCAGTGACCCATTTTGGCTTCACGTTGATTAGAATGCTAATGGTTTATTTTTATAGAGTTGTTTTTATTGTTTCGAAGTGGATATGATTAGACGTATTGGTGACGCATATTACATGCATACATATTTATATACATACATACATGTGTACATACTAACAGTAAACAACCCAAACGTTCACACGGCCGTTTGTTGCTCAAAACTTTTTGGGATAATTTTTCAACATAAAATTTAATATGATGTAAATACATACATATGTACGTTATATAGAATATGTAAATAGTACAACAAAATACATAGAAGTTATTTAAAGTGCGTTTTATCCGAATAAGATGTCAGAATTTTCGCGTTACCTAGGGTTTTTCCATAAAATATTTTTTTTTGCATACAAAGTAACATTGGTAGATATCAGAGACATAATTTTATAGGAGAAAATATTAAACGTCAAAAAATCAGTTCGTCAGAGAATATGTACCGAAAAAGTACTGAAAACGTACCACATTTTGGAACTTGTAGCTTTTTTCTCTCTCATAATTATATAATTTCGATAATAAATATTATGGAAAGACTTCTATTACTAATATTAGTTCTTCCGAAAACTTGATTTTTTTAAAATTCCCGCCATCAATTATGTCTTATTCTGGGTCGCTGGTAAATATAAAAAACATTCATTGCCATTTTTTATAAAGTGACTGGTATACTCTGTTCACAAACTAAAGCACAAGCATATCTCTCAAGATTACGGCACTTAATTTTGTTTTTAATAAATTAACATAATTTTCAAGTAAAATAGGGTTCATTCTGTAATAAAAACCATAAACTGTTTACAAAATTCACGATGGTTTAATAAAATTTTATTAAAATTTCTAACATAAAAAAAAAATGTTTGTACAATTTTTTGGAGTAGGCCTTTTTTTTTTGGCTCATTCAAATTTAGTGTGAGAAAGTGCAAGTTTCAAGTATCTACAAGTTATAACTGAAAATTTTTGAAAATTTTTTTGCTGGCAGTTTCCTTTTTAAAACGCAAAACCGTTATTATTTTTTTCATGGAAGAATTGCGAAAGAGCGTCCGCAAAAAAGAAATTCTTAAAAATGAATGGTTATTCCTAGCTACATACCGGTAATAATTCTTTAATTTTTTTTTTAAAGTTCGAAAATTGGTTGAAAATTTATTAGAGAATGTTTTAATTGAAAAATATTTTTTAATAATTGGAGGAAAAATAAATTGTCCAAATGTGTCAATAAGTGCTTGCCCACTACCTTAATGAACAGAGTGTATATTTTGTGTACATTTCGACTGCAGCGCCATCTGTATGCAGTATTAGCTGAAAATAAACTCAGATTCTGAGCCCGTTGACCCTTTAAAAAACTGTAGCATACACAATTTAAGTAATTTAAAAATATTCGAACCAATTTTTATATCTACCAATGGTCCTTTGTGGACAGAAATATTTTTTTAGAGAAAAACAAGGATAACGAAAATTCAGATTTCGATTCAACTGATCCAAAATTAAAAACAAGAAATATCATTAACTACCAAACGCGGTGAAGTGTTGTACTGTAATTAAACAAAACTTTGTAATTTTAATTCAAAATGTTGATACCAATTTTGGTTATAGAGCTTTTTTTTAAATTTATACATAATAATAATAATGTACGTATTCAAGCGTTAAATCTAAAACAGATTCAGTTAATTTTATTTAATCAAGATCTTTACCACGTTGCATAATTCAATTAATTTGGACAGCAAATGTAAGGTTAATTTAAGGAAACACCATCCAAGACTTTTCCAGTGGGGAAAGGCAAATTTTTTGCCAGCAAAATACTTTCGATAGCATTTAAGAAACATTGGAGTAAATACATCTTTGCCATGTGTTATGAAACGGTCTAGTACATACGCGTTTTTACTACCAAATTCAGCATTGCTGCCAATAGCAATCCATATTTGGCATCTTTTACTTTACATATACATACATATGTATGTACATATAACATTCATATTTTAATCTAAATATATATGTATGTATGTTTGATGACCTCTATTTGGCCCACTCACAAAGCAAACCTGCTGCGGCACTCAACCGTTAAAGTTTCTCTTTTTAGTGGCGCTTTCATGCCTTTTATGTTTTTTTTTTTGGTTTTCTGCTTTTTTCTGTTGTTCACTTTTTGTCTTTTTATACATTGTTCAGACTATTATTGCATGGCATTGCACCCACTTGGAGCTTTGAAGTGTCTGAAATGCATATGAGATTTTGTTTGTGGAGGTACTTTGCTGTAAGATTTACATGAAGTTGACGTAGATCATCAGCGTATTTGGTTAACACATTTTTGTAGCACAAAAATTAAAGGTTTCCATTAAAGTTTGATCTTTAGTCATATGTACGTGTATGTACGTAAATATGTATAATTGGTTGTTTGCATTGTGTTCAGTCCTTGTGTTTTTGTTTACACCAAATTTGCTCTTAAAGGGAAGGTCATAAAAAGGGTATGTATGTATGTACATAATGCATGTAATTGAAAAAATGCTTAGCGTTTTTTCGATCATTAAAGCCATTACTCATCTAAAAGCATTTAGATAATTATTATAATTTTATATAAAATTTAATACGGTATCGAATCGCAACTGTAGTGCTAGACAAAACATTTTGAGAACAAATCACCTTAATGAATTTTTTTAAATAAAATGATTAAATGCACCTGGACTAGAAACATCTAGTTTTAATTACTCTTACTGAATTAATAGACGCGATCTCGTCCTAAATTACGTACTACTTTTTACCAGAATATAGCAGATTTTACTTGTAAGCGATGCCGTTTCTAGAAAACTAGTAAAATAGCACACAATTTAAACAGAAGAAAAGGACTTCTTCATCTGCTGCATTGCTTTTGACAGAACAAATTGTAAGCAAAATAAAAACATATACATATGAACTTAAAATTTAATCAGATTTAATCCGAGATGTTAGCGATCAAATGTAATTAGTGGATGACTATATAACTTAAAATTTGCAAGAACTTAAATGTTAATGCATGCGTTTTATGTGACAAAATCATTTGTTGCCAAAAAGCATTTCCCTGCTTTTTGTTTGCTCCTCTCTTTTTTCTGGGAAGCTTTCCGCTCTTCGACAGATCAGACCTAATAAATCGCTGAAAATTTACCTTTTAGTTGATTAGCATGCATTTCATTGAATTACAAGTTCCCATTGCGTTTTATGCGCGCAAATAATTTTATACGACTTTTTACCGAAATTAAAAATTTTTTCTTTCTTCTAAAAGAAAAAAAATTGATTTAGTTTGACAAATCGGTATTTCGTTAAGAGCGGCAATTCCAATATTTAATTCAAATTATTTTTATTTTATTCACTCTGTATTAATTTGGCAGTCGGACAGTCTGTTGTTTTTTCTTTGGCCTACATTTTATTTGATTATCTCATTGCAATCCGCATGGCAAATGAAATCACACTTTGTACTCTCATACACTTAATATTATTCCCCCCAAATATTGCTATTGAAATTGAAAGCAAATGACAAAGCAAAGAAAAAAAAAGATGGAAGCACAAAGATTTCGTTTTGTAGCTGCGACGTGATGTTGTTATTTAATGGTCCTCGCTCAAGATCAAAGAGCTTGTGGTCTTATTGCAAATACACTACACGCTTTCATATAGTACATATACATATATATGAACAAATATTTGTATGTACATATGTACATGAGAGCATCATATGATCTTGCTCAATTAAAGAGACTCCTTACTTCCGTTTGTCAATCGCCGTTAATAATGAAAAAATTCAAGTATTAAAGAAAATTTAATGTTGAAAAAAATAAAGAAAGATTATAACGATTCCGGAAATGTGACAACATTAGTGCTATTTAAAGCCAATTGCGACATTACAAATGTTTCTTGCCATTTCTTTTCATATTAATAAGTCATAGAACCAAACACAAATGAAAATGGATGCTGTGCGATGAAGTACCGACATATTAGATGCGAAAAATCGGGTGCTGTAATGAACCGACCGTTTCCGGCATTACAAGAACGGAAAAATGGTTATGAACAGACCTTCAAATTGGTTTCCGAAGAATCGCACCGAAAATGGACCACAGAATATGAAAAAACGTTTGAAAATGCGTTCCTAAATGTACTTTAGTATATATTTTTTTATATAAAATTTGTGTTACACAAATATTTAAGTAGGAATAAGATGATAAGGATTGTAAAATTTTTGTAAATTTTTTTCCTTCTTACTTTTTAGAGAACTAGAAGCCTACCAAATATCTGGTTCAACCATACAATTTATATTCAAAAAAATCCGCGAAAAACCGCCTAATTTAGAGTAAAAAAGTATATAAATATGTACCCTGCATTTAACACTTCGGTATATAATTTTAAAAAAAATTTCTTTTATTTACTTTGTTTTTTAATTAAAATACAATTAAAAGTTAAACAAAAAAACATATACGAGTAAAGTGCAAGCTTCAAAGTTTGTACAAAAGTGAAAAAAAGTAAAAAAATTTTAGTAAAATTTAATTGAAAAAGTGAAAGTTTCAACTTTAATTTTTGATAAATTTTTTTCATGACTCTTTCCCTCAATTTCTTCTACTTATAAAGGATTTTCAAATAGGGATGCTACACAAGTTTTTTTAAATAAAACAAAAACGGTTTTGGAAATCAATGAAATTCTTTATTCCTGTGAAAATATATTCGATGCCATTATGTATGCAACTCGATTTCTTTTGCACGGCCACCACGGGCACGCTTGCAGAAGTCCAGACGCTGAACCCAATTTTCGACAGTTTTTCAGCATAAATCGGCCGATACTGCTGTAATTTCACGTTCGATATTCGAACGAAGTTCATCAATCGTCGCTGGCTTGTTGGCATAGACCATAGACTTGACGTAGCCCCACGGGAAATAGTCTAACGGCGTTAAGTCGCACGACCGAGGCGGCCAATTGACTGGGCCATTTCGTGAGATAACACGTTCACCAAACTTGGTTTTCAATAAATCAATTGTGGTATTCGCTGTGTGGCTTGTGGCGCCGTCCTGTAGAAGCCACATATTGTCCAAGTCCATATCATCAAATTCGGTCAAAAAATATTCGGTTGTCATTGAGCGGCAGCGATTCCCATTCACAGTAACGTGCCGGTCTTGATCATCACGGAAGAAGTACGGCCCAACGACGGCCCATAAACCGCACCAAACCGTAATTTTTTCGAGATGCAATGCTAACTTATAGAGTACGTGTGGGTTGCTGTGTGACTAATAACGCATATTTTGCTTATTGACGAAACCATTCGGCCATTAATGAGCCTCATCATAAATTGCACGTAGCGCTCTTAAAGTTGAGGCCACTGACTCCGATTTTGGGTAGTAAATTTTAATTGAGCTCTATATATTTTGTTTTTGCTTTTAAAAGCTAAAATTTCAAAAATATTTTATCAACTACCTTGAATTGTACTGGAAGCATTCTTATCACAACGAAATTCTGAATTAGACAATTCAAATTAAAGAAAAATATGAAAAAGTTCAAAAAAAAATTAGCTGCGGCTACCTATTTGATGTGCCTTGCCATGCGTTATATTTAGGGCTGGGCGCAGTAAGCGTCGAATACAATCAAAAGTTGCACTAGTATGTATGTTCGTTACACTGCAGAAAAATAATTAATTCCGTTCTTTTATTTTAATTCTTTAAAACACAAAGTATTATTGTACTTTTTGAAGGTTATTTTTTAAATGTTTAAATAAATGTTTAATGTTTCATAAATTCATTGGAAATTGCTTGGAGAATTCGGAAACACAGTTTTTTAAAAAAAAATTTCAAAATGCTTGGAGATCGGTCATACCATTGTTTTTTCATTTATAAAAGTGTGTGGAGAATTCGCTCATAAATTTTTTTTTTTTTAATTATAATGTCCCATTTTTTATAATTTATACATCGTTAGCGCTTCTGATGACATTGATGGCATTTTTGAAATATTTTATAAGAAGCTGAACAACACGTCGGCATTTAATTTTGCCAAACAGACATGCTGATTCTAAAAACATTGTTTTTTTATGAAACGTGTAATGACGTTCAAATACGTTTGTTCTAATAAACCCATTTCAAGTAAGCATAACACACATTCATAGAAAATAAATAAAAATTATTTCCCCATTCGTCCTTAAACATTGTGCGCAAGCGACTTATTTTCCGTGTACAAAATTTTGTCCGCGAGCAACAGCCTCGCTAGCTTGAAATTCACTGTACAACTGACTCGAAATTTTCGCTGTCAACGTCATTTGGCGTCGCCCAGGCCTTTTTTTTATTTGAAATAAATTCACAAAGAGCTTTAGTAAAAAAAATAAAAAAATTGTTATAAATCGACGGTAAAAACTTGCACTTATTTTGCTGAAATTGGATAAGGCGTAAGACTGCTTACTCAAAAACGTTCTAGAGTTTTGTATTAAAAAGTTTAATAAGTACTTGGAAAATTATTAAAATACATCATTGAACTTGGAGTCTCATTCACGTGTTCTTTAATACAATTATAACAAATTCGCTTTTGGAATTTTTTTAACATTTATGTAGTCATAACTGTTCTAGGCCATATTATTCTAAAATTGTTTTTTTGTTCATTGCATTATTGATAGAACATTTTAGGGTGCGTTTCAAAATAAATGAGATTATGAGTATGCAATAAAAAATGCATGTGAGTGACACTTGGCAAGGCATTAATTCTTTTGTTTTTGCGTACATACGAACATTCTAGTATTCCATTTTGTAATCTACCTTTTGATTAATTGCACTAACCTATGCAAATTGTCACGAAAATTTAAAAACATATCGGTCAAATGGCTCGGTGTGTATCTAAGGATTTATCAGTACAAACATATGTATAAACATTTCTAAGCACGTATGAATTGATGTACTCGTTAGCAAATGCCAACCAAGCTGCAGTAAACATTATTAATATTTATTTTACATATTGTAAAAAAGCTGGCGAATTCAAATGCAAATAAATTTTTAAATAAACATTTTGTGAGGAAAACAAAATGAGTTAATGCGCTGCGCGCAAAAAAAAAAATAATATGCGCAACAATTGGAGTTGGGATAAATGCAGCCCGCGATTGGCAAAAATCCACCCACCATTCAAAGGGTGTGCCTATAAAAATGCATGTTTTGAAAAACTTTGCACCAAAGCGTCGATGGTTTTATACGACATTTTTGTGTATGCAGTCACACAGTATGTGTGTTCACATTCTTATTTTATATAGTTTCTAATACTTATATTACAATGAAAATATATGTAGACTATTCTATAGAAAAAGCACATAAAGTAAAGTATGAAATTGTGCGAAATAGTTACAATAAGTTATATATTAGATGATCTTGACTGAATTGAATTCTATATATTTAAAGCTACCAAATCAATTCTGTAAACTGTAGAAAATAGTTAAACGTCTATTTAATATATTTATAATATTGTCCAATTGCAATTATTGAGATTTGATAAGAAATTTCAAAAATATTAATAATTTGAACAAATTAAATAAAATTTTTGAGATTTTTGTAGTACTCCATAACTGTACAATAAAATGCATGTTTCGATTGGCTTGATTTTATCGTTGGTTTGTGACGATTTATTAGTGACTCAATTTCTTCCACACAAAAAATACAGAGTGTGCGATTTATAGAAAAGAATAAAAAAGAGCGTTAGGAAAAAATGCTGAAAAATCAGAGGAAAAATTTGAAAAACTCTAAGAGCTGTTAGTTTAAAATAAAAAAAAATATTATATATTTTAAGTTTGTTAGACAATTAACTTTTCTAATCGAAAAATATTTGATATTAAATAGTCGAAACGGGTGAATATGGGCTGGAAATTCAGAAATGCGATTTGCAATAAAAAAAAAATAAGTGGAAACAAAATTTCATTTATATATTTTGTTTATTGGGACACCCTTTACTTACATGTGCGTGTGCAGACAGCTTGCCTTGTACGGGTTAATGCACGTTTTCAAAGTCGCCAGCAGCAGCAGCAGCAGCAGCACGCCCATGGGATATCATTTAGCGCATATGGTAAAATCTACAAGTACGCGTACGTACAACAAGTGCAGTGTCAGTCAGTCAATCGCATCTGCGAGCAAACGAATATTCCATACAATTAAATATCGGTGCCGGAGACGGCCCATTAAGCTGAAATGTTTTGTAAAATTTTTTATGAGAAAGTGATTGTGCGAAATCTTGTATTAATGAAATTGCGGAATTGTGTGATAAGTGGTAAGGACAAGCTTACATACATACATACGCAGTACATATAGATGTATGTGCACTTGTTTGTATGTACATATGTGCTATTTATATAAAGGAATTGCTGCGGCAGTAGTGAGAAAGCGGAAATCTTGACCTTACCCAAGGTTCTGAATTCACATATCACTACTGTACGTACGTATATTCGTAGGAAATCGTACTGATGTAGAGTTAAGGTGGAGATTTTTTTAATTAAAAGTGATATATAGTGTTCATTGTTCCCTCCAGGTATTAAGAGTTCAGTAGCTTTAAACATCATCCTATAAATTTCTGCCTTTGTACAACAAAACCAAATTTCCAACTATGCAGAGATAATTTAGGGATGATTGCCTATCATCCCCCATGGAGTTGTTTGATTGAGTTTATTTAAGCTTTCCGAGCAGACCAATTTATAAAAAAGATGCATGGACAAAATGGAATCGGACCTAAAGTTAATTCCAATTTAATTGAAATAAAGGAAATCTATATAAAAGCCTATGTGTGATAAGCTGATTCATAATAATTTAAGATCGCGATCGAATTATAGTTTTCAGAAAAGTAGTAAACAATTTTATTTTTCTTTTTTTGTTGTTGTTGAAGTTTTCGACAGGGTAGATATCTACTGAATTTTGGAAAGATTTTCCAAATGAAAAATCGTTCCAAAATTCAGTAAAAAATTACTCTTAGTAATTAGTCCTGGAAAAATGTTCAGGGTTGGCTTTCTTAACGAATGCATTGTTAATAAAAAATTATGAAGTTTCCGGAGTGAAAATTAACGTAAATCCAAGCAATGTGATAGTGAAAGCGCGAGTAAACCGTATACGGTACAATCGATCGTTGTAAACTTTATATGTATCAGACTTATACGATATCGAGAATTTCTGATTTTGTATTTTTATTGTGGCTCTCTAGCCCAATTTCCTCCATGTAAAGAGATCTCGAGCATGCGTTATAAGAAACAATGCGGGTGATCGACAGTAAAAAATTGTTAAAAGTGAACGATAATAAATTGCCTTTTAAACTTTTTTAAATTTAAATTTGTTTTAAATTTTTTTGTTATTAACATTTTTTGTACAAATGTTTGTTCATTTTTGTTCAAGTTTAAAACTTTTGTTTACATAGTTTCTGTTAAATAATGAATAGTATTTTGGTTAAAAAATATTGATAAACAAATAAAAGAAAGATAAGCAGTCTAACTTTTCAATTTGTAGGTGTCGTACAATATTTTTTAGGCGGTATATACAAAGAAGTAAATCTAAAATATTGATATAACTTATGTACGTACTAGGGTGTTCGATTATTCGACATTTTTGAAAAAACCGGTTTTCGTAAAATTAAATAAAAAATATACAACGCCTTCCAATCCTATAATTTTTTTATATAGAATTTTTAAATAAAGATAAATAAATGAGTACTTCAACCGAAATACTTCCTACATTTCAAAGGCAAATGCAATAAGTTTAATAAATAAATACTTAAGAATTTGTGTTTACATACTTATTTGTTTACCTTGTACTATTTACAGTCATATGTATTTACATTAGTAATACTCGTACATACATACATACTTAAGTATGTGCTTAATTTATTGATTTACAAACATCGCAATTCTACAGAGAGTAATCAAGGCAAAGGAAGAAAAGTGTTCGGGTCAGCTACGCAAAATAATTTTTTTTATAAAAAAAACCATAAATTTAATAAAAACCATAAAATTTTTTAAAAAATTTGTTTTTTAGTTTTTGTAGTAGATTAATATATATATTTTTTTCAAAACCGAAAGGAGCATTTTTCAATGTACATATGTACATATGTACATATGTATATATGTACATAGTAGGGTGATTGACTCGGTTTTCTTCGGTTTTTTTGAAATCCTGATTTTTCGAATATCGAATGAATGGGTTTCTTAATCTCCAAAACAGGGGTTTTCGTTGTTTTGAAGATATACGACTTATTTAATATCCGTTATGTTTATATTGAAACTGCAACAACAACAAGTGTCTATTAATTAAATAAGACGAAATTCAAATAATTTGCAAAAAAACGCAGCAAATGTGTTTTATTGTCAAAAGGCCCTTCTAGATCGCTCAATTTGCTTAATGTGAAATTCAGTAATTTGCTATAATCTCATGTTTTAAAATTTGAGACTATAAATGAGTTGAAGATTATTACCTTTCCTCGCTTTTACGTTTTACGTTTTACGTTTTTATTTTTTATGTTTTGTCTTAATTTTTGTGAACTGCTTATCACTTGGTCAAAATTGAGAGACTTTATTTGGGAACTAGAGTCGTTATTTTGAGACCAATTAATGCCAACTGGTCTAAAGTTGTAACTTTTGTCAATTAGAGACTGATACTGCTTACTTAAACTATATTTTATTTTCAAGAGTTTTCTTTTACAGAAATAATAGCTTTTAGTTGGACGTGTGCACTTTGAAGTAGCTTTTTTCTCACTTGGAACACGAACCGGTTGACTCGGTTTTTTCTGGATTTAAAAATTACTTTTAATATAAGGTATTAGTAAAATATATTCAGCAATATAAAGTCCTCGCGAGACAAATCGAATTCAAAGCGAAAATAGTGGTGAAAAAATATATTTGATTGTAATTTTTCGCACTTTATTTTTTCAAAGATCACAAGGATCGCAGAAGTCATATTTACTAGGGATTTTCTAAGTCCGACTGATTCTATTAACCATTTTTTCTTTAAAAAATTAGGTGAGGCTTACAAAATAAAATAAAACTTTACGCCTTAAGCCTACAGCATTAAATAGCATAAACACTTTTCTTTTGTTTTGTTAACCTTTAGTAACTTTTTTTGAGGAATATAATTTTATAAAGGAATTTATTCCTGGAAAGTCCTTTTAATTTTATGAGATAAATGTTTTATAAAAAATATGCTTGTATATATTTTTCTGAAAAAAATTGTTATTAAACAGACTTACTCTCTTTATTTTCAGGTAAGTTTGGAACATATTGAACTATAAGACTATTCCCAAATTGGTAAGCTATTAATTTACTTAGAGGAATTTCATTTTTTGTTAATATTTTGATTGTTTTTATTATCATTATTATTATGATTATTATTATTATTATTAGTATTATTATGATTATTATTATAATTAGTGATTTTATTCTCTCTGCAAACAAAGCCAATTTTCATACTATAATTTTCATGCTATAATTGTTCCAAAATGGCTCCATTTATGTCGACTTACATAATCTCTTATATCAAGTCTTATATCTGACAAATCAAGTAATATTTAACTGACGAACTAGACATATAGTGTTTTCTCAAGGTTTCTCCGTTTAAAGGCTCCGATTTAAAATTTGGATCTTAAGTTAGTGAAGGTTGTGTGAAAGTGGGAAATATAGAGTTAATTTTCAAGGTTATTATGAGTGAAACTCATCAGAACCAAATCAGGATTATCTTAACTTGCTCGTCTCCAAAAATTTACCCTTATATTTTAAAACCATTATTTAGATTCTTTCTACATTAGATGCCATTAATGTTTTGGTTAATCGTAACTTTTTTTAAATTTGAATTGTTTCAAATACCCGAATCATGTCGCCTAGCTTATCTATCGTACACAATCGATTAGGGACCAGCCAAGATTATGAACCAATTAATGATATAGATATGTTAATCCAGCTTCGACTACTATATTAAATAGCTCGGATTCTATTAACCGCATTTGTATTAAAATGTATTAATTGAGCCTTGCGTCTTTCAAACTTTGTAAAAGGAATTAATCCCCCTTCTAGCTGGATCTATGAGGTTGATTGGTTGATGTTAGTATGTAAGAATATTTGTATGACGCATTTCTAGTCATGTGCTCATCCATTTTTCTGCAGTTTGACAGTCAACCTTAACTTGTTCAGTAATTTATTAAGTTTGTATGTACATATGAACGAATGCACTCGTACTAAAAGAGCAAAAATATATACTAATGTATTTATTTACAGTGTAAGAAAAAAAAAGCAATGTTAGACCCGACCAACGACAAGTCATCGGCAGGAGAGAGTAACTGCCAGAGACGTTGTTGTAGAGCGCCAATGATTAAGGCATTCTCGGAACCTCTTTGTCTGGATTTTGAGGCGCAATAAATGTTCATTTACATACAAATTACGAAAAAACAATTGTTTATCGCAAATATTTGTTAAACGATAAATATACTAATTCACATAGAAAATTACGCGATATTAACATGTATATTTGTGTGTAATTATTTTTGTTCTTAAATATGTAAATCATTTAATGCTACGCAAATATATAAATGAAAATGAGGAAATTTAATTTATTATTAACTAGGAAGTGAACCAATATATATTTTCTGTTATTTTTGGCTTTAATTTTAATTACGTATACTTTTCTTTTGCAATTTTTTTGTGTAATTTATTGTTTATTTACTTATTGCATTGTTAATATAATTTTTAATCGTTTGATGAAATTGAGCATTGCGACTTTATTATATTTATTTTATATTTTTTCTCAGATATTTCACTTCCAGAGAACAATATAATTTTAAAAAGACCATTGTTTATATTATAAAACTAGGACTTGCTTAGAGATGTCCTTATTAATTATATTCTTAAAATCGCTGTCTTCCCAAACAAGGTATTACTAAAATTATAAATTGAGCTGACGAATATTTAATTTATTGCTTAATTAATAAATTGAAGTCGTGATTTTTTGGATGTAAAACTATTGAAAATAATAGTAAATATTAAATTATGTATTGCCAAAGATTTTTTAGTCCTTTGTGCATTCGCAGCAGGATTTATAAATGTTGATACCCAAGCGTACTTGTACACAACGGTTGGTTGTAAAGACCACGCGAAAAAGGCAGTAACAATTTTAATAAAGGCAAAAAAACAGCTACAGTAAAAATGACATTGATTTATGAAATGTTCTTTTTTCAAGTTTAATACATTTTATTAAAATTAAATGGCAATGCTGTACTTTGATTTAGTCTTCGATTTGAGATGAGTTTTTGAGTACTGAGTGATAGTAACATTGAAGCACACGCTGGATTATGCAATTTTCTTTTATGAAGCATCTCAATTCAATTATCGCGAAAAATGGCGTTAAATATACTAAAAGGACGATTGTTGTGTGCTGATACAAATACGAGTACTGGCCAATTTAAGTATGAAACGTTGTAATGTTGGAAGATTCAAAATTGTTACACGTCGCCATTTACTATTACATATATATTATTTTTGTCTAAACCTTTGGTGGTTTTGAATTTCCCTACTTTGGCTTCTAAATATTTTCCCAAATATAATAATCTAAAAATAACATGATATAAAGGTTTTTTTTCGAATATGGGAACTATTTTAAATTTCAAATAATTTTAAAATTCAAATAGGGCATTTATTCGACACAATTAAATTGTAAATTTTTAGAATCACGTTAAACGAAATCGTGGTGATTTCTAATGGAAACTTTTCAAACTTGAAGTATTTGATAATCGTACTGAGTTTCGGCGAAATAAATTAAAATGTCACTCCATGCATAGAATTTTCTTTTATTTTTTAGTTTGAGTATTTTTAGGATGTATTTATATACATATGCACATGTAACATATGTACATATGTATGTCTTTTTTCATGTGTGCAAAGTTAATGACGACACAATTAGGGACTTCAGTGGCCCCTCAGCTAGACAGTCATTTCTGAACGAGTAAATCATCTTGTGTGAATGACATTGATTAAATAGTATAAGGCAGTTTACAGTTACGAAGGTTTTTTTTTGCTTGTAGGTAGGTACATATGTACATAGAGGCGTCAGGGTTCACTGCCTCAACTATGAAAGTTCAATCAACTAAGGACTAACATACGTTAAACCATGCGACTATTGACTGCGACTAACCGACACCCACGCTTTGAAAGCAGTTGTACAACAACCTCTGTCCTTACAAACAAACATACGTACGCACATACAAGTACGTATGCATATGAAGATTAAATTTAAATGCCTTTGCATTCGAGCTGCTTGTTTTAATTAATACAATTAATTGTTGACATTGTAGACAATATATATACATATATGTATAGACCTTATATATGTATGTATAACTGTTGTCGCTATACAGTTTCATTGTTTCCACTGAGGCACTAAAGTGCTGCGTATAATATCGCAAAAAAAGGGTGGCTGGCGTTTATCAGGCATATGAATTCAAGTTGAAAAACTGGATAGGGATCATTGGATGCAAATTTGCTGGGTCATTGAGCTGTGCCAAGTTTAAAGCTCTTTAGATATCAAGCAGCCACAGCAGCTGCAGCAACCGCGCGAGCCAAAAAAAAAAAAAAATGCCGCCACGCAGCGCCTGATTGGCTTTAATGCGCATAAACAACATGAACACACACACACTCGCTCTTATAAAAGTTTTAAATATTTTTTAATTGTACTATTTTTATACTTACATACATACATATGCCCGAGTTGGTGCACAAGGTGTGCATAAATCGTTTGCGACATAGGCAAAATGTGTTTGTTTGCCGGCCGGTTTTGTCAAATGCGAAATTTCATTGAACTTTGAAATATATTCAAAATTTTATTTGCATGCATTTCAAACGTTTTGCGTTAGGCATTTGTACCTTTGCCAGCCACATTTGTTTGAGTTTTGCATTCAGTGCACATATTTTTGGTCTTAAATATTTGTATTTACTCTTGCAAAAATACAGAATTATTCAAATATTAAATATTAGTAATCGCTGAAATGGCAGCAGCTGTTAAGTCTGTATTTGTTTAATGTTCTAATAATAAAATTTCCAACTTTTTATGGTTTTCTTCGTGAGTTCATAACTTTGCATTTCAGCTGGTGTTCTTAGCACTGAATTGCTGAAAAGATTTGTAAACCTCCTTTATTTGTATTGTCACTGAGGCCCATGTGTTTCGAGTGTTATAGACACATTTGCACTGAGAAAAAAATCAAACCTCACGTGTTAAATTTTGTTTGCTTTAAACCTCGAAAAATAATGTTGGCATTGCCAAGGTGTCGTAAATTAAAGTAATGCTGTAAAATTTTAAAAGACCACAGTTATGTTTTTTTTTTGTGCAATGTAACAAAAATTACTTTCGAGCTGCTGAAAAATTGTATGGTTTTATAACTTTTGTGCACTTTACGACACCTTAAATACCAAAAAAAAAAAAACTTTTTGGGACAAAAAATAAACCAAAAACGGATTTATTTTCCAAGCAGAAAATACAATGTTGAAAAATGTAAAATTATAAAATTTTGAAATTTCAAAAGTTCAAATTTTGTTTTCTCATTTCCTTTTTTACGACCCCTTGCAAATTTCAAAAAAATTTGTTTTTCGATCAAATAATATACTTGAAAAATGTTTTTATTTTCCAAGCAGAAAGTTGAAAATTTAAATATAAGTTTTACATCTGAATTAAAAAATAAAAAATTAATAAACAAAAATAAAATTTAAAATAAAACTTTTATTTTATAATAAATAACAATTAATTTTTAACTGCCAAGCAAAAACACTAAAAGTGTCTTCTATGTTCAAAAATAATATTGCAAAAATTTGCTCCAATTTTTAAGCAAAAAATAAAACTACAGATTAAAACTCAAAAAAAAAAAATAAAACTCAAAAATCTACCTTTTTTCTAAATAAAACAATTTAATTTAAAAACTTAATTTTTATTTAAACGCGAAAATTAAACCAAAAGGCGAAGAGTGAAACACAAAAAAAACTACTTTTTTCATCAAAAATATGTAGAAAGAAATTTCAGATAAAAAAATTATTTATAATTTTCAAGCAAGGTAAACAACGCTAAAATTTATTTTTATTTATTTTTTAATCGTATTTTCTAAATGAAAATGAAACGCAAAATATTAAAACTTAAACTTAAAAAAAATAATTAAAATTAAAGAAAGCGAGCAAAAAAATAAAATGTTATATTTTGTTTTGGTATGATTTTTTAGTTCAAATTTTATCATATAATAGCGATATCTATTTTACCGGACAGCTAAAATTTAAAAAAATTCATTTTGTCAAACATACATCATATATAAAATATGTATGTACATATGTATGTATACACATAAGCAAAATATAGAAACAAAATTTTTTTGCAAAAATATGCAAAAGCAACGTTTTGCTTAAATACTAAAATAATTCTTTGTGCCAAAATTAAGCTAGTTTTCATTTTGTGCTCATTGAGCTATACAATGCACAATGTATGTATATATGTACATACATATGTTATGTACATACATACATTCAAACATTCATTCATACACTCATTACCATTTCATACTAGTTTAAGGTCTATGATTAGCGATAAGCAGCGTAGTTAGGTGGTAACTAGTCAATACTAGGTAGTGATTGTCACCTGTAATTAGCGTCAAATATAGAGTAATGTGTGTAATTAAGATAATCATTCAGTGAATGCATTTTTGATACACTGTTTTGGTTGAGCGCTTTCACAACTGAATAACGTTTAATAATATTTGTTTTGAGTTAAGTGATAAGTACAAGTACTTAGCGAAGAACTTATGCATGGTCATACATGAATTATGGAGATAAAAAACTCAAATCTTTCCGTTTTTAATTAATAAAAAAATATTACGAAGTCATTAAAAAAATTATTTTGTAGTTTTTGGTTAGTGAGAATTTGTGTAAAGAAGCCATGGAACGCCATATTCCTTAAGACTTATAAGACCAAAGTTTTCAAATTTAGAGTAGAAATGTTGCATAAAATCATAGCCATAAAACATTCACTGGAATTACAAAAAAAAAAGTGGCGCACCATTTTTTCCGATTAATTTAAAAGATATTCATACAAATGTATATATGTATCTAGCAAAACAAAGTTTTATCAATTTTTTTGGGTCACCTTGCCACAAATTTATACTCGGCAATTCAGCTCTCTAGCAGTCTCAACTGAGTGCTAAATATTTGGAATCCACAGTCTTTATACAACGAGCTTCTGTAAATGCTAAAAATCGTGGATGCAGTCGCACTAAGTTTTTCCATGCATACACATTTTGAAATTTTGTATAGATTTATTTATTTATGTAAATATATTAGAGCTAACCTTTGCAAGATCTTAACTAAGTAGTTGACAGTTGGTTTCAACCGTTTAGTGCAACTCCATTAAAAATCATATCTAAATCGGGTCGTTTGTTATTACGACTTTACTTATCTTCAAAAAAGCTTAACTATATTTTATATAAATTTACTTTAACAGAAAACGTTTTATTTATTAGTGAGCGCTTTTACAAAACACAAATAGAAATTTTTGAACAAATTGATTAGCCCATAAGTTCTCCTCTTGCAAGAAAAAAAATTATAAGAAAAGTATACGTTACGGAAAGAAAGTACCAATTTTAGGAGTTCCATACTAAACGATATTCCATAACTTTAATGAATATCTGTTAAATTGAAATTGAAAAATGATTTTAAAGCTTCGCATACGATTGTTATTATGTTATTGCTCCCTACTGTCCACTAAGTAAATCAAATTAAAATTAAATTAAGGTAGCAATAAATCAAATAGACAAATTTTAAATTCATTAAATTGAACTGCATTTTTATTGACCTACTTTTTGAGTTTTTGTTTCTCCAAGGCGATGATGTTGCAAAGCATTCATTACATTATAGTAAAATAAAAAACTAATATAAAAAAATATAATTTAAGCCCATTAGCTATATATACAGTATATATATATATATATTTAAAACAATCTCAAAAGCAGCGATTTATTTGGCAATTAATTAATATATACATACGTATATATGTTAATGCATAGTTAGTAGATCTCGATAAATTAAGCCATAGCGATATTGAACCACTTGGCATTTCGCCGTTTAAAGTGGCTTATGAACACATATTTAAACACATTTAACAAATATGAAACAAACATACGGTTGCACTTTTTACCTCAATACGCAAGAAATTTTGTTAAAATTGTATGTATGTATTTACATAAAGTTATATATAATAAAAAGTTAAAGTAAAAGAATTACTATTTGAGGTTATTTTTTGGGATTGTCTTGAAATGCGTATTATCACTTGTTTGATGTTATAACAAGTCGATTAAACATTTTGTTTTTAAACTCTAAAAAATCAACATTATATTTTAACTATGACAAAATATTATTTTCTTGGACTAAAATTGCATGGGATACAAAGCGCATACCTTAAAATTTTTTCTGAAAAGTGTACATTGTTTGAAATTTCGGCTTATGTGGCTTTTGTTGGAGAATGATCTGAATTTTAATAAAAATATGGTCAAAATTGAAAATCAATAAGCGGTTGTAAACCTTTTTTTAAATTGAAATTACTGTTATTATTTTCAAGAAAAAATTAAAGTACTTGTTATACTTGTTTTATCATCCAATGATATTCACGCGAATGAATGCATGTAAAAAATTTATTAATTGTTGATTTAGAAAAAAAAATTATGTAAATTTCACGATTTCGGTTTGTAAAAAGTGTTCTAATTGTAATAGAAATATCTGAACCGTATACGCCGAAAAAATTAAATGTATGTAACATTTCATCTAACATGATTTGTTTACAAAAATATTTTTTGGACCACCCCCTAAATTTTTTCTGTATCAAATATATTTTCTTATTCCAAAAATGAAAATGATCCAATGAAAATTGAGTTCTGGGCATTTGAATATAAAAGTACTTCCCCTGAAATATTTTAATCAGAAATATTATGCAGCGTCAATAACCAGTTTTAAGTAAATATGCAACTTCAATGTTCTAAAAAAAATTTCTTACCCAATCTCGAGTTGGTATTGCTGATGATTTAAATACCGAACAAAAATAAGTAATGCTTTAATTTCTTTATTCAGAAACATCCTTGATTTCAATAATAAAACGCACACTACATTATATATTTGAAAATAATTAGATATTAATATATATTTTTTCATCATAATTGGTATTCAAAGTACGATTTGTTAAAAATATACAAATGAACTCGAGAAAATTTGGTGGTGGTAAATATAAAAAAGAATTTTTAATAGAAAACTTTAAAATTCTATATTCGAAAAAAAAAATTGGAACAGTTCCACTTCAGTAAGATTACATTGCAACACAAAATAAAAAGGTTACAGAGTCTGCAATCGAGACAAATGTATCCTAGTGACTTTTGATGCATTGGATCTGATTCCATTAACAGAATTGACCTAACGGATCTTATTTTAAATTATAATCTTAAAAAGGTCTATCTGGGATTTTTAGAAGCTTTGTGAGGTTAGGTTATTTTGGCCTTTTTTTAAAGTCTTCTATACTATTATATAAAATTGCTTATATCGGGAAAGCGTGACAAGCTTTGGCTCTCAAAGTACTGAACCGATTTAAATAATTATGTCTTTAAAGTGAAGTATTTGTAAAAAACAACTACGTGGCATACTTATATTTTCAATTCTTTGATTATAAACACCCTTTTTTTTTGGGGTAAAGTTACAAAATAATTGAAAGACGGGGAAGCATTAAACCATTTGGTCGGCAAATTCAACATCTAGTTTTAATAAATTACTTTTTATATGAGAAGGATCCAAACAGTTGCATTTCATACGAATAAAGATAGGAAAGCGACCAACGCTGGCCAATGCTGGTATTAAATAAAATAAAGCAGATATTCACGAAAGCAGCAAGTTCAGAAAGATTTATCTACAATCGCTTTGAAAAAGTGGACTAACTTCGAAAAGTGTTAAGAGAATGTGTGAATTTTTTTAGCTTCAACCAACGTACGATTCTTCGATATGTCTTTGAATTTTTCCATTAAAATATCAACAACCGATGTGGCATCTTTGGGCATCCAAAAATCGAGAATTCGATTTCGAAAAAGCACAACAATCAAGCTTTAGCATAAAACGATCGAACCACCATTTGCTCTTTTCGTGCATTTCACACCAAAGATATCAAAATATTTCAGCTCACACAAATTTGGGTATGCATTTTAGCTTGGTGAGCACTTTTCGCCAGATCATATGCTCTCTTCATATTTGTTAAATGTGGTTGCTTAGCAATCTATGGACGTTTTAAAACTGGCTGCTATAAAAACACGTCATATTATGAGCAATTGCTGCTGACTAAACAATAAAATTCAAGAGGTTTACCATTTCTATGTAGTAAAAAGAAATAACGCAGAATGAACAGGCGCGCAGTCATTTCTGATATACGAGTATGCATGTATGTATGTATGTACAGCATGGAGTTGAAGAATTCTATGGAATTTGTTGTTTATGTATGACTGTATCTATGAATGTGTATATGTACCTGCAAGTAAGGCACTTTTATCGGTAGAAGATGATTAGCTTGTGGGTCATAAAAGCCTTGGGAAAGTAGATATGTAGGTAACTACATACAACTTAGTAGTTAACAGTTGGTTTCAACATACATATGTATGTATGTACATATGTATGTGTAAAATTTGCAGCGTCATTGTATTGACGACTGTTAGGCTCTGGAATACCTGTTTGGGATTCCAGGGTATAAGCGTACTCGATCGAAATGGGCTACTTAGCTAAGCACTTTGTAGATCATTGAGTGGTCACCCACGTTTATAGCCAAACGCACATGTTGGCTGCGTGTTGGCTCCATTCTCATGGTTTGGCGCGAACGAAAATCTTCGAATCACAATACAAAACAAAGCAAGATAAGATAATTTTTTACCCGCCAACATGGTATAACCATGAATTGCCTACGCAATACTATCTTATTAGAATTGTATAAGAAGTCAATATACAAAATAGAGGAAGAGAGAGAGAGAGCGGAGGGAGAGTTAAGAGGGAGCACATTGATTGCCTCTTTAATTTCTGCAGGTATTTGTCATCACCAGCGTCAGTTAGGGCTTGTTTTAAGTTGGGAAAGGCTTTACATATATGTACATACATACATATGTATGCCATGTTACTTACGTACATACATATGTATGTACATACATACTTACATATTGGCAGACTAAGCGTGGCGCCTGCGGTATTCCCCTGTTGCAAAATGTCTTTGGAATTCCTATACGTTTGTTTAATCAAATGTAAATAGTGATAATTTAGAACAACAAATTAAACGCATTTTCGTTATTCTGAAATACATTTGTGTTTTTCTGAAATACTGTTGGAAAAGTTGTAATCTCAAAATAAAGTCTCTAAATTGTGACCTGGTGATGAACATGTCACCAAAAAATAAAATAAAAACAAAATAAAAAAAAGTGAAAAGTAATAATCTATCTCTAACTAATTTTGAGATTTGAAATTATACCAAGTTACAGTATTCGAGCATATCCATATTATGACCTGGTGATGAGCAGGTGTGCACGATGCAGCGAATGCGTGAATGCGTGATCTTGTAATCTATCGATCTTGTGCGGTGTGTTTTGGAGTGATGTGTTCGAGAAGAAGTAGGATTACTAATTGCCTTAACAAACCTTTTCCGGGTACAACACTTTAGCCGCTAAACGAGTTTTACTTCAAAAAATACCCATCATTTTCTTAACGTTATCTGACACCTAATTTAAATACTACATAAGGTAACATAGCAAATTAAATTAACCAAACGTAACGTTGGTGACCGTTGATATGAATGATATGAAACTACGGCTGCTTAGTGGCATGCTATGTATGTCATAGCTCTGTGTATGCATATTTTTATACATATGTACATGTCGCACCCTAAACCAAAAACAGTCACAACTCAAAAAATCTCAAATATTCAGGAGAGGCAAAACAAACAGTCTCTACAATAATGATGATAATTTTATAATCATACTTTTCCAGTAAAAGAAGATAGTAACTACGAAAAAATTTCTGGAGCAGTTGGGGAAGTATTCCGTGAATTAGTTTATATGGAAAAAAGATTTAAAAATTTTTTTTTTTTTCATATCCAAGAGAAGTAAAAAATTTTATGTAAAAATGGTTGTAATATTTTAAACGTAATTTTCCAGTAAATAAGATAGTTACGATGAAGAAATTTTCGGAGCATGTTGGGAAGTATTCTGGGAATAGGTTTATGAGATAAATGCGATTTAAAAAAATTTTGAGTTGTGACGGTTTTTGGTTTAGGGTGCGATATGTTCATATGCAAGTATGTTTCGAATGAATAACTGCTGAACGAATTTGTGGAATTTGCAAAACAATTTTCCCGGTAAAATCCATGTAATTGCCTGGGAGTATTGCATTTGTGGTGACGTAGAAATTTGCACATGTGCGGAGCACATTGAGCACAAATGGGCGAGCGCGTGGGGGTAAGAAAGAGCAATTGTGTATAAAAATAATAAAATGAGCATGCGATTTTGCTCATTCAAAACACATGCATGAACAGACAAACAATATACATAAGTATTCGAATTTTCGAACAACGTGCAAAAAGTTAAGAAGAAAGACAAAGAAGTGGAAAGGGAGTGCAATAGGCGCAAAGTACAAATCGGAGTAAATAGAAATGGTACTGAAAAAAAAAAACATTATATGTAGATGAAAAAGAACATATTGCAATATGATTTTTTCTTAATTTGATGCAACTAGCTTAAAATCGTTTAGTATAATTTGATGCAACTATTTTAAAATCTTTTAGCTAAGTCTGATTTGGAAACTTTTTTTAAATTTTTTTTGCAGCTTTATACAAACTCGCATATTGCAGTTATCAACCGAAAAAAGTAGTAAAAACTGGTTTGCCTTTGCGCTAAACTTTCACATACCTTGCAAGCTCTCGCGCGCTCAGCAGCTTGTTGTGAGAGGCACGAGCGCCCCCTCAACAGCGTGGAGCAACTTTTCGCCTACCTATCCACTGCTGTGGCGCTCCGTTAGCTCAGTTTTAATAAATTTGTTTTTTTAATGCCAAATCGTCGCTGTTGCACTACTTGAACATTTGCCGCTTATACGAATGACTTTAGTTTAGTACGATTGGCCAAAGTGTTAACACTTGCGCGCGGTTTCAAGTAACTTGCACGAACGTGTGGTCAATAAAAACGTTACGTATAAAAAAAAATTAAATAAAAGTACGAGTTGTGTAAAAACGTACTAGATAACAAATTACGAGCAGTTGTTATAATAAAAAATAAATAAACGCAAAGCAGAAAAGTAATTTTTGCAATTGATGACTTTTCGCATGCGAAATTGTTTTTTGTTCAAGCAAGCCAATCAAATATTGCTGACAATCAAGCACATTAATCAATTAAATAATAGGTAGCGGAAAACGAGCGAACAAGCAATTGATTATTTACAGGCGACAAAAAATAAATGAATATAAAAAAATATTTGTAAATTGAATAAAAATATAGAGTTTTAAATAAAAAGAAACAACAGATAAACGGAACATATATTGAAAAATCTCGACAATAGTTTATACACACATACATATGTATATGTATATGTATGTTGATGGAAATTCCAATAAACAAACATACATATTATCGATAGATATATACAGTTTCGCCGTGTGGGTGTGAAAATTCTGCAAGCTTGAGAACCGCACAGAAAAATATGCGAGAAAACAAAACGTGATTTTTTCTAAAGCAATACCTACATACGTAGACAAAAATACATAAAAACAAAAAATAATTTGAAAGAAACAAAAACGCAGTGTCAGAAGATCACCAAATGTCGCGACGTTTTTGACACTATACATCTTAATTTGTCGTGAAAGCGCGTAGCAAAATATACTCGTATAATATTTATTTTCTGCTAACTCTGAACATTTTAAAATAACAACAGCCGCAACAAAGTGTAAACAGTGCATAAGTTTTAAAACAAATTTCCGTACCAAAATAAAGGGGAACCACAAACAAAACATAAAAACGAAAGTTCAAACGTAGAAACCAAAAATTAATTATACAAAAAATTTAAAATACATACATACGTTCATAAAATAATAATAACACAAATGTCAAGCGACCTTTTTTTGTACGATTTCTCGCACGATCGCTTGGAAAATTCGTGACATATTCGAAAAATGCATTTGAATATTTGACACGTCCGGTTGAACTTGAGCGCATACTCAAACACATATGTATGTACATGTATGCACCTGTAAAGCAATGCAAAGTCATTGAATTAAAAGCAAATTTTCTGAACAACAAAAAATTAAAAAAAAAATTAATTGAGCGTTAAAGTGTTAAGTGTTTGTATGTAGAGTGACAGTGTTGAAGCCAGAATAAGGAACATCACCACATAACGTCAGTGAATTTTAGAACAGCGGTGTTTGAGCTCCACCGCGCAGAACAGCCACTCACGTTTTGCGAGCACTGTGAACATGGAGTTATATGTCCTGACAGTGAGAAGTCAAATGATACCCAATTTACGACAATTAATACGAATGCTTTACGACAACTTGACGCTGTATAAACATAATAGAAACTTTGTAAGAGCAAAACCGCAGTTGACAGTTGAATCTTGCGCAGCAAGCAAGAAAACAGTGTAAATATTCAATAGAAAACAAGCAATCGAAAAAAGTAAATCAAAGAATGAGAAAGTAAATGATATTCGGAAAAAGTCAACTAAACCGAAAAGTGCGCGAAAAGTAGACAAAGACAAGGACACTTTTAAAGAAAAAAAACCAATTTCTTAAACACCCTGTGTTGAAAAGTTTGTATGCGTGAGCAGATGCAACACGTATGGACATAGCAGAGTTACAAAATAAGTAAATAAACAGGCGAAACGTACATCTGGCGAGCAGACCACCACCTTAACTTAGCCGACACATACACAGGTACAACATTTAAAAGAGAGCCAGCTTGTGAGAGGCGTAGTTCATTCAAGGACCTAGCGCAAATTCGTAAGGATATTGAACCCACGCGTATGAAGCGTGTGTGTGTGTGTATTTACGTATTTGTATTAGAGTGCGCGCCGCTCAACAACACGTGTTTCCACCGGTGAAGCCTGCCCAAAATAGTAAGGGTAAATCGAGCGAGTGACGCTATACGCCGATTCATTCGTTAAACGTGACTGGTGGTGGCTGGAGCATTTACGAACAGAACGAGCCAGCGTTTACACAATCACATCCTGCCTTAATTTTTAAATGTGTAGTGTGTGGTGCAGAGTGAATGTATACATAGCTGCTTACATACCAGCCAAGCAAAGGACTTTTTATTTGCAAAAAAGCGCTTTGTATTTTTTTACTTAAAAAAAAAAGTGCAGTGCAAAGAACGAACTTTCGTACATACATACATATTTGTATTTTGTGTGAAATATATTTTTTCGCGTTTATATTTAAAAGAAAGGATGGATTACTTCGATAGCATGTTGGAACATTTGCAAATGTTGAATTACAAGGTGCTCAGCTTGTTGGCTGTA
The DNA here is from genome assembly GCA_963971545.1 of Philophylla caesio. NCBI lineage: Eukaryota > Metazoa > Arthropoda > Insecta > Diptera > Tephritidae > Philophylla > Philophylla caesio. The sequence goes on from OZ020607.1 coordinate 49,995,118, forward strand.
CCAATTGTTGCTGTACTGCTTTTGGCGGTCGTACTGCTGCGGATAACGAGAAAAAGTGAGTGCGCAAAGATAATATAATAATAAAATAAAAATAATTTTTTTGTGTTAAATAATTTTAATGAATGTGTTAACTGGGCATAAAAATCTGCCATACACCCATGCTCATAACCCTGTCCATGCGTAAGAACAATATGAAGAAATTGTAAACAATTTTGAAAATAATATTCCGAAAAAAATCAGTGTAATACTATTATAAAGTTTAGAAAGTAAATTAAAAAAAAAAACAATTCTTGCTAAATTTAGGATGTATTTATTTTAAAGTTAAAGATACGTTCCAAAAAGAGCTAAGACATTAAGACAAACGATTTTACTAAACCCTTTTTAAACCATCATTTGGATTCCAGCTTTCGCGAACGCTGCTATTTTAAAAATCTCTAAAATTCCAAGAGCTAAAAATTATCCAAACTTTAAGCGATTTTTCTTAAATGCGATTCTTTATTTTTCATCGCCAAAAGTTTCCAAATAAAATTCTGATACTTTTATCCACCTTAAGCGTCGCTGGTGTAGTTCAAGAGAATATCAGATTTGGTTTATAACATATTTATGGCACACGAGTATTTATGTACGTAGCTAAAATTTGCCATAATATCGGCATATTTTGCAAAAAGTATTTAAAAAGAATGTTGTGAAAATAAATATTATCAAGATGAGGGCTTTGTGAAAAAAGGAACCACTTGCGAAGCAAAAGAAAATTTTTATTTCAGAAGACCGGTTTCCTGGAATTTTTCGACTTCCAAAGAAATATGCATACCTGTTTTTAATGAAATCCGACCCTTTATGCTGCATAGGAAATCAAGTTGTGGATTATCGAAATTTTTCTTTTAGCGAGCATATATTTTTGGCTGATCTTTTTAGCATACACTTTTCCTCGTCACTAATGTTACACTTCTTTTAGCGAAAAATGGAGATTTTTAGCTATGGAAAATACGCTGGAATCGGCATTTTAGCTTTATGAGCTGTCAAAACAGCTCACTTATTTTATCCGGTTCATTTCGTTCATATCTAAAACCTCCAAAAAAAAATGAAGCAAAATTTTAGAATTTTGGAGATTTTCAGAAATATTTTTGTATGTCAGATTCGCGAAAATAGCTAAAATGGATAAAATTCATTTATTCCAGTTCGTTGAAATTGAGAACAATACTTAAAATGACAAAATTGTGCTACGTGTACGTACATACATACATATGTATGTGTGTATGTATGACTAATGCCCGAATTCAGCAAGCACTTTCAGTCTCTAATAGAGACAAAATTCACAAATTGTCTCAAAATAAAGTCTCTTACCACCGAATTCAGTAAGCAATGATTCAGTCTCTAAGGGACAAATTTTCAGTTCTGGTTTAAACTCTGTTTAAACTAATACCCCTATTATGTATGGATACTAGCATGAGGCTAGTAGCTACTAGGCACCTATACTACGAGCAATTATACACTAGTCTCTATACATAATTAGGGCTTAAGTTTAGTTAAACTCAGTTTACATTTAAACTTACCCCCGAATTCAGTAAGTCTCTAATAGAGACAAAAGTCACAATTTTAGACCAGTTGGCATTCATAAGTTTTAAAATAAAGCCTTTAGTCTCAAATTAAACTCTCTAAATTGTGACCTGGTGATGAGCAGGTCACAAAAAAATTTAAATAAAAAGAATAGAAACAAACTTAAAAGCGAGAAAAAGCAGTAATCTCTAGCTCATTTTGAGACTTGAGATGAGCTGAGTAACAGAATTCGGGCATTAATTTCCTTGCGTTCAATTAAGTTTGTTGCAAATAAGCCGATAAGTTAAACTAAGTTAAACCCTGCAATATCGTGCCTTTTGACTAAAAACCTGCATACTGAGTTTAAACTTAGTTTAAACGCAAAACAGAGTTCAACTTGCACTGAAAAACTGGCCGTAATAGAGACCAAAAGTCACAATTTTAGACCAGTTGACATTAATTAGTTTCAAAGTAAAGCCTCTATTTTCAAAAATGTATCGCAATTAAAAGCAAAACATTTATTTATTTTGTAAAAAATGTGATTAAATGAATTTCATGTGTATGTATTTACATATGTTTGTATCTACGTTTAAACTGAAACTGCGTAAAATACTTGTGACGCAACTTAAAACTCTGAGTAAATATGCAAGTACTCGTACATATAAAAAGTGATGAAATCAGTACTATGTGTTTACACTAGACTTAATTAAAGAGCAATACTTTACCAGATATTTGCGAATTTTTGTTAATTGTCGTGTGTATATATATATTTCGTATATTTTAAGCTAAGGATTAGTTAATTTTAGTTACCCATTTATATACATAAATATATAGCTATATTTTTTATTTTATCATATCTATATATAGTTTACCAAATATTTACCAATATTATTTAAAAGTGTCAAATATTTAATATGTAGCTAGGTGGGCGCGAGGGGGGCTCATCACCCATTTGGCATTTAAAAATTTGCGTACTATACTTTCCGATTCATTTCATGAATATTTAATAGCGGAAGTATATCAGTACATATGTATGTTTAAGTTAAATAGTGAATTTGGAATGAAGTATAGAAAAGGTAATAGACGATAGAACACGGAGGCGCGTGTCTAATATTAATTTTTATTGCGTGTATTATAAAAAAATATTAAATGTCAAAAATACCTTTGTACGAGCACATCTGCGCCTTACCTATGCCGTCCGATGCAAAGAGTAATTCTTTTCAAAAGCCTTATGCTTTCATAAGTTTAATCGTTCGAATTTTAACAAAAATTACTATCTAATTGAATTACACAGTAATAGATCTGAAACTGAGAACCTAACCCTCATATTCGCTGAAGCTAAGCACTTGCTCGCTTTTTTCATGGTCTTGCACACAAAGCATCTGTTGATTTTTGTAATGACAATTTCCAAATTAAGGCAATTAAATATTTTTTAGACGATGAAGTCAAGCTTTATAAAAAATGTCAACAGGCAAAAATAAAATAACTGCTAGCATAACTTTCTTACATTTTTTTCCATAAACCAACGCAAACTAGTTCACGCAAATAAAATAATTTCCGTAATTATCAGATTGATAGTAATGTCATCTATATTTAGCGTAACTTAAGTACGGTTGGCGGGAGGGCGAAATGTCAGTGAAAAAAGTCAATTTAGTCTCGTCGAAAAGTTGATAAGAAAACGTGAACGGCACTCACTATCTATCACTATCAATATACATATGTATGTACACATGTTTTTTATGCCAGAATTGGTGTAGGATCAGTTTACTCATCATGTTTTTTTTCCAACATGCAGCTCCCAGATAATCAATATTGACCAAGATTATTGATCGCCTAGGCATTACTGTAAAATGTCACGAAATGTTTGCATACTCGTTGGCGGTAAAGTTTAATAAATACTTTACCAACTACTTCAATTAATTCCATGTGTGGAGTAAACAAATGTACACATTTTAATTAATAAAATCAATATGAGTTTTTATTATTGTAAATACTTTTTTAAATATTCCTCATCTACACCGTATTTCGTTAGAACTTAAGTGTGCAGAAGATTATTTAAAGTTAAGCAGAAGATGGTAATTTTTCTCAAATCATCTTTTCGGTATTCCCCATGTTAAGTTCGCATGTTCCTACCTACATATATGTATGTTCATGTGTTAATTCCTATTTTGACTTTGATAATTTGTAGTATTTCGTACATTTAAAAATTTGCAACGTAGCGCCGCCAATGTCTTTATTTTATTGTCTTCTAAGCACATGTTTGTTGACAAATATTTTTAGATATATTAAAAGTGATCATGTTCTTTATCTTTTCGTAGTTAGTTTTGTTTTTCCTACGTTTTGCTTTCAAGGTTGGCAAATAATATACACTTGAAGGCTATATTGGTGTACGCTTTCAAAATGTTTAAAGGTACACCAAATTTGCAAATGTTTGTTGAACTGTTTCTTCTTTTCTTCTTATAATACATAATTTCTTTTATATAAGACTTATCTACATAAGATTACGAAGACTTATTGACACTTACAAACCGGTTTTGTGTTATTTGGAAAATGTGAATTAAAATATAACCATGAATTTCGGTATTAAAATGATTAAGATCATAAATTGTGATATGTTTTTAGATTTGTATGTATATAGTATATACATGTATGTACATACATATCTACATATGTATGTATGTATGTGCATATACATAAATGTGAACATGAATAAAAACTTAAAATACGTATGAATATGATAAAAGTGAAAGCATTAATATGAATATGATCATGAATATGAAAAAAAAAAGGAAACGAAAGTATGTAAATAGGAGAAAAAAATTATTAAAGAAAAGAAAAGAAGATCAAATAAAAAAAAAAAATAAAATAAAAGGAAACAATATAAAAGCGAAGAAAACTATAGTAAAGAAAAAAATAAAATAGAATCAATACAAAAAATGGATATTTTTAAAAAATAAAACAAGTAATAAAAACTGTCTTCGCCTATGCCGAAGGCTTTATACCTTTCATGAATCGAATAATTGTATGAGAGTCATATGTAATATTAATTCGATGTAAATGATTTTGACTGTTATAAAACTTAATATTTGTGGAAAAATTCAAATCTCTAGCTGATTAAATGAGGTTGTATGGCAGCTATTCGTTATATTTAGCTGATCTCGATGATTTTCACTGCTTAAATAGTTCTCATAATAGCTATGCGAAATGTCAAGACTGCTACTTAAATAAAGTTGTTTTGTGATAAATAAAATATCTGAACAATCACTTGTATGTAAGCTATATGTAAAATATATCTGTGACCTAAATGAATAGAAAAGCGAACTTTCTTGCAAATTTTCAAACCTCTAACAGCACAAACGAAGGAGCAGTCAAGCAAAATATATTATCTGAACAATCGGCTCCTATATATGTACGTTATAGTCTTCCGATCTGGCCAGAAATAAAACAAAATTATATTCAAATAAGTAAGTTAAATAAAAACAAAAAAAAAATGAAATTAACTAAAAATATCCAATAAAATTAAATATAATAAAATGAATAAAAATAATATTTAATAAGATAGAATTAATTGAAATAAAATATCATACGATAAAATAAATAAGAGAAAACAAAAATTAAGCAAATTTAAATGTTATGTAATCAAGCAAAATTAAATAAAATTATAAATATGAAGTAAATGAAAATGATTAAATTAAATTGAAATAATAAAATATAATTATATATGAAAGAAAATAAAGAAAATTAAACAAAAAAAAGTATATACAATAAATTAAATTAAATTAAACGAAGTAAATTAAATTTAGAAAGTGAACAAAATAAAATAAAGTTAAACAAGACAAAACAATATAAAATAAAATTTAAGAAAAATTTAATACACTGAAAGAGCATGTACTAAAACAAAATAAAATTAAGCAATAAATTAAATAAAAATTAAAATTAATTAAAATAATAAAATAATTGGACCAGAGTAAAATAAGAAAAAAATTTAGTATGTACGTTAGTGTATATTATGTGGTAAACAATAATTGAATTAAAATATAACAAACTAACCGAAAATGGCACATGCAAATACAAAAGTCAAATGCTGCTATTAAAATTTACGTTCAGACATGCAAAATGACACTATTGTGGCAGTGTTGTTTTCATTGCACAATTTGTCTATATAAGTACATACATATGTACACTCATCCATAAATACTCGTATGTAACTATGTATGTCTGGCTACGAAAATCGTCATGTGAAAAGGGAGCCATTTAAAATGTGAGTGAAGTGCAAGTACCAGTATGTAAATGATAGTGCGTGCAAACAACATACAGACTGAAGGAAATGGGACAGTATGTACATATGTATTTGTATGCAATGATATACTTCATTGTACACATATATGTACATACATTCATATGTGAGTAGTATGTTGCCATACATATGTATGTACAACACATTTATATGTAGAAAAAATTGGCGCGCAAAGACAATGCAAATGACATTTTAAGTGCAACTGTACGCCTTGAGCACTCTGATAAAAGCATTTACAATGGAGAAAGCGAGTGGCGCTGGGGGAAGGGATAAAAGGAAAATTGGTATAGACTGTACATTTATGAACATACGTGCTTCATATATGTATATGGAGCAACATGCTGACAAATATTTCGCATTGTCAATGCAAACAAGATACAATCAATCAATCTGTTGACTTTCCGCACTCGCAAATAGTTAATAACTTAATCAAGTTGCTTGTCTTTTGAAAAATTTCCAAACTGTTATGTACCATAAGAATGCTCTTGCAATCGAAGAGCATACGGGACACCAAGTATGTATACTTTCAACATAGGAGCAACACATTTTTTCTGACTTCGCGTGGAAAGGAGTCTGGATTGAGTGTGTGTTTGTGAGCATGCCAAGGGAGGAAGTATAAAAATGAATCTTTTTTTTTTTAAAGGTTTGCTTTAAAACTGGACAAATCATCACTTTCGCTGGCACTTTTCCTATTAATGGTTTCTCATCTTGTTAATTAGCTCACTTCCTCCTATTGGCGTTGTCTTAAGAGTGTGTGTGTGTTTTTTTTTTGTTTTTGATACCCTGTTTTCTTTTCTTTTCACACACACATACATATGCAGCTACACATACATATGTATGTATGTATGTATACCATATCTCATGCAAAGTTTGTTTAACTTTGATTTTTGTTGTGAATATTTTATCCAACAAATTTCCCTATTTTCGCGTCTTTTAAACATGAATATCGCCTTAGCAGCTATACACATGTAAAATGCTTATGTATATATGTATGTATATATATATATTAATATATATATATATATGTAAGTATGTACGTGTGTATAAATGTTTCCCAGCGATTGGGGAGTTGCATACATACATATAAACATATTTATTCAACTCATGTGTCAAGGCAAGCCAAACATTTATCATGTCAAACCATAAGCCACAGAGAAAACAAAGAAATTATACTCGTATCATTAAACCAAGGCGAAAAATACACTAAAAAAATGAATTTAAAAATTTTAGTTTATAAAAGTAGCTGTACAAAAAGCGCTTTGGTGATGTACTCGAAATATATCGCACGATGCGCTCAACCATCCAAATCCACAAACTGACCATAAACATATCTACTTACATGTATGAACCTACTTACATACATAGGTATGTAAATACTTATCTACAGTTACTCAAGTAATTAATCGTATGGTGGCTTTTTTTTATAGTTTTTCACAAAATTTTCATTAGAGTGTGTGAGCTTTTCTCTAATATTTTCGTTGATTTTTATTAATTTTGCATACCGATGGTTTAGTATACTTTCTATTGCACAAAATATTTGCGTTACATAAGTAAAACTTTGCAAGTCAAAAATTGAAAAAAAATTTAATAATCAGGATGAAGCATTTCTAAATTTCATTAAGTTCAAATAAAAACAAAAGTAAAATTGATTTTATGTAATAATAATAATAACAATAATTTGGCGCTTACACTATATAGCTCAGTGTTTGGCCGAGCTTCTCCTACCATTTGTGGTGTGCGTCTTTATATTATAACACAAATGGAGCGACCTACAGTTTTGTGCCGACTCCGAACGGCAGATCAAAAGCCTTTTCATGGCAGAAATACCCTCGCACGCACCGCTACCAACTCGACCACAGCGACCAAATAGCTGTCATGAAAACATTACCAATTTCGCAAAAAAAAAAAAAAACAAGTTCTACCAAGTGTTCAATTGCTAGAGTCACAGTGTAAAGATACTAAGTGTGTGCAGACAGTTGGGCAAGCATTGAAAGAAAGCGTTTTCGCCGCTCTGTTGTGGCAAACTGTTTGCTTATTATGTTTATAAGCTTTTTAGTGTTTTTATTCTCGTTTTTCTACTTCTTTTTATTAAGTTAATTTTTCCACATTGACCGTCGACCACTGAAACCCAACACAACATGCTACATATGTACATAGCTTCATATCTGTGAACATATAAAAAAACTGTATTTAGTTTTAGTAATCATTTTACTAGGACTCTTAAATGGTTAAATGTTCCCTTAAAAAATTATAACACAATTAATTATGTGTTGCTTAAAAATCAGTGGTCATTTAAATCGAATTAAGGTATTTATTTTTATACGAAATATTAAAATTATTGTGACTCAAGTAAAACCTGCTAAAATCGAATAAGTGGTCTTGTCAGCAGTCCACATACATATATCTTCTGTGTACTTTTGCTTGTCTTTCTTTCGCTTGGTTGGCTCACTTCGACGGATGTAAGGGATCACATGACTCCGATGAGCTTTTTTTATTATATACATATAAGTATGTATGTTTGTACCTAAATTGTTGCTGCTTATTTAACATTCAACACTTGGACCTTTCTCAACAAAAAAGAAAGTGTGTGATGTTTTATGTTGACCTTTTTTTCATTGTTTGTTAAGTATTTTCTTTGGTTTTTTTTTTTGTAATCAAGTTTGTCTTATATTTTTGGTGTCGCGCTGAGATATGCTGATTTTTTGAGCTTTGTTATGTAAACTATTCGCATGCACATGTGTAGATGTGTATGAGCACAAATTGTTCATTATAGTTTTTGAATTTACATATTATTATACCGATGTAAGCATGTATATACATATGTACATACATACATATAGTGCTGATTATGATTATTTATATATTGATTTCGTTATGTATAGACAACAAAGAGGACTTTAAAGTAGGGCAAATGGTTAAGGGTTTCGCTTTGACATAATTTTCCGAATTATTTCGTAATCAATTAATACTCGTGCTATCAAAGTTGGGTGCGGGATTAAATATTTAAAAAATTAATTTTTTTGCACGTTAAAAACTTGGCATTTGATACGATTATTTTAAATATTTTAATTCAAACGAATTTCAGAAATTTTACAAAATTTTTATTTTAAATATATTTGTTTTAAAACAAGTACACAGGGTAAAACCAAATTTCAGTGTATGCTTAAATAAATTCCGTAAATAAATACAATATAACTTCTAAGTTTTTTTTTTTCGTTTAAAGATACAAATCATAACTTTGGGTGATTAAATAATGAAAATGAAATAAGCGAAAATTAAATAAATAAAATTTGAAAACTTTTGTGAACAAATAAATATACTCATACATATGTATATACAATTTTTAATTCTAATGAGTTCATGCAAAATAAAAATGGCTGGTAAATAAAGAAAATAGAGAACAGCGTCTTAGGTATATTAGAATATTTATTCGTATATTTTTTTTGCGCACAATAACCAATTTTGAAATCGTTTAAAAATTACGCTTGTTTTTAATAAACACTTAATGTAAGTAGACATTTTTGGTGATCAAATAAATATTCAAGCAATTTATGACAAACGAATTTGTCAAAACGTATATTTTTTTTAGTTGTCTGTTTACCAAAATATTTTTTATGATTTGTCAACCATGTGAAAAAGTAAATCATATAAATTGGCATCGTTTTTATGAAGAATAAATTTTGAAAACCAAAAAAAATATGTTTAAATACCGCGATAAAATTTAAACGCAGAAATGTACAAGTTTATAGTATATCTAATAATTTCAAAAATGTTGCTCTAAATATTTACTCCGTAATTCTCGTAAAGAAAAAGTAATGTAGAATTTAGAAAATGTTCTAATTACATATCTTAAAGAAATGTGTAAATTTCATAATATACTTCAAATCAAAATTACTAGTATTGAAAATATTTAGAAAATTAAATTTTATCGCATCTAAATTTTATTTTTTTTTAATACATTTAAAACTTGAAGAAATGTTAAAAAATGGTATAAAAAAAAAAAATTCATTAAACTTTTATTAAAAATTCAAACTTCTTATTTGAGAATATTTAAATTTAATAATTTACAATTTTTATTGAGCTCAAGGCCAGTTTTATGGAAGAATTTTGTGAAAAAACTACAACAGTTTTTAATGGTAGAAGTTATAGTACTCTTTCGGAAAACACCACATTTCCTCATCAGACTTCTTTTTATTAAATTAATTAAATTTATTTTTCAAAACCACTTATCCCAGGCTTTGAACCCGGGAGCTCGGAGTTGCAGAGCCAATACGCTACATGCTGGGCTACGCTAGCTGTTTATTCCATCATCCTTTAAATTTAATTAAAAATATATTTAAATTAAAAAAGAGTAAAAATTAAAAATAAATTTTGAAATGTATCGCGGTTATAATTATGATTTGAAGAGTAGATGCCGCAATATTTTTTCTTATTTTTTATAAACTTGTTGCCCATTCATATTGCTCAATAATGTTTTAGCTTATCTTTGTATTTCTCCAAGTTAATCAAAATAAGAAATTTTACATAACCAACTCTTCTTCAGTGTTTGGCAGATTTTGTTTTATGGTTTGTAGTTCAAATGCTTGCAGCAAAAACTCATCCCGTCTTTATTTCGTTTGCCAACAGCGCGTGAATTTTTGCTCGGTCGCCCGCATATACATACATATGTACATACATACATACATAATATGAAATGAAGATGGCAGGGAACGAAAAAATCATATCGTTTCTCTTGCAACTTATGTACGAGTATGTTATGTATGTATGTAAGTATATGTATTGTTTGCTTTTATGACTTTTTAGGCATTTTTCCAGTTGGTTACTTATCCAAACTGCCTTTCCTTCGTTTACCAGCTATTTTAGCAAGTTAATTTCTTTCCCCTTTGCGTGGTTTGTAATGAACATTACATTGCTATTTTGAGTTATCGTACATACAATGCTTTATGCATTTTAAGTTTTTCGAATTTCGCGTTTCTGTTCGTTATGGCCGTAGTTAAGAAACAAAAAAAAAAAAACAAAAAAAAATAAAGTAAAGAAGAAGAAACACACCAAATGTAAGTGCCATAACTTTCACTTCTTTCCCAACCAGTTTGCTGTGCTACTGATACAAACGTCGCAGAGCCAGTCGCAGACTTTTACGTCCAAGTAAAGCAAAGCACCACAATCGCATCATGCTGTAGCCCCACATTTAATTTTATTGCATGTGTTGGCGGCTATAAAATTTATTTTCGACCGTTACTCGTATTAGTTTGTATTCACATGACTCACTTGGAAATTTTTTTTTGAAGCCTCTTTCTTTACGTTTCAACTTTATGTATACTTCTTTGAACTTTTTACACAGGTAGCCAGCAACCTCAACTGTATGGCCAGCGTGCGAAGGCGTCGAACGGCACCAGCATGCAACTGTTGTTGGCTACATCAATGTTGTCATCGTGAACAGCTGGCATCAGTTGATCATGCTTTAATTCGGCAATGGTGACAAAAGCGATGTGTTGCTATATGACACGTCATCATTGGCGTTATCGGTAATGTCATATTTGTTTTTCTTTGTCGCTTTTTGGCCTGCGAAACAAGTTTTAAAGTAATAAATGAATAAAAAATTGTTATTGAAAAAGGAGTATTTGTGTAAAAGCAACAACTAATAATGAGTTAAAATAACACTCCTGTTTGGAAATCATGATAATGTCGATATTTCGTTTTCAGGGCTTTCTTTAACTTTGAAAATACTGTTATGATTATTAAGTGTTACATAAATGTTTCGACTCAGCATGATAAACGTAGGCGTGCTATTTTAAGATATGATTTTTGAATTGTGAATATTTCGTAAGTGTGCGATATTAATTGTGCAGTTGAAATCAAAAGTATAAAATGTTTACACTGTGTCAAGCAATTATGCGTACAGTGATTTTTTTTACAACTTTTAAAATTGTTTAAGTGTCTAAGATATTTCGTTAACTTTTTAAGAAAAATATAAGCTTCAAACTTTGTGCATGATTTAAACACGAATTTAATCAAAATGAAATAAAGCTTTGAAATGCTTTAGAAATATAAAAATCCCTAGCTTATATCAAAAACTGTTAATGAAAAATTTCAACTATTGAAACATAAGTTTAAATTTTTATTTTTAATTAAGCAGAAAGGTTTGGCTTGTCACAAGAAAAATAATCAAGTGTAATGACCCTCAAAACTTAACTAAGACCAAATGCATTTCTTGAGCGGAGAAATTCGCCTACGAGCGCTTCTTTTGCTCACCATAACTATACTCACTGCACCAGTACTTAGCATATTTAAGCTCACCACACTTAAACTCCACATGTCTATAGCCACCACACCTAAATTCACTATACCTAAATTCAGCATCTCTAAATTCACACTACTTTAATTCTCCTCACCTATGTAGTTTCGCCTCACCCTAATTTTATTTTATTAGAAATATATTAAACTAAATATAATAATTTTTGTAATGTTGCGTTTGGAAATTTGCGAATTTAAGAAGTTGGTAGCGGGAGTATATACGTTAAAAACCGTACGTGTATTTTGTTTCTTAATTTTGGTGGAGTGCTTGTCAAATTCATCTAGACATTTACAACGCCAGCCATTTAGAACATTCAGAATAGCAAAGCGAAAAAACAGTTGGCTGCTCAACACAACCTTATTTAATTCGTCTTGGCTCAAGGGTTTCCAGAGTCAGGCGTACATTTATACAAGGTGGCGCAAAAGTAAACTTCCGATGTTGGCTTGAGCGTATGTTAGACGCGATTGGCGGTCAGCAGCTAACAGCTGATGCACCGTTTGGACTTTGTACGGAAACATCTTCAAATCTTGTACCAAAATTCGGCGGCCAGGAAATCTGCGTCGAAATCACCGACCGATTATTGGTCAAATAAATAGGCAGCAATATTCCGCGTTCTGGAGGAGTGTAGCGTAACATTGTTTATTAACGTGTATTTCGCATGTGTTTACTACACAATTGCAAAACAGAACTGACTTTAGGGGCCAATCGCAAAATGTATAGCATTTTTCTGATAGGAGGATCACTTTTGCGCCACCTAGTACATACATACATATGAATTCGAAACCTTTAGAGAACTTGCCGGTCTCTTGAACGCAATATTAAATGAGCAACAACCCCGCTCGTATTTTATATGTCATAAATCGTTAAATTTTTTTCCATTTTTCAGTAGGTCCCTTTAATTTGTTCTACCTAATATTTGAAGAATATTTTATTCTATACTTATTTATTGGTTTGGCAATTTTGTGAGTTAGAAAAATATAAGTGCGTACATGTGTATATGTATGTTTATAAGTATTTACTTCGTGCACTATTATACAACTCTTTTTTCGGTATTGTTTTTTCTTTGAATGCTTCAACTCTTTCGTCACCATTTCTGTACAGCTGCCGGCAGTAATATTTATTTGTATCCTCATTTTGCAATGATCATTTTATTTATTTTTGGCTTTTTTTAAATGAGTTTCAGTATGCATGGTATATTGGCTGTTGCCAACTGAGCGCTTCACCAACTCGAAGCTTGCGTGTACCCCAATGCTCTGAAGCATCCACTTTTGTATGCAGTCGTCTAAAGGCCTGTTCACACAATAGTTTGTATTAATTATTATAGCAACTTGAATTGAGCGATCAAAGTTACCGCTTGTTATGAGAGAAATATATTTGTATTAAGTGCTGGAAATAGTTTTATTTGAAGTAATTATTTATAACGAAAATATATGTAAGCAAAATAATTGTGATTTTGTAAACAAACGCATTTGGTTAAGGTGTTATTTGAATTTTTGCATGTTTACGAATGTTTATTGTCTGAATGGTTCGTGGTGAATGTGAGCTGATTGATTCGCGTTTGTTAACTTCTCAGAATATTTTAATTTTGAGCGTATTTTTTGCATACTTACACTTTCGACTTTTATTGCCAACTTCTGATATATAATTTCGTAAATGAACATACCTTTAATTTGGAGGAATTTTTTTTAAGATGGCTACGTTTATTTTAGATATTTAAACATTTCCTTCTTTAAATTCATCATATGTAGGAAGAATCGTATTTTAATTTATGCATGTATATTATTATTTTTAAATTTTCTTTTTTTTGCATATATACCACATATGTATATACTCAAAACGATAGCAAGGCTTTGTGTTCATCGTAGCATACGAATTGGGGCAAAATATGCAGGATGAATGTTCAATATTATTTGCAACGAATGTAGGCTCCCGCATTGTTTTGGGGTTGTCTTTTTACGCATCGTTGAATTTATAAGTTTTGCAAATTATTGACTTGCTTCTGCTTTCATTCTTACATACTGTAAGCAACGAAGATGATGAGTCAGCGGTTTCTTTGTAGGGAATTTTAAAGTTCTCTTTGCAACTTAGTTTAATGAGTAGGTCGAATTACTGTTTTCGAAGAAAAGAAGAAATCATCTTAATAATAATTTAAATATCAACAACAAATGCCATAGAAACCAGTTTAATAAATTTATGTTCTTATACAAATTTTTCTACATACTTATAAAGTTTGGGGGGTTAGAGAATCGAGCAACCTTTATTGCTTTATTGTTTTGGAACTTGTGCTTAAAGAAAGCAAGTTATCAACAATGAATTTTATCAACTATGAACTTTATCAAATAGAAAGGATAACATAATAGATATTTTATACTTTTCAAATTGCAACGAAGTGATACATGTACAAAACTGCGTTGACCAGAAAATGTTTTATTTTTTTCGCCAACAAATTCAACGTAACGACTATTATTTACCAATAAATCAAAATATGCGTTACTCATGGTAAAAAAAGTCTAATGCATTAACTAATTTTTATCAATAAGTGGAATTCTATATCTACACATGTACTTACATATCTTTATGACCGCATAAGCTAATGTGTCGCTTAAATTCAAAAAAAAAAAAAAAAAAAATTTAACTTGCTAAAAAACTGAATCACGTTAGCGAAAGTTTAACTAAAGTACAAAGATCACTACAGCGGAGAAAATAACAAACTGAAACCGTTAAGAAAAATGCGGTGTACTCTATAAATATGATAACTCCATTTCAAACGACATAAAACTTTACAAAAGTAGAAGTTTATACTATTTATTATCGAGAGTGGCAAAATTTAAAAACGAGTCTAAATATATTTTGAGTATATTAAAATATAAATTTTTCAATGATGGAGTTGTTATTTTTAAAGCTGACACAACGTGTGTACTATGTACGTATGTATGTGTAAATAAATGTCTATATTATTATAGAATCGCCGCACAAAAACCTGAATTTTACTGACAACAATAAGGTGACAAGAATTTTTTACGTGCTTCACAAATGCCTATACAATCAATACATTTTTTTTAGATCTGAAACCAACAACGATATAAGCTGCGCATGCATTTCATTCAACTCAAAACAGTCGAATGCCAACTGGTGTTATAAAAGCATTTATAGCTATGGATGTGTGTTTATTTGTAGAAAATACCAAAATTATTAAAAAAAAAATTAAAACAAAGCTTAAAATTTGTATTAAACATAAAAAAATAGCTTTAAAGGAATAAGCTGAATTTGTCGTAAGCGCCAGGTACGAACTGGTACGTCGAATTTGTTTTTTCGTAATTCCTAATCATCTCAATTCACTGAAGAAGTAACATATATTGGTTAACATGTTTAAAATAAAAATAAAAACAGGCCGGTAGTTGAGGTGAATGAAATCATAAGCTGGTAAATCATGTTTGTCGTGATTATTAACATCAACGAAGAAAGTGACGTAGCAAGTTTTTGTATTTGACAATCAAGATGGCGATGAACACAGTTTTTTTTTACTCGGCTAGTTGAAAAATTACAAAAAAATAAAAGAAATCACAACATCTTTGACTCCATGAAAATTCATTGCATACCAAATGAATGTTTTTGTACTATTTTATGTTACCACGCACGTGCGTATGTTTGTATATGAAAAGGGAAAATTAGAAAATATTTGAATTTGACTAAATTTTATGTAAAATGGGCAGAGCCTAAGTATTTTTTAAAATTTATTGAATTATTTTAATATAGTAAAGAATTTAAAAGAAGTCAAAAGTTAAAAAAAAATTCAAATTGTAATTATTGCGTTTTATTATAAAAATTCGCATACATATATACTACATTTCAAATATATAACCGCATTCAATATTGACAAATTTTAACAAATACACTTTTTTTAATTCTGATTATTTTTCATTCTCATTCATTTATTTTAGTTCTCTCATCAAAATCAAAAGAATTCAAGCTCAAACTTTTTGAAACTATTGAGTATACAGTTTTGTAGCCCTTTTATTTTGAATATGATGCAGTGCAAGTCTCAAGTGACTTCAAATTATCGTTAATTTTTGAGATTTTTTTTGCCAACGCGTGCTTGATATATTTCGTAAGAGTGCATCACCATTATTATTATTTTTGACTAATTGAAAATCACTTCATTGAACTAGAATTGAATGATGGACACAAGTGCATACTACCACAAAAGTTATTGAAAAATAATTAAAAATTAATTAAACAAATATAAATTGTCGTATGTGTTGCAGTTATAATTTTGCGATATTGTGTATAAACCAAATTTTATACTTTTGAGTTTTTGAAAAACACATTTTCAATGAACTGACAAGACAAAAGAACTTTTATAATATAAATTTAGAACACACCCACTCTTTGTGTTGTGCGCAGCCAATACGCCCGGCTGTTGTTTATCAATGAAAATCATTTGAACAAAATTTCATAAAACAACAATTAACATTTCATAAGGAAAAAAAAAACAAAAACAAAGTCTTTATAATTACAACTAAGCAAGTTTTGTGTGTTAAGGAATGCTCTTCTTTGTAAACTAACGCTTGCTTTTGAGAGATTCACTTATTATATTTCAATGGCCGCTGTTTGTAGAGTTGTTGATTTCAAATAAAAAGGAAATCACCCTTTAATTTTCGTGAAGTTCCAGCTGCATACATATGTACATACATATATGTATATCTGTGTACTTATATAAACCCAGCAATGAATAAAATAAACTATCTGTTTGTAGGCATAAAATATACGAATTTTTTTGCATTCAGGCGATGTCGCTGCCGTGAGGGTCACTGTGAATTTATGACAAAGTGTGTGTAAAATTCAAAATATTAACACATTTTACAAAGCCATTGAATGTTACCGATGCGTATTGTATTCGTATTTAAAAGCGAATAATCAATATTGTCACTTGTATACGCATGTATACGAAAAAATTCATTAAAAATTTACGTTCTCGTATGATGAAATATCGCCACAAAAAAGAAAAAACAACACATTAATAATATATAAAATAATAAAGCTGCAAACTGAAGCGCACTAAAAATATATAAAGAGGAAATAAATTAAGCAAAAATAAAAAACAAAAAGGGAAGGAGAATAATCAAGTAAAGCTTTAAATTCATTAGTATGCGCTAAGTGTTTATATTTAACTTATAATTTTATGGCATGCTACATGCAAATATTAAATAAGGAAATGCAAGGGACTATAAATTTTATTTAATTGTTAAAAATTAAAGTTAACAAAACGACTTTGTTATCGAAACAGCTTTACCTAAATTATGATTAAACACTCAAAGCGCGCAACTTTTCAGTTTTATAAAAAAAACTTTCACTTATCTTTGTTTTGGTGCAAAAAAAAAACATTCCACAATTTTTTTTTTTGTGGCTTAAAGCCAGAATTATATACTCGTAATTTTGTGGCTTCTTAGACTTGCGGCGCTTATTCAACTTTTGATAAATAAAGCTGAACAAAATGGTGAAAATCTGAAAAGACGCAACGCCTTGCACGAAGTTCTGTGTTAATATTTTGCTATTGTTTTGAGCGCATTTTATAAAAGCTGAACTTTTATTTTTACTTTATTGGTTTTCCTCACCGCAAGCACGCAAATAATGTATTGTAAAATGGTACAATGACAACTTTTTAGGCTTTTAAACTTGTTTTACATTATGAACTCTTCAATAAACTGAGGGAGGCAATTAGAGCATAATTCCTTACTGGCTTACTGGTTAGATTAATTGGAAGGAAGAATTTTAAACATTGTTTCAAAACAATTGCTGCGTACAATTTTTATACCCGAGCGTACTTGTACACGGTTGTTTGTAACAGCAAAAAATAATCAAGATAGATATAGACATATATATACTAAAATGATCAAAATGAAAAGATAAATCGAAATGTAGGGTATCGCCACAAAATTTGGTGAACAAATTTTGCTCAATATCACTGTTGTCAACGCTAAAATTTTTAAAAATCGGACCATAACCTCGCCCACCTCCCATATAACGGAAATTTTAAAAAATGCAAAAATTTCGTTTTTCTTTTATCTTTTGGAACATATTAATTAAAATTTGATATTTAGAGAGATATTTAATTAAGAAAGTTAATTTTTATGAACTTTTGAAAAATGGGCGTTACCACGCCCACTTATAAAAAATGTCTGTTTGGTAAACATATTGTCCTTGCTATCATTAGCATCACCGTAAAAAACTTTTGAAATCGGACCATAACCACGCCCAACTTCCATATAACGGAAATTTTGAATAAATGCAAAAAATTTCGTTTTTCAGTATTTATTGGAAGAAATTGAGTAAATTTTAATACTAGCTGCGATTTGAAACAAAGAAACGGGAATTTTATGAAATCATGGGCACCGACCATACAAAAATATATCGCGAGGGTATATAAAAATCGGTTTCGCCCGAATTTAGCTTTTCTAACTTGTTTGTTTATACTTTTCATTAAGACCCTGAAAATGTTCACAGTCTGAAAAAAAAATAATTTTTAAGTTTTTAAAAAGCTTAAAATTGGGTTTAAATGTGGTTTATTAGAGAATTGACTGAACTTTAATTGAAAAATAGTTAAAAATAATATAAAAGAAAAACGCCATAGTCTTTATGCGCTTAAATATTTCATATATGTAAATATGTACACCAAACTCATACTTTGCACCTTACATAAGCGATCTCTATGAAAACACTGCATATAAAAAGCATTTTTAATAAGTCCTGTGTGTTTGTTATAAATTCTATTAATTATTACAAACGAAAGTGATATAGCATACTAGTTATTTAGCAAATATGGGTACATGCAGCTATGTATTTGGGTATGTAAAGATCGTTAAGTGCAAAGGAAATGAACTTAAAGACTTGTTTATTGTTTAACAATTAAATATAATATATACCAGTATATATTTCATTTGATATTGTGTCTTTTGAACAGAACGATATTTAAATAAAAATATATTTGTAGCTGGCAATTGTGTGCAAATGTAAATGTACTTATACTTATACTACACAGTAATAGTTTAAAAGGAAATACTGCGTTGATAAAAAATTACGCCAGTAAAATAAGTGTTTTTTCAGTGAACTGCAATTAAAAGCAAACAATGAAAAACTTAAAAAACCACACGCACGAACTATTTCCAAAACTAAGAGAAAGAAATAGTAAAAGGAAATGTGCAAAAAGCAATGAAAATTTCAAACTCAAAGAGAAACTATCAAGAAATGGCCTCATTCGCGTAACTATTTGCCGCACTAGTTACATGGCGTGTCGTCTGCCACTTACTTGTATGTAACATATGTATGCATGTACATACATACAAACGCCAATATATGTATGTTCGATTATGTACTTATGTATATGACCACACTTTTTTCCGTTTAATAATGGTCACATAAATGTTTAAAACCATTACAAGTAACAGTTATTTAATCATGCTTAAAACGAGTTAATCAATTACTCTACCATTTAATGTTTGGTTGGGTACAACTCACTTTATTTACTTTAATAGCAATTGCGAAGCAAATGCCGACTGTATGCATAAATTAATTGCGGAATTTTTCGTTTTAAATAAAACAAATCAATAATAATTTCTTTTTATATTATTGTTTTGCACATTTTTCTCTTTGTACATTTTTTGCGCAATGCAATTAGCTTCAAAAGAATGTGAGCATGCATTTAGTAGCTCCGTTGTAGGAATACATAAATTTTTACTTACATATATACATACGTACATACAAATGCAAAAGTTTGCATGTAAGCATACATTCTTTCAAGAGAAAGTTGGCATATTTCCATGAGTTTGGAAAATAATTTCTGAGATTTCTTCTATTATTAGTAAAACAAAAACACAACTATTTGTTTTGCTATTATTTTCTTTGTTTGAAATTGGGGGTGGGAAGACAGTAAGATTTATGGAAAATTATGTGGGAAAGGAAGTGTGACAAAAGCAAATAAATGTGAAAGTATATATGTATGTATGTACTCGTATGTCTGTTGCTTGCTGTGCGAATAATTTGTGGCACCCACTCAAATAAACATTTGTACATACTCGTGTATGGAGCGTCGGAAAATATAGAAGCGTCACAACATTTTAATAAATTTTTATTATTTTTCTTTTGTTAATTTAAAGTTTATTACAAAATATGTCTCAGTACTTAACAAAAACCATGTTAGTCCAAATATTCGGCTTTATGCAAAAATTTGTAAAAATTTTAACAAAATTGCACCTAATTGTCCGACATTTTTTTTTCAGAAATGTCCAAATTTCTTCTTTTAACAATTCTAAAATTTTACAAAAGTAAAACGACCAAAAATCTGAAAATTGCGAATCTGCATTTGGCAACCCTTTTATGTAATTAACACTTTCTTAAATTTCACAACGAAACATGTATGACATATTCGCGTATTATTTTCCCTCTTTCCATTCTATCTTTCGATCGCACTTTTTCACGCATTTATAATAAATTACCCTAATCACTTTCCATTTATGTCAGCTGTCTATCCATTTTACAAACTTAACACAGGCCAAAACTATTCGCAAACAACTTCCCACTCGGTTCTCAAGTTTTCAAAAAACATTAAATATTGCTTGATTAGTTTTGACGTTTGGCATGATTTTCGTCAAATTTATGAGATGCGCTGTTTTCAAACAAAGATGTTCAGAAATAAATAGTGAATGCAATGTATGTATGTATGAATATACTATTTAATACATACATACATATATTTCGCCATGCGACTACTTACTCCTCAATTAAGTTACTCATACGACGCAGCGCACGGTGATTTGTAGACAAGCTTTTTTCTTGCTACTACTGCTGCAATTAGCTTCATTAAAACCGTCAACTATTACCCATCGCACATTTTACATATCACTACACATGTAATGATGATGTCGTCGATTTTCGCGCACAAAAGTTTATTGTACATTTTGTTATTTTGAACATTTCTGCAAATTTTTGGGTTCAATTCAACATTTCCTCCCTTGTAGTTCAGTTTGAATGCTACTTTTGTTTTCTGTTGTTTTGTTCGTTTTAAGTTTTTTTGTTTTGTTAATGTCGTGATTTAGTTGTTGACGAATGTTTTGTTGACGTTAAGGATTTGCTTTGAAATTGAAACAGAAATGGAAAGTGAAAAATGTTGAAACAAATGCTGAAATTTGGGTTATTTTAAAAATATTTTACGTCTAAAAATACATCCATAACTTTGCCCCTTTTTCTATTTGGAAATACGTGGGGTACATATTTAAGTATTTTTTTTTTTGTACGAGTATGTGTTAGTATATATAGAACAAAAATAAATATGCAACAGTTTGTGTTGTAGTTTTGGCAAGGCTCGTATGGCATATTGAGTGTGCGTTGAGGCCGAAAGTGTCACGTGAAAATATCAAAAGAGCATTTAGCACAGTGTGAAAAAGAGAAAATATTTCAGTAAACAAATTTTTAACTGCTAATATTAGTTTTTTTTTTGGAAAAAGCCATTTTTAACCATTATATTTTATAAAAAATATATGTCAAGCATTATTTTTGGTATTTTTATCATAAAACTATAGTAAAATGTTACTTTTATTTTTCTTTAAAAATATTTTCGTCGTTTTTTAATTGTTATTTTGGATACAAAGTTTGTTTGTAAAATTATAATGCACCATAATTGACAACCATTTTTGGTATTTTTGTAAAATTATAATGCACCATAATTGACAACCAATATGTCTTTCATTTAATTTAAATTATTATTTCTTATCAAAAAGCAGTTCATTCTCTATCAGAGGTAATAATAACCTTAGCTTCTTACTTTGAAGAAAATACAAAAAAAAAAAATCAAAATAGGCTGCAAACTTGCATACTCGAAATATTTTTAAAATAGTCTTTAAAAAAGTGTATGTATCCTTTTTTGATAGCTTTCTAATTAAAGCACATTTTTTAATTAAAAAGTATTAAAAATTTAAATAATAAAATGTGAGTTGTAATTTTTGATACGGATGTAATTAACCCAATAAGACACGACCTTGTTAGGGGCCTCTACATATCTGAAGTCTGCGTGGTAAATTTACGAAAACAAATTTACCCCCGAAACTTCCATTATTTTTTATTGTAAATTATGACAAAAAAAAATCAAAGTTGAATTTTAACTGATATTCTATTTTAAATATCGTTCAAATTATTCGAGTTCCTAAGAAATTTAATAACATAAGCTTGAAATGCCTTCGCTAACAAGCTGCTCATTTTTTAATGCAAATGTAAAATAGATGCAAAAAATTTTCTCGTTTGGTTTCTTGAATTACTGAATATAAAACTGCACTGTTTTTTAAATGCTTGCCAGTACAAATATTTTGTATATTCATTATCCTGCCTTCTTCCTTTTATTGTTTTGTTTAAAAAATTATTTGATTCAAAATAGCAAATATAGTACAACGTTCTACATCTTAAAAATATCAGCCGCTCTGCATCTGCTCAATTGCCTGAACTGTAGCCAGGCACTCATAACTTAAGTCAATTGAAGAATAAACTTGAAGAAATACTAACTCATATGTATGTATTTCCCATTTGAGTTTGAACGTTGGTTCGATAAGTAAACAGTAATTGAAACTTTTCAATGCAAATACTCGTATGTAGTTTCTCATTGCCGGTATAAAGAATATATAATGGAGGATAAATGTCGAGATTTGCATAAACAAGCCCGCTGGCGTTGTTTAAATGAATATTTATGGTGGCAGTTTTATGGTATTTATATACATATGTGGCCGCTGTGGTCGAGTTGGTAGCGGTGCGTGCTATAACTCGATATGCTGATGAGTTCGAGGTTCGAATCTCAGTAAGGGCAAGCAAATATTAAATATTAGAAACCATTTTTTTCTAATAGCGGTCACCTCTCGGCAGGAAATGGCAAACCTACGAGGGTATTTCTGCCATGAAAAAGCTTCTCATCAAATACATCGGCCGTTCGGAGTCGGCAGAAAAGATCCTTCCATTTGTGGTATAATAAAAAGACGCCCACCACAAATGGTAGGAGAAGCTCGGCCAAACACTGAGCTATTAAGTGTAAGCGCCAAAATTATTTTATTATATATATACATAGGTTTTTTTTTCGTTTTGGACACCTAGCAATGGAAAGTGCTGCTACTCGGGCATACAAACATACAGACATGTATCAAATGTGTAAAAATAAAAAAAAATTGCACAGCCTTATTCACTCTTTTGTGTACTCAGCGTAATTACGGTAAGTGTGTTAGAGAAGTGTGGAAATTGTGCCAAAAAAATAAATCAAATAAGCGCAAAAAGTACAGTAAATACACAAAATGGGGTATAAGGTTTATATTTTCTTCAGCGTCTTTTTTTTATTTAAAAACAAGGTTATAATAATTATATAATAATTGGGCGCTTACACTAAATAGCTCAGCGTTTGGCCGAGCTTCTTCTACCCTTTTGCAGTATGCGTCTTTATATTATAACACAAATGGAGGGACCTACAATTTTGTGCCGACTCCGAACGGCAGATATATTTTATGAAAAGCTTTTTCTTGGCAGAAATACCTTCGGAGGTTTGATTTAAATTTAACTCGCCCTGGCCGAGTTTCGAACCTCGAACCCAGCAGCATATCGACTAATAGCACGCACCGCTACCCACTCGGCCACAGCGGCCACAGCGGCCACAACAAACAATGTAATGTATAACTGTATAAAAATTAGAAATTTTGCAATTACACTCTGTGCATAAATTATAGCACAAACACGTATTGACACATTTGGTCAATTTGTTTAATCTCCAATCATTTAAAACTATTTTTCAATTAAAACATCGTTATTTCTCTACCATTTAAAGCAATTTTTTAAATGTAGAAATTATTTATCAAGGTTTTATCAAAATTTCCAACTTAAAAAAAAATATTAGAATTATCAGCCTTATGTAGATATGTAGCTTATTGAATTTTAGTACGAATGTGAATTTTGAGAATTTTTTCTTGCGATGCTCTTTCGCAATTCCTGCCATATAAAAAATTATTGAGGCTTGCGTTGTATGCAGGAAACTGCGAGTAAATAATTGTCAAAAATCCGTTATAACCAGTAGATACTTAAAACTTGCACTTTTTTACACTAAATTTGAATGAGCCAAAAAACTGCATACTCCAAAAAATCCTAAAAACTTTTTTTTAAAGTTCGAAATTTTGATAAAATTTTGTTAAGCCCACAAATATTTACTAAATAGTTTAAAAAATGTGGCTTTATGGTTTTTCTTCGGGAATGAACCCTATTTTACTTGAAAAATAATTTTAATTTATAAGAAGAAAAATAAAGTGTACAAATCTGTCAATATGTGATTGTGCTATAATTTGTGAACAGAGTATACATACATATATTCGAAAAGTGCTTAACACTCAATTGCTAGGAAGTTTCCATTGCCAAACACTCAGTTAGATCGCATATTTTTGCCGCTTTCACGCAATTGATTGTTGTTTTTTATACAACTCTAAGTAGATATTAGCTACAATAGTTGGCGATCTATTTCAATGAAAGGCCATGCGTATGACTGACGTCAATTAATTACGCTATTTAAATTTAATTCATTTGCTTTATGTTGACAATTGAAATGCTACCGCATGAAATGCGCGTGTGTGAAAAAAGCGCTAATGCTCATGCAAATATTTTAACTAAACAAAAATGTAAATAAATAATAAAAGGCTGTAATTGGCAGTGCACAAAGCTTAATTTAAATATTAATTTGAAAAGAAGACACTCATCTGTCAAAATATTCCTCTTCTTTTTGCTTTTGTATTTATTTCTTTAGTGTATTTAAATTAATTTATATATGCCTCAATTGACATATCGACGGCCTACGACATGATATACCATTTATGTGTGTGTGGGTGTGTGTGTGTGACTGTGTGTGTGTGTGCCGTGAAGTACATAAATATATTTTCCCGCTAAGCTAGAATACACTTCCTACTTTTTACATACTCAAAGTAAATTCATTATTATTGTGTGAACGTCATCGTCTGCTGTCACTTAAAGTCATACGGCTGGCCACTTAGATCTCTTAAGCTTGCTTGTACGTATGTTGATGACGCATTTCCATGTGTTCGCCTAACAATATTATGGAATTTATTCACATCATTAATTTAAGCGTTTTTTGTTTTTTTTTTTTTGTTTTTTTGAATTGATAATCAAAATGCAACAAAAATAGTAACCTACGCCTGTTTATATTCTCGACTTATATGCGCAATTGATAAGTTTTTTTTATTATGTGAATATTCATTACGCAGTATAAAAAATTCTTGATTAAATGTGTATACACAAACGCACACTAACATATTTGTAAACATTGATGCATATGGAAGAATAATAAATCAAATCAATTCAATATACTTTCTTCGCTTCTATAAATTTAAGGTGTATTGCCTATAATTATATCATATACATATCCCCATTACATGATAAATTGCAATAATGATGGCATAAAGATAAAGATTCATAAAAAAAATTCTTTTTTGAAAAATTAACAAATAAAAATTTATTCAGAAACTTTCTTAAAATATAAATTTTTGTACGTAATTGAAATAATTTTTAACACTTTAAGTTATCATTCCAATAATAGTTGTGCATAATAAATGAAAATTTATTTATTAATTTTTTTCGTTCGGCAATTTTTCAGCTTTCTAAACACGTCTTTTCCTTGTACGAGATTTGGTTGTAAAATGGGTCTGCCTATTTACATATATTTAAATTCATTGATACATATTAAAATAATTTTCTTGATAAATAATTTATTATTGATTCCACATTGACATTGATGATATTTTTTCTTCTGTTCAAAAACGATTACGGTAAAAGTTGCTTTGTGCAAAATATCAGACGTTTCTGTGTTTTAGTATTTTTCAGTAAGCATTCGTAAAAATAAGAATTGTGAATGAAAAGAAATTTTACAAATTATACAATTCGTGAGAACACAATTTTGTAGTTCATTCAATTTTAATAATAAAAATGCAAATTTAAAATGGCAACAAATTACTGGTGATTTAAAAAGAAAATTATACTGACTGCGCTGCGCTTTATCTGGAAGAAAATGCAAAGAGCGTCACTTCAAGCTTGTTTTTTTTTCTTCGCAATTGAAACTGGCGACAAAGCTGCGTTTACACAAATATGCTTATTTTAATATTTATTAAAAGAAAATATCTGGAAAATTTTTATTCTAAGAAAATTACTATTTTTGATTAAATATTCCCTTGTCTTAAATTAATTGGTTAGTAGAATTTAACTGAGATAATTGTACATAAATCAAACGTAAGCGTATGCCAGTGTCAAGAACTAATAAAATAAATATTATATGTATGCACGAGTAGATACATATACAACAATATGTAAGAACTTATAGCTAAGAAGTAAACAGGAAATCGATATTAATTTTAAAGTTTATAATTTGTTAATATTATTTTTCATATTTATAATTAAGCAAAGGAAAAAGCTCTTTAGCTTTAATTATAATACATTTCTTTGATAATTTATCAAGAATCCAGAAATGGACAGTAAATGTTTAAATATAAATATACATACATTTGTAACAATTTCATGAGACATTAGTTTTAGACGTCATTCCTTTTTTCTGCTTATCATTCTTTAAGTGCATTCTACTTTCCAAAGGGTTCTGTATTATCTACGGCATAATTTTTTGTTTCTACTCCAAAGATAGTTTACTATCTTATCAATTTCCTATCAAAAGGCTAATAAGAACAACATAGATAGGAACATAAGTTTTAGACTTTTCTAAATAAGTATTTGGGAAAATATATACAAGTACAAAGCTGTGCGCCCAGTGTACGCACTGAAAAACTTATCGACAAAATTTTTGTTATTTCGGGTTAGATTCGCAGTTTTATAGTTACAAACATGTGATGGTGACATTTGATACATTAAAGAGAAGTTGATAAAAATGCATTGGCTTATAAATATAGTGCAAATAAAATAATAATACCACTGCATTTTGTATCGCAGTCTGCAGAGCTGTCTTAACTTCTTCTTTCGACACACATACATACATATTTATGTTACTATACGTACTCCAAGCGAATTGAAATAGTTCAAACATGTGTTATTGCCAAAATATTAAGCGTGTGACAGTCAAATATTTGTGTTAAAAAGATAGGAAAACTTAAAATGGTGTAAAAGTAAGTGGCTGATAAGTGAAGTGCATACACATTGATGGTTTTTAGTAATAAACGTGTTTTTGATTTCAGGGCAGGGCTTTAATTAT
Source organism: Philophylla caesio (assembly GCA_963971545.1). Lineage (NCBI taxonomy): Eukaryota > Metazoa > Arthropoda > Insecta > Diptera > Tephritidae > Philophylla > Philophylla caesio. Next base: position 50,022,514 of record OZ020607.1, read on the forward strand.
TAAATATCCAAAAAACTTGAATAAATTTCTTGTGTTAGCCACTATAATATTTGTTTACAAACTGCCTGAAATGTCAAAAGCGACTAAACCAAAGTATCGGTAGCCCGTAATGCGCCATCTCTGGTTCGCTGCGTCGTGCGAAACATTGCTAATAATGTATGGGAGTTCCATAGTATGATTAAGGCCTAAGCTGTGGATCGGATAAGGAATACTAAAAAACACTTTTATTAACTTATATTAACGAAAAAGTAAATTTAAACAACGTAGATTGAGGCCAAATTTGTCGGGATCGAAATGCAGAACAGGCCAGATATATGTACATATATATGCATATATGAAGAATCGAAGAGTCTTTCTGACTATTTGTTTCTGTAGATTGGCCCTTAATTCTGAAGGCGTGTTTAGGATCGCTTTTAGCAACTCTCTCTACTGTAAAAATTATCCTTTAAATATAATTTTACAAGAACTCAATAAAATTTCGAGTTCTTTATATGATATTTTCTGTAGACTTGAATTTTATTTAAGTAATGTCAGTAATATTTTATTATAGAGTGTAATTCCTTTTTGACTGCTTTCGTTTTTTTAGCGTAGTAGCACACGCCGGGTATTCGCTAGTACTTCTATATAATACGAGATTCTTACAGATCTGTGTTCATTGACTTCATTGACAAATAAATGAATATTTAGATATACATTTATTGTGTTACTCCTAATTTTTTTTTGGTGTATTTATGGATTAATGCAATGTAAATAAATTCTGAAAGTAGACATAATAAGCATCCCGTCATTACTTACCACACATGTTTGAATACAAATTCCTTGTCTGCAACTGTCAGCAAATAGCAACAAAAAAACAAAAAAAACACAAACAACGCAAATACTAAAATTAGACGCAAACCGAATTGTGTGAAAATAAATAAAATTTAAACCCAAAGGGGAAAAAATGTGTAAACAAAGGTATAACCAATAAAAAACAAAGAATGGAATTAAATAAATTCAGAGCATAAAAAAATATATATTTATATAATTAAATACAGCCTAAGATGAAAAATTGCAAAACCAAAATAAATAATGCAATACAAAAGAAAAGTTAAATAAAATGAAATATAAAGTATAAAAAAATTAACAATTATTATGGAAAGCAACAAATGGAATAATATAGAAACTAAATGTTATTGATAAATGTGAAAGACAACGATTCGAAAATTAATAAAATTGAAAACAATATAAAACAAAAACATTAAGTAAATAACCAACAAGCAAAAAAAATGTAAAAAACCAAAAAAAATTATTATGAAATATAATAAATAAACGAAATAAGGGACATATATTGAAGAAATGAAATAAAATATAATATTAAATAATAAAAAAGGGGTAACACGAAGCAGATAACAAACTAAGTATGTTCATATGTAAACCAAAGAAAATAAAAAATAATGCAAATCTAACAACAAATTATTATAGAATAGAAATAAAGTAAAATATAACTTTAACTAAATAAAATAACATAACAAAAATACTAAAAGATTTAGTTAAAATATAATTAAAAGAAGAAACTAAAAAGTATCTAATAAAAATATAAAAAATAATTAAAAAATAAAAGCCATAACTATATAATAAATAATCAACTATGCTATGAGTTTACAACAAACAAACCAATTTAAAAATAAAACACCACAAAATAAATTAAAAAGAAACAACTTAAGCAAACTAAAGTATCGTCAACAAATAAAAGGATAACTTAATTAAAAATATAACACGTTTACAACTATAATGAAATAAAATAAAATAAAACTTTAAAAAATTAAAAAAAAAAACAAATGACTTAAAATTGTCTTTGGGAAAAAGCAAATAGTTTTTTTTTGTTAATCAAAAGAGTATAAATTGATTTTTGGACATGGAACATATGACAGTATCACCGCCATAATACCATATTTGGGTATTTCGATAACAAGCTACGAGTATATAAAATAAAGTAATTTTCTTGAAATTCGTCAAGTAACACGTCAATCAACAAAATGCACAAAGTAAACTTTTGTAAACAACTTACTTATTTTATTGATGAATAAAATGTGCAAAATAATTATTTTGAGTTGGAATAAAAATGCGTGTTTAAGTATATATAAACCTATATACGTATGTGTACTATCAAAAGAAAGTGCTTTTTAAGTATTTCCTAAAATTTAACTGCTGACTGCGTATTTTATACAAAATGCAAACTTGTTCTTTTGCAAGATCTGGTAAAACGCTGCACATACCATTAACTGTGCATTATTAGCATGCTTTGTTAATAATAATATTTATATTAACATATATTTTTTACCAAAACTCTCAAACTCAACATTAGCATTAATAAACAATGGCGCAGTAAAGCCCAAAATTATTTTCTTATTACTCATGCCATTCCGGTATTCGCTGTTTCTCCTCTCTTTCACATCACACTACTTTATCATTGCTTTTACTCACATCTCTCGCCATTTGCAGATGACACTGTGCAACGTAATGGTAGCAGAGGTGGTCAACATGTGCGTCATCCAAGATACTATCAACAACAACAACAACAACAACAACAACAACAAAGTGGTAGCAATACACAACAACATTCGAAAAATGATTCATCCGATTCGGGTATTTCAACAAATGGACGTCATCAAACACATCACCATCGTCAGCAGCAGCAGCATCAGCAACAGCAGCAGCAACAACAAACCCACAGTCAAAAGCAACGCAAAATGCGTTTAAATAGTAAACGACCAGACAGCAACAATACAACAACAGCTCAGAAGCTTGCAACCGATTATTCGGTCGATGAGTGGTTGGGTCGTGAAATGGTTTACTGCTACGATCATCGGTATATATCTTCATGCGTCGAAGGTGAGTACATTTACTGAGGTTGCATGTTTTTGTATATAAAATCTCTCTACTCATACATTACTATTTATATATTTGGATAAATTCAAATGTACATAAAATCCAAATATGCGTCTGTAATCCCATTTTAGACCCGTGGCCAGGACGTAGGCTGTATTAAAATTAAAATATTCAGAAAACCTGTAGTTATTGTACGATTCAGTTGAAATTAAAATTTTTTAATCCATACATAAATGAGAATAAACATCTCTAAGCTGAATGGATCCGCTAGGTGGCGCTGTTAAAATTAAAAATTTGTATATACTCCTTATACTTGTACGAAGCAAAATACTTGCGTTAAAGATCCGTTCGGTGATGCAGTAGTCGGAGTATACAGAAAATGTGCATTTGTATTTTACGAGTTTAATTAGTTTATATTGAAAAAGTTTTTAAGAAGGACAATTTTGAGAAAGATGAGTAGATTGTTCAGCAGGTTAAGTAACAATGTGCTATTTACTTAGCAGCTTCCAGATTAATGTTTAAGATAATTTTTTCTTTAATGCTTTGGAAACTGAAACAACAATTTATATTTGTTAATTATATTTATTTTATTTTTCTTGCACATCAACTAAATAGACCGATTAGCCTATCACTGCAATAATAAACATAAAACTTACAAATATATACATATTTCTTCACATTTTTTCCAATTTTAATTTAAATTATTTTAAATAATATATAATAAAATAAAAGAATAATAGAAAACAAAATAAAATAAAATAAAATAATATAAAATAAATCGTAATTAAGAACATAAATTAAATTATATCCAATTAAATTATATTTTCTTCTCGACTGAAATATAGCTCGAGTACACTTTTTTTGGCAAAAGAATTTATTTGGAACAAGTTAGAAAATCTAAATTCGGGCGGAACCGATTTTTACTCAACTTTACTCAATTTCTTCCAATAAATACTGAAAACCGAACTTTTTTGCATTTTTTCAAAATTTCCGTTATTTGGAAGTGGGGCGTACTTATGGTCCGATTTCAAAAGTTTTTGACGGTGATGCTAATGATATCAAAAACAATATGTTCACCAAATTTTGTAACGATTCCTTACATCGTTGTTGGGATAATTACAGACGTTTTTTAAAGGTGGACGTGGTAACGCCCATTTTTCAAAATTCCATAAGTTTCTTAATTAACTATCTCTCTAAATATCAAATTTTAATTATAATGTTCCAAAAGATAAAGAAGCATTTTTCAAAATTTCCGTTATATGGGAGGCGAGGTTATATTCCGATTTCAAAAATTTCAACGATGATAACAGCGATATTGAGGAAAATTTGTTGACCAAATTTTGTGACGATACCTTAACCATTATTGAGATACAGAAACGCCTATTTTTCAAAATTATATAAATACCTAATTTCTTAGTTCAAAATCGCACTGATTCAAAAAATTAATAATAATAATTTTAAAAACACCTAATTTCTTAGTTCAAAATCGCTCCAAATACCAAATTTCACTTAATTTGCTTTAATGGATAGCGAAAAATCGGAGTGTTTGCATTTTTCAAATACTTCCGTTACATGGGAGGTGGGCGTGGTTATTAACCGATCTTGACCATTTTCAATACCAACCTACCTGTCCAAAGAGCAATCTATGTACCAAATTTTTACTCAAGTTATTGTTGCCACGGACAGACGGACGGACAGACAGTCAGGGCTAAATCGATTCCTCTTTTTATTCTGATCATTTTAGTATATATATGTCTATATCTATCTCGATTACTATCTGTTACAAACAACCGTTATGCGAACAAAGTTATAATATCCTTGTGTACAAGTACGCTCGGGTATAAAAACAACAAAAGTTTAGATGTAGAAATTATGGTTGCTTTTTCGGAGATCAACACATAACATTAGACTTCTTTTTTTAATCTTTTCCTTTGGCACTTTTACCAAGCATCGAGCCAAGGATCCCGAAATATTCCATCAAAAAGACCTCAAGGTCTATGAAACTCGTGGATTTGACGTTATTAAGTCCGTAAATAACTACAGCATAAATATTAAATTATATTATATTTGATTAATTAATTTTGCCAATTGAAACTAAATTATTGAACTATATTGAATTAAATTCAAATTATTTAATTATTACATTGCAATTAATTTTAATTTATTTAATTAACTTTATATAATTAACCTTCAGCTTGGTATATCACAATCTAAACCAATTTGTCTAACAAATTGAAAACATAAAAAAATTTTTTTTAAATGGCACCATTCGGAGATACTAGGGTGCGAGAAAAAAAAGTTAAGCGTATTCTCTGGCAGATGTAAAGCGAAAATAAAAAAGTTAAAAAAACGTGAAAAAATATACCTATACATACATATATTCACACACTATCGATTTAAGTCAGCTTGAATCTCTTATCGGTCAAAGATTTAGCGCAAGCATTTGTGTTAAATAAATACTTTATATTTATATTTGAATCTATTGCATAAAATTAAAAATTATCAAATTAAAAAAAATATATATTTTCCAAGTAAACAAAATATTAAAAGTGGCCTGACGAATTGACAAGATGATTGGCTTAAAATATTCATAATATTTGCGAGCAAAAATAGAGCAGATGAATTTGTTGTGATAGGTAATATTTTTAATATACATATGTATATAAAAACAAATAAGTAATTTTTGTGACAGCCGGCTTCTAATAAACTAGCATTAAAGTTTATAAACGAGAAGATTTGCATAAGCAAAAAAGTGAGTGAACTAAATGAGGCGGTGTAAATAAATTCAAGTTTATTGCAATTACGAAAGGGCAATATGCATGTAGAATATTGAGAGAGAGAGAGAGAGTTAGCGAAAGAGGAAAATAAGTCGAGTAGCAAATTTTTGGATAGAAAAAAAAAGTTACAGTCGAAAATTCAAATGAATTGAAGATATTTTAAAAAATGTGTAATTTCACGAAATTTATTTTTTTGCTTAGTAAATTAAAATGTTATCTACTTTGTACAAAAATATCTACAATTGCGAAATTGATTGCGGGAAAATTCGCTAAATCTTCTAAAAACATCGTTTGCAAATGTATTAGTCATCTAAATAAATTTGTATTCATAAAATTTTAAAACAAATAAGTAAGCCAGAAGTACGTATACAAATTAGTCACCACTAATTGAAATGACTTTTCGATATATATAAATGCGATCAGAATGTTAGTGACACACTTTATTATCTATAGTATGTATTTATGTTTACGAGTAGGCATGTACATAAGTATTTACTCGTGTTATTTGACAGTGAATAGAAGCTTAGTTTGTAAAGAGCATTAAAATACCTTTTGATTTAAAATAGCTAAGATTTTATTGGAAAGTCAAAATGTTTACAAGCATTTATAAAATAGTATTAAAAACATGTATTTGCTATTTGCATACTCCTAACCTAATTTTCCTTCGTTATTAAGTACAATGTAACAATGACCAGAAAAAAAAATTAAAATTTTTTTATTTAGTTATGTAAATGTGCTTGCACGAATGCAAAATAGCTTTTAATAAATTTGAATAGCGCAATACGTCATGTTTTTTCATTTTTTTTTTTTTCATAATAATAATTTTCGAGAATCACACCCATCTAGTTGCCGACTTAACAAAATTCCAAAATAACAAGCATATCTTTATAAATTACTGCTAAATGATGCGCATAACCGGCGGTGAGCCAACCCATTCCGGTTTCCACATTTTAAAAATGTATTGCACACATCACACACTAAATACATACACATATATGTACATACATATGCGTATGCATACTATTGTTTAAGAGAGACACAATTCAAAAATCAGATGTATAAATATAACGGCTTAGTTGGCTGAAGCAACAAATATCAACGAAGTTAGTATAAAAACAGGTAAAACGGAATATTTTGGCTTAAAAATAATATCGAAATCAAATGTTTTTCGTTAGGTATAGATTTGTGATAACATTTTTTTCACAAAAAAGTTAGTAGTAATGAGCTACAAAACTGCATACTCGAAAATATTTCAAAAGTGATTTTTAAAAAGTTAAAAGTTTAGCAGATATTTTATTAAATAGTTCTTTGTAGATTTTGTTCAGAGTTTAAAAATCGGTTTTTATGGCTTTTGTTTAATAATGCACTGTATTTTAATTGTAAAGTTGTAAAAAATAATTCGAATATAAATAAATTGTACAAATAAATGTTTAAACGCATTGTAATAAAATAAGACTACAGAAATATATTTCTCAAAGCAAAAAGAAGAATAAGAGTAAGAGCGCGATGGAACATTTAACATAACATACTAGTTATTTTGGATTAAATTTTTTATATTTCCTCTATACTCTTCAGCCGAAGTTTTTTTAATGCAGAATATTTTAATGATTTGAATCATGTTCTTTGCTCAGTGGTATTTTTCACTCCGCTATTCTACTCGTTTTGACGAAAAATATATTTACTAAAAATGATAATGATGATTTTAGGAAAGATTCTTGACCGAGTAACAATTTGATTCTCATAGTATTATCGATAATTTTATTAGAATTATGTTAAAACGTTAAGTATATTGTTTTTATTAAATCCACACTGTCTAAACATTTAATATAAAATTGAAATTATTTATAATCCAATTTAATGTCAATTAAATTCACTTTTAACAAGCAACTCCTGTTTCAAAACGAGTTTCCAAACGTACGCTGAACTCGCTCAAAAATTTCAACTATGAAATTCATAACCATAAAAGTAAAATATTAAAAACAAAAAACAAAAGTCTTACTTTATAAACACAAAACGCAGTGGAAATGAAACTAGTTAGTTAATAATAAACACGCTTGTAACAAATACACTCAACTAATGTGAATTAAAAAAAACCATTTTAATTATGAGCAATAACTCAATTAATATAAAAAAGAAATAAGTTAAAAATGTATTGTTTCAAACGTTTAAAGATACAAAAATGTCATGGAATGTTTTGAAGAAAAGTGTGAAGTATGAAGCGTGAATAGTTTTACTTCCTTGTTTTGGGTACGGCTATGCGCGCAAGATATTAATATAATTGAGTAATAAAATTTTAAATGGACAATTTCGAAAACATAAATTTGTTCATACAAGTATATCCGAAGTACGTGTACACTTTTGTACACTTTAAAGGCAAACCTGCAAGTAATTAAAAACTGCGGAATTAATCCGTGAAGTCAAAACTTGATAACAAGATTTATTTTCCATAATAAAATTTTTTCTTATTTACGAGCTCAACGTGCATATTTCTTCTCATAATTAAAACCGCACGATATATGTATGTAGGAAAATTTACATTTCAATTTAAACTTTTTTTTTTATTTTGCAATAAAAGTGTAAAAATATTTCTCATAAAAGACCTAATAAAAAAATTTTCAAAATGTGTTAATAATGAATTTTTTGACTTTATTATGTAAGCAGTTTTGCAGCTCATTCAGTTTTAGTATAATATTTAGCTTCCAAGACTCAAGTGGCTACGAATTCTTGTTCATTTTAGTCTCTTCGCAATTGCTTTCATATTAGTCAGGTCTTTTTTAATGGAAATACTGCTCAGTAAAAAAATATATCAAAAATCAACGCTTTTTTGTAGACACATTAAGTTTTCTAAAAATTCTTTTTAAAATTTTGCAATTTGGTTGAAAATTTGAAGAATTTCATTTTAGTTTTGTACAAGTTTAGAACATTTTGCTAATGTACATAGTTCTTGTCAGAGGTTAAACTGTATGATAATATAAATGTATTGAAAATTTATTAAATGGAAACAAATTTAAAAATATGTGAATCTGCGCTGCTGTTATAATTTTGAAATGGGATACACACCCCTCGTATTTAAATATTAATATATGTACATTTCTCAAAGTATGAATGTGGTCTCTTATATTTAAGCGACCACATTTTGTGTGTTTTCTTAAAATTTGAAAGTACTTATAATATTAAAAATAATAAAAACTGAGCACAATCGCTTCCACAATTGTAGTGTACTCATTTAAGAAAGTTAACTTTTAATATTTATATTAAAAGCTTACATTTTACTGCCTAATGAGAGTTAACTGCCCGCTGTGAAAATTATGCTTAATAAATAGTGAATACACAGAGCCGCAGTAGTGCTGAAAAGGAATTTTTTGTCGATTATTATCACATTATAAATTTTAGTTTTATTTCAAGCAATCCACACTATCTACACATTAAGTTTTTGCTATTAATAGCCATTGCGTTGATATATCGCTCAATTCCGAACCCATGCATGCAGGCTTCATTGATTTTACGCTTTAATTTTGCATTATACAAAAACGAAATAAACAAAGCAACAAAATAAATGTACTTTTAAATTTCTATTATTTTTCATGCGTAAATCTTTTCACACGTTCCACAAATATGTAGCTATGATGAAAGAAGGAGAACGTTAAAAAAACATTGCTGACTTAAGTGGTTGCAACATCACATGCTTTTTGGCGTTGTGCAGTGAAAGATTGATTATAAAATTAATAGAAAAATGAAACACGTACCTACAACGAAAATGAAAACAACGCCATGAATAGCCTAATAATTCACTTAAAATAAGTTTGGAAAACGAAATGTGTTTGGATTTTGTTGATTTGGTATTGTTTTTGGAATTTCCTTATTTTTCTACAGCTCAATATCCAGAAACACTTTGACGTACCACAAGCAGCTGTGTAATTTTGCCGAATTTAGCTTCAATGGCATGTTGAGCATGCAGTACATTGAGTACTTTTCATTTTTGTTTCATTTGTAATCTTGTAATATACATATTTGTACATACTAGACACCTAATTAGGGGGAAATATACTTTGGCGTTTATATGAAAATTTTAACCACAGCTAAAAAGGTAAAACGCTTGCATGGTTTTGTAAGATTTGTTTAGAGAAAAAATTCCAAACTTAAGTCGCTAAAAATTACCGTTGATGTTTGACAATTATTTTTGAACTGTTGTTTTTTTTTACAAATAAAATTTTCCAAATAAAGTGGCCTCGAGCTCAATAACAAATTTGTTATGTTTTATTTATGTTAATATAAGAAAAATATTTAAAATTTAATGTAAAATAAAAATAAAATTGTATATAAAGTTAAATGAAAAATAACAAAGGAATTGAAAAAATCTCTAAAACTTTATTAAATAAAAAACAAATATATTTCCATAAAAGCAAAAATTGAAATTTAAATATATAATTAAATAAAGAAATTAAAATGAAAGTAACAAAAAGTCATAAACAAATATAAGTTAATTTTTTCTGTAGAAAATAAACTAAAACAAATTGAAAATTTACAAATATAAGTTAATTTTTTTCTGTAGAAAATAAAGTAAAACAAATTGAAAATTTACAAATAAAATTAATGAATTAACTCCAAAAAATTAAATTAAATAAAAAATAAAAAAAAACTATTGGAAAGTTAAAAAAAAAATAAATAAAGTAAAAAAGTAATAAAATGTTTGAATCAAAATAAAAATTTTTAAATTTTCAAATTTAATTGTTTAAAGGTTAAATAAAACTGAAACTGACACAAAATCAAAATTTATATTGCATTAATGTTCCGGCTGTAATTTAACTAAATTATTTAAGTTAAAAATAAAAATTAAAAAGGTAACTATAAAAACAAAGTCTAAAATAAAAGCAAGTACAACAAAATAAAGTAAAATTAATTAGAAAATATTAAAACAATTTAAAATAATAAAGAAAAAAATGAAATCCAACGAAAATAACAACAAAACTTAATAAAAATTTTGTCAAGAAGATAAATGAAATTTAAGTAAATTTAAATGTTATTGATATTTCACTGTTGATTACATAGTTCTGACCGTTCTGTCTAAATTGCTGTGTATATTTTAAATTGCATTTAGTTGGGATTTTGGCATCAGAAACTCCTTAAAGAGTGCTGAAATCTTTATTAAACTTGTAATTCAAATATATATATATATATATGTATGTATGTATATATAAGCATATTTCAATGTTTGGTTGTGTTAAAATATAAATTAAAAGTAGTATTGGGTATTTAAAAATCTGTTCAAACTCAAAAATATAGAAAAAAAAATTTTAGTTAACAGTTTCGAAACTCGGCAAAGTATTTTAATATCATCATATAGTTGCCAGATTGTGCATTAAAAACTTTTGAGTTACTAAAAATACTTTGCCTTGTGAACAGCCACCACGTTATTTGGAATGAATTAAATTTAATTATACACATGCGTTTATATACATATGTACATACATTATATATGTATGCTTGTAGCTTCTTATGCCCTACTTGTACAAATATCGATATATTCATTCAAACATACATAGCTATCATATAATATTTATGTATGCATGTTTATTCATAGCTCTAGGTAAACATCCAAATGGCAAAACATCTGCTCATCCGGTTGCTTTTTGAGTACCAAAGCACGCATTCAAGCAGTGCAAATGGCTTGGGGTTTATTTTAAGTTACCTTCATATATATACATACATGTATATAATTAAATATATAAGCTTATGCATATTTGTTGTATTTTTAAAGCAGATATTTCCTGCAATTTTCCTATTTATTGCCGCACACGACCGCCTATGCAAAAATCGTTCAAGCAAATAATAAAAAAAAGCAAGGCTACAACAATACATTAAAGCGCACACGAAAACATCTAATCTACTATAGCTAGAACAATTCAAATACTTTAGAGAAGCATGTCTCCAATAATTATATTATATTTCTATTTAAAATACAGTTGATTCTGTAACTTAAATCGTATACCATAAACACAAATTTGCATACAAAATTTTAAATTTTTTGATTAAAATTGTTTGGGCTTTAAAACTGCATACCAAATTATATGGCTTGCGTAAGAGAACGAACTGTGTTTTTACTAAATAAGAAACAAAATAAAATTAAAATAAATTCTCAGAAGTCGTCTAAATGTTAGTTGGTGTGCTATAGTATTGAAACGTTCTGTATGGTATATATGCGAGAGCGCTGCTCATTTATCACATAAATGATAACACTGTGTTTGTGCATTTGCCGGCCGGCTGCGATCGTGTACATGCATTTGGAAAAGTAGAATTAGAGACAAGAGCAAATAGTAACAGACAAGACTAGCAAGCGTTTATACAAACGTACTCACATATGTACATTTGTATGCATGTATGTAATATATCGTTTATTTTTTATACTTTTTTTTTATTTTATCTTCGGTCTGACTGACTGCCTGCCTGTCTGCCTAGTTAGAGCAAAGTATTCTTTGGTTTTGCAATTCAATGGGATTTCCTCAAACCGCAGTAGTTACAACTTACTTCCATTTTGGGTCGGGTGGATTGCTCAAATTTCCTTACACTTATATATACATATATGTACATACATTTACGAGTATATAGTATGTATGTATATATATACATTTGTAGACCACTTTAAAGACGCATTTAAATGTTTGAATATGTATGAATGTGTGTATTTGAGCAGTGAAAGCAAGAATATAGATATAAGCGACAACGTTATTAGTACATCATGTTCTTAGGTTGCATTAGGGTTATCCGGCAATTGTTGTCCAACAAGTGGCTTTCATTATTTTCGTAATTTTTTTCTGACCTTTTATTCTAAAGTTTTTTTTTTTTTGTATAAGCTCTTAGCACTGCTAACTGAAAAATTACAAACGCGATTTTTTTACAACTCTTAACCAGCAACTGTAACGTAATAATAATTAATTTACTATATCACCCAATTTTGAAATATATGAATTAATCAATAGAGCCTATTGCCGTACTTGATTGTCATACAAATTTTATATGATTATGTTAAGAGTTATACGCTTACATGAATGCTTCTTTAAATAGCAAAGGGAATGACTTATACAACAGTCTTACAAATACATGTTAAATGCCTTGTTGACTTTTGAAATTTTCTCGCATTCCTTTACGCATTTTTCTCTAAAGTGTCTGGTCAGAGTAAAGCGTTTTCACAATTTTTTAATTTCACTAAGCATGACAAATAGGCGTGAAAATTTTAAATAAAAATGCGCTTCATTCATTCAATGAGAACAGAATTCACCACAGTGATAACAGCATGGTTGGGTGCGTATGTATATAACGAAAAATACGTGTATTATATTTTTATCACTGCATTCACTCCATTGAAATGTTTGAGAAGCATGTTTGAGTCGAAAATTTTACTTTCCATAAAAACCCTGTAAAGTATCACGAGAGTTTCTAACTGGAAATTTCAGTGCAAATTCACTGAATCTTGTATTCTCTTGAAGAAACGACTTCATGACATTTTTTTAAATTTGGCTTTATAACTTCGTTGGTACTTTCATTTTGATTAACTTCGTAATAAAAAGAAATGTCTTGCAATAAGTTTTTGATAAGCTTTACATTAGCTCTTAAGTCAGAACCCTATATGAGGTAATCAGGATTTTCAGGATATTTTCAGCTATATCTTTCATAACCTGAATAAACGCAGAGGGTTGAAAAGTGAGGGACTAGTTTTCGTTCACACTGACGAGCAGACGGACAGAGCATAATCGTCTCCGCTAATCATGTTGATCACTTTGTTATACTTTTTGTTAAGTCTGCCTCTTGCTCTTCTGGTACTTACAAATATTTGACCAAAATATACAATTCTCTCCTCATCAAATTTAGCTTTTTTATGACTCATTGGAAAATATGCAAAAATAATTTATGCATATTTATGTATGCTTACTTTCAAGTGGCAAAACTGATTAATCAAAGCAAATCGCTAACTAATTTTTTAATTGAAATTGTCAGTTTTTCAACATATTAATGAGATAAATACATATGTATGTGCAAATGTATGTAAGTACATACATATGTACATATAATAATTAGTTGCGTAGGAGAGCAAAAATTTCGTATTTGTATATCGATTGAGGGCACGCCGAAAGTTCAGAAAATAGTTTCAACATTTCATTTTCATTAGAGTAAAAAAATGTTTTTTCAAAAACAAAATAAATTCATAATTTAGCGGGTGGCGAAGGAACAAAATAAGCGGCTTCCGAAAATGTACTACCACTCAGCGAAAGTTCCAAGTTCACAAGGGCGCTTAAATATTATATATATGTATATATGTTCTTTACGTTAATCGTCATCCACAAGTTTTTTTTATTTATTTTTTTAATAGTTCATCAATTAACGAAAATGAAAATTACGTCAACCTCAAAACTTTTTGCCGATTTTATTGCCTTTTACCTTAAATCGGCGAAAAAAAAAAAAAAAAATTTGTTGGATTTTTTTTTTCTGTTTTATACAAAATTTAAATTTTGGGCTTATTAAAAAAAACTAAAATTTAATATGAGGATATAATAAACGAGTTATTAATAATAATAATAATAATTTGGTGCTTACACTATATAGCTCAGTGTTTGGCCTGGCTTCTACTACTATTTATGGTGTGCGTCTATATATTCTACCACAAATGGAGGGACCTAAAGTTGTGTGCCGCCTCCGAACGACAGATGTATATATTTTATGAGAAGCTCTTTTACGATAACTTTTCAATGATTTGGATTTGACTTGCCCTGGCTGAGATTCGAACCTCGAACCCAGCGGAATATCGAGTAATAGCACGGACCGCTACACACTCGACCACAGCGGCCAGGGTTATTTGCTTTAAATAATAAAAATGCATTGAACTCTGCAGCACATGTATGTTCGTCTATAAATATAAATAAACACTTTCAAGTCAAGGTCATCACCAAATACGACGCTCTTTTTGTGAGTTTCTGCTACTATAAAAAATACTACATAATCGCATGAATATTTAGCAAAATAAAAAAAAACACTGCAAATATTTTATATTTTTGCACTCTTATCAGATAATTAGGACATATAATTTTAAGTGTATAAACAAAAATCATCTAAAAATTATAAAGCACAGCCACACGCGCACTCTGACGCCGAATGCGCGCATTTCACAACAGATTGCAAATTGAGATAGTTGTATAAAAAGATAGATGCAAGGTAAAATATACATAATTACATACTCATACAAATACCCGTACACACATACATACGTCTGCCTGGTGATCAGTGAGGATTTGTTATTTGTATTTAGCTAAATTTAAATGCGTGGTAGCGTATTTTTCCAAAATGGTTCTCTTCACAACATTTTAATCAAATGTGGCGCTGGCGATGCTGTGAAAAAGTAGCACATTATTTTTTTATTTTATTACAGTTACCATAAATTCAAGGCATTAAAAAATACACTTGACGGCGCATGTGGTTTTATACATATGTGCCTACATACATACATACATTTAAAAAGAAAATAAAAAAAAGTAATATCAAATTTTTATTTCGATGCTATCGCTTGCGATAGACAATGATCTGCTAAGCGTGTCGCAAGCAGCAGACTCTTGAATGGCAAGCAATTAGCGTGCTAAATACACGTACACATCGATGCTTTTGTATTTGTGCATAGCTGACAAGTAAAAATATTGTAACTCCAATTTTGAAATTTTTCATAATTATTTTCTTGCGCTTACGAAATTCATATAAAGAAAATATATAATTGTTTTTCAGCTTAAAATTATACAACACAAAAAAAAACAAGCAGCAGGCTTTTATTTTTTTTTGTATAAAAATACATATAAATGCTGAAAAGTCTGCATTGCATATGTGTAGTTATTACATTTATACAACTTCACGCTACAGTTGATATACTAACTCCAAGTCCACCAAGAGTGTTTATTTTCTGTGAAAATGTGGAGTAAAACATAAAAGGAGAGATACCACGTGTTTGGTTGGCGCTAACTTGCATTTAATACAGCTCAGTTGGTTATGAATTTTTCTTCAAAAAGACATTCTTTTCAAAGTTGTTTTTCACCTTTGCTGCCATTCATAAAAATCTAGTTCATCTCAATAAAATGTAAACAAACTTAAGCGATTTAACAAAGAAATATATATATATATGTATGTATAGCTTCAATTACAACATTTTCATTTACAAAATCGTTCAACTCAACTAAACACTAATTAGTGGCTTACTATGAATGATTCGTTAAAATGTTGCGCATACGCCATGTGTGGCGCACCACAGTATGTACATATGTCGTTCTAATAGCGAACCAATGTATTTCAGTATACATAAGGGTGGTCCAAAAAAAATGTAAATTTATAATTTTCATACATTAAGTGATTTTTTGTGGATTTTTGGTCACCTATAAAACATACAATAATCTGAAATGTTTAAATCAACAATTGGGTATTATTCTTTGGAGTCTCTTGAAGAGAAATAGATTTTTCCTACTTAAAAGAAAAGTTATTCAACAAATTTTCCCTGACATCCTCTTTATCGGTATAAACATATATAGCTTCCTTTTTTTGCATGGTTTTTTTGGTCACGCTTAGTATGTACATATATTAACTTAATATTATTAACTGTGAATTGCAAAACTAACTCAGTTATTAAAAATAAAAAAAAAAAACACTGAAATAAAGTGATTTAAAATACTTTAATCACAAAATAATTTCGTGTAAGGTTGCAATATATACATTGACAAAATATACTTTGCTTAATAACTAAAATAGTTTTCGTTATCAACAAAACAATATTTATATGTGCACATTTATTTTACTAATTTTTAATTAAATTCTGTTTAATAAATAGATAATACATATGGCATAATATTCAAAATATGTGCAGTCAAATTATATAAAACTTCATGTGGTCGCTTTCAATTTAAATTCTGTAGAATTAAGGGTCAAAAGCTGTTTCAAAAATAAAAATCTTTTAGTTATAAATATTGAATATTGAGAAAAATAAAGTTAATTAGCTCCAAAATATTTTTAAATGTTTTTTTTATGTAAAATTAAATATCTTTAGCATTCTACCCTAAACCTTAAATCTTAAAAAACGAATGGCCGTGGCACGAACGACTAAAAGCAAATTTATACACTCTTTGCTAATTTGGAAATTTATGAAAAGTTGTACGTATTTGTAAAAGTATATTTTTTTGTTATAGTTTTGTAAAATGTTTTGAATCTTATGTTTTGGTTCAATACCGTTCTTTTGCTTTCAATTGCGTGTTCAATATTTGGTTTTTCATTTTTATAGTTCGAACTTGGCTTAAACTTTTTCTTTTACGTGCTTTGGTGTAGCGCTTATTCCTTAAATGCACATACATGTAACGGTATTAATTACATTGCACAGTGTCATAATGTTAGTGGCATTGCAATTAACCATAAAGCGTGCTCATTAAGCGCAAAAAGTCGTTCAAGCAACCACCAAGCGGAGTTTAATAACACTTTGTAATTAAGATTGCAATTAATTTCCGTTTTGCAAGTTTAGCGATACTTTTATTTTTAGCAACAAGCTGCACACAAGAAATACGAAAATACGATTGTACTATGTAGTTATATGCATTTATAAAAACAAAGGTAAATATACATACATACATATGTACATACGAGTACATACATATGTACGTATAAATGAGTGTACATACATTCTTATGGTACATACAAAGTTAATATACATTTAATTGCGCTGCCGTTCCTCTGTTGCTTTCAAAAGTTGTACAAAGCTTTCGGCTTTTCTAATTGCTTAAGTTGATATTTAAGTGCAATTACAGTTAGTATGGAAAAAGACAATAAACAATTTTATAACCGACTTTTGCCATCGCTCTTTTGCACTTTGTGTGAGTTTGGTTAATCTTCTTCTTTTGGTTTTTATAAAAACTGTAGATTTTTTTTTTTCGAACTTTAAATTTTGACTTTTGTTGATCTTACGGAATTAAAAACTTTTGTTGCAAAAAGTAACTTAAGTGGTAAACTTGTGAAAGCAGCAATAATTTTTTAGCTTTGAAGTTGCGGCTTGAGAAAAAAAAATCAAATCAAAAAAAATCGTAAAAGCTTGCTCTGCTATTTGCAAAAAATATTAATTCAGGAAATATAAATATTCAATTAAAGTATTTTATGTTCTATCATGAAATCTAATTGCTTTCAAGTCTTGCAAATTTTCAATTTTAAATGCCTTGCGTTATACTTTCCATTAATTGCGAATTCTATTTTGCCAAGAAGTTAATATATTATTTGCCAAGTACCATTAACTGGCAGTACTCGTATTGTATTCATAAATAAACAAACAAAAAAAACTTAAAATATGATATTTATTATGTAATCTCAAGTGTCATTCAACTACTTGAAATAATTGTTCATAACGCACCCAAATTCAACGTATAAAAGAAGTTTTTCAGGCGTGTGAATAATATGTTTAAGTGATTACGCGTTTACCTCCTTCAGTCAAAATATATTAATTGCTTTTGCACTAACTAATTAAATAAAACCCACCGTGACAACCATAATCGGAGTACAATTAAAAACAGTTAAAATGCTTGTTTCTAAGCGCATTTATTTTTAATTTGTGTGTATGTGCATATGGCAGATACTTCAAAGTAGCTAAAGTAAAGAGTATGTGAAAGTTAATGATTTGATTTTTTGAATGATTTCGGAAGTTAGAAAATTAAATTCACTACATTTTATAATACTATGACTGACGCTGTAATCGAGTGTGTAGTAGAGCGTGCTATAACTCGATATGGAAAACCTCCGAAGGTATTTCTGCCGTGAGAAAACTTCTCATAAATACATCTGCCGTACGAAGTCGGCAAAAAAAAAAACACAAACTGTAAGTCTAAGCTCTGCCCACCATTGAGCTATATTGTGTTAGTGTCAAATTTTAATTGAAAAAAAAAACTAATATAATTTGACCTCATTTCGCTACCGATTTTAATTTATAATTAATTTCGCCCACAAATTTATACTTTAACAAATAATAAAAATGAACTGCTTCATCTTCACTGCTAAAGCAGAAGCGATTCTCGATGCACTTAAACAATGCAAATGCCAAAGAGGAAAGCATATTATCTGCTCCGATTCCCAACTTTGCATAAAAGCTGTTAGGAACATTTTGCACAAAAATTATATCATCTGTGAAATTAGAGACGTACTTATACGCCATGAAAACAAGACCAAATTGATGTGGATCCCCGGCCACTTGCACCTATTGTAAAAAAAAAACACAACACAATACAACACAAAACCACCCATCTACCCCTCAAGGAGCTAACTCGCAGCGATATATCCGTTTTCGAACAGGACATACACGTCTAACTAATTATTATACAATAAAGCTCAATTATAATAATAATATTTACGGAAGTTCAATATATTGACTGATATATTTCTTATCTTATGATTGCACTTTAAGCTAACATACTACACACAAATCGATATATAAAGCTTATTATAAAATAATTAACTTTCGCACAAATAAAATGTTTAGTAAACATCTAAATTATCGTATATTGGAAAATCAAAATACATCTAAATTATCAGTATTTGACTAAATAAACTGTGTTTAGTTTATATGAAACAGGATAGTAAAACTACTTATGATTAATAGCAATTTATTTACTTTGCCCTCGCATTTTTATTTCTAAGCAAAACTGTTGTTGATATATAAAAGTTATTTAGGGCCAAAAAATATGTTTGCCTTTATTTGTGATCGTAAAATAAATTGAAGTCAAATATTAACTTTTATTTGTGGTCGATTAATTAAACAAAAAACGCGAATTAAGTGTCAGCTCTTATCAGTGATAAATAATGACTTAAAATGTGATATCACAAATCGGCTAAACTCCGGCGTATATAATCAACTGGATAACAACCACATGTTTCAGCACTTTTTGCAAATATTGCTATAAACTTTTTGCGTCTATTAACGTTTTTTTTTTATCGTTTTTGCAGTGTTTTTTAGCAATTCCAAAACCGGCTTATGCCCAATTCTTCATTAACAATGCCAGCAGCACCATCGAGCACTTCAAACGTAATGCTTAACAACAATAAAAAGAAATAATAACAGCGAACAGAATAGTCTCAATTGAAATGTGTTTACTTGAAGACCAACTAATACAAAAAAAAAAATAAAAATAGCCGCGTGGTTGTGCCAATTGAAGTAGGAAAAAAATGAAACCTTGAAAATGCCGGCATTTTTATGATGTGGCATAAATTATGTACATACTTACATATTAACATGCATAGCGCTTTACACGCTCAATTTCACATGTTCCAGCTCGTAAGAAATGTTTTCTTAGCTACCACTAACAATGGCAATTTATTTAGTAAGCGTATGTTTTGCGTTTACTCAAAGTTATTTTTGCTTTTTTTATTTGCTTGTTTTCTGCGCTATTTTTCTTGTGCTTGTTAAATTGTTATTAATTAGACTGAAGCACACTTGTGGTCTAGTTTCAATTGATTTTGCATATTTCACAAGCTGACAGGTTCTTTGCCAACATTTATTCGCACGTTTTTAACATGAGAATGATAATAATAACTATGGAATGAGAGAAAAATCAAAAGTCAGTAGCGTTGCAGGTTAAATGTCTTATTGCATATATACATATATATGCATAAATGTATATGTAAATATGTAAATGAGAGGGAAAATGTGAATATAAATTCGCCTTCGGTCAAGTTATAAATAAGCACGACAGGCATATAGTGAAGTTTTGAATTTTCATATACCTTTATATTTATTATTAGGTTCCACTAGAATTAATTTAAATGAATGTTACATATACTGACAGTTCAAGCACTTCTTTTATATAAATTATTTGTAAATTTAAAACTTTAACTTCCCAGTCAAGATTTCTGAGAATATTCAATGGTTGCATAAGAAAGTGCTTTAAAATTACCTTTTCGGATATACTCGAAATTTTTAAACAATTTTGTATGGAAGGGATATTAAATTGACAAAATGAACCCCTGCTCTTTAATTCAATACAAATTTGCAAACATAGAAATTCAATGGACTTAGAATAAACCCAGCAATTTCATTTTTGATTTTATTTTGGAAGTAGTTAAAGTGTACAACACTTTATGATTGCTTTAAAAACAGTATCATGGTTTCTTTAGAAGGCGGATCTCCCTAAAATACAAAGAAATTTACATACATATATGTATATATGTATGCTTACATATGAACGAGCAGAAATTGTAAAATTATGCCGCACTCAATAGAGAAAATGATTTGACTTCAAGTAAAAAAGAAAAAGGTGCGCACAATAAATCACAAACAAATAATGCAACATAATCGCAATCAGCTGATTGTTACTCATACGCACAGACGCTACAAAAGTAGAACACGTGCTCAATATTTAATGGATTTTTTTAATCACAAGCAAAAAATTATGGTAAAAAAACGCATTTTAATGTCGAGTAAATGGCGCGTGTTTGGTTGGCGGGCACGGCATAACTTAGACGCGAGCCCATCGAACTTATACCACCCCAACGCACATTTACGCAGCACCTTGAAAGCGATCATTGGCTTTTCGGGTATGACGTAACTTTTACACATATACATACTTGGTATATACATACGTACGTAATAAGCAAAAAGCGAATTGACGCTGGTTTGTTTGTTAAAGGCTTTTTATTTATCAAAATTTTGCAATCAAAACGAGAATGTGATGTTTACTTAATTGTCGCAAAGTGCTGGTACACGCCTATTTACCTACGGGTAAATAGCAACTAGGGATGATAATAATACATATGTACATATGTATAATAAACGTGTTTGTATAATTTTAGAAAATATTTTTTCGATGTTTTAAGCTTATCAGCAATATTAATGCAAATGTGAATATATATATTTGGCTTTTTTCAATTTGTTTTGCTTTTGCTATTCGCTGGCCGCAAGACTTGACACCTATTGTCCAATTGATGTTCATCTATAACAAGAATGAAAGTGAAACTCTATCAACTGATCTTTTTTAAACATTAAAATATGGTTTGTAGAAATTTGCAATTTCTGAGTGTGTTTGATGATTTAGTATTTTAATTGAAATTTTTTTTTTTTTAATAAAGCCTTAAAGATGATATTATTTAAAATACTTCTCTAATCATTAAATAACTTTAGTTTCTTGTTAATAAATGCAAATATTTGCTGACTTGCGGTGCTTCCTTCCTACTTTCATAACACGTTCCTACTGCGTCGCTTATTATTTTCATTGAATGTCCAGGTAATGTAAAGGTCGCTGCCTTTTGTAGAACCTTGAATTATGATTTTAATTTTTATACGCACATATTTATATATGCAAATTAACATTGTAAACAACAGCAACAGGAAACACTTGTTTAACTTGAACGCGGGTAATGACTTTTAATTTCCTTAGCTTTTACTTTTTATACAACAAGTAAGAGCATTTGAACAAATTAATGCATTTTAAGTACATATATATGTACATAAATTATCGTTCAATACATTATAAACGCACTACATATTGTCAAGCGTTTCATTTATTTTGTCCTTTTGTAATTCGATATTTTTTAAAATTAAAATTATAATTAACAGTTTTACAAAGCAAGCTTAAAAATGAGTCAAATATTGTAGCACTATGAGCAAGTCGAAAAAAATGGTCTTAAAATTTGCAATTTTTGTGTCAAAATATGTATGCACATTTTCGAGTATGCAGTTTTTTTTAGTCGAATCAAATTTATCATATAAAAAATTTGCGGAAGCAAAAAAGTTTATTAAACATCAACGGAAAAACGCCAGCCTTTTGAAATTTCAAACTTAAATTAAATCGGTTACTGAAATGCGCTCATAGAGTTAACATAAGACATAGTATTTTATCTAACGCTGTTATATTTGTTTTAAATACTAATAGCTATATTTATGTGAGTTGTTTGACAAATCTTGTATGGACCCGCATTCGGAATGAAAAATTCGTTAGGCTCTTACTTCTCGCGAAAATCTATGAATGTTTCATATGTATGTACATTTATGTTATATGTGTATATTAGTTGAATTTTATTTATCAAAAATTTTGATTTTATTAAAATTTTTTTTTTTTAATGAAATTTTGGTTTTTGTTTTGTTAATGCTCGCTCTATTACACCACCAAAGTAATAAAATCTTGCCTAACTTAAAGAGGGGCACTAATTTATCTAAAACATGTGCAACAACCAATAAAACTGAATTCAATAAAAGCCCACAGACACTAGTTTATATATACCCACATATTCCTTAAAACAAATTAACACCGCGTGAAACACAACACATAAACAGTGCGTATAATTGTGCAGTACTAGTTGAGAAAACGTGAAAAAATTTATTTTTCATAAGGTTTTGATTGTGTCTTTCATTTCAAAATTTGTAAAAAAATAAAATACATTTAACAGGTTTTATATACATATGTAC
Organism: Philophylla caesio; assembly: GCA_963971545.1. Lineage (NCBI taxonomy): Eukaryota > Metazoa > Arthropoda > Insecta > Diptera > Tephritidae > Philophylla > Philophylla caesio. The sequence goes on from OZ020607.1 coordinate 50,045,608, forward strand.
TAAAAAACTGTCCTAGTTTTTATGTAGTTGCAGGTTAAAAAATTGTATGAAGTACAAATAAAAAAGAAAAGCTAAAATAATGCACTTGAATAAAATTTGAATTTTTCATAACTTTTGCTTATGTTTGATTTTAGACAAGCATACTTAATTAAGTAAATATGTATATCTGTGGTCACAAGCGATAATCGCCTAAGTCCTGTGTTAAAACATAGGACTGAGGCGGTTATCGCTTGTGACCACAGATATGTAATTTAGTAGAGCATACAAATGCAAATGACATACCTGATATAATGTTTGACTTGTCAAAATTCCGTTTAAGTAAAAAAAAAACTATTGACCTACCTTAATACATGTAAAGCACATCTCTTAATGGACATTTGGATGTGTCAATATATGTTTTTTAAAAATATTTGTTTAGCCATTTTTTTATTATAATTTATGCCCGTTTTTTCGGCGAACGTACTACCTCTGTTTACAAACAACTCTTGGCACGCAGTATTAAGCAAATAAATATGAATAGTTCCTCTTCATTAACTTTCAGAATACATGTGCATCATCTTTTACAAATTGTCAACATACAAATTTTAAAATTCCTTGCAAGTCAATTCAATGCGAACGAAACGAACGCAAAACGCAAACTTCCTCGATATATACTTCATATATATGTATGGATGTATATAAATATGTAAATGTAGTATGTACATATAAATCAGTACCAAGCACCACCACCATCTACATACAATCACAACAACAACAATAAGGCACCACAGTATGTCAACATAAAATGACAAAATGCCAAAAATCATTTCACGGACAAGACAAGTTGACAGCTTAAGCAATTTTTTCCACGCAGCGATGGCAGCGATACCCATTGTTGTAATTTTTTTTTGTCATTGACACTAAAGCAGCGTTAGCGACAGCAATTGTTGCTGGCAGACAAATGTTAAAGTATATAGAAATCTACCTCCGAAGGAGTAAATTTCGGAAAATGCTTTTACTTAAGCACATTTCTATGACCACATGAAATAACAACTTAACTTAATTTTTAGTATTTTTAAAATACCATTTTAAATGTCAATTAATTCAAGATTTAGTGTATTTTTCTTTATTAAATTTAGACAATTTAATGATAGTTTCACTACAAATATATTTTCCAATAAACATAATTACATATTTAGTTTACAGTCTTATTTCTTCATCTAAATATTTCATAGTAAATCGAGTTAAGTTCTTATTCCTGGTGGCCACAGAATTTTTAGTTTGTTTTAATTGAACGCTTAACACAAACGATAGCAAAACTTTGATAACAAAATAGTTGAAAATTAGAGCGTAAGAGTTCTTCGAAATCGAAAGTGGCGGTCATAAAAATAGAATTTTATGTCGTCAGTGATAAACAACTGATGAGTGTACGGATGTAGCGACTTTTTCGGTGAGCGACAGCTGGGTATGCTTATCAGTGTGGCGTCACGTGTTTTTTTAGAATACAAAGCGTGCCCAGAAAGCGTAAGATGTTTGATATTGATAGAGAATGGAACCACTTTTCTTTCAAAACTCGTACGGAAAACTTTTCAGAAATATTTTCTGTGTTAATTTCAAGAGCTATTGGGCTCTAAGCAGTCTGGGTCATTTTAGGCTTTTAAAAAACTTTACTTTTTTACCTGACATTACTTTTCTTTTACAATGATTTTGGCTGGCGACCGTTGTAAATTATTTCCAAAAAGTTGTAATAGTTTTTTTTTTGTAAGCTTTGGCACACAAATAGCTGTTGTATGCAAATATTAGCTTTTCTTGTAAAAATACAGCATTGGTCGAAAATGAAATGATGAAAACAAAAACCGAAAATAAATCCACCCAAGCATTTTGTGCATTTGTAATTAAGCGTGCGCGCGTGTGTGCATGTATCCACGCTTGTCCAGCTGCCACCAGTCAGTTAGCCAGCCAGACAATCGCTTTGCAATGTTGTTTTCCTCGGTGACGCCTAAAATGGTCGGCGACTGTCAAGTGCGTCGATTGTCCGCTGCGCTGTCGCACTGCCGCTATCATTGCTGCAATGCCTGTCTGTTGAGTTTATTTTGATTTTTAGCTGCGCTGAATTGTCTACTGCTTGTTAGCAGTGAACAGGCTATTGACTAGTTCTCCTTCCTGCGCTATAATTCACCTCAAATTGGCTGGCTGATCGTGCCGTCACCTTTTTGGCCAGCTTTTGTTTTTATTCAGTTTTTTAGCCGGCTTATGAGTCAATCGGCTTGGTGGCAGCAGCATTGAAATATATGTATGTAAGTGAAGACAAATGTAGATATTTATGTACATCTGTTAGTACATACATTTGTATACAAAGACGTAAATATGTAAGGTGTGTATGTACTAGTATTCACATATTCACATATACCCCTATACATATACATTCATACACACTTTATGAACATATTCTATACAAATACAATATGCACATATATTGTCCGCTTGTGAACAACATTTGAGTTTATTTATAAACAATTGCAATCGCATGACTGTCAATAGCCTCGTTGGCGTGAAAGACAATATCAACAATAGCCACAATAACTTATGGATGTATGCATGTATGTATGTATGTATGTATGAACGTATGAATAATTGCATGATGACAGCTTTGAACTATACGCACGCGCTGGTAAATAGTATGGATACATGCATATATACATACAAACATTGAATACAAATATGAATACATATGTATGTATGTACATAAGTATAGGTGCAATATTGCATGCTCAGTTAAAATTATTTAAACCTAAAATGGACATACGTATGTATGCGCATTTTTATATTATTATAATTTAAAAAAAAAAATTATTTTTACTTACATATGATATTTAATTTATACAATAAGTTTGCGTTTTTCATATAGCAAATTCCGTCCGCACGCTGCCCACTTCTTGGCGATGATGTAATTAAAAATATATTAACTTGAATATGCAGCGCGTGCTACGTTAGTCGTTACTGTCAATAAGCGTTGTTATTGTTATTGCAATAGTATTTGAATAGTTGTTGTTGCTTTGCATAACTAAATGACAGCTGATTTTTTTATTGAACTTTGACTTAAGAGCTGTAAAAAATATTTAATTATAGTATTTTTTGCATTTGTTTTTTTAAATTTTTATTTTTAAATATACATATTTAAAGCAACTATGAATTGTTAAAAATAAAAGAAAAAGAAGAAAACAATATTGTTATTATATCGTGGCTATTAGAAGCATAGTCGCGACAAAAGGAGATGTGTTGATCTTCAAAATAGCTGATATAACATCTACCACTTTGAGTATTGTTGTGTTTCCGTAATTTTTCCAATTTTTCCTTAAAACTTAAAAATATAAATAACAAAATATAACAAAAATTATTTTTAGAAAAAATAAAATTTTAAAAACATGAATCAAAACTATAATTTAGTAAATTTTGATTATTTTTAAATATATTTCTTAAACAACAGTAAAACTGCATAAATGTAATAATTACTATAAAAAATCTAAAAATCAAAAATAATCCAGAAATGATCAGAATTATTTGGCAATTAAGTAAACAAATTACAAATAATTAAACAAATGTTTCTTGATTATTTTTTTTTTACTTAAATTTAAGCATTTTAAAAGAAAAAGCATCAAAATAAATGTTAATCACCAAAACTACAAAAGGAAGCGAATAATATTTTAATTATATTTAGTTATTGAACTTAGTTTATAATTGGCAATCATAAAGGTTAGTTACTCTTTTCCAACACAATTAAGTATTGAATAATAAAGTTGCGCTGCGTAATTAATATAACGTTGTACCCGATATAATGCGAGCAGTTTAATAATTGCTAACTGGAATTATATATTGCGATTAATAATTTGATAAGTAATAAATAAATAGCATAGGAAAGCAATAATTTAAATAAAAATATATTTACATATATATTTTTGCATTATAAATATTTTTTTTAAAAAGGGTTGCGAATTTTTCGATTAGTTTCATATGTAAAATATTATGTGTGGATTTTACATAAAAACATAAATAATTAAATTTTTATGCCAAATAATCAGCCTGATTGCGAATTATATAACGTACAAACATGTACTTACGAGTATATCATCCATCATGTTCCTATAAATTTCCTAATTTTTTGGAATTCATGATAGAGCTTAATATATCTTAGTAAGTATAGTTAATATTAAATTAAGCGATTTACCCATCAAAGTTTAGGCAGGCGATAAAAAATGTTCCTGGGACTAATTGCACAAGCAACTCAGTGGCATCAATCGAATAATAACCAATGGTGTAGAGTGCGAGCCAGATAAGTATTTAAACAGTTAAAATTAAAGCAATGGCGAATGCTCTGAGTAAAACATACGGTTATGCAATTAGGCGACTATGAGAGATTAATCGAAATAGTCTAAAGTAAGTGACTAGGCGATTAAGTGATTTCGTTAATTTTCTAAGAACAAACTTTGCTAACAGCGCAAATTAAATAATCGTTATCATATTTTTTATAATCACAATCGATAAATTAGCTATGAAAAGTTCAAAAACGTTAAATAAAAATCATTTAGTTATTATTGAAACTTATATTTAGTAGTTAGCTATTATTCAAAAGATCAAATAAATAAAGTATCACAAGCAAATTAAAAAAAAGTATTTAATAATTAACACAACCAATTGTCGTTATTGAAAAGACTCGTACTAACTTACGCTTGGTTTTCTTAGGCAATTTCATTTCATTTAGCCGCGCGTGATTAAAGTACACATGATCCATAAAAATGTTTATTGCAATCAGTTAAAATGATGTATTGTCTTAAACATAGTGGCCGCTGTGGCCGAGTTGGTAGCGGTGCGTGCTATAACTCGATATGCCGGTGAGTTCGAGGTTCGAATCTCAGTCCGGGCAAGCAAAATCTAAAATTATAGAAAAAGTTTTTTTCTAATAGCGTTCACCCCTCGGCAGGCAATGGCAAACCTCCGAGGGTATTTCAGCCATGAAAAAGCTTCTCTTAAAATATGTACATCTGCCGTTCGGAGTCGGCACAAAACTGTAGGTCCCTCCATTTGTGGTATAATAAAAAGACGCACACCACAAATGGTAGGAGAAGCTCGGCCAAACACTGAGCTATATAGTGTAACCACCAAATTATTATTATTATTATTGTCTTAGACTTTCAAAAAAAAAAAAAACACGATGGCTCAAACATAAATAAAGTTACAAAGGCAACAAAAAAGTGCTTATTATGTGATAAGAAAACACAAAAGCACGTCTTAAGTTGCAGTAGTTTTTTTTTTGCAATAACCTTAGAAATCATTTATGGCTGAACACGTCCAACCGCACGCTGCGCAGCATTAATTACAACTAATTTAGCAAATGCATTGTCTGTCTTGTATTTTTTATTTAATAAATTTCCACGTAGTGTATTTAATTTTAAACACGAAGTGAGCGTAGAAATTACTAACAAAATTCGGCGCTTAATTACTTAAGTATGTATATATGTAAGTACATAAGTATATTTATATATTGTTACAAACTCTAAAACACACGCACATATGTAGGTGGCTAATTGAAGCAACGCAAAGTGCTTTTTAATTGTTAAAAATTATTTGTAAAATTATGCTTAGAATTCTGTATAATACATATTTTGTTTAAATTTTTATAATTATTTAATTTTAAGTACATATTGCTTTTTTATAATTATGCATCAAGCATTTTAAGTATGTACATAAGTACGTGGCAATCCGACAATCAATATGTGTTCTGTTATGTACTTATATTTTCGTATTATTTATTCATCAGTTAAATAGTTTTTTTTTTGTACTTATGCGCGTGTGTATACTTAAAATATATGCTAACGGAATATATATTTCCAAAGTTTTAGCGACGGCTTAACAGCAAATATCAATTAAACTTAAGGTCAGGCTTACATGTCCATATTTGGAATGATTCACATATACATACATACATACATACAGTTGTTGTTGTTCAAATAAGTACCTACATGCATGTATTAACATTAAAGCATATTTACAATTTATTAGTTTTTAAATTTATGCAAATAGATTTATGCGTATGGAGGTAAATGTGAGCGAACGAGCGACAGCCAAACGCATGAGTTATTAGCCGTAAAATACTGTAAAAACTTCAGTTACGAATATCTTATGATAAAAGTTTTCAATAGCACGTATGGACAATTTTGGTTATAATATTTAACCTAGTTTTGCAATATTCGAAGGCAGCAAATAGTAAGACAGTTAAAATTATTGACCAAAATTTCTTTGAATTCTATTAGGAATGACGACAAATTTAAACGGCTTGGTTGTGAAATTTTTGTAATTTTTGACTGCTACCGTCGATCTATTCGAAGATTATATGTTTCTCTCTACTAGCCATCATTTTTATAATACTGCTATAAAGAATGCCTCTATTTTTTAAATTTCTAGCCCATTTCAGGAATTACATTATATTGATCAATATTTTGGAAGAAATATAAAGTACTGTTACTAGTAATAAATTTGGTTTTTTTTAAGTTCGTTAATCAAAATCCCTCACGTTATTTTTTTTACTTAAATATTGTTTGCTGATTATTTGTCTGATTTCTCTTGAGGTATGTAGGTGTTTCTATATATGATACTTCAATATTTATTTTGCTTTAAATTTTACTTTAGTGTTTATATAAGATTTCTGCTTTTATAATATTTTTTTTATTTCACTAGATTTCAGCAATTTTATGTTTTTACAAAGTTTTAAACACACGAACGCTAAACTACCAAAACCTTGTTTTTGTAATCAAACACGCGTTCAAGCTTTAACTGCGAAGTCAAAAGGCTGAAAAATGTGAAAAAACTACTTATATTTGCTGACAGCTGAAATAGTTTTAGAGCGCTTAAAATACAATGACGACTTTTTTTTTAACAACAATTTAAGCAAACTTTTATTGTGTGAAGTAAAAAAAAACACCTTATATACACAAACAATCATACGTACATGTGTATGTAGCATACATATGTACATCTACTAGTAATATAAATATCCTATCATAAAAAACTGGACTTTATCAGCTGATTTTTGATAATTTTTAAATGCAAAGTATGCTTCAATGGTTATTCCAAACATTGAAGATGGGTAAATAGGAGGAAATTGAAAACTATTGCTAGTCAACGCGTTTTGCTTTTTCCCAGCGAAATACAATATAAACATACAAACTCTTGTTTTAGGCCGCAACCTACTTTGTCTATGCGTACAGAGAGTCAGAGAATATATATTTAATATTTGTTGAATCTTAAATTACTTACCATTATAAGTTAAGTTACATATGTACATATATAAATTAACAATAGTAAAATAAGAGTTGTAATTTTTTTTTTGTACTTTCAAAATCATGGTATTGTTAGGTTGTGGTGGTTGATTTGAGGCAAAAATATAGGAATATTCGTCCAGTGGCCATATTTGCTTAATTTTAATGTTTTAAAGTTTTTTTTCTAAATCTATGCTATGCGTATAATTAAAGTTGTTGGCCATAAATTAATTTGACTCGTGTTTGCTCAGTGTGGCCCTGGCAAGTGTCAAGCGCAACCGCAAATGTATAAGCAAAAGCTAGATAAGTTTAAGTTAAAACGTACAATACAAATGAGCATTCATTCATATGTACATAGTAGTTATCTTGTATCTATTCACTATACAGCACATATATGTATAAATATGTATGTACATACATAGGTACATACATAAATATACATACATATGTACATGTACATAAACACAGACGGTATACGATTGCCAAATTCGCTTGCGTAAGACAGTAATGTCAATAAACTGCAAAATTTCTGTGAAGCTACGATCAAAAAATTATAATAATACACGCGATATCAGCCAACAAACAACTCTCAGTTATTTCAAGTGTTTTACGCTGCTTTAACGTTTTTATACAAAATCAAGTCAATCCCTCGAAGTCGTAAGAATTTATGTAGTTGAAGTCGATGCTATGCTTCTTGGGTTCTAGTTGCGGCTAGATTTCATTAAATAAAAAAAAAATTTTACGCATTAGCACAGAGATTTCTACCCTTACATTCTAAAGACGTACAGTACCTGCGCACACCTACAAATAGATCGACAAATGTTTACGCACAATTGATTTGTATTATTTTACTTTTCAATTAAATTACAGGTAATTTTTAAACAAAACCAAAAGAGACACAAACTTGCACTTTATTGACTAAAATTAAGGTTTATTTGATTTAAATTTTTTTTAACATGTATTTTATATTTTATTGAAAATATAATTCAAAATAAATTTTTTTTTTACAATTTATCAAGATGTTTTAAAATATTTCGAAAACCATACATATGTATGTATACATATATTATGTGTTAGACTTAAGTCATCATTTATTTGATTTTTTTTTAATTAAATTGGCATTACATTGCCGCAATCGTATTAAATGAGTATTTTTAATAATTTTTTTTATTTTATTTTTCAACTTCGCAATTTCAGTTTTCGGCTCACGTACATGCGTTCGCCTTAGGCCTCACAAATTTCTTCCTTGTTGACGTGTGAATGCACGTGGCTCTGATTTAGAAATTCAAATATGATAATTTACATGCATATACACATTTGAATGTACCTACAGATGTACATATGTATGAAAAAAAGGTACATATGTACATATGTATGCATGTTAAATGGTGTTTTTTTTTTATCGGAACTAAACAGACAACACGTAAAAATGAATATGCGAAGCCAGCTGCCATCTCAAAGGCAAATTCGTTTCGCCGACTCACTTCATATGTGTTGCTACATTTACACATTTAGTGTAGATATGTATGTGCGAATGTATGTACATGTGCAAATTCGATATTATTACTTCTTATTTATATGCATATACAAACAATAAGCGCACAATAAAATTTAAATGAAAAAGTTACGGATACTAAAATAGAATTTACTTCCTTTAAATTTCTTAAATTTCAACGCCTTTCCGCATACTAAAATTTTATATTTTTATGTATGCAAATATATGGGTGAACGCTATAAAGATACGCTCGAGGGCACTCTCGATTTAACCACCCTGTGTTGCGTAGACGCCCAGTCCTGTCCTGCCTGGCCAGTGCCGCTATAGTATTCAAATACCTTTAAATAAACGATTGTAAATGAGGAAATAAATAGTTCTTCACATACTTATGTGCCTTGTGTTTATCATGTGGGCGGAGATCGTGTATTTACACAAGACAATAACAACATAGGGCATATAAAGTAAATTCGTTTAAGTGAAACGATTAATAGAAATGTAGTAAATGTTCAAAGGTACACATGCCTGTACAGAGATTGGTGAATAATTATGGTGTTTTCTTTTTTCTCACATTGTAACTTTTGCATTAGGCAGATACATATGTCTATCTAAAAATTGGCTATATTGGTAAAAATTTTTGCTACTTCGTTTGATCAGAGTCCAATAAAGTGGAGAATGAATGCGATAAAAACAAAAGGGGCAACAATATTTCGAGAATAGAAAACGCCATTAGGTAAGCATTGTCGAGTGTATGATGTAGTAGGATTGCTTTGAATAAGTTTTTGTATACAATTGTAAACCTAATTTTTAATTAAAAAAATTATTTCTTTTTATTATGCGGAATGTTAAAAAAAATTATATCCGAATTCAAACGTATTCTCAATCAATTCGATTCGGATTTTTAAGAAAATTTAAATTTAATGAAAAACTGAAAAACGAATTTTTGTTATTTAGTAGCAAGAAACGATAAATATTTTGAAACGTTCATTTTTTTGACAGCATAATTTTTTTATTGGTGATTTAAAAAGGTAGCAAAATCTCATATTTTTTATTTTTATCCTAAACGTTTGCCAAGTGAAATTGGCGAATTGCCTATTTACTTGCAATATTTACTTTTTGTTGAACGCAAATAAATCACAACAACAGCTGCAGCTGTCATAATTTTGGGATGTAAGAAAAGTCTTATTCTTTCCTTTTATCAAAAAGTAATATATATACATATATGTACTCGTACATATGTATGCACATAGTATATTGAAACAATTATGTGTGTTTCTTGGTAATAAAAATTCCATTGCAGAAACGAAAATAGACTGTCGAAACGATTTTGCTTTTTGAGAATTTAAAGAAGACGGGACAAATAGCAAGCCGCAACACATTTTTAATTTACATCAATAAATGTATATTACCACGTTTTAGCTAATTATTGATAACAATAACTTTAGTTACCCTTTAATTTAATTAAGTTAATAATATAATTTCTTCGTTTTTCTTTCAGAAAACTTGCTGGCACCTCGCCATAATTCAGCACATCGTAACAGCACCTCTAGCGACGCTGCTGCCAGTGATGACCTCAACTCCAGCTCGAGCAATGAAGATTTGAGTGGTGTCTATGCCGTCATTGGGCAGCCGGACAAGAAACCCGCCAAAGCGCGCCGAAATCGGCAGCAGCGTCGCCGCAAGCGACAGGATGATCAAGCTGCCGACGAACTTCAATCCATTCCCATGGACGTCGACGAGGAGAGCAAAGAGAATCGCTACCCCGCACAGCAGCACGGCCAACACCAGCACCACCAGCAGCAGCAGCAGCAGCTGCAACAACAACAGCAGCCGACTAAGGTGTCTAGCATCAATTTGCGTAAGCAATGCACAAAAGCAGCTGCACTAAAAGCAGTGGACAAACTAAGCAACAGCAATAGTAGTAAGAGCAGCAATGTTAGCAATAATGCAAAATCCAATACTGCTGCACACGCGCTGACCAACTCATCATCCAGCTCATCGGTGTGCAGTGCACTCTCCTCAGCTTCATCCACATTTTCACTCTCATCATCATCGTCATCGTCATCGTCATCGTCGATGTCGTTGTCGGGGACATCGTCTGCTTCGAGTTCGCCCACCAATTCAGCGAACTGTTCGCCCACTGCCTCGCCCACCGCAAGCAAACGTAAAGCGGAGAATTTCCGGAAAATTGCACGCGCACTCGCGCCACCGCTGCGTCAGCATACCAAACTTAATATGACGGAGAATGAATTGGTGCAACAGTTGCGTCGCTACATCATCGATCCGAATCTGCAGCGCGTCTATGGCTATCCAGTTGAAAGCGCCATACACGAGGGTTGCATCGAAATCTACAAATGTCTGCCTCGTCCCTCCGGCGTGCACACACACCACCTCACAGCTAAGTCTGACGTAGTGAATACATCCGACGGTTTGCAAATGCGCTATACACCCACCCCTAACGCGGCCAGCAGCCGCATAAATACTACCAACATCAGCAGTGTCGAAGCACAATGGGCGCTTGGTGATAATTCGAACGACTCCGGTCAGGGTTCCGGTGAGTCCAGTCCGCCCTCAATGGACTCAGATTCGAGCGAAGCGGGTGAGGATGAACCCGCCACCACCACTGCCTGTTTTACACCCGATGGCAGCTATCAGATATTTTCGCAGTACGATCAGTCGTTAGAAAAGCAGTGCGTCCGCTGTATGAGCACCTTTCACGTCACCGAGTCAGGCGAGTATCTCAGCTATGAGAGCTGCACCTTCCACTGGGGTAAACTACACAATTTGTATACCGGCAGTAAAGGATATACCACGCAGTATACTTGTTGTTTGGGTACCGAAGGGACCGAAGGTTGTGAGCGTAATCCACTGCATGTGTGGACCGGCGCTGTAGTCGGCATCAACGGCCCCTACACAGACTTTGTACACACACGCCCACGTTGCGACAATGATGAGCGTACGGGGCCCAAGGTGTATGCGCTCGACTGTGAAATGTCATTCACTGGCCGCGGCCTCGAAGTGACCAAGGTGACGGTGGTTGGCTACGATGGCCAATTGGTTTACGAGCATTTCGTGCGACCCGAAGCCGAAATTGTCGACTACAATACACGTTTCTCAGGTATTACCGAAAAAGATCTCTGTACATACTCGAATAAAGGCGTGAAGACGCTGGCCGAAGTGCAACGTGATCTATTGCAGCTGATCGACGTCGACACCATACTCATTGGTCACGCGCTCGACAATGATCTACGCGTGCTACGAATCGTGCATAAAACGATCATCGACACATCGATCGCATTCCCGCATTCAAGTGGTTTCCCATACCGCCGCGCGCTTAAGAACCTGACAAAGGCTTGCCTCAATCGCGACATCCAATGTGGCGATGCGGGGCACAGCAGTTTCGAGGACTCGCGCGCCTGTTTAGAATTGATGCTGTGGAAGGTGCGGAAAGAAATGCGGCCGATAGCTTATTGAGCAGCGCTCAAGTGTTGATTCGAGCGGCTGTCAGCCAAGGGGTGGGGAATATAAATAGGAGCATGGCGGAGAGCAAGACCATGCATGATTCTCAGTGTGTATTGGTGGATGGGTGGACGGATGGTTGTGTAGTGAGAGAATGTGCGTGTGTGAGCGCCATAAGCTGCGCTCATTGTGTTATTTTTTTATACAAATATTACAATTGTGTTTTTAAGTGCGTGTGATTTGATTTTTACTGGTTAAACTTGTAACTGACAAGTACTTTTTCATTTCTTACATAATGTATGAACATGTGTACAAGTTTAAAGTTGAGGAAACTTACTTGTGGCGCTGTTGGCGCGTATATGATGTGCGTGCATTGTACGTACATATTTACGTTCACACTCGCGGCGAGTCATTGCGCGCTACTACTGCCAACTAAATTAATTTGAAAACGTACCAGAGAAATGTAGGTAGCCGTTATAGCGACAAAAGAAGGCAATCTCTTATTATTGAAAAGCTGCTGATGACCAAACAAAAATGGAGCGGAATTTTTCAAAAAAATGTACTGATTTATTGCTGTGATTTTTTGCACCCGCGCTTTGCTCTCATTTTTTATTATTATTCAGTTTTCCAACTTCGCAAACTCTAAAAAATCATGAGCGAAAAATAAAACAAAAACTTAAAAAGAAAAAAAAATTTGAAATAAATTCATTGTTACGTTCCAAAACACAGACTTGTTGTAGACGAAAATATCTGACGAAAATTGAACATTTTAATTCTTAAGTTGTGTAAGATTTTTTGCAAAATTTCACTCCAGTTTTGCCAATTTATACTTTTTCGCAAAAGAAAATGTATTTCAAAAAGTTTTACCTACATATATAGAGATATATAACTAAATCGATTTTTATGTTTTGCATCTCATAAAACTTTTCTTTTTTACATATGTACATACGAGTACACAAATATGCTGACATACATACATACATACGTAAGTAGTTTGTATGTATAAAAAAAAAACTAATTGTTGTAGTTTAAATTTGACATTGTTAATATTAACACTTAACATTGTTAAAATTCATACGATATTTTTATTTTCAATTCATAGTTAAGTAGGAGTTTTCCGCGCATTTTTTATTTTTATTTATTGACGAAATCATCATTGGTATAAATCATTAAAAATCAAGGCACAAGTAATGCCAAAACTAAGAACATACCTAAAAGCACAAAAAAATGTTATTTTTAAAAATTGTTTGTAAGGTGGCAACCCATTTGTTGACCTCCCACCTTTCATCCAAATTTAATTTAGTGTATTTTTAAGTATAACTCTAAGTATAGTACGAAAAAGATATAAAAAAACAAAAAAAAATAAATAAAGAGTACAGCTAACATGTTGTGTGAAAAAAATAAGGAAGTGCTGTATTTTTTGCATTATTGTTGTAAATAGTTAAAAGGCTCATTTAAATTTGTATTTACAGGCGAACTATAAGTAAATGTTCGATTTGGAAAACAGTATCGCTTAAAAGCTGCTGTGCTGTTCCTGAAAAAAATTTCAGTTGATAAAAATGTATTAAAAATGAAAATATATCAAACATTCGACGTTGCGCTATTTTCAAAAAGGTAAAAAAGCAGAGCTGGAAATTTGAATATGCGACAAAAACATGGAAAAATGATGTTCCTAGTTTATGAAAACACACATACGCATACATACATACATATGTACGTAGTAGATTTTAGATAAACATAATTGTGTGAAAATATTTAATGTAAACACATACATGCATATGTACATTATTGTGAGTTTTTCTTAAGAAATTTAAGCGGAAAATAATTGTGAATATATCAAAGAAAAGCAGTTTAAAAAAATTTTTTGTAACTGATATTTTTTTTTTAATTATGTACGTAGTAGTTTTCACACACACACATATTTTATGGCGCAAAAGCTCTTTTGTAAAGCAACATCAAACAGCAATATGTATAAAAGTAAATAACAAATACTTATACATTTACATACATACAAATGTCAATACTTGTACAACAAGTCAGTTTATCAGCAAAATGCAAGCCTTGAAGAAAAAAAATTTACCTTACGAACATAAAATGTCTGTCAACATTTATGTTGAGGTATTTTATGGCTGCAAAAAAATAAAAGTTGATTTATTTTTTACGATAATTCAAAACAAAAAACAATACTCCTATTATTTTGTTGGGATTTTAGGTGGAAGTGCGAAGAAAGGAACCTAATTCGAACATTGTTGTTGTGGCTGCTTCTTTTTATTGTAAAGCACGGGAGTAACATTACCTCGAGCCTCTGCGGCGTTAATAATTCAATTCTAATACTTTCAGTTAAAGGTTATGCACAAAGTATTAGCGTCCATACCAAGGTACATCAAACTGGTTGTGCAGCGATGGAAAACCGATTTTTTTATTTTTTGTAATTCATTAAAAATACGGGTATGTACTAAGTATGTGTACATCCATACATACATATATAACTTTTCAAAATAGCTTAGAATAATAATACAAATTTTTGGCGCTTACACTATATATTTGTAGTGTGCGTCTTTATATTATACCACAGTTTTGTGCCGACTCCGAACGGCAGATGCATTTAATGAGATGCTTTTTAATGGCAGAAATACCCTCGGAGGTTTGCCATTGCCTGCCGAGTGGTGACCGCTATTAGAAAAAACTTTTTCTATTATTAAGATTTTGTTTGCCCTGACTGAGATTCGAACCTCGAATTCACCGGCATATCAAGTTATAGCACGCACCGCTACCAACTCGACCACAGCGGCCATAGCTTAGAATACAGGGGTCGAATCGTGTAAGTCGTGTACGAGTGGATTATCGTACGATCACATATTAAGTGCGTCGTCAATCGAATAGAGTAAATGGGATTGCTGATTTTGTTATCGATTACTTTGCCTCTTTTTTTCCGTTTTTGCAGGTAACAATAGTAATTGAGATGTGAAAATAAGATAAAATCAAGTAAATAAACCGGCACATGAAACTGGATCCGAATTTACTATTTCATTTAAGTTGCAGCGATAGCGAAGCCGATGAAGGAATTATATGTAAACAACTTCGAGACAGCGGTAACCCTCTTGCTTCTCGCTAGTGGTACCTATCATCATACGATATTTAATTGATATATGCAAATTGACACCAGCTGTTTTGAAGGAAAAGAAAAGCAAATTGTGCCCAGAATTATTATGGCAAATAAATAACTGCAAACAACTTTACCAACTTAATTTTTTTTTTATAATAAACCTATATTTTTTCCACAATTTTGGGTGCTTTGTTGGGGGTCCTACGGCATTAAATTTGTTGCTAAGCTCTTCGCAAAGTTTCTTAGCAGTTGTTTTTCCTTGCGCGCAGTTTGGTATTAAATTTTTGGCCAAGTCCGGATGGTCGGACATGAACTGCGCCATCATCTCCTTTTGTACTGCGTTTAATTTAATATTATTGGTCCAAAAATATATTAAATGATTAAAAAAACTCTTATATTTAAAATTTATTTTCATTATTTTAAAATGTCTTCTTTTTTCGCAAGCTTACGATTGCCAGTTATTAATCGAATGGCAATTCGAACGAACGAGTACTTTCAGCTGCTTTTTCACGTATGTCATCATACCGAATTACGATACAAACTTGACCATCACGAATGTCATAATTCGATTTTCATGTTTTTATGTGATGAGTTGCTCGTTCACGTCTGTCATGATTCGACCCCAGCTCTCAAGAAAAGTGCCAAGAAATGTTGTTCTTTTTTTCTGTTGCTTGAAAATGTACTTTGCCGTTGTTGTAAATTTTTTTGAAGAAATAAATATACGAACATTTTTTTCATGAGAGCTTCAAAGTGATTTTGAAATTTTTTATATAAAAAAAAATTGTGTCATTTTATATTAATTTTTCGATTTTCTCGAGAGCTGTATACTAAGCATATTTAATTCAAGGCTTTTAAAAACAAAAACAAAATACATACCTACATACTTTTGTTTTTGCTCTACTGCTAATGTTTTTTGACAGTGCCTTGGTTAATATTTGAAGGGAAAAATTTCGAATAAGAAACCAAGCTGTGAAAAAAGCCACATATGAGGGGGGTAGATGAGGTTCTCCTGATTCCTTATCAGAAAGTCCCACCCTCCGGAGGCTTATAGCTTTTTAGTAATTTGCTGTTAAAGGTGCGAGAAATGTAAATTTTAACCTCACTTTCTCCTTCGTGTAGCAATGAAATGAAAATACCGCGCTGCCACACATAACGAAATTATGTCGAAAAAAACGAAAATAATAAAGTCTATGCGTATATCACGAGATTTTAAATAATACGTTTAAAGTATATTACGAAGTATTGATTTATTAAAGAAAAGCGCCTTAAATAAATACAAATTTCTTATAAAATACATATATCGAAGTAGATACTGATATATTATAGAAACAAAATAAAATGCCAGCTGCGAGAAGCTTTTCAAAATGGTCTTCCCGTTGCACTTTAACAAAAGGTCCTAATTGTCGTGTATTTACTTTTTAAACGTATGGCAGCACACTTTTGCTCATACTATCGGCCATTTTTATATATGTTTGGTTGCGAAAAGTAGTTTTTAAGAAGAAATAAAACGCATATAATTTAATGCTATGACCATGAATTTTGCTTTATTATAAAGATAAGGGTTTGCTATTATGTTTTGAAAATAATTTCGGGCAAGTGACCGCCGGGGCTGGCTCGAATAAATACCAACCGAGGGGCTCAATTTTCGACAACTTTTTGCAGCAACTGGTGCCAGCAATAACGCGGCCGAATATTATCTTCCAAGGCGTCTTGAAATGGCATACCAAACTAAGTATAAATCAAGTAACAGCTGTCAAAAAGACGAACTCCATAAACCACAAGTCTAAAAATAACACAAATATATGTATGTGATAAGTGTTATTTTGACAGAACATTTGCTGGTGGTAGTGGAGAAAATTTAACAACAAATTTCTTAAAAAAATAATATTAATACAATGAAAACAGTGATACATCCCAATTTTGAATATCTGAAGTGCGCAAGTGTTTTTGTTGCTTCCAAAATGATCACGCTTTTCCAGGAAAGATTTCTATGTAATATCACGATTGGAAAGCATTACAATTTACTATGGTAAACATGTGAAAGATTTTGCAAAATTATTTTTTTTAAATACGGAAAGTTTTGAATGGCATATCACGATTTGAAAACCTTACAATATACAATGGTAAACATGTGAAAGATATTGCAAAAAAAACGAACGTATTGTATCTAAAGCGAACGGTGAAAATTAAAATGGCGACTAATTCGATTTGTAGAAATTTTCTCAAAAGTCTGACAATGTGGTTCGTTGCTCTACCTGCCATATCAGAATTCACCCTATTAAAACCCACCACACTAAAACTCACCATACCTGAACATAGCATACCTAAATGCGCCATTAAAGAACATAAACATATGGTACATATATCACGAAGAAGGTGCAAGTACCGTTCCGTTCCGCTTTGAAAATATCTTAACCTTTTTTACCATACCGGAGCGAATTTGACATTCGTTGATTGATATCAGAATCTAATTAGATCCAATTGGATTTTAGTGTAGTGAAAGAAGCCGGCATAACTTGTCACAGGGAACGAAACGCCGTGCAACTTCTTTGTTACGTTCCTTCTTTGGCGCCAATTCTAAACTCAACTCACCACACCAAAAATCCCCGTATCTAAACTCGGCCCTCGTCCATTCCCCAGATCTCACGAAGTCACCGCACCTAAAAGCACCCCACTTAAAATATTCGCGTCGCAGTCTTACCTCTTAAAAAACTAATCAAGCGAAGTTTAATTTCCATAGCGCGGCCAAATTTTTAAAATGGAATAATGAATATATTAATAAAGAAAACAGAAAATAGTGAAGTTTATACATAGCCATAATTCGCATGATTGCTACAAAATCGCAAAAATAAATTCAAATCTTGATGTAATGGTTTTCATAAGTTAAGGCGCCAGCATGAATTTTGTGAAAATTTTCATAATGCGTGATGCGCCATAGCCTCTGAATATCACGCTATCGCACTATTATATTTACGGAGGTTATTAGCGCAACTCTCGCTGTTCTACTCTACTTGCTATGTCACACTCATACATACATACATACATAGATACATAAATATCGAAGTATTGAAAAGTGAAGCTCGATCGAAGGCGCATGATCATTTCGTTTATTGCAACAAGTGATTAGCACAATTTGCGAAAGTAAAATACACTAAAAAGAAATAAAAATAACAATAAGCCAATTTAAGTTAAACAACAACAATAACAAATTCAATCAAATATTTTCTGCATTAGTTTAAGTTAAAAATATTCCACTTTTAAGGGTTAGGTTTAGTGAGAAAATCAGTTCACCTTGGTGGCAGCTATCGCGAATCTCAGATGGCGGTGTGAAACCGTCTACAATTAAATTAAAAACATGAAGACAAAAAAAAAATCAAATTAATTTAAAACCCAAAAAAAAAACATAACAAAAAAATTTACTAACTAAACAAACTTATTAGGTAAACGTAAAATAAAAATAAAAACAATCCTTTTGATTTCGTTGTTAAGAAGAAAGTCAAAGTCAACAATTTACCTGCCATTTTCGTACACGTTTGCGCGATATAACAAACACGATGTGAATCTATTGACTGATCTGCTTGGCATTGCTGCTGCTTTGAATACTCGTATAAAAGACCTTCAACCTTATTTTTATAGCCATCTAAATTAAGTCGAATTGAAATTGATTGCTGTAAGCGATCGTAAGACCCATTGCAAATGTTCCTACATACGAGTACGTGTAAACACTATACATTCTGTTATAATCACCGGCATTATATATTTCTACTAGTTAAACTTAACAATAGAGACTTGTTGCTACTTAGTGGCAAATGGTTATGGATCACTTGGTGAGTGACAAACATACATAAATAGGTATTTAAAGCCATAAGGTAATTAATTTGAAAGGGTATACCAATAAGTTTTAACTTATTTTAGTGACCATTGTTGAACTTATAAACATTTTGTATACGTTAATACATATGTATCTACATATATGTATATCGTATATGGGGGAGCATTGCCATACATGGTTTTGTTTCTTCTTCTTTCTTTTATTGGCTCGATAACCGCCCATGCGATTTTGACCGAGCTTAGCATAGCACGCCAGTTATGTCTCTCTTTCGCTAACTGGCGCCAGTTGGAAATATCAAGCGTACCCAAGTCCCTTACGGCCTGATCTTTCTAACGCAGAGGAGGCCTCCCTTTTCCTCTGCTACCACCAGCGAGTACCGCGTCGAATACTTTCAGAGCTGGAGCGCTTTCATCCATTCGAACGACATGACCAAGCCAGCGAAGCCGCTGGATCTTAATTCGCTGCACTATGTCTATGTCGTTATAAAGCTCGTACAGCTCATCGTTACGGTATTTGCTATCGCAAAGGCGTAAAGGTCCATAAATCGAAGAACCTTTCTCTCTCATCTGATGTTTTCATCGTCCATGCTTCTGCGCCATACAATAGGGCGGGCATGATGAGAGACTTATAGAGCGTGATTTTTGTCCGTCGAGAAAGGACTTTACTGCTCAGTTGCCTACTCAGTCCGAAGTAGCACTTGTTGCCAAGAGTGATCCTCCTTTGGATTTCGAGGCTGTCATTATTATTGATGTTAATGCTGGTTCCTAAGTAAACTAAGTCCTCTACTTTTTCAAAGTTATAACTGTCAACAGTGATGTTTGATCCCAGTCGTGAATGTGCCGACTGTTTATTTGATGACAGGAGATACTTCGTCTTGCCCTCGTTCACCTCCAGACCCATTTGCTTTGCTTCTCTATCCAGTTTGGAGAAGGCAGAACTAACTGCGCGGTTGTTAAGGCCGATGATGTCAATGTCATCGGCGTACGCCAGCAGCTGCACACTCTTATAAAAGATGGTACCTGACCGATTTAGTTCTGCGGCTCGAATTATCTTCTCCAGCATAAGGTTAAAAAAGTCACACGACAAAGAGTCACCCTGTCTGAAACCTCGTTTGGTATCAAACGGTTCGGAGAGGTCCTTCCCAATCCTGACGGAGCTGGCGGTGTCGCTCAATGTCATTTTACATAGCCGTATAAGTTTTGCGGGGATACCAAATTCAGACATTGCGGCATAAAGGCAACTTCTTTTTGTGCTGTCGAAAGCTTTGAAATCGGCAAAAAGGTGGTGCGTGTCGATTCTTCTTTCTTGGATCTTTTCCAAGATCTGGCGCACTGTGAATATCTGGTCGATAGTTGATTTACCAGGTCTAAAGCCACACTGATAAGGTCCAATCAGTTCATTGAAGGTGGGCTTTAGTCTCTCACACAATACGCTCGACAGAACCTTATATGCGATGTTAAGAAAGCTGATACTACGATAGTTGGCGCGAATTGCAGTATCACCCTTCTTGTGGATTGGGCAGAGTACACTTAGATTCCAATCAGTAGGCATGCATTCGTCCGACCATACTCTGCAGATAAGCTGGTGCATGCGCTTTACCAACTCTTCTCCACCGTATTTGAATAACTCAGCTGGCAGCCCATCAGCTCCGGACGCTTTGTTGTTCTTCAGCCGTGCTATTGCTATACGGACTTCGTCGCAGTCGGATAACGGAACATGAATTCCATCGTCAGTGATTGGGGTTTCGGGATCATCATCTTCTTCAAGGTGGTCCCTGCCACTACCACTAAGTAGTGTGGAGAAGTGCTCCCTCCATAAACTAAGTACATTCTGAAGGTCAGTCACCAGATCGCCGTTGTCGTTCTTACAGAAATTCGTTCCTGTCTTAAAACCTTCTGTTAGCCGTCGTACTTTCTGAAAGAATTTTCTGGCGCTTTTCCTGTCGGCCAACATTTCAAGCTCTTCGCACTCACGCATTTCGGCTTTTCTCTTCTTCTCTCGAGAAATGCGTCTGGCTTCCTTCTTCAACTCACGATATCTCTCCCGCAAGGCTCACGTTGCGCCCGATCGCAACGTGGCCCTTTAGGCAGCATCTTTCCGTTCCGTGGCAACGCGACATTCCTCATCGTACCAGTCATTTTTCAGGGCTCGCTGAAAACCAATGGATTGTTCAGCGGCGATACGTAAACAGCAAGAGATGTGGTTCCATTGCTCTGAAATATCGCAGTGTTGATGAGTGCGAGTCGATGTTGGCTCCTCGGATCGTGCGCACATCTAGGACACTGGAAGCGTGCCGTCCGTCTATCCAACATGGTCGATTTGGTTTCGTGTCTTACCATCTAGAGACAGCCACGTAGCCTGATGGATGCTCCTATGCTGGAACCTGGTACTACAGGCAACCATGTTTCGGGCTCCGGCGAAGTCGATCAGTCTCGATCCGTTATTAGACGTTTCGTCGTGGATACTGAATTTTCCGACCGTGGAACCAAAGATGCCCTCCTTGCCCACCTTGGCATTAAAATCGCCTAGCACGATTTTTATATCGTGTTGGGGGCAGCGTTCGAACGTGCGCTCCAGGAGTTCGTAGAAGCAATCTTTGGTCCCATCGTCCTTCTCTTCCATAGGGGCATAGGCGCAAATCAGGGAGATGTTGAAGAATCTTGCCTTTATGCGGATCGAAGCTAGTTATAAATTAAATTGTTTTCTTATACTTGTATTTGATCAATTGAAAATATTAAAATTTTCTACCCAGAACGGAGAATAGTGAGCATTCGCCAAATATTTAAATTACACCGGCTGTCAAATTCAAGTAAACAAAAAACGTTTAAAAGAAGAATTAGGAATAGTTAACCAGGGCAGGAATCAGACCACTTGTTGAGTTAAACACGATGACGATAACGTTAACCTTTTATCGTAAATGATGCCTTGGATGGAGGAACAAAAAAAAAAAAAAAAATAATGAAACGCCAGAATTTTCCGGAATGTATGCACAATTAAATTATTATTTTTGTAGAATTGATTGTTGCTTCTGTTTGCTACTGCATCATGTTAAGATATTGGACCTGAGCAAATAACTTATTTACACTTTTTGCTTTTTAAATATTTTAATTGCTTCAGATTCAAACATTGGCGGCAATGAATATAGGTTTAACATAAGGAAAGCTAAATTCGGGCGAACCCGAATTTTATATACAAGGTGACGCAAAAGTAATCCTCCTATCAGAAAATGCTATACATTTTGCGATTGGCCCCTAATGTCAGTTCTGTTTTGACATTTGTGTAGTAAACACATGCGAAATACACGTTAATAAACAATGTTACGCTACACTGCTCCAGAACGCGGAATATTGCTGACTATTTATTTGACAAATAATCGGTCGGTGATTTCGTCGCAGATTTCCTGGCCGTCCAACGCCTACTGGTAAAACACTGCGACGTTTAGCCGCTCGCCTCGAAGAGACTGGCACAACACGAGATGCTGCCAGGCGTGGCAGACCACGGAGTAGCCGTTCTGCAGAGAATATTGCTGCTGTAGCCGAGGATGTCATGGAAGCGCCGTAGACATCGACCAGACGACGTGCCACGCAAATGGGTATCAGTCGAAGGTCTTTACAGCGAATTTTGGTACAAGATTTGAATATGTTTCCGTACAAAGTTCAGACGGTGCATCAGCTGTTAGCTGCTGACCGCCAATCGCGTCTAACATACGCTCAAGCCAACATCGGAAGTTTACTTTTTCGCCACCTTGTACCTTCGCGATGTATTTTTGTAATTTCATAAAAACCCAGTTTCTTTGTTTCAAATCGCTGGTAGTATTAAACTTTACTTACTTTGTTTCAATAAATACAAAACGAGGTTTTTTTGCATTTTTCAAAATTTCCGTTGGGCGTAGTTATGGTCCATTTTTCTAAATTTCATAAAAATCAAGTTTCTTAATTAACTATCTCTCTAAATATCAAATTTTTATTAATATGTTCTAATAGATAAAGTAAAAACCAAATTTTTGCATTTTTCAAAATTTCCGTTATATCGGAGGTGGGCGTGGTTATGCTCCGATTTCAAAACTTTTCTACAATAATAATAGCGATATCAAGGAAAATATGTCTAATAATTTTGTGACGATACCTAACATTGTTATTGAGATACGGAAACTTTTTCATAAGTGGGCGTGGCAAACGTGACCATATCAACCTATCCTGCCCTAGAACCACGGACAGACGGACGGACGGACAGACAGTCAGGGCTAAATCGATTCTACTTTTCATTCTGATCCTTTTAGTATGTATGTACATATATGTCTATATCTATCTCCATTATTTTTTGCTGTTACAAACAACCGTTATGCGAACAAAGTTATAATACTCTTGTGTACAAGTACGCTCGGTTATAACAACATAGCGGGTGATTCGTTAAGAGATTATTTTTCTACAATGATTTTAAGGCACAGGGAAAGATATTGCCAAATTAACTTCTCACTGAAACCTGTGATACATTTTTTAATCGCTCTTTTATAAAAAATACATTTAGCGGTATTTTCTTTTGGGGGTTTGTCAGAGCTGCTGGCCCCCGCCTACTACGTCCTTGTGCATTATGGTATTGCAAGTGATCGCCATACCGCTCGTACGACCAATTATCATACATTTGTATAAAATAATTTGTATATCAGGCATACATACATACATACATACTTGCATATCGCACACTAAATACAAAAGGGACACAACTAAAAAATCAGTTCCCATATATATGTAAATAAAACAGAGTCAGAGCAATTAATTCAATCATAGAAAATACATTTTCTTGTTTTCTTGTTAAGGAGTATTATCATTTAAAAAAAATGTACATGCAGTAGTTGAAGAAGAGTTTTGTACATTGATTTATTTAAAAATGAATTAAAAATTAATTTTGAGTTGTTACTTTCTCGTATTAAGTATGCACAAGTATACAGTTTTAATAAATATAAATATTTGTTAGTTGCCTTCTTTTTTGCATGTTTAACGGCAGCAGTGAAAGTAGAAAGTATTTAACATTGTTCCGCTATTGCCGTAATACAAAAGATGATGCGGAAGCGCAAACACAACAGCATCAATCAAAGTATGTAAATATGTATATAAGTTTGTACATATTTTTTGTATATAAAATGTATAAAGTATTCATAAATAGTTGAGCTAGTGTGTTTAAAATAACACAAAAACTACATGGTTGCAGATATACAAATAAAATGAAATTGTAGCAAATGAATAAGAAGATTTACGGTCATAATATTGTGAAGATGTTTGGGTCATGGACTTTTAACATACATACGAGTATACTTCTTGATTGATGTGAATGATTTGCATATAATTTTATTTATTTTTAAAATTGATTTATATACATAAGTGGTAATCGTTATTATCACAATGGTAAAAAACCAAGGAAAAACTAGTACATACTCGTGCATTAGTTGTTTAGGTCTAACTTCGCTTTTAATTCGTAGCTTTCAAGTTATGCTGCATTAGCAGCGATGTTTACCTCTTTTTTATATTTCTTTATATTTACTTATTTTTATACCTTTCATGGAAATGGTATATTAACTTTGGCCCGATGTTTGTAAGTACCAGAACGAGAAGAGTTAGACCCATCAAAAAGTTTACCGATATGATCACAGTGACGAGCTGAATCAAATTAGCCATGTCCGTCTGTCTGTGTCTGTCCGTCTGTTTGAACGCAAACTAGTCCCTCAGTTTTTGACTAAATTTAATGAGTTAGATGTCTTTTTACATTTTATTAGACATTTGTCGGAACCGGCCAGATCGGATGACTATAACGTATATAGGAGCCGATTGTTCAGATATCAAATTCTATAAGACAATTTTCTACAAATATGTAAGAACTATCAAGAACATCCATCCGTAATCGTTTAAGTAAAATCTCATGGGTGGAGCGTGATAAAACGAAAATGCTACATACACGAAAATAGCAAATTGAAGACACATTTCGCGCAGGCGGAATAACATTCCCACCGACGGCCACCTTGGCCCAATTAAAACGTTTGTGCGACGATATCGTGGGACCATCGCAAAGAGGCGTAGCCTCCAAACTTGGAAAACAGGTAGACATACCAAACCTTGCCGTTGCTGGAAGAGAGGCACCTGACGTGAGTGCCGAACTTGCCGAAAACCTCGCATGTGCGCCTGCGGTCGTCGGCAACCCAGCCAAAATTCCTGTACGCAATTCCGAGACCTCGGCTAAAAATACAGAAACTGCAGCTGCTGATCCTCTGATCACACATGATGACGGAAGTGCAAAAAATTCCGCCTCAAGTGCCGAGAAACCTGTCGATATTGCAGAAACCGCCGAAAAAACCAACACAATTGTTGCTGCCGCCGAAGAACGCGCCTACTTTTCTAACGATGGCGCCGCTGCTTTGAAATCCGGCAGCTGGAAGGAGCAGCAAGCTTCAAAGAACAAAAGCCATGCTTCATGGATATTGAACATGCTGTGCCGAAATTTAGCGGCGAGAGCAACACGCAATCGGTTCATCACTTCGTAGATGACTTTGATGCGCACCGTAAATGCCGATGAAAATTTTAAATTGCTGAGCCTTCGTCGTTCGTTAACCGGAATAGCGCGGATTTTCCTAACCACGACTTGGGCTTTGAGCTACGACGAGCTAAAATATGCTTTAATCGAAGAATTTGAAATTGCCGTTTGGAATAAAAAAGATAAAACGCGAAGAGAGGAGGTATCGACGACATAGAAGTAATCAACTTCATTCTCGACGGCATAAGCGGCAGTGTTACCAACATAAATCTGCTGATGACAGCGCAGACCATTAGCGAGCTTAAAAGGCTCATAAACCGATTTTATGATCGTTACTTCGAGTTGGATGCAACCGCCACTTCCCGTCGTTTAGGAGTCACCACAACAAAAGCTACAACGCAAAATAATGCCGCAAAGCAAGCTGCCGCTGCCAGTAAGGAAATGTACGAAGCCCCTTTGTGCTTCAATTGCTCAAAAAAAGGGCACATGAAACCTAATTGTCCTTACCCGGTACGTCCAGAAGGATCGTGTATCCGCTGCTGGCAACAGGGCCCGAATCTTCGGAAAACTCTGAAGCCTATAGGAGAACGAACAGTTGCTGCCGTATACCACTGGAAAAATTGCTGCGATGAACTAGAATCAATAAATCTGGTGAGTATTGCCTTTTCAAATAAGTCGAGGAACAGTGCAGATTTCAATAAAGTTTTCTCTCTTTTCGATACCGGCAGTCCAATTAACCTTATAAAGCGGTCATAAGTGCCAGAAGAAAAAATAATATACAAATCATTTGAAAGATAGATATTGCGGTATTGGAGGACGTTACTTAAATACTCGTATTATCGGTGAAGTTACTTGCACCATTGAATTCAAAAATGTAATTAATGAATTAAAAGTTTATGTTTTGCCAGACGAGGAAATGACCACGCCTTATTTTTGGTCGAGATTTTCTTAAAATTTTTGATATACACTTAATAAAAAGTAAATTGAAATATAATAAGCCTGATTTAATTTCTTTGCGAAAAAATATCTGCACTTTACCATCGACTGCTTTATTAAACACATTAGGCGAGTTCAATACTTTAACTGTAAGCAAACTTAGGAATAGAAGATAGAAAAGCGATTTGTGTTAAATGTGGACGAAATGATTGGCTCCAACGTAAGTGTTCATTCGGAAGTACCAGACATTTTTTTTATTGACATTGGGTGCGGTGCTGTAGAGTTCGACGTAAACTTCAAATTAGATCCAATTAATAGGGCACAAATAAATGACTTAGTTCGTGAGGCTTATATTGAACCTGGTAGTGTTATTGTACAGCCTTTTGATTACAAGATGAAGATCCATTTAACTTCCGACATTCCGTTCCATTGCGCACCTAGACGTCTATCGTTTTCTGAAAAGAAGATTGTTCAAGTAATCATACAAGACTTAGAAGCTGACGGGATAATCAGACCAAGTAATTCTTCCAACGCCTCTCCAGTAGTCCTTGTTAAGAAAAAGAACGGGAAGACCAGATTATGTATTGATTATCGGGGACTGAACAAATTAAGGGTTCGAGACAATTATCCTCTGCCCCTCGTCGATGATTGCATCGAGTACTTAGAAGGAAAAACAATATTCTCTGTGCTGGATTTGAAAAGTGGATTTCACCAAGTCGATACATATATCGCCGGAATCAATTCCCTATTCCGCGTTCGTAACGCTTAGCGGCCAGTACGAATATTTAAAAATTCCGTTTGGCCTTAAAAATGCTCCAGCCGTTTTTCAACATTTTATAAATAATATATTCAAAGATTTAATTGACGAAAAAAAAATAATCGTATACATGGATGACATACTGATAGCTACAAAATATATCGAGGAACATAAAACCAATTTAAACCATATTTTGAAACGAATTAGGTATCGCGGGTTAAAGTTAAATTTATCAAAATGCAAGTTCGGTTACTACGAAATGGAATACTTAGGATATTCCGTATCTGCTAACAGTATTACATTAAGCGAATCCCATATCAAAAACATTGAAAAATATCCCATGCCCACCAATCAGAAAGAATTACATAATTACATTGTGATGCGAGCGCAACCGGTTTTGGCGCTATATTGTTACAGAGACAGATAGATGGAAAACTCCATCCAATCGCGTATTTTTCGAAAACAACGACTTCTGCTAAATCTAAATACCACAGCTTCGAGCTGGAAACTCTCGCTATCATATATGCCTTACGAATATTTAGGGTTTATTTAGAAGGAATTCCATTCAGGACCTTTACAGACTGCAATTCCCTCGCTATGACTCTGCTGAAAAAGCAGATCAACATCCGCATCGCAAGATGGGTTCTTGAATTGGAAAATTAAAACTATACGTATAAAGTTATCCATTGCAGTGGTACTTCCATGGGACATGTTGACGCCCTAAGCCTATGTGAAATAGCTGCACTAGATGCAAACGAAATTGACTTTCAAATACCGGTCCTACAGGAGCGGGACGAAAAGATCAGAAGTTCGCAAGTACTGTTGGAAAAAGAAAATGTTGTGGGGTTTGACCTAGTAGACGGCCTTGTATGTAAAATATATGTAAGAATGGTCGAAAAGCCTAATACGTCCCACAAGAGCTAGATAATAATATAATAAGGTTAATGCACGAGAAGACCGGTCATCAAGCAGTGGACAAAACTTTCGATAAAATATGTCAGTACCTATTCTTGGTTTCCGAGTATGCGCCAGAAAGTTTAACACTTTATAAAAAATCGTTTAAAGTGCATCATGTATGCTACGCCTATCTCATACAAATACTTTTAAGAAACACAACTTTGCTCAAAAGCAACCATGTGTAGAAATTAAGATCTATTGTAAGAAATACAACCCTGTGTAGAAATTAAGAACTATTGTAAGATAAACAATTCTGAAGCTACATCCGGTCTATTAGGATTGAGACAGCTGACGAGTAACAACTCAAAAGAAAAATATATTTTATCAAATAAAATTACATCCATCCGTAATCGTTTAGGTAAAAAATATTAACCATTATTGGGACTGTTATATAGCAATCAAAGTCAATAAT
Source organism: Philophylla caesio (assembly GCA_963971545.1). Taxonomy (NCBI): domain Eukaryota; kingdom Metazoa; phylum Arthropoda; class Insecta; order Diptera; family Tephritidae; genus Philophylla; species Philophylla caesio. The sequence continues at coordinate 50,074,373 of OZ020607.1, forward strand.
ATCAAATAAATAAAACATATGGCCCTCATACATTTCTTCCATTCCTGACAGCTTTTTTTACTTGTTTTATTTTTATTTCAGTCAATTGAAAAATAAATTTTTACTGACTATAAGACAAAAGTAAGTAAGCTAAGTACTACTCCACAAGATTACTACAAACAGATACCAATATTGCGTATGACTTGCTGACTATATAGTCTATATGCGTGAAAAGCTTAATTTAAGGTCCTTAACTTTACTTATACAATTAAGTAACGACCCAGAAATATCATATATGGGAAGCGGTATGAGCTTACTAGTGTAAGTACAAGGAGAACATTTTTTTATATTAAGATGTAACTTATTCCTTAAGCACCATGAATGCAGTTCATGAAGTTCAATGGAGATATGCCCGTTTCTAATGACCGAGTATATTTTAAGATCGTCAGTATATAAAAGGTGTTTAGATGAAGAGAACCAACACCCAATGTTATTTATAAATAAAATAAACAGAATTGGTCCCAGAATACTACCATGAGGAACGCCTGACGTAGCGATAAAAGGCAGTGAGTAAACATCCTCAAATCCAACCACAGTCGAACGCTTTCGAAAAGTCAGTTTAAATTATGTCAACTTCGTAGCCTTCTTGAAAAGCGATTATACAGTTCGTGGTCGAGTTGGTAGCGGTGCGTGCTATAACTCCTTATGCCGGTGAGTTCGAGGTTCGAATCTCAGTCAGGGCAAGCAAAATTTTAATCAAAGAAAACGTTTTTTCTAATAGCGGTCACCCCTCGGCAGGCAATGGCAAACCTCAGAGGGTATTTCTGCCATGAAAAAGCTTCTCATTAAATACATCTGCCGTTCGGATTCGGCACAAAACTGTAGGTCCCTCTATTTGTATTAAGAAAGTTAATAAACAATTTTGACTATCGCAGAAACTGTTTCTCACCTTCCTCTTTCTCTTGTGTTTGCTTTGGGTATATAAAATTACTTCAAGTAATAAAAAGTTTAATTTATGCTATTTCTTTAAATTTATTTAATATAAAATAACTCACATCTTTCACGACCTTTCAACCAAAACGTGGCAATGAAAGTAAACAAACTAAAGATAGTATCCAATCCTTCGCGGATCGTTTGTGTGTGGGGAGCCACGCCCAATCTTAGATTGGGTAGAAATTACGGTAGGGAATTTTTGGGTCTTCAAGAGCAATCAAAGTCGATTCACACTGGCTTGTAGAGACCTCCCTGAGCGCGGTACATCAGATATTTACTTATGTATCTTAATGTTTTAAAAATGTATACATTTATCTTTGTATACAAGTAAATTTTTTTCAATGGCTTTTTTCAATACTTGTTAACTGAAAATTTATCAGATATTTTAATTAGGCATCACACTAAGCTTGAAACTAAGCTGGGGGGATAACATTGTCCAGCAACATGAAAAGGCATAAAAGGGCCTATATTCTTGTAAGAGGACATTTGGAAAATAATGGAGTCTCAACTCAAGAACATGCCACTGGATTTACCAAGCGATATTTAAACCGATTCGACTCTATGGAGTTAATGTATGGTGGCCTGCCTTGAGCAGAGCTACTAATCTAAATATACCTTGCCAGGTGCAGACTAACCCTGATCTCCATAAGCGGAGCGTAAAGCACTACACCAAGCGTCAATTAAAGCTGTGAGCCCAGGTACGATGTGATCAAGGATTATACTAAAGAAGATGGCTAAGCAGAACAGTCTAAAGGACGTTGGGACATTCAGGGTAACTGTTTAGTGGATAAAACTGCAAAATTTGTGAAGACGGTTTTGAGGACGGTTCTACTTCATCTATGCAAATTTCCCTCCTCTTTTTGAAACCTCGGGGAATTAGGAGAGAGAGATTCGTATAGAATTCTAGATGCTTCAGCAAGCGAGTGTGAACGACAAGCTAGTGATATCACAATGGGTCTCTAACTATTGGCCTGAGTGTGTTGGTGGTTATCAGTGACAGCCACACCTACCTACCCATCTACCTTTATCAATATTTAATCGTTTACTAAACCATGACACCTAGTTAAATCACTAGCTAAAAAATATACGTTTTATTTTTAAAATAAATGAATGATGCACTTTTATTACAACATAGTTTTGTTGTATGCAATTTACAACAAGTCGGATAATTAAACATTACGGCACAATACTTTTATCATTTTTCAAGTCAGAACTTCGGGTAGAGTATTACCGAATTTTCCATCAATGATGCTTCTGTTAAGTAGTAACAAAAATATAATTTCAAAAGCCGTTAGAGACGACCAATTTATAATAAACCGGAAATTATCATTTGCTTAGTACGTTATACTAACTCGTGTGTAATACTATACTCGTGTGTAATACTATACTCGTGTGTACACATAAAATTTTCATATTTTAAACAATAAATTTGCGAATTTTTCTGAATACACTATTTGCAATTTTGTGTTATTCTGATTAATTATCGCTTATGTACATCCATATATGTATAAGTATGTATTTCTACTTCAAAAACGACTATTTAAGTAAGTAAAAATTAATATATATATTTATACTATATGTATGTATGTACAATGGCACAGGCATCAGAACTAAAGTTGAACAATCTTATTATATGCCCAGTAACTATAAATGAGAAGTTCAAACACCTTAGCAGCAATGCAATATTTTTAAGGTGTCAAAAAAGTTTTAGTCGTGTTTAGCAAATTTTCATACACATATGTACATATATTTGTATGCATTAGTATGTATGTATGTGTTTATGTGCATTTAAAATGAAAATGAAGTGAAACCGAAATATACTCATCTCAACTGTTTGGTTAAAATTTATTATTTGAATTTTGCAAATTGTACGCTCTTCAATACGAAAAACACAAACAAACAAATAATTATGAGAAACTTGTTTATTTGCTCTGTAAATATGAAACCTTTTTTCTTATCGAAATCATGCATTTGTAGGTATTTGGAAACAGTGAAACTCAGCATTTTATTTGATCAAATATTTAACAATTTAATATTCTTCAATATTCATTTCGATAAAATCTATTTCGGTAGTATACCTATACGCCAAGTTCGGCGTTTAATTACTAGTCGTAAAGGAAACTGAGCTGTTAAATTTCCAATACGATTTGTTTTCATTAATTTTTTGCATATTTTTATTTTAATAAAAGAATTTACAATTATTTGCAATTAAAAACATAATCAAAAACAATTTTGTTTTTATTTTAAATTATTGGATTATCCTTAATTATTTTATTATTTTCAATTATTTTAAAGATTTAAATTATTCCTTATTATTTTCCCAAATAGATGTAGCTGTGTTTGGCAGACACAATTTTTATTGGTTATTTTTAAATAGCTGAAACCAAGCTCACCAACCTAGTAAATACGGTACTGTTCGAATCATTAGAAACCATATTTTATTTTTTTAATTTATTTTTAAGAATTTACAATTAAAATTCAGTTCATTCTCTAACTTAAACATAAAAATCAAAGTTTTAAACTTTGTAGAAAACTAACGGATTCAACGGATTTCTTTAAAGACTTTCACATCTTTTCTCAGAAGTGTAGTAATTTTATTTAGTATGCAGTTTTATAGCTCTTTCAATTGTAGTATAACAATGTGAATGTTACAAATTGAAAAGAATTACCCTTGATTTTTTAGATTTTTTTTGTCAAGGGTGTTGCGACTTTCTTCCATATAAAATAAATTTGGCTTCCTTTTTTAATATACTCGTATAAAAGCAAATGCGACCAAAAAAATTCTAAAAAATCAACCGGAATTTCTAGCCACTTGGAAATTTCACAATGTTGAATGAGCTATAAAACTGCATTTTCAAAAAATTTTAAAACTTCTGAAAAAAGTTCAAATTCTATTTTAAACTTGATTTCATACGGTTTATGTTATTTTATGTTTTAGTTGACACAAACCTCACTGTTTATCATTCGCAAAGGCAAATATTATTTACAAACATGATTTTTATGAAAATTTTTATATACGAGTATCGAAGAACATATATTTGCTACATACTTAGCTACGACACCATTGTAATTTATAATACATTCTCGAGAATCTTAGAATTATTGACGATATATAGAAGAAAAAACATCGATACATACACTTTAAAATCGCAGTTTGTCTCCAAATTCCGTAGTGCAGTCTAAATACACGGCGGTTATAAAAATATATGGTTCTTAAGAATTATTTCCTAATCATTAATTATAAAGTTGCTAACAACATTTATAACTTCACTCGATTTTCAAATAATTTTAAGTAATTGGTTTGTAAATATTATTGACTCCGATTTGAAAAACGTAACCTTCAACTCAAATTCAAGTGAAAATATAAGAACTAGAACGAGCTATAAAATTTCAATTACACACATATGTAGCTGTAAGTTATACTTAAGTTATTTATAGTATTTACTCTAAATTATTTAAACAATTGTTTTCTTTTAAATAGAATAATTCAATCTACTTAGTTCTAGACCGCAAGGTACTTCCTTGTTGAGCTCGTGTTAACCCTAAATACTTAGTGCTCGTATGTAAATAAAAATATGATTTACACTTATCACATAACGCAAATAGATAGAAAGCAAAAAACAACAACATGTATTATCTAATGTGTAGCATGTTTGTATGCAAATATTAGTAAAACGTTTTGTGGCATTTTTATAAATATTACTTTAGCGGCAATTGCGTAACTCTGCTAATATACGTACGAGGTAAGTTGGAACTTATGTATTTATCTACATATGTACGGACAAATGTGTAAATTTAATAAAAAAAAAACTTAGCACTTAGTCGACTTAGTACTTTTTTTTCCTTATTTATCCCCAAATCGAATAGTTCTTCGTTTATAATTTTCCAGAAATTTATCGTATAAGAAGCTATCTCCATTTAAATCGTTTTATATTATTTAATTAAACTGCGTGTTGATTGTTGTGAATGCCAAAAAATTTTATCATGGAACTTGAACAGTTTTGTGCCTACTCCGAACGTATGTTATGAAAAGCTTTTTCATGGCAAAAAAAACTGTTCGAGGTTTGCCATTGCCTGCCGAGGGCAGACGGCTATTAAAAATAAGCTTTTCTTTAATTAAGATTTTACTTGCCATGGCTGATATTCGAAGCTCGAACTCAGCGGCATATCACTGTTACCCAATCGACAACAGTGGCAGTTGAACATACTTACATATATCGAAAGAAACATATTTTCGTCATCTTCAGTGTTTTTTTTATTTTTATTATTTTCGACTTTAAATCTGCAAGAAACCAGGGCTGCTCAACAAACGAAACGATACCATTTTGTTTTGTTAACGAGCAAAATTAACTTAACGAAATGAGTTTGTTGCGTTTCGGCGCCATGTTATCGAAACAAAATCAAATCGTTAATGTTGCAACGTTATACATTTTCCGTTTTCGTTAATTTTAATGTGCCTAAAAGTATGTAGCATTTCTGTTTGCGCCTGTTTGCGCTTCTGTTTGCGACGAGTTAATCTCCAGCGTTTTTCTTAACGTTTTTCTTAACGTTTTTCTTAACGTTTTAACGTTAACGCCAGCATTTCGTTTCGGTTAAAAACGTAATGAAATTTGTTATGATAATTGCTTTAACGATAATATTTTGAAATGGTGGGGTGTTATAAGGCCATCGGCAATAAGACATATGACTTTACTATTTCCGCGAGCCGGAAAAGCGGGTTACGCCCTTACGCTTTGCAACATTCTAAAGGAACATATCTTATCTACGCCATACATAATTTTTGCCTCCAATTTAATGCCCAATATGTAGAGCAATTGTACAAGAAGGCAAATTAGTTTATGCTTAAATTGAAATTAAGTTTCCTTTTTTCTTTGAATATTCGTTAGTTTGTTTTTTGTATTACGTTTATAAAATTTTTCTAAAATAAAATTAAAGTCTTTAAAAGTTGTATTATGATTTTAAAAGACAAGAGGGTAATTGTTTAGTATAGGGGACAACGGCCAACAAATCACACAAGAGAATTCCTCCTTTATACAAGCCGGGTAATAACAGTGAATTTATTTCGCTTTTTAAAACTGGTATGTAGAAAAACTTTTCGCGAGTGACGGTCGGCGCGAGAACGGAATAGCGCGGGGGACGGCGCAGGGCGCGCGGCGCGTGAACGGCGCGGCTGGACGCGAAGGAGAGTAATTGCATGTTTAAGGTGACGTTGTAGTTCAAGGCGGCAGAGTACTTTTGTTGCGAACTTTTTCCATTGTTTAAATAAAAGAAATATAAAAATTTGAACGCGAAATAAATTCAAAAAATTGTTGCGAAGAAGAAGACATTTTAAAGTTTGTCAATCTTGCTATCAACATATGACAGAAGATTCGAAAAATAAAAAAACTAACATTTTGTGTCCAATTTTTCGCAGAATTGTTGAAAACACTGTATTCATATGTTATTAAAATTGAAATATTTTGTTAAAGCCGGGTTCAAAGCCTGAGAGAAGTGGTTATGAAAAATGAAATTAAAATAATTTAATTTAATAATCAAAAAAGAAGTCTGATGAGGAAATGTGGTGATTTCCGAAATAGTACTATAACTTCAACCATTAAAAACTGTTGTTGTTTTTTCACTAACAAAATCTTCCATAAACTGGCCTTGAGCTCAATAAAATTATAAAATATTAATATTTTGTTAAAACAAAATTAATTGTGTACATTTGAAATAAAAAGAAATAAAGAATTAAACAGAAATCTACAGATGATATACATAGAATTTTTTAAATTTAAGTTTATACCCTCATCAAACATTTTTGAAAGATAAAAATTATAATCAAAAATGCTCGTATAAGAGTAAATTTTTAAAAATGAGAAATAAAGGCATAAAGCTTTTAAAATTCCTATTCCTTAAAATGAAAAAAAAGGAAATAAAGCCATAATGACTTTATTGCCCAACTAAGTTGGAAAAAAAGCCATATCATAAATATGGCACTATTTCACGTTTAAATGCGAAATAAAGCCATTATGGCTTTATTGCCGATGGCCTTATAGCACCCCACCCCACAAGAGAAAACATTTCGGAACGGTTAAATTTAACGTTAAAATGCATCCTTGCAAGAAACAGTTATTTTGGTCGAGAAGAAGGTAAGTCGGAGGTGAAGAATAAATGATGTCATGACATGTGCATGTACATACAAATGTATTTACCAAATTCGATAAATAATTTTTATTTAATTTTTTTTAATTTCCTATTATTTTTCAACTAAAATTTTTCTTTTAATATTTAAAACTTTTTAACTACATTTTTAGTGACGGTTTTTTCCAATTTTTTCGGACAATATTTTTATGAGAGAAAACTTGTAGAAACACAAATCTATAAACAATGTGTCCAAAATCAATTGGACAAAACTCAATAATTCCACTTTTAAAATTTTGTAGGTAAAATGAAAATCATTTCATTAAAAAAAAAAATTTTTATATATTGCATTTTGAGCCGAGCAATTATTTTCGAAAAAAATATAGTTCGTTTTACAGTAATCTTGGGAATTTATATATGTGATTTGAAAGATTTTAATATCTAGAATTATAATAAATCATACAATTTAAAAGTGGAATTATTGCGTTTTATCCTCACTTTATAGTTTTATCCTTTTTAAACATACATTTTATTATACCTCAATATGCTTCGTTCTGATTGGTAGCGAGGTCGCCACCATCTTACTGAATTTGCTTTGAAATTAATTGTTTTTGATTGAAAAATAATGTAAATTCAATTAAAATAAAATAAATTTACGATATTTACCTCCGAATTCAATAACTTTGTATAATTTTTTTTTATACTAGAGGCTTTATTTAGAAACTAATAAATGCCAACTGGTCTAAAATTAATTTAAGTGCATTTACTTAAAACGCCAATCCGTTGATGTGAGAGATGAAAGTTTTGGAATTGCATTTGTTGTGGAAGTGAAAAAATGCATTCGTTTTTAAACAAAATAAATTAAATTAATTTTTTCTCTCTGCCGTAAGTGTACATTAAATACAAAGTGCCACTTCTTGCAGAGTAGCTTGTTGGTAAAAACAAACGTCATAAGTTCAAATCGTGTTTTTTTTTGTTTTACAAGGAGTAAGCATCGAAAGTCTATACTCGTCAGTGTGGGACTTTAACCGGCACTAAACCTAATACTGTACTGTACCGTTTCCCGTATTTCGTCAGGAGGTGCTTTGAGCACTAGGCTCTATGTTCTTTACTGTCCTGATGTTTTCCGTAAGAAGTGGCATCAACTTGAAACCATCCACCGTTAGTATATTTTGAGAAAAACACCCTACCCTAGTCAGATACTTCGTCCCCGCCCACCATTGTGCCGCTCGGCATTTAAGGAATAGGTACAAAGACTTCATTCAGAGTATTTAGTATAATATAATAATTTTTCGCCGCTTTTTTGAATATGTCCAGATTGCAGTGATGCTAAAGAAGGCCGTCGGAACGGACAAGGTTCCGAGCAGCCCCTTTAAAAGGCTTAATTTAAGGATGAAGCTCTGGGAGCACTAGTTGGAGCTCCACTGGGGTGTAGTTTTCTCACAAATTTTTCCATAAACTTTTCGTTGGAATTAATATTTAGAATATAGTATTGTTAGCCGAAATGCACTAGTTGGCTTTTATAAATATCTGGACACTCGTATTTTTTATTTATTTTTTCCCTGGTTCATCTGGGGAATGTTCGAATGGACGAGACTCCGAGCAGTCTGTCAGTGAGCTTCACATTTGAGGATTGTCGGAACGGACAGGGTTTCGAGCATCACCTTTGCTGGGTTCCTCAGAGGCTGTCGGAATGGACGAGATTCCTAGCAACTTGTGTTTGGCACGTGGTTTTTGGTGGCGTAATGGTTCGCTAGCCGCTGTCTTTCCTGACCTCTGAGCTGTTTCAAGATAAAAGCAATTACATCGCTAGTTGATGTCCATTCGCTTAAAACCTGCATCATGTAACTGATGATTATCTAGCATCATACCTAAGTATTTTATGGTAGGCTTCGTCCAGACAGTGCAGTCGCCAGTTTTCAGATCTGCCCCTTCAAGCTTGTTTCGACTCGAGATGAGTATTGCCTCTGTTTTATGCACTGCTAGATTTAGCCCGTAACTTTCCAGCCAGTCTTTAATAACTGTAAACTAGGACGAAACTTTTTCGCGTATAGTTTTCCGATGTTTTGCTTTTACTAAAACTACGAAATCGTTCTCAAAGCCAACTATAGTTGAGCCATCAGGTAATTCCACGCGGAGAACCCCGTCGTACATTATGTTCCACAGTAAAGATGCAAGAACGGACCCTTGTGGAACTCCGCCTGTATTTCTGCTCTCTCCAATCCTTCTTCTGTCGCGTACAGTAATACTCGAGAATGGAAGTACTTTCCGATCACGATTTAGAAAATACAGAATACAGAAATTTTATAGAATCATCTGTGTAAGCTACGTCACAAGCCCGGTGGGTTTTGTTTGTATTTTTGCAAGCATACAATTGTTTGTGCTTAAATTCAATGCTATAAAGTGATTTTATTTAAAATAAAGTTACTAAACATGAAGTGCACCGTGTTAAGTGTTAAATCGCAAAGTCTATCAATGATAAGGGGTTATAAAAATTGCTAAAAATGATGTGAAGGTGCAGTTGCACACTTGGTTGGAAGTTAAGCCTCTTGTGTTTCCCAATGCTGTGTTTTTTAAAGGTCTCCAATTAAAGACAGAGCATAAATATGTTGCATAAAGTTCCGAAATCTGTAAAAACTTTAACATTTACAAATCCTAGCATAATCTAATCTCATATATTTGTTTGCAATTTCTTCCGATTCTCAGTCAATTGATGTTCGTGACGTTGCACGCATTTTGCTTCACATAGTAATTTTTCGTCGGGAAGGCGCAATCTTGTATTCTATCGTTCTTGGCTTCGGAAAAGCTTCCGTATATTGCACGAAACTCCGATTTTCTCCAGTCGATCCAGTATTTTGACCCAAATTGCACTATTGAACGCGTTTCTGATGTCTAGGGTGATAATAACACAATATTCTTTTTCTTCCGCTAACCACCGTTTATCACTAATGGCATCGCTGGCAAACCTTACTACTTCAGCTATCGCATCTACTGTGGACTACCCTTTTCTGAAGTTCAAATCGTGTAAATATTTACATGTGTTTTTTTTTTTTTTTTTTTTTTTTTCATGGGCGTTGTGGTAGCGCGCTACCCTCAAGTGGCCCTTTGAAACCAGGATAAGCCTGTTTTCCGTCGAATTCCACTCCCCACGGGACTGCCGTCAAGCATAACATCAAGGGGGGGAAGGGCGGTTAGTCGCCGCTGCTACGCCATTGTTGCTTCTGCTTTTGCAACACAAGCTGTATTCCATATTTTTTTTTTTTTTTTTTTTGTTTTGTTCAAAGGGAAATATAGCCTAGCTTTTTGCGTCTGTAGCTCTTGGCGGTTGGAACGGCCTGGGTTCCAATCCGCCCCGACGCTTTGCATTCTTGATTCTTTGACTGCATTTATACCTGAGAAATATTAAACTTTTATATTACTATGGCTTTTCGTTGCTTAATTTTACGGTTGGAACGTCCTAGGTTCCAATCCGCATTGACGGCTGAATGTGAATGTTTCGGTATCGCTCGTAAGCCTAGAAAATCAGCTCTATTTTCGCATACGCAGTCGGAAAGTCCGAGATTCCGATCTGCCCATTTTGTTGAGCCAGGCGAGCAATCTGAGAGCGCCATTTGGCGGTTGGAACGGCCTAGGTTCCACTCCGCTGAGATGCCTAGGGCCTTTTTGGTAAGCTAAGTGCAGTCGGAAAGGCCTAGATTCCGATCTAACACTTACTACCACTCTTATGGTGCCGTTACTACGTATCCTGTGGCACTGTTACGTTGGCGCTTCTGCGTCTTTGTCTTTCTTCTCTTCTAAGAATCTTCATCGTTGTTGAAATAATGCCATTGGCTAGGTTCCATTCATCTTTGCCTCTTAGCATGTAGTTCACAATTGCTTCCGGCGAAAGGATTTCGCAAATTTGTCTTTGCAGTATGGCCCTTTGGTCGTTGAAGCGTGGGCATCTCAAGAATACATGTTCCACACTGTCTGCTACGCCGATCCCGCAGCAGTCACAGTAAGGATCAACCTCGTGCTTGAATCTGTGCAGATACGACTTAAAGCATCCATGACCGCTCAGAAATTGGGTCGTGTAGAAGTCAACTTCGCCGTGGCTTCTTTGAACCCAGCGCTCTAAGTCTGGAATGCATCGGTATGTCCATCGTCCGTTTGTCGCAATGCTCCATTTGTTTTGCCATTCGGCTAGGCTCTTTACTCTAGCTTCCTTGCGGGTGGCTTCAGTAGTTATCTCCGTACTTGAGAACATATGAGCAGACTCCTTAGCTAGTAGGTCTAGTGGGTACATACCAGCAATTACCAGGGCTGCTTCATCCGATACAGTCTTGAATGCGCTGCATACCCGGAGTGCACACAGACGATACGTTGACTTTATGCCCCGATAATACGATGAGTGACATACCGCATCGAACCACACCGGGGCTCCATACAAGATTTGACTTCTTATTACGCCTGCAAGCAATTTTTTGCTTCGTTGCTTTGGTCCTCTTGCGTTGAGCATTATTCTGGATAAAGAGGTCATTGTAGAGGCCGACTTGTCTCTGATATTTACATGTGTATGTATGTACATATGTACATACATGTGTTCATGTAGGTGGGAGCACTGAGCGATGAAGATAAAATGCGGCTGATATGAATGAAGGGAAAATTACAATACACAACAATGCACAATAAGTCAAATTAAATAGAGACAATACTAATATGTACACTACCTTGTACTAACATACACACATAAATATGTACATATGTACTCGTACATGTAAAACAAAAGTTAAGGTGTGCAATGTGCAATACGCGCATTTAACATGAACTTAACCTTAAAAGTAAGCTAAATAAAAAGAAAGCGTACAGGTAGTTAAAATAAAATGAAAACAAAAACAAAAAAAAATGACAACTTAAACAAATTAAACAAAAAAAAAAACGAATGTAAAAGCAAAGTCAATCGCTTTTGCTGGTTGTTGCTTTTCTTGTAATTTTTTCTACTTGTTTCAAGTCAAATCAGAATATGTACTCTTAATATCTTTATGTGCCTATGTACTACTTGACATACATACATATGTATGTATGAATGGCTGTACGTGAGTACTCATTTTTATAGAACCATTGGCGTATTTTAAACAGCAATACAAGTCGAAACATGGCCATGGAAAAAGAAGAAAAAAAAACCCCCAAACAAATAAATGTGTTTGTACCGCCTGTATTTACGAGTGTACTCATCGCGAGAGAGGCATGTTAAAATCGTGTTGTAAAACATGTTAAGACAGCGTGCTGGCAAAAGCTGGCCGCCTGGTTAGCTGCTACACCAGCTTTCGTACATATCTACCTGTCGGTCTAAAATTTAGATATGCATAAACGAGTATGTATGTGTGTGTATGCATGAGACAGCGGAATCTACTTTGCTTCTTTATTTACACTCTTGAGCAGATGTTAGTAAAACATTTTTCTAACTACTATTTATTTTGGCATCGGTGTGAATTGCAAATTAAATGAAAGCTATACGTATACATAAATGTTTTGCATGCAAAGATAAGTTAGTAGTACGCAATTTATACTTACTTGGATGTATGTACATATGTACATATGTATGTATGTACATATGTAGTCAAAAATGTCTGTCTATACATAAGCCGACGTCGATGTCGCAAGTTTTGGAAGTAGCTGCAACATACAACAAACTAACTTCTTGAAACAGAGACCATAAATAGGCAAACACACGCATACATATACAAAAATAGTGGAATCAACTGATTTTCTATTCTAAACGATGTTTTTATGTATGTACATATGTTATATATGTATTATTAAATGACTTTTATTTCGGCTTATAAAAATATTTGGCCAAGTTAAACTGTTATTGCAGGGAATATAAAAGTTCGGATTTTTCCTAAAAAGTGGGCAAAATAAAATAAACCCCGCATTCTTGTCCAGGAGGTCTTGCAATCAAAGAAATATTGATAAATTTCTTTTACAACAATTTTGCCCTGACATTTATCACATCGAAAAACACTTTTGAGTTTTATGTTTTAAGAATATTTTTACAAGTCATTCCGAGAACTAAAAATTAAGAATGCTGTTTTTTTAGTTCCTTGGAAAATTGCAAGGTAGAAAAAAAATAAACGATAATTGTTTTCAATGAATTCATTTATGACTTTAAGAAATAAATAAAATAATAAATCGAAATGTACTAAACGTTAAATTTTTTAAATATGAAATGTAACTGTTACGATTTCTGACTGCGATAACTATAAACTACCAGTTTATTGTAATTAGATTAAATACGCTTCACCAAATATTACAACGACTTCTGAACATTTTGACTAAACGTGAAATTTGGAATTTTTTTTAAGTATATTTACAATTTTGTAAAACCTCTTTCTTACAATTCGTTAAACTTCTACATATAAAAGAATATAACAAAATATATATAATAATAATATCCACACAAGTGAAGATACATATGCACATATATTTACATATGTATGTATATGACGGATGTATGTATGTATGTATTGCCAAGGAAAAATTCACTTTCGCTATGCTATGCTCGCTTCGACTTATTTCAGAGGTTGATGCGTTGACTCTCAACATGGCAGCGGTAGTGGCGAGTCAAGAGCAGCTAACAGTCAGCAACCGCAATTGTCATTCACACCACAATAAATATTACAAAAAAGCCACTGAAGCAACACCAGGTGACCATCTCTAACAACTCGGTCCAAACAACCAAGAAAACAAGCTTAACCACAACTCATGTACATATCACATGTTCGTACGCGAATACTCGTACATATATTTGTAACATTTAACAACAAACAATAGGCGATAGAGTGTAGAGCGAAGAAAAGCGGGTTAAGAAGCCGATGGTAGCGAGCGGCCATCAAAAGTGTAATGCGATATGGTATTTATCATATGAGACGTGCCTACATTTTAATGTGAATACACATAAAGGTGTATGTTTGTTTTTATGTTTGTTTGTCTTCCCATACTACACATGTGGCACCCAAAAGCTGTCGTTGTTATTGGAGATGGTGTTGATGGTGTGAATGACGTACATACATAGTTACTACTTATGTATGTAGTGCTGTTTTTGTTAGTGTTGTTACGGTTTGCTGCCGGTAGTGGTGATATCGACTTCACGCCCCTCCCCACTACATACAATCAATGATATACTCGTATGTATGTTCGTATGTACATACACACACACACATATACATACAAAGTTTGCGATATTTGTTTTACGGTTAAGCCTCTTACATCCACCGCTGACACTGATCGCGCCTGCTATGTTCGTGTCGAGGCTGATTTGAGCTTGTTTTTTATATAAGGTGTTGATCATAATTTTTGTATGTACATATGTACATACATACATATGTATGTATTTATATCCGGCGTGTTTCTCTTGGCCTTTCCCTTTTCAAAAGTGAAAGTGTTAATATTCGTCGTGATAAGAAATCTACGAACGAGAAATTTTGTCATTGGATGATGATTCATTCATCATGTTAATGTTCTAGCGGTTTGTTAGTTAATACTCGCCCAATAAACATTGGGTTTGGTTGAAAATTCGTAGATACTTGAAAAAAAAATATGTTTTTTAAGTCTCAACAACATGAATTGAAAATTGTTTGGTCATCATTCGAGTACTGAATGAACGGAAGCTTTGTTATCCAATTAATTATCCACTCGTTATCTCATGCAATGTTTCTTCCTTATGATTTTGAAATCTATCCTACTCTCGATGGAAATTTTTTATAAGCCTTTTTCTCTGATTAATATACTCGTATCTAAAATATTATTTTCGAACCCATTAAAAATGTGTGATTAACATTGTGTAAACGTTGCAAAACTTGAACTGGTTTTGAGTTCCTTCTCAGTTCGATATTTTTCGAACAACGCCAACATGTTAATTGGGCGTGCAGATTAGCTGACTAAATAAAGTTTGTCTAATAAACCACCCTAATAATTTCATTGTGCAAACTACGTTAAATACACGTATCGTTAGCCAATCGAAGATTCTTGGTGCACCTTGGACAGCTAAGTCGAATCCTCAGTACAAAGTTCAGAGGCACAACAAAGGTCCTCAAGACGCTCGCAAGCTGCGCTTGAGAAAAATTAAAAGAAACGTAGCTAGTAACATACACACAATACGATTTGATGTTGTTCTCTTAAGTATCTTCTTTGGTCGCTTATAACTAAAGTAGGAACCAGTGGCGAGACTTCAGACAAGTCAGATAACCATCTGGATCGCGAGGCCAATAACCTCTCAGATAAGAAGCATAACACCATTATAATCAGGGAATTATTTTGTGTTTTCACCAGCTGGGGCACCTAAATAGATATCTGAGGGAGCTTGCTTTCCAGTCATTATACAAGGGCTTTTCTATCAACTGACCTATCAAATAACCTTCGTAATGCAACAACTATGCCCGACGAGGCAAAGTACCAGCCATGTCCAAACGACATGACCTTATTGGAGCACAACTACTTACTTACTTAATTGGCGCACTACTTACTTACCTAAGCGATTTAGGCCGAGGTTAAAAAAGCACGCCAGCTGTCCCTATCTCGTGCTAACTGGCGCCAATTTGAAATCCCAAGTATAGCCAAGTCTTTTTCCACTTGGTCTTTCCAACGCAGAGGAGGTCTTCCTTTTCCTATGCTACCACCCGCCGGTACCGCGTCGAAAACCTTCAGGGCTGGACCTATTTCATCCATTCGAACGACGTGACCTAGCCAGCGGAGCCGCTGAATCTTAATCCGCTGCACTAAATCTACGTCATTCTACAGCTCGTACAGCTCATCGTTCCATCGTACGCGGTGTTCGCCGTCGCAAAGACGCAAAGGTCCATAAATCTTTCGAAGAATCTTTCACTCCAACACTCCAAGAGCCCTCTCATCTGATGTTGTCATCGTCCATGCTTCTGCGCCATACGATAGGACGGGCATGATAAGAGACTTATAGAGTATGGTTTTTGTCCGTCGATAGAGGACTTTACTGTGCAATTGCCTACTCAGTCCGAAGTAGCACTTGTTGGCAAGAGAGGTTCTGCGTTGGATTTCAAGGCTGACACTGTTATTGGTGTTAATGCTGGTTCCTAAATAAACGAAGTCCTCTACTTTTTCAAGGTTATAACTGTCAACAGTGACTTTAGATCCCAGTCGTGAATGTGCCGACTGTCCATTTGATGGCAGGAGATTCTCTGTCTTGCCCTCGTTCACTTCCAGACCCATTCGCTTCGCTTCTCTATCCAGTTTGGAGAAGGCAAAACTAACTGCGCGGTTGTTAAGACCGATGATGTCAATGTCATCGGCGTACGCCAGCAGCTGCACAGTCTTATAAAAGATAGTGCCTGACCGATTTAGTACTGCGCCTCGAATTATCTTCTCCAGCATAAGGTTAAAAAAGTCACACGACAAAGAGTCCCCTGTCTGAAACCTCGCTGGGTATCAAACCGCTCGGAGAGGTTCTTCCCAATTCTGACGGAGCTGGTGGTGTTGCTCAACGTCATTTTACATAGCCGTAAAAGTTTTGCCGGGATACCAAATTCAAACATTGCAGCATATAGGAAACTTATTTTCGTGCTGTCGAAGGCGGCTTTGAAGTCGACAAATATATGGGGTGTGTCGATTCTTCAGTCTCGGGTCTTTTCCAAGATCTGGCGTATTGTGAATATCTGGTCGGTGGTAGATTTACCAGGTCTAAAGCCACACAGATTATACGCGATGTTAAGAAGGCTAATCCCGCGATAATTGGCACAGACTGCAGGATCACCCTTTTTGTGGATTGGGCAGAGCACACTTAACTTCCAATCAGCAGGCATGCTCCTCTCCGCCGTACTTAAATAACTCAGCTGGTAACCCGTCGACCCCGGGGGCTTTGTTGTTGGGGCACAACTATCTACAGCAATAACCTTGGCTCAGTAATGGTCTGGATAATGTAGCAGGTTAAGCTCTTACCATGGTACTCACCCAGAGATCCTAAACATGTATCCCCGCACGATACTAATCACAACAGATGTTATGCTAAGACCATTCTTCAATCGCCTGTACGTTCCCTGGACCTTCCGTTAGATGTACAATAAAGCTTTGCCGCAACAGAAATGCCAGATGATGTTCTTAATAATAAATATAATTATAACTTTGCGCTTTGCACTTTATACATACATTGCTGCTCAGTGTTTGGCGATCTTCTCATTTCATGGCAGAAATATCCTCCGTCGAGGAGTCACCGTTGTTAGAAAAAGTGTATTTTGTGATAAAGATTCGGCATGCTCCGACTGAGATTCGAACCAGGGATCATAGCGGCATACCGAGTTATAGCAAGACCGCGCGAAAGACTTTCACATTTATGTTAAAGTTTTTGAAATTAAAAGTGTTTTTTATTGTATCAAATGTAATCGTATTTATTTTTTACACCCTTTGACTCCAAACCTACCCCAATCCCCATAAATAATCAGAAACTGTAATAGGAATTTACTTTTTTAATCAAAAATGTATTTATTTAATGTTAAAATTCATAAATTATAAACGTGGTTTACTTGGGTTCAAAAAGACTTTGTGTGACAGAAAAACTTAAACAAAAGTTGCACTGAACTTTTTTATTATTTATTTAGTACATTATTTTTTAAAGTCGATTTTTGCAAGCTATATCGGAATTTAATCTGCAATAAGTTTTCATGTGTTAGGTATTTCATCAAATTCGTGGGAGTGCATTATCTACAACATCGTCATACATTAACTGAATTAACTCAAGTTCGCCCTCCAAAACCACTTACATTTCAATATCCAATAAAACTGTATTAATGCATTTGACAAAAAATCCCACGAACACAATAACTGAATGAACGAACTTAAGATCGCCATCCAAAACCACTTCTACTTCAACATGTATCTTTGTAAGAGACTCATCGCCTACTGGAATTCATTCCGAAATTAATGATAATTCAGTAGGCGTCGATGATATCAAAGATATCAAATTATCACATATGTAAACTAAAGTTCATTAAAAATATTGTAAACTACTTGTTTTTACAAAAATGAATGAATTTATATACGTCTACATACATATGTACATACTAGGCATGTCAATCCCGGCATCCCGGGATCCCGGCCTTTTTCAACTCCCGAATATCCCGGGATCAGTCTATTCAAGTCCCGATATTGAAATAATAAAACTTAACGATAACACAATACGACACAGCTCGTTTACTTCCTAAATCTTTGTCGAGTAGAAAATGAGCCTTACTATAAAAGCGATGATAATAGAACTAACTCAAGGCAATTCTTCAGAAGGCTTTGTAAAATTGATAGGTTTTGCAATGAGACGATAAAGGCTATGTCCTAAAACAGTGATTTACAATCATTTTATTTTATGTAGGTGCATTTGCTTCTGTACCAAATATGTATATTTGTACTTGAAGTATAAATTATTTTGTATGTAATATTTTAAAACAAACATCTTTGCTCAAATTAATATTTTTAGCACATACTCTTATGTGTGTAGCTTTTCCCATAAAATAAAAATGAAACTTGATGATGCCGCAAAATGGGAATAAGTATTTAGTTGCCGACTTCAATGTGTGCATATGGTGAGACATCAAAAGAAAATGCGAAATTATTGTGGCAAATACGAGTATTTAACGGAAGATCTCTGCGGTTGGAACTAATAGTTTTATTTTAATCTAAGTTAACAGCAAACATTTTTTTTTTAAGTTTGGATTTTTTTAGGGTACAATAAACATCTTCCTAAAATAACGCTCCAAGAAAATCTACACGAACAGTTTTATTTTATAGTTTTAAAATGTATTAAGTTGTTAGCGCCTGTTTTGTCTTAATGTAAAAAATACTATTTTATTTTTTATTATTTTATATTCTGGTTACACTCTCATTAAAGACTCATTTATTGAAATAACCAATAACCTGAATCGTACCAACGATCTGCAGTTTTAACTGATGCTTATAGCCAAGGCATGCTGTTGTACATTTGTATGTACCAGTTTATGTACGTACATTGAAGTGCAACTAAAAACTTCAAAAGCTTAGTTTAGTTTCTCAGTGCCAAAAAATGCATACAACACTAAAGCTAATCGCTTAGCGATTATTAAACTAAATAAAATTCCGATTATTATGTATTTATGCAATACTTGATATAATTTTGTTGTGGTTGTTTTTCTTTAATGCACTCAAAGATATTATGTGGGCAAGCATACAAAAGATGTAAGCAACGCACCCAAATAAACTTACATATTAAAAATTTACTATACATCAGCCATAAAAAACGCGCCAGCTACACGTATGTATGTCAGAGATTTTTGTCATTTCGATTTAAATTTTGGTTAATCGCCAATTTTGACGTAAGCTTACTTAATAATTCATATATTCATAGGTGTTATACTATTTTTTTTTAATATATTTTAATTATTCAGTGACCAGAAAATAAATATGTTTGATCGATATTTGGTAGTGGAGTTAGTCGTTGTTATCGAGTTACCAAAGGGTTAAGCTTAGACTTCTTCACCTACATATGTCTTTTTAACTCCCGAATATCCTGGGCCTATTCAAATTCCGGAATTGCAGAAAACAGTGAATTTAATAGCCATTTATTTTTCAAATTTCGTATCATCAAAAATTTACACTTCCAGGGCAAAACTAAACCTTTAGAGAGTTCACAATCAGTGTTATTTGTCGTATTTCTATAGTCCGCTTTTAAATATGAGAGGTCGGTTTCATAAAAATATGTATACGCACAATTCCATTTAACTTTAATTAACATTTTTTTAAACAAAAATAAACCTCGATCGAATAAAAATACCTTTCCGAGTTGTATTGAAATAAGAAAATTTAACATGAGTAACAAAAACAACAAGTTTACAACTGTTGTATTACGATAACCAATACGACAAATAACTCGACTTGTAAACTTCCTAGAATTCGTTTTGCCCTTGCCTTATAAATTAGCTGGAGAATATCCTCCTCGAGTAGAAAAAGAGCCTTACTATGAAAACGATGTTAAAAGAGGTGCTTGAAGTGGATAAGTGAGAAAGCCTCAAAGATAAATTGCATCAAGTTTTAACGAGCAGCTCGCAA
This sequence comes from Philophylla caesio, assembly GCA_963971545.1. Lineage (NCBI taxonomy): Eukaryota > Metazoa > Arthropoda > Insecta > Diptera > Tephritidae > Philophylla > Philophylla caesio. The sequence continues at coordinate 50,094,542 of OZ020607.1, forward strand.
GTTTCCAATTACCAAAAGGCAATTTATCAGAAGGCTTTGTAAAAGAAATTGATAGTTTTTGCAATGAGGCGATAAAGGCTATGTCATATAGAGGCATTTAACTTTTTGTCAACAATCCAACCAACAAGTGTTGAGGCGCAGCAGTGCTTCTCTACTGCACATTTCAAATGCAACAAATTTAGGTCCAGGTTGAAGGATAACACCCTTAAGGCTTTTATTTCTTTAAGATTGAATTTTTATCAAAATAACGAATAATTCTCGCTCAATTGATGTACATATTTCTTTTTTTACTTTACCAAATATGTATATTTGTACTTGAAGTATAAATTATTTTGTATGTGTGTCAAATTTAACGTTTATTTCTTTTTAGTTATTGAAAAGACCAATAAATAGATGCACGAATTACAAGAAAACGTTCTCTTTGTTATATTAGTGTTATTTTGTATATTTCTATAATACAACGAATACAAACTGTTGCCATTTTTTGATAAATTAAAAATTACAAATTAAAACTTCGTGAAATTTGGGATTACGGGATTATCCCGGGATTTTGATTTCAAATGTCGAAAATCCCGGGATCAATAAAATGCCCTAAATTGAAATCCCTAATACATACATAACATATGTTCATAAGTTGTGGAATTATTTATTATTAAATAAATGTCTAAGAGTCAAACGATTGAATTTAGATATAGATGGAAAAAATATATGAACAAATTTATGCATGCATGTATAGTATGTACCGTGTCGGAAAATAGCAGACAGTCTCAAAAATTAACTAATTTTAAAGTAGTTGGAAATCAAATGCAAAGTGCGAAAAACAGACAGAGCCCATAAAATGCGTGATTCTTAAAATACTTCAGTTCTTTCTTTATCATTAGTAAATGTTTTTTGTCGTGACACAGAGGAAGTTATTCAGGCGGTAAAAAACATTGCTTTTACGAAATATGTATGCAGAAGAAATTAAAATAGATTTTATTTAAAACTTGTAAACGTTAAAAATTAACTGAAATCCTTACTTATTCATTTAAAGTCGAATTTTATTGCGCATCCGCGTTTTTTTGCAAATAAAAATACTTTTTTAAAAAAAATAGTAACACAAAAACCAAAAATTTTAGCTAATAGCCTTTAAGTGAAATTAAAGATTAATGTATGTAGATTATGTAAAAAAAGTTTCGAAGAAAAGCAAAAATCCTTTTTCGAGAAATAAAATTTCCAAAAAAACTGGCACTTTTTTTATTGTTAAAAAAATATGATTAGCGATGACAATTAAATTGTTCATAACGGCAATAAATATTGCAAAAAATTACAAACATTTTAGCGTAAAAATTATTTAAATCGGCCAAGATTTTAAAAAGTTTTGGACAGTTTTTTCAACTGCGCGAATAACTCAAAACAAAATTGGTCATAGATGCCAGAAAAAATTTTTTTTGGGCAAACAAAAATACACGTGTCTCTTCATTTTGACCAAGGAGCAACATACATATATGAGTTTCATTAAAAAATAATGTCATGCCCCGGAAGAGTTGATTGAATCGAGATGGAATGCGTCTGTACTTTTTAAATAGCTTTTTAAGTACTTTGATTTCCGACAGGGTATGTACTCGTATGTGAAAATTGTGTTTGTGATAGTTCGGCGCATTTATGGTATGCGGTTAATAGTTTGAATAACAAAATGCAGCGCTTTTTAAAAGAAAAGAAACCGTTTGTGGAATATGTATGTTGTATGCATTTTTGTCTCCTGTTATAAAAAGAACAACAAGCCTTGGAACACCATTCGCATAGTTAAATGTTTCGGAACTTGTTTGATCTATTTTATTTAATGTTCATTACAATATTTGTATGTATGTATATGTTCATATGTTAAAATGTTCATTCATCAATATAACCTTGATGGTTACAATATGAACTACATAATACCAAGTAAATATATGTGGAACTTATGTATGGATGTTCAGCGGTGTCAAGTGGACGAGGAATAAAATTTTATTGAAACTTATTTTAAGAATGATTTTGCCTAGAAATGCATATCTAAAACATTATTAATTTTACAAAAAAAAAAAAATTTATTAATCTGGCTTTAAAGAAGTCCGCTTCATATAAATCGGTATGCCATATTTAATTTGTTTATGAAACATTAAAATTAAGCCGTCCAAATAAACCCAATTTGTTCGTATTTATTTGAAGAACATAATTAGAGTTAAATGGATTCCAATCAAGTTATAACTCAAATTTTTACATGTACTTGTATCAGTCAAGTAGTCAATGTCTACTCAGTGACTGTAAGGTATCGAGTAACTCGTAAGTACAAATACATAAAACCAAACATTTGCATATGTTTCGAAGATATTGTTTTTGATTTCATAAAAAAATGAAATAAATTCTTACAAATTAATCAAGGTTTTAAAAAAGAGAACAGCTTTTTTGTTGCTTTCTTAATTAAACATTAATTTAGATTTTATTATAGTTATACTTTTTTCTGGGAAAAGCCTTTCACAGGGAACAAACAAAAAAACAACCGATTAGTATAGACATACTTGCATATGCTGGTATGTTAGAAAACCAGAGTGAAGAAATCTTCTTGTGGACAGATAAAGAGTTAATTCGTCTACGTTCGACGGACAATTTTGGTTATTTATCCTTATTATATCTTGCACTGATGTTGCCAAAAATTAATTTTTAGTGCAATACTGCATTCGCTGAATTTAAACGACTTCTTTTTGTAAGGTTTTGCAGTTTTAGAATAGCCTAAATAACATACTTGCAAGCGAACCTTCAAAGTTAACGTTATTAAAACTAATATTCAGGGAAATGCTATAAGCTCGTGAGAGTTAAATTCGTTAAATTTTATGAAATCGGCACAGTGCTAGCACGATGATACAATTACCTTTTTTGTCGATGCCTACTTGGGTCACTGTAAAAAGTATCGAGTACAAAAATACTTTGCAAATTGTGAAAATAACCGAGTATGTACCTGTATTGATTTATATGTGCCACTAGAATTAATCATCAGTATACCGTCTCGTTCATGTAATTAAAATAAGAAGACGAACTTTTAGAGATATTATATTAAAAACAATGCTGTTTTATACATCGTCTTGCTCTTTTTGAGTGCGTTTTTGTGGCAGGGTTGCCTGCATAGGCTGACATATGGTAATGTCCACGCTAAACGGCGATTGTTGAAAGAATATTTTCATAAATCTATTTAAATAACTCATCAATTTTATATAAGCCTTCTGATTCTCTCTTGATTTTAACGAGAAAAAAATTTAAGTTTAACTAAAGTCTATACATACATAGAAATGATTTTAAGCAATACGATACGTAAGCAAATGTTAAAAAATGCTATGATATTTGGGGCGTTTTATTATTTTTATAATTTTTGTTGGAAAGGAATAAGTAAATAAAAGTAAAAGTTTATATGAGGGCATACGAATGATAATTGGTGTATGTTTTCAGAAATTGTATCCTTGAGAGAGTTGGCATCGCTGCCTAGGTTACAAATCGTCTCGCTCACTCATCCAAAGTAGCCCGAAGACTTTACAATTTTATATATGATTTAACTACTTTGCAGGTTGATTTATTAATATCTATATTTAATTGAAGGTAGAAGCAATTACCAACTGGACAAAAGCGAAGTCATCCAAAATGTCTGCTACAAAGGCAGAATTTATTTCGAATGCAAGTGTTTAATTCTTCGATGCTTTCTTAATTTAAGTTAAAAGTGGTGCTTAAGTTTACTACTTACATTCTAAATAATTTTTCCAACTAAGTAAATATTATGTAATGGGACGTACATATGATAATTTCATAAAACTCTGAGAATGCAGTATATCACGAATAGTACTTTAATTAATTTTTTAGTTCCCACCTATAGTTTAAACAAATAAACATGTAGCTGCAATTGAAAGTTACACATGTGCAACATTATATAATTATTAATTAACTATTCTTTGCGCAATTGCACAGCAACACATTGTACATACATACATACATATGTTTATAGTTATTTGCGTGGCTTTCTGCCATATAAGCGAACTGTTTCAGCTAAAAGCATATCACAATTTCATATCTGATTTATCGTGCAATGAAAGTAAAAGTTTGGCGAACAAACTCATTTGCTGAAAAAAGGCGCAAAAAGAAGAACTAGACGAGTGAGACACTTAAATGGGACTCAAAGCCAGCGCGAAGGCACCGGCTTTCATTGCAATCAACTACATACTTGTAAATATGTATGTATATAGACACTTAACACACTCAACCTGTCGTACGTTTTACACTACGTTTTTTACGTTTATCAATATAAAACGTGGATAATTTAAGTCAACGCGTTGAAACGAAAAAAATTATCTCTTTTTTTTTTAACTAACTGGCAAATCAAGTCGACGATACGTATCCGCGCATGATTACGTGCGCTGATTGTTAGGCCTTTCTTTAGTGTCCGATCGAAAATTGAGAAAATGATTTCGGTTATGCAGTGTAGACAATATAAAAGAGTAAGGAGTATACGTATGTTATTTATAATCCTGGCTTCATTACCCTTTTTTTATTACTTAAAATTATATTTACAAACAATTAATTTATTGGAACTGATATTTTGAACTTTAATGTTTTTCTGGTTTTTAAGTTTTTGCATTCTATAAACAACAAATTTCGGAAATTATTTAAAAAGTTAAAAAAAGCTCAGTAGTGGAAAAACAGCTGTAAAAGGCTGTATAAACTAATTCTTAAAATTATTTACGATGATCTCAGCATGACTAAGGTCAGTGCCAAATAATAAAAAGCCTAGATAGCCTATAAGTATGACTTGGCTCCCAGCGATTATTATTTCAAGCGATGCAGAAGTAAAGGATGCAGTTGCTGCATATTTTTCAGACAAAGGCAAACAAATTTTTTCTAAAGTATATGTTACGCAATACGTTACTAATCGAATGACCTAAAAGATGTACATTTGTATGTACATACGAGGTGTGTTCCAAAAGTAATGTGACTATTACAATTTTGATTACTAATTTTTGTTGTTGTTATGTTGGTACACATGTCCCGAACATATGTTAACAGTTTCAAGTACTAAGTACTGCCTAGATTTTTTTTTTTTAAGAAAAAACAGTTAGACGTGTTTTTGGTTGTGCTAGGCAATTTTCTATTAGTTTTATAAGAAAGGAGCAAAGAATTTGTTAAAATGTTGTGTAAAAATAGAGTCAAGTGTTCTAAAACACTTGAAATGTTGACAGTGGTGTACAGTAAGTCTGCTCCAAATAAAAAATAAAGTTAGGGTAGAAGGTAAATATATCGAGAATGAAAACAAATTACCTACTCTCGATTCCGCAAGCTTAAAAGCCACCTGATAAAATACCGAGAAATTTTCTGGCAAAAAAGTCCAAAAAAGGATACATATTGGTTTAATGCATTTGAATGTAGAAAAATTAAATTGGTGTGAATAAACACAAATTTGGGCTAAACCGCAATACAGTAAATTTAGGTTGTTCTGTGCGATTAAGTTCAATCTAACGCACGTATATTTTCAACTCTGTTTTTAGAAATAACCAAAAGTTGGAGCTAGTTTTTATGACGGGGTTTATGTAAGCAAATTTCACGAGGTGTTTGAGAGGTTTTTTAATAGCAGATATACAATCGGAAGATTGCTATTGCCTGCCAAGGCGCAACACTTTCTAACCATTTTTTATTTACATGTCCCGATTGAGATATGAACCTGATTAGATAGCGGAATTGCGAGTTTTAGCAAACACTCGAATACAACGAACATAGAACATTCTTACCAGTCATAAAATTTTAACTTGAAGTCTTCTCACTCTGTATTTTTAGCAGAGAATCGATTTCTTGAAACTAACGGAAAAGTAATGCAGAGCGAGATGCAACTTAATCAAAGTATTTTTTATAGAAACGGACCAATTCGGAATCGAATATTTACGAATGCTTTTCGCATGCATATTTAATTCATTCAAATATGCTCCTCATTTTATTTTTTAGTAAATTGTTGCCAATATACATCAAATTGCTTTTTTCTGATTGGCTGGCAATATAAACATCGGCATGTATTGGAAATGTAGTTAAAAGAGCAAAAACAAATTGCACTAGCTTTTGAAATTCGCCTTGATATACATTCTCTAAAAAATGGTAAATAAAGGTAACATCGATTGCGTTGTCGAACCGAAAAAAAATTATTTTTCGTTTAGTCACTAACAATTATTGGGCTGGTAGCTGATTGAAGTTGCGTGGCGCTGTGTCGTCACCTAAGGCCACTGACTATGCTTTCTCTTTCATTTGCCGCAATGCTGCAAAAATGCGTGCCGCATTGCGAATTGAAGCGTACAAAATTTTCCTGCATCAACTCATAAGCAACAACCTCAACGACGCAAGTGTTATCAATTCGTAGATCTGTATGTCTACATTTTTTAGTGTTTTTACATTTTCGCTATTAAAATTAAATTGCATCTGCAGGCGATTACTTTATTGATAAATGAATTGTGTTTCGCACTGCAAAGCAAACTGTCATCGACATCATAAATTACCACAAATGTCAAATATTTATACGAGTATATGTATGTGTACATATGATTGGCACTAAATGGCGCACTTTGTGCAGCACGCAATGCGTATAAGAAGAAGAAATTGTGCTATGTAAGTTGTAATGCGTATGCGTAAGTTATTGATAGCCAATCTACAGTGACATTAGAGAGTTCAAAACGTGAAAACATTACCTGTACAATACCTTCTTGGTCACCATTTTAGGTTTTCCAGAAATGTCGGGAATAATTTTAGCGATTTCATATTATCAAATAAATTAACTAAACGAAAAAAATTTTAATTTTGCCAGTTTAACGATTGGAGGCCGCTGTGGTTGAGTTGTTAGCGATGCGTGCTATAACTTGATATGCCGGTGAGTTCGAGGTTCTAATCTCAGTCAGGGCAAGCAAAATCTTAATCATAGAAAAATGGTTTTCTAATAGCGGTCACCCCTCGGCAGGCAATAGCAAACCTCCGAGGGTATTTCTGCCATGAAAAAGCTTCTCATTAAATACATCTGCCGTTTGGAGTGGGTAAAAAACTGTAGGTCCCTCCATTTGTGATATAATATAAAGACGCACACCACAAATGGTAGGAGAAGCTCGGCCAAACACTGACCTACATATATAGTGTACGCGCCAAAATTATATACATATATATAACAAGACATTTAACCTTCTTCGTATTTGTACATATTCGTTATATTTAACTTCTGAGTTCCTTTGGTTATTTACTGTTCAGATGCAAATTATTTCTGAGTTTATTGCAAAAAGACAAAAAGATACTTCGATCGAACTAAAATATACCCTTCGCAATTTCTTCCATATTAGGTAAGTCTGAAATCAAAAGTACCATAAAGTCGGAGTTTTAATCATATCATCTATTATTTTTAATCAAGAAATATTTAGTTATTGCTCAAGTTTTCCAACTATCAAACAATTTCTTACTGTTGTTATTTATTACTTATGACTCGCCCATTTGGCGTATTGTGCTTTCAAATATCCTTTAGAAATAAAATTTGCCGATCCAAAAAAAAAATTGTTTTAAGTTCTCTATACCCTTACTTTTCAATTGTATTTGTTAAAAAAAAGGCATTGGGCATTCCTATTATTGATATGTATATAACAATCCTAAATTGTGTTTCTATTTTTGAGCTAGCCTTTTATATACATACATACATAGTATATATCTACATTAGTTGACAATTCTTAAAATTTTTTTTGAGTATGCCGGTGCTCATTAATTATTAATATGCTAAAGTGCAAGTTTCAAGGCGCCTTCACAGATCGTTGATATTTGAGAATTTTTTGTCCGGAGTTTTGTGTTTTGTGTTCTTAATAGAAATATATTTGGATGATGAAACGTTAAAGAGAATCAAATATGCGGAAAAAAATTAGCAGTCCGTTTTAGTGTTTAAAAATAAGCAGTCTGTTTTAGTGGCTTGAAGTTTTACTTTACAAAAGTTGTGTGAAGTATGTACAAAACAAATTTCATGAAATTTTTTTGATTCATTATTGATTTTTAAAATTTGAATTTATTTGGCTTTTGATAAATTGTATATAATAAACTGAATTGTAATACAAAAATGTTAGAAATAAAAAAAAACAGGCAAAATATTGATCCGGGATTTTCGAGATCTGAAAACGAAATTCCGGGATAATCCTGCGATCACGAATTTGACGAAGTTTTGAGTCGTAATTTTTAATTTGTCAAAAAATGTAACTCGTCTGTTATCGTTGTATTATATACGTAGAAGTATACAAAATAACATTAATATAACAAAGAAGAACGATTTGTTGTAATTCATGTATGTATTTTTTGGTCTTTTCAAGAATAAAAAAGAAATAAACGTAAAATTTGACACACATACAAAATAAATTATACTTCAAGTACAAATATACATATTTGGTACAGAAGCAAATACACCTACATTAAGTAAAATTATTGTTAATCACTGTTTGAAACCAATATTGAATATTTAAATATTACCATTTAGTAAAAACAAAGAAATATATCAAGTAAAAATTAAATACATCACCCATTCCATTTCGGGCGAGGCACAATTCTTCCTTATTTTGATCAAAATACAATCTTAAAGAAATAAAATCCTTAAGTGTGTTATCCTTCAACCTGTACCTAAATTTTTTGCATTTTAAATGTGCTTTTGTCTTAAACTGTGCTTTTGTCTCCAATAGAGACTGATGCTTTGAACACTTTGAAGACAGCAAGCGACAGGCAGCATCTGTCAAATATTAAAATACACACGGTCTTTGGGCACAGTTATTTAGACAATAGCACGACTTGACGGCAGCAGGCTTGCAGTAGTCGTTGTTGTCAAATTAAATCCATTTCTAATTTTGCCGACGACAATGAGCAGCTGTAGTGCTGCCACGAAAATGCGAAATAAAAATTGTTCAAAGCTTTAACAAATCTTACGTTATTTTACCAACAAAAGCATCAAATAACTTTGATTTGTTACATTTACATATCATTTGAAACAAATGAATCGTCCTTTTTACCAATTTCTTGCAGCGTCTGTTCACCAGTAGTTGCGGCTGCGACTGAGTGTCTGTCTTGGAGAAAGTGGCTGGCTACATAAATATGAAAATTTCGAATGCCCCAAAATATGGTTGTGCAAAGGCTTGGGACCCGCCACGTAAAAACAAACCTCCAATGAAAAACCAAGCAAAGCCTCGGATAGGACTACTTTTAGATGACGACCACGGCAAACGATTTAAGAACCATGATTTAAGGGCAGTTAAATGCTCTCTGTAGGACATAGCCTTTATCGCCTCATTACAAAAACTCTTAATTTCTTTTACTAGGCCTTCTGATAAATTGTATGCCTTTTGATTATTGGCCACTTGCGAGCTGCTCGTTGAAACGCAAATTATCTTTGAGACTTTCTGCCTTATCCACTTCAGGCACGTCGTCGTTAGTTCTGTTAACATCGGTTTCAAAGTAAGGCTCATTTTCTACTCGAGAAGGATATTCTCCAATTCGTTTTTAATGGCAAGGGCAAAACAAAGCCTTTAGGGAGTTAACAAGCCGTGTTATTTGTCAGATTGTGTTATCGTAATACAACAGTTGTAAACTTTTTGTTTTTGTTTCTCATGTTAAATTTTCTTATTTTAATACAATTCTGAAAGGTATTTCTAGAGTGTTATTTGTTTTATTCGATCGGCACTTTTTGTTTTAAATCATTTGAGGTTTTTTTTTTTTGGAAAAACTGTAAGTTAAAACAAAATGGAAATGTGCTTATACATATTTTGATGGAACCCAGCTCACATATTTATTATAAGCAGTTTATTGCAGCTTACTTGACTGAATACCACATACAATCTTAAACGAAATTGCACAGTGCATCCATTCGTTCCACTATTATTTTAGAAATACGACAAATAACGCTGATAGTGAACTCCTTAAAGGCTTTCAAGGGCAAAGAAAGGGAAATGCTTTTGAATGAGACAAAATTTAAAAAATAAATGCCCTTAAATTCACTGTATTTCTGCAACTCCGGGATTTGAATAGACTTATCCCAGGATATTCGGGAGTTAAAAAAGGTTGAAATCCCGGGATTGATATGCCTAGTAAACACATACATATGTACAAGCATTTGTGGGCTTCGGCGAAATTATTTATCATACAATAATTATACATAGTCAACTTCTCAATTAATAGTTTTATCTCCCAAATATTTTGTCACTATTGACACTATGCACTGGCGTCTGTCCGCTCAACTGAAATCGTGATTGGCAACACTCTTAGATTGCCAATTTGGCATGCGGCGTTGAGACATGTGCGATTTTTCGTGGTGCATCCCCTTTTTTACGTACATATGTATGAATATACTACATACATACATATATGTTTATGTATGAATGTACTTATGTATGCTCTGTCACTCAGCTAAGCAACAATTTATATGGTGCGTTAGTGAGTGCTTAAAATTTAATACATCGCGAAATAGATCACTGCGATCTGTCGTTTTTCTTCTTTGTTTTTTTTTTCTTTATTCGTTGCATATTCGAGTGCACGTGTGTGTGCGCATTTTTGGCAGTACACTACTTTTTTGGTGCTGACTGCTGTGACAATTTAATTGCATTAAATTGGTCACTTTGTCGCTTGAAAAGTTTTGTCGCGTGAATTATATAGAATATATACAAAATCGAAAAAAGTGCAAACACATACATATGTACTAGTCAATCCCGGGATCCCGTGATCCTGGCCTTTTTTAATTCCTGAATATCCCGGGATAAGTCTATTTAAATCCCGGAATTGTAGAAAACAGTGATTAATTTTTTTTTTATTTCGTATTATTCTTAAAAATTCCCATTTAAAGGGCAGAACAAAGCTTTTAGAGAGTTTACATTCGACAAATAAAACAGCTTGTAAACTCCTTAGACGCTTTTGTTTTGCCCTTTTCAATTATAAATGAGCTGGAGAATATCCCACTCGAGTAGAAAATGAGCTTCACTATGAAAGCGACGTTAATAGAGCTAACAACGAGGTGCCTGCATTGGATACGAGAGAAAGTTTCAAAGATAAATTGCATCAAATTTTAACGAGCAGCTCGCAATGGCGAAGGCTTGGTAAAATAAATTGATAGAGCATTTAACAGTGCTTCTCCACTGCATGTATTGCTTTTTTTTACTAAATGGTAATACAGTCGATCTCCTTTCAATGCGGTTCTTTTTAACGCGATCTTTTTAAAAGCGGTGTTTTCTACCCGGGATCAACAAAATGCCCAATATTGACATCTCTTATATGTACCGGCATACATACAAACATACATATGTGGTTAAGCAACTTTCTAAATTCGCCCCTTAGGAATAGCATTATTAAAATAAATATCTGGACGATGCAAGCATGCGTCGTGCCGTGGCACCAACTGGTGCGCACCAACTGGTGAATGTGCAAAATTTGTTTAGTTTTCTATCGAATTTCATACATAGTTTTCTGCATTTTGCATAACAAACTTGTTTGCCAGTGGTTTCACTATACATATTGCTATAGCCAACTTTACGAATTTTATGCATTTATAATATAACTTCTTTTTCTTAATGCGCCTACAGAAAACAAAAAACAAATTATCGAAAAAACAAAGAGGCATCTTATGCCTTACTCATACATAAATGTGTTGCATGTATGGATTTGGTTAGTTTTTATAAAATCAGCTTTTCATGTTTTACAAACGCGCTACGATTAAGTTTTTAATTTCCGCAATTCATAATTTAGCGTTTTTTTATTAACAAATTAAGCATGCAAAGAGGTGTGCAAGAGGCAATAGCGAATTGAACTTAGAAAAAATGGATGCACGCAACAAATTGAAAAGGCGTTCCTCATACGCCATGGCTACCACCACCGCTACACACTGCGGCCTGCTAAATAATACCCGGAAAATGTGCGAATTGGCGCATGCGCACGCGCGTGCCAAGCACACGAGCGGCAGTGGCGCATGTATGTATGCACATAATTGCGGTCATTGATTGAAATGTTCGTGCCGATCAGGCCTTGTGAATTTTGCTGGCGCTTAAATGCCTTACAATGAGTTGTGCGCAAGCCTTTACGTCACGCCGACCCACCGACCGACCGATCGACCGATCGACCGACCACACTGTGGGCGCGCTAGGAGAAGCATAAATTTAATAAATCGCAAAAAAATTAATGCGTTTTTCTTTTCGTTTCTTTGTTTTCATATACAAATGTCTATAACTCGATTTTTTGCAATGCTTTAGCTCCTTACGCCCCCAGCCACTGCCGGCAAAATACGTTTTAACTATTTCAAGTTCAACACCGACTTCGGCCGGAATAATATAACAACACATTTTCCAGGGGCATTAAAAAGCAGAATCGACCAGTGAATGCGAACTAGTACGATTTAAAACTGTTGTCAAATAAAGCTCAGACGAAATGTTCAATTATGTGTATCGCCAGTTGCAATGAAATTAAAGCAGCTGTAAGTAAAATGGCTCGCAGAAATTAGTTACATATTCAAAAATTTTCATAAAAAGCATTTTCGCTTATTTTTTAATAAACTTCGTAGAGAATTTGCAGACATTTTTTTTATTCTAAAAACTTGCCATTGAAATTTTAACCTAAGGCTTAGGGCTTGCAGAAAATTTTGTAAATGTGTTGTTGTACATACATATGTTTCAGGTGGTTGAAATAAAATGTAGAAGTTGTTGATTTTTTATTTAATTTATATAATTACATACGAGTATATATTATGTTCACAAATTACTATAGCACAATCAAACATGGGCAAATTTGATTTGTTTATTTCTCTTCTAATTAATTTAATTTACTTTTCAAGTAAAATATCGTTCATTCTGGTTCTCGTTCATTCATTGTTTTTTTTTTTAACTTTTAACAAAATGTACGATGGCTTAACCAAATTTTATAAAAATTTCGAACTTTTAAAAAAAGATTTAAGATCGATTTTGTCTTTTTTTATAAAATTTAAAAAGTGGTCTTAAATGGTGTTTGTTAGAAAATTAAACAATTGAAGGAAACAAAAAATGGTCCAAACGTGTCAATATGTGTTTGTGCTATAATTTGTGAACTGAGTGTAAATATTAAAAAATAATTAATTGATGCATTGCTCAGACGCTTTAAATATTTCGAAAAGTATCAAAAAGTGAAAAAAGTATGAAGGGCTACGGAAAGCTTAGGCCTCAACACACATTCTCTCATAATTATTTTTAAATTTCTTAATATGCTAATTTTTCAAACACTTGCCTTTGTTTGCAATTTTTAAATATCAGCATAAATGGAGTAAAATAGTTTAGACTATTATTAAGGAATGATTAAAGTGTAACAATTTTATGATTTTCTGGATAATATCAGCTATAAGTGACTGTGTGCCGTTCGATTTTCCAACTTGTGTCCATCTGATTTATGAATTCCGACCACTGTTTGATGTATCGCCAAAAGAGTTCTCAAATTCCATCAACAATAATTGAGCTACCTGAAACGTGCAGACTTGTATACAAATATTTCGGCACGTTTAGAGGTTATTTTACAAAGTACCATTGAAAAACTTTAACTTCGATGAAGAAAATTTTTAAAAGGTTTGGTAAGTTTTTACGAACTGTGAAACTTTAATGTAGTATGTGAGTAGTTTGAGTATATAGAATGACATATAATTTTAGATTAAGGAAAATGATTTATCTGCCAATTCATAGATTCATTCAAATAAACTTGTAAATATGTATTTGTTTTGAAGTCAAGTTTAGGTAGAAACGGCTCTATCTTTTATTTAGTACCTCAAGAAAAAATATAAGTATACAGTTTTCTAGCACAATAAATTTAAGGGCAAAGTACATGTTTCAAGTCGCTCAAACTTCGCACTGAATTTTGAAATTTTTTTGAAAACTCGGTATTTGAAACTTTTTTCTTTGAGCACATATTTTTTATATATTTATAGTAAAAAATACGCAAGGTCGACATTATGCAAAATAATATGATTATCAATGAAAATTTTTCTAAAATGTAATGCCAGTTGAAAGGAAATACAGTCCTGCAGCAATTAAAAAAATCCATCTATACTGAATAATATTTCGGCGATACTGGGTATTCACGCTGTCAAACTTAGCTTGTAGCGCAATACCCTCGGTCGAAGATGAAACTTACCAGGGAAAAAAGTAATGCTGTTCTTGACAAATCATATTTTGACGGTTTGCATACGCTGGACGAATTTCAACATAATAATGATCTTGAATCCTTAAACTTGGTTCGTTCACTAATTCCTTTTTTCATGTTCATACATTTTTACTAATTAAACAGCAAGAAATAGGATTCACAATTAATCTGATCTCCCGAGATCTTTGCTATAGAGAAAACCTTCGATTAAAATGTACTGTGTGTTTATTTTTGGTATAAACATAGTCTACACCTTTTCCAATAGTACTTCAGAAATCATCAAATGTACTTCAGAACAGTCAATTGTACTTCAGAAACCGTAAAATGTATTTCAGAATAGTCAAATGTTAAATGAAGTTCAGAATAGTCAATTTCACTTCAGAAACCGTTTAATTTAAAGTATTTCAAAAACTTAAAATTGTACTTCCGAAACCGTAACCGTATACCGAGGCGGAACCACTTCATTGTCGTCGAAAACATTCAGAAGGAGACGCTGTCCTCTGCAATTGAGAAAACAGTGGCCTTCTTTGAACTATTTTTTTTGCAGCCTGAACCGCTCTGCGACATTCTTGAATGATTTCTGTTTATGTAAGCCCCCAATTATCCATTACCCGTGTTTCGAAGCTCTCCACCTTTTTAGAGTTTTCCCTTTTTATACCCGAGCGTAATTGTAAACAAGGGTATTATAACTTTGTTCGCATAACGGTTGTTTGTAACAGCATAAAATAATCGAGATAGATATAGACCTATATATACTAAAATGATCAGAATGAAAAGAGAACTCGATTTAGCCCTGACTGTCTGTCCGTCCGTCCGTCCGTGGTTACAATAACTTGAGTAAAAATTGAGATATCTCAATGAAATTTGGTTGCCACGCCCTCTTATTAAAAAGTTTCCGTATCTCAATAACAGTGTAAGGTATCGTCACAAAATTTGGTGGGCATATTTTCCTCAATATCGTTGTTATCAGCGTTAAAAATTTTTGAAATCGGACCATAACCTCGCCCACCTCCCATATAACGGAAATTTTGAAAAATGCAAAAATGTCGTTTTTTCTTTATCAATTGAAACATATTAATTAAAATTTGATATTTAGAGAGATAGTTAATTAAGAAACCTGATTTTTATGAAATTTTGAAAAATGGGCTTTACCACGCCCACTTATAAAAAAAACGTATGTAGGTATCTCAACGATGTAAGGTATCGTCACAAAATTTGGTGAACATATTGTCCTTGATACCATTAGCATTACCGTCAATAAGTTTTGAAATCGGACCATAACAACGCCCTACTTCCAAATAACGGAAATTTTGAAAAATGCAAAAAAGGTCGTTTTTCAGTATTTATTGAAAGAAATTGAGTTAAGTTTAATACTAGCTGCGATTTGAAACAAACAAGCGGGAATTTTATGAATTCATGGTCACCGACCATACAAAAAGATATCGCGAGGGTATATAAAAATCGGTTTCGCCCGAATTTAGCTTTTCTTACTTGTTTTTCATTCAGCTTGTAGAGATTAACGATACCTATGGTGAGTACGGTGCAACGACATCAACCTAGTTCTGATAGCGACTGAGATATTTTCGGACTCTCAGGTAGTAAGATTTCCTGCATGGTTGCTGAAATCAGATCAGAAAAAAATTCTTGATTAAATATTTATACGACTGATTTTCTTTATCATAACTGTTATTTATTTTGTTTCATATTGTACATTTAAACCTAAGACACTGTGCGAAAATTTTTAAATTTGTATTCACACAGACTTTGTACAAAATACAAAAACTAAACGTCATCAAATATGCGGGACGGTCTCTTTTTTTTCTTAAAGAACCTCAGAGCATTGTGAAGGTTTACAACTGTCACACCCAGCAAACAGTAAAATCATTGGAATAGAGATTAATAATGGATTTTGATGCCAAAAAAATGAGGAAGAATGTCAGAAAAATTAGAAAATATGTTTTATTCATAAGTGCTACACACAGGAAAAATACCACCTAAAATACTCTATAAATCAGAACAAAAGTTAGAGGGTTTCTTATTATGACTGGGTTTATCTTTTTAATAAAATCTAGTAGATAACTTGTAAAACTAAGATGAAAACTTTTCAATAATATAATAAGGAAGGCGACTTACCTTTTAGAATACCAACTAGCAACAGCAAACGTGAACATTTCACTCCGCAGATTAAACTGAACTGACAAATTATGCGTAAAATGGCACGTGCCAATTTTTGAACTTGAATATATGTTAAGACCATGGCAAAATTATTCAGGTGACATTTTTAGAACAGATGATTCGTTCTCTTTTTCGCCGCGGTACATAAATGCCAAATTGATGTGTTTTCTGATTGGCTTAATTTGTTTGGTAAACTGTTGTCAAAACAATGTGTTGATGACATTTTTATATTTGTTTACAATTTTCATACAAACTAATTGTGTATTGTTATCTGAGAAAATAATTAATTTTATATTGTTGTGCGGATTGTGCGATATTCCATAGTTGAAAAAATAAAAAGAATTCAAAAAAGATGGGCAAATGTGTGATATGTGCAAAGAGATTGGAAGGTGGAAAAGGTCCCTTTTTTCAAGTGCCGAAAGAGGAGGGAAAGAGTATGCAGTTTGCCAAAGCGTGTGGTGTAGAACCAAGGTTGAAGGACAGGATAAGTGCGGATCCCTTTTGCCCTTCCGATATACCTACAAAATTTATGAAGAAAGAGGAATTTGTTGCCTGACGCTGTTCCAAACATATGTGGTGTTGTTCATACAACTTTCTGCGCTGGAGACAGGTTGGATGGTGCCCTTACATTTGATGGCTGAACAGTTTGACATTTTACGAATCACTTTAAATGCAAAAATACTTGCACTCAAGCTTTGGTAATGGCCTTTTTTTTAAAGCGCTCAGCATTGTATTTTTTTTGCAGCGTACATTTAAACAATTTTAGGTTTTTTGTTTTCATCAATGGTGAATAAATGTCAACTACAATTCGCCTTAGCTTATTTTAACAAAAGCGAATTCATTAAATTCGCCTTGATTTTGACAAATATGTACCAAAAGCAAAAACAAAATACACATTATTTTTGGTGTTGTCGATTCGACACCACCTTATAGATTCGCCTTGGTTAAGACATTTTGCAATAATTGTTCTATATTGCGATGTATTCACAATATGTCATACAATACCATACCATATTCAATGCAAATACATATATGATAAATACATACGTACGTTAGTACGTACATATGAAAAATAAATGTGTTAACAACAAAATTTTAGTTAAAAAGTACTCTTTTAAAAATAAAAAGATTTCCTTTTTAATAAATTCAAAAGGATTTTATTAGTAGAATAAGAGGATTCCCTTATTAATTATCTTTATAAGATTTTGAACATAAAAATAAGGAGATTTTTTTCTTGCAATTGCATACTTTGACACGAAAATAAAAAAAAATTCCATAAAAAATTAAAAAACAAGAAGTTTCAATAAATTTGAGAAGAATTTCAAAATAAAATTAAGCAGATTTTCTAGGAAAAATTATCTTAATTTTGTCCCCTCTCACTCTCCTTGACCTACAAGCTATTTTAGACGCCGATCTCATAAATTATAGGTGATTTTTTTGGCTCTGTGTATACGTACGTGGTGGCGGGGGCTCCACTTCCGCAAAAGTCTTGAAGGAAAAAGTATGTTGAGGAGATGTGGTGATCTCCAAAATAGCAGCTATAACTTCTACCGCTTATGGTGTTGTTTTTACCTTAAAATTTCTGAACAAAAAACTAGCCTTTAGCTTATTAACACAAATAGTTCTTCATTCATTTGGTATCCACATTTCTTGTCTGTTGATATAAATAAGTATGTATGTAAATAGGTAGCACTATTAAATTTTACTAGTATTTTTGCATCTATTGCCGGAAAAAAGACAAGTTTTAGTCGAATTTTCAAATTACGGCGTCACCCTAATGTATATATACATTTATATTTACATAATTGTTTGCTTTTCACGTTTGTTTATTGGCATCCATTTAAATCCAAACTTATATATGTATGTACATACATAAGTATTATTTTCAGATAGGTAATGAATAGCATTCTGTAGAATTGACTTTTCCACAAAGCTAATTTAATTGATGAAATCAAGTATTTGTTTTGGCGGAAAAAGCAAAAAAAAAAATACAACATACCATAAGTAAATAAAAGCAAACAAAATTTCATTTGCACACGAAATTTTACAATGGTCATAGTCTTTTGTATGTACATACATACATAAAAGTATGTATGAATGTATGGAAAATGCAGCCGTTTTTAGTTATTCATTTAGCATTGCTCGCGCACAACCATTCACCAAATAATATGCGTGTGAAATTTAAATAATTTCAACAGAGATTTGTGACCGTTTAAATTTTATTTCGATTTTAAATTTTATTTTTACATACTATCACTGTGAAGAAAATATACGAGTATATATGTATATTTCTATGTACATACAAACATATCATAATGCATATGTACCTTAGAAAGTTCTGTTACTTAATTAATAGGCATTCTTTTTTTTATTGATGCATTAGAGCAAACCAATTTGAGTTCAAAACCGTTTCGAGTTACATACATACGTTCACTTTTGCTCCAAATGTTGGCTGTCAAAAAAGTAGTTGCCAAAGTTAGCAATAATAATTTTAAATACCGTGCGCTTCTTGCGCCATAAAACATATGTAATTTAATAATAGGTTTTTTGCTGAAGCTGTTTAGTTTTTCTTTTGTTGATAGTAATTTACACACTGTCAATAAAGATTTCATACATTTACATAGTTGTACGATTTCTTATAACAATACAATACGGAAAAAGGCACAGATATACTCGTATAATTTCCCATGTGAATGAAAGGGCTGGGTAAACATACGTGCATATGAGATGTGGTGAGTTGTATGTGCTGTATTTAGGTGTGGTTAGTTAAGCTTTAAATTGTTTTAGTACGGTGATTTTGGGTGTGGTTAGTTTAAGTGAGGTGTGGGGAATTGCGGTAAGTGCTCTTTATTTTTGTATAATAGTAGGTATATCCATGTCTTTTTTTATCTCTTTAGTATATGTATGTTTAAATTTACAGCAACTTAAATATATTTACTTAAATTCTATTTATTTAAATAAAGAAAATTCCGTGGGAGAAACTAATCGTTGCACAATGGTCTGGCGAATAATATTTGCTGGCCAAAAGTCAAGAAGTAACTAAATGATTTTAAACGTGGCATTTGGGGGATTTCGAGGTCATCGATTTCGAATATGATGTCATATGGTTTGAAAATTTTTTTGCTTTTCACAATGTATGTTTAAGCTGCGTTTTTGGGGATCGCTATGAGGCGTTTTTGAGGTCGCTCATTTCGAATCTGCATTCCGATGTTTGATATTACGTTGTCGGAGCAAACAAATTTAAATTACTTCATTCTTTAGTAACACGATTGTAAATATTTGTATTTATTAGTACAAATTTGTATGTATTAATTAAGTTGCTAGTTACTTTTTACTAGATACAGATTAAAAAAAATGCTCTAAATGCGTATTGTTGTTTTTTCCTGATAATTTTCCCAATAAACCGATCGGCCTTAAGCTCAAAAATAATTTTAAAAAAATAACATTACGCATAAATTTGAACAAAATATGCAATGCGGCGGATTAAGATTAAAATCTATGTATAGTTTTTAGATTAAAATAATAATTTAAGGCAAACGCAAATAGTACTAATAGACAATAAGGATGATGAATACTTCTCCTTAAAAATAGAATATCCCATACTACTTTCAAAACTATAACTAACAGTTAAATCAGCAATTAGAAATTCTTCGTTTTTAGACTCCATTGCTGCGATGATTAAGACTGATTTCCGACGGTCTGCTTTCATATTTTTGTTTAAAATCTCCTGATATGGTGGGTATACATCACAATTTTGTCCTAGATTTTATAACCGCATTTATTCATATACTGCTCCTTCGTGTAAAAAAAGTACTAATTTTAACCAGGGAATGCATTTTATGGAAATAATTTTTGATAAAGAGTCAATCGAATCGAAGGGAAATAACCACAATATTACTGTGACTAATTCCAAATATTCACTACTTTGCTTATCTTTTTCAAAACTAATTCCTTTTGGCTACAGCATGCCGTAATAATGCATAGCAGTTCTATTATTACTTTTTCTTAAAGTTGAAGAATTTACCATTTTCAATATTTAGTTGTTGTTTATGCTGGTGCTAAAGATTTTTTTCTTGGCATTTGCAAATAACTCGATTCTCAGATTTTAGAATAAATAAATAGTACGATAGTAAAATC
This sequence comes from Philophylla caesio, assembly GCA_963971545.1. NCBI lineage: Eukaryota > Metazoa > Arthropoda > Insecta > Diptera > Tephritidae > Philophylla > Philophylla caesio. The sequence continues at coordinate 50,115,026 of OZ020607.1, forward strand.
AGCAATCAAAGTAAAAATATACAAAAGACGTCATTGTACATACTTACATATGCATTGTGATTTTGTTGTTGTCGCTGCACATCAACGTCGCACTCAGTTTAATTCAATCTCAATTTACCGCCACGAAGGCGAGTAGATATGTATGTACATATGCACCTAGGCAATTTTAATCAGCTTCAGTCAGTGGTGAACAATTTAGTCAGTCAGGCGGTCAGCGAGTTGCTAAAGTAGCCGCCAAATCTATTTAAGTCTTGCATTTGTTGATATTTTACTTTTGCAAATTTATATATGCAAGTATATGTATGTATGTATATATCTAACTATATGTATGTATATTAGGCAGGTTGTTATTTTCCAAAATTAAAATTTTTTAATGAAAAATAATGTTATTTAAAAAATTGTATTTTAACTAGTCCTGCATCGAAGTTGAATACTTATACACCATTTTTATACTCAAACTTGTAGAACTGTCATAGTTTGCAATCAGGCTTTCCTTATTTGCTTTTGAATAACCTGAGAGAGAAAGTTTATAAATACTTAAAACAAATAACTTTAGTTTGCTGACCTGCGGAAGATATTGTTTTTGATATTAATTTTTTGTTGTCATTTCTGCAGCATCGTTCACAACATCAATCGACAAAATATTATTTTCTATTCGTGGAAAAATTTATTTCGAGATCACTCACTAGAAACGACCACAAGAAGTGGCTGTATCATAAAAACGGCGAGAACAACAACAAATAGAAACGACGTACATATTTATATAGAATCTTTAAAAAGCAACTTAAAGGATTTCATTGTGATCAAACTGCTTGGTAGGCTTCATTTCAAAAATTCAACTACTTTAGATTTTTTTTTTAAATAAATATTTTACAAATCAGAACTCTTCGTGTGTAGTCATGACTCAATTATAAAGGTTTGCTTACTAAAAACTAAATAAAATATCTTTTGTAAAATTGTAAGCAAAAAATAGTAATACTTAGTTTGGGTTCAAGCATCGCAGAATTTGGAATGATTGTTTTTATTTCTTTCCAATCGCAAATAACTTCAATGGCAACAGGCATTATATTCATATCTGAACCAGATACAAATCCGCTGAAGAGAAATTTAGCGAGCAAATTTTGGAAGGCGAGTACAATTCTACACCGTAAAAAATCTCAGTCTCTAATAGAGGCAATAATCACAATTTCAGACCAGTTAGCATTCATTAGTTTCAAAATAAAATCTCTATTCTCAAAATAAAGTCTCTAAATCGTGACCTGGTGATGAGCAGGTCACACAAATTTAAAATAAAAACAAAATAAAAAATTGTGGAAGCGAGGGCAAGCAATAATCTCTAGCTCATTTTGAGACTTGAGATGATACCAAGTTATTGAATTCGGGCATAAGTGTACATTAATGAAATTAACACAGCGAGAAATGCCAAGATTTAAAATTATGTCATTTATTGACTTCACCTGTATATAATTTCACCATTGATGACATCGAAATTTTTGTTCTACAAATTTTGTTTTTCCTGCAATTTTCACGCAACTTTGAAGAGTTAACAACACAGTGCCTTGCTTTGGGGGCCGTTTGACAAAGAGCAAGCGAGCTAGCTGCTTATTGGGCAAACTTTTTATAATAGAATCATGGTCTGTAGTTTGCAACTTTTCCTCGCATTTTAAAAGTTCTCGTAATTGTTCAGCCATAGAGTGTTTTCTTCAATAGGCACGTTTTCATCAAAAAGCTAGAAAATAACTGGTTCATCTGTTAAATATTAAAAAAAGGTTAAACGACTTTTCTATGCAACCATTCACAAATCATATAATCGTATGTAATTATCTTTTTCTCCATACTTTTGCATTCCTTCGAGCTTCGATCGCTTTATTTGCGGTAAATCATAATATAATAATATAATTTTGGCGCTTACACTATATAGCTCAGTGTTTGGCCGAGCTTCTCCTACCATTTGTGGTGTGCGTCTTTATATTATACCACAAATGGAGGGACCTACAGTTTTGTGCCGACTCCGACCGCAGATGTATTTAATGAGAAGCTTTTTCATGGCAGAAATACCCTCGGAGGTTTTGCCATTGCCTGCCGAGGGTGACCGCTATTAAAAAAAACCTTTTTCTATTATTAATATTTTGCTTGCCCTGACTAAGATTCGAACCTCGAACTCACCGGCACATCAAATTATAGCACGCACCGCTACCAACTCGACCACAGTGGCCAATCATAGTTTTATATAATCTACATAGCTAAGCGATACAGTTGTTGACACTCTTAACGGATTTTTTTGGAGAATCTGCTCTAATAAATATTGGGTATATTTTTTTGGCCCACAGAGGTATTTCTACAAGTATGTGAAAGTTATTTTTCGATTTATTATTTTTTGAAGTTACAGAAATGTTGAAATAGCGGTAAATTATTAACTTTCGAACACCTCTATAAATGTTTAGTTATTGACAGCCAAAACCAGTTATTGACATCCTGATATTATATAGTTGTTGACACTCAAGTACACTTATTGACGTCGCTGTATCATATAGTTATTGGCACTGCTTAAAAAAGTTTTACAACCAAAGCAAAAAAGGATTTAGTTGTTTTTTTGATATATTTGATATATCTTTATTAATAACAAAACATTAAAAATGAATTCATAAAAAATCTTAATGTATGTTTTATAAAAATTGTTAATTCATAAAAAAAAGAAGGAGGCTGTGTCAGAGACACGGCCATTAAGTTTAACGTAGAATACGCTATCCGATAAGACAGAAAACATATGTATAATGATAATTTATAATGATAAATAATGCAAGCAAATGAATTTCTTTATTTGATAGTTACTTTTGATGATATACATAAGCTTATGATAGGAAAATAGGATAAAAATGTTTTTAAATTAACATTTAAATTTCTCGCAAAAACTAAGTCAATGGTTGTGTTATCAATAGTTGTGGGAGCATCATTTCGAATATAATCCAAATTAAACGTATCGCTCATAAATTTCGCCAATCTAGTATTTGAAGTGATTTCTGTGTTAAAATCACCACCAATAAGCAGTAGTTGGCAGCGCTTTCTCTGCCTTTACTCTACTTAAATTTTCCCGCCTAAAATTATGCAATAAAATGAACGTCTATTCACGCTACAAACTACTACTACACACTCAACCAAACACCACACACATATTTGTGTGCATGTGTTTATACAATTTTCATTTGAGAAATTTAAATATTAGGAAGATATCAACCAACATGAAATGTATGTCAAACGAAAGCTAACATCTTCATTTGACTACAAACAAATTTTTAAAAAAAAGTTACCGTGCCGTTTCCTTATAATTAAAGAAATAGAGATTACAACAATAAAAACCTGACATGGGTGCCCATACCGTAAGGTAAGACGTATTCTACGCCAAAAAATCACATTCTTCATTTGTGTACAGCTAGCTAGCTAGGTATAAAAATTTGCTATTTTTAATTATCTAGCTTTGGTTAAGGCATTTGGAGCAGGTAAATAAAGGTATGTATTGTAAATTTAGTTTCACTATGCATGAAATATGTATTTCTCTAATGCATTTAACGAATTTTAGTCCTGATTTATTCAGTGGTAATGTGCATTCATAGCACATCGTTCCACTTGAAATTTCATTTTCGCCAATGTTTTCGTCTTCCAAGAAAAGGTATCTTACATGATCTACATTTAGGAATGGCGGGTCTCACTTTATTAGAATCCTTTAAGCTGCAATAGAAATATATCAAATTAATCATCAAGCAAATATTAAAGTAACCCCATGTTGCTTACGTCATAGGATTAGAACTATTGATAAAGTTGTACGTTGTGGCCAAATTTACGTCAGAAAAAAGATTTGATTCAGGTGCTTTATGGCGAGGTTTTTTTGCGTTTTGAACCGCGATTTTTTGGGGCAATCCTTTCTTTTTCGATTCTTTCATCATTTTATTTTTAATTCTTTGAATTTTCTTTTCTTCTTTAATCTGGGTTTCTTTTATTTTTGCCTCTTTTTTGCTTTGTTCTGCTTGTATACATAATGGGTCCGTTACAACAAACGGCCTTTTTGGAGTTGCAGGTTTAACACCCTGTCGTTCTGGTGTCACTGGCCAGTCCAAGTAATTTTCAATGCATTTAGTCATCTGGTTTGGAATTAATTCCCTTGTAATCGGTTCCTTACTCGACATTACATTCGTAATATGCTCATCCATATGATTTTCTGTCCCACTAGACACCTGGTTTGGAATAAATTCCATTTAAATCAGTTCATTACTTATAATTTCAATTGGGGACTGGACATTGTCGGCATATATAAATTCTTCAATATCATTTATGTATATTTATTTTATTATCTTCTTCAGTCATTATTAAATCCTGACAAATTGTATTGCTTGGCTTAAGTTTCAGGAATATGTTGTACAAAATTCTCCATTCCTCCGAACGATACAGGGTATTGCCATTGCCTTCATAAATTTCTTCGAATTCTGCAAGTTTCATAGATCCAACCAAAGCAGAAAAAGTAGCATATGGAATAGTATCATTATTTGTGGCACCTTGTTGTTGAACTGGAATTTCGCTCATTTGCTTTTTCGAAGATTTTCCGAGGCACCTGGAGAAGTCAATCGCGTTAACGTTCCAAGGAAAAATCCCACACGCTCTGAAGCTATTTTTTAATAATTTCAGGAGATATTGACGAAATGACAACTTCATTCAGCAGGGGAGCAAATCTTTGTCTTGTTAGGGACTCGCCAATGTTTTGGCGACGCCACTCCGAAACTTTTTTGTTCCAACCATTTTTTAATGGTTTGAATGCTGCAACATCCGCTGGCTGTAATATGCGTGTCGCATTCGGATATAACGCGATCAATATGATGCCCAATTGGACACAGAGTTTACTAACTGGTAGTGTTAAATGGGTAGTATGACCATCAACGAAAAATATAACGGGAAATTTGGTTCCAATGCTGACGAGATGTGTATGGAATACCTTTGAAATATATTCATAAAATACTTATTTTGTCATCCAACCATTGTCGCTCAAACCAAGACCCCATCCATCAGGCATAGATTTGCGAATTTCCTCGGGTATTCTTTTGTAGGGGTATATAACCATAGGCGGAACCAAGTTCAAAAATGTGATGGCGACCAGCTTAGAATATAATATTGTGTCCCAACCTCATGTTTATATAACAATGAACAGGCTTCATTAAGTCGTCCATTATTGGAAGCTGTCCTGTCGAACACAAATGCTTGAATTTTTTCATACAGTGACCATTTCTCTAAGGTATCAAAATTAGAATAAGAAATTTTCCTACCACTACCTGTCAATATCTGCAGAACTTCTAAAAGCTTTCGTTTTGAGCTTTTTGGCTTTTTGATTCTTTTTTTTCGTTTCTTTCGATCTTCCTCTTTTTTGCAGCTGTCAATTTAAAATCAATTCCATACGGCCTTCTCGATGTGGTTTTCTTTGAGCAATCAAAAAGTTCTTATCATTCTCGAATAATATAATATTTAAAGCACATGCATGAGCAATATCACAGAAATTGTTCATGTCATTTTTTAAAATGTCTTCTCTTCTCTTTTGGGTTTCACATGTTCTTTTGGATTTTTTTTTAAATACCGCCATGTTTCATAAACCTTTTTTATCACTTCTATCTTTTGTTGGAATTCGAGCTATTATCCAAATAACTAAACACTATTCGATCACTAACTCAGCTGTGTGTTACAAATTCAAATTAACCATTCTCATATTATACCAGGGCGGTTTGAAAGGTCAGTGAAAATTTGAATAAATTTTTTTTCAATTTCTCAACATTATCTCTTTTTAACTCTATACACTAAGTCCATGGTTTTTCCAACTTTTTTATTCCTTCCAAATAAAAGCTTGAGAAAAGCTCCAAATAATTAGGCGTTTGTTTGTGTGATAACCTCGTCATTTGACCCAAACCTTTTACCACCCAGCCATTACTTCGGGTTTGGAAATAGGAAATAGTCGCATGGGGCTAAATCTGGAAAACAGTAGTCCATTAATAGATGGCAGTTATGGGCAGCAGTGATGAATGTAAAGTATGTGCGCGGGACATTCTAAAAGCCACTTACCTACTAAACCGCCCTCGTAAAATAAGACACATAAACAATCAGATAGTGAAGTTTACTTCCAAGTATTTAGTTTTTCATATTCCCAATTTACAAAATTTTTTGGTAGCGACATCTTAAATGTATTAACAATTGCGCGCAAATCCACCTGTAGCAGATTACTGTGCCTGAATCGCAATTCCACTTCTTGTAACTTCGAACACCGTACTTGAAAAAAATAGCAAGATGGCTTCGTTTTTAAAACGAAATTACCCCGTTATGGGTCTCGGGGTATAGGGACATTTACGAACACGAAACTGCGAATTAACTTGTGAGGTGCGGATCTGCACTGAATATATGTATGTCCCACGCAGTGGACATTGGCGCCTCGCTTAGTGATATTTATCACCAGAAAGCCAGGAAAAGGTGGAGTAGTACTAGTTTACCCGGCAGTTTTAAGTGTCCTATGATTCCCTTTAAACAGCTGTGAAGATCCAGGCTCAAAGTAAACAGTTAAGCACTTTATTTGCGAGTGTACGGTCCTTGCTAGGATGAGGTTTAAGACACTCAGCAAACCATTCCTGCAGAATATTTCAGAGTGCAGCCCAATCTCCCTGTGTGATGTTCTGAAATTCATAAAAACCGTATATGGCAGTAGGTTGCACGAGATCTGGCCAATTTGCTTATTGGTTGTCACCAGGGTTCCTGCATGAAAATTTTGAGAAAAATAATTTAGTAGCTGATAAGGACCAGCCTAATATGTATGCAAGAAAGTGTATATTTAGCAAATCAATTTAATTTTAATGTGCAATATCAGCCAAGCAACGCTTCGCATTCACAAAATATTTGCAAAAACTGCCAAACCTCCTCGGCGATGATTGCAGCAGCAGCAGAGTATTTACAGCGAGCGAAAAACATATAGCAGATATGTACATATGTATATACATACATAGTTAAATGAAGAAGATAATGGCGATGATGACGAAACCACTAATGAAATGTCAATGCGGCAGAGCTGGGCGGGCGGTTTTATCTAACAAACCACAATCACCGCTGTTGCAGTGGCAATATTTAGCACAGATGCACGGCAGCAACAACAAAACCTCGAACACTTGAGCTGAGGCAACCCGCCACAATTTAAAAGATCACCACAATAAATTAACAACAACAAAACGGCTCTGACATTGATTGACACAATCGAGCGCACGATATTTAAATGATCGCCTGCCCTCGCACGACGGGAGCAAATCAACGCTATCGTCGAGCAGTGCCACAATACGAATAGTATCAGCATCGTCAATACAACGAAACGGTATAACAGTATACGTACAGCTGTAATATTTATCAACAAATGACAGCCGCGGCAGCAGTTGGCAGCGGTAGTCGCTGTAATCGTTTAATATAATAATAATAATATTTTGGCGCTTACACTATATATGAAGCTTAGTGTTAGGTCGAGCTTCTCCTAACATTTGTAGCGTACGTCTTTATATTCTTCCACAAATGGAGGGACCTACGGTTTTGTGCCTACTTCGAACGGCAGATATATTTTATGAGATGCTTTTCCATGGCAGAATAAAACTTGGAAGTTTGCCAATACCTGCCAAGGGGTGATAGCTATTAGAAAAAAACTTTTTCTGTAATTTAGATTTTACTTGCCTTGGCTGAGATTCGAACCTCGAACTCAGGGAGATATCGAATTATAGCACGTACCGCTACCCACTCGACCACAGTGTCACTGCGTTTAGTAATTTTAAATTCATCGACTTATTCAATTTTTATGCGATTTTCCCAAATCAATATGCCAGATTTTAATTGAAAATGTGGGAACCAAGACGAATTTTTTTTTTCTTTTTACCGATTTCTACAAAATCCTTTGTATCGGATTCCTACCCAGTGACCCAAATAATACACAACATTGATTTGATAAAATATTGTTTTCACCATTTTAAACGGAAAATTAACTCGTCTTTCCTTCAAAATTTATTTTGAGGTTGGAAAATTTTTGTTCAAACGATATCAAAAACTACGTCTTATGACACAGTTTTCAGGTTTTCGAAATATCGTATGATATCACGCTTTTCATGTTTTTTTTATAATCTGACCACAATGAATTCAAGAATAATACTTAAAACCTGTATATCACAAAAAAAAAAAAAATATCTCTTCCTACTTGCGCGCAATGCCGTAGAGTAAATCACATTTCAATCGGAAATAGTTTGTAAGGGACGTATAGCTTGGACACAAACCATGCGGATGCTAAGGGCCAGTTTTTCAGTGCAAGATGAACTCTGTTTGTCGTTTAAACTCAGTATGCAGTTTTTCAGTCAACTTTAAACGGAGTTTAAACTAAGTTTAAACGGCCGATTGTGCTCGGTTAAACTTAGTTTAACTTATCAGCTGTTTGCTGACTACATCGTTTTGGTTGCAACAAATTTATTTGAGCGCAAGGAAACTAAGTTTAAATTTAAACTGAGTTTAACTAAACTTAGTTTAAACTGAGTTTAAACCAGCACTGAAAAACTGGCCCTAAAAGTTGAATTTGAGTATGTATTGACTCTGCGGTAATGCTATGTATGTGTTTTGGTTTATTAATCGTTGGTGTAAATTAGATTTTTTTTTAATTAACCCAAGCTTCGAACTACCAATTTTCGAGCTTGAGCTATTGAATAAATAAGTGAGCATAAATGAGTTGAAAAATAGCAAACCTACCTTTATCCAACAAAACAAAATTTTAGAGAACATATGTATGTAGTTATTTCCTTTCTTGCAGTTCATTTAATGCAGCTATTACAAAACAGTAAGATATCTTTCTAAATATATTTTGGCAACTCTGTACGACGATTTATCGACGGAAAGGTCAGCCATATTTCACACACAAACGGTTTACTTTCAAATGGACCTTAGTTTAGTATTCGCATTTTTTAGCGTTTTATTTTTACTAACTCACATTATTCATTACCATTAAACAAGCTTTATGCTGAAATGGAATAAAGTAATCTTTATTAACGCTTACGGTACGACTTATTCTCCTTTGAAGAAATCAATAATATATATTATCGGTTTTTAATCTTATATACCCTATTTATGCATTTAAATTCTATATATGTTCGATCACATAGAAATATGAAACATTTTTGACCACAGGTAGAATTTGTGTAGTTACCGACTTATTTCATTAATCAATAATCTCAAGTAGAAACACTATGTAAATAAATATCTTGTTGATGGCAACATTACCAAACAGCTGTTCGCATTTGTTTTGCTATTTTATTGCACGCCTGAATTTATATACAACAAAAAAACAATAAATTGAAATTTTCTGAAATTATAGAGAAAAATAGTAAAATGTTATTAAAATGTGTTGAGCTATAATTTATGTACGTTGATGTTTAGGCAAACTTTTGTTTGAGCTTGAAAACACCTCAATTTCTTTAAAAAAAAAAAACTTGCGCCAGTATGCTTGAAGACTCGCAAGCTACTAGCGCACCAGAAGTGAATTTAACGCTTCGTTAAGAGCCCAAAGGACAATGTGGCCAAGATTTCTTGGGCGGCGTATACTCTACATAATCATCACATTACTTGCCGTAATAATTTTAATAACGAATTTCCTTAAGGTGAGTGAACAATTACAAAAAGCACATCTACAGATTGTTTACTCCTCACCGCTTTCATCATTCGTTTAGCACGGCGGCCTAAGCGCACTGCATGCAGACAATGTGCTCACCGTCCAACGTACACGTCCTCTTATCTGGCGCACCCTACAGGAACACTTACTGCCTGACGAACAACATAATCGCACCAACGACCCCGATTTGCATTGTCGCAACTCAGTGCAGGGACGTGATTTACTGGTCGACGATCGCGGTTTTCTCTGTCGTCGCGAACATTTGCTGCTACCAACCAATTGCTGTGACGTGGAAGTGTCCGAAACACAATATTACTCATGTGACACGTGCAATGCGACGACTAATTGCTGTGATATATACGAATATTGTGTATCATGCTGCCTTCATCCAGTTAAAAGAACGCTGCTGGAGCTAGTATTGAATACCATAACTGGTCGTCAGGCAGCTGTATACGCCCATGTTGAGGATCATTTCGAACTGTGCTTGGTCAAGTGTCGAACAAATTCCCACTCTGTGGCACATGAAAATAAGTACCGTGATGGCGTGCCTAGATACTGTTACGGACAGACAGAAGCACATGAATCACAACGTGAAGTAGCGGGTGGTATGGCACGATGATTATGGCGCTCCCATTTACCCTTAAAGAAAATAGTGGCAAATGGGAGAAATCTTTGTATTGACTAATGACTGCTACTTTTTATATTCCGGTTAAGGTGATTTTGCGTGAAATTATCGAATGTGTTATTCGAAAACTTATACGGTTAAAGTCCATTAATTCTTAAATCAACGATCAAATGTAAAATAATAATAACTAATACAAGTAATTATAAATTAATTTGTGACAAAACTTCAAAATATTTTGTTTACGTACTATAAGAAGCGTTTTTAATGTGTTTGTTGTAAATCATGGTTTAATTATACGTTTAGTCTGTAGTTGGTATCTATTTGAAAAACAAATGCAATTTACCATGACGGGCAATTTTAAGTATTAGGGTAGAATTTAAGTTTGCACTAATACTAAATAAATGGAGCCGGCATATACATAGAATAAGTTCGTTAGATTTTATATATGTACATATGTAACTCTAAGTAATACTAATAACCTCTCGCTTTGTTTAGTAAAAGTTAAAAAGAAATAATATTAATGATCATTAATAAACAAAAATTAACTTATTACTTAATTCACAAAGTTAATAATGGGTGTAATGTTAAGTCTGCAGTCAATAGAAAATTGGAAAAGACCACACTTTATTCGTAAGCGTAATTACTTTGGAATGTAGCATATTCGAACAGTTGTTTGATTTATCGGTTCAAAAAAGAGAAGGTTAGCAGGTCTTCGGGAATATTTTTTTTAAGTAGGAACAATTTTTTTGTGCTCTATATGAAAGGTGGATCCTCCCATAAAACATTGTTTCCTTTCCAATCATTTGATTATGAATAAAATTCCGAAATGTTTATAAGCATACAATTAAATTAAAGTTTTTCGTTAGAAATTACTTGTTTTATTGAAATTTCGTTGAAAAAGAAGCATTTGCATAAATAATTTTCATTTTATTAAATTGAGTTTGTCAAATGTTATATGTACATACAAACGTGCACATACATATACTGCATATTCAATGGACAATTGCCTCGGAAGTTGTGATAAAGGTATTCCTGTTACCTCAGCGTCACCAACTAAATTAAACTGGTTTGATCTAGACGAGATTGTTAAAGTACTTAAGAGCGTTGTCAATACAACAATTCATACAGCTATTCAGTTAATATTGAATGATGTCAACGGCGAATTCTTCTATTCCGATCCAAATATTTCAACTCCATCTTCAAACGAACAACCTGCATTTCTTAGCTTTGATGTGGAGTACAAAGAGAAGTTTATTAATTGGGTTAATATACAAGATTTTTCCGTTAATGAAATATTTACACAAGTCCGTGATTATATAAACTTGTGGCATTTATCGGATGCAACAAAATATACACTTGTTATAAACGACAAAACAAATGTAATACCGCGTAAAGGTGCAAAATATTTTTTGGATGCCATTTTTTCAAAGCCCACAGCTGCTTGTCCTAATCCTTTGGCTGTTGCAAAGGTCTTCTTCACCGTTGTGGTGCCTGAATTGCTACCAAAACACTATCCAGTTAAGGTGATCTATCGTTTTGAAGGCTATCGCACTCATTATCATGCGACTGGGCTCTATGAGGTGCGCACTAAGGATTTTCAAAGGTACTTCATTGATTCTATACTCCAAAGAAAATTAGTGTTTTATGCAAAAATATTCGAATGTCGCCATCCGCATATCAAATTGGATACGAGTCAACAACTCGATGAAAATGAGGAAGAGCAGGAAGAAGAGATGACTAGGCCAATTGACGATCTCGACAATTATGATTTTAATAATGATGAAAACGATGTAGTTAAACCGACAATGCTAAGCGTTATGAGTGGCTTAGTATGACATGCAGATAAATGAATATTTGTATGTGCCTACACTTACATTTGTACAATATGACTTAGAGATATTACATAGTACATATGTATGTATGTATACAAATTATAATTGTTTATTTAATTGTATTTAATGTTTTCAAGTTGCAAGTTCACTACAAAAGTACCATTTAAAATTAGAACAATTAAGGAAAGGTAAAATGCAGTCGAATCCAAATACAATTGCGTTATGTTTTATGAGTGGTTCATTGTGTATTAAGATGTCATAAATAAGCATTGACTTGCACTTTTTGTGTATCTAAAATGACAGTTACATTAGAGTATATCGTTATTATAGTCCAATTTCAATATATTGTTTAAGAACGCCAATATGGTTGCAGATTCAGGAGGGTTTTAATACATTTATGCATATGCCAAGCAAACATTTAAGTTAGAGCATAATTAGAGAACAAGGCGATATACTCGTATACATATTTCTTTAGGGTAGACCGTTAGAAAACAATAAAAAAAAAACTGCCGAGAACTATAGTATTCTTTACAAAAAGGGGACTTAGTTCTCGATATTGAGAAAAATAATAGTAATCTAATCGTAATCTAAGGTTGAATTCTGATTGGATTCTAATGTCGTTTTGTAATTGTATTGAAGGTAGCTGTGTAAAAATATTTTAAAATACAATTCTTCATATTTGAGTGTTCCTCTAATCATTTTATAATCACACTCTAATGTTGTTCTCTAAGATCGTTTTTGATTCGAGAAACATTAGAAAATATATTAAAATTCTAATGTTAAATCGAGCTTTTTCTCTAACGTTAGATATTGTGTTTACTGGGTGTGTATATATATGTACATACATACATATATTATTTATGTACATATTAAGGGACAACTTTAGATTTCAAAATTATCAGTTACTCTTTAAAAAGTGTATACTTCTGTTAAGTTTCTATCACAAGTTCATCTGAAACTACCTCTAAAGCTAATTTATTGTTTAAATATTATTGAGGAACCCATTGTAATATTGATTTACTTTAATTTAACAGCACATATGTATATATTGAAAATATATATATATTGAAATACCTTTTTTTTTTTAATGTCAAATATTTGCAAAAAACAAATGTTATAAAAGTAAGGTTAGATTAAACTGACTTGAAAGGTTACTTAAATATTGTTCCGCCCTTTCGAAAATTACAAAAACGGCATCCGTTGAAAGGGATATGCGGATGACATGGTAATAATTGCAAGGGGCAAGTTCGTGAGCACTCTTTTTGACATAGTGCAAGGAAATGGTGCATGAAGGTTGGACTAAATATCAATCCTACCAAAACTGCTGTAGTCGGTAAGGTAGTGTAGTAGCAATACAGTTTTGCTGCTACTAGATGTCAGTTGACAGCTCTGGTTTACCTATAATTCTTATTTAAAATTTTTCCGGTTTTATTCAATCTGATTACCACTTTTATGACATTAAAAGTAAATAGCGAGGTCTGATATGAAAAATGTGACTGATATTTTCGTTTCAGCTCACAAAATATACCCAAAATCAGGTCTAAAATCTTAGGCACCAAAATGAGTGTAGGCCAGTGTAATATAATAATTTTTCGTCGCTCGTAATTTATATTTTATTGATTTTACATTGCTCGGAGACAGTTATTCTCAGAAAACATGTTTTCCGTTGCTCATAACTTTTATTGTGATCTTTAATATTTTACTTTTTCTCGTAAGAGTTATTATTAATCCAAGATTTTTTAAGAGGCTAGAAAACAAATTGTCGAAAGTAAAAGTTATGAGCAACGAAAAAATTTGCTTTGAGAATATAACTTACCAGCTTACGTAAAACCAAAAAAAACCGAAGTAAAAGTTATGACCAACGAAAAATAAATAATTACGGGAATAACTCTTATAAAGTAGAACAAACATTTATTTATTGACCTAAGGCCAACTTCACATCAAAAAAATAATAACAGTTATTTAGGGTCTCTGCCATGGTACAATAAACAGGTAATAGGTACGTTCGTTTACAATCTCCAACAGAAACTATCCAACAGCAAAATTCAGTGGAATTGTCTTCTCTTCTCTCACAAAAGAAAAATATCAAAAACAGTACGCGAACGCAAAATTTGCAGAACAGCTGATTGAATTCTTGTCCGCATCCAAATATGCTAAATGAAAAACATTGCATTAGTGTTTTCTTGAACATTTTTACTTTTTACATTTAAGGAAACTTAACCAAACTAACATTTACTTGCTACTAGCATGTTTAACACACATATTTTATACATTTCAACTTTAAAATTCTTAAACAATAATTTCGTAATTATGCGAATTGCAATCATCTGTTTTTGATCAGCTGGTTTGCTGTTGGCAAAAATTTTTCCAGCAGAAACCAACAGCTTCCCCTCAAATTGAAATGTCACTTCGCTCCCTCAATTTCCCCTACTTTGTTAGTTTTTGGCGTACGCGAACGCTAAAAGCTGATAGTTTTCGAAAACTTTCAATTATTATCCGTACCCGAACTTACCTAATATAATGTTAGCAGCTGATTGAAGTTTTTTCTTATAAGTGGTCCATAACAAGTCAAACTTTGTTTACATAATAAACTTTTTTCTTAAAAAAAAAAAAACAACTTTGTTTACAAAACAATATTTGTTTACATTTTGTATATTTATAATTTCTAATTTATAAAAAAATTTTATTAACGCGATTAGAAAAACATATGTACATACTCGGAAAGGAGAGATTGTGTTCTAAAAGACGGGAAAAGGTCGGATCTTGCTTTTCATATCCAATTGGAACAGAACTTCGGCATACCGCTTTCTGCAAATGGTTGGTTGCGTTCCGACCATTTTTTGCATATATGAGAGTCTTTTCCAAATTTTGTGACCAGGAACAATGTTTCATGAGGATCCGTTGTAGTATGACATGATTCAATTATAAAAGGTTAGCTCGATAAACATCTAGCTCGCTCACTTTTTGTCAAACGGCTCCCTTAGCATTGAAACCGTGTTGCTTGTTAAAAATAATAATAGTAGTAACCTCAAAATTGTTTAACACCAAAAACAAAGAGGCAAACTTTTTGTTTCTTATGTGCGCGTAAACAGTCATTTTAAATCCGGATATTTATGACAGCATTTTTGCTGTTTACAAGATTGACCCCGTCTCATAAATATTTCACATAAATGTGTATAAATGACGCTCCTTTTCTTTGAACGCTTTTCACGCGCATATTAATTCGATGTGACAGAGTGGAAAGTTTTGTTATTTCTAGAAGGAATGGGTTTAAATAAATTAAAAATAATGTGACATAATAATCATCCAAATGCCAACAACAAGAATTTGTAAAAACTAAGCTCTTGAGTTATGAAGTTTGCTTTATTTTTCTTTTAATATATAAAGGTTACCTTTCTAAAATTTCGAATTATTGTGGTTTTCTTACAACTCCACTAGCCCCAGAAAGTCACTTACTATTTATCGAAATAAAATTGTAGTGAGCACCTTGACTCGGAATCAGAACCACTTTGAGATTAAAAAAAATTTTTAGAGCTTAACATAATTTTAGCTTACAGTTTTAATATTCTTACTAAATAGCAGTTAAATTAATTAATTGAGGTAAGAATATTTTTTATTGTCATTTAAGCACAACATTTCTTGTAAATATGTTAAAATTAACATGTTGTATTCTACCACTATTTGCAAACTTTCCATACTATGCTACTCCTAGTTTCACAAAAAGGGAACGCATTATTTACCCTTTCTCCGTACTTCGTATATGCAACCTTTTATAAGGGAGTGTCAAAACTCCCTTGTCAATATTGATCTAACCTTTTATAATTGAATCATGGTAGTATGATGCGTCTTGCACTGTTTGCGTTGAAAACAATTGTATTTTTCAAGCAAAATGTAAAAGGGTGACGGACCACAGCAAATCAAAGAATATACCCCAGGGTTGCATTTTATTTAATGCTGCTACCTGTTTAATGTGCCTTGGGCTCTGCAGCAGTAGAAAAATTAAAAAAAGAAAAATTGCTTTTAAAAGCTAAACTTTCAAAAATATTTCATCAGCTACCTTGAATTGTACTGAAAGCATTCTTATCACAACGAAATTCAATATTTGACAATTCAAATTAAAATAAAATATGAAAAAAGTTCAAAAAAAAAAGTTTGCTGCGGCTACCTATTTGATGAGCCTTGGCTCTGCTTAAAAAATCCAATTATTTTTTATGCTGCACCTGTTTGACATGCCTTGTCTAAACGAAATACAAAATTTGGCAATTCAAACTATTCCCACCCTTCTTAAGCAAAATCTAACATTGTAGAGTAAAGATATCTTTTAAAATATTCAACATGGTTGCATGTATTTTCTGTTTTTATTATTAGGAAAAAAAAATTGCAAAAATTAAGGTTTAAATCGAACAAGCATGGAAAGTCCTTACTTTACTCAACATCGGTTGTGACTATCAAAATAAATAAATAAATAAACTCACATCCGGAAATCGCGAAATCATAAGGGAACAACAATCACAACCTATCATTTACAATGATTTGTGGGTTCTTTATTTACCCTTAAAGTCTTAGCTTATTCGTAAAGCATAGAATATAGCTCTCAATAAAGAGAATTTTATTATTTGCAGCTTCAGACGGATTATGAATGAATTATATATGCATTTTTCGTTTTTATTGAGAGCTATGGTAGGTACATACATATATACTAAGCTTTAAAATTTAATATATAAATAAAAAAAATTTATATTGAATTTATCGTTCAAGTCGACTTCGAGTGTTTTTTTAAAACTATTCCGGTTAGTTTTATTTTCCTTATAAAATGTATCAAACATTTCCAAGTATCTAAGTTTGTATTTACATACGAACGAATTTTACAATTTTTTTAGTGCTTTTGCGCAACAGCACCTTGCCTAGTGGCTGACCGAAGCCCTCGTATTGCTGATAGACATGCAAGCCGCGCACAATTGTTGCATGCACCGTACCGCGCAAGCGATGATCCATGTATGGAGTTGCCTAAAAAAAAACACTTTATATCAATCTAATACATATTCCTCAATACTCATCTATGTCCATTTTCGTACTTTATTCGTTGAGTAGAGCATATCCGCTGAGACATTAAACTCCTCTTCTGGGTCCCAAATACAAAAATCGGCATCATAGCCCTCTTCAATTTTACTTTTGAAACTGGACAGACCGCAGATTACAGCAGGATTTTGGCACATAAGACGATAAATGTGCTCCATACCCAAACCATGTGCTTGACAGTGGGTCCAAACGATTGAGAGTCCTTGAGTATGCAAGTGTAAGTAGAAATTACAAAAAAAGAAAAATCCCTAATAAAATTACCCACCTAACTGCAGCGACGAAACTCCCGGCCAAGCATTCAAAAAATTGCCACGTGCACTTCCATAGTTCAAACACTTCACACCTGGAGTCGCTGGCGAGTGATTTGAGGCAATAATATCTAAGCAACCGTTCTTTATCGCTTCCCACAAGCGAGGCTGGTTCGATTTGGTGCGTATTGGAGGTTGCGTCTTGTACTCGGTATGACAATCTTCGACTTGTTCCGAAGAGAGCGCCAAATAGTGAGGACATGTTTCGGCGGTTAGATTAGCCCCAGCACGTTTACACTGCGACACAATGGGCAGCACATCGGCAGAACTTATATTCATAATGTGCATATGCTTCCTAGACGTTTTGAAATTCAAAAATATCGGAATTAATATAGTTTTTCATGATATATTTACTTTTCACGATGTATACTTATACATACATATGTAGAACTCGACAAACCTCTTATTAGCAGTGGCCAACTGAGTGATCAATTGCACTGCGTTCACTTCCATTTCTTCAGGACGTGTACGTGAAAACGACTCATATTTCCTAGGTTCTTCTCTATTGGGTTCTATAACGTCCTTCAATGGTAGCTCAGCACTGAACTATTTGCATTAAGTGATGATTAATTTTTGGTTCTAACTTGACTTGACAGTTCACGGCGCGGGATGCTTTCGATTCGAAAGAAATTCAATTCATTTTACCCGCTTTAAAAATATGTACATATGTGCATATATTGAGATCTTATCGAATCGCAAGCATATCACACGCTAGCTTTGATCAATTTCTTACAGCCAAAACTACACCATCTTCCAGTTTGTCGATCACATCCTCTAGCTCTTTTCGATTTATGGCGGGAAAAGCGTCACCAACAGGCGCCGGTGTGGGTGAAAGTGTGCACTGCAGACCTATAACGCCAGCGCCCAACAGCGTGTCAACTTCTTTGACATTATCCGGCACTAGGCCGCCCCAAAATCCAACATCTACGAAGATCTTTCCACGCGCCACACCTGTTTTCTGTTTCAGCGCATCGACACTAGTTGTTGGTGGTATGGTATTACTAAAAAAAAATATTAATGTAAACAAAAAAACACCTTTTACGTGCATTTGATTATCTTAGTTGTAGTCATCGATTTTGTGTACACTCACGTAGGTCGATCGATGATGGTAGTAAAGCCGCCAGCAGCTGCTGCTTTCGTTGCCGCCATAAATCCCTCCCAATCCTTACGTCCCGGCTCACTGATATTTACATTGGCATCTATGAGGCCCGGCATGAGCACTTTGTCGCCAAAATCGTAGACCTACGACAAATCCAAACAAATTGAGCGCATATCAAGAGAGATTCCTCAACCGCTTGTTAACCGGCAATATAATGAATTTTAATTTCACACTCTTTCTCTCACCGCCTCCGATTCCGTGTTGTATACATAGGTATTCACCTCTTGCGCAGTGCGCAATATCTTACGTATGATGCCCTCCGTATCGACAATAATGCCACCGTTCAGGAAGCCCTGCGCTGTGCCTAGGAATATTCGTTTACTGAGGAAAAGCAAATCCATTTTGGAATTAAGATTATGAAGAAATACTATTTTCTTTATAATTGGCAATTAAAATCACTTCTTCACTATTTTGTTGCTTTATATCGACTTGGTTAAAAGTGAAATGTTAAAAAAATATTAATTTTTATTTTGTTCTATATTTAGAAAACACTGTTGGGCTGTATATTTTCACTTGCGATCACTAAAGAGAACTGAATGATCGAATCTTTGCAGCGCACTGCCTGTCACGAAATTTGCACTTCACTTTCTATTAAAGTTCAAAAGCTTTTATGTGTTGAAAATGTTGAAACATTTAACGTAATCTGATAAAAAAAAGGATTGTAAATTCTAATCATTTAAATATGTGAAAATTATTATTAATTTATTCGACTTTAGCAGGTTTTACTTTATACGTTCTTATTTTCATTTTTAATAGCAAATTAAATATTTTAAAACTGTGGGCAGGGTATTCCTGCCATGAAAAAGCTTCTCATTAAATACATCTGCCGTTTGGAGTCGGCACAAAGCTGTAGGTCCCTCCATTTGTGATAGAATATAAAGACGCACACCACAATTGGTAGGAGAAGTTCGGCCAAACACTGAGCTATATAATGTTAGCGCCAAATTATTATTATTATTTATAAAAAGATAGCATTAATAGTTTTCATTTTCGTTATTCGTGAATAGTTTCGGGAGAATTTACTTCCATTTCGTTCTCTTCCAGAATGTTGCTGAGGCTTTTTTTTCTCAGTTTGATATTCGAGAGGACGCTCCTGAGACTTTCGTACCTTTTGAGAACATTCCCCAGAAGTTTGTTATCATAAAATTCTCTTTAAAAACTTTCTCAGTCAGTTTCATTCTAACTTACGCTCCTTGAGGAAAACGATCGAAAATTTTGTTCTCAGTTAAATTTTACACATAATTATCCATAGAAAAACGTGTTTCGCATTAATATAAAAGCGTTGGTGAAAAGATTTTAAGGTTTAACATAAAAGAAGCTGATAAGAAAACTGTCTGCGGAAATAAATTGAACTTTACTTTTACTTTGGAACCCATTTATCCATAAATCAAATTTTATCGAACATCAGTCATAAAAGTTCTATATTGGGTCCTCCAAATTCACTGCCTTCATTCGCACTAAAGATATACATATATTGAAGGATAGTTTCCGATATCGGTTGGTTAATGTTTAATGGCCTTTTTGATAAAGTTCTTGTGAAATTTGATTTGTTTAAACAACTATTATGGTTAAATAAGAGAATAAGTAAAAATAGTAGTGTTTTGAAAGATTTATTTGTTAATTTAAATACACATAATTATGTATGGAATGAAGGCACATTAAACAGGTAGCAGCATTAAAGAAAAAGCAACCCCGGTGTATATTTTTTGATTTGTTGTGGTCCATCAGCCTTCAAAATAGATATATCAAATTTGACGAGTTTGATAGTTCTAAATGTAAACAAAGTGTACGCGTTTCTACAATGTTTTCAACGCAAACAATGCCAGGCGCATCATACTACTGCGGATCCTCAGGAAACATTGCTACTGGTCACAAAATTTGGAAAAGACTCTCGTGGTATACCTTTAAATATGCAAAAAATGGTCGGAACGCATCCAACCGTTTGCAGAAAAAAATCATGTTTTAGGAAAAGAAACCTTACTCCTTTAGCAATTAACACGAAGAGTACTCTCCTACTTGTTTAAAATATGCCAATATGAATTGTATGAGGATACTTGGAAAAACAGACCTACACAGCTATACAGAAATACCATAAGGAGAAACAGAAAAAGCAGCATTCGGTTTGTTCGAGATCATGTTTGTATTGGTAATTATCACAATTTATCAGATTTTGTAAGTAAAAAAAGGAAATTGGTAGTGAAAACATGAATATTTTCCGCTGGAGATCTATTCGCACATATTAAGGGGACGTTCGACTGTCAATCAATGCAGCATAACTGCAAATAAAAGGTGTCGTTTATTTCTAAGCCAAAGTATTTAACTAAAAGCGCCTGAATTTCGGAGCTTTATTATGCCAAACCTTATGAAATTTGTTAACCCCTAAAAGTGTTCAAAAATAAAAAAAAGTAAACAAAAAGTTTTGTGGAAATATTATACACATGCACCATGATTCAATTATAAAAGGTTAGGTAAATAATGACATTCGAATTTTGACACTCCCTTATAAAAGGTCCCTTTTTTTAAAAAGTAAATAATTAGTAATAAAATGTTATTAATTTTTTTAACCAGATATTTCGAAGGTATTTCATTTGAATTAAGAAATCGATAGCTACGCTTACAAAACATACTTATTGTTAAATTTTTTTTCTTAATTTTTGACCAGCAAATAAATTTTCATTTTCAACTTTCAATTTATTTGCCCCATGAACTAAACGGCAAATAATTTCCATTAATCATCTATAGCCCATCTCTTCTTGGCGAAATAAAACTAAACGTTCCCTCCCGACGAACTCCTGGACGGCGAAACCCATAATAATTCGAAATTTAAGAAAGAGAATCTTTATATATTATAAGAAAAATGAATCAAACTTCATAACTCAAAAATTTAGTTCTTACAAATTCATGTTTTTGGATGATTATCACATTATGTCACATTATTTTAAATTTAATTAAACCTATTCCTTCTAGAAATTACAAAACTTTCCACTCCGTCACATCGAATTTATATGCGTTCGAAAAGCATTCAATGGAAAAGCGCGTCATTTATACACATTTACATAAAATATTTACGATACGGGGTCAGTCTTGTAATTAGAAAAAAAGCTGTCTTTAAAAGCCGGATTTGAACTTACGCGAACAAAAAAAAAACAAAAACTGTTGCCTGTTAGTTTTTGGTATTAAATAGTTTTCAGGTTACTACTTTTTTTATTTTTAAGAAGCAACACGGTTTGGATGCTAAGGGAGCCGTTTGATAAAAAGTGAGGGAGCTAGCTGCTTAGTTACCAAACCTTTAATTATTGAATCATGCACATGCACATCGTACATATCATTTTAAAAATTTTCAGCAAATAATTTTAAATATAACGAAAAAATTGCATCGTGGGCAATTTGTAATGCAAAAAAACGGTATCCAATTTCCTTTTTATGCAGTGCGCAAAAGAGATGTAAATAGGAAGAGGTGGATCGAAGTTAGCTAAATAAACATTTCCGATTCGGTGAGAGTATGTGAGAAACATTTCAACGAAGCCGACTTTTATGGTGGCAACCGACGAAGGCTGCAGCCAAATACAACACCTTCGAAACACCTTTCTCCTGCACCAGAACAGCTTAATTTGAATAAACATCATTTCAAGTATATATCATAAATTTTTGATGTGATTTACGGAAATATATATGTAGATAGCCGCTCATTGCTTAGCAAAATATTTTTGAATGTTACTAGCAGAATCCTGCGGCATGTTGATTTATAACCGACTTTAATCTTATTTAAGTAATGTTAGTAATATTTTATAATAACATGTAATACTTCTATCTAATACGATTGCTCTGTAAGAATCGGTGTTCATTAACTTCATTAACAAATAAATGAATATGTATGTATGTACTCGAATGTATATAAATTTATTGTTTACTCCTAATTTTTTTTGGGTATTTTTCCTGCAACGTGTATTTATGGGGTAATGCAATGTAAATAAATTTTGAAAGTAGCCGTTTTGACATAATAAGCATTACTTAAATAGCACACATGTTTGAATACACATACCTTTTTGTCTTCTTTAGTTTTGAAATATATGACAACTTTTAATTGCAGTTATGCCGCAGTGAATAATACTCGAACATCCCCTAATATTGCTCTCAAGTTTAAGGTGAATGAGCTTTAATTACTTTAGTAAAACTGGGCTGACTTTTTATGAAATCATTCGCAAGTGTCTTTGATAGGCACTTTTCTTTTCCGTTTTACAATTAATTTCAAATGTCTTATTATTATTCTTATTTTGATTTTCATTGCTTGTTATCTTATTCAAGAAATAAATCATTTCAATAGCAAAAAATTCACCATTTCAGGCAATCAAGTTAAAGCGCATACTTTTAGTGCGATATTCTCATAAATAGTGATAAAAATTCATAGCAACCCAAAATTATTAGCAACCGATGCAACTGTTGGTTCAATAAACGAACGTTACACGCATACATGCACACGTTTGGATGTCCACATGTATGTGCATATATGTAGTTTGCTTAAGCACAAATATAGACTATAAATAGGACATTTGGCGGAATATTAACGGACCTTAATTGGTTTGATTGCAGCGAAATCCGCTTTGATAAGGAAATATTAACAAATATTAACGTGAAGCAAACAATTTCAGTAGATAAGCATTGAGTACATCCTCTCTAATATACATAGAGACTTACATCAATGTATGGCAGGTGAGTTTAGTGTGTAAAATACTCGCTGAGTGAAAAACAGTGCCCATTAACTAATTTCAATTATTTGTTTTCATATCCTTTACGGAAAATGTTGAAAAAATTTAAATTGAAAAAACATCGGCACAGAGCAAGCAATGCGTTACCCCACGAGCGTATGCGTGTAAGCTTTTGTACCGATTTGGACAAATCAGTGTTGGTGAATAATTTTGAGAAGCGTGGTTGGACACAAGTTGGTCCCGACGATGATTGGAATTTCTATTGGGCAAGTGTGCAGACATGTCGGAATATTTTCAGCGTCGATAGCGGATATCGTATGCATGATAATCAGTAAGTACATATGTTTATACATATATAAGTACTACATACAGACATACATACATAAGTGATTATAAAAAAAAAAAAAGTTTGAATTAAAAAATTATATAATTTACAGAATGATTAATCACTTTCCGAATCATTATGAGTTGTCGCGCAAGGATTTGCTGGTAAAGAATATCAAGCGATATCGCAAAGATCTCGAACGTGAAGGTAATCCATTGGCGGAGCGTTCCGAACCGACGGCTGCAGGTGCGCCGCGTTACGTGTATTTGGATTTTGTGCCAATCACGTTTGTTCTACCGGCAGGTATTGACAAATTTTTGAAATTTAATACTAAATTTGATGATTGAATTGTACGTTAAAGTTTGAAGTCAGCTTTTTTTTTTAATGCAATCAATCAAATAATTTAAAATCCTTGTAACGTTACTTATTTTAAGAATTCTAGGTTCGCATTATTATTGCATATTAACTAAACACTCTTGTTGCAATTTAGATTTTTACTAATATTTGTATTCTTTAAGTTTTTTATCCGTTCATTCCAATAAAAAGAAATTGTTTGCCTTCTCGCAATTTAAAATTTCCCATAAATACGCTTATTTTAATTTATTAAATTCACCCTATTTTTTTAAGCGTCTTAAAAATGTTTAACACAAATTTACCGCAAGTAATTTAAATTTGTGTGGATCCCGCTCGCGGCTAAGGTTTGGGGGTTTTGAAGGTTTTTTACGTTTTCCAATAACTATTTCGTTTGCATTTAATAATTATAACTAATGTTTATTACAAAATTGTGGCAATTATAATTTACTGTTGAAAAAATGATTTGGTCACGTTATTTTAACAAATTTTGGCTATTTTTCATATTTTTATTTAATGTATATAATTTTATTTTAATATAATCTAACAACCATGTATGTAAGTCAAAATTTCAAATTTTGTGTAAAATTTATACACATAAATTTAGCAAAGTTCCACCAAATTTCACATTTTTAGAATTTATTTGAATTAATTAATTTTAGTATAGAAAAGTTCAAGTCTCAAGTCGCCAAATTTGCCATTTTCTTCAGAATAAAATCAAATTTTTGTATATGAAAAATTATTTAAAATTATGTATAAGTATTTTACCAGAAACGAAATTCAATCTTCCAAAACTCTTTACATTTTCGCCTAGATTACAACATGTTCGTTGAGGAGTACCGTAAAAATCCGCAAAGCACTTGGATTATGAAACCGTGCGGCAAATCGCAAGGTGCGGGTATATTCCTCATTAACAAGCTATCGAAACTCAAGCGTTGGTCACGTGAAGCGAGAGGTCCATTCCATCAGCAATTGTCCAAGGAGAGCTATGTGATTTCTAAGTTCGTAAATATGCGCGCACATTCACAATTCTCACACAACGTTTATACTAACCAACAGCAAAAAGTCAACAAATAATTGAATACAATTTCTTCCTTAAAACAGATATATCGATAATCCGCTGCTTATTGGTGGTAAGAAATTTGATTTGAGGCTTTATGTGCTCGTCACTTCGTTTCGTCCACTCAAAGCGTATCTATTTAAGCAGGGCTTTTGCCGCTTCTGTACAGTCAAATATGATACAAGCGTTACGGAATTGGACAATATGTATGTGCACTTGACGAATGTGAGCGTACAAAAACATGGCGTAAGTAGTGAATGTCCGTAGATACTCGTAGCATTTATCGCAGAAGAAACATTCGCTGATTGGCTTTCTTTTGCTTGCACAGGGTGAATACAACAATTTGCACGGCGGCAAATGGTCGGTGCAGAATTTGGCACTCTATTTGGAAGGCACACGCGGCAAAGAAGTGACAGATTGCCTGTTCGGTTCCATTTCCTGGTTGATTGTGCATTCATTGCGCGCTGTGGCGCCGGTGATGGCCAGCGATCGCCATTGCTTCGAATGCTATGGTTATGACATTATTATAGACAACAATTTGAAGCCGTGGCTGGTGGAAGTGAACGCCTCACCTTCGCTGACATCAACAACAGTCACCGATCGTATATTAAAATACAAATTAATTGATAATATATTGTCTGTTGTATTGCCACCCGACGGCGTACCGGAGTAAGTTAAAGAACATAGACTTATGTTTTACTTTAATTATAAGTATCACGAAAAGACAAAGTAATTTTAAAAATTTTCTTTATTGACGAGCTGTCAAAGTTAAGCGAGCAGCTTGTCTTTTGTATGAGAGTTGCAAACCAAATGAAATCCTCTTTTTTACAAGAGGTCAATGCAGTGCCTTAGAGAATTTTAACATTTTTGAATTTTAACATAAATGATAGTTATGCTGCCTCATTATAACATTAACATTATCTTTATTTATATGTTTGCAGTGTACGTTGGAATAAAATTCCCAGTGCTGATGCTTTGGGGAATTTCGAACTTCTGCTAGATGAAGAGTTAGCGGCACAGGAAGAGCACGCACAAAATGCGCAGCCAAGCACAAAAGGAAGAGGCGGCGGCAACCGCTGGAAGTGACTATAAAAAATACGTCATGCAAATGGCTTGAAGAGAAAGTTTTTATCTTTTTTATATTTTTTAAGCATTTTTTTATTTTTTACCTTATACTCGTATGCATGTAATATATGTATGTATGTATGTATAAACATATGTGTGTACATATTTTATAAAATAGCCTATAACCTATAAAATATTTTGTTAAAATTGAGCATATAGTAAATTGCTAGTACAATTAAAAACTTAAAAGGTTTTTAATAATTTGTATGCTCCATCGTTTAATTGGTCATTGTTTTAACGAATTTCAATCTAAAATTACTATTCGAATAGTTGTTTCTCAGCGATTATTATGAATATCCAAGAAATGTACCCCGGTTAAGTGTTAACTGGAACTGGAAAAGCGCTCGTTATGACCAGCCTTCAGAATGTTAAGTATAATTTAATTCACGTTCCAAAATTTAACTTCGCAAAAATGTTTTTACCAAACATTGTTCCATTAGTTAGTGGATTAACTCTATAGACGAATGGGGGATGTTCGAGCGTCAATCACTGCGGCAATACTGCAAATAAATGTCGTCGTTAATTCCTAACAAGTAATGAATTGAGTTTTTAGTTTGGGTTAATTTGATTAAATGCCAAATTGAGTCTTAGGGCCGTTTGCACCATATAAAAGTGCCGGTTAAGATCATCTGTCAGATAAGTAAGCGCTGAATAGTATGCTGAACTGTAGTTAACCGAAAGCAATTTTAACCAAAGATGGTGCAAACGGCCCTTTCCATATTCTTTAGTTTAGGGATAAACGACGCAGTATTGCAGCAGTGATTGAAGCTTGAACATCCCCTGGATTAGTATCTTATTTAGATAGAGATGTTCACTTTTGAAAGATCACTTAACATTTAAGGAATTCAATCACTGACTCTAAATAATGAATATTTAGTAGTGCAGCTTTAAAATGGTCATCCCTGTTTTCGTTGCAACTATAATACTTTTGATAAAATTGAGTAAAAAAACCTGACTAACTATTATTTTGAGACTTAATATAATAAAAATTTGGCGCTTACGCTATATAGCTCAGCGTTTGGTCGAGCTTCTCCTACAATTTGTGATGTGCGTCTTTATATTGCACCACAAATGAAGGGACCTACAGTTTTTTGCCCACTCCGAACGGCAGATGTATTTTATGAGAAGCTTTTTCATGGCAGAAATACCCTCGGAGTCATTGCCATTGCCTGCCGAGGGGTGAACCGCTATTAGAAAAAACTCTTTCTATGACTTAGATTTTATTTGCCATGGCCGAGATTCGAACCTCAAACTCAGCGGCATATCGTTGCGGTAAGAATGATTAATTCCAATTAAAGGTAGTTGATGAAATATTTTTGAAACTTTAACTTTTAAAAGCCAAAACAAAATACACAGAATTAATCTTTTTTTTTTTTTAATTTTTCTACTGTGGCTTCCTATTGCTTCTATCAAGATAAAACTTACTCTTTTTTTTCAAAGTTTTCTAAGGAATATTTCACAAAATTCGTGTTTCCAATAGGCGAGAAGAAATCATATCAATTTCGAAACTAGTTTAGGAATTTTCGGATGGAGTACGGAAATTTTTCGGGAAAGTTCAAGGCCAGTTCTTCACTAGTTTGGGTTCATTCCATACTAGTTAAGGAAGTTTTCGAGACCAGTCGCGAACTCTTGTCGTGAAAAATTTCACTGAAGGTGGTACAATGCCGAAACTGAACTTGACAAGGGATGACGGAAAATCGCTTGCTGTCGGAAAAGCAGATGAAGGTCAAGAAAAGGTTTTTTATGTTTTAAAATTAATTGAAAGACAAGTGTTGCCACACATAAAAGTAAAACTACATTAAAACAAACTACATATTTTATTAATATATGTATCTTTATTATTCATATTGGCTTAATTTTCATTTTTCGTTTTCGTTCTTTACATTGTAAACTGACATACTTACATATTAATTTTATGAAATTCAAATTACAATAAACATAGACGCAATTTATACTGAGCAATATTAATCCCTAAGTAATAGTAGTAGTAGTTATGATCTGTTTATTTGTTATATATATTTCTATACATACATATACATACATATGTATGTACGTATATGTATTTTTATTTTTTAAGAAAATATTAAGTAATTTAATCTATACAAGAATTAAAAATATTTTTATTAACTAATACAATGGATACAAATTAGGATGTGAATAAATGAAAACAAAAAATAATTGACAATAAATCAGCGTCAAGAATTATACTGTTTTTACACACTGTTACCGCGTATAACAAATACATAGATATATGAAATGGAACAATTGAAATAAACAAATGATATTAAACACAAACGTACTTATCAACAATTGTATACACGAACTAACGTATAAATTAATGTGTTAAATATGGGATGTGCTTACTTTTAAAACTAAATTAAAACAATAGATATTAAGTTTAATATTTACAAAATGTTTACACTCATACATACAAATATGTATTGTATGTATACTTTATGCGTATGTATAATAAATGACACAGAGTGATAGCTGACGGTGATTTAAGAGCTAAATGCGAAACAATTATATAAATGTGCGAGTTATGTAGGCATAACTGTAGTTTGAACATATTCCATGTGTAGCAATAAACGTTTGATATAAATTAACAAAAACATAAAATTTGTAAGGAAAAGTGATATTTTATTAACTCGAAGGTTTTTATTACGAGTTGCATTTGATTTTCGATCTTCGTTGGTTATTATGAGCTATGCATCTCTGTGGAAATTTAATTAAGTATCGAAATTTCTGCTTTCGCTGCTGTAGCGTTCCGGCTTTAGGCTACTTAAATTTACCGGCACAGAACCATATAAGCTGAATTGGCTGTTAAAAGGATGTTGCCGTGGAAGCTAATATTTATAAGGAAATCATAATTTCTAGGTACATTTTAAGTAAATTGAATAAATGAACAAAACTCCAAAAAGCCAAAATTTATCTGAGTTGACGACTTACTGATCGAAAATATAATATCACCTTTTTAATAGTTAAAGCATTATTTTACCATTGACATATTTTAAACGTATTACTATTGAAATACAAAACACGCAGAAAAAACAAAAAAAAAGTTTGGAATCAATCAAAATTAATTTTTCGTACACTCTTGCTAACCAATTGGAAATAAGAAATAACAAAATAAATTAAGGAAAATGCCTATAAAGCAGGACTCATTTATCATAATCGAGAAAATTGTTAGTATATCGGTTTATTTAACGAAAAAATAAATAGTTTACTTAATGCTTAAACTGTTTTTCGAGTAACAACCGAATTCGTACAGTTTATTTTATTATTTACAAAATTAATTATTTCTTCTTATATAAAAATAAAGGCTCAATATTTTTCTCATTTGATTTATTTATCAAAAATAATTTTGCAATAAAATACAATTATCGTTTTTACTGTTTTTTTTTCGAAAATATATAACAAAATAACGCCTTTCCTGCCAGCTATGCAGCAATATTTACTAAGGTAAGCTTTTTTATAAATCGAAAAATTGTGGATTTACAATGCTTATGCCAAAATTTGAAAAAAAAAAAAAAAAAACTAACAAATATTGAACCAAGTCAAAGGGGTATTAATGATTAAGAACTGTGTTTATCCTTATATCAATTAACATCGTATGCTATATGAAAATATTTGAAAAATTGAAAAAATTCAATAACGAGCACTATTTCTTAACTCAATTAAAGAGTAAAACATATTTTCCTCCTAAAGCAAAATGAAATGCTTCTTCGAGATAATGCTTACCTTCAAAGCTTATTTGAAGAGTATACGTTCGTCTTTTCTTTGTTTGCTTTGTTAATTGCTTAGTTTTACGTTTTTCTAACCTCACATTTAGCGTTTAATTTGTTTACTTATTTATAACTAATTTTTCGTTTCGTAACTTATGGTATTAAATTTAAAGCAGAATCGTATTTTATTTTTATTTTTTATCATTTTTAAGTATGCGTCAACAAAACAAATAATTGTTCTCAATTAAAATATACTACATAATTTGATAAATATGGTTCGGAATGTTAAAAAAATATTTTTTTTTTTTTCGGAAAATAATACGCTTTCAGGGCGGATTTAGAGCGCTTGAAAATGGGAGGCGTTATCCTTCCCTTTTCAAGCAAAATAGCTGCATCTACAGCTAACATCTTAACTTTAAGTACTAAGTACATAAGTATGTATGTAGTATGTATGTACATATTTCACCTTCTGAGCACATTTGATTTCCTATCGTTTCGTTACAGTCTCATAATTTATTTATATATTCCCAATTAGGCGGATAATATGTTATTTATATTTTAAAAATTCTGCATAGTGTTCAGTGTTTGGACGCTTAGTTAGTACACTTTGTTGTTGACATTTAAGAACAGCCGCGGCGCATTTCAACACTCCGTGGCCAGATAGAAAATCTCCATCACATCCGAGCCGACATCATCATAATCATTGTCGCCATCGTTGCTAGTAGCATCACCACTTTCACCTGTACTGCGCTCTCGCTCTGCGTATCCGCTAGTGATGCGTTTGTTCTCCATCTCTCGGCTTGCTTGCACCTCGACGCCACGCCTCGGGCGCAGCTCCGACACCTATAGTCACACTTTGGACGCATGCGGCTGCCCGCCATTTCCAACGACCGCGCTGGCGAATTGTGGCTGCTGCTTCTGCACCGTTTGATATGTGGGTTGATTGGCTGTTGTCTGGTCGCGTATGGTCACATGGGTGACAAATGGGCCGCGACTGCGTGCGCTGCTATTCAGAGAGGTTGGAGAAAAACCATTTATTGCAGCGACTTTCCAGTGCGGTTGCACTTGCGGTGGCCCTGATTGTTGTTGCGCTTGTTGATGGTGATGGCTGTTGTTGTTGTTGTTGTTGCTGTGCTGCTGCTGTTGCATACCATTCACCGTAATCGGCGAATAATGACCATTCTGTTTAAGACTGCCATTTCGTAGCTGATGATGCTGGGCAGCTACCGCCGCCGGACTCACATTATGCTGCACTGTTTCATATTCATAGTAAGTGGAGGTGGGACGTAATATGCCGCTCTTATCAACACCACCGGCACTGGGGCCACCGCTGCCGCTTAGCATGGCAGCATGGTGATGCTGTAGATTGATGTCCTGTGAGCGTGCACTGCGTTGAGAATGGTAATGCTGATGACGACGACTGTACAATTCATACATATGTATATACATCCACCAAATGTTCAGCGAAGCGTTTGGATAAGGCGAAGCAGGGCAATGAAGTGTGTGGCGTAACGAGAAAATATGCAACAGAGAACAAATACAGAAAAAGGAGAATGGCATGAGTACCCGTATAATATAAAAAAAAAGCTTTAGGCATAAGGAAATGGAAATGGCGTAAATGCAAAGCAATGGTAACAATGGAATAGGGAAGAAACAAAGCGGCATGCGGATTGTTAAATGAAAGTAAAAGATTTTAATAAAAAAGGCTGCAGCCTTTGCGGACATTAGAATGCAATTGACTAACCAAGCGAATTAATTAAAAAAGTAATTGATTAATATTAACTAACCTGACTTATTAGAAAGGAAATGTTATTAAATGATATAAATACATATTATTATTGAAAAATGAGTATTTTATTTATAGTTATTATACTAAATAATAGCTTTAAATGTAACATAGTGCATATTAAATTTTATTATATTTCAAACAGTGAGACATTTTTTATAAAGTGGGAATGTAAGTCATGTTTCTCCGTTTTACATTGTATATACTCCAGAAAAACTAATATATGAGAAGTTTGCGAACAATGTGTCCGCTAGGTGGCGCTGGAGTCAAATTGTTCATTAAATTCGTATTTATATACATACATATATACTGATTTTGTTCAAATTCATATTACTCGCTTGATAACAAATAAGTTGACGAAAAATGGACTAGTCGAGTTATCTATACATTAAGTTGCAATGGAAATTAATATGCAAATTGTACATAAGCCATCGCTAGACGACGGGAGAACATCTTGTCATATTTTGGTCATAAGCAGAGCACATAATATTGAGCAGGGTGGAGTGCAATTTTTAATATCGTATTTATCTACCTAACAAGATCTCCTCAACTATTCCATTCAGAAATCGCGATGAATTCGAAAAAGAAATCGATTCTGGTTTTGAAACAAATTATCTGGTAAGTACATAGATAAAATTGTATAAAAAAGTGGACAATTTTTATGTTAAAATCGATCAAAAATATCTTCAAAAAAACCGAATTACATAAAACAAACCGGCATAATATTTAATGACCAAAAATAACCTGATAGCCATAGTTGGGTTTTGAATTTAATTAAAACTTCAAATGATTATTTAAAAAAAAAATGGTAATAAGTAGAAATAAATAAATAGAAACTAAATAATGATAATTATTTGTTCCTGTCAGTATTTGATTTTCTAGAAACCATGCAAAAGCTCGCTTGAATAAAATATATTTTTTAAAGGTGTTTTTTTAAAAAGGTGTTTTTGAATTTCGTCCAATATTATTACTCGTTAAAAAATAAAAAAGCGGGAATGATATTTTTACAAAAGAGTAAAGGAGGCACTAAAAAAAAACTACTATAATAAACTAGTGTACAATTAAATTTCAGTAAAAAATTGCAATTACTTCAACTCAAAGCAAATCCAATCTTCCGATTTCAAACGCACATATCTAGGGGAAAAGCTGCAATAGGAACCAAAGCGAGTAAGTTAATCAAGTAAAAGGGCGTGTATTAAGAAGTGCTTGATCTAAAGCCCATACAACACATACGCACGTGAACTTATGTACATATGTATGTATGTGTTTATGTGTAAGAGTTTGTGTATGTGTGCTGTAGTTAGTAGTTACCTTTCCGCTTCGACTTTAATGCGTTGCCTGATAACTTGTTGCCGCATGCATTCTAATGTCGACTCCGATAAAACATCTGAACTATTTTGACTTTGTTTAGCTGCGTTGTTTTCGCTTTCGCTGTTTTTTTTTTCGTGCAAAAATTTTGTTTTTTTTTTGTTCGTAAAATGGTGCATTTTTTAATTTTTGCAAAGCACATTTGATTAAATTGTTTTTTAGGTTTATATTTATGATTGGAAAAACAAACGGGGAATAGAAGTGTTAAGATGGTGGTGATGGTGTTGGTAATGGGAAGAGAAAGAGAAAATGTAAGACCCATTAAAGAAAGTGAAAATTTAAACGAGTATTTGTATATTTGCAAGCATTTTTACGTTGCAATGAATTTATCTTCTTCAAAAGAAAATCATTTCACTTGCAAGAAGCGCATTGCTCACTCGGATTACTTAATGTACGATGTATGTGTTTTTTTTTTTTTTAATGTATGAGTGTTTGTGAAAGTATTAGGCATTTATAAGGAATATAATCAGTTTTAGTAATTCGCACCGAAGCAAAAGCACGCTCACCTAATCTGTTGTTGTTGCAGTTCATCATAATTGGCATAGTGTTGATAGCGATGATTGAAAATATCACTGTGGTGTATACCATTTGAGTTTGATAATACATTGCC
The DNA here is from genome assembly GCA_963971545.1 of Philophylla caesio. Classification (NCBI taxonomy): domain Eukaryota; kingdom Metazoa; phylum Arthropoda; class Insecta; order Diptera; family Tephritidae; genus Philophylla; species Philophylla caesio. The sequence continues at coordinate 50,148,782 of OZ020607.1, forward strand.
CACGCCTGCGCCCAAATTATTTGCCGGTGGCAATGGAGGCGGTGGTTGATAGGCTGGTGGCAGCAATTTTGTATTTCGATCGAGCGCAGCCAAAGCGGCTGCGGGCAATTGATTATTGGGCAAACTAGCCGGTGGCCGCTCAGCCACTGACGGCGTTTGTGTCTCTACCGGTATAACCATATCTTTGCGATTCTTGCCGAAGCGAAACATATGTCCAATACCGCGCAATATACTCGGTTTCTTGGCGCGCGACTTATGCTTGCCATCGTTTAGTGAACTCTGAAAAGGACCGTTGCGATGGGTGAAGCCACCATCTTGATCAGTGCCGTCCTCCAACAGCCAATGCTTGCGCGGTTCTAGAGTTGAAAGCAAAAAATAAAAATAAATTATAAAAAATTGCCGTGCTTGCATTCAACTGAAACTCACTGCCAGCCTCTGGATCTGCTACCACTGCGGCGCGCAAACTGTCCTCACGTCCACGCCCACGCGGCGCACGCAACGCGGTCGGCCCACGCGGCTCATCCGACATTTGTATCTCTTGCACCATAGTTTGCAGTGACTCCAACGATGATGATTTTTTCAAGCCCAGTGAAGGTCCCAAATCTCCGACTTGATCACGCGCCTCTGCCTGCAACTGTTGTGCCTCAACACCTGAGGCTGCCTTCGTATGCTTATAGCCAGGTATTAATGCATTGGCGTTGGCGATACGTGTTGTCAGCGACTCCATTGAGCCACTATAGATGGCAGACTTTGTCAGCTGTATGCGACGTTCACGTTCGCGCTCTTCGCGCAATTTCTTATTGCGTTGATAGGTGCCCGTCTCGCGTGCATCCAAAGCGGCGTGATGTTTCTCTGAAATCGAGCGGCGACCGAGCGCATCACGTGAGAAATGTTCTAACCCAGAGTTGTTCGTTTCGAGACTCAGTTGGGAAGAGTAGGTGGCATCAAAACTTATCGGAGCGCCCGGTGGTGCAGCGGAAGTGTTTTGGCCAACGTTGCTGCTTTGTGTGCACACGGAATCGTTGGGTCGATGTGGAAGGGTGCTGCAAATGGGAAGGAAACTTATTGAATTGCATATATGTACATATAACTTGAGTTTTCAAAATTTAACAAAAAAAAATCGAAAATTTAGTTGCATTGCTTAAAAATCCTGCTCAAACACTTACGGTGACATTGGTTCAGGATCGTCTTCGATTAAAACCGAATTGTTGCTGTTGACATGACCATTTGCAAGACACTGCGGATGCAAGGCAGGCGACCAAGTCTCCTTTGTTGCCATGTAGTAGCTTTCGTTACGCAAGCCATGTGGGCCAGCGCTACTGGGTCCAGCTCCACCACCACCACTTCCACCGGCGCTCAAATGATCGCGTGACGGACGACGCGCCTGATGTGATGAATTCGAAGAGCAAACTCCACCGGTTAGACGATCTAATACGGGATTGCTCCATCTGAACATAGTGAAATCAATTAGTCCGAAATTAAGCTCTCCTTAGCACAAATTCACTAACCTGTTCATTTCATTTGTTGCGCTGCAACCGGCGCTGCGTGCCTCCTTCTTCTCCGGACTAAGATAGATCACTGTGGTGCCGGAGTTCTCACTCGTACTCGAGCTGCTATTCGCCTGCTCGAGTATGTCGCCTGAACTGGCGGAGCGAGTGATCTTGCGTGCGACCGATAGTGTTATCATGCCAGGATGTTTACCGGGATTGTTAACCATGGCACGACGTAACGTTTCCATTGCCTCAGCATTATTCTGACCCAACAACGAAACACCATTTACGCTCAACAGCTGATCGTTCATGCGTAGGCGGCCATCGCGTGAAGCTGCTCCACCATGTATGACATTCTTTACGAAAATACCCAAATCGCCGTCGTGTTTCACTAGGCCGCTGCCGCTGCCGCTGCTCGAATTCGAGCTGGTCTTGCCTTTGACGCTAACACCAAGGCCGGCCTTTTCGGTGTCGTGAACGGGTATATGCAGCGTGATTACCTCACGTGAGCGCCAAGCTATGCCTGCTTGGAGGCTATCCTGTAGTGAGAGAAGAAATTGAAGTAAATTAATTTTTAAGTCATCCAAAAGTTACTAACGCTTGAGGCGGCTGACTCGCTGCCGGCATCAATGAAGTGCTGAGATTCGTTAAGCTGGTATTGCTGTTGTTGCTGATGTTGTTCGAACAAAGAGCGGGCACTGTTGGATTTCGTCACACTATTCGGCAACTTTTCTTGCTGCCTTTGAAGAGAGGTTGGAAGTACTGGCGCAGGCGGTTTAGGGGGTGTATTCAAATCGCGTCCATTCTCCTCATAGTTCTGAAAGTAAAATTGCAATCAAAACTATTACACTTTTTGCATGTCAACTTACAATTTCTCGTTCATCCAGCTCGGCTAACTCTTGTTGCCGCGACACAACCAGACGCACCGTGGCACCGGGCTGTGTCGCGCGCAATATAGACACCACATCGGTTTGAGATTTTCCAGTCATCGGTACGCCGTCCACCTCCAACAATCGATCGCCGGGTTTCAGGCGTCCGTCCTCAATCGCGGCGCCACGTGGTAATATATTCTTAATGTAAATTGGGCAATGTCCACCGGCGGGATTGTCGCGCGTTGTCACCGAGAAGCCCAACCCATTCGGCCCCTTCTTCAATACTATTTCGATCTTACGCCCAAGCTTGCGCGTATTCGCCACCTGCAGTGACGTGCCCACAGGCGCGGTGTGCGGCTTTCGTGTTGGTGACACCGTTGCCACCTTCGTCTCCACCGCGGACGCTAGCTTCTCCTCTGCCTCAATCATTTCTGCCACTTTGGAGTCCCGTCGACGTGTTTTGCTGCCACTTCGCTGATTACCGCTGCCATTGCCACCTCCACCGGCACGCAACACGCGTATGCGCAACTCGGACGCTTCCAACGAGCGTCGCAGATATTCCTGTACTTTACTTTCGGTCAGCCCAATTAGCTTAGTTCCATTGATTTCTAGTATGCGATCGCCACGTCGCAAGCGTCCGCGCTCAGCGCGACTGCCGGGCTCTACGTGCTGCACCAACAACCCGCCGCCGTGTTCGTTATCCGGTATGGCTGTCAGCCCAAGCGGACTGCCATACTCATTGATGATGAGCAACATTTCGCCGTCCTTCTCACGTATCGATTCGTACGCTTGACCGAGTGGCTCTTTTCGTTTGCTTTCACGCGGCAGCGACTTGGTTGTGTACATTTGCCCATGCGGCGCATACTGAGGCGGTGACTGTTGTTGCGCCGGCTGTTGCTGCTGATGTTGTAACTTTTCAGCAGCCTCAATCCACTTGTAACCGGTGCCGTCGCCGAGAAACTGCATAGACAAACGACCGGAGCGTGCGAACGGTTGTTGCGCTGGTGCGGCTGTTGAATTATGTTGGCTATCATCTTCCTCCTCCCACTGCGGCGCCAGATAAGCGCTCTTATCGAGCAAAACACGATCAGGTGAATCTGTGCCGCAGTGTGGCGCTGCTGCTGACCAGCGCTTATTGCCTCCTTCCGCCTTCAGTGAGGCCAACAAATTCGGGTCACTGCTGCGACGCACTTGCAATCCCAGACCGGTCGTGGGACAGGCAGTTGTGCTCGTGACTTCAATGTGCGGTGTGGAGACGTCACAGCGTTGCCCATTTGTCGGCGCATCTGTGTTAGTCGGATCGCGGAAAATGTCTGGTGAACCGGTGCCTACAGATGAGCTGCCAGAAGCACCATCACCACCGCCCTGCGGTACGCCCGGATCGGGACCAGAGTCGTCGAAGCTGGCAAGTATCTGTTCACGATCATCGGCGACATCACCTACGCAATCATCTGGATCGAGTATGCCCGATTGTGTTTGTAAATGGTGGACGGCAACCCAGGCATCAGGTTCCTACAAATGGAAGGCAGAGAAAACCCCAAATAAGAGAATGATCATTTACATAAATGTGATGTATAATACAATAATACAATTTTGGCAGGAGTGGTGCTTGGTACTTGAATTAGTGCGCTAGCTGAATCGTAGACTTATTTGATAAAAGTTTTCCGTTCCCTTATTTGATATGAATTTCTAATCGAACGTATCCATAATTATGGGCATCAGAGGATAGAAAAACGAAACGCATAATTAAAAAAAACTTTAGTTTCTACGCGACGTAAATACTAAGCATTTTGGTTTAATGCTTAGGACAAGAGCTTTCCAGGCACGGCATAAAACACTTCTTAGGCAGAGCAGTTATTGAAAGTATTGTGGGACACTGCTGATATTCAGCAAAGCCCTCAGATATAGAGAGGTCTAAAAATGTGTTGGAGAAGAAAGTAAAGGCAGAACTTTAATGTTCTCATCCGTAGAATTGTTCTACATACATATATCGGAAAATATACCTTTTTTTAATTTTAAAATATTTGGAGAATTTCTAGACCCTAAACGTTTTCCATGTAATTTGTATATGAAAAAAATAATTTTTCGTTTGAACGGTATAGAAAAAATGTAATGCAATATATTTTCTATACAGAAAGTCAGATTATCTTCAGGAGACTTAAAATGATAATAACTTATTTTTAATTTAACGCTTAATTATTAATTAATTAGTTTTTTTCTTTAACTATTTAATCTTCTTTAATATTAACGATTCTTCCACTTTTTGATTAAACGGTTAAATAAAGCATTGATTATTTTTCTTTGATTTTTCATTTTTTCTATATTATTTCCAAGAAAACGTGTTTTGTTTCCATATAAAATACATGTGAATTTTTGAGTGCTTTGAGCGAAATCTAAATATTCTACTTAACTTTTTTTCGGAACACCTTACGGTATAAGCAAAAATACCACATTAGAGGCGGTCGCGGTGCAATATGGCACTTTATAAATAAGAAAAATAAGTTTCTTAAATATATAATAAAATAAAGGCAGCTCGCTTCAGTGCAGATGCTTCGAACTTTGTTTCTCAATTTTTTTTAGCACAAATCTTGGTTCTTGCTAAATAAGTAGAGTTTTACATTTAAAACTTTATTTAAAAAAAAAAGCTATTTTTATTTTGTATTTTAGTTCAACACTGAATGAACCGCCATTTACTATGAGAATTTATACGAGTACCTCGCATTGAACAATTTTTCGTGACTCATAAAAACCATATAAAGACTGCAAAAATCGTTCTTCACGGCTGGCACATGTGGGTGTAGTGTAGCGAATGCAACAAAATATATGAAAAAGAAAAAATTAAATTAAATTAATGGATGCCAGCTCCAAAACAAAAACACGAAAAGGAATTTGGCAGCTTGTTTGGCCAAAAATGTGTTGCATTTGTTATTTATATGGTTACACGATTGCTCATAACTGAGAAAGAGAATTTCAGCAACGAAAGACTTCAATAGCTGCAAACTCGCTGAAATGCAAAGCGCTGTTTTGCGAAGGTAAAATACAAAATACTTTGTATGCACGTACGTACAAAACAAAGCCCGCAACGACCGAGTTATAATGAATAAAGCGAAATAAACACAGGCACAAAGACACACATACATAAGCAGTCAGTAAGCATAAATGGCAAGCAAAATTGTGGAAGTACAAAATAGAACAAATGAAAGAAAACAACAGCATGGCATACCAGAAGTTGCATAATGCACAAAAATAAAATTTTACAAAATTCCAAAAGGCATGAAAAATAAAAAAATTCAATACGCAAAGTTTTGAACGCGTGCAATGATAAAATAATACAAACAAATATATAATTTTGTGCAACGCAAAGTTGATCGTAATTGAATAGAAAAAATGTTTTTTTTTTTGCAAATGGTTATTGTGTCTTTTAATTTTATATAAAACAAAAATAAGCTCTTGCGTTTATGGGCCAATCCTGCGAAAAAAATTCTAGAAAATCAGCGTTAATTCCATTATTATACTAAAATTGAAAGGGATATATAACAGTGTACTTACAAAAGTTCTAAAATTTCTAATAAAAAATTGTGAAGTGTGGACTTACCACGGATTTTATAAAAAAAAAAAATTGCCAAAGCTTGTTAAAATATCGTGACCTAATAAACTTGCCCGACACTATATTTACAAAAAATATGTGCAACACTGGCACCAAAACAAAAAAGCCAAAAAAATATTTCTGTTTTTAAAACCCGCTATAAAAAACTTGAAATTTTAATGAAATTTCGTTGAGTTTGTTTTCAAATTTGCATAAAAAAATTTTTGTATTTTTTAAACCGCGATTAAAAACTTGAAATTCTGTTGAGATTTCGTCGAGTTTTTTTTTTTTTTATAAATTTGCATAAATTTTGAGAAAACATTTGTTTTTTAAACCGCGATTAAAAAACTTGAAATTTTGATGAATTTTGTTCTAGAATGAATTTATAATGACAAATTATTGACGATAAAACGGAGCGTTTTCATTATTTTAGCCGTAAGTGTACATACATATGTATGTACAGAGGCCGTTAAAATATTATTAGAGATTTTTGTTTTTACAAATTTTGACATTTACTAGTAATTACTTTAATGAATTTTGATTCAAACTTTGTACAGTATTCACAAAAATTGTGCAACGTTTGATTCCGAATTAGTAGAAAATATAAAACATAAAACACCCAAAAACATGATAAAAACTTTGAGTTAGGAAATTGCAGTTTATTTTTAATTCGAAAATTTTTGAAATTACTGTGCAAAGTTTAAAACGATGATTGTACGGTTTTATTAGATAATTATTTGTATTTCTTTTATTTAAAAGAATCAAATTAAAAAACAAAAATTGTTCAAATTTGTAAATAAAAAAAAAAAAAAAAAACGGGTATTTTATGGTACGAGTATTATAACCGCAGTTATTTGTGGTATATTGGCATATACTCGTATATTCGTTTAAGGTGCTTCCAAAAAAATTAAATTAATCTCTCTTGTAAAATTATGATTTATAAATAGTCGACCACAACGGCCCACAGTGCAGTAAATAATAATTTTATATCGCCAACGAAAACGTCTAAGATATGCTGACTATGTAAAGATTTTCTTAAAAATTACATATAAATTCTATTTAAATACGTATGCCAAAAGATTTTTGTAAAAGCCTTGAAGCAGATTCTGAAAATTTTCATTTTTCTCCATGCAATAATTCTAAACAAAAAAAAAAAAAAAAAAAAAAAAAAAAAAAATACCATTCATCATTGGTTGGTCGTAGAACTGTTTGCGCTTAATTTTGAAGCCCATACGAGTAAATATTGTTACAGCATAAACAAAAAACAAAAAATTTCAAATAACCGGAAACACGGTCTGTCCAGCGAGCGCATCATCAATGGATGAATGAATGTTGGATAAATAAGCGAACACACAGTTGAAGTATGTACTCGTATATACTCTGCGGTGCATATGTATGTACATATGTACTTACATATAGAAAATTATATTTTAATGTTCCTTTTGTATGACTCTATCGACCCAATGCACACATGAAATGAAATGCTTCAAATCAACTTAACAAAAATTAAATTCAGTTTGTTTCGCAAGCACACCATATTTTTTTTTTTTATTTTTTATTACTTTTGATAGCTTTGAAATTTATTGAGCGATAACTTGACTTGTGATGAACTTTAGTTTGTAGTTTACTATTTAAACTTTTTATTGTTTTGAGTATTTTTACTTAATTTTTTACAGTGAAGGAAAGCTGTTGGCAAATCAAGGTTTGTGTGTATGTACATACATTTATATATATTTTTGCTAGGATTAGCGGCTATAATTTACAACAAAAAGTCAACAGAAATGTATTTTCCTTCAACTAGTTCATACCCAAATTTTTACATACAAAGAGTTCTCAATAAAGTTGTTGCATTTGAAATAAATGTTTGATGCTGCACCAAACTTTATATTCAATATCTAAATAATATTTTCTTTTTAAATCGGTTGTCACCGTTATTTTTCGATTTTTAATTGGTAAGTCTTACATCCATTTTTTTACCCCGATTTAGTTATTTTTCAAAGAAGCGGTGCTATAAGTATCTTGTTTTTGGTTTTTTAATTCCAATTTAACTATTTGTTTACAAATAAACAAAATTATTCACTTATTCACGTGATTCGGTGAGATTTTCTATAAAAAAAAAATAGCATTACGCGTCGGTTTCGGTTTCGGTTTTTTTTTTCTCAAATATATAAACAATTCGGTTTGGGTGGTATACAAATAAAAATGCGCGAAGCAGAGCACTCGTATATATAGGCTTCATTCCCCTAATATGAAATTGATGTGCATTTTTGAAGGAAGAAAAAGAAGCCAAGCAACCAATTTCAAAATCATAAAGGGATCACTTATATTTATTTAATTATTTTTAAGATTTTCAATTAAAATATAGTTTATTATCTAATAAGGACCACATAAAAACCAGTTTCTAACTTTGGAGAAAATTTAATTTAAAAAATTAAAAATTTTCTCAGAAGTAGGAAAGTTTTAAGTGACTAGAGTTTACCGTCGATTTACTAGAATTTGTTTCTTTGCAGCACTTATTTTGCAGCTTGATTGAAATAACTAAAACTAAATAAATAAACTCCTGGACATCCCGGTATCAATGGAAATGAGCTCGCAGATAATGCTGCCAAATTAGCTACTTTCATGCCATTCTCGAGCAAAACTTTGTCGAAAATAATCTCCAAATCTACGTATCAACGATGTGCTACTAAGTGGGCAAGTTATTCCCACACATACAAGTCACCCAATTTAAATAGAGCTGCCATCAGGCTTCCCTTGACGACAACAACTGCCATGAACAAATGCTTCATCCGCCTTAGACTTGGTCACACGAACCCAACTCACGCCCATTTGCTGAAGAACGAGCCTCAGCCATTATGTCAATTTTGCCGCAATGCCCCCTTAACCATCCCTCATATCATCAAAGACTGCCCTCGACATTAAAATACTATATCGTGCCCTAACCCTTTATATTTGCTAAGTTATCTAAGTGAAAATATTATTAAACTGATATTTGAATTTTGCAAAAAAGATAGGTATTGATAAAGTTATATAACATTTATACTTACATACATTTTAGGCAGATAGCTCTGGCAGCTAGTGCTTATTTAATTATAATTTTAATTGTAATTAACTAAAATAAATAAATAAATAAACATAGATAGTAAAAAATAACATTTTTAATGATGTTGCAAACAGTGTTGCCACTTGAAAAAATTTTTTCCGACCAAACTTCCGACCAAATGTGATCATAACCGACCCAATGAAAAATTGGCCTTATCTTTAAATTCATTTTTAAATTATTCATTTATTTTCAAACTTAACATTTCTTAAATATTCACAGCTTTATGTTCCATAAAAAGTAATGCACTTATGTGTAATATTTATAGTATACATATCGACATATTTATGTCAAGTCTTTTACAGTCGTTTAGTTCACATTTTAAAACAAAAGTTAAATTTAATTCAAAAACAATAACACTTAAATATATGTATATAAGACGTAATACGCATTTAACCAAAGAACTGTTTAACAGTTAAAAACAACAAAAAAAAATATGACTTTTAAAATCTTTACAAATCTTTTTTGGCCGACCATACGTAGTGCGGAATGTTTAAATTGATAAGTTCTTTACATCGCATAATGCTATTAATGGTGCTCAACTGAAGCCTATTACGCAACTTGGTTTTAATCAAAGCCAACGAAGAAAACTTTCATTCAGTCGCGGCATAACTATGGGGAAGAGGGAGCAAATTAAATATAAAATTTAAGAGGTCGGGAAAGCTGCTTTGGTTAAGTCCATTCTTCATCAAGCTTACTTTCGACCAAAATGTATCAAGATCCATATCGGCAGAAAGACTTACGTCACTAACCCTCAACATGTTCCACTGCGTTGTAATGTGGTCTATAACGCAGTCAACTAAATCGCTAAACTTGAGGATTAAGGGAAGTATCTGTAAGTGCTCATTCGATAGGATCTTGATCGGAATAATGATTTGTAATAGCTTAATATATTTACGGTTAAAGTCAAAGCGTATACTAATTTGTTGCAATAGTTCAATGTAAAAAGAAAGTACATTTCCATGTTTAGTAAGATCTACACATTATATTGTATTTACGCAAGTAATCGCAAGCAAATACATACTTACATATGTGTACACATAATTTTATTTTATTTTTTCATTATTTATTTTTCATACTGATGAAAAGATATTCATATCGCAAAACAGACCAAAATTCTTTTAAGCGGACCAGCGGACCAAAGTAAAAAAATCCGACCAATTTTGGTCCGAAAAGACCAAAAGTGGCAACGCTGGTTGCAAATGATATGACCACCACTGTACATATATTAAATTATTTCATACACACATATAAATATTCTTATAAAAGATCCTAAGATCCGCATGTGCATTCACAGGTTCGATAATTGATTGTAATTGAATCAAAACCGATAAAAGCGAATACTATAATAGTTTAATTCAGTGATATTTTGTTTAAACAATTCAGGTATCGATGACCTGATAAGAAAATTAAAATATTTGTTTTTATTGTCTAGCGGGTTAATGTCGGGTAAGCTATTCGTTAATGCTGTAAAAAAATACATACATTCATATGTACATATGTGTATGAATAGTTTTAAGTTAGAAACTTTTACATATTAATGTGCGCTCAAGTGGAGCCGTACATCACGCAATTTTATTAATATTTTTGGATCTTTTTTATATATTTATTTATGTTTAATTTTTTTAATACACACTTAGTTACCTTTTGACCCTGATAGGGTGACGGCGGCCGTTTCGGCAACGTTAACGAATAGGATTTCTGCAAAAATGTATGCTGTATGCCATCGTGCTTGGCTGACACTTTGTATGTGTGACGCCAACCAAAAATGCCTGTCAGTTTGTGGGCCAAAGCGGGGCATTTGGGTGGTACGTCGAACATTGCAGGCGATTTGCTTTGTTGCTTTCGATGTTTGTTGAATTATTTTTATATTATTTTTAAATGAATTGAAGTTGTATTTAATGGGAAATTTGGTGCTTAAATCTTTGGTATGTTACGGTTTAGCTAGTTCGCTTTAATTTTACACTTAAACACACACACTCACATGGCTGCGCTTGTTTATTCGCATTTAGTGTTTTTATGACGCGCATGCATGTTTGTGGTTGTTTTTTTTTTTACTTTCAGATTCACATCTTTTGTTTAGGCACTAAATTAGCAGAATGCATTGTATTAATGAAATTTTTTTTAACTTACAGTCTCTTTACAACTGAAGTGAAATATTTTAAAAAATTCCAATTTTTGCTTTTAATTCTTGTTAAAATGACTTTACAACACTCACTGATAGGTTGTTAGTGCAAAAAAATAGTTCATACGCGTTTGTTTGTAATCGCTTTATCTTATCAACTGCGGTAAACAACACCTTGCAAGTCAGTTTATCCGGCAGCGAACAATCACAATGTTAATGAACAAAATGACGCAATTAATTAGAGAGTGCGATAAGCGCACCTGAGAGTTTGTGCACATTTCGCCGATTATGATTCGTTAGTGAAATATGAGTGGGGTGTATGGAGGAAATATAAATACGAGTAACACATGTAGTTTATTTATGTAGAACACACAAATATTTAATGAAATTGGTAAATTTACTTTTTGAAAAAAAAAAAAAAATATTTTTTCTACAATAAAGAAAGAAAACACACAATATTGAAAATTAAACAAAATCGTTAACTCATTCTCTTATTATCTTATTGACGTCCATTATTATTTTTTTTTTAATATTAAACACTTTGCTAATCGATTTTTCAAGTTCATATACATTGTGCAACAGTAATTTTCACACTTGAGAAAAGTATTCACAAGGCATCGCAAAGTATTAAAAAATCATAAAATTTCTAAAATTCAAAGCTGTGTAAGGTCCGGAATTTTTTTTATGATTTTCTAACTTTACAACACCTAGTGAATACCCTATGTACGTATGTAAATTAGTAACTTTACATTTTCGTCTTTTCATCAGCACGTCATCAAGCTTTTCATCAATCACCTTAAATTTCAGTTAGAGCTCAGCATTACATAAATGTACTCATCATAGACAGATGATTATTAAAAAAATTTTTAAAGTCTGGAAAATTCAAGACCATACTCATTTATAATTAATCAAGTTCATTCCGACAGAAAAGAGTCAATTCAAAAACAATTTCTGCTTTTTGCTTTAAGGCATTTTCGTTGGGATTCTCAGTACAACCTGTCGCCATATATAAGTCGTTTAAAACTCATTAATCTTCCTACACTTGCTAGTCGCAGAGAAATGCTAGGCAATGTATTTTTGGTCAATTTACTGACAGGCTTGATCTCTAGCCCATCTCTTCTTAGCGAAATAAAACTAAACGTTCCCTCCAGAATTTCAAGATATTTCCGGCCTCTCTTTCTGAAGCCATGTAAAAGTAATTTTGAGTTAAATGAGCCACTCCGTAGTTTGTGTCAGGATTTTAACACTCACTCCGGTTCTTTTGATATTTCAGACTCACTTTTTTACATAAAGAAAACTATACTCAATCCTCTCAATAATTAATACATACATACATATACATACATATATTACTATTCGATCAGCTGATGAGCATTTGTTCTTGACTCGGCGCAACATATGTATATGAAACAAAAAAACAAAATTTTTTTTTTATATATCCGTGCGTCATGCGGATGCGCCCCTCGCGTCGGTCGGGCGGGTATGGAGGGATAAAACCGTTGGGATTATTATTATTATTATACTGTAATTTTTTTAAGTTTTTGACTTTCAACAAGAATAAGAATAAGAAAAAATATCAAATAAAACTATTTTAAATTCTTCTCACATGCTTCTTTCATTTGATATTCCTATCTTAAGTCATATACCCTATAGATTTCTGGTAAATATAAAATAAAGGATACTAACTTTAAAGTTAAAAAAAAAAATTCTCGATGTGTTGATGAAAAACTAGAAACGTAAAGTTATTACCTACCATTTCGTTCTAGTAAAGCGCAAATATTCGTGTGAGAGTTAAAAGTTAAAATTTGTTGCACTGTGTTCTGGTCGAAACAATTTTTATTATGCATTTTTGGAATTTCGCGATAAGGAAAACAAAAGCAATTAAATTTAATAAAAAAGAAAATGCGCCATAAAATATCTGAAAAAAATGAATCATCAAATTGATAAGCGAAACCAAAGAAAGCAATAAAACTTGAACGGCTAGCCAAAAAGTCAAAAAATCACATTTTTTGATCGTTTTTACACCTGTTGCGTGAATTAATTTAAACGTCCTATTTAGCAATGCCATATTGTTATACAAATATATTAAACTTGCACTTTTCTAAAAAATTTAAAGATGCGCGTTTCATAAGCTTAACACAATTTGTAGTCCAACGGATTAAAGTACGGGCTAGCAATGGCCAATCGCATACTTCCGTAAAGTTTATTGAAAAAAAAAGTACTTTTACTGTGGAAATTTTATCTTCAGTAAAAAATAAATTATCGGTGATCATTGTTCGTATAGCATCGAAGTAAGGTAGGCTTTGATAGCTTTCGGCATTGGCACACTGTGAGAACGAAAGGAATTCGGACGGATGACTATTCAACAGTCTCCGCAAATAGTTTCATGGAACGATTAACAAAATTCCGAGTTAAATATTTTGCTTTTTTCAAAAGCCACATTCTTGTAAATACCGCCTTCCCGTGATTAAGAAGAAGTGAGGGGAAAAACTTTAGTGAGTAAGGGGTCAGGTCAAGTGAAATAAAGTGTGTGAAGGTGAGGATTGATGTGTGGTATGTTTGGATATGTGAAATAAAGTGTGTGAAGGTGAGGATTGATGTGTGGTATGTTTGGATATGTGTTTAAATATGTTGAGTTCAGGTATGGTCAAAATGAGCATTTGTTGCTGTCCTAAAACATTTTCATGTAAACCATTTTCGTCTCTTTTGCCATTACATCACATCAAATATCATAAGGGAACATAAAAGCATGAGTTTAGGCGCGGTGAGTTTTGATTTAATGAGTTCATTTGTGTTGGATTCAGTTATGGTGAGGCGAAGAAGTATTCATTACCGTCGCAGACAATCCATTCGGCGCAATTGTCTTGCCTTATTTGTCGTGTTGATTTTTCACTTCAACAAGTGAGAAAATCTAAATTCGGGCGAAACCGATTTTTATATACCCTCGCGATATATTTTTGTATGGTCGGTGCCCATGATTTCATAAAATTCCCATTTCTTTGTTTCAAATCGCAGCTAGTACTAAACTTAACTCAATTTCTTCCGATAAATACTGAAAAATTAACTTTTTTGCATTTTTCAAAATTTCCGTTATTTGGAAGTTGGGCGTTTTTGACGGTGATGCTAGTGATATCAAGGACAATATGTTTCCCAAATTTTGTGACGATACCTTACATCGTTTTTTTATAAGTGGGCGTAGTAACTCCCATTTTTCAAAATTTCTTAAAAATCAGGTTTCTTAATTAACTATCTCTCTAAATATCAAATTTTAATTAATATGTTCCAATAGATAAATAAAAAACAAAATGTTTGCATTTTTCAAAATTTCCGTTATATGGGAGGTGGGTGTGGTTATGATCCGATTTCAAAAATTTTCTACGATAATAACAGCGATGTCAAGGAAAATATGTCCACCAAATTTTGTGACGATAATTAATACTGTTATTGATATACAGAACATTTTTCATAAGTAGGCGTGGCAACGCCTATTTTTCAAAATTTCAAAAATACCTAATTTCTTAGTTCAAAATCACTTCAAATACCAAATATTTGCTGTAATAGATACCGAAAAAACCTAGTTTTTGCATTTTCCAAAACTTCCGTTATATGGGAGGTGGGCGTGGTTATGATCCGATTTTAAAAATTTTCTACAATATAACAATAGTGAAATCATTATTGTTATTGAGATACAGAAATCTGTTCCTAAGTGGGCGTGGCAACGCCCATTTACAAAATTTCATAAATACCTAATTTCTTAGTTCAAAATCGCTCCAAATACCAAATTTCACTTAATTTGCTGTAATGCATTTTTCAAAAACTTCCGTTATATGGGAGGTGGGCGTGGTTATTGACCGATCTTGACCATTTTCAATACCAACCTACCCTGTCCAAAGAGCAATCTATGTACAATTTCATTGAGATATCTCAATTTTTACTCAAGTTATTGTAATCAAGGACAGACGGACGGACGGACAGACAGTCAGGGCGAAATCGATTTCTCTGTTCATTCTGATTCCTTTTAGTATATATATCTATCTCGATTATTTTTTGCTGTTACAAACAACCGTTAAGCGAACAAAGTTATAATACCCTTGTACACAAGTACGCTCGGGTATAAAAATATCGGTTATACTAGTACAAAATGGTCGCGTAAAACACTTTTGGTTTTCAGCGACAAATTCGTCTTAATTCTTTATGGATTAATGATGTTTAAGTATTTTAATGTTTAAAAGGCCATTTTTTAGAGGCCTCTACTTTATTGTTCATCCTTTAATGCGCGTACTACAAGTTCCATAAGAAACTTGGCTAATAAACATCGACTCTATTATGTTATATTTTATTACGAAATTTCTTCTATGTACATAGCAAAAAAAATCGTATTTGGCAGCCGCTTCAAATATACTTTGCTTGTAATTTCTGAGCATGTTAACTCCCTTTCCATTAAATTGAAGTTAAAGAGGTCTTTAAATATGGGAGCCTAGGGAGTAAGATAAAAGGAAACTGCGAAGGGATTGAGTAAAGTTTTAGTTTGGTCGAGGGTCTAAACAATGTCCACAATATTATCAACAAATTTCTAGTTTCACAACATTTATGGTTCCTTCGAGCGCTCGCTGTAATTTTTATTAATTGCATAAAAAAATTAGCAAATGAAAAAGGTCAAGAAAAGGGGCTATCGTAAAGTTAAGGATATACAAACGCCTTTCGGTTGGAAATTATTTATTGAGTTGTAATTAAATCAGTTTTGCCTTAACGATTCACTGCACTGTATGTCGAATGCCAACAATCACCTGACCTGGTTTTTTTTCTGATGCGTACTAGAAACTACTTACTATTATTAATTGCAATGCATTCATTAGTTGTTGCTTTACCGCGCGGCAAAAAGAACTGTAATAAGTAATTAAAAGCAAGAATGCATGTGCGTTAATAAATTATGCAAACACTTAATTATAGTATGATTTTATTTTTCAACGCGAATAGATTTCACTAAAAGTATTAGCTGTTTAGAAGTTGGTGTGATTATATAAAAGACAACAGGCGCCAGCGGTGGCTACGAATATTTTTTTACACATAGCAATTACGTATTTATGCATACATATATGTATGTATGTAACAGAGTTGGTTAATTAGAATGCAGCGCTGACATCTGAAATTGCAGTTAATCTTAGCGCGTTACTCCAAGCTTTGATTGGCGGCGAAGCGGGCAATCAGCTAAATAATCACTATCATCATAGAAAAAGAAAAAAACTCATCAGAGCAAAGTTTGTTGCAACGACTTAACTTCTTCCATTGTTGTTTTCGTGTGTGCGGAGCTCTTGGTTTTTAGCAAATTTTCTTTAGAAAGTTGCTTGTCATGCAAATAGCCGCAAACATAAAAATGTACGTTGGTTCACTGATTGCAGCTGTAGCTGAAATGTAAATAAAGTCTTCAGTTTTTTTTTCTCGTTGGCGGCCAATTATCACAGAACTTATCCTTGGTATTTTGTTTTTTATTAACCAACGCTTCGACGAGCTAAGCAACAATCTCTGACTACGATCCCGACACACAAGTATATACTTATATGGCCATAATAATAGATACACCACGGCTTGGCAAGTATTGATAATTTTTTTTTTATAATTTTAAATAATTTTTCCATTCAGAATTTTTTTAAATATTTGTGTGTAGTACATATAAAGGGCTAGTTTTTTGTTTTTTTGAATTGAATGTACCATCTTTTTGATATTTTTTGTGATTTTCTTACAAATTAAATTTTTGTTAGTTTTTATTTTATTTTTTATAATTTTTTTTAACTTTTATAATTTTGTTTAACTTTTATAATTTTTTTTAACTCTTTTAACTTTATTTAAAGTTTGAAAATAGCGATTGGCTTTATTGTAGACAGAGTTATGCACTTAAAAAAAATTTTGAAATTTTGATAAAATATCAATTATATTTTAATTTTTTTCAACTAGTTTTAATGGAGGGTTTTCGAGGATTCTTTAATCCTTTCGGTTCTTCTTATTTTAAATCAAAAACTAATGAAAACATTTATTTTATATTTTGTTGTTTGATAACTTAGTGTAAATAATTGTCGATATTTTTGATAACTGCATTCTATGCCATACCATGGCATGGTGCCCAAAAACTAGTTTTGCAAAAGAAATACATTTTTTTTTGATTTTGACCTTAATTGTTAGAAAATGTGGAATAATGGTTTTTCAAGTCAAAAATAAAAAAAGAAGTTCCGAAAGGGTTTATATGGAGTTATGCAAATTTTCATTAAACAAAAATTTTCTTTTTTTTGGAAATTTGGAATTTTGCATGCAGGTTAAAATTGGATTTAAGTGGTTTCTGTACACAACACGCTCATGGTGACAGGTTTTGACTATTTATATATTTAGCATTGCAATCTTTTAAACTAAAATCATCCTTTTTTTAGTTTTACGTTTTGGGTAGCACATTAAATTATATTACAATGAAGACCAGAGTTAGCCATTTTTATGGAAGAAATTGCGAAAGTCGGTCATTAAAAATTTAAAAAAAAATTAACGGTAATTTGTAGCTACATACTTTATATTTGCACTTTATTGTACTAAAATGAAATGGCTGCAAAACCAAACTGCATACTCAAAAAGTTTTTAAATATTTGTTTTTTTTTTTTTTTTTTTTTTTTTTCTGTTGGCCTAGTAAATGTTAATTTTACAATTTTTATTGAGCTCAAGGCCAGTTTATGGAAGATTTTTGTAAAAAAAACAACAACAGTTTTTTAATGGTAGAAATTATAGTACTATTTAGGAAATCACCACATTTCCTCATCAGACTTCTTTTTTATTACATTAATTAAATTTATTTTTCATAACCACTTCTCCCAGGCTTTGAACCCGGAAGCTGGGAGTTGCAGAGCCAATACGCTACATATTGTGCTACGCTAGCCGAGTTGTCTGTTGTGTTTATTTTATCTTCCTGACCTTGAGCTCAATAAAAATTGTAAAATTAAAAAGTTTTTAAAATAAAAGTTTGTTTGAAATTTTGATGAAAATGTCATCAGCTAAATTTTAACGGTCTGATATATTTAAAATTGATTGGTGAAATGCGGCATATGCAAACTAAATTTTATACAAAGAAC
Organism: Philophylla caesio; assembly: GCA_963971545.1. Lineage (NCBI taxonomy): Eukaryota > Metazoa > Arthropoda > Insecta > Diptera > Tephritidae > Philophylla > Philophylla caesio. The sequence goes on from OZ020607.1 coordinate 50,167,061, forward strand.
TGATATCTAACTGAAGAATATTAGGAAATAAATTGTCAACATATGTATGTAGTCGTCGTATAATTGTTATAAGCAGTGGACATGTGTTTATAAAAAAATTTATTGAAATTTAATTACAAAACAATATTGTCAAAATGTGTTAATAGGTCGTGGTTCTGTTATTTTGATCACAGGCGTACATTTGTTCAAAGCCACTTTGCTACATCAGCTTTGCCGTACTCTGAAATTTTCTTCTCTCATTTTCTAAATTTGATGGTAATTTTCAACGTAATCTAGCAAATATTATCGTCGAGGCTGCCAAACCAAAGCAAAGTGACTGACTGACTGACTGGCTGGCAGAAAGAAAATTGTTTGCATAATGAAATCAAGGCTTGGCTGAGTGCAACGAGCTGACTGAGTGGGTATTATTGGTTTGGATTGGAATTTTGATTATTGTAAGTTAACGAAAATATGTTGGGGTGTGTACGGATGAAAAATGAAGGATCGAAGTAATAATGGGATCACGAGTTCTTTAAAGAAGATCGAATAATGAGATTAAGAACAGAAACTTTAAGACCATACTGTCATTATAACTCGAAGGATTTTCGAAAGCTCGGACTGCAAAATCGTCGGAAAAACAAAGCAGCCGGGCATAAAATCTTTCAATTAACTAGCAAACAAAAATTAAGACTCCGAAAATTGTCAAATGTAGAAAACTCTAGAAAATATAACTTCAGGCACGTGCACTCATTTACATATTTAAGCATACTAATCAAAAATTCATTTCTTTTTTGTTGTTGTCGCAAACACACACCCATGTTGGCTATAATGCGTGCATGCAAACATATACAAAAGATCCGAGAGTCGCTGTATTGACCCTCTGTTTGTGCCAAGCAAGTCAAAGAGCCAACCAGAAGCAACAGCAGCGGCAGCAAATTAAGGTTGCACGTTTGGAATGCAATTGTTGCCACACCACACCATTGGTAACAATCAGCAACAAAAGCAGCCAGGTACAAAAACTAACACAACAACAACAACAACGCAGCTAAAGCATAGTAGGTAGTTAAGGCATTCTAGTTTTTTTTTTTGCTGCTACTCTGAAATCCCTCGCATGTTGCTGGTAAACTAATTTACTTGTTGCATGCAATTCCTAGTTGCTAACTCCTGGCAGTGTTGTTACTGTTGCTATGGTGCCTGTCCCAAACAATTTTCATACACATTTGTTGACGTATGGCAAAATTTATATGGAATTTATGCAAAAAAGAAGTTAAAAGAAAAGGAAATAAATAAGAGGCAGGAATGTAAATAGGAGCAAAACGCTCGGTAACGGTACTAAGAAGCCTATTAAAAAATTGTATGTAGTTAGAATAAAAAACACATACATATAACGTTGACATCGCAGAACGAGAGTTAGCATATCTGATGAGATTTCTCTTAGCTAGCAGTTGTAAAACAATTAAAAACTCACTTCACATTTCGATGGGATCGTCCACAAATCTATACAACGAATCTAAGTAGTATACCAAAAAAAAAATGCGAAAACTTTTTTTTATATACATATATTGCGATTAATCCACAACTGTTCTGTAAGTGTTTTAGACAATGCTTGCGGGTTAGGCGTATTTTATTCCTAATCAATAATGAATTGAATAATCGGGTTGGCGTCAATAGGGTCAAAGGCAGATTTGAGACTTAATTATGAAAACTAGACTAGTTTAGGGATTAACGACGCCTTTTATTTGCAGTAATGTTGCAGTGATTGATAACAAATTACTCTCAAGAAATGAAAAATAAATTTTCTTCTATACAAATTTTTTAAATCAGTCTAAAGCTCTCAAGAAAAAAAATGCACGTATATTTATTTCTTCAAGAAAATTAACGGCAACGTCAAATTACTTTTTAAAGCAACTGAAATATTGAAAAAAATGTTTTGTGATTTTTCTTGAGAGTTGTATTTAAGAGCTAGGAAAAGAAAAAAACTTTCTATTTTTGAATAGAACACAAAAAACTTGATACATTTTCAATTTTAAATATTTAAAAGTGTTTGACAATTTATCAAGAACACATAATCGGGCAGTTGGTATTTCTTACAATTGAAACATTTTTGCGATCGCATAAAACAAGAACACTCACAAGCCAGCAAATTAAGCTTGACAACCTAAGCAGAGCATGTTCCCAACTAACAATCCAGATAGTCCTACCTTTGAGCTTTTTAAGCCTTTTTGTAAACTTAAAGAATGCATTTTTCTGAATGCACTTGCCGTGTTGAGCTCATACCATCATTTATGATAAAATATATATGTATGTAATAAAAAATCAAAAAAGAACCAAATTACATTCACATACGAGTATAACTGAAAAGAGGCTCCTACGATCATTCAAGTTTGGGTAAATACAAAGAAAGCTCCGGAATTCACTGAAAATGAGAAATGAGTTATAAGACACACCAACATCATCTGAATTCACGTGGTTTTTTTTTTTGAGTAATTTTTAAGACTTGTTTTAGCGACCCCTCATTAAACGAATAGTCTAGCTAATTTAGGGTTCACAAAACATAATTTATATTTCTTACAAAAAGAGCTCATTTATGAAGAAAAATCGATGTATAGCTCATAAAAAATACTTAAAGAATCGTTTCAGTTAGGGATACTTTTCAAATCAAAAATATTTGCTGAGCTTCCTTAAACACAAATGGCGAAGGTAATTTTGAGGTGGGCCGACCAATTTTCGAGTCTTATGGCAGTATATTTACTGAAAATTCTTTAGGTTTTGAGTATCTGCGCTTAAGTAGGAACATCATTAAATTACTACCAATTCAGCAGCAGATATCATTTTGTCGCTGTGGTCGAATTGGTAGCGGTGCGTGCTATAACTCGATATACTGGTGAGTTCGAGGATCGAATCTCGGCCAGGGCAAGTAAAATCTAAGTCATAGAAAGAGTTGTTTCTAATAGCGGTCACCCTCGGCAGGCAATGCCAAACCGCCAACGGTATTTCGGCCATGAAAAAGCTTTTCATAAAATACATCAGACGCACACCACAAATGGGAGGATAAGCACGGCCAAACTCTGAGCTAAATAGTGTGAGCGCCAAAATAATAAAAAAATAATAAAAAATAAATAAAATAGAAAAAAATGTATCCTATATTGTTGTTGTTTTTGAAATAATTGGGAGCAAGAAAGAAAATCCTATCCACCTAATCAACCAATACTTTAGCTAAATATCAATAAATACTTACATATATAATATCAAAAATAATAATAATATAATGAGCACTCATGCTCTTCTATCTACATACATACATAGATTAACTGGTTGGCTGCACACAATATAATCAAGTTATAGGTATGTATGTAGTATGTACATACATGTACTTAGAGCGTGAGCTTAATATGCATATACGTACATATCTCGAAACATCGCAAGAATTATCACAGAATCACTGATACAAAAATTAAGCAAGCGAAAAATTGCGCCTAACGCAGTGAGATCAATTATTGAGTGAAAATTAGTAATGATAACAGAATAAAAAGTTAAAATGGACTTTGGATTTAAAATCTTTTTTCTAGATACTTTCAAATAATATGTTTTTTTTATTTAATAATTATATTTAATGTTCTTTTAAATAATTTCAAGTGACATCATTTAAATAGCGTATACGTTAAGGCAAAATACAAAATTTTTTAAGGCACAACCGGAGGACCTAAATGCAATATTTTACATAAAAAATGTTTAAAAAATCTCTAAACTAAATAAAAAACAAAGAACAAATCCGTTAGTCTGATAAGATGTGTTCCCACACCTTTAAACTTGTATACAATAACGCCTTGGAACGTATGGAACAAGGATAAAACGATTTCAATAGATATAAATAAATGCCAAACTTGTGCAATTTTTCACGACTGGAAACGCAACTGCGGCGATTTTTCTTTTTCACTATTTTCACCAAAATTTCCACAATCAAGATATCACGACAATAACTAGAAAGAAGTTAGTTCTGTGAACATATGTATACAATTAATTTGCAATTTTTTTTTTTAATTAAGCTCAACGCAGCTGTTTATGTTTAGTTTATAAAAATTGTATGTTTTGCATAATGAAATACGAAACGCATGACAGCAGCAAGTGGCCGACAAAAGGTGAAAAACAATAACTTATGTAAAAGGCTCATATTGCTTACTCACGAGTATTTTTTTTTTTTAATTTAAAGTTTTTATTTACATTAGTGTGAATAAAATAAAATAAAATATTAAATTGCAACAGGAAAATTTGTGCAAACACTTTACAGTTGCCAACTGCCAACTGTATGTTGCCCGCTTTGAGCTCTAAAATTACATAAAAATGAAATAAACAAATGTTGGCTCAAAGCATTTGACACAATGAAATCGTATATTAAAAGACACAAACAAACTGTCTGCAGTTTCAAATTGCAAAAATACATACATACATACATCAATAAATGCGTATAAAATAAATAAAAAAAAAAAAAATGGATCTAAAGGCCTACCATCGCGCCTGAGCTGTCGTCGCAGCCAGTCACGCATGTGTACATAGCCTCATAAAAAAACGCAGCACAACATAGAAAATTAATGTCAGAAAAACTGAGTATGCGCGTATGGGCATTTACATATAAATTACTATAATTAAGCGCCCTTTGAAAAAATATGCATTTCTTCAATAAACTGGCGCTCTAACCCACGCATTATCAGATGCATGCGTTTAGAGCTTTGTGTGTTTATAGGAATGTACAAACATGTTAGGACCCGTACATTAAGGTGTATCCTACTTTGTAACAATTAAAAATACTGATTTTTTATACTAATTTTAAATTTTCTTTTGGTTGAAGCCTTCCTTTATTTGTAAAGCTTAGTACACAGCTCTCTGGAAAATCGGAATATTCATATAAAATGACACTCAAGAAATTAAAAAGAAATTTTATTCTGTAAACATTTCTTAAATCCGTCTAAAGAAAATTTACAGCTACGCCAAAGTACTTTTTCAAGCAACAGAAATATAAAAATATTTCTTGGGATTTTTTTTTTTGGACAGCTGTATTGAAGCCTTATGCAGGCAAGCAGTTTTTTTTTATATAAACAATTGTTTTATTGCATTGATGCTTCTTAAGTAAAATACAAAGCTAGAAAAACTGAGTGTCAAAAAAAATCTGTATTAAAAAAACTGTTGAAATATTAATGAATATGAATTAGTAATATTTTTATACAAAAACTTTGCCATTTTTTCGTGTTGAATCTTTTTCGAAATCCTGCCAATTTCATGTTATAACTGCAACCATATTAAAAAAAAAAAAAATGTGCAAAATGTTTAAAAAATTTACCAAGTATTAAAAAATGTTGCAGTTTTATGGTATTTTTTATTTTAGTATAACAAAATGTCATGCGTCCACAAACTACCGTTGATTTTTGACTTTTATTTATTTATTTTGATTTTTGTGAGCCTCTTTTATGAAAACAAGATTCGTAAAAATGTTTATCATGTTAACTTAAATTTCACCACAATTTTTTTTTTTTTTTTTTTTTTTAAATGCAACATAAATATACCTATAATATGTATACCCTGTTCTTAAATTAAAGCACAACCACATATTGACAGATTTGGGCACTTTATACTTGTTCTAATTAAATAAGAATTTTTTCAAGGAAAATATGGTTCTTTCCCTTAGAAAACCCATAAAACCCCATTTTTAAAACTATTTACAAACCCAAAAAATTTTTAAAAATTGTTTTAAGAAGTTCGCAATTTTGATAAATGTTTTATAAAATTTAGAAATTGTTTTGCTGGTGTTTGTTGGAAAGTAATTGAAAAAAATTTTAAATAATTGGAGAATAAAAACAATTGTCCTAATGTGTCAATATGTGTTAGTGCTATAATTTGTGAACAAAGGTATTTACAAGATATCGTAGAAATAAAACAACATTTACTCGGTAAGCTTAGCACAGCTTGTATTCTGTGGCTCAGCCGCCCGTGGTTGCTTGGTTCGATCCTTAAAAAGTGTTGAAGAAAACTTAAAAAGAAGTCTGATGGTCTGGTGTGGTGATCCCCGAAATTATAACTTTAACCAATAAACTATTGCTGCTTTTCTAAATCTTCTACTAACAAAAACTCAAGATATTAAAATTTTAAAATGCCAAAAATAAATAAAATAGAAAATTTAAACTTCTGAAAAATTATATGATTGTATAACTTTTTGTGTCGGGAACTCCCTAATTATACGAATATAAGACTTCGTAGTGATTTTCGTGTAAAAAAAGGAACCTACATATTTCGATGAGGCACCCTAATACTTACACGCTATCAGCAAGCACGCATTTACATATCTAAACAGAAAAAAGAGATGGTATGAATAAGGAAATATTTTCTTCACATCGTAAATAGCTTTGCGCTACATTTATTGCAACTCCTACACACTTTTCATCAGCATTTCAAATTCGTAATAATTTTCTACCCACGTGCTGTAATTATTTTTTGAAATATTTTTGCCACAGAATCTTTTAGAAGCCATTTTTTGCATTTCGCAGCACGTTAATTAAAAATTTCCCAGCATTCTTAATACATTTTTTTGCGTTGTGTGAACATCTGCGATCTAAATACATACATACATTCATAGTTCATATGCAGTGAGCTGGGTATTAAAAGGTGTGAAATCTTTTATTTAATTAACAGAAGATTTATTTAAAGTTATTTGAATTGCACTGCAACAAAGTGATTAATAAAGTAAAATTAAATCAAAAGAGATACTAATTTGAATTTTCAGAAAATTTACTTTATGCTTAACTATGTATATACTAACTATAAGTGCGAGTTATGAGTCACTTCAACTTCTACATTATTATATTCAAATTGAAGGGTCTAAAAAAGCTGTAAATTCAAAAAATGTGCCGACCAAAAAATGTTTTATTTTGAGAAAAAAAAATTGGGTTGGGTTTTTTGTCTTTTTTTTTTTAGTCTTGGATTTATATGGTTTTCGTTAGAGAGTCAACTGTATTTTATTTGATAAATATTGGTGATTACAAAAAATAATATATTATTTTGTACAAAGGTGTAAAATATTTCGACGTTGATCAAAAATATTTATGAGGAGCTTTAGGTAATAATAACGCTATTGATAGCGATATCCAATATTAAAACTCACTTCAAAGAATCGCAGTTGTTTTTTTAAGTTCATTCCATTGTATGATGTTTTAGAAATCGAATATTTTCATATAAATCTTTTTTTTTTTTTGTTAATAACTTACATAATCATTTCATTGAAAAAAGCAACTGTCAAGTCAATTCCATCATTGCTGTTACATCAATTCGAAACAGCAACATCTTTATTACATAGTACATAGATATGCAACATGGAAATCACGAAGGTCACGAGTCAAAGTGCAAAATCATTGAAACACCAGGCATAAATCGAGTTAACAGACAGGCGAATAGGAAAACAACAAAACAAAACATACAAATGGCAACTTTTCATTTGCAATTCGCTCGACTTAAGCAAATACATACATATGTACATACATACATATGTACGTATTTAGACGATATAATGGGCGAACAGAAATGCAATCAGTTACATATGCGTTTGATTATTCAATTAACAAAGGCGTCGTTGAAATAAGCACATCGAATGTATTTGTTAGGCACTCAAATGTGGTTTTCCACTTAAAAGACCCGCTGCTGAAATTAGATGCCAATCAATCGTTTGTTTAAGTTGCAAATTGAACTGATTTTATAAATTGAGCACTTGGTGTTGTGATTAGCCGCGAAAATGAGAGAGAAGAAGTATCAAGGGAGGTGAACTGGCAAACGTTTGCGCAATTGAACAAATACGAAGCAAAATATGTAAATAAAATGTAAAACAGCCGCTTTACAAATTTCTCGCATGATATTCTTAATGTAGAAGGCAAATGAGTAAGCTGTGTAAGTGTAATAAATATTTAGAGCAAGAGCAATGAGTTGGACAGAGTTTAGTGAAGGTGCCAATTTTATTATTCTAATGAAGAAAACGTGCAATAATCCAGCACAGGTTGATTGTTTATTTGAATTCAAGTTTTTTTTTTGCGCATGTAGACCACTAATGACTATCAAATCATATTAACACACAAATGCTCTATATATATTTCCATGGTTGTATACTTCGATAATGTTGTTATTTTGCGTTTACAATTAATCATTTGTAAAAGTGAATGTAACTAAATACAAAAAAATATTTTGTAATGAGCGTAAATGGAAAATATAAAATTGATTTGAATAATAGTACAGTGGTTAGAGCCGAAGGTGTTCATACTAGTGCTCCACTAGCTATTAAATAAGCCATAGCCCGCTTCTTTTCCTAAAATAAAAAAAAAAATACAGTGGTTATCACATTTTTTCAAAATACATTTATTAGCAAATGTTGACTATGTATTTATTTTTTTTATTTTTAACTATTAATGAATTATTTATTACTGACACTGACAGGGTCTCGTCCACATACAAATGGGCAAGTAAAAAATATGCATAAGTGTGCTAGAAGTTGTAGACAAATTTAATGAAAACTTTATTATGTAACGGCTAAGAAGCAAAACTGTTAAAAAAATTTTTTTTTAAATTTCCATCTATTAAAATTTTTAAGTTTTTTTCCTTGAAGTATTAGAATTACTTTTTGAGTATGCAAGTTTTAAGTTGCTAAAATTTACTGCTGAATTTTGAGATTTTTTCATGCATCTACTTCCATACAACGAATTATTCTTCGTAAACATTTTAACAGAAAATATTATTAATTTAATGTTGTACGAGTATTTGTTTACAAAACCGCTATATAAGTGATCTTATTTAGGCATTTTTTTGTTAAGCTTAAGAAGATTTAATTCAAATTAAAAATAATGTAGGAACATTCAAAAATATGCATCAGAATGTGAAAAAAAAATTTAAATATACATATATGGTACATTATTCTAATCAAGTAAAAAAATAAAAACATGTTGAGTTACATATTAACTAAATTGACAAAAAAAAATATAAATCCTGTTACATGCTTTTTTTTAGATACTTCGGGTTTTTGCTAATAAACAAATAAATTAATTTAACCAAAAAGTGGAAACTAAGAATTAAATAATAAAGCATTAATACCGTTTTTTACATTCTACACAATTATCCAACAATGTTATGGAATCCTCGAAAATAAATATTTTTAAATCGGCGAAGGCTATTTCAAAAAAGAATACACAAAAAAAATCAACCCAAAAATTAAAAAAAAAAACAAGTATGGGCTTAACTTAAAGTACCATTTCTACGAAAGGTATAAAAATAGTAAAATATTAATTTTTTTTTGATACATATGTATGTATATGTTAAAACCATCTAAGAGGGTGGAGGCGTTAAAATTTCGACTTCACTTTTGGTCAACCCCTTACATATGTATGTGCTTACTTGTTTATGAACATTTCACAGTTTAATGAATATTTGTACATACAAATATTTATGGTAACTGTTTATGTAAAAGAGCACTTGAAAAAAGTTGGTTGGAGACAATATTTCGGTAAAAAATAACTTCCCAATTTTTTTATTTAATCATTCCAACTTGACTTTTCCGAATTAGAGAAAGATATTTGTAGTATCGAATATAACAAGAGGGATGTAGAAAATAACCTACGAAATAGTGTAAAATTACGCTTTTACAACTTTAAACTGAATTTAAAAATATTTTATTATTGCATCTTTTATTTAAATATTGAATTGGTATTTTATTGCTTCTTTTAATCAGAAGCGCATAGTCGCCTTTCTAAAAACTAATTTGCAAAAATATTGAACATCGCTAAAAGTAACATTGCACCCATCGGTCGTTCGATGCGAACCATTGTGTAATTGACTGAAAAAAAAAAATACAAAAGTAGTACCAATTTTATGGTACAAAAGTCATACACACTGAAAACCGGAAGCGTGCAAGCGCATTTACATATGTATAAGCCAATACTACATAGGCTGTCTTTCACTGCATAACGCACAGGTGCGAAGATTACCAAATGCCCAATAAAAACCAGAGAATTGAACGATGACAAAATGAAATGCAAGTAAATTAAGAGAAAATTAAAAAAAAAAAAAAAATATAAAAAACCTAAACGGAAAACCATAAAAAAACCACAAAAAGCAAAGAAGGTAAGGAAGGCAGAAAAATTCCATGAGAGAAATGTCGCGTGAAAGTTGCGCAGGAAATATATGTCAGCATGGGTGTATGTATGTATGTATGTATGTATGTGTATGAGATTAAAAAAAAAAAACAAAGTAAAGAGTTTTGCAGCAAAGAAATGCATAAAGACAAAAGCCAAAAGACGAAAAAATTATGCAACTTTGGCATGCGCACAAACGAACGAACAGCAACGCAATGTTTTTATTAAAACAAAAGCAAGAATAACGCAAAACAAATTTAAAACGATTGACAGTAAAATTTAAAAGTTATGTCGCAACAAACCGCTACTGAATTGCAACAATGACGCTAACTTGACAGGCGCGTTGTGCAACGGCGTAAACACCAAAAGCGGCCGTGTCATCATTTACTTCAAGAGAGAGCGAAGTTGTAGCGCTGCAGGAAAACAATGGAAATTTACTAACCTGCAAGCGCCATTTACATGTCCACATAGTTTAAAGACACTTTAAATTTTACAACGCTTTTTATTGTTTACTGCTATTTAATATTTACTATTTTTCCAATTACCTTTCATTTTTTGTGTTTATTAAACTTTTGACAAGCAATTGTTGAAATTGAATTTTTTTTAACTAGACAGATATACCATATTTTGGATGTACATTTTACTTTTCACATTGCTTTATTGACAGTCTACAAACCAGCATACATAAATTTTATAATTATTTACATTGCAAAAGCCAGGAGTTGTAAAGTTAAGTATTTTGTGAGCGCTTGGAAAAGCCTTTCTAGTTATTTCATTTTTGTTAATATGCAGAAAATTTTTCCTGGAAATGGTTTATGAAGGCCTTCCTGCTTCTAAATCAATTTGGTACAATTTAGGTGTGATTTTCTTCATTAAACATTGTACTTGCTTATTTATGATCTGTATACGAGTATAACTACATACATATATCTTTAATAGTGTGTAATAATGCATTACAAACAATTTTCAATTAATGGAAACCCCGAATTTTAAAAGGTAACATAAAATAAAAAAAATCTTAAAACTTGTATACTCGTACCAGTAAAATAGCATTGAAATGAACTGATATGAAAACATATTTTTCGAAGCTTCCAATATTTCAATCTGTTTTTTTCAAAGTTGGAGTTTTATACATATAATGAAGTTCATGTTTGAAATAGTTGACCATTCACGTATATTTAAACTTATTGAGAACGTATACGCTACGACGCTTTCAGTGATGTTCTTCGTGTAATTTGATACATTTAAGGCGATTTGAGATTTTTAAAAAATCTTTTTTTTTTATTAGCAAAACTGTCCCGAGATTACGGAAAATATGAGATCATACATAATTTTGATGGTTAAAGTTGTTTTTAAGTTTAAACAGCAACTTTACTTCAAACACTCATAAGCATGTATAGAAGCTTCAAACGCGTTTTTCTCGAAACACGGTTTTTAAAAACGGTACCAGACATATCTCCTATAAATTTTAACCGATTCCGAACTGAAATGCTCTTGGATCTATCGTAGGATTTTTGCAATACATACATTTCTTGTTTTTCTAACAATTAATGTAATGATAAATGCATATAATAGCAAACTCCTTCGATAGATCATAGCCAGTGCATTTCTATTGAAGACAAACATTCGATTGTTGCAGTCGGACGGAGATTTTGGCAGCTACAGCCTGTACAGTGTATACTCGCCCTGCGAGAGAGGCAATATTCACAATATCATCTCAACTATAATTTTCGATGTAAAGTCCTGAAAAAAATTTCTAAACAACTTCAAGATTTGCCTCACGGTGTATACTTTCTCTGCAAAAAAAAAAACATATTTGGGCATCGATTTCTTAACAAATTTACAGATGCAATTATAGTAAAAATTAGCAAATTACAAAAAAAAAACCTAGATTGTAAGTGAAAGAGGCATATGCAAAAAGAGAAGGGACTGGCTGTTCTTCGTTTTAAGCGCAAAATAAAATTAATTTCAATTTCCATCCCAAATATTCATATAAAGTATAAACTCATTAAGCACGCAAGATGAAAATAAACAAAAGGCTGAACAAGTTATGATAAATTAACAAAAACGAAATTTAAACAAAAGAAAAATGAAAAGATGGGCCAAAAACAAATTTGGGCTATTAAGTTAAACAAAAAGCCAGACAGCGTTGTAACTAACCACACATAGACCAACCTCAACCAGTTTGGAGACGCGTCGAGTGGCGACAGTTTAAAGAACCGCGCGTTGTTGCTAGACACTGAATGCACAAAGACCGGCCATGCTTGCTACAATTTATTTTCTTTTTTTTTTCTTTTTTGCTGTTGTAAGCGTTAAGTAACAAGCATTAAACTTATATTTATCTACGTTGTTGTGTAGTAAGCATTACAAAAATGTCTCGTCTTTGTGGAAAAGTTTATAAAAAACAAATTGCAAGTGAGGTGGAACATAAAGCTACAATAAATCAATTTGCTCATTTTTAAAATTACTAAATGTATGTATGTATATGTAAGTGTCAAGTGGATATATTAGTGACTACAACATAATTACATACATATATATCAATAAGGGGGTGAGGTAGTGTGTGTAATGCGGCGAGCTAATTAAAACAAATAGTTTGCTCATGAAAAATCGTATTAATCTCAGTTGTCAAAGAAGGTTGGAAATTTATCCACTTACGCTTTAACTTTTACTTTTTAATTACTTCTCATTCTTCACAGAGATGTGTAATTAAAGCGAGTATATTTGACGGATAGATTACTTATCTTCAAGTATTTCTTTCTTTTTTTAAAAATCCGTTATTTTTGTTCCTTTCTAATGAGTTATATTCAAACACGTGAATTTTTTAATTTACAAACCATTTAGGATCATTGCGTACATTCAACTTTTTTATGTATGTATGCGTTTAAGCGCGAACACTTTTCTAGAAAATACTTACATATACAATGAAAGTAGAAACTAATGACTTATTTAGAACCTCTTCTTTCCAACTTTTTCAAGATGCGAAAATTTACACACATAAAAATATTTTTCAATTTTAGATACACTTTCCTGTTTTAAGGTACAATTTTTTATCATGTTAGATACAACTTGGATAAACAATTTTCTATCACTGTTTACATTTTTGTGCAAGCTTAAAATTTTTGGACGTTTCTCAGACATGAAGAAACCGAAAATTAACTTTTGAGTTATAAAAGCGCGAACTATATTTTCTGTATGGAAATGACAGATGTTCTCAAGAGAAAGTATGTGATTATAGGTTTCTTCTTCTAGTTCACATTAACGGCCGTTTGTACTCTTCAGAGAAAGCAAGGTCTCGCCGCAGTGACTTCTTAGTTATAAATTGATTTTTAGACCATTTCTGTTAATGTTAAGCAGTAGCTTAAAAACTACACAGGATACGGTTGGAAGATACCTTTGAATACAAAAGCTTCTTTTTTTTAAATATATGAGGAGATATGCCCTTGCATGACAGGAATATAGAACAAATGTTTCTTTAACTAAAATTATTAATTTTAATTTTCAGTTAATAACAGTATTTATGTTATTTGTTGGTAAAATATATGCACTAACAACACGATAATTTTCATTAGTCAACAAATAAACGACTTATAATTTTACAAATAAATTACCTTTGAATTGTTCGCACTCACTTTATTTATTTTATATTTAATTAATATTATTGTTTAACGATTTAATTTATTTATTTGTTTATTTAAAAAAAAAAAGCCGAAATGAAGATGGTCGCAAGTGAGAGAAAGAACGTGTTGTTATAATATGAAAAAAAAAACGTGTTGCAAACTGTTAAGATCAGTTTTTTATTTTTTAATGAATAATCGAGGTTCCTTGATGCAAATCTGGAAATCGGTGGTGAAGCTTTAATAAAAAAAAGAAGTCTGATGAGAGATGTGGGATGAACTCCGAAATATCGGTTATAACTTTTATCACTAAAACTGTGTTTTTTTTTATTTTCAAACAAAATCTCTATAAAAAACAATCTCTTTTAAAAAAAAAAAGGCTCCTAAAAACTTTACAAAAATTTTTTAAATATCTTCGTAATACTTTTTAAGGCAAAATAAGGCCGCTAAGCGGAAAGATCTGCGCAAAAGTACTGCTTGGTTCCTTAATATATATTTATAAATTTTGAGTATCGGTCAGCGTTGTTAATATGTCATTAATCCGACATCATCAACATATTTGCTCACAAGCAACTTTGGCTTATACATACATACATATACATAAGTGTTTATAAATTTTGGTTCTTTGTCAAGTTCAATAAATAAAATACAGTGCCGGCAAAAAAAATAGCACTACTGCGAAATACTTTTTTCCCCTTTTAAAAAAATTATTTTTGGTCACACTTTACTGGCTTCCTCTATTACATTGGTTTACTAACAAAGAGCTCTCTCTAAGAGTGCAACCATTTATTTTCAATCATAACGGTTCTCTTTATTTCGAGTAATATAGTGTGCGTGGTACAAATTCAAGCGGTAAAAAAATAGCACTGCATTGTGTCGAAAACAATTGGATTTCCTTTATATATTTTAAAGAAATACTTTGAGTAGATGTAATTTAATTTGTTTTAAATAGTTTTTGAAAAAAAAAGCAAAGTCAATAATATTCTAAGTAGCAATGGGCCGTGAAAAGTATTGCAGTGCCGAAAAGCGAAAAATTATAACGAATCTAATTTCTCATGGCAAAACTTATGCAGAAGTAGGACTTGCAGTTGGCTGTTCTAACAAAATGATCAGTAATGCAATAAAATTTGTTCCAAAGGCCAAAGGTAGTGAACGAAAGCGCGCAATGTCATCGTTACTCGTCAAACGACTTGTACGGGAGGTCAAGAAGGACTCGTTTAAACCGGCAAATGTACTGAAAAAAGAACTTAGTATCACCGCATGTGTAGAGACAGTTCGCAGTCGGCTTAGGGAGAATAATTTAAAGTCGCACTCTCCCTTCTTGACTCGTAGACATATAGGCAAACGTATTAAGTTTGCAAAAGATCATTTGGACTGGCCGGTAGAGAGATGTAGGAATATTTTATGGACAGACGAATGCAAAATCGTTTTGTATGGTGGTAAAGGAGGTCAGTCTCAAGATAGGAGGGGTTTATAGGCCTAGCTTTTCCTACAATAAAATACTCCCTATACATTGTATAAAAGAAGTCATGGATCAGAACGTATGTATATGTCAAAATTCCACAGGATGTTACGTTGCCTTACGCCGAAGAGGATACGATATTATTGTCGGTCTTCCACGAGAATAATGACCCCAAGCATACAAGCAAGGGAGCATATACATACATGGTTTGGGGATCATTTGATCAATGTGATCGCGTGGCCTGCGCAGTCGCCTAATCTCAATCCGATTGAGAATCTTTGGACTGAGATCCAAAAAGCGATCTGACCCGCCAGCAATGCAGCGCTTTGGACGGAAGTAAGATTCCTGTACTTTATTTTTGATTACTAATTACTATTTTTTAATCACGAAATTTGAGAGAAAATCACGAGTATTGTGTAATTAAAGAGAATAAAATTCGCGATATTTATAAGTTTTTTTTTTGAGTTTTGTACACTTATATTTGTTTGAATCGGTAGAAATTCAGCAATTTGATTTGGTGAATTCTGCAACTTTATTTGCAACCATTTTTTTTTTTTTTTAATTTTACCAAGAAGTCTTTGACTGAGATAAAATGGCATAACTACCTTATTGGCAACTGCTATGAGATGTAAATTCCAGTTGAGTTTCTTGCCTACTATGATGCCCAAATATTTCGTTGCTTTTAAGAACTCAATCTAAGTCGAACCTAAATAGAGTTTGATCAAGTCATGCTTACTTTTTTTTGGTAAATATGACAATGATGGATTTCATTTGATACTTTACTACTCTTTTCAGGGTTACGGCAGGCTTAAGTCTCCTCATTCCAGCTCACAACTAATATAATGCATCCACTCAATTTTAATCTTTCTAGAAGATCGTTGACAAACAATTTTAACAGCAGAGGGAAATGAGTCCTCATTGTATTAAATTTAAGCATCATTATCACGAATACATTTGTTGATAAGTATTTCTTTATCTCTTTTTTAACTTGCGCATTATTTATTTTAACAATATAACAAAAATAAAATAAATGCATGTTTGCATGTTCATTGACTTTGATAACAATATTCCCATATACATACATATGTGTACATACATACATATGTATACATTTGAATGTTCATTCACGTGTTTTTAAACACGTTTTATGGCTGCTGCAGCAACTTCATCCTGCACTTGGATCTGTACGTTAGTGTGTAATAACAACACAATTTTTTCGGAATTGCCTCATTTTCCAACTCGCAGCAGCCATAAAAGTTGCCTATGTACATATGTATGTATGTACATTCAAAATATTAATGACTACTTGATTTTATTAGCAGTCAATGACAGTCAACAGTCGCAGAATTGCAAGCCTTCATATGGAAGTTGCTCTGTTTTCTTTTTATTTTTATCTCTATTACAATTTCAATTTCATTTTCTTCGAATTTACAATTTTGGCTTAACCGTAAGTGGACGACTTGTATGTACGTGTATGTTGGATTGCTTGTCAATGCTACATAATATTGTTGCAAATTGTTGTTGTTGTGCTGCTGCGCTGCTACGTTTGGGTCATTAAAGTTCACTATCACTTTCACTGATATTAATTCGAGCGCACTGATATACAAGATACAGGTACAAACGTGCATACGAGTACATACATACATATTTATGAGCGGCATGACAGCTCGATTTTGGATTGGATTCGAGTTCAGCAGAGTGCGCATGCGCATGTGCCAGTCAACGCCACTTCGCAAACACCCATTTCGAGCTATTGGTGTTTTGCGTGCGCTCGCTCATATTTATGCATTACATATTGCATGTGGCGCTGCAGCAGCATGGTAATTGAGAGTTGGTATTTCTTAAAAAAGAAAAAAACATATCATATTTGGTCCGGCTTGATTGGCAATTATTGGCTGATGCTATCAAGTCAATATAAAGTGAAAATGAATTAAAAGAAATTAAGTCTTATAATGAAGTGTATTGACATTGATATGAGATAATAGCACATAAATTTATGTAAATGCATTTGGAAGGAAGTGTCTTTATGCGGAATGAGTGAAAACGTTTTGGATATTAGCTGGTGAAACGGTGGAGTTTGTAAAAGAAAAAAATAAAGAAAGTATTTATTTATTTAGACAAATATTTGCTCTTTCAACGTAAATTGAATTTTAATTAACACTTCATGCTGTTTCTTTGATACCGTCTAGTCGCATCTGGAATGAGAAACTCAGATAACTAAGAAAGGGGAGGCAATTCAAAAAACCGAAATACATTTTACCTGAGAGATTTGTATGCACAAACAGTGGTGGCAAAATTATTAGAAACTCGACGTTTTAAAAAGGATTAGAATTTTTTTGACATTTTTTTGTAATGTATTTGAAAGTTTAATTTATTCAATGCACAATAAGCCACTTTTTGGCATAAGAACCATAAATTTATATTTCAAATTTTATTAAAAATTGGCCAAAATTGCATATTAAAGAGAAATACATTAGGATACTTGGATTAAAAGTGATATAAAAACTGATTACTGCATTTTTTTCTAAAGGCTCTTAATTATAAGTTCTGCAATACATATACATACATACATACACTTTAATTTAAAAATTTCTTATAAATTTTTTGCAAAGTTTGAAACATTTATTTACATAATTACAGTTACGTATTATATACTTTAACAAAAATTATATACAAAACAGAGTGAGCAAGAAAAGGTATACCAATATCGTAAAAAAATATTAACGTCATTTTACTTTTGCTGCATAGTGTACGTATGTATGATTGTATGTATGTATTATATATGTATATAAATTCAATGTTTTTACGGCGAAAAAATCACATGTTAATTCGAATCTGAACCTTAGATGAAGTTCAGAGAGTAAATCGTAAGCAAATATATGTACATGCGCATACATATATGTACATACATATTTGTTTTTAAATTTATTGTGTCTTTTTTTCTGCGAACAACTGAAATAATTATAGATTGTAATCTAATAGTTATTAGTAAGAATTTACTTACTCTCGCAATGTAGTCTGGTTGTATTACTCCAAAACCAAAGTAGTTTCGAGAGAACTAATTTTTCAAAGGTTGCAAAAAGAAATAGGTGTTGAAGGATTTGTACTAAAAGGTATTTTTTTAAACACTGAGATGTGTAAATACATAAATACATATATCATTTTGAATGCAAGATTTTTTTTAAACATTTTTAGAAAAAAATTGCATTTTTTAGGTGTTACTCTCTCTTTAGACAACAACTTTGAGGTTACATTTTTTTCCACAAAACAACAGACGACATCAAAAACTAAACTTCTTAGTTTAATTTCCAATGAGCTCAAAACATTTTTCCTGCAACAAGCCGGTGGAAGGGAATTGTTAAGAAGATAACTCCATATTTATTTTGAGTTTTTGAACAATAATTTTCTATTCAACTTCATTTTCGTGCGGCATTTTGCATGCACACGGCGAATATATTATTTATTTGCATAGAACAATGAAATGCGAAGATAACAGTAAAAAGAGAATATCAAAATATCGAAAATATTCGAAACTAGTGCGAGTAGCGAAAAAAAACGAAAATAGGTGAAGTGTAACCGCATAGATACGTAAGTACTAACATACATAAGTACATATGTATGTAAGTAATGTATGTATGTACCAACAAATAAGAAATAAAACAATGTATGTACATATGTACTCGTAAATTACTCGTGAAATAAAATTTGAGCGAACAAGTGTTGAAGAATCGTTGAAGCGTAACGGAAAGCGCGCCAAATAAGAACGAGAATTAAAACTTGACAAAAAAAATGGTGAATCTATGACGAAAAATATGTATGTACTCGTTAGAGTTCTCAATCCAATGAGCGAGAAACAGGTGAAAAGGCAGCTGCTATGGATAACAAAAACAAAATAAAAAAGAAATAGGAATGCAACAATGCATAAACAAAACAAAAAGAATAAACAAAAGACTAGACAACAAATAAAAAAGAAGAAAAAAACAAAACACGTTATAAAAAATAGAAAATAAATAATAGCTAACAAAGTAACAAAGCACTTTTTAGTCAAACGTAGTTTTATAGCAAACCCACAACAAGCTAATGATCGTGTTATTCATATACAGTGACGGTCACAATAAGGTCACTTACAATTACAAATTTTGGCAATTAGTTATTTCTTTATTCAATTTAGGTTTTCTTTTTTTAATAAAATTGCAGTTTATTCTCTGGGAAAAACCAATCAAACTCAAGTTTAAATCTTTTTACATTATTCATAAAATATTGTCAAATTTTAAAAAAGTGCCTTCAATATTTCTAATTTTTTTTTAGAAAAATTTTGAGCTGCAGATTTGTCAAACAAAGTGCTAGTTTGAGGAAGCTAAAATACTCGTATATCATTAATGTTTGAGTTTTATTTTTCGCCAAAGGCATTGTGCATTATTTTGATCCGCATTGATTTTGAGAATTTTAATTAGGATATAATGTGGATCGACTGTTATTAAATCTTTTATTAATTTTGAACAAGTTCCTTAATCTAAATCAACGTGCCACCTGTTTTGGCTATAAGAATATAAGGCTTAATATCGTAAAATGTTAGCTTTAGTAAAGACAAGATCGGGTGGTCGAAGAAAATTGAATGGGTAAACCCTTTCTAAACCTGTTAAGCACTATTTTGTGATGTATGTTGTAGTTCAGTACTATTTTGGGATCATTTTGGAGCTAAGAAATAACAATTTCGGATAATTTGGTATACTTGTTCGAGATTATTTCGGGACAATCTGGGGACATTTTTTAAATCATTTCAGAATCACTTCCGCCAGTATTTCAGAATACCTCATAAGTATTTCAGAAAAGAGCAAATGCTTTTCAGTAAAATGCAAAACTATTTCACAAAAACAAAAACAAAATTTAGTATAAATTTGACCTTTCCTGAAATACAATTTAGCTTTTCTGAATTACACATGCCGTTTTATAAAATGCATTTGCATTTTTTTGCGAATTTCGTTTACACTTTTCTGAGTTTTTCTGTTTTGGAAAATATGTATATTTGACGTTTCTGATATATGTACATATGTACTACCGAAAAAGGTGTAGTTCTGTGTTTCTAATGCTTTTCGAGCCTAACGCTTCATGAGTACCTAGTTCTCAAACCTTTTCTTTATGAAAGTCTAACTTATTATAACAAAGAAATTAACACTTTAAACTTTGTAAAAAATATTTTTAAAAAAATGTCACAAAATATTACTACATTTTTATTTTATTTTTGATAGATTTTTTAGCTGCCAGCGTTGTTCATTTACTTTCTTTATATAAAAAAGAAATTTAAGCTTTTTTTTATTTATTTCTATTAATTTCTCCAACACTGTATATGCCTTTATGAAATATATACATACATACATATGTGTGAAAAAAAGTAGCTAGTTAAGTGAGGAGTAGCCGTTAACGTTGATTGCGTTTAGAACCTCGCATACCCAAGCAGATTAGCGGATTTGAAATGTTGGAACACAACTTATATGTAGAACAAAAGTGATGTTGGCTTGAATGGCATTTGCTTGATAAAAAACGACAAACAGCAAAAGGCAACAACAATGACCAGCATGACACACCATGAAAAGTAAACAATAAAGGCGAAGTAAATACAGGGCGCGGCACCACAACACAATCAAATCCTAAAAAAAATTAATCAAAAGCAAAGAAACAAGCAATAGAAGAAGTGGGATAAATTAAAACAAATACAACATGAAAGGAAAAAATAAACTAAATAGAAAGAAATGTGTAAAAGTCATTCGTCGAAAAAATGTCAACATAAGCAAAGCATTCGCACAGGTGTGAAGCAAAAGAACAAAATGGAAAACGACAGCAGAATTTATGTAATTTGAGTCGCGTTTTGAAGACGTGTAGGTGTTTATCACAAAACGTGAATAAAAACAGCATACTCCTCAGTATAAATTGAATAGTAAACAACTCAAGCCAAGTAAGTGGTCTATAAACGGTGAAATTAATTATCGCCAAAGCTAAAAGACCGCGCTTAGCTCAAGCAGCAGCTGATTTTATTTTGTTAACATAGGTAATGATGCTGTAAGCTAATGATGAGCAAAAAAAGCTATCGGATCTACATACAAGGTAGAAATGGATTATTATCGTATGGAAAAAAATAAATACAAGTGAAGACTTAGATTTTATTTAAACGTTAAAATTAGAACGACGGAAATAATAAACGTACCTCAAGTGTATAATCATAGGAATATTTCCCTTTTTTATTTTATTGTCAATTTTGAAACAACGTTTCGTTTATAATTTTTACTTAGCCGACGTGCAGAATCACAGGAATATATATATTTATACCCGCGCACTTGTGTGCAAATTCTTTGCTCACATAACGGTTGCTTGTAACAGCATAACGGAATCCAGATAGATATAGATATATAGTACATATATACCAAAATGCTCAGAATGAAAAGAGAAGTCGATTTAGCGATGTCTGTCTGTCTGTCCGTCCGTCCGTGAAGACGATAACATTGAGATATCTCAATGAAACTTGGTAGGTAGATTGTCTTTGACCCAGAGCAGGTTTGAATTGAAAATGGGAAAAATCGGACAGTAACCACGCCCACCTCCCATATAACGGCAATTGTCGAAAATGCAAAAATTGCTATATTTCAGCAGCTATGGAAGCTTATTTGCTCTAAGTTGGTATGTATTGTTGTATTCGACCAGGAAATCCGACTGTATCAAAATTTTATACAGGGGGCGTGGCACCGCCCACTTATGAGTTCATATGTATGTCTCTGGAAGCACCCAGTCGATTTTGTTCAAATTTGTTATACGTATTACACTATGCCTATTTAAGCGCTATTTATCAAAATCTGACCATAACCACGCCCACCTGTCATATAACGGTAATTTTCGAAAATACTAAAAGTCGGACATTTCAATAAATGTTGAAGGGAAATATCTTGAGTGTAGTATGTGGTGTTGTATTGCAGCCAGAAATCCGACTATATGAGATCATATGTACAAGGTGGCGCAAAAGTAAACTTCCGATGTTTTTTGGCTGTAATTTAAAGAAAAAATGAAAAAGTTTGATTCTTCTTTTGGATTTTTCTATTTGGTCTTTTAATTTTTTTTACATCAAGTCGAGAATATGATGTCATGTAAATGGCCGCCGCCACAGTTGATTGTCATTTGAGCCCTTTTTATGGCATTTTCCATCACTTTGACCAAAACTTCCGGCGAAAGGTCCTCACATTCTTGACGGATATTGTCTTTAAGAGTCTGAGGCTTGTTGACATAAACTTCAAAAAGCCCCACAAAAAGAAGTCTGGAGCGGTCAAATCAGGCGATATTGCTGGCCAGTGCAAATCGCCAAAACGGGAGATTAGGCGCCCGGGAAATGCATCCTTCAGCATATCGGTTGTGGCACGTGCAGTGTGTGCCGTTGCACCGTCCTGTTGGAACCACATGTTTTCCAATCCCAATTCATCAAGTTGCGGCAAAAAGAACTCGTTGATCATTGCTCTGTAGCGCTCACCATTCACAGTAACCGTTTGGCCCGCGACGTCTTCGAAGGAAAAATGTCCGATGACTCCTCCAGCGAAAACAGTACACCATACAGTGACTTTGAGCGGGTGTAATGGCTCTTCGTGGGTTACACGCGGATTTTCAGTGCCCCAGAAGCGTAAATTTTGATTATTTACGTACCCGCTAAGATGGAAATGGACCTCATCACTCATGATTATTTTTGATGAAATATCATCTTCCTCTTGGTGTTGATTAAGGATGGCTTGAGCGTATGTTAGACGCGATTGGCGGTCAGCAGCTAACAGCTGATGCACCGTCTGGACTTTGTACGGAAACATATTCAAATCTTGTACCAAATTTCGCTGTAAAGACCGTCGACTGATACCCATTTGCATGGCACGTCGTCTGGTCGATGTCGACGGCGCTTCCATGACATCCTCGGCTACAGCAGCAATATTCTCTGCAGAACGGCTACTCCGGGGTCTGCCACGCCTGGCAGCATCTCGTGTTGTGCCAGTCTCTTCGAGGCGAGCGGCTAAACGTCGCAGTGTTTTACCAGTAGGCGTTGGACGGCCAGGAAATCTGCGACGAAATCACCGACCGATTATTGGTCAAATAAGTAGTCAGCAATATTCCGCGTTCTGGAGCAGCAAAACCACTGCACGGTGCAGGGAATGCAGTGATTGCAAAACATTCCCATGGGATAACCGGGTTTTACCGTAAATACGCATATACATATGTACATATATGTAGTTGTTTTTAACAAACGCGTTAAACAAACGAAACAAACGAATTTTTTATTTTTGCTCAATAGTTGAGCATACATATCTTAACTCTTGTGTGGTCTCCATGATCTGGTCAGACCATCTTTGGACGCTACGAGATTCTTGGTCGGAGTCAATGGATAATTTTTTAGTGTGACATTTGATACTTGTTGTATTTATCTTGTACACCGCTCTCTACACAAGGATTTAGTAAATTATTGGAATGTACAAAAAAATGCGAGTATATTTAATTAGAAAACTCTCACACTCAAATGCAGACAACAAAAACCAGAAGCCTCTACACCAAATCTAGTTCGCAAAAAATCCAAGTCACTGCGAAAAGTGCACGAAATGTAGAATTAGTTTTAATATAAAACTTTCATGGCTTCATCAATATAGAATTAATGAAGTTAGTAGAAAAGCAGAATTTATTTTACAGCACAACTTTCATGGTTTCTATCAATATTGAATTAATGCGAATGAGTCACGTCAGTTGCCGCAATTACCAACACCCATCGCAGTGAGTGAGCATGGAGCACACGAAATCGCATGCGAAATTATTTTCAACAATAGTGTTAATGACTGAAATATTTTAAAATAATAAATTTTAATTTTTTTTTTATAATCAGCACTAGACCCAATTCGTTTTTGAACCCGAAATGAGGAAATACACACATGCATATTTAGACAATAGAACCTAAGGGGTTATTGTATGTACATATGTGAGTTGAAGAAAGTGGCAACAAACAAAAAAGAAATATATAGAAAAGAAAGCTTAGTGCTAGAAAAATGAACAAAAATTAAAATAAACCAAAGCGAGGCTACACCAAATTTGTAGAGTTCAAAGCAGGCTACTACTATTTCGAGTTAAAGTGCTCATTGAGGCAAAACACATATGATTACAACAACAAACACACGGGTCTCTAATAACTAAATTCAGTTGCTAAATTTGCGGAAGAGCAAGTGAAAGAACGAAATACCGCAATGTAGAAAATGAAAATAAAAAAAACAAGCAAACAATGACTACCAACAAATAAAAATTTCAACTGGCGATTAGTATTCATTTATACCATACTCGTTTGTTGTACACATAGTATATGTATGTGAAAATGTATGTCCGCTCCAGGTGAGACGGGCCGCATTTAATGGACAGCTAAAAATTAGGTGACCCAACTGCGAATACGTTTGCACCGTCGTCCAGCCAGTTCTAATGGTGGGCAAGCGAACACAACACCGGTTACACCAATGGATAACTCTATACTTGCAAACAACAAGAAAGGTGTTCTGGTCTGTGATTTAACGCAAAGTGAATGCAATCTAATATTTGTTATAGTGTGTGTATTTATTGCGAGCATTTGTGTGAATGAGCGCGCAAACGAACGAAGCATAATAAACGAGTTAAAATTATTGAAAAAATAAAATTGAAAAAATTGCGACATTTGATATGTAACGCGGAAAGAGTATATTTACGAGATGGCAAAAGAATAAAGAGTAAAATAAAATAAAATTAACGCGGAGACGGCGAATTACTGAAGAGTAACGTGTTTAATAGAAGCCGCTTAACTGCAATCAGCGTTTGCCAAGCAAACAGGTGCTTGATCAACGTACATAAGTAGTAACTACATACAGTCAAAGTCAAAAATTAGTATACACTCTCGTACCATAGAAAAAGTTGGCTAACAATTATTGTTATTTTATTCGATTTTTTTTTTTGTGAAGGGTGTGAACCGTTTTCTTCCATAAAAAATAGATTTAGATGACAATGAAATTGAACTGCATAACCAAAATTATCCTGAAAGTCCTAAATAAAGAGTTTAAAATTTTATTGACAATTTTTAGAGATTTTTTTAATTTTTAGCGAATTTTGTGTAAGGTTTAAAACTTTTATTTACATAGCTTCAGTTTTCGATCATACTAAATTTCAAATAACAATCATCAAAATAAATAAATACAAATAGGTAACGAAAAATATCAAAACAATGGAAACTCGCGTTTTATCATTAAAATAGTTTTTTTGTATTTTTCACTCTATAACAAGCCCCTAACTAATATACAAGTTTAAAAACAGGGAATCCTTTTTTTTTTATTCAAAGTTTATTAATTTTTGTTAATTAAATTCAACTATGATAAGAGTTTTAAGTTGACAAACCTACCCTTGATTTTTAATTAAATTTTTTTTTTATTGACAGTCATTGGCATTTTTAACTTGAAAATTTCTTTATGATAGAACACATTATTATTATTATTATCAGGGCATATTAGCGCTGCGACCTAAAAAGATATATTGTGCTAACCCTTTAAGTTGTCACTCCATCTTTAGGCTATTTATTAAACTAAGCACTTTGGAGGGTGTGATTGTCCATATTCTGGATGGAGATAACAGTCGCACTCCAAGGTGTATTAGCCTGAGTCTACTTATACTCGGGCATTCACACAGTATATGTTCAGAGGTCTCCGCATCTAAGCCACAAAACCTACAGTCTGGTATCTCAGTCTACAGTGACCTGTTAAGTACCCGGTGAGAGTTCTAAGACCCTCTCTACTGAGATTGAGAAGTTTTCTAGAGGCTTCACGGGATTAACTTATGAAACTCTTAGATTGTCTATTACCCTTAGACAATCGCCACTGGGCTGCGATTCTTGAGTCCTCCCACCTTCTTAGAAGTTCTGCTGTGTATCCTTTAGAGGGACCGCTCAATAGCATAGATTTCCGCCTGGAAAATGGTTGGGTATGACATTGGGACACTTTTTTGAAATCTTGGTCCGAACACCCCGGCCCCGGTGCTCCCATTGAGAAGTTTGGATCCGTCAGTGTACCACACCTGTGATCCTTTATTGATTGCTTTCGCCATCCCTATCAAGTAATATGACTTTGTAGGATTTCAGCATGCTTATTACCCACTTGGTTATAAGCTTCGGGATATCCTTCCTTGCTAATCCTGCGGAGATTGCCTCATAACTTGTATTGTCAAAGGCACCTGATATATCAAGGAATGTACACAGGGCTATCTGTTTGTACTCTAAGGCCTTTTCAAGTACTTGAGTTATGCCGTGTATGGCAGTAATAGTAGACTTCCCTGCTTGATATGCATGTTGACTTTCACAAAGTGGTTTAACCTTTAGATAAGTGTCCCTGATGTGAAAGTCAATAAGTTTTTCCAGTGACTTTATAGACCTAAATGCCTTTGGAAGTTGATTGGAATTTTTTCCGGTTTTGGGTATGAATACTTCTCTCACCTCTTTCCAAGATGAAGGAATATAGGCAAGAAGCAAGCTCGCCCTCAGTATTCTAACAAGGGTTCCAGATATGGATTCCATTGCCCGCTGAAGCAGACATGGATAGATACCATCTGGACCAGGGGATTTGTATGCACTGAACGTTGAAATGGCCCACCGTACCCTGTCACAGTTGACAATTCTTCTTTGTATGATCCAGTCTAAGTGCTTTCTGCAGACGCAGAGCAACTGGAAGGGTTGAGATACCCTCACAGTGCTTACGCCATGTGGCCCTTTTGGACTCTCTTAGCTCTCTGTTATAAGCAAAAACATACGCGAACAATAAAAAAAAAGTTCGATTGCCAATTTAACTATTCAATTTTATTATTATCGTGAATAATGATATCCTTGACAACAACGTAATAAAGATATCATGTCATTCCTAATTTTCACGCGAGCGCAGCCGCGGGGTTTAGGCTAGTTGTAAATAAAATTCAGTTTAGCTGTATTAAACGTATATTTTTAATGGAGCCCGAACCGATATACATATTTATTTTAACAATTCAAATAGCTTTTAAGTTATATAATTATATATATGAAGTTATTAATAATAAAAAATTAGTAGAATTTCAAAATATCAATGCACGTCTATAGAAAATGTGTTACATTTTCTTTTTCATTTAATATGTTTTCAAAGAAGAAACGATATATTATCATTTGAAAACTTATCATGACTACATTTAAAACACAGTTGTTGGGTACAAAACAGCGCCCGAAATTTTTTTTATTTAAACTCGTGAAGATATGAGAATATTTGTACCTTTTTCACGAGAAAAATACAAGAATTTGCGATGGGTTTGCAAAAGTTTGTAAATAAGGTTTACATTCGTTTTGTTACGTGTATAATAAACTATTTTTTATAAAATTTAACAAAAATAATGCAATTGTCAACATGTGCTTTTATAGTTTTGGCGGAAGGTGTGGGCAAGAAATCAACTGTAAGATGCTTAGATCGCGAAAGCCTTACAGAGAATAAGGCCATTTGACCAACACTGTTGGAATAAAAATAAAAAATAAGAAATAAAAGAAACAAAAGAAAACACATACAGCCACAGAAAAATTGGCTTTTAAAAAATGCTCAATCCGAAATGAAGCGCTTAAGGTATGAATATGTAAGTTGAGTGGTGTTTTAAGTGGATCTCTTGATCAATAAATCTCGAAATATGAGTCGCAGACGCGCGAATAATTTTTAAAGGATTGTAATAAAAAGGACTCGCCAGCATTAATGTAAAAGTAAATTCAGCTAGAAAAGTGGAGTGACTCAGTGAACAAACGCATGACGGCTGCAGCTGCTATTGAAATGAAAGTAGGGTGCTGATGATAAACAAAAGTTGAGGATGCACAACAACGCTACCAGTGTTCACGTACACACCGAGTGCACTGACAGTAATTGACTTTTATTTGTTTAAGAGACAAAAAAATCACTCACACATGTGTGTGTACATACATACATATGTACATAGTTTAAGCAAAATATGTGGTCTGATGGGAATTTTTCTTCCCTCTACCAAAGCGCGATGCAAATATTAACAACAGATAGGCGAGTTTGTGCAAGTAAATAAATATTGCAAGTGCTGCATTTATGTATGGATGTGTGTATATATGTACATATGTATGTATGTATTTATTATCTCGTTGCATTCCTTGGCAATTGCTTCCGCTTTCTTGCACGTCGCGCTGCCTGCTTGGTTTCGTCATGGGAAGTTAGGCAGTTAAAGTCCCTTGCAAGAGGTTACAAACTGTCTCGAGTGTGATTATCTACTGCATGTGCGCATGTGCGTGTTGCTTCGTTACCTTGGCTGTGTTTGTCATTTTGTTCACAACATAAATATTGGTGTTTGCGACAAACCGCTCAAACAAAAGATGGCTGTTTTTCCATTTGAGCAATCACTCCGCGACAAGCATGGGAAGTTACACGAAGCTCAGAAGTGCTAATTGTTTGTTTGTTTTAATTTTGATTCAAACGCCCAATGAAATGTAATTTTAATTTTTTATTTTAAAACAAGCATTTAAATGTATTAATTCGCGCGAAGAGGGTTGAAACGTCTTCTAAAATTAGCAAACGAAAGTGGATTGCAGCAATGGAGTAACTGAATTTAATGTGTCGTTTTAGCAGTGGAAAGAAGCGAAGTGGGGTGAAAGAGGTTTGGTGAAGTGAGGTGAGGTGAAAAGAGTTAAACTGCGATGGAGTTTAGATATGGTTAGTGCAAGTGTGGTGAGTTAAGATATGGTGAGGTTAGACATGGTGGGTTTTGATACTTGTGGTGAGTTCAGATTCGGCAAACGAGTTTGTTTCTTAAATGTATTTGCGTGGTTTAGGAGTGGTGGGTTAAGTATAGTGTGTCTAGATATGGTGAGTTTATGTATGATGAGTTTAGATAATTGTGGAGTTTATGTCTGTCGAGTTAAGGTGTCGTGAGTTTAGATATTAGTGGTCCTAAGTGTGGGGAGTTTTTATTTGTTGAGCCTGCATATGGTGAAAAGACGAGCTTAACCCTCCAATTCCGTTTTATTCACTATATTACATTTTTTCTTTCGATTTAGTATTGCCGCTGATTAAATCTCACTTTAAAAAATATTGTTCATGTGTAATTAAAGAAGGTAACTCTTTTTGTGCCAACGGGTTCTTATTTAGACAAATTTTCGGAAATAAGAATTGTAAAACCTTTTGCATTTTTATATTTTACCTTTACGTAAAATCAAAAATAAGCTATATAGCGCCTGTTTTATTACAATTGCATCACTTGTCATAAACATTTGCACAATGAAAACCGTACATATCTTAGTTAGAACAAAAACGTGATCGCCACAAATAGACTGCAATGAAGCAATTTGTTCAAGAGATAAAGTTAATTTAAAAAATATACTTGTATAAATAACAAAAACATCCAAATTCGTGATACTGCATAGAAGTTAGCTATAAACAAACTAAGATTAGGAAAAAACAATAGTTTATGAATTAAAATTTACTGCACTGAGTAAGCTTAGAAAAATAACACCAATAAGACTGTTTAGAGGGGAATGAAATGAAAGCAAAATCTTAGATCTATCGACGATCTCATTATCGACACTAGCAAATATTATTACGACATGGTAACTCTGACGATGCTGTTTGCATTTTTTTTATTATTCGAAAAGTTTGGTCTTACGAAAGTTAGTTTTACTAACTACGATTAAAGCTTAGCGAAAAAGTGGAAAAAACGAGATCGCTTTCAGACACCTATGGAAATAGGGAAGGAGGTCCAGAAAACCGTGAGTGCTGGAAAAATTATACATATTACAACAAATAATAATATATAGGAATTAAAATTTGGTTTTGTCCAAAGTAAAAACGGTACTGGGTATGATACAATACTCTAACCGGTTTGTCTTGCTACCAACTTTGACTAAGGATGCGACTTATACCAAACATAATTATTTTTTTCATTGCATGAAATCCTACAAGGAAGAAACATATAACATATATACATATATTTTTTTAGCCAAGAAACTTGAGACACAATTGATATTTTGCAATGATGTATAATTCAAATCATGGTAATTCGACTT
Source organism: Philophylla caesio (assembly GCA_963971545.1). Taxonomy (NCBI): domain Eukaryota; kingdom Metazoa; phylum Arthropoda; class Insecta; order Diptera; family Tephritidae; genus Philophylla; species Philophylla caesio. The sequence continues at coordinate 50,197,361 of OZ020607.1, forward strand.
TATAATAGACACGAGTATCGTGTCATTAAATTTTTCAATGAGAATTTTACGTAATGTAAACCATGTTGAACTAGCGAGATATCTTTCTTGTTTAAATTTTTAATAACATATGGTTTTTTGGTTTTATTGGTTTTAACTTCGATGTACGAGTACATAATTCACACAAGCATTCGTATGCCTTTAACTTTATTTTTCAAAATTTGTAGGTTAATTAAATTTCATTTATATTCAATTTGCTCTCTTCGGAAACTTTTTAGCATTGAATTTTCCACACCTTTTTTCACATACATTTTTTTTTTTGAGGTTAACAAAAACGCATTATTCGTTTTCTCACAAAATTAATATGTATTATAAAAAAGTTTTTTTATTTGCACAGTTGGCAGGCGTAGAGTCGCCGTCACCGTCATTGTTGCGTTTATAAGCGCATGGCGCGGTTGTCAACGTATGCAGCTAGTAGGTTTAACTGAGCAACCAAAACACCTTGAAAAAAAATAAATGAAAATGACACAACAATCACTTTGATAAGATGGATTTTTCACATTTCCAACAGCAATCGATAAACATCAGTTATTGTTGCGCAGACTTTTTGTCTAATCGACTGATTTTTTCTTTCTAATTTGCTCTCACTGCACATTCTTATTTGAGGAGACTTACACGTTTTGTTGGTTATTTTCATGCACTTAATTTTTTTGTTTGTTTTTCATTAGGCCGCAACGCGTACACAGCACAGCACTGCAGCGCGGCGTTACGATGTTGTTGTGAAAGCGAGCGCGTTCGAATTGAAACTGACTTAAAGCCAAAAGAGTATCGGTTGGGAACGCGCAAAGTGGCTAAAGCGCAATAGGTAGTAAGTGCCTACAAACTTACATACATACATGCATACCGAAACAGTCAACAGCTGGGTTAAAAACAACAACAACAACAATGACGGCACAATCAAGCTGTAAGCAAAAAACCAGTTGAAGAGTGGAAATGGAAGTGGCAGTAGCGGAAGGTGTTCCTCCTCCTTTGCCGGATATCAGCAACAACAAGTGTGTACGCTTCTTTTTTTTTTTTAATTATTCCCATTGTTATAAAATTTTATTATCGTTTCTCTTGTTGTTACAATTTCTTTCCTTTGTTTTTGGTTAAACAGCAATCGTTGGGCAATTGCGCAGCTTAGAAGAGCAGTGTTCAACAAATTAAGAGAGTGAGAGAACGTGAAGAGCATACAAAAACTACAGCTGTTTTGGCGATAATGCAGTAGCTTCACAACTGCGCCAACGAACAAAGCATGGAAAGCCAGTACATACAGCGATTCAAATGGCTTTTTAGAAATTGCGGCAATGTTTTCATTTCATTTCGCACCATTAAAATCAAACTAATTATAATCAATTGTTTGTGCCACGATTGGTAGACGATTTGATAAGTTTGAGCTATTTTTGTTTGGCATATTAAATGCCTTCGAATTTTTATATAGTACATTTAGGTCTTTTTTATGCGGATTTGCATTTATGATGTTTTTGAGGAAATTTTTTTTCGCTTAAGCGACTTTTCTTTTTTAGAGTTAACACTTTCTTTAGTGTGAAAGAGACATAGAGAGTTGAGTATCGTAACGACTTTTTTTAACTCATGAATTAATTGTAATATAATTTTTTGTTTTTGATTAAAAAGTGATATAAAGAACTTTTTTATGTGGGTTTTTTATGCGACCTTCTGAGAAACGCATACTCCGCATACAAAAAAAAAGACCTGAGTGTAATATCAGCCCCTTACATAAAATTTGTTTAGTAGAATACAATGCAGGTTTCATCAGAACGCGACATTCCGTAAGTTTCTGATATTTTTTAGCTGACGGTGCTAGGCAACTTTTGCCAGATACAGTTACAGAAACAGTTCCGAGCATTATTTTATCTTTAAATTGCAGCAAATAACAATATTCTGATACACGTGTAATGAGAATAACGGCATTTTTTTTTCTCGAAATAATGTTGCCACGTTTGTTTTTCTCAGTCCTTTTTTGGACCCTGACAATTTAAAGTTCAAACAATTTCCACTAATTTAGCAAATTTTTCAAAAAAAGCAGTTATTTTATATTCAAATACTTTATCTATTAATCTTGTAAAAGAGTTCTATTGCTTGTAAAATCAAATACTGTATGTATAATATAATTTTTTTTTTTTTTTTTTTTGGCGCGTACACTATATATGTAGGTCAGTGTTTGGCTGAGCTTCTCCTACCATTTGTGGTGTGCGTCTTTATATTATACCACAAATGGAGGGACCTACTGTTTTGTGCCGACTCCGAACGGCAGATGTATTTAATGAGAAGCTTTTTCATGGCAGAAATACCCTCGGAGGTTTGCCATTGCCTGCCGAGGGGTGACCGCTATTAGAAAAAACTTTTTCTATTATTAAGATTTCGCTTGCCCTGACTGAGATTCGAACCTCGAACTCACCGGCATATCAAGTTATAGCACGCAATGCTACCAACTCGAACACATCATATGTTTTGTGGAACCAAATACAATAACTTTGTTAAAAAACTTTTAAAAGATAAATAATCTAGTAAAAATGCATATGATTTGTAAAACCTAATAAAAAAATTTTGTTACAAAAAATATTAAGATATTTTTTTTTCCAAGATTACTGATTTTGAAAATTTATTTGTGGATTCTTTTATCAACTTTCAATTCCGCTAATACGTCTTACCAACTTTGTGAGCCAATATATAGGTTATTTTCATAAAATTGTAATCATCGTTTTATTGTACCTGAAAAAGAAAAAAAAATTCATTTAATAAATCACGTAAAACGTTAAATCAATAAACATGAATTTTATGTGTTTGGTTCGACAGTTCAAATGCCACTGTGTACACACTTTGCGGTCGCAGCTCAACAGTAGGAACTTTTTAGCTTAAAATTAGTGTTGCAAAAGAAAGGGCAACGTAAACATTTTATATTAACTAGCCGTTACTAAAGCAGAGCGCTGCCAACTTGACGCACTAACCAAATTAAACACAATTAAGTTGCGAAGAAGCAAACAACTATTGTAAGAAGGGAAAATATTTTTGCAGTAATAATTAAAAAAAAAAATAGAAATAAATAAAGAGATAACTAATTACAAGTTAATTATGCAGAAAAAGCAAATAAATATGAAATCGAGAATCATGCAACGCACGAAACAAGCAACACATGCCACAAACAATACGTACGTATTTTTTTTACTCCCGAATATCCCGGGATAAGTCTATTAAAATCCCGGAACTGTAGAAAACAGTGAATTTAAAATTCCCCTTTCAAGGGCAAAACAAAGTTTTTTGAGAGTTCACAATCGACAAATAACACAGTTTGTTAACTTAATTAAAAAATTTAGGTTCAGGTTGAAGGTTAACAAACTTAAGGGTTTTTTTCTTTAATATTGAATTTTGATCAAATAAGGAATAGTTCTGCCTCACTCAAATTGAAATGGGTGACGTATTTAATATTTACTTGATGTATTTTATTTTACGATCCCGTGAAAGCCCCGAAATTTCGTTTCAGATCTTGAAAATCTCGGGATCAACCAAATGTCCAAAATTGACATCCCTAGTACGTACGCAGCAACAAATAAATATAAATCTTCTAATAAGTTCGAGCATCCGACGAGGTGATTGCAACAAACCGCCAAAACTGCTCGCGGCTAAATAATCGTACATATTTACCCCTCCTCCCTAAGATTGTCTTTGCTCTCTCTCTACGTTCCGGTGAGTAATGTGCACTTTATAAATGCATAAGCAATGTAATATTTTCACGAAATTGCAAACACGAACGAATGCAGTCAGTCAAGTGAGGCGATTTGAAGGTGGTTCTCAAAACAAAATAAATATGTAGATACTCGTATGATGCAGGTTTGCAGGTAGATTTTACATACATAGTATAAGTAAAGGGGGAATAGCGCGGCAGGCATGGCGAAGTTAGCATGGTAGTAGCACGAGAAGGTGTAACCGCTTAAAAAAAAAAAGTTTGCTTACTAGACAAAAGCGGCACTTGATAGTACTTAGTTGCTTGGTAGAGGCTCATTTTTCTATGCCGGACATGCGCAGACCTTTTGTATTTCAACGATAAAGTGTAGGGGAAAGACACTTTTACTCAGCATTATTCAAAGCCTATAAAAACATATGTACTACATATGTATGTAAGATACATAGTTAAAAATGCGTTCGAAAATAAATTGGTATATTCAGTACAGGGGAACTGTAATCAAAGGAATCGGTTACCTATTCGAAGCATTTGTTTCCGTATATTATATTTATACTTTATAACTGTGAAGGTGTGCCTTAACAATATTATCTCAAATGTTCGCGAAATTGAAAATTTTGTAATCCTACGATTGATTATAACTGATAAATAATATAAATACAAAATAAAATATATGAATTTTATTAAACTAGCATCATCAATGTGTTATAAACAATAATACATTTTATGTTTTTAATCCGAAATCATTGAACATTTTTTGAGCGGATGCCAATTTTATTCGAAAAAAAGTTGTATCGAATTAAAATTGTTTGCTTATTGTAACAAATACAAACAATGGGAATTTGAGCAAATTTTCTTTTTGAATCGAGTTTCATAGCAAACCCCCTGGTATCGCTGAATTTATTTAAGGATCAATAGAATTACTTAGTATACAACGTTCGATTTTTATCTTTTATCAGACGATTTCCAAATAATACTTGATAGTTTCGCGTTTAATCTCATTTGAAAGGAATCTAGGGTAACGATATTCAATACTTTAGATACTTTTAATAGGATATGGATAAAATAAATCATTTCTTCATCAAATAGCGAACACACTATCACGCAGCTATAGATAGAAACGAAGCATGCAAATAATCCGAAATAAAAAATATTCAGACAAAACTTCGATAGAGATAAGTTGTTCGAAGCCATCAATGAACATTTCGACTTTCGTTATTTAAAACAAACATACACTGGCTTTAAGAACTTTAAAATAACCACAGATATTGGCTCATTTGGACAATGTATTTATAGTTTATTTAATTCCAAATATTTTTTTGATTTTTTTGATTTTTTTCATGCACTAAAAAGCCAAGATTCAAAATTTATATACAAAAAAATAAATAATTCAACAAAAATTGCAAACTTTTTTTTCTTAAGACCATAATTGGCATGCCATTCAAAGTTGATTTTAAAAAATTGTTTTTTACCTGATATGTTGCGTTCTGGTACCATATACAAATAAATTTAAACATTGTGTTATAAAGAAGAAAATGTGACGAAATAAAATTCTAAAAATTTATACTAAAAAAAAAATTTGAAGTTCTGTTGGATTTTTTTTTTTAATATTTTCAATTTTGTATACAGTTTTTGCTTTGCTTTTTCATATATGTAAAGATTTTTTTATCAAATAAATTGTATTGTAATTAAAAAAAAAAATAATGCAAATTAAAAACAGAACAAACAAATTGTTCAAACTTGTCGATTGCTGGCAATTATATGGTTGTTAAACGCATTACCATATTCATAAAATATAAAATGAATGTGTTTATGAATGCTTTATAAAATATCATTTCCATACAAGTACCTTTTTATAAACATTTCAAACTTATTTTTAATATTTTTATTAAATTTTTCTGTGGAAGTATTTTAAATCAGGTTTAACGTCCTGGTGATTTGCCAGTTCAATTATTTAAACACCAAATTTCTACGCGAGTGTTTTGAGCTATTTTTTTTTAGACGAGTTATTGAGTTATTGGGAAAGATCAGTATTTTTTATGATTATACACGTATTTTTTAACTTTAAATTGATTCAACTATACTTTCGATTTATATAACTAGAAACTAGCACGAAGATATTTCATTTTTTTTTAAGACATGTAGTTGTTAAGAAGAAATAAAACGCATATAATTTAATGTTATGGCCAAGAATTTAGTTTCATTTTAAAGATAAGGGTTTGCCATTATGTTTTAAAAATGATTTTGGGCAAGTGACCGCCGCAGCTGACTTGAATAAATTCCAGTCGAGTGTCCCAATTTTCGACCACTTTTTTCAGCAATTGCACATTGGTCGAAATGACCTGTTTCAGCGGCAGTAATTCACAGGAAGAAGTTTGAGCTGTAATATTTGTCTCATGTATTAGTGACAGTTAAAGAAGTGTACAGTCTTCATCACCACTTCCATTAAATTTCGCAGATATCCAATTAAAAACGCGTCTTGCATTGTGGTTATTTTCTAACCAAAAACTTACAATATCAGAATTGTTGATTTTTAAGGTGCCTAAAATTAGTTATATTATGAGTTGGGGTTAATTGGGGCAAACGATTTTTTTCACTATATGAAAGCTCACATCTTGACATATCTACAGATACAAATAATTTTGCGAATGAACTCGAATGAAGACGGTTCTATTCGAAGAAACACAGACGCCACCACCAAAATGTCACTACAAACACGACACACTTTAACGCAGATTTTCATCAAACACAACATTTTTATTTAGAAAATAATTCCAACATATTGTTATACATACCTTGGGAAGTAATTTCCATTTTTTAGATATTTGTTGTTATATCAACTATTATTAAAAAAACGTATGTTTCTAATTCACTATTATATCAAAAAGACCAATTCCAAAAAAAAGTATTGCTTCGTTGAAAACCACACGTCTAAAAAAAAACACCCCATATTGTGAAGTGGCACTAGCCGATTTAATGAATCTCATAAATTTCGCGCAAAGTCCTTTCAAGCTTTACTATGCAAGATTTAACTGAGCTGCAACTGATATTTGTGGCATTCATTTTGATGTTATACCACAAATGAAAGTAGGTGCTTTAAAGCCAAAAACGGTCGGCACATTTTTAACATAATGAGTTTAAGAAAATCAATAGCTGCTTAGATGTTTTAATAAATTTAAAGAGTTCGTTATCATTTAAGTGTGCTGTTAACCTCCTTCACTCCACGCTTCACAGCAAAACAATTTAATTATTATTGAATTAAGCAACTCCGGTTAGTGCAACTGTTGCGCTATACAAATTTTCGAAGCGTTACCAAATGCCGCAGCAATGAATGCGCGCGCGTAAATTGTTGCCGCTCAGAAGAAAAAGAAGAAAAGAAGAAAAAGCAGCAACAACAGATACAATGTGTGCAGCATTTAAAGATGCTCGCAAGCAGAAAGAAGTAGCAGAAGCCTCATTTGAGGTGCGGCTATAAAAATTGCTGCCAGTCAAGTAGCCGCATATAAAAGACAGAAAGAATGGCCATTGAAGAAGGTGTTGATGATGTGCACCAAAACGAATGCTGGGAATGGTAAGGCGTATTGCATGGATACAACTGGCTGCTTGCCACACAACAAACATACATAAATACGTAAGTAAACAGTGGCAAGAGCAAACAAATGCAACAATGATAACGTGCCGGCAACACTTGCATATTTTATGGTCAATGCAGCATTCAACGGATGTGTGTGGCAAGGTAGATTGTTGGTAGCATAGCTACTTTGGCGTACGCGTAGAAAAATATTGTAATCGTTAAAAGCGTTGTGCGCAAGCGAAAGAAAAGGAAAAGCAGGCGACAAGCGAGCAGTTAGTTGCATGCCATAACCAAAGCCAAAGCCAAAGCCACCACACTCTCGTAGTCATAGCCATTGTTGGAGCCGGTAAAGTGCAATGCAACGAACCGCAGGTGGCCAACGGCAGCTATGTTGCATGCAACGTAACGTAGCGTGTGTGCTGCGCATTGCCAATGTCCGCCGTCGCTAAACTAGTTAGACGCTGCGAGCGAATTGTTTGTCACCATTGCGTTGCGGGTTCACTTGCATCGCCCCTGCCACAATAGTCATTTTAATAGCTAAATAGTCGCCACGTTCAATCGGCCGACCAACCGACTGCCCGCCCGTCCGACGTTCGTCTAACCGCCATTTTAGCTTTTAATATTGGCTGCACTGCAGCAGGAATATGTCAAGGACGGAAATCGTGCCTTGAATACTTAATTTTCTACTTATTCTTAAGCACCTACAAAAGGAAAACAATAACTAAATACTTCCACGGGTAGATACATATATATTTCTGTATGTATGTATGTACATACATAGTAAGTATAATATTTGTAGCAGCTATGTCATGCAATAAAACGTGCCCGCAAGTGCACAAAAAAAATCAAAAAGTAAACACGCAACACAGCAAGTGATCGCTGCGGATAGACGAAAAGATGTAATGGAATTTTAATATTTATTCAAACATGAAAGATTGCATTTGAAAAAAATACTCTTCTGCATGAACGCATATACATATGTATGTGTGTATGTATGTATGTACAATTGCTTAAGTGCTTTTGTATTTGAGTGAACGTGTTTGACTTGTCTAGACTGGTTTATTTAGTGTTGCGAATTCCATAAAATTGTTATAAATATGTACAAGTATGCGCAGATAACGATCGATATTTTTTTGCAATTCGAAAACAAATTGATTTTGCCATGCAAATCGAGTAAATCATTTATTCAGTTCAACTTTTATGTAAGAATAGTGACAGGTGCAGCAGAAGAAAATTATTTAATGTTGCTCCGTTACTTAAATATGTAGTAAATATATGTATATTAGTGACTTGATATAATAAATTGTTGCCTAATGGCAGTAAAAATGCATTTATGCGAATAAAAATAGAATTATAACAGACTTTTGATATTTAGTCACAAGTCAATATACAAACATAAGCGAATACACACCATTATGGTGACTACAGAGAGCTGTTAAAAACTCGAAATGAACGTTTCATTGAAATACAATTTTCCGTAATGCGATTTGTAAAAGCATAATTACCAAATTGGAATAATTGAAACTTTGAGTTTGTATTACTCCGCGTCGCCATAAGATTGAATTGATTTTCGAATCCTATTAGAAAGGACAAAATTGTATTACTTTATTTGTCGAATTTTTATTCATAACAATTATCGATAGCTTCAGCGGCATCATGGGAGATATTTTTCATAAAAAATATTAGTTTTATTTTTTATTTTCGTATAAGATATTTAGTTTCATTTCAGAAACACACGTCAACTATGTACAGTATCGGACATAACATTCTGTAGAAACATTAACCAAAGTCATATAAAAAAAGTTCCAATGCTTATGGGAAATCCGCAAAAATAAATTCAGGATTTTTAGGACATTTCTAGGTATGCAGTTTTGTAGCCCAATCAATTTCACAAAGTGCGAGTTTCAGTTGGCTAAAAACTACTGTTAATTTATTAGAAATGTTTTTTTCCATATAAAATAATATAATAATATTTTGATGATACGTTATATGGAAGAAAATGATCGACACCAAACAGACTTAAAAAAAAAATAAGTTTTGGAAAAACTTGTGGTAACGCTAGCTTCACGTTAAGTTAATGTAATAGTACATAAGTTTGAAGAAAAGAATTGTTTTTTTGAAAAAAATGTTAAAAATTCTTTAGCCTTTTTTCAGAGCTCTAAATGAGCCCTAAAATTCCTGCATATTTGTTTTTTTTTCTTAAGTTTGTTTTTAAGTTGTCAATAAACAAGCGATTCTGTAAATTGTAATGTACGAGTATATCGAACAGGCTGATAGTCGGCAAGAATTTTCTAAGTATTATAATTTTTTTTATCGCTATGTGAGTGTTTATTAAGAATTTATTTTCAATTATTACCACTATGATTGATTTTGTGAAATATAATCCAATTTTTATAAGCAAGCTCCATCAAGCAACGGTTTTTAGCTCCATTAAAAATCCACCTTTTATTCGAATAGAAGTTACAGCGCTGGCATTTCAACCCGAAACCGTTCAAGATTGGCAGTTGCACACGTAAAGAGACCGCGAAAATTATGGCTGCACAATTTAAAATTTCGAAATTTTTCAAATCAAGTTTCATCAACATTTAAATGGCGGCAATTTAAAAAGTAAGAATGTGCATAAGGAAAAGCGAGAAAATTTTAATACTCATGAGAGCCTCTGTAAAAGTAAACACATTTGCGGATGCGCAATAAAATTGTTAGTTTTTGCAAGTAGACAGCTACAAACGTGACACAACAGAAGGCTTTCCGCAAAAGAGCTAATCATATCTGAAAATGCAGTAGAAAATAAATAAATGTTGTAAAACATACAGGCGCATACATACATATCTACTTGTTTAAAGTTATGTGTGTATATATGTTTGCTGAAAATAATTCACATGCTAATTAGTGGTGTGCGCACAATTGCGCATTTTTGTATGGAAAGTTTTGTTCAAAAACTCTTTTGACACTGGCTGACGGGCACTACAGCGAAGTTGATAAGACAAAAAAGCAACAAACGGTAAGAAAAAATTATAAATAGTTTAAATAATGTACAATGAAAAATACCTGCAACACAGGCATGTACATATGTACGTATGTTTATATGTATATGATGGGGAAAAAAATGTTGAAGGAAATTAACACCATAGAAAATTTCATGTTGTAGGTGTTTGTTGTTTTCATTGCAATTACGCCGCGCTGCATAGTGGTCCAAAATTGAAATGGAATTAAATATTCATAATTTTCTAGAAAATTTTAACAGAATTCCTCTAAAAAGGTTATATTAGAATAACTACATATGCACAAATATGTTATATTGTAGTTTAAAAAGAAAAAACTATCAAGAAAATTGTGAAATAAATTTAAATTTTAGGTAAAAATTTATAAATGTATTTTTATAGTTCATTAAATTATACGTCATAAAGTGCAATTTTAGAGTGGCTCGATTGGTAAATTTTGTCTATTCAAAATACACGTAAGACAATTAGCAAATTTTTTTAATAGAAAAATTTACTAATTTACTCAATTTTACAATGTATTACACTTTTTTCGTTTTGAGTGCTTAACTTGTTTTTACTATCAAAAAATGTATTAATAGACACAGAAAACCAGATCTTCTTTAAAACTTTCTTCTTTTTTAAAAACAAACTACATTAGCTTTTTACTAAATTTCATTAGCTTTTGTTAAAAAAAAAAAAAATAATGAATTCGGCTGAAAAAAGAAGACTCAATTTTGTACCACTGTGCGCGGTAGAGATGCAATTGTAGTTGACGTGCAACTGGGAAAAAAGTAAAAGTTGCAAAGTTATTTTGCAGCAATTTATTTAATGCTGTTGGAATTATCACAAAAGCAGCAACAGCAAAACCAATTTCATAGCTGCAAATGGGCTGCTCATCGGAGCTGGTGTAAGGGAAAAATGCAACAATAAGTTGTAAGAGGGCTAAAATAAAAAAGTTAAAGTAAAATTAAAAATATAAAAAAAAGAAATTTAACTACGTAAACAACTAATCGCTTCAAACGGATAGTATTTATTTATGTGAAAAAATGCAAAGAATCTGAACTCCCCCACCTTAAACCAACTTCGCATGTGTTTGACACCTCTTGCTGATCTTGGTGCATTACACAGTACAACATTTTTCAGTTCATTGATTGCCAACTCAATTCTGAGAACTGTATGTGAAATTAGACCCAAAAAGAATAATTTCTGCATCATTCGTTTTGAAAAGGTATGAATTTCAAAAATTTGCTCGACATATGCACAACATTCATACCTTTACTCAATTGCGAATAAAAGCGAAACGCGTGCATCGATTTTCATGATCTTTGTCTCATTTTGCTCATAGGTTATGTGACTTTGCGAAAAAAAAAAAAAAAAAAAAAAAATGTTTCTTCATGCGCTTATTTTTAACTTGGAAACTGGTGCTTGTATAGGAAAACAATATATGAATAGATTAAGGGAATTGTAATTCAAAATTTTTTCAAATTTATTTCAACTAAATCAGGCTAGTGGCTGTCGAGCTATGTCATACAACAGGGCCTAAAACGTGATAAATTCCCCTATACGATAGTACTTACTTCAAATCGATATTAAAAATATTTTGGCAGGTAAGAGACAAAACGAATGGTGCAGAAATTATTCTTTTTGGGTCTTATTTCACATACAGTTCTCAGAATTGAGTTGGCAAATCATGTGTTGTACTGTGTTAGCTAATACCCGATGGCTTCGCGGTGCGTTTATGAAAACTTAGCATTAATGCAAATCTAGTAGTTTAGAAGATTTAATGATTAGAACATAGATATTAAATCGCCTTTTATTGGTACTTATTTTGGAGGCTTGAAACAGCTACGCCTAAATGGGCAAACAAAATTTACAGCTATGTCCAACGTTAGGGACTTTCTCAAATACGCTTACTCAAGAATGAAAAAATTTAAAAAACAATAAGTAAGTAAAGCTGAAATTGAGAATAGTTCCATTCTAGCACCTCAACTATCGTGCTCTGAAGAGGATCAGTACTGACGGTCTTGCGCAATGCCTTCCATAAAAGAAATTATTGCGGTTTTGCGTTGTATGGAGGAAAAAAAATTGTCGAAAATCAGTTATAACTTGTAGATACTTAGACTAAAATTACTTAAATCAGCCAAAAAAAACTGTGTACTCAAAAAAATTCTAAAAGCGTTCGAAGTTATGATGACATTTTGTGTTAAATTATTGTTAATTTCATCTTACATAAAATAAATAGGTTTTGTCACTGGATGAACTGTATTTTAAATAAAAACAAGGAATGCAAAATGCGGCGAAAACGAATTTTATTTAGCCTTGCGATGTAATTTTGTATGGGCGGTGCCAGTGTAATTTTTCAAAATATTATACAAAATATTATTTAAACAGCAATAAATATTAAATTTTACCCAACCTATTCCAATATAATATAATATAATATAATTTTGGCGCTTACACTATATAGCTCAATGTTTGGCCGAGCTTCTCCTACCATTTGTGGGGTGCGTCTTTATTCTACCACAAATGGAAGGACCTACAATTTTGTGCCGACTCCGAACGACGGATGTATTTAATGAGAAGCTTTTTCATGGCAGAAATGCCCTCTCGAAGGTTTGCCATTGCCTGCCGAGGGGTGACCGCTATTAGAAAAAACTTTTTCTATCATAAAGATTTTGCTTGCCCTGACTGAGGTTCGAACCTCGAACTCACCGGCATATCGAGTTATAGCACACACTACAGCGGCCACAATCCAATAGATTTTTGAATTTTTAAACTTCCGTTACATGGAAGGTGGGCGTGGTTATGGTCCGATTTCAAACATTTTTTTACGATAATACTATTGGTATCAAGGACAATATGTTTACCATTTTATCATAAGTGGACCTGGTAACGCCTATTATTCAAAGTTTTATAAAAGTTCAGTTTCTTTATTTACAATCGCTCTTAACATATTTTTTTTATTAATTTGTTTTAATGGATAACAAAAAAAAAAACAAATCACTCCAAGTGCCAAATTTCACACAATTTGTTCCGATCTCGATCAATTTCAATATCAACCTACTCTGGAAAAAAGGGCAATCTATGTACCAAGATTATGAAGAAATCTTAACTTTTAATCAAGTTATCGTAACCACGGACAGACGAACGGACGGACAAAAAAACTGGGCTAAATCGATTCCTCTTTGCATTCTGATCTTTTTGGTCTACCATCATATATCTATCTCGATTATTTTTGACTGTTACAAACAATCGTTATGCGAACAAAGTTAATACACCCTTGTGTAACATACAAGTATACCACAATGGGCCCAAATGCCTAGGTGTGCTGGCGTGATCGCTAGCAGCCACTTTAACCTAAACATACAAGTACGCTCGGATATAAAAATTTTAAATTGAAACAAATACAAATTGTACAAATTTGTCAATATCTGGAAGTGCTATAATTATTCCGCTGACAGGCAATTCGCAAGATATACGCTATGAAAATAAGTAGGGTAATTTTACTGAAACTTATCTAATAATCATAAAAGAAGCACAACTTAAGCTTTAATAGCTAATGGCAATGATTTTTAATCGAAACATCAATATCAAAGGCTATATAAGCAGAGTATATACGAGTAAGTAAATAAGTAAGAGCATTGCGCACTCTAAACAGATCCACAAAATCGATATTGCTGGCAATATGCTTGGAGAACGAAAAAAGAAAACTAGAAAATATAATAAAATACAAAAATCATGCAAAAGGAAATGCACCGTTAATGAGCAACATACAAATTTTATAAGTGATAAAACGCTTGGTTGTTTAACAGCTTAAAACTTTAAAACGAAAACCACTTATGGTAAAAGTTCTGGGAACGGAATGTATATGTACGAGTATCTGTAAATGTCTGTACCATGCTTAACTACATATGTATGGGTAATAAGTCGTGATCTTCCCGTGCTTGAAGTCTTTGACTTGGCACCTTTTAAATTTTTATTTGTTTGCTTCGATTGCCGGTAGTTGCGCAATTCACACTGCTCAAGCATGTATGAGACGAAGTCCGATGTGTTGAAAATGAGCATATTTAAAAAAATAAATAAAAAATTGATATGGTAGTGAGAAATTGAATTGAAAAATTGAGAGCTTGACTCAATTTTAATAAATAACAAAATAGAGCAAAAGACCCAGCTGATTGCTAATTGATCCATAATTTAGGTTATTTCTCTATTAGCTGCATAGAAGTAATAATATGCTTAGCCAACATACATTAGGCTGCGTCGAATCGAACATGGATAAAAACTAAAACTATCATGCGACTTCAGTTATACAACTGCTAAGTTCCATCAAACAATCTTAAATCAGAATAAAAACAAAACTTCGAAATTTGAGAAACTCGAGTGCAAAAGTTTTTGGGGTTGCTGATTGCGAAATTTAATTTAGTTTAAAAAAAATAACGATTGCGGTTTCAATATGATTTTTTAATAATATTAAGCTAATCTAGTCTTCTTTTTGACTTTCACATTTATTTTATTAATTTATTTTAGAGGTTGGCAATCAGTATGCAAATTTTCTAGCACATATAATTAGATACATATCTACATTATCTAATCAATCTCCATTTATATATATGTACATACACTAGTGGCGGAGAAAGTATTACCACCGAAAACTGACCAATTCTGAAAATTTGGTAGCAAAAAAAAATATTATAAATGCGATATCGTCAGGTTTGACTACATACTTATTCAGCTTCTTTATAATTTCTAACATTTTTCTATTGACATTCAGTTTATTCACTTACAAAAGCCATATATTGCAAAAGTTAAGTTTTATAAATAAATAAACAAAATTTTATTAAAATGTTGCACTTAAAAAAACATTAAATTTTTTTTTGGAGACTTTAGTTCCGTAGCACATAACCATTTTGGAATGGTAATGTGCAAGTTTCAAGTCGCTAAAATTTAATTGTTTTTTTTTGTTGTATGTTGCATTTTTTTTACATAGAAGTTCGTGCGATAAAAAATACTCAATCATCAACGATAAAATTCCGGCACTTCATTTATTTATTTTGCATAAAGTTTGAAACTTGTGTTTAAATGGGTTTTGTTAGAGAATAAAGAATTTAAGTGAAGAAATTCGAAGCAAAGAGAATAATCATAAATTGTCATAGTTTGTCAAACTGAACCACTACTCTTGAATTGAACACAAACACTTATGTATTTAATTTTAATTATATATATCTTTTTTAAATATGTATTATATACTCGAGTTTCAAACTTTATGCACACTTTATATAAAGAATTTTTTATCAGAACATCAAAATTTTTAATCACATCAAATTTAATCAAAAAAATTTTATATCGATTGGGAGCTCTAATCCTTTTTTAATTTCCGCAATTAGATTTGCTTGGTTTGGCTTGTATTTCTTAAAATGTCTATTATAGCATCAGAAACGTTAACCAATTTTTTTTTGTTATACTATGATGTATTTCATCGAATGGAGTTATACACTTTGATGCTTATACTTTATACATTTATATTAATGATTCTCAGTAAGTTGTTCTTTTCATATGAAATATCATGATGCCATAATTAAAGGTGTTGTACGTTGGCAACTTCTCGCTCTAAAACGGCCATCTTGAACGCCCTTAGAAACTGTGTTGCTCCTTTGCCAAATTAAAAAAAAAAAATCTTTAAATATCAGAAGTAAATAAAGTTCTTAATGTGAAACTTAGAGAAGGCATAATTGATTGTCTTGGCGTTTTGATTTCTTTCTATTCGTTGACAATTGACTCTTTGAATGCGAGAGTTTTTTTTGAAAAATTTAAATTTTTTGTATAAAAATATTAAATTTTTCATTTATTAGATCTATGGAATGCAGTGCTGAAAACAGGAGCAACAATTTCATTTGAACTTCTCGGCCAAGTGCACATGCAAGTAAGGTCAAATCAATCATTCGTAATGATATCGTCAGCGACCCTTTTTGTTCCCAGGTTTTTACAAATTTTTGGGCTTTCCCGCGCAAGTGCAGCTCGATCTTTGCGGCTTAGGTGGTTTTCTGCTCCAACATAGTGCAGCGGTTTGATACATGAAAGTTGTGATTTTTTTTCTTAATAAATCTACTTAACGCAGGTTTTGTGAAGCAACTCGATCTTTGAGGTTTGTTTGTTCTAACTGCTGCGTACAGCGACCAAACACAAACCGGTGCAAGTAAGTTCCAAATGAAGTTTTACTTTTGGATGAAAGTGTGCCCTATGTGTGCCAAACTTCATGCACATGTAACATATGTCGAATTTTTAGTATAGCAGACCCAAAGTAAAAGAGGAAAGCCATCAAAGCGTCTTATACATACATATTTAGTTGTTCATCATGGTCCCATTTTTTGCGACATATACATTAGAATGTAAGTATGAGAATGGACAAATTAAAAAAAAATTGGTTAAATGCTTATACATACATATCTACATACATATGTGTGGGCATTACTACTCGTTAAGATTAAAATATCAAACTTTATACAAAATGTATAATAATCCAAAGTATTTTTTGAGTACGCAGTTTTATAGCCTATTAACCTACTCTTACATGAGTAAATATGGTTTTAATTCACTAAAAATTAAAGCTGTTTTTTAATTGTATATACGATTTTCATGATTTAAAGTATTAAAAATTAAGATTTGGTTGTTTTATACATATATTATACTTGTATGATGTAATGTACATTAAAATAATATCGAAATCATAAGAAATGAAAAATTGCAATGTGCGCCGCTTTCAACAGCAATTTAAATACAGTTGTGAGCTTACATACGAGTACATACATATTTTATAAAATTTAAAGCTTATGGTAAAATCTTTTCTAATGATTATTGAGCTAAGGGCGTTCAAACTGGAGCTGTCACAACGTACATCACCTTTCATTATTGCATCATGATGAAACATGAAACATTGTATTTTCAAATTTTTTCACTCTTCAATAAAAGCCTGAACTGAATATACACACAATATACTAGGTTTGCATTTCTTTAAATTGTATACAAGTTTGAAATATTAAAACATATAAGTTTTGTTAAAGTATTAAATGTTCTATAAAATAAAATAAAAGACTATAATACAAATATTTTGCGAATAAGTGTTGTCAATATTGTGGTACGCAAAATTTACCTTCAGACTGTTTATAATTTGAGATTAAATTAACTAAAATCGGCACGCCGTGAACAAAACTATTTTTTGGTTTTTTTTTTTCATTCAAAAACAACCAATTTTCATTTAAATCATTTGTAATCATAATTTGAATTGAGTATGCGCACATACATATACAAATGTACATACTTCATGACATGTCATTGTACAAAAGTGTTGACATTGAACCCTGCTATATTTTCTTAGTTAAAATGTTGCAAACGCATGCTTTGGAATGCTATTAAAAATAAACACATACTAAAGTATGCACCAACGACAATAATTTGAAGTAGTTCACGTGAAATCAAATTAGAGTAATAATATTATTAGTAATAATTAGAGTGAGTTCAAGTTGAAAATTAATATGAATAGAGTTTAAAGAGAAAAACATGCATTAAAAAATATAAAAGGTCAATTTACATAGATATCTATGCAACGGAAAGAGGGAGGGTGAGAGATAGAAAAGAAGGAAAAAAAACAGTGATTAACAAAAAAAAAAAAAAAAAGCGCCGTTAAGAAAATCTAGTAGCAAATAATTTGAAAGGTATCATCTTCCAAGCGCTGACGCAGCAACAATTGGGCCAGCGACGAGAAAGAAGCGCATGCGCAAAGTTTGTTGATATGTAATTGCTGGCGCTCTTTCGAAGTACATACATATGTAAACGTTTCAATCCTGCCGCTTTTTGTTTGCGACAGTTTTGCATGCTTTGCTTGGTAAATTTACTTTTCGCTTTAAACTTGGCCTTGGCTATATGATGTTACTCAAGCGGAAATGTGGCGCCAACAGCAATATTATGCCGTAAATAGTAACAACAACATTACATAGTTACTGATGCTCTGTATTTCGTCCATTAGTTAGGTCGCATTCCCACATTTTCTAACTTTTTGGCACAAAAGACAAGTAATTTTGCATACATATGTACTTATGTGTGTAAATAAGTGAATTTGTGCAGTGACGGTCAATATAAAAGCAGTGTTAAGTTTCAAAAATTTTTACAATTAGTTATTCCCTTATTAAATTTTTGTAATTTTTTATTTTAAGTTCAAATAGTTTTCTAGCAAAATCCATATCAAAATATGTGGTCTGCACAAACTATGATACAATTTCTAAAAAGTTCGATCAAAATGTCTAACATTTTCTTCAAAATAAAAAAACTTTGAGTCTGCAGTTTTGTAGGCCATTAAATTTTGGTCTAACAAAGTGCGAGTTTCTGGTGCTCAAAATATACCGTTGATTTTTGAGAATTTGTTTTGCTGAGGGTATTTATTGTACTTTTCTTTTTCGATATTAAAATAGATTTCGTTCATGCGAATATCGAACGTGAAATTACAGCAGTATCGGCCGATTTATGCTTGAAAACTGTCGAAAATTGGGTTCAGCGTCTGGACGTCTGCAAGCGTGCCCGTGGTGGCCATGCAAAAGAAATCGAGTTCCATACATAATGACATCGAATATATTTTCGCAGGAACAAAGAATTTCATTGATATCCAAAACAGTTTTTGTTTTATTTAAAAAAACTTTTGTAGCATCCATATTTGAAAACACTTTACATATATACATACTCGTTTATGGGTTTAAATAATTAACCTTCTGTAACTAACCTCGTAAATGCAATTTTAATCAAATTTGTTTTCAATGCTGATTGCAATTTAATTAAACAGTGCTTGGGATAGAAAAATCAGGAAATTGATTTATTGGCTATCGTTATGGGTTTAAGATATATTTACAAATGTTGGTCTAGTGCAAATTTTCTAAGCAAATTACAATATTTCATCGAACCTATTTTAATTATATTCGAATTATCGCAAACTCATGCTTTGTGTTTTTAAACAATTATAGTTGTTTTACAATCTTTTATCAAATAAATAAGAAAACTTTACAACAAGCTGCAAAGTCAAATAAAGAGTATCACGACATATTGATAAACTTTTGACTACATATTTATTTTTCTATTTAATTTCAAATTATTTAGAATTAAGCACAGGGCATAACCATTTCATAAAAGTGTTACGACATTTGTAAGCAATTGTGATAATTGTTGGCAAGCAAAAGTGACAATCTTGGAATATTACCCACAATATAATTGTAAGCGAATAGCCTTGTAAGGGCCAGTTTTTCAGTGCTGGTTTAAACTCAGTTTAAACTAAGTTTAGTTAAACTCAGTTTAAATTTAAACTTAGTTTTCTTGTGCTCAATTAAATTTGTTGCAACCAAAACGAAATAGGCAGCACGCAGCTGATAAGTTAAACTAAGTTTAACTGTGCGCAATCGGCCGTTTAAACTCAGTTTAAAGTTGACTGAAAAACTGCATACTGAGTTTAAACTTAGTTTAAACGACAAACAGAGTTCAACTTGCACTGAAAAACTGGCTCTAAGTGACAATCGACTCAAATAAGGCTTAGTTCGAAGTACTGATTTTTAAATTTTTAATTGTATTGTATGTGTATCAAATTCTTTTTATGCAAAAGCACTTAAAGAATAAGTTATGAAATCATTTTTAAGTGACAAAAATGAAACACAGATGGCGCTGCTAACACTTTCAACTTACTTTGCCGCTACCGGCCGTAAATGGTTGTGCACTTTGGTGAATGTAGCGAATTTCACAACACAAAACCGACAGATGACGCTGGTTAATGTACAGGGTGTTTTATAAGAAAAAAACAAGGAATTCAGCATTGGGTTTTTAGACTGGGACTTTAGCCAATCGTTTGTACATAGGTACTTTTATATGGATTTATGCATGTATGTAAATACAGTCGAACTCCTCTATAACGAAAACCTCTCTAACGAATTTTTTTTGAAACACTACGATTTTCAAAATATATTCATATATTTAGAACTCTCTATAGCGAATTCCTCTCTGTAACGAATTCTTTTGTCATACATAAATGGAATTTTCCATAGCAAATAACTCCCCTATAACGAATTTAGCGAAGAGCTAAAAAGTAGTTGTTATAATACACAAAACTACACACAATCACATGTTTTTACATAATATTTCCTGGAATAGGCAAAAACTAAATACATACATATGTATGTATGTACGTAGGCGCCAGACAAAATAACGGTAATTTGGCCGATATTCGAACTGTTGCAGTTGAAATTGAGAATTTTTATTCATTCAAGTTACAGTCGAACTCCTCTATAACGTAGTCGTCGGGACCGTTGAAAAAGTTCGTTATAGAGAGGGCTTCGTTATAGAGAGGTCATACGAAATTTTATGTCTTTATGTTCAAGGCCTATTCAATGAAACATTGATTCATTTTATTTGTTTTTATTTCTTACATTTTAAAAATAATACCCTAATAAAAAGTCAAAAATATTATAAGGATTATTCAGGTATGAAAAAATGTTCGACTGTATGAATAAAAATACAGTCGAACTCCTCTATAACGAAAACCTCTCGCTAACGAAATCACCACATTTCTTCACCATAGTACTATAATTTCTACCATTAAAAAACTGTTGTTGTTTTTTCACAAAAATCTTCCATAAACTGGCCTTAAGCTCAATAAAAATTGTAAAATTAACTTTTGTTTTAATTTAAACGCGTTTTGCCAGGGCTAGTTATGAACGTTTAGCGAAATTGCGTCTAGATTTTAAAAATGTTATGGAGCGCTACCGGGATTTATATAAAAGACATGCAGAAAGAGAAACCTCTGGGCTTATTAACAGATTATTTGAAGAACTGAAGTATGGATTTATTCGTCGTTTAATATATTTCAAGTTATAAGTGATCTCAATATGATTTTTTGTCAAAATCCTGTAAAACCTAGGGTTCTTAATATGTATCAAAGCATAGCAAGTGTGTACATACGTTGCGAGAAAAATAATAGCAGTGCCTTGAAGGACATTCTATCTACCAATGAAGTTTTACTATCTGTAGGTTTTTTTAATTTTGCTTTTTGCTAAAGCGTTTACTAACATTATCATTCGCAGTTATTAACGTTCGAATAACGGTAGGTTGGCATCATATTTTGATATTTTAATTTTAGTGACGCTAAGTGGTTTGCATGGCGATCACATTAATAGCAGTGTTTAAGTGTTCTTTGAATATCATCGAAAATTTAAAATATACGATTTTTAAAAGTAAGTAATATTATTATTTACAACAAAATAAGAAATGTGTTATTGCATTCACGCAATTTATTTCTTTAAAGTGGGTCGTGGAAAACATTGCACCACGGAGAAACGGAATTTGATAAAAAATCTGATAAGTGCAGGTAAAACTTATAAAGAAGTACAGAAATTGCTAAGTTGTTCTGCAAAAATGATATCCAATGCTCTTAAACACCAAACTCGGCGTCTATGGTGAAACGCATAGTAAGGACTAGCAGAGCCAATCCATCAAAGGCAGCTACACAAATTAAAGATGAGTTAAACTTGCAATGTGGAGTGCATACAGTCAGACGATGTTTGAGAGACAATAAATTGTATGCTCGGAGTCCCCGCAAAGTTCCTCTTTTGAAAAAAAATCACATTGACAAAAGACTTAAGTTTGCACACGATCACTTGTTGTGGCCACTCCAAAAGTGGAGAAATATTCTTTGGACCGATGAAAGCAAAATTGTTCTCTATGGCGGGAAAGGATCAAGGGAATATGTAAGACGTCCGCCTAATAAAGAATACGATCCAAGGTATACAAGGAAAACACTTAAACATGGAGGATCATCTATCATGGTATGGGCATGTTTTTCCTATCATGGTGTTGGTCCGATACGGCTCATTGAAAAAGTTATGGATCAATATCTGTATGTGAATATTTTGCAAACTAACATACTTCCTTATGCCGAAGACGATATGCCACTGAAATGGATCATGCAACAAGACAATGATCCAAAACATACTAGTAAAGTGGCAAAGGAATGGTTTCGAGAGAATAGGATTGAGGTTGTGGGGTGGCCAGCTCAATCTCCAGACCTCAATCCAATTGAGAACTTATGAACTGATCTTAAGAAAGCCGTTTGGGATGAAAAACCAAATAACAAGGATTTGTGGGAAGTAGTTCAAAAGGCGTGGTATAACATTCCATTTGAAAGATGTCGCCGCCTTGTGGACTCCATGAAGGACAGATGTGTTGCAGTCATAAAAAATAAGGGCAATGCAACTAAATATTGATGTAATCAATAAAATTAAATGCGAATTATCTTTTATTTATCTTTTATTGTGTACAGAAATATTTCTTTACGTTGTGGTAAAAACCCCTATGAATACAAAGTACCGATTTTGTAAAATAAAATGTGTACCAACATTTTTCGAAATATGGGATGGGCACTGCTATTAAAAATCTCGCAGCTGTATGTACATATGTAATAAATTTGTTCACTTCCCCAAATTTGGGTTTTGGATGAAAACTTGGTTATTATAACGCGTAATTATTTTTTTTGCGCGGATTTTTCGCAAATGAGGCACGAATAAACGAATTTGAACTGAAAGCGGTTTTTTTTTTAAGCGAACAAATTATCAACTTGTTCGATTATTCTTATCTTTCGCGATTTTAAATAAATAAAAATGAGGGATAATTCTATAAAAGCGTGACTTATTTTTACTAAAAAAAATAACATTTAATATGTTTAAATTTAATAACGAAATACTGCAATAAAAAATTGTCCTTTTAGGGCTCTGCAGAGACTAATCCAATACATTAATAGCAAAGGCTTAATTTCTAACGAAAAAAATGGTCAAAAAGTTGTTCCGAAAAGTTTGTGAACTTGTCCAGAAAGGTCTCGAACAAGCCTTGAAACGTTTCGGACATCATTTCCCATTAACCCTTTGGTTTGGAAACCAGATAATCTCTAAATTTCTTAACTATTCCTGTATTAGTCCCTAAATGGTTCATAACTAGTACCGAAATTCTTATGCAAACATCCTAAATTCGTCCTGAAATAGCCTGTGAACCAGTGCCAAAATTAAACCCAAAACTATCTGGGGTGTCGTACAGGTCCCCGTCCAGGTTATTCCTGATAAGTAGCCTTGAAATACTCTGGCGTAAATATGTAGCTCCGAGTACACATTACTCGTAATAAACGAAAAACTATTTCGGAAGAACATTGATTGAGTTATCATGTCAATTTTTATTG
Organism: Philophylla caesio; assembly: GCA_963971545.1. Lineage (NCBI taxonomy): Eukaryota > Metazoa > Arthropoda > Insecta > Diptera > Tephritidae > Philophylla > Philophylla caesio. Next base: position 50,220,880 of record OZ020607.1, read on the forward strand.
TATTTTATTTATAAATAAAAAAAAAAAGCAAATTTATGCAACATCCCATTCATGAATTTTTTATTTGAACATCAATCAAATCGCATGAGCATCAGTATGACTAAATTATACGCGAAATATATGTATGTAAAAACAAACAACCGGTTTGTGGACATAATCGCAAATGAATTAATAATAATTAAGAGATTATCAATTAATGCAGCAAAACAAATGGATTACTTTTCATAATGCAATTAATTTGTTTTACTTAAAAGGTAAACTTGCATACATACATACAAATACTCGTATAAATATTTCCGTTTTTGCAGCATTTGGCTTTCATTTAGCACTGCAACAGAGCAAAAAGATTTAAAAATAGTGAGCTACGAGTATGTAACAGTCAACCAACAAAACAGCCAACGAACAACCAGTCAGGCAGTAGTCAGACAGTTAATCAGCCGAAGAAATCACTCAACAAATATTAAAAGCAGTCCAATGTGCGGCAACGAAGCGTATGTGTGTACGTATTAGGGTGTTTGTCTCGGTTTTTTCAAACCGGGTTTCTCCGGTTTTTTCATAAATTTTTTTACGGGATTTTGAAATTTTTAAAAATTGTATAACGCCTTACTGACAAAGGTCCTACTAGCACATAGAGCGAACGATCATTTTCAACATCAAGAACTAAAGAAAAAACAAAAGGATTGACTCCATAGTATTTACATACATATGTAAGCTGTAGTTTATTTTTAAAATGTTTCTTTCACAGAAATGATTGTATTTAATTACATGTACAAAGAGATTTTTTGTTACTTGGTATACATTTTGAGTTTTTCATGAGTTCTCATATTCTTTTTTGTTTTAAACTTAAGTCAGAATAATTTGAATTTGTTTTGTATAGATATTGTTTTTAAATAAAGACTTCTATTCTGATATTTTCGCTTTTAATTTTTAGCCGACCGTATATATTTTTATTCACATGAAAATTAGTGAAAGATCCGGTTTACCCGGTTTTTTTCAAATTGTCTTTTTTTTTAATAATTCGAAATCCGGTTTTACAAAAAAGTCGAATAATCGAACTCCCTAGTACATACATATGTATGAATGTATGTATGTATGTAAAAATTTTTTAACGATTTTATTGAGTAAACGCGTTTTAGATCGTAGGTAAGTCAATGAATATGTAGCTGTCGAAGTGATAACCAAGTCATTGGGTCAAGCGCGACAAGTCAGCGATATTAACAACAAACAAATTAATTAATTTACACAAGCCATGCAAAGAAAAAATAATTGTATTAATAAAAGAAAACGCAGATAAGTGTAAATAAAATATAAACATTTATGTGGAAAAAAAACTGAGCGGAAGCGCAAGAAAGCAGAATTTAAGCAGAAATCAGCAATTTCATTACACGTTTATAATAAAAGCAAATTAACCATTCTAAAGATATAAGTAATGCCATCCAAGTCCTATTAATCCTATCAAACTGCTGTTGGCCGATACTTTCAAACGTAGCAGTCTTTAAGATGATAAGGTGGGAGCATTTCGGGCGCTGCTGTCAGTCAACGACTCCTATTAGCGATAAAATGTTCTTCTTACTAAAAGGATTTACTAAAATCTGATACTTCAAAGTTATTAGTTATTATTAATTTCTCTGTTTTATCAAATGACATACATAAAATAGAGAAGTTCCGAGAAAACACTCCCTGTTTTCTCCGTCAGAGTGTAGAAGAATCGCGAACCCAAGTGCTTGAGACATTTCGGATGTAGATTCGGACAGCGACATAGAAAATGATCAGCTACTGCAGAGTACCTGTTGGTATTCATCATCGTTACAGCATTGATGCAATAACCGTCAATTTTTTTTGAACTGGCTCCAATCACTGGGGACCTTTATTCTGCTCTGCCAACACCAGCGGGTACCGTGTCGAATACTTTTAGTGCTGAATGAAAGACTTATAACCGCAAGAATACTTACTTGCACAATTGACATTTGCTGCGATTATCTCTATTCAGACCCGAGTACAAAGGCAGAGGATCGGACTAAATTGGGCTCTAAATCTACTCCAAGCGGTAAATTATTGCGTATACATTAATAATTGGTAAATTGCGTGCAATGAATGATTGATCCATAGATGGCTTGGTGTCTTGCCTTCCGTTACTGAATAAAAACTTTACGAGGCTTATTTTTTTATTCAGTAACTGAAGGCAAGACACCAATCCATCTATCGGTCACTCTCAATTGAAGCGCACTGTTTTTAAGAGCTCCTTATAAAGAAGCTTATCAAGGGAATTAAAAAATAGTGTTTACAATGCAAAGAACGACTGCACTAGAAATTCTTGGCGCGCTTGTAAAACTGTTGGAACTGAGAAAGAAGTGATAAGTGCCAGCTTTTATTAAGGTATCTATTTATTCCATAGAAAATAATATAAGGTTACCTACCTTACGGCTTATTGCATTACAAAGAAGATTGAGCAGAAAAGCTTATAATATCTGAAAGCGATAGTTAGCACCTGCTGTTGCTGGCGCTTTCGGCCAACGGAACCCAACTGCAACGAATGACCACCAAACGCTGCGGGTCAGCAAAGTTACGAATTGGTGGTAGAAACGATACCGTAGGTGAAAGAAGGCCCAACAGTTGGCCCTTCATTTGTATGTCTACGTGCATATTTGAATACATTTCTTTAACGATAAATTTTATTTTGAAAAAAAAAAAAAAAAAAACAGTTTGTATTAAAATTAAATTACAACAAAAACAATGCACTAGCGTACATACATACATAAATATGTACAAATAATAAGTGAATAAATGCCAACAGAAGAAAATGGAAATGAACGCATACAAAGCAAACGATAGGGTTATAAGAATAATAGCAATGAAATAGATATGCGGCTGAGACAACGACGACCAATCCTATTGGCATTCCGAGCGGCAGCAAAAAACAACAACAACAACAATAGTAAATGACAAAAGAGAAAAAACACACGTGTGCTTTAGCTTAATGTTATTGTTGTTGGACAACACATTCCAACAATGCAAAACAAAACGCTCAGCAATTGTGACTGCCTAACTGGCCGCTCATGGTTGCCGAGCTGGCCAGGCTACCAAAAAACAACAACAACATACCTTGTTTTGATTCTCCACAGTTGCATCACGATGGTCAGCTATCAGTTCGGGCCGCAAAGCATGGCGCTGCCATTCGTCTCTCTGTACGTTGCGCATCAATGTTGCCAGAACGTTTGTGTACTTCACTCAAAGCCTATAACTTACCGAAGTATTCACATCATTAAAACTACCTCTAGAAAAAAATCCAAAAACTCAATGCAAGAAGTCAATTTTTGATTCCGAATACATAGAATTTGAAACATTTATCAAATCTTTATTGCAACACGCAAAATATTAAGAAAAAAAATGCCCACACACAAATAGAGCGCAACTTATATATTGTTAATCTGGCTATCAAAATGACATTTGGTAGACAATATTTTTTACCGTTTCAAAACTTGATGGAGTTGTTTTTGTAAATAGTAGGGGATTAGGTTGTTCGAAATTAGCCACGATATGACCATGAAATAGGGCCTAACTATTGCAGAAGTGTTTTTTGAAGTAGTCCTGAAATTGTCACGAACAGATTCCAAACCAGATATAAACTGACCCCAAAAAGAATGCTGAAATTATCATATCTCGAAATGGTCTTGTATAGGTGTTGAAACTCGCCGATTACCAACCACCATAGTCTACGTCTACTTGTTCCCATAGTACCGGTTTAATTCTATACTTAAATTGTGTTTAAATCCCACCAAAATAGCACGAAATATGCACAATTGGCAGCACTGTCGTTGCATTGCAGTGCCTTTTTTGTAAAGGGTGTTTGTTTTAGATGTTAGGTTTTCAAAGAGGCAATACTTTTTTCAAAGTTGTTTTTTTTTTGACAGCTGTTACCTGATTTATACTCAGTTTGGTTTGCCATTTCTATACGCCTTGGAAGAAAATATTCGGCGCGTTATTGGTGACTTACGGCCCCAATTGCTGAAAAAAGTGGTAGAAAAGTGGGCCTCTCGGCTGGAATTTATTCGAGCCAGCCACGGCGGCCACTTGCCCAAAATCATTTTCAAAACATAATGCACATATCTAAAAAAAAAACACCCTTTACATGCACGAGCTAGATTTAGTTTTCTCTTTGTTGAAACGCTCTATGCATTCCTTCCCCTTTCACATCGACATTTTTCACCCAACAAGCGTTGAAGTAAAATAAATTTCATTCTTTACTGTCGGTTGCCGGTGTTTATTTGTTGCGTTGCTTGCAGCTTTAATAGTTTTCAAGGTTTTCTATATTTGTGTATGTGCATTTGTGTGTTTAAGTAAGGAAACAAGTGTATGAAAATGAGTCCGCACTCACGCGTATGATCATCACCGTCTTATACGAATCAACGGCCGCCAGATATGACATATCTACATACATACATACATACATACATATATGTTTTTGCTATAAATTTTATTATTATTTTCATTTTGCTGGTCACTCGAGCCGAACCTGTTTGCTGGCTTACTTGTTGATAACGAATGATCAGAGATGGTGGAAAAGTGGAAATAAAAGAATACCACTTCACACTTGCGAGCAGAAAGGCGATCGCTGACTTTATAAAGTTAACTGACGTTGCAAACATTGTTGCACATGCAGCTGCAGCTATTCATTCCCCCGCCACATGAGCGCATTGCAGACGAGCAGTCAACCGAACAAGTTGAGAAGGAATGAATCAGCAAACGAGTAATGCAAAAATTGATAGTATATTTCTGACGAATAAAGTAAAAGAAAAAAAAAAAACTAGGCAGACTAATGTCAATCTAGAAGAAACCTTAAATTTTTAATACTTATTTCTCAACTGATATTGGAATTTTTACAGCAAATTATTATGTTATTTTAATGATACTTAACGTGTAAGACACAGCAGAGCGTTAAGCGAATCAGTTACAAATATAAATCAGTTAAAATTAAATTTACTTTCCTCACATTTAATTTATTTAGTTGGTTACAGTTGACGACATGTTTGGAACCATTTCCAAAATAGTGCAGAACAATTTCAGTACCATTTCGTGACCAGCTTTTAACTATGCATCTCAAAATGGTTTGCAACTAGTATAGAGAAAGCTATTGGAGTGGTTCGTAGTTATTTTATGTATAGGCTCGAAATTGTCTTGAACTTGTACCAAAATAGTTCTGAACAGTTCCTGAAATGTCGCCAAACTAGTCCTGAAATAGACGTGAAACAGTCTGGAAGTGATCCTGAACAAGTACCGAAATAGCTCTAGAAAAGTTATGAAGTGGTCTCAAAACAAACAGGAACTAGTCCCGAAATAGTTCTGAAATCAACTCTGATGGTTCAAAACTAGCCACGAAATGGTCTGGAAATTATCGTAAACTAGTATCTAAATTGTACGGAATATGACCTCAAACTCACCATCCTAATCTAGTTGTTCTCACAGAACTGATTCACATAAAACGCCATTTACACTAGGCAAACAACAAGGCAACATTTTTCGTTACATAAATAATTTACGGCGAATTATACAATAGTTAAGTAAAAGTTGGCTTGCCAACTTCAGTGTTGTTTGCATAGAACGATTATGAGTCAGTAATAAATTTTCTGCTGGGATAAAGTAAAATTTAGCCCACAACGGGAGCTGAGATGTTTACACATCACACAGTTCTAATAGAAGAAATTTATGAAATCTGTTGCATTAATTAATAAAAAATTTTGTAAACCGAATTATTTATGATAAAAGAAAATCGACAAAAAAAATTACGACTTATGTATGTAGATTATGTGTTAAGTGTGCTATAGATAGGTTTGTGCATATTTACGAATTTAAATCTCATTTTAATCTTAAAATATATAGCAAATAATAAAACGTTTATTATCCATTATTTATGCAAATAAATTTAATTACAAATGCACAACATTTAAATTACACACAAAAATTTCTCTTTCGCGGTTCACAGGCAACACTAATTAATGCAATAAAGTAATACAAATAATTATATAGATAAAAAAAATGGAATAAATAACGAATATGAAAGCACACAAAAAATTAATCGTTCGGAAATATCACTACCGTCGTCTATACTTGCGCTCAAAAGATGGAAGGCGCGATTACAAAATTGGATGTCACATGGGCGACACTAATTGTATAACAAAAAATTAATGTGGTACTTAAGTGAAGGATCTTCTAGATGTCCAATGATACACACATTTAATGGAAACTCGAAGTCGTAAATACACGAAGTCATAAAATTACTTTACTTTCTCCCAATTAGTAAATATGTTAGCAAAAAATAAATGAATTCTTAGCTCTTCTATAAAGATAAGTCGTAGATTACCCAGTTGTACCCTTAAGTGAGTTTCGGCTCTAATCTCTTTGCATAAGAAAAAATTAATAAGTCGTTAAAAAATCACGCTAGGTGGCACTGGAGTCTATAACTTCGATAAATCATAATTAAAAACGATTTAGTTCTATTTATAATATTTTTCGAAATACATACATATGTATGTTATACTCGTAATGTAATTCTAAAAATCATATTTAATGCCGCGCAAACCAAAATAAATAGTGCAAGATATAAAAAAGAGCAAAAAACACCTCTGGTCATATTGTGAGCGTGAAGCCTATATGAATACAGAATTTATTACTTCAGGTCAGGCCACGATTTATTTCTATTTTATTTTACGTACATTATTAATGCTCATATTTTCATTGTCACAATTTTTCAGATTCCAACCATCTCTTATTAAAAATTTGCTTTAAGTCAAGGAAATAACCACTATAGGTCTACATAAATGGAATTTCATTCCAACGCACCGCGTCGCAAAGCGAGAGTTACACCGCAATCACTTGGAATTATAAACACATGAATGAACATGGAAAAGTTGTCTACGCATGCGCAGTGACAACAGACCGACCAAGTAGACCAAGTGGATCAATGCATAGACTATGGAATCGACAAGCCTAAAAGCCGATAACCAACATTTGTGGAACAACAACCGAGACGAGCGCTCGGATGTGGAGAATGGCCAAGCCGCTTTTGGGTGGCAATGAAATGCAACTATGTACAAAGAATAATGGCGACAAGAGAGCAGGCACACAATAAAATAAAAGAAAATATAAAAAATAGCATGCTGAATTGAGGATGAAAAGCAGTGAATGCAATATCTTGATTAACTAGATTCTAAAATCAATTCAATCAGAAAGACGTGCGCAAGATGTGAGAGCATTGAGAAATTTAATGTGTGGAGATTAATACAAAGTGCAAAGTGAATAGTAGTAAACACAATACATGCATACGTACGTGTATATAAATATATGTGTACAGTTCAATGCGCTAGAAAAGAAAATCACGTTAAAACTAACGCAGCTTTCCGCTGCTGGTCGCTTTAGTAAAGCAGTGATTAATAGCGGAAAATTAGCTTTCGATAAATTTAAACAAATTTTATTTATTAAATAACACAAATTTAAAAAGAACAGTTTAATTAAAGAAAGCTAAACAAACGTAAAAAAAGTAAAAGTTTTAGAAATTCTGCGCAAGACAATCAGGTTCCACAAAAATTGTTTACATAATTCATAACTGGTTGTAGAAAAATCAAACGCCAAAGTAATCTGCAAAATTCCTTAAAGCACCTCAATAGTCAACTTCACTACTGTCTAAACATATATAACGTTATTTATCGTTCAGTATTTTTTTTTTTTTTTTTTCAATAACATAATTTAATCAAACTACCTATCATTCTTCTATTATTTTTCATTTATCTCAACGGCAACGGCGACAGTTGCAATCTCGTGTGATTTCAGAGTCATCAATTTTATTCATACTCCTTCTTCGTTCAAATAGTGAATAATTACTTTCCATTAGTTATGTTATGTAGAAAAAATGTTAGTTGCTTAAGCATATGAAACATATGCATGTAAGAATATACTCCGTTCACAAATTATAGCACAACCACCTGTTGACAGATGAGGGCACTTTATTTTTCTTCTAATTAAAATTATTTTTAAAGTAAAATATGGTTCATTCTCTAGGAAAAACTATAAATTCTCATTTTGTAAACTATTTATAAAATGTACAATGATTTAACAAACTTTTATCAAAATCTCGAACTTAGTCAAAAAAGCTATTAAGTATGCATTTTTTGGACTCATTAAGTTTTAGTGTAAGAAAGTGGAAGTGTATACACTTGAACTACAAATTATCACTTATTTTTGAAATTTTTACTGGCAATTTCCAACATATAACGCAAAACCGCGATAATTTTTTATATGGAAAGAATTGCGAAAGAGAAGAAATCAATGGTATTCGTAGCCACTATAAATAATTATTTTAATGGTGTTAATTAAACAATTAACGATGTTTTTTGTGGAAAAATTATTTTAAATAATTTGAGTATAAATAAATTGTCCAAATGTGTCAATATGTGTTTGTGCTATAATTTGTGAACCTAGTGTACTCGTATACGCGCTAGGATAAAACTGCATAAAAAATAGAAATTGGTTGCGAAATTGACTAAATTTTTAATTTGATTTAAAAAAAGAATCAACAAATATGGCCCAAAATTTTAACTTTTTTCTCAACAGTTTTAGAAGTATATTAATTTCTTTAAGCATGTTGTTTTGAAGTACATTCAATTGTAATATAATTGAGTGCAAGTTTAAAATAGAAAAATTTGCCGTTGATTTAAAAATTTTTTTTTACGCATTTGCTTATATATTTATAACGCATGCACCAACTTTATTTTTAAATACTTCTGAGGGCTTAGAATTATTGAGTTTTTTTCGTCATAAATATGATTCTCCAGTAAAACAGACTGACCCATTAATCTATCTTTTGGTACCATTAATTCTTAGTTGAACGAAAACGTTCACTCGGTGTGTTTCCGTAAAAAAGATTAAAAATGTGTACTCAAAAAGAACAGAATGAAAATGAGCTCAATGTGACTCTTTTATTTGAGTACTCATAACGAGGATATAAGAGACTCAGAATGCTGTCTCTAATATGAGGCAGATTGTTAATAAGTGAATAAATTACTTATTTTTGTTTAAAATTTAAAATCTATAAAAAAAATTTACATAAAAGTTACCACTAAAAATGAACTAGTCTTGATGCGGTTTTTTACTGCGGCAAATTTATTTGCTGCACGTTATATTAATCAGTTTTGCGACAATGTTGCAATCGTAGTGTCGGTTTTATATTGACGTTACATTATTATCATGCAGAATACGAAACTCACTCAAATGACTCATGCGAGTATGTATGTATATATGTACATACATAGATAACTATTGCTAACTATAGGTTACGTCCGCTAAGAGTACAACGCACTACGGGTAAATGGTCGTTGGGTAGGTAAATTTTTTCGATCGATATGAAATTTTTTTAAATATGAAAAAATGTATGATACAAAAAGTTGTACTTTTCTAGGAAGCAAACAATACTTGACATGTGTCTGTATGTATATACATATGTATGTATGTCCAAAAAAAAACAATATACTAAACAAAATTTCTAAAGCAAATAGATGACCTCTGATTAGATAAAAAATGATGGCACGTTGCCAAGTGCAAAACTTCCTTTTGTACATGTAAGGACGTTGACAAAGGTGAGTACGGCCAGCCTGAAACTAAAAAAGGTCTACTATGTATTTACTTTTATCCGTTGGTTTGGTTAGGTGGAACTTCGAAGTGCGAGCGAGTATGCGCTTGGCGAGGGTTGCGGCTTTGTTATGCAACAATTGTGGTATCCACTTGGCATTAATAAAGGCGCAATGCTGCAGCGGCTTAGTTGAAAGTGAGTGTCTTGCATACTTTTTTAAAACGAGGATTACTGTACATAACCTACATACATACACATGTTAAAAGCATAGATTTATTGCATAGAATAAGGAAATTAAATTACCGAGCGCACCTGCATTAAAGTTATGGAATCCGAAATATAACATCCTTTAGCTAATTTCTTACCTGTAAAGAGGAAAAAAGTTATTTTAGTAAAAAATATAGAATTAGAATATAGCTTGTTTTAATAACAACTTAAGTTAAAGGCATTTTCTTTATAATACGAGTATGTTTTGGTTTTGTTTCGCCTATTCTGCTATTTCTATATATATTTTTTAAACGTGCAACTTCTAATGCTACCCACCTCCAATATACTCAAATCAAAATATTTATGTACATATGTAAATAAAAGGTGTAAGGCCGTTAATAAATATTGTTGACTAGCTGGGGAGTATGGAAAGGTCAATACAATTTTAACTTCACTTCGCTCGCGGACGCAAATTTTATAAGCTGCAGGCAACGTTCTTGCCAGGAATAACATGAAATGATTTTGTTTCATTTCATTTAAATACAGATGCCAATTAGGCTAGAAAAACCTTATCCAGCGGTTAACAAGCTAATTAGAAATCGAAATTAACAGTTTCGAGTCATCATCAAGTGTCGGGTTTAAGTGTGGTAAGCCAAGGTGTAGTAATTTTAAATGATGGGCTAACGTGTGGTGAGTTTAAGTGAGGTGAGCTTGTGTATGGTGAGTTTATATTTGGTGGGTTTAAAGGTGTTATTTTCAAGTGTCGTAAGTTAAGATATGAAGAGAAGGACGATGGGACCAACGATCTTTTCTACGATCTCCTTGGCCGCACGTATGAGCTGTGCCTCCACTACGATATAAAAATCGTGCTTGGCGATTTCAATGCCAAGGTGGGCAAGGAGGGCATCTTTGGTTCTACAGTCGGAAAATTCAGTCTCCACAACGAAACGTCCGATAACGGAATGAGACTGATCGACTTCGCCGGGGCCCGAAACATGGTAGTCTGCAGTACCAGGTTCCAGCATAAAAAGATTCACCAAGCTACGTGGCTGTCTCCAGATGGTAAGACACGAAACCAAATCGACCACGTTGTGATAGACGGAAGGCATGCTTCCAGTGTCCTAAATGTGCGCACGATCCGAGGAGCCAACATCGACTCGGATCATTTTCTTGTGGCAGCTAAGATCCGCACGCGCCTCTGTGCAGCAAAAAGCGCACGCAAATGGACACAAGGAAAGCTCGACGTCGGAAAGCTGTTTCAAGACCGGGGCGAATTCCTGTAAGAATGACAACGGCGACCTGGTGACTGATGTCCACAACATACTTAAATTATGGAGGGAGCACTTCTTCACACTGCTTAATGGAAGCAGCTGCAACAACTTTGGAGAATATGTTAAACCTGAATCCCCAATCAATTCGAGCCGCAGAACTAAATCGGTCAGGTACCATCTTTTATAAGAGTGTGCAATTGCTGGCGTACGCCGATGACATTGACATCATCGGCCTTAACAACCGCGCAGTTAGTTCTGCCTTATCCAAACTGGATAGAGAAGCGAAGTAAATGGGTCTGGAGGTGAACGAGGGCAAGACGAAGTATCTCCTGTCATCAAATAGACAGTCGGCACATTCACGACTGGGATCACAAATCACTGTTGACAGTTATAACTTTGAAAAAGTAGAGAACTTCGTTTACTTAGGAACCAGCATTAACACCAATAACAGCGTCAGCCTTGAAATCCAACGAAGAATCTCTCTTGCCAACAAGTGCTACTTCGGACTGAGTAGGCAATTGCACAGTAAAGTCCTCTCTCGACGGACAAAAGCCATACTCTATAAGTCTCTTATCATGCCGGTCCTATTGTATGGCGCAGAAGCATGGACGATGACAACATCAGATGAGAGGGCTCTTGGAGTGTTCGAGAGAAAGCGGATTAAGAATCAGCGGCTCCGCTGGCTAGGTCACGTCGTTCGAATGGATGAAATAGCTCCAGGCCTGAAGGTTTTTGACGTAATACCGGCGGGTGGTAGCAGAGGAAAAGGAAGACCTCTGCGTTGGAAAGACCAAGTGGAAAAAGACTTGGCTATACTTGAGATTTCCAATTGGCGCCAGTTAGCACGAGATAGGGACAGCTGGCGTGCTTTGTTGACCTCGGCCAAAATCGCTTAGGCGGTTAATGCGCCAATTAAGTAAGTAAGTAACAGTTCAAGTACGAGAGACGGAATAATAAATGTCGGACATTTGTTTTTGAAAATAAGAAACACACGGATAAAGTAACACAAAATCTCAGCAACCGTACACTTTAGAGTTTATATACATATGTACATATGTATGTATATGTACCTATAGATACATACATATGTCATTTGAAAGTCTTGATAAGAAATACCATTTAAAACTACTTGTAACGACGCAAAATTTACCTAGTTGTAAATGTAAAGCCTTTGATAAATAATAAAAATACGGCAGCACATCGACTAATTTTACATTCATTATATTTTTATTGAAATGGAGACCTCAAATTATATATTAGGCAAAATCGTGAAAAAATGTATAACGCTTTACTGACAGTAAATCCTTTTTGTTCGCTCAATGAGCTTAATGTGGAATTCAGTAATTTGGTATACCATAATCTCAAGTCTTAAAATAAGAGACTATTGTCCGAATTCAGTAAGCAGTCTCAGTCTCTAATAGAGACAAAAGTCACAATTTTAGACCAGCTGGCATTCATTAGTTTCAAAATAAAGTCTCTGCTCATCACCAGGTCACACAAACAATTAAAATAAAAGCAAAACAGAAAAACGTGAAAGCGCGGAAAAGTAATAATCTCTAGCTCATATTCTCAAAATTTGAGACTTCAGGTTATAGCACGTTACTGAATTCGCTTTTACGTCTTTATTTTTTGTGTTTGTCTTAATTTTTGTGACCTGGTTATCACCTGAAGACAATTGAGAGACTTTGTTTTGAGAGTAGAGGACTTGAGACAAATTAATGCCAACTCGTCTAAAACTGTGACTTTTGTCTATTAGAGACTGGTACTGCTTACTAGAAATAATTGCATTTAGTTACATGTATGTACGTTGATGTAGTTTTTCCTTACTTGGAACAAGAACCGGTTTACCCGGTTTTTTCCTGATTTAAAATTTAGTAACCTGTTTATTTTAAATTGCCAATTTTCGAATTATTCGAGAACCGGTTTTACAAAAATGTCGAATAATCGAACACCCTAGTAGTATCGCATGTTTAGTGAGTGTGCAATTAATTATTGACTTGTAGCGGTGGCCATGGCGATGGCAATGACAATGCAATAATAATATTACGGAGTATTGAATTGCGGAAAAAACTCTAAAACTTTTACATTCATTATATTTTTATTGAAATGGAGACCTCAAATTATATATTAGGCAAAATCGTGAAAAAATGTATAACGCTTTACTGACAGTAAATCCTTTTTGTTCGCTCAATGAGCTTAATGTGGAATTCAGTAATTTGGTATACCATAATCTCAAGTCTTAAAATAAGAGACTATTGTCCGAATTCAGTAAGCAGTCTCAGTCTCTAATAGAGACAAAAGTCACAATTTTAGACCAGCTGGCATTCATTAGTTTCAAAATAAAGTCTCTGCTCATCACCAGGTCACACAAACAATTAAAATAAAAGCAAAACAGAAAAACGTGAAAGCGCGGAAAAGTAATAATCTCTAGCTCATATTCTCAAAATTTGAGACTTCAGGTTATAGCACGTTACTGAATTCGCTTTTACGTCTTTATTTTTTGTGTTTGTCTTAATTTTTGTGACCTGGTTATCACCTGAAGACAATTGAGAGACTTTGTTTTGAGAGTAGAGGACTTGAGACAAATTAATGCCAACTCGTCTAAAACTGTGACTTTTGTCTATTAGAGACTGGTACTGCTTACTAGAAATAATTGCATTTAGTTACATGTATGTACATTGATGTAGTTTTTCCTTACTTGGAACAAGAACCGGTTTACCCGGTTTTTTCCTGATTTAAAATTTAGTAACCTTTTTATTTTAAATTGCCAATTTTCGAATTATTCGAGAACCGGTTTTACAAAAATGTCGAATAATCGAACACCCTAGTAGTATCGCATGTTTAGTGAGTGTGCAATTAATTATTGACTAGTAGCGGTGGCCATGGCGGTGGCAATGACAATGCAATAATAATATTACGGAGTATTGAATTGCGGAAAAAACTCTAAAACTTTTCCTGCAAGGAGGTTCAGAGTAACAATGTTTTTGACGGAAAATTAAGAAGCAAAAAAAGAAATGCTGACCACCAATTGAAATCGTAGACTTACTGACGCTAAATAATAAAAATATCTTATTACAATTGATGTGATATACAAGAACTACGGCTTAAAATCATGCCAATTCGCGGCTAGGATATCGCCCTTACAGAAATCATTGAGCAAGGTTTGTTGCAACAAACTGCAGTACTTCAGTGATGGAGATGGTTTGGGGGAGGATGATATTATTAGTGCTGCGGCGCCGCCAAATGACAAATCCACTTATGCATTACAAGTACACAGTTTGCACAAACATACTAGACAATATTGCGGCGAATGCATTGAATGTATCAAATGAGTGAATGTGTGCAGAGTTCGTTGGAGGGCAAACAAAATATTAACAAATAATATACGAACGTATTGAAAAAGGAATACAACAAGCATTGAAACTGCGATACCAAAGAAAATGTAATCAATAAACCGCAACGAGCAGTGCGACAATGACAAACGTACACACAAGACGACAAGCAGTCGTGAAGTCACGTTGAAGCCAAACAAAAAACGCACCGCTTACATGGGCCAACATGTAAAAACGATCTCAACCCAGCCGACATTTTTTTTTTTTTGACCTGGAAAAAACTTCTCTCACTCCCACTAATTTATCAAAATTTCCAGAAGATTTTAAGGTAATTGGGAAGAATAGTAAACTCAACGCTTTGAGGATCTAAAAATGGTCATGGGGATACTTCTGTCAATTGTTGGCTGGGTCATGTATGTACATACATACAAATTTGTACATGTGCATGTACATATATATTTTTACCTTTTTGTGCCTTCAATAGTTGCGGAAAATCGGACAATAACCTTCGAGGTATTGTCTTTTTGTTGCATTTTTATTTCAAGAAATATGCACGTTCCGTTGAGGGTAAAGGGTAAATCGTATTGAAAAATAATTTGTATATCTGGTCAATGTATCTCAATGAAATAAATAACCGGTGTATTTAGAAACATCGTTTGAATAAAATCTCCAACGGATTCAATAGCGCTTAACTAACGAAAAACTAATATGGTTTGTCTAAATTACTGTTCGTATATATATTTTTTTTTTAACTAAATGAATACTAAAGTAACTATAAATTTTGTACTGTATTATAATACACAAATTCTATAAATTTGGATGAATAACACATTTTCATTTAGCATTTATGTATATAGATTTTGTAATTACAAATTTATTTTTAATCATCAATAAAATAGTTTTGATTTTGACGATCCTCGCTGCCTACTTTTTATTCAAAATAAGTGAAAGGACTGATAAAAATACTGTATGTCGATATACTTGTTGATAGATGTACATATATCTTTTTTTTCTTTTACTTATAAACATCAGACAAAATTTAAAATACCATTTTATGTTCAGGAAAGTAATAAGTATTAATTTTAACGTGTTTTTTTTTTGCAAAAAAAAAACAAAAAAGTAATGGGTACGATATTTTTTATTATACTTGATAATATTTTTACTTTAAATTCAGTGTTCACAACTATTGTATTTCTACCAAAAGAAAAATTTATATTTTGCAGAAAATTTGAAACTCGTTTAATAAAAGACTTATTGTGTTTTAGTTATAGTTTAAAGAAAACATATAGTGTCAATAATTCTGATATACAGCCATGCGGTAAAAATAAAAGCAGTGATTTATATTTACAAAATTTTGGCAATTACATAGTCATTCTATTTTTCCAATTTTTTTAATTAAAGTTCCAAAAATTCTGTAACAAAAACCAAATTAAATAATCAAATACATTTTAAAACAGTGTGATTAATATTTCTAACTTTATAGTCAGAATTAAATATTTTTAATTTTTTTTTCTGCCCATTAAATATTTTTTCCAAAAAAGACCAAACTTTTGTAATGCCTTTGGGTTTTTAATTTTTTTTTAACGTTTATTCTGCGAAGTAAAATCTACTTTTATAAGAAAATGCAACACCCTCGGCGAAAAAAATCAAAAAATCTTAGCCAATCAAAACTAGAACCATGTTTGCTTAAACTTGAAGAGGATCGAAGTAACATGCGGTATATGGAATAAAACAATTTTTTTCAAAATTATATAAAAAATTATATTAAAAACTTTGAAGAAAATTGTGAAAAAAAATTTCAAAAAATTAAAAAAAAATGTATAAAGTTGTTTTGACTATGTCTTTTAATGTTAGACTCTTTGGCGTAAATGTTGTCTGTGAGAGAATTTTCTGAACTTTTATTTAAAATTAACCAAAATTTAATAAGTCAGTAACCAATCGTCAAATGCTTTATACATAACTAATAATTGCGATTCTTTCGAAAGCCACTATGTGTGAGTATGTTAAACCTAAAAATACATAAAATACAATTGTTTGCATATCACAAAAAAAAAAAATAATAATAATAATTCATGAGGCAAGGAAATCTGGTAAAACATGAACATGTTAAATGTGGTTAATTTCATGATTTTGACCTTTTCTCGCACAACCAACGGCCAGTAATATTTAGTACTAGTGCTTTGAAGACGATGGTCATATTCACACAAAATTTATAAATTTTTAAACATGGTACCTTCATAATTGCCAAAACCAAATAGCTTGACACTTAACAACATTTGGGAGCAACAACCACAACACTAACAGGCATAGCAACAATCAGCCGAATAATTAGTCAACTATGTAAGCAACATTTCTGTCGAGGCATGAAATTTAAGCCGCATTAAGTAGTTTGAGCAGTGCATACATATTAACTAACGTTTCACTTTTCACAGCCGAATTGTACGCAAAACAAAAACGCCAAAAAAAAGTAATAATAAATGTTTACTTGGTCACAAGCGTTGCGAATTGGCCACAGCGTGTCTGAAGAAGATATACTCGTAGATAAATAAATATTTACGAGTATGTACTTATGTACATTTAATTTCTAAATTGAAGCTTTGAAAAATGTAAACAGTCGAGCTGTGAAAACGTTAAGTAAACAAAATAATACGTATTAACAGCAGAAATTAGCAAAGGAATTTGACCTACAAACCTCAAAGTGCGGCAGCACCACATTTTTTTTGAGGTACTTTTTGTTTTTGTTTTGAACGGGTACAAGCTACTACAAAACTTGGGTTCAAAGCTCAATCAAAATAAAGTTTGTAAAAGAAACGTAAAAACAGTGTAGGGCGTTTTACTGGAATGCGGTGGTAAAATGAAAACGATTACTTGCGCGCGCCAAATGCTGCTGGGTAGGTAATAAGCTTAAAAGCGGATCGAGGTGAAAGAATGCCGAGAATTGCAAAACGAATGAAAACTTGCAAAGAAGGCTGCTGCAGAGTTTTTTTAAGGTAGTGGTGCCATGTTTTGGAAAAATGGTAGACAAATTACAAATATGCGCTAAACTAAACTAGTTTCGTATTATGTGCTTCGATGATGTGAAAAATAAGAGCAAACGAAATATTATGCTCGTCTTAAACAATCTTATATAGTGCCCCATTTTGAAATATTAGACCAAAATTTTTTTTCAATTCCAATTATATAGAACATATTATATTTTTCATATCAAAATACTGAATAAATTTATAACCTTGACTCACTTCAGAATGAAATCTTAAAAAAAACACACACACAAATTATAACCGTGTCAAATATTGGGAAAATTTTGACAATTTAATTTAATTTTCAGTATTTTTTTTTAATACAGTTCATTTATTAAACTAATTTTATAAATATAAATTTTTTTAAAGATTTTTATCGGCCTTATAAATGAATAGTAACTGACAATTTTATTGAGCTCGAGACCAGTTTATGAAAGATTTTTATTTGTAAAAAACAACAAGTTTTTTAAATGGTAGAAGTTATAGTACTATTTCGGAAATCACCACATTTCCTCATCAGACAGAATCTTCCATAAACTGGCCTCGAGCTCAATAAAATTGTCAATTATTAAAACAACATTTAATAGACCAATGAAAAATAACAAACATTTATTCAAAAAAAAATTTTTTAAAGAATCTAATTTTTTTTTTAATTTTTAATATTTTAAACAATTTAAAATTTTAAGATATTTCCAGAAAATATGTTTAAAAAATAATCATATTAAAAAAAAAAACAAAACGAAAATTTTTTTTAAATTTAAAAATTAACAAAAAAGGTCGTTGTATTAAAAAAAAATGTAAAGAGCTTCTAAAAAATGTGATTTTACACATAGGGATAGTTAAATTTTTGTTTAATTCTGTACAAAGTATGCAAAATTAGCTATCATGAATAAGAAATTACTTTGAAATTACAAAACTTTAGAAGGGGTGAATTAAAAACGTTAATTTAAATAAACAGTAGCGAGCTAAATTTCAATAATTGTAATTAGTAAATTTGTAACTTTCGCCTCTCTTGTGTGAAATTAAATTTTTTCAAAAATATAAATGCACCAGAAACTTTTTAGATTTTACCAGGAATGTATTACCTGTGGGACACAGTGCGTTGACATACCAACTAGAAGCAATAAGAAAGTTGCCTAAAAATTTTACGAAGCCAAAAAAAAAGATATTACCACATTTTTATGTACATTTTTAACTATGCAGCGCATATACTTTCTTTTTGTTTGCTTGTAATAAAAAAAAATTTCACCAAACTGCATTCACTGCAAAAAATTGTGGTAATGTAATATGTAGTACCTAAAACGCATAAGCAACAAAATAAACGCGGTGAAAATAAAAATAGTAATGCTCAGGAGAAGCCGAGTTCATAGATTATGTCAAAGAGCAAATTTTTACATAGTACAGGAATCGAGCGGACAATGTAATGGTCTTACATTTAACAAAACAAAGAATGGCACACATTAACTGCTGCATTGAAGACATTATTTATCATAAAGATATGTACCTATGTACATATGTGTACACGCATGTCTCTACGTACGCATTTTCTTCAAACCTTCGTTAAAACTCATTTATTATTGTAACGTCGCTCATTATATTCAATTTACACATCGTTAATAGTTATAAGTTTTAAGAAAACGTACATTTTGTGTGGGTGTCTTTCTTTTATTCACACAAATATATTCCATTAATACACATGCATATACATTGTATGTACATATATACATACATATGTATGTACATATACATAAATATGCTTTTGTATTAAGTCCACCAAAATGTTTCACAAATAATTTCTAGTGCCTAGACAAATTTGTTTGTCAACCGGAAATCTTAAACCCGCAGCAAATGTTTTGAAGAAGAAAAGAAAAAACAATTAGAAAAATTTAAATTCAAATCATCGCTGCTATAATTAAGACACCATAACAAATAACAAAATCGAATGAGTACGCAGGAAATGACAATAAAATAAAACAAGATCTATAATAAGAGATCATGAGCAAAGTTATTTGTGTGCACCAACTTAGGTTTTTTGTATTGTTATTCAAGTGATGAAGCCACAGGAGCGTGTACCTGTTTTGAATTAAAAAAAACAGCAAATGAAATGCATACACATACATATTTTTTAAACACATACCTATGTACATATGTATGTACACAATGGCGTTTCGAGTATCCCTGCAACTCAATTATCTTGTTCTCAACTTGCTTACTATCAGTCTGCTTTGTAGCTCAACTGGTTCGCGAAAGATATTTTTAAAATGAAAAAGAACCAGTTAATGAACTACTTAGATCAATAATGAGCCTATTGCCATTTTATGAAGCAATTTGAAATTTATTCTTTATCAAAATCTTTTTTCATCAAAACTTTAAAACTTTATATTAAGTCGCTAAATTTCTTTTTAATTTTGGAAATTTTTTCACCGAAAGTCTATGTATATAAAAATATATTTCACTCATGTGTTGCATGGAATAAAAGGAGAAACAACCTCGGCAATCCTCAAAAATCAACTGCTCGTATGTTCGGCTACAATAATTTTCGGCAACTTAAAAAAAGTAGAGATTGTCAGCTGTGGTTTAAAAATTTAGAACCAAAAGAATGTTGTGAAAAAAGATAACCAAATTTCGACTATTTTGGGGCTAGAGAAATTGCCCGCTGGTTTTGTAAATCTATATGTATACATACATATGTGTGGAGGCACACTACCTCCGAGTACTTGTAGAATTTGTCAATGTATAGGTAACAAATACCTTTCCATCGCACCATTAAGTGAGGAAGACAAGTGTTTTGCTTTTAACAATAGAAGGAACCCCTTTTTCCTTTTATTTTTACTGGCATAAACTACTCTGATTTACGCTTTGTTCCTTTTCATTCTTTTACGCAATTTCTGTAATGTCTATACATAAATATTATATGTATGTAGTTGTGTGTATGTCTTAGCGTATAAAGAGTTTGTCGTAATGTATTTAAGTAAGTATGTAAAAATGTTCTACATGACTTGAAAAACTACCCTTTGTATTCTTGGAATACTTAAAGGAATATGTGCATGGAAGTTTTACAAACAAACAATCTTATAGGAAATATGTGTGAAGAGAGAAAAGAAAAGCAGCATCGAACAATAGTTTTTAAATGTTTGAATTGTGTGTTTCAGAAAAACTAACAAAACAATTATCTATTTTTTGCGTCTTATAAATGTGATTTGATTTATTACTACGTTGTTGGAATTTCGAAAAAGAAGCACTTTTCAATACAAACAATGACTAAATTAAGTATGTTAATTTATATTTTATTATTACTTTATTTATTTCTCGTCAACATTTTCTAAAGTTTTCATACTTATTCCAAGTTTTTATACTTATTCTAAGTTTTATAAGTATATATTTTTATCAAAATATATAATACTTTTCATATAATTTTATTTGAAGTAAAGAATAATGACGGAAAATCGTTCCAACAAATATCAACAATTCACCCTGACAAGAAAAAGAAGAAAACAAAAAAGAATAAATCTTTAATTTGCTCTTGGCCATTGATGTACATATTTCCATATTCGAGTCACGATTTAATGCAAATAACAAAATGTCATCACAATTTAAGAAATAATTTGTATTTATGATTTTTTGGTATTATTAGGGGGGTGTTGATGTTGTACGTGAGTTGTGAAAAACTGGGTGTAGCTGGTATGAGGTTGAGGTAAGGTAAAAAGTTGACGTGTGGTGAGTTTAAATTTAACAAGTTTAGATCTGGTGTGTTAAGGCGCGTGGAGTTTTTGTGTGGTACAGGTGTACATGAGTATAATAAATTTACTTGAATTTAGATATAGTGAGTTAAGGTGGTGTGAACTAGGACGTTGAGAGAGTAGTAAGTTAAGATGTTGTCAATTTAAATATGTCAGGTTTACGAATGATGCGATTAGGTGTGGCGAGTTTAGGTACGTGGTGAAAGTAGGCGTTCAAAATCATTTTATTTTTTTGTAATTTGTTTAAAGCCTAATTTAACATAACAAAACAGTAGAACATTTTGTACCCCGAGAAGCTAAACCGAGCGCTACTATGAAACCCAATTTTTACAAAATACTACCGAGAATTCGGGCCGAGAGTTAAATAGTCGGAATCCATGGGTCTATAGATTTATATTTCAAGGCAGAAAAATATTCAATAGAATTATGTGTAGTGTTCAATATCAGGCGCAATTACAGCCAGAGCATTGCGATTCTGTCGAACTACTTTTGTTTGAAATTTTGAAGCCAAAAATACCATCATTAAAATACAATTATAATGTAAAATTTACACAACACAGCGAAATGTAAAAAAGAAAAGAAAAACAGTAAATGAAATTCCATAGAAGCAGGATGTACTATGTAAATGACATCATTAACACGCACATTGCGTCTATGCATTGTTTTCATAAGGCAGTCGATTGTAATACAATACGTACCTGTAAACATAGAATTCGAAGACATTTTTTAAAGAAAAGGTTGAGACATTAGGCCAATGAAGGCACCACAATTAAACACATTAAGTAAAGCTGCTGCCAGTGAGTACTTAATACTCCCACCAAGGTTAGAAAAGCAGCCAGCACAACAATGATTTACGAGTATTTTCAACGAAAAACAAGAATTAAAATATAAAACAAGTA
Source organism: Philophylla caesio (assembly GCA_963971545.1). Classification (NCBI taxonomy): domain Eukaryota; kingdom Metazoa; phylum Arthropoda; class Insecta; order Diptera; family Tephritidae; genus Philophylla; species Philophylla caesio. The sequence goes on from OZ020607.1 coordinate 50,242,968, forward strand.
AATATAAATAAATAGGTATGAAACGAAAAAATATAAAAAAGCGAAGAGCAGAAAATATAACCAAAAGTTCTTACACTTAGCAGCTTTTAGCACATTTTTATAAAATTTATTCAAAACGAATTGCGAACCTTTTTCAACAAACGTTCAAAGGAAAATACCAATTAGAACAGAAAATAATCAGTCAATCACGGGCGTTAATGTTCAAACAAATTAGAGGAGGATGCAAGAATATGTCTATACATATGAATATTCACAAACAATTATTTTAAAATCTTGTTGCAAAAATGTTGCAATAGTTTCACGCGAATGAGCGCCCAACAAATAAGACTCAAGTCAATGAACATTCAAAGAAAAAGTTGCTTGTGTATGTTGGCTAGCAATTCAACAACAAATTTCGCACAAAACATTTGCATACACATTTAAATATATGTATGTAAGTATGTATGTTTGTATGTACATTCAAAAATAAAACACCGCCAACTGCAGAGTTGTGAGAATTCACGCATCCCACTTGCAAAAGTTTGCGATGGCGCACACGCCAGTGTTTGCATACTAGGGATGTCAATTTTAGGCATTTTGTTGATCCCGGGATTTTCGAGATTTGAAAACGAAATCACGGGAACCCGAGTTGCATGAATTTTTAATTCGTAATTTTTGATTTGGCAAAAAATGGAACATGTCTGAAATCGTTGTATTATAGGATTATGCAAAATAACATTAATAGAACAAAGAATAACGATTTGTTGTTGTTGATCATGTATGTAAAAAAAGGAGATAAACATAAAATTTGACACACATACAAAATAATTTATACTTCAAGTACAAATATACATATTTGGTACAGAAGAAGCACTGCTGCACCTCAACACTTGTTGGTTGGATTATCGACAACAAGTTAAATGCTCTCTGTTGGACATAGTCTTTATCGCCTAATTACAAAAACTATCAATTTATATTACCAAGCCTTCTGATAAATTGTATTCCTTTCGATTTTTGGACAATTGCGAGCTGCTCGTTAAAACTTGATGCAATTTATCTTTGAGACTCCAGTGACATATTATCCAGCTCATTTATAATGGCAAGAACAAATTAAAGTCTTAAGAGAATTAAGAAGCTGTGTTATTGGTCGATGGTGAACTCTCTAAAGGCTTTTTTACCCTTGAAAGAAACATTTTTAAAAATGATACAAAATTTTAAAAATAAATGGCTATTAAATTCATATTTGTTTAAACGATTTTCCGTCATCTCTTGTCAAGTTTGGTTTGGAGACAACCCGTTTTCAGCGTTGTGCCATCTTCAGTTGTCTCCAAACCAAACTTGACAAGGGATGACGGAAAATCGTTCCAACAAATATCAACATTCCACCCTGTCGGGATTGACATTCCTATTGCATACAAATGTACCTAATTGCTTGAGTGCTTAATAGATTGACTAAATGACTGAATGTATGACTAACCAGCCAGTTGGTTAATTTTCGCGCTATTTTGCATGCAATTAAAAGATTTAGCAAAAAGACGAACGTACGCACAGCTCTGATGTTATTTTCTAGGGAAGACCGTCAAATTTAAAGTGAGAAACAGAAAATTGCTTAACCAAATATGCGAATAAGAGATTGTAGTTTCTACGCAACTATATATGTATGTATGTATGTATGTATGATGTAATACCTTCGACTGTTTCTGCGATTTATTGCGTAATTTCTATGTGAATAGTTATACAAATGTGTGCTTTTGTTTATTTATTTTGATTTTGGCTAAATATCAACTGAGTTTATTGTGAAGTGGCAAAAAATGTATGAAGTTTATTATGCTTATGAACGTATTTTGTTCATATACAGTTCTGAAAATTAGGAGCTATTGACAAATTTAGGTAATTTATTTGCTTTTATGAAGTTTCTATAATTTCTTATTGAAACACAGTTTATTCTCTAACAGCAAACAGAAAACGCAAGTTTAAAAGTAAAATATCAATATATTCTAAAAGACTAATACAGATTTTTTTTTTATATGAGAAATTGCACAACAATGCAATTATACCATATTTAAAATATTTTTACTTATTTTTTATTGCACGTCTACCCATATGTTTATATGTAAATATATATATTCTTTGTAAATACAAATTCAAAACAATATAGCACATTCCACATGGCAATTACGTTTTTTACGTATACATATTTGCAAAAATTATTAAATATTATTATGACGCGTCTAAATAAAGACATACATATAATAGTAAAAATCATTCCGTTAGCCTTTCTAAAGAATAACCGGTTATAATCAGAAAAGTTTTGTTTATAAAAAATAACCTAACAATCACAAAAATTTTCATTTTATTTCAAAATTAAATCAGAAATATAAAAAAAAAAAATAATAATCACAATTAAAAAAAAATATCAAAATAAAAAAAAATATCAAAACAAAATATTACAATTACAATACCAAAAAATTTAAAACAAATAATATCAAAATATAGATACATATATGTACATGTGTATACATAACTGAAATTAAAATAAAAGAAAAGGTCACGAAAACAAATAAGAAAACACAAAATGTTTTACAAAAAAAAACCTTTTAAACTAATATTTCAAACCAAAATATATGTATAACAAAAATAATTTAAAGAAATGACAAAAACATTACACCGCCAATAAAGCAGCTAAAAAGTATATTGTCGGATTAAAATTTCGTTGATTTTTGAAATTTTTTAGTATTTTTTATATTTTTATATACTGACGAAAAATTGATAGTTTTTTTTTTCTAAGTAAAAATCAAGTAGAAAATTTCGCTTGACCATAAAAAAATTCAGAAATTAATTGAAGCTCTTAGCCACTTCTTTAGACTAAAAAGAAAGTGAGAATAAATTGAGAATAAATGTGTTTAAAAACGTTAATTGAAAATGCTGATTACAAAGAAAATTACACGATTGTTTATGAAACTTGAATTTATGGTGATTTGTTGAAAAATTAACGAAGATATGTATAAAAAAAATATTGCGGGTTTTCTCTTCAATGTATGTAGTATTTTACTATTGATTTAGTAGTTCCCAATATATTAAAATCGATATACAGACATAGGTAGCACAACTTAACTGCTATATAAAACTATAAACTACATAAATATATTGCGGCTTTTACAAGGTGTCGATATTGCATCAATTCCTTTTATTACACAAGGCAAAAAAAATATTTATTGATTTATTATCAGGAAAATAACAATACAATTATTATTTATCTTAAAATACAGGAACACTAGCAGCCAAGGAAAACAAAAAAAACAAATTAAGCAACTCAAAGATTGTATTTATTTTATAACTTCAACTGTACATACATATGTACATACTTATTTTCAAACCAACATTTATTTCCAAATAACATAATTTGATAGTTTTTGGCTTACAGAGTCTTGTCCTGCGTTCCAACAGTAATTAAAACGATCAATAATTTTTACTTTTAGTGGCGCTACTTAAGTTTTCCAGTCTATCTCAAGTGCATTAAATAAACATTTTATTGTTAACTTTAAATATATATTTTTTATTGCTTTCGTGCAAAGCACGCAAATAACCACATAGCAGCGAACCACCATTGTCGAACGCTGCTGCTGAAGTTGTGGGCGTTTGGAAGCATAACAAATAATTGCAACAGCAACGCTATAAATACGAGTAAGTGAATATTTACCACAAATACGAGTACATATGTGTGTATGCTTTAGCTGAGTAAAATTGTAGCAAAATGCAATGCGTGCCGATGGCAAGAAACCCACCCATAAAGCAACACTCAATTCCAAATTTTGTTATTGTCGCCAATGTGGATTTGATGTTGGGGTCAAAGCACGCAAAATTGCAATTGGCTGCGCATGACAAGCGTGCTCATGTGTGTGCGTGTGCGTGTGTGTGTGTGCTCAATATCAACAACCAATGCCAGAAACAAAAAAAAAAAAAAAAAAAGATTTATCGAAAAGCATAAAACGACGAATAAATATAACAATTTACGAGTATATGCGTGTGTAAGTATTTTTTATCATTGGTCATAACCACTGCGAAAGTCCAACAAACGTTAAACAACTTAACTTAATGAAAATTGGTGGCAGTTTATACACCGTTGTTTTACGATTCTTACATTTCAATGTTGCTGACGTGCTTATCCCTCAATTGTCGCGAAGTTGACTTCATAAATAAGCGATAATAGCACATATATATTCGTATGCCAACAATGATGCTAAACATGAGTGCGCTACTCTTTCTGTGTGCGCACTTAACTTCTGTTTTCTAAGGTTACTGGATGATCCCTCTCATCTGGAATTTTATTGATGACTGGAAAAAGTCTTTTATTACTCCAATTTTTAAATGCTTCTAACTACAGACCAATTTCTATATTATCGTCCGTATCTAAGCTATTTGAGTGTGTGGTTAAAGAAAAGCTTGTTTATTCTGTTAAGAACCACAACTGCCCCAACCAACATGGCGTTGTTAGTGGCCGCTTGACAATATCCAATCATGCGATTTTCACCGAAGATTGCCTTGCTGCCTTCCATGAGGGCCATCAAGTTTATACGTTTACACTGACTTTTCGAAAGCATTCGACAGAGTCTCGCATAAGGTGTTAATTTCTAAATTGGAAATCCTAGAATTCCACTCTACATTCCTCGGGTGGCTCAGGTCATACTTAAGCGACCGTTTTTGTGTGGTTACATTCGATAATGTTTCTTCTCGACAATTTATGGCAACTTCTGGTGTTTCCCAGGGTAGCATTTTAGGTCCTTTGTTGTTTGTCCTATTCATTAATGATATTAGTTCCTGTTTCGTTACTTTCAAGTTTCTTTTATATTCTGATGATCTAAAGGTTTACTCGGTGATTGAAAGCTCTAATGACTCAGTTGCTCTTCAGGCTGATCTTGACAAGGTTCATTTAACCCTTTGATTACAAGTTACAGCATTTCTGACACACGCCTGAAATTCATGAGCGAAGTCAAAGGCTTGGGTGTTTTCTTCGATGCTAAACTAAGTTTTTCCAACCATATTAGTTATGCTATTTCGAAATCTTATGATATGCTCGCTTTTGTTCGACGCAATAGTCAACACTTTTCTGAACCTTACACACTCAAATTGCTTTATATCTCTTTAGTTAGGTCAAGACTAGAATATGCTTTCTTTATCTGGATACCTTCTCATTCCTGTTATATTAACCGGTTAGAGCGAATACAAAAAAGTTTCTTAAAATTTGCACTACGTTCGTTGAATTGTTCCGACCCTATCCCTTCTTACGAAGCTCGTTGTCTTCTCCTGCATTTACAACCCTTGCACAGCAGAAGTATGTACCTCTCAGGTGCCTTTGTTGTCAACATTGTGAAAAGTATGTTGACTGCCCTTCTCTCCTTGAAAGATTGTCTTTTAATGTTCCTTGTCGTAACTTGCGAAGTGTCTAGTTATTTTATATAAAATTTGCTAAATCTAAGTATGCTGAAAATGCTCCGTTATCTAGAACTCAATCAGAATTAAACGGAATTTCCGGGCTGGATCTGTCCGTTCCAATAGGTATAATCCGTGCGTTACTGTATAATCACTCAGTTAACTAGATTTAAGCCATTTTCTTCTCTATAGTCAGTAAGAAATGTATTCATTTGACTGAAATAAATAAATAAAAATATATAAAAAATTGTGGAAAATATTTGCTCAGATTTTATAAGGTTTTTCTTTCAATTTTTATACGTTCTTGAGGACATATGAACGTGAAAATTTTACAACTTTGGCCATTTTTCTTTTGCTTATTTAATATATATAAGTCCTGCAAATTATATAAAACCGACAAATAAATTAATATTTAAAATTTTGTGCATAAATTATAAAAAGAATCGTCAAATTTTCGCCAAAGTTTCAAATTCAAAAAAAATTTAATTACCAAATATTTAGTTTTTTGGGGTATGTAGTTTTGAGGCCAAATAAATTTGAGGTTTTAAGGGCCTAAGAAATTTGGTTGAATTTTTATACTAAAAACTTTAGTTTTAATTTTTTTTAATGTTTGTTGGAACGGTTTTCCGATTCCATGTATATAATTGAAATACTAGCAGAATCAACTAGCACATACAATTAGACACAAATTTAGTGCAAATAAAATCACCTGCAGAAATTTCTTGATTTGCATCGTTTGCGTTATAAAACTAGTTATTATATTTATGTAAGAAAAAAATAAAAAAAATAAATTAAGCAAAAAATTTAGGTGAAAAATTTCAATTTCAAATTTTGTGAAATTTATAGAAATGTTATTTAGTGAGTTTCATTATTAAATGGCATAAGCAATGGTTAAGATTCAGAGGCTACTTAACTTTTTATTTATATTTCTATGTAAGGAAGGAAATACTCAAATATGTATTTTAAGTGCATGGAACATAATTAATTTATTTAAAAAACATAAAAAGTGGAAAAATGCATTCGTGTACTGACTCATTTTATAACCTTGATAGTGCCAACCCACACAAGTTCGTGTCTTAAGTCTTTCGTTTGAAGCCATTTAACCAGAAGCGTGCGCTGGAAGATGTATGTATGTACAGCATTGAGCGAGCACTTTAAAGCGAAATCAAAATAGATGCATGCAATTAGAATAAACGAAACCGTAAATAACGTTGATTTGTGCATAGTTTGCAGTTAGCGCTTTGTGCGTGACTCGGTTGCATTCAAGGCGCACACAAAACTCGTGCTGCGTTTTAAAGATATACTACACATACATACATACTCGTATGCTATGGTGCCGCAGCTTATTTAATAGACATTTCCATCGCTGCTAACAATGGTTAAGTAAACCCTCGTCAAACTGTCTCCACCCACCATGCCAACATTCGAGGCCTTACTTCTGGGTAATTTTTTTTTTTAAAGCATTGCCATTGCGCTGGTGAGACGTAATTAAAATCCAAGCATCGACTGCAGTTGACGCACGTTCTAGGCCATTTAACTGACGCATTTTTCAGCGTTCAATAACAAATCCCAAATCAATTAATGCATTTTTGTGTATGAATAGCCGATTGTACGTTTCGACATTTTTGGGCTGATGAATAACAGAAAATGGCTTTCATAGCGATTGCATATATGTTTGTGCCGCATTTGACAGGAATAGATATGCTAACTCTATTGAGGCTTTAGAAATCGATAATTAAAATTCCAGGCACATTGACAGCACAAATTTATTGCGCAACAATATACTCGTATTGACCATAAATTTGTTTAAACATTTTTAATGCGAATGAGGCACAATTAAATACGTAGTTTTTACAATTTCAAACATGCATTTGAACTTGAATAGCGGATATATTTACGAAGTATTAAAAAGCTTTTTTATTGTTTAAAACTCTTTCAGTGATAATAACAATTGCCGTACAAGCAACAAAAAATTGAGATAAAGAAAATCGTCAACTGAAACAATGAGCCTACATATTTTCAATTTAAACACAAAATCTTAAAAAGCAGTGTAATCGCAATTTTAAGCGACATTTGATAAATTTCAAAACAATGCAATGCAAATTCGACACTAATAATGGTTATAGTAACGATAGCAATAATAACGATAACGATACTATTGCATATATGTATATTAAGAACCACAGAAATAAATACAATGACATTGCCAATTCTGATAGCCATTTCGATAATGATAGCAATAGCAAAACAAAAAGCAAAAACTAGATCTTTAAGCATATTAATATCGATTACAGCAATCTACATTTGTAACAAATATCTAATAATATTGGTAACAAACAACTTTAACAACAAATAAATGCTTTCAAAACTTATCAATAAAAATAACGAAATTTATATCGATAACGAAAGTAACATTGATAGAGCAAAACATATCAATAACGAAACGAAGACGGACAATTAAAGAACTAAATACCAATGATTTTAGAATTGACAATGATACTAATTTCGAAAACGATACGTATTTCTATAGCGAAACTTAGTACAATAATGATACTAATTCCGATATCGTTAGTAATTTCTGAAGATATATTGATTTCGGTTTCGATAATCATTTCGATAACGATAACAATTGCGATAGGGATAATAATTTCGATAAAAATACTAATCCAGATAACGAATATAAATTCGATATTGATACAAGTTTCGTTAACGTTAGTAATTCCGATCGCGATCGCTAGTTGCTATAACGGTATAATTTCAAAAACGAGACTAAGGTAAGTGGACCTAATTCCGTGGTACTAAAAATTTTCTGACTTCTAAATTGTGTGACGTTGAAATAATCGGTTGCAATTAAAAAATTTTAATATCTCCACTAAATCAATTAATTTAGATTAGTTTCCAATAACTTATAAGCGAAAATAAATAATTCCGTGAAAAGATGTCCCTAATTCCGGGCTATGCGTATATATACATGTGTTTCAAATTTAACGCCGAGTCTTTTTCCAAACTATTACTACATACTCATGTTTTATACCAACCCAAAGTCTGCAATTTTTTATACATTTATGGTGTTTTTTTTATCAATATACTGCTTTAAAATAAGCAATAGTGAAAGTTTCATAAGCATATATACAATTATTTCTGAATACTCTAACAATTTCTCTTCTTTTTTTCAATTTACAAATCCTTCACTATGTATACAAATAATTTAATGACCCCATTAAACACAGTTACAATCCCATAAATTTAAATTAAGATTCGAATTCCATTTTTTTTTAAACAGAGCGAACTTACTATTCTATAAATATTAAGAAAAACTGTAACAACAATGAAAAAATTCAGAAGTAGCAATTCTGCAAGCGGACTTGTTATTGATTTATACAAAAATTATCTGAGCGCGGCTTAAGAAAATCTTCAACCGAAAAGGAATGTTCTAAAAATACACAACAACAAAAAATAAAAATAAGAACACACAAGAAATACGCGTTAACCTAAAAATGAGTGGAGAGATGTGTGTGCGTATGATAAATATTGTATTGAAAAAAGTTAAAAACCTAAAACATGTACTGAATTACCACAAAATATTACTACACATGTATGTACATAAAGTAAAAAACAAAAACAGATATTAACCCAAAAACTCGTATGTGTCGGCAATTACGCAAGATACAGTACGCAAGCAGTGATAGTGTAGTACGAGCTACGCTATGTATATGTTCTTCTTCACTTACATTCCTGTGTTGTTATTTCGTGCGCTTTAAAATGTCATCAACACCGCAGCTTCCAAGAAATATTTACAAAAATTAAATCTCACTCGTGCGCAAAAAAAAACCATCAAAATAGCGTTATTGCTATTGCCATTCGTCTGTCCGATCGCTTGACCGTTCGTTACGTTATCACGACCTCAAAAATCCAAACAAAATTTATGTACAAATAAAAATAAATGGCCAGTCGTTATGTTCGCCACAGCGGCAGCTGCGACTACAGTGGCAAAAGCTCATGCGCATGCGCACGAAAGGCCACAAAGGAATCGCAAACATACATATTTTCTTCTTCTTTTTTAAGGTTTAGCAAGACAACACAGCGAAATTCCTTAATATCTAGTAAGCACGAGATGCTAAATGCCAAAACAAACTGCCAGCAACGACGAAAGCAGCGTGGAAAAAAAACAATAAAAAAAAAACCTACAAAACATTTAAATAAGAACAAGGAAAGAAAGCGTTAAAGTTCGAAAACTACATACCAGACACATGATTACGTTGATATTATTTTATACTTATGTAGACATAGGTACGATCAAGTAGCAGAATTATGAAAGATGCTCTTAGAAACTAATCTCCGGAATTATAATAAATATATGTTTATATATACTTACATATATGTATGTATATTGCGATTTTTTGTCATACACTTTTGACTGTGGATGGTCTGTTAAGAAAACATAAGTATAATCTATAGTTATCGTCTTTTTTTTGAGTAAAATTATACCGTCTATATGCTGATCAAAATATGTCATGAAATATCCCATCTCTGAATATTACAGAAAATATTTTTAATTATGGCGTTTTCTTTTCTCGAAATAATGTTATCCCGTTTCAAGGCGTTATGTGTCCGTTTCCCACATTATTGGACTCTAATCAACCCAAGTTGCAACAATTTCTTGTGATATAGCCATTTTACTTGACAGCTAATGCAAAAGTTACAACGTAAGAAGGGTCCCTTTTTTTTTTTTTTTTGAAAAAATAAAACGACTGATGGATTTGCATTCAAATCAGTTGAGATGAAATATTGCAATACGACTACATAATTAATATTTTCATCAGATGTGATCGAATACTCGTATTAGATCAGGACTTATGGATTTAAATTTCCAACAGATATGACGGAATATTATTCGTATATACATACATACATGCATAGATATATGTACATATGTAGGAACTGATGGATTTACTCGTATGCTTACATCAAACAAGATGGAATATTTAAATATCGATAATTTTGAGTTTAAGAGTTCGGTATACTTTTCTTTAAAGTTTTGCATTTGTTTTAATACCTTTCCCTCAGCAAATACTTGACGTTGGAAAATAATTCCTGCAGTCATGCAAAGGTCAAGCAATTTCGGAAAGTATACACAAAATAGTATTTTTTTTTTTCAATTAACCAGATCAAGTCATTTAAGATTTCTATGAGCGAAAGTCATCCTTAACACCCCCTCTTCCTTGAGAACAATTTCCCCATAGGCGGGATATGAATTGATGGACAAAATTCCAATTTCGTACCTACTCGGGTGTGGCGATATTATTTTCATTAAATCACAAACTATATTTTGCCATTATGTTTATTAAATTCTAAAACTAAGCCTTGGTAGTTGAAGTGCTTGAGAAAGGTCACATTAAATCTCATATATACATTCCAGATATGTTTTGGGGAAGAATAGCTACTAATAGTCGACGGTCAGCACCGGATTCCCCCAGACACATGGGAGAGCTTACGATCTTGCCAAAAAGAAATCGGGTCGCTTTAAAACAAACATTAACAGAGAGAACTCTACGTCTTCTACATAGAAGATGAAGCACAAAACTAGCCTCAGAATCCTATTCTGGAAGAAACTAAAGAGTATTTATATGTCATCGTCCAGCGCTCTACAGACTACGACGGATGTTTCTTTACCTTGCGTATGAAACGCATTGGGTACAAAAATTATATTCGTATATAGCGTGAAGACAAATCCAAGAGCAAAAAAATTTGTGCGAGAACGAAGCAAAAAAAATGTGAATAGAGATGTGAGCAAACAAGCGCGGAGAATTACCGAGTGAAAATGAAATTAGCAAAGCGCAAGCTTTGACGCTGTTTAAATACTAGCGCAAGACAGAGTGAAAGAACAGACCAAATAAAGACTGACTTAAAGTGGACATTCCTTCACTGTTCATTTTGTTTTCGTTTTGTGGCGAAGTCACCCACAGCTTCACTTCACCTTAGAGCAGGCAACCGTTAAACGTGTTAGTCCGTTCGCTCAGAATTCCAATGTTGGCGGTTAAGCATGAATTTGGCGAACGTGTGCAAGAGCAAATACTTTTATATATACATACATATGTACATATGTATATCTGTAGTTCGCATAACATATTTACGACATTATGTGGCCTTCGAAGAGCAACAACGCTCAACCGCCGAAACAAAACTTTACGACCGGCTTATGCTGCCTGTTTTGGATGCGCGCATAGCTCTCGTTTCAGTCACAAAATAGGAAAAAATAATTTGTTGTAAATATTGGCTGACCACGGCATATAGCTAAACAATAAAATATACTCGAATGTATATGGCTACGTTTATTTGTTTAATGTGTTTTTGGCATAAAGTAAACGTAAACTAGTACTTCATTTAATTTTATGTTATATGCTACTGAACAACAACAAAAAAAACAACAGTAGCAATGCAAGCATTTTAGTCAAAAAAGTTACAATATCAAACGTAGCACAAAAACTAACGCAAAAAGAAGAGTACATGACAAATAACTATAATTTAAAAAAAAAAACATAAAACAAAGCGTATAAATTATAGAAAAATGGCGTCTTTGTAGGAACAAAAGCGAAAGGAAACGCTGAAAGACACTCTATTCAAGCAATCACTGCTATAAGAGTCACTATTGAGCGCTGAAATCTTTTTTTATTTGTTGAAGATTAAAAAAAAGCATCAAACTTTCGCAAAAAAAAATTTTTATTTAAAAAAAATATTGAGTAAGCAGTTTTTGAAAAAAGTGTGTCATTGAAAAATTTTGTAAAAACAATAGGCAATTTTAGTAGCTAGAAAATAGAACTTTTTTACATTAAAATTTAAATACTTTCAAAACTGTATACACATTTTTTACAATTTATTTGAAATAAATTAAAAATAATAATATTGAAAAACTTCAAAACAAATTTTGAAATAAATCCCAAAAATATTTTAATTTTTTTATAGTTTTTATTTTAATATATGTTTACTTATATTTTATGAAAGATTGTTTAATTTTTTTTTTTTTGATATCGTTTACAAAATTTAAAACGTGATTTTATGGTTTTTGTTATCCTAATCCAATAAACTAGATTTTAAAAGAAAAACTGTCAGAAAAATTTATGATTATGAGTAGCTCAGCTATAACTTTTGAGTTGGTGCATATAAAGCTAGTGACGACAGTTAAAGATCCCTGACATAAAGTAGTTTTTCTCTGACTCATTTACCAAAGATGGCTTGCACCCGCGACCACAAAAAAAAAATTAAAAAACAAAAAAAAAATTCAAAAAACAAAAAAAAATGTATGATAATAGTAAAATACTGCGGCAATCGCGGTCCGATGATGCAAAACCATCACCTTTACTACATGCGAACATGAAATTAATGCTAACAAGCTGCTAATTTTGTATACGAGTACTTCAGTGGATTTTGTGAAAATTCTAGAAAAGCACAAGCCAACTATTTAAAGAGTGAGAGGTGTGAAGAATTTAAAAAAGCAACTAAACTGAGCAGCCACTTTTTGTTTTTACAGTGTAGCTGTCCAAATGGAGAAGAATTGTGTGATTTCAACAAGCTATAGGTGGAAGGTAGGTGGTGAGAACACAACGAAATTATCCATCAGCGAGCAAGAATCACGCCTCAAAGAGTGAGAGAATATGAAAAAAAAAAACTTAACGCAAACACCAGTTGAAAAAGTGAGAAGTTGTTCGCAAAGCCAATGTGGAATTATCTACTCAGCTCACACAATATTCCTCAAAATTCGTTCGCGATAAAATATAGATGCAAATATCTCCTGAACTTTGTTTGGCTCCACTACTCGATATTTCCATATAATTCACTTCAATTAACTTATGATAATTTGTACACATTTAAAAAAAAAGACAATTAAAACCAATGTGCTCGTTGCAAGTATTGCAAAGATTTTTATCGATAAAGTTGCAAGTCTTTATATTTGATTGATCTCGAGATAAGTAATTATGAAAGAATAATTCTACGTATGTGGCTATCCTAAGTAAAATGAAGGATTGAGTACACGAGTTTTAAGCAACAAATACGTCAAATTTGTAACTTCGTAGTAAAAATAGAAAAGTGATATAATTTATGTATGTACATTAAAAATACAAAAATAACGACGCAAATTAATGCAAATATGCTACGTTAAAATTGTTTATGCTAAAGTATGTGCGCATGTATGCATGCGTGTAAGTAAGTATGTAGTTATCCAATCAACGTTGGCAACATTGTCATGTTATTCATACAGGCATTCTCTTAATTAATTTCCACATTTCCGGTCAGCATGACTTAAATGTGAAGCAGCTACCATACGAAAAAACAATAATATGTAGAAGCATAAAAAAAAGGTTATAGTAATACGTAGAGTTTACGGGAACGGGAGCAGCTTACAGCAATAATTCAAAAACGTTTATAAACTGACCATTTGTGTCAACTGCAGCTGAAACAACAGCAACAAGAATAGTCTCAATTTAGCGGCGAATTCAGCAACGTTTGAGCGAACAGTTGTCATTGTTGACCCAATTGCTGGAAAAAGTGTTGTTGGGGTTTTTTATTGTTGTCAGAGCCGTCAGCCACCGTCAACTACTAAATATTGCACCATATTTGGTACAACGATAAATTAACAATTTAATTTTATATATAACAAGTAATTAAATAATTATAAAATTCTTTAAGCAACAATTGATTAATATCTTTTGTGTAGGTTTCATTGACAATATATGTATGTATATCTGCTGCTCGTTAACTTTAAAAAGCGAATAAAAAAGGCAATGTAGTAGCAATTTAGAGAACAAACTGACTGTACTCGTTGTGATGATGTTATTTACTATATCGATTTCGTTGAAATAAATTATTTGTACACATACGCGATTATTTTTTTTTTATTATTTTCTTTCTAAAACTGGCTACACAAGAGTTTATCAGAGAAGAGTGGACAAATAGAGAAGATAAGTAAACGAAGCTAAGTCATATAAACGAGTAGGGACAGCCTTCTATTCATTTATTGAGTGTTTAAGATTCGAAATCGATACACTAAGCTCTATGGTAACAGTTGAGAGTCGGGCAGGCTTGATATATAGATTTAAAAAATTATTAAGAAGCTGAATTGAAAAGTCTCCGAAAATTTAGTTTAGAACAATTTTACAGCAATGTCTCCTTTTTACAATGCGACTGCAGAAATTTCCGTCGGTGAGTTCTCTAGGTGAAATAAGTACAGAAAGGCTTCGGTCAAATCAGATAGTCATGTGTTTAGTCTATAATATTTTACTAGAAACTACGGCAAATTATAGTATGTTGAAACGGGTGCGTTTCGGTTTTTAACCCTCTAAAGCAGATTTGTAAAATAACAAGAAAAATCTAAGAAAATAATTTGTCTGGTAAATTGGTGTATTTTGATAGTTAAAAAAAAAGTATATGTATATATGTATATGTACATATATTTGTTATTCAGATTTAGCAATCATTTCGCATATACTTTACATATATATGCCTAACCCAAAAAATAATGAAAGTGTTTGCAGGAAGCTTTTTAAAGCTTTCGACGTCTTACATCCATTATCAAATCAAATGCATTTGTTATTAAGATTTTTATGAAATGTGCTCCTCTCACTTATTATCATTTAGTGATTTTTTTACTTAATCTTTTTATTATGACAATGAGAGTAATGACTATGAATTTTTTCAATAACCATTTCTAATTTTTTAGACACGAGGCGTTTAATACACTTTTAATTGAAAAAATTAGACTATTTTCTGTTGAATCTGTTTTACCCATCCCTTCAGCTTCTTTAGTTAGCAGTTATGGTCTTTGAATATTTTCGTTCGAGTTGTCATATGTGTATTTATAATGTAATTGGTTTTTTAAACCAAGGACACCGTACAAGCAATTGTGGTGTTGAGGATAACCTTACTTTTTTAGTAAAATTATTTTCTATTGTTATTTTGTGCAGGACATGTTATTACTATCATATAAGCAAATATCAATAAAACAACATTTTGCTGATTTCATTCATTTATTTATCTCATTATTTATTTTATTCATCTTTTTTATTTATTTACCTATTTGAAATTTTCTTATTTGAAATTCCGGCGGCTAAAATTAGCACAATATTTTAACTCATTCACAAAAATCTACGTGTAGTAAAGCGACTTGGTTTAGTTCAAAAAAATACATAGAAATCTACTGTTATAGAAATTGTAGTAGCCAACCAGTTCTATTTAAAAATGTTGAAATCCAATTAAGGTAAGTTTTTCTAGCAAGTTTTTTTTTAAAGATTGTTGACCGCAAATCGCAATATGTGCGCATACGAACATTTAAAAGCAATACAAATACACAACAAGCAATAGAATTAAAAACGATCGGGTAGCGCGACAGACGCATTTAAGCAAAATGAGAAAAAAAATTAAGCGGCGCATGCGTTAGTCACGCTCGAACATTACCGAGTAAAACAATAACGATGTTACGAGTATAGAGAAACGTGTTTGCAATATGAAACTCAAACGCAAAAAATACAAAATAGATATTATTGCTAAAACAATACAAAAAAATGTAACCACATCGCTCCAGAATCAGCGTAACGTAAACAATTTATTTTTATTATACCTCAACAAACAAACTCACACAAATCAACACGCAATTCACTAAGCAAATGTCGCCACTGAAATTTTTACGATGCTTTTCTTATTTTATACGTTTTGTACTTGCGTTTAAGTTTGCATGCAAAATTCTTATTTCTCCATCATATTTTAATTACCTGAAAATAAAGAAAAGGAAATTAGTAGATATATTGGTAATTAGAAGCAGAGCAAAAATTAATATGCAAAATATCGTAATTTTTCAACAGAAAACTCAATAACATCATTTGTTATGTGCTTATGTACAGTGGCGGTCAATATAATAGCAGAGATTTATAAACACAAATTTTTACAAATATTCCTTATTCAATTTTGATGGTTTTTCAATTAAAAATTCAGATCATTCTCAAACAAAAAACATTTAAATTCAAGTATCAAATTTTGTACAGTCTTTACAAACAAAATGCATATTTGCTTACTATTTAATCATAATTTAAAAAAAAAATGTGAGTATGCAGTTTTGTTAACCTTAATGGTCAAACAAAGTGCAAGTTTTTAAGTGGCAAAAAGTGCCAGACTCTGGCAGCTTTAAAAAAAGCCCACAGAGTGAATGAAAAAACCATAAAACAGGCCCGTTAGACCATGCAGCCAAAGGCTCAAAGCCACAGTTTTTTACTTATAAAAACATAACAGCGAAGTCACTAACTTTTTTTAAAATAAATTTTAAGCCCCATCGACTGTAAATATATGTACATAATTTCTTCTTGGATGCACCCGTTCCTATATCGCTAATTTGAACGAAATTACTTTTTTTCTTGTTCGGACGAAATATTCTCTCGATTATTCTTTTCAATAAATGAAATACATATACTTTTACAACTGAAACACAAATGTTGAAAATGCACTTAAGTAAAATTTTACATACATACATATATTTAAACAAAATTGTTTTTGTTGACGCCGCATTGTATTTAAAAATGGAGAAAAATATAGTTATGCCAAAAAAAATTAATAATACAAAAGTTGTTCCTATTTTAGTGCACAACATTGTCATATATAAAAACGTGTACAGGTACAATAAAATGAGCGCAAAGCAAGCGTGAACGGAAACACGCTTCAGTCAGCGTGCATGCAACGTTCATTTAAAAAATGTCTCAAAAACGCTTGTACTATTTGTTAAAATATTTAAGAAAGAATCTTAAAAGAAGCTAATAATTTGTTATACTTTCTAAAAGTCACGTTTCAACACATTCTTCGATCGAAAGCATTAAGATTTTAAGAAGTCGATCTGATAACGACACAATTTTAAGTCAGCTTATGCTTTATAAAGGTACTTATATGTATATGTGTGTATACGCGTCTACTTATCAGAAAACTAGTTCAACAATGTCCCAGTTTCTATATAAGGAAAATATGTTTAGTGGATTTTCAATAATTTTATTTGACTGGCGGCGATCAAACAGGTTTAGTAATTATACCTACAATTACGCGCTTGAATTCCTCTGCACAGATATTAATACAAAATGAAAGTCAATGAGCGTTAAGTTTATTTAAATATTCACTTGCATAATTAACTCGGCTTACAATTTTGTAGTTAGTTAGCAAATTCTTATTAAATCAAAACAAGTTCTTGCATAAATCTCAATGAAGCGGCTCCATTCAGCAATGTTTCCATTGAATGAACCAATTCGTCACATTTGTTAAACAAGTCGACAACACACACACCTTAGAGGGCCAATAAACCAATCTTAAATGATAGTGATGTAACATCAGCAAAAAAAGTTTCTGGAGTGATTTTTATTATTGTTATTTTTTTTTAACTGAAGAGAGATTTTTGCCCTCTAATCAGCTTGTGTCATTTGTGTGAAAAGCGATCAAAAAGCAAACTTCGGTGGGAATTCAAGATTGAAAACCCATCCCAAAATACAAATATTATTCTTAGAAAATTTTAATCTTTCATATAACACCGTCGAAGAAAATTATTTTTTTTTGGACCCGTTTTTTGAAGTCAAAGACTATTTAAGTCGGTGAATTCAGAACTAAAATGAATTTTTAGAAATTTACTTGTTGTGACTGACTTATAAAAAAATTGTCAAAAATTAATGAAACTATATCCTGAGATTCAGTATAAATCCGAAATTAGTTTCCAAAAAGCGAATAAATTTAAAAAAAATCAGATTTGTATGGAATTTTATATCTGAGTACAAAATAAAATCAGTTTAAAAAAATTCAAAATGGCGGATCAAATATGGTGAATTGAAAAAAAGTATAAGATTATAAAAGTGAAATCAGTTTTGAAAATAAAAAAACGCATATCGAATCATAATAATTAAAAGATGTAGACATTGAAGATGCACAACGCTGAAACCGGTTTATCTACAAACCAAATTTGATAAGGAACGACGGCATATTCCAAAAATACATTAAGCAGAAAACCAAAGACATAACTATTGTAATAGAAAAGAATAATTATTATGGTAAGATAAACATTTTCCGAGTAATCTATTACTATTATTCAAAGAATTTTCATAATTACCAGCGAGAAAAATAATAAAGACATTTATTTAAATAATTATTATGAGTGAGATACATTTATTAAGTCTTCATAGACCTTTATTTTTAGACTTATATTATAAAAGCCTTCTAATAAAAATTATAAGTGAAAACAAAACATTTCAGGCTTGAAGAATGGGATGGACTTTTATGGCATCATCTATTTTGGGATTTGTTCGAAATCAATAATTCCACCTTCAATCCAATAGGAATTTAACGTTTATTTGTGATGATTTACAAAGGGGGAACAACAAAAGAACGAAAAATTACACTGAAGATGGTACAACGCCGAAACCGGTTTGTCTTAAAACCAAACTTGACAAGGGATGACGAAAATTCGTTCCAAAACCTATCAAAATTACATTCTTAGTAAACAATTTATTTCTTTAACTCCATTAAAATTAATTTAATTTATCAGTTTCCGTTTCGTGAATAAGTCCCGTTATTTAAGACTTTCTCAATAATTATTATGAGAATACCTTTATAATATACATAAGTCTCAAAATAATACTCATCGATGACTTTAAAAACTTTTATCACGCATAATTATAATTGATACTTCTTAAAAAGATTTGGATGACTTTCTTTAAACTCCACCATGAAATAATTATTGTTATGGGTCTCTGCAGAAAAGACTTCCTGATGAATTAACTCAGCACATCATATTTAACTATTTTCACACATGTCATATCTGTTCGAATCGGCTCGCTTTGCCTTCTAAACCACAAAATTCTCCCCGATAGCTGAGTGAACAGTCTGTTAGTTGAACTTTCGTCAGGCTTCATTTAACGTTACATCGAAATATGCGGGTCTCTATGCAAAACTCCACATTTTAATTCATACGATTTAGTTACTTCGAATGGAGTAACAAAAACCTAATAAATATAGTCATAAATAATCGATTGCCAAGTTCATGGGCCTTGACCTTTTTTGTGCACACGCCCGAGTATCTACATGCAGTTGGTAAGTGGCTATTTAAAACAATTCATTGACAGTTGTGATAATGTGACCATACTTACCGAGTACAGTAAACTGGTAAAAAAAATTAAACACGACTTAAAACACAGAGTGGGGCGTAAATAATTAGTAATAATGACTGGCAACAGTAAAAATAAGCCAACCCAACCGCGCGAGTGAATCGCCAAAAGTCAAACTGATTGCCGACAACTTGAAATATTTACGTACGCTGGTTTATATGTTACGCACAAAAAGCTCGAACGGATACGAAATACGCGTGACTTTGGTTGACAGGCAAATAACCAGGTAAATACTAAGCAATTCGCAGTGGTTATTGACATTAGCCAAAAGCAGTGGGAAGTTTTTTTTTTTTTTTTTTTTTGTAAACTACAACAAACAGCAAACTGTCATTGAACACGAGAATGTCTTTTGTTATACTATAAAAAGAAATACGAGTATAGCGGGCGGGTTCGCTTGCTTACTCGTAGTTTGACGAATGATTTGTTCAGGTGAAGCGTCCCTTCGTTGGTAAACATTTATTTCAACTACAAAAAATATATTCACATTTTATGGCCAAATATTGCAATACCAAAATGCATTTCTATGATAAAAAGAAGAAGAAAAACCATGCAGCTGCGCAAATAAAGTTTTCCAACGGGGCTCGTGTTGAAATAAGGGGATTGGTAAATTTATTGAAATAAATATATGTATATATATTGTAAATACCTATGTACATACAGTGGCGGCTAAAATAATCTATATTACAACTATCTAGTTAGACTCATAAATTATAGCACAACTACATATTGTCAGATTAGGGCTCTTAATTTTTCTTCCAAATAATTAAAATTATTTCTAAAATAAGATATGGTTCATTTTCTAAGAAAAGTCTTAAAAACGCATTTTTTAAACTATTTACAAAATGTACAACGATTTAACAATATTTCATCAAAATTTCGAACTTAAGAAAAGTTTTTTTTTACAATTTTTTTGAGCTGATTTAATTTTAGTATGAAAAAGTGCAAGTTTCAAGTGTCTAAATCACTGATTTCTGACAACTTTTTTACTGGCAGTTTCCTCCATACAAAGTAAAACCTCGATAATTTTTTATATGGAAAGAAGGAAGGAACTGCGAAAGAGCGTCAGTAAAAAAGCTTTCAGAAGTCCGTGGTAATTCGGAGCTACTAGAAACTTGCACTTTGTCGTACTAAAAATGCTTTAAACTTTTTTTAAAAAGTTCGAAAATTTTGATGTTTTCTACATTTTTTATATAATTTAAAAAAAATTTTAATGATATGTGTTAAAGAATTAACGATGTTTTAATTGAAAAATAATTTTAAAAAATTGCAGGATAATTAAATTGTCCAAATGTGTAATTTTGTGTTTGTGCTATAATTGTGAACAAAGTGCAAATACTGAAAAGCGGTATTAAGCTAGACTAAACTACAATAGCTACAGAGATAAAATATGTATATATTAAATGAAGGGAAATCCAAATTGAAAATAGGTTTTTTTTTTTTTTTTTATAGAAAGATTATCAATTATGGTTCTTAAAAAAAAAAGTAAAATCGTGAATCAATCACACCCGATTATCTTATAGTAATAAATTCAAACAATTCATTATTTTTAAATTCGATAAACGCACTCAGCTTAGCTTACGCTGTGTAAGCTGTTTTAATTTTTCCTTCTTTTTCCCTTCATAACTTACTCCAATCAAATGGGTCTGCTCTGCCGCTATTTCTACCTTTTTCTACTTAAATTCCTGATTTAAAAGTTACATTTCTACTATCTGTTATAAGGCTTCATCAAACTTTCACTGTTATTTCTAGAGCTGGCACTCGTGTAAAGTAAGTGGAAATTCGTATTTAGTCACTAGTGCGCCTTGCTGCAATTTTGCAAAGCATTATCGAGTAGCCCGCGTTCTTCTACTATTACTAATGTGATCTATCCGCGATGGATATGAGCAAAAGTTCACTATCACCATTTTTTTTATTTTTCAAAGTTACAATTCATTTTACGAACAAAAAAACGTATTAACCGATTTATTGAATTCACCTCCACTGACATGTAAAACATAAAAAATATAAATATGTATGCATGTTTTATACTTTATGATAATTATCGTTTAACCATCCCTGTAGGTAAATACGAATCTTGTAGTAAAACAATTATGTTGGGAACTTGCAAGATTTGTTCAATTTTGATTTACTTTGCTAGCCAGATGGCTTCACATTGAATCGGTATAAAAACTTTAAAATAAATTTAAAATATTTTTATTATTATTAATATTAATATTAAATTCAATTAAAAATTTTATTGAGCATGAACTCCGTTTTATGGAAGATTTTAAGAACAAGACTTAAAACGAAAGAAGCTACTATTTTGGATATGGCGGAATGTACCCATAAGGCTTTTACAATTATTGAATTGTATTATATTATAGTCCTGGCTCTTGAGTTTTCCTAAAGGGTATTACACCATGGAAAGAATAATTAAATGCAATAAATTGTCATGGCAACAAACGCATACTTTTCGTGGTAATGAGTTTGTTTATTTTTCCCTACCACTCATGTTCACCCTTAAAAGTTTTCTTGCATTTTGTAAAATAAAAACAAGCGTTTTTTTTTGTTTTTTGTGAAAATTACCTTCGATTGGTTTTTGACACGCCAATGTAACTAATTGTCAGTTCGTGCAAGAGAGTGAATGAGTTTGATGCCGTTAGTTCAGCTGGCTGGCGGCTCGATCAGTTATTGCTATTGTATAGGGTGTCATAGAGTGCTGCATTGGCCAGCAACGTATTGCATTATAAGCAGCGGCAATTTTATTACAGTTACTCACATAGAGGCCTAACTCAAAAATTGCGGTAACACATGCCGGAAATGTTTTCATGTGCACTTCCGCCTTACCGCAAAAAAGGGCGAAATTTTGAATTGCTCGCATATGACTGTGGCTATGGCAAAATCGTTTATGTAAGTCTTGTAATTGTAGTGTAGATATTAATATAAATGAAATTATAATGTTCGGCAAAGTAATGCTATTGAATGAAATCGCCAATGAAATACAAGTGATTTGAATAGTTTTTCTGATTAAAGAAGGATTGTGAATGTGTTTTTTTGCACATCTCTATACACTTAAGTTTTATTTATTTATTATATAAGAATATATTTATAAATATATGTACAACTTACATTCGCCAAATCTCAAACACTTAAAAAATGGTTTTAATTTTATAATAAACATATACACCGCGTTGCTACTTTTAATATCGCCAGATTTTGAATTTTTTTTTTGCTAATTTATATTTTAATTTCTGTTATTTTTTCTATTCTCTATTTAGAATCAAACGAGAGACTCAAACTTTGAACAAATCAAAAAATTAACAAACTTTAAAAATAAAAATTTCGAACTAAAAAAACTAACATTTTTTAAGTTTGAAGTTTCTAAGCCCATTCAATTTTGGCATAAAATGAGCAAGTTGTTAAATTCCTGTTGATATAAATATTTTTTTACTGGAGCTAGTTCGGAATTTTTCCATATACTGATAGGTCAAATTTTTTTTATGGAAAAACAGCGCTACATCGTCATTTAAAAAATGTAATTCTTTATTCGCCAATTTCAATTTGCTTGTAATTACATAATTCATGAATTTATTGCCATAATATTTATTGTTTTTTTTTTTAAATACGGATACAATTTTGTTCAATTAATTTATGCTTAAATCAAACTCGTTTTTTTAGTTTGAAATAGAATAAGATCTGTTAAGCTCAAGAATTAAAATTGTTTCGTTTTTTTTTTAAATAGCTTAATTGGATTTTTTTATGCGGCTTTTTGGGACTTTTTACATGAAGTATCAAAATGTATGTTGTTTTTGAAAACGCTGGAACGTATCCTCCTTTTTTTGTATGAATGTGAAGAACTTTTTTATGCGTTTTTTTATGCGAGCTGAAGAACGCATACTCCGCAAAAAAAAAAAGTCCTGAGTATACAAAAGTTTAAATAAAAACTTATTTTTTGAGAAGAATAAAGTTTCATAATTTTAATCAGTTCACTTCAACTGCTATTTGCAATTATACCGAAAGAGTCACATTAATTTGAAAGGTAAAAAACAAACTACAATTATCCAGTACTTTTTTTGCAAAGGCTGTTGAGCGTTTTCTTCCACATAAAAGTAGACTGTTGATGGCTACAAAACTACAAGAATTTTTTTTAAAAATTTGAAATTTTGATGACAAGTTTTAGAAATTTGATTTGCTTTTGCGAACTTCCTACTTATAAGCTTTAAGAAATATCATTTTGAAATTCACAATTATTTTTCTGTACAATGGTGTTGCATATGTTTGATAGTGAAATATAGATTATTTTCGCATTGATTCACTTTAAACTTAGAATACAGCTTTCAAGAAATATTTTCCATTATTTATGTTGCTTGAAGAAATAAATATACGAACATTTTTTTTTTTTTGAGAGCTTTAGACGGATTTAAGAAGTTTTTATAGAGAAAATTTCCTTTTAAAAATCAAAGCCAAGGCATATCAAATAGGCAGGCGCCAAAAACTTTTTTTTTTACTTTTTTCATTTTTTATTTTAATTTGATTGTCAAATTTTGAATTTCGTTGGGATAAGAATGATTTCAGTAAAATACAAGGTAGTTGATAAAATATATACAGAGCTCATACCATTTTTAAATTTTTTTTCTGTGCCTACCTATTTATTTATTTATTTATTTATTTATTTATTTAATTAAGTCTATGAAATACATTTCTTACAGACTATGATGAACATAAATTTAGAACTTAAAACTAATGATCTTAAGAACATTAACAACGATAATTTGAAAATCGAAATATTAATATGCATACATATAAGAGATTAAGAAATTATATTACAAAATGGAATTCAAAATGTTCAGAGCCTGGCACTGATGCTAAGGCATATGTATGTATATGTGTTTCCGACATTGAGAAAAATTTCAAAATCCGGTTGTTTCAATATGTGCATATGAAGATATTACATTAGATATCAAAAAATTTTAATTTTCATTTAAGAAAAACAATACATATTTTTAGGTTCCGCTCCTGCAACTTTGTATGAAATTACAGCTTCAGGGCCTAAGATTTTCGACGAATCTTACAAAGATACTACATATATGAGTATAGATTAAAATACAACGAAGTAGGCCTAATGAGTAAAGTACACATTTTCATATTTGCAAAACCCGTGTCGTGCATATCTGAGTCCAATCATCTCATTTCTACGGGCTTTTATGAATCATGAAACATCAGCTGCCGACGCTAAAACGATATAAACAATGGCGGCATCGTAACTGCCACTGAATCACACAAACCGTTCAGAAAAAGCTACATATACGAACAAAAATTACAACAAATATACATACATATACGAGTATGCATTTTTATAGAAAAATACGTATGCCTGTAAATGGAAAGATCATTGCTTATCGGTGTTTGCCTTATTTGAGGTGCGGATATGTCATTTGAAATCGAATGCGAATGCGCATACATTTCTTACTGTACAAAAAACAAAACACAAAAAACGATGACGCACGGACACGCTGCAACGTTAAAATGGCGAGAGAAAAAATTGTGAATAAAAAATATAATAAAAAAGATTATTTAAATGTAAAAGCTTGAAGGCACTTCTGCTGCCGGCCAGCAAACAAACAGAGTTTTATATAACGAAATAAAAACAAGCAGGTATGTTAAAGCATGTATGTATGTATGTTTGTATGTAACTGTGGTGCCCAGTATAAACATAATAACTCCATTTAATTTTTACAAAAATTAGCATTTAGAGAAATGAGAAAACACGCGAAATTGTTTAAAAGTAAAGACTGTAACGATTAAAAATTGTAGGAATGCTAACGCCATTGGCATGTCTTATAACGAAATCGAAATATTTTAAATAAACTAATTAAATGCATGAAGTTGTCAAAAATGGAGTTAAACAATTGTTTGGCTTACTTACACCACAGATACGTACATACATACGTATATATATGAGTATGTTTTATATGTTTGTAAATTCATATATATTTATTTAAAGATTTCATATGCAAACGTTAATACAACGAGGTACTGTTGTTATAGCAACTCGTCGCCATAACAAATATTTAGGTAGCACAAACCGCACAAAATAAATAAGCAATACTTATGCACAAACTGCAGGTACACAAAAATTACTTTTGCATAAATTTGCGAAACATACAGACCAATATTGCATGAGGAGGCAATATACAAACAAGCAAAGTATTAAAAATAATCGAAGAAAAATTCCGTTGCAATTTATTTAAACTTTACGGTCAGGGCTTCCCTACTTCGCTACTACAGTGCTTGTTCAAATTATATTGAAAATTTAAAATTTTTTTTCTTGCTTTGATTTGTTCATTTCAAATAGTTTTTGTTTAAAACGCAGCTCATTCGCCAACAAAAGTCTTATAAACACAAGTTCCTAACTTTGAACAAAACTTGTGATAATTCAAAAAAAAATCATTAAAACCTAAAATTAAAAATAAAATAAAAATCGTAATTTTTCTAGTATGCAGTTTTATAGTTTGTTTAATTTTAGTGTAGAAAGTGCAAGTTTCAGGTTGCAAACATTTAACCTTGATTTTTAACAAATTTTTTTTTTCTATTGAACATAATTTTGTTTTTACGAGTATATGTCTAAAGAACGCAAAAGTCTCGAGGAAAATTTTTTACAAATCAACGGCAATTTTAAGCCACTTGAAACTTACACTTAGTTTTACTAAAATTGGAATAAATTAACTAAAGTTATGATGAAAAGATGCTAAATTATTATAAAAACTTTTTATAAAGTTTGTATTATTTTGTTAGAAAAAGAACTACATTTTATTAGAAAAATATTATAAATAAAATAATAGTAAAATAACTACTTAAAACTTGTCAATATATTAGAAAAACAAACCACAAAAAAAAATAAAGGTTTAATTAAACGTTCCCTATCAATACACGCACAATCAATAGATAATCGATTTTTAAGGCAGTGCTTACAAAATTTTTTTATTTCTATATTTAAACGCACAGAATTAGGTTATGGATTCAATTTGTTTTGTGTTTTTTTGTCGCTGCGTTGTTGTTATCGCCCATATACTGCATAGGAAATTGGGTCGCGATAACAAGTTACCTTAATCACTTTTATGCGTTTATGAGCACATTTGTATATAGGAATTTACGTACTTAGTTATGTATGTTTGTATGTACTATTAGATCGGGACAGCACAATGTAATATTTCGAAAAAAAAAAATGTTTAAACCACAATAACAACTAACAATTTCTTGCTCAACGTGGTACATAAATGTAAGAACCATTTGTCTGATTAAGTCGATAGCAAAAATCTTCGCCAGTTGTCTGTCTCCTATGCGAAGTATTTTATTTATTTATTTATTTATTTAATAAATGTGAAACAACAATATGCGAAGTAATTTCAGTTACTCATATGCGGTGGACAGGTTCTTCTGCATTTGGCGGAGCATCGTCATACATACGAAAGACAAGCCAGGCCAAGCCATTGCCATCATTGAATTTTAATAAGTTTGATTGGCGATGTTCAAATTGTTTTGATCTAACTTCATTGCTTCGATTGCTTCAGACTACTTCCTACTTAGACAAATTTTAGTTAATTGATCTGAATATTCCGGAAGAGCTTTCCTTTTCCAATTAAAAAAAAAACGCAGTTGCCAATCGCACCGGACCGATTACATTTTTGATCAATACATACTATGTTTAGCACATAGCCATGAGAGCCTTCGTAACATGACAAAAATAAATGTTTTTAATTTAAAATATTTTCTGCATGCACTTCTTTTACAAATTTTTGTTTTTTGTATGTGAACTGATCCGGCCTAATGTACACATTTATATACATTATCCAAAAAAACATCTATCTATTACAAAATGCACTTCCAAATAATGTTAATAGAACCACGACAATTTTTTATTTGGTTTTTGATTTAATTAGTACATATGGAGACAAGTGTTTATACTTACGGAAGTAAAACTGATTTTCATCATTTTCATCAAAATGTACCAAAATTTTTTTCGGAAAATATTTGATTCTGCAGATCAATATTGTGGATAAAATTTATTTCTAGCCATTTCAAGACTGCCAAAATTTTTATAAAAAAATATATAAAAAAACCTTTCGTCTTATTTTTTTATTTAATTTTAGTTATTTGATCAAATTTTCATTAAGTTTCATAAAATATTAACTGGATAAATAGCAATTAAAAAAGAGCTTACAAAAAAGTGTATTTAATTATATTTTATCACATAGATAATTGGGATTTAACAAAATATATTTCGTTTTTTTTTTTAATTTAATTTTATTTCGGCCTGAAGACGTGGGCTAGACGGCAAACCTGTCAGTAACTTGACCAAAAATATTATGCCTAACATTTCTCTGCGACTAGCAAGCGTAGGAAGATTAAAAAGTTTTAAACGATTAATATCAATAATAGCAATTCCTCTTCAGATTATTTTTAATAAATCTCTGTCTTCAGGTATTTTTCTGAATGAATGGAAATATACAGCCATTACGCCTTTTTTAAAAGTGGAAAGAAAAATGATGTTCGGAACTATAGGCCAATTGCCAAGCTGTCTAGCATCTCAAAGCTTTTCGAATGCATTGTCAAGGACAAGATTTATTTTGCGGTGAAATCTTTAATTATACCAGAACAACATGGTTTTGTCACTGGTCGCTCCACCGCCACTACTCTTGCTGTTTTTAGTGAATACTGTATGTCATCGTTTTCGAAAGGACTACAAGTCGATTGTATTTATGCAGACTTCTCTAAGGCGTTTGATAGTGTATCGCATAGCGTTCTTACAAATAAGTTAGCTTGCTTGGGTTTTCACTCCACCTTTCTGCAATGGCTTAAATCTTATCTGTCGGATAGATGTTGCGTGGTGTCAATCGAAGGTGTTTTGTCGAATCACTTTGTTGCCGCTTCAGGTGTTCCCCAAGGGAGCATCTTGGGGCCACTACTCTTTGTTCTTTTTATCAACGACATCAGCAGTTGCTTTTCTTCTTCAAAGTTTCTGCTCTATGCTGATGATTTAAAAATATTTTCAACCGTGCTGAATTCAGTGGATGCTCAGAGGCTTCAAGGAGATCTGAACAATCTTCATCGTTGGTGCGTTAAGTCGCGTCTCTCCGTGAATATTAAAAAATGTTTTCATTTATCATTCTCGAGGCGACATAACGTTTCTAGCACATCATACACCATCGCTAGTTATGTACTACAAAATATTACGGAGTTTAAGGATCTCGGAGTTATATTCGACTCAAAACTTTCATTCCATAATCATATTACTTTTATTCTTACAAATGCTTACTCAGTTCTGGGTTTCATTCGTCGCAATACAACTGAATTTTCCGATCCATATACCTTCAAACTATTATTTACAGCTCTTGTCCGGTCACACTTAGAGTATGAAGTTATAATTTGGAGACCTTATGACCAATTTTCGATAAGCAGAATTGAGCGTGTTCAAAAAATCTTTCTTAAGCAAGCTTTACGTTCCCTACGATTTGAGGCTCCTGTTCCTTCCTATGCTTCGCGGCTTATGCTAATTAGCCTGGAGCCTCTAGAAAAGAGAAGGACTGTCCTTTCACTTTCGTTCACTTTCAATATTATTAATGGCATCACTGATTGCCCTGTTTTACTTGAGCGGATTAGCTTTAATGTTCCACAGAGAAGTCTTCGCAATTTTTTCCCTTTTTACGTAGAGAACTTTAAGACTAACTTTGCAAGTAACGCCCCAATAGCTCGTGCACTTCGGGAATTTAATGCTTTATCTAATTCGAGCGTACTTGATTTCGCTTTATCTAGAAATAATTTTGTGAAAACTCTACGTTCAATAGCTTAGCATGGTATTGATATTAACTGCTAGTATTATATTAGCCAAATTTGGCCACTCAATATTATTTTTCTTAGTCTGTAAGGTACTTTGTACTGTAGATTAATAAATAAATAAATAAATAAATAAATAAATAATATAGGGTGGCAGGTTATACTGGGAATCCCAGCGAAAATTTCTTAAAGCAAAAAGCAGGAATTGTTTTTGAGTTGACTCTATCCGGTCAGAATGAACTTGATAGTGCATTGATGGCAGTAAAGATGAATCATTGACTATGGAGAAGATTAATCATAAGCTTCACCCGATAATGGTTAAAGAATCTCACATCGTGGTGGTGCGAGAACCTAAAACCGGCTGCTATATGACTTCTTTGTTAAATAGAACTTAGCTCTTTTCGATCTGGTTGGTATTTGCTGCGACGGTGAAGTCACCAATACTGGCACGGAAAACGGCATATTACGACGATTTGAAGTACTGCTAAACAGATCATTGCACTGGTTTGTTTGCTTGTTACATTTTAATGAGTTACCTTTTCGCCACTTATTTTGCGCGCTGGAAAAATCGACTACAAGTGGACCGCGAACGGACAGTGGAGCTCTGACAAAATTAATGGAAACCTGTGAACAGATTCAAGTAAGCAATGAATTAGTACTTTAATAAAGATCTCTATTTTTGGTTCTAAATAAGTAACTTGTTCTTTTTGTAGGTTGTACCCGACTTTCAGCGTGTTTTGCTGGGGAATATGCCTCCTTCCTTGTCGTCAGAACAGGAAAAAACTCTTTCAACGGACGTTGTCCAGAAGATTTAGGCAACATGAAACCTGGACCCATCGTTCATTCTCGTTGGTTAACCAAAGCTCGTAGACTTCTGCGATTGTACGTAACAACAAATTCACCATCCGAAAATTAAAGAATTTTAGCAACGTTTGTCATGAAAGTTTACGTACCTATGTACTTTAATGTTAAGTATTACAACTCGGTTATATATGGCAGTTCACTCTTATGTAAATTTATTTGTTCAACGCAATATTTACCACAAAATCTGCGCGAAATTGTTAAGAATGTTGTTCAAAATAACTTATATTTGCTGACTAGCGTTTCAAGTCGAACTATTCAAAAAAATCGCGATGTTGTTATGGCAGTCACGGTTGCAAGTCGACATGCAAAATCTAGGATGGACAGCAAACAAGACCTTAAAACTAATTAGATCTGAACTTTAGAAGTATATTATTTTTTGTTTGGCCCTTAACAGTTAATTGTTTGTTTTGTATTTAGATATAAAATTATATTGTTTACTACAATACGATTTGGCGGAAGATAAAAGCTATTAAAATTTGAAATCTAGAAACCAGCGCAAAATTGTTTATTTTAATTTTTATGGATGGATAGGTAACATAATTTAACATAAAAAGCATTCAATATTTAAACTCTTCAATGGCATTTTTTGATTCTTTGGGATATATTTGCTTATTAGTTTTTCTTTTTCATCATGAGCTTTTACATTTCTTGTGTACCATTTATTGATGATTTAATGGCCAAATTCATAAAAAACTTGTTTAACATTAACCTAAACATCAAAATTAGTGCGTTATCTATACAGCTTTCGAAAGCTCATGAAATTTCCTGTCGAACAAACCCAAACATAACCACTTTTGCTAGTTTTCTTAAAAGATTCAAATTTCTGTAGAGCTCTTTCTAAAGATTGCAAGAATAGAGATCGTTAAGATCAACTTGATATGCATCACAAAAAGAACGCTGATGAGAAGATGTAGCAGCCTTCGAAACAACTGTACGGTCACTGCTTTGTATTTTCGGCTCTAGTAGTTGTAACTATTTTCCACTTGATTTATTAAACAAAAAAAAAACGAAAAGTTTCTCGTTAAAAACCGGAAGCTCGATTTTGATTTTAGACCCATGGTTTCTTGGGCAAATTTTCTTAAAATCTATCGTAGTTTGCGATTTTGATAATCGCTTGGTGAATTTTTTTGCTCCATACAAATTGACCCACTCTAATGTACATAGCTTGCCATTTATATTCATTTGTATATTTTTAAGAATTTTCAATTAAAATTCGGTTCATTCTCTAACATAAACAATATAAATCCAAATTTAAAACTTTGTTGAAAATTAAAATAAATTATAAAAATTTGTATATACATAGATTTTGAACTTTTTTCTTAAAAGTGTTAGAATTTTTTTGAGAATGCAGTTTAATAGGTTGTTTTGGATTTTCTTCCATATAAAAATAAATATTGATAATTCGTTATATGGACGCAAATGCGACCAAAAAGTACTAATAAATCAACAGTAATTGTAGCCCCGTGAAACTTTCACATTTTTGAATGCTGTTGCTATGGATATCCAAAGCACTGTATATGGATTTAGGTACATACATACATACATATGTACGCACGCTCAAAACTTTGTACAAAATGTATAATAAAAGTTGAGAACTGTTTGAATCATGCATTATTATATTTTAAAAAAAATGCATGTAAAAATTTGGCAAAGAAAGTTTTCAAAAAACGTTGTTTATTTTATTTTAAAATTGTGATCAAAATTTGTTAATTATTTTAGATTTAATTGTGTGCGTACGAAGTTTTAAACTTTGATTTATTTGATTATTGTTACAGAATGAAGCTGTATTTTATATGAAAAAAAAACTTGAAAATATATTTCAAAATTGTTTTAACGTTTATCACTTCTATAATTGTGAACACCGGTGTATGGTTGTGGTTTTTTCTAATAACATAAATTTTCATATGTACATATGTACATACGTATTTAATCTGCGGCTTAAATCTTGTAAGCAGCCACAAACTTCTCTTCCAAAAATATTACAACAAATGCATCATCCATAGAAAAATACAAACCAGATTTATCCCGCATGTAGCATTAGCAATCAAAGTGAAAAAAAAGAAAATCCTATAAAAATATCCGATCGTATCAATGTCAAGTGTCATTCCTGAATATCTACACAAGCATCACATTATCAAAAGTAACATATGTATGTATTTTCAATTTAAATCCTAAAGCGTAATTAATTTGATGCATTATACGTAGAACTCGCAGACAACCAACAATAATGTTACACCAACAACGGCCACAACGCTCACAACAAAATGGCAGTCAAATTGTCTATTTATTTGTTTGTTATGCAGTCAGTGTCGTTTCAATTGGCACACCTTTGTAAATGTCAGCGTTTAAAGCGGCACTTCTCGTATTCTCAGCGTTTAAAAAAATAGTCTTGCTTGATGCAAAACGGGAGAATTCATATGCAAAGGCGCAATTCGTAAATCCGTAATCGGACGCCAACTAACATTGATCATAGAGGAGGTGGATAAGTACTCAAACACACACACGCATAATATGCTCGTATATATGTATATTCATAGAAATGTGTGTACATATTTTTAAAAGTAATATGAATATCTCTAAATGTGCTTGCATATGTAAGAATAAACAAACATACACCGAGAGAAAATTAGGTACAATCAAATGAAATTGTATTGAAACAAAAAATCGACTCATTAAAAAGTTTTTTTTTTTTTAATATTATTCAGTAAAAAAATGCATGGTTTTGATAGCTCATATGGTTATGAAAAACATGCCATTCATAGTACGTTAAGAACTGAGCGGCTCTTTGTCGACCAACATACATACGTCCATACGTACTTACACATTTTTGTGCATATTAATAATTTTCCACTGTGTACTAAGGTAGATGAAATTTTGTGTGCTTCAAGTACAAACAGACATTCCACAATTAATGCCAATAACTCGTTTTGTGTAAAAATAATCAAAACCCAAAGTAAATGTTAAAAAAAAAAAATTAATTTTATAACCGCAACGGCAGTAAATAATAACAAATATTATATACCTGTATTCAAAACACTACAAGCTTTAAACATATTTGTAAATAATTGTACGAATTTGCAATGCCAGCCACTTCTCTTAACACATACATACATACATACGAAGTTCGGGTAGGTGTGTGTGAATATTTAAGTATTGCATAGCCATGGCGCGACCGCCTTCAAGCGACTACCTGTCTACCTAGCGACCTACAGTGCCAACTAAATTCGCTAGCTTTTCAACACCGTGCAGTTCAGAACAAAAAATATATTAAAAAAATTACTTAGACAATTTTTAATATTTGCAAAAGGTGAGAATTAATTGTTTGTACATAGTATGATGAAAATGACATTTATATTTCTATGTACATATATGTAAGTACATATTGTATGTATGTAGATATGTACAAATATATGTATGTACATATGTAAGTCCATACTTGTAACTAAACGCCCACCTGTGCGCCCTAGCTGGATATAATGGTCGTTTAGATAAATTACACTCAGAATTTTTATATTTAAAATTAAGAACATTGAAGAAAAATACATTGAAAAAAAAATATGTACATAGGAAATAACATGATGTAATGAAGCACAAAAACAAAATAATGTAAGCTTAAATTAAACATAATAAATTTTCTTAAAATTAAAAACAAAAAAGATTAAATGAAATGAAATTCCATTAAAATTAAGGGAATTTAAGTAGTTTCAATTTACCTCAACTCCATTGAAGCCATTAAACAAAATTGCATTCAACTCAATTCAACTTATTTTAGCTTAATTTAATGTATTTCAATTCAAATTAATTTTATTCAATTCAATTTAATTCCATTCAATTAAATTAAATTCAATTTAATACGGTTCTATTCAATTCAATTTTATTCTATGCTATTCAATTTAATTGAAATTCAATTCAATCCAATTCCATTCTATTCTATGTATTTCATTCAGTCCTGTTCAAACGAATTCCATTCGCTTCATTTCAATTAGAATTTATTCATTTGGATTCAGTACAATTCTATTCAGTTCAATAATATTTAATTCAATTAAATTCAATACAACTCCATTCAATTACATGTAATCCAATTTCATTCAGATCAATTAATAAATAAACTAAATTTAGTTAAATTCCATTTAATTAAATTGAATTTTATTTAATTCAATTCAAATCAATTCGATTGAATTTATTACTATTCGATACAATTATATTATATTGAATTCAATTAAATTCAGTTAAATTCAATTCCATATAATTATGTTCAATTGAACTTAATTCTATTTAATATAACTTAATAAAGTTCAATAAATAAAATTTAATTCAACTCTGTTGAGTTCTATTCAATTTAATTAAATTCAATTCACTCATTCACTTTAATGCAATTCGAATTGTCATTTCATTCCATTATATTATTTCCTATTCATTTGGATTCCATACAATTGAATTCAAATTAAATTTAAATTAAATAATATTACATTAAATTAGAATATATAACATTTACGTACATAAAATTTACTTTTATGATAATGAAAGTTACAAACAAAGGAATTTAATTTAAATGGAACTAAATTCCAAAAACCAAAATTCAATAAAAAAAAACAATTTTTAACAAAAATTTAATTTGAATTAGCCATATAAAATACAATTAAAAATGTAAAAAGATTATTGAAATTACCATTCAAAAAATCAAAATTCATTCTGAGTAAAAAAAAAACACAAACAAACGCACTAAATGACAACATCAAAGAAAGGTTCACCAATAATCAGACGTAACCAGGCAAGAAACCCGGATTAGTAATAACACTGCAGACTTTATATACGAGTACATGTATATAGAGACAAGTTATTTGCTGTGATTAATCGAAATCAAGAAGAGGGTCTGACGAGTAAAAGAGCTGATGAAATGTTGACCAGGCTAATATTTTTAGATTAAGTGTATCGAAACACTGTTTTGAAGATGAAAAGAGTGTCGAAGACTTATAACTATTCCTAATATTAGCAAACTCAATGTATGAGTCAACAAACCATTATTTGGTATAATTTCGAAAGTTTTCACCTCGTTTGCTAATTCCTGTTATTTACTTTGGACTGACAATTAGTCATATCAGTCGGTAAAAATGTGAGGACACAACTGTGTCAGGGTGTATTTTTTAAGCGCAAATAGTAAAAAAAACTCACATGGAAATACTTTATTTCCAAAGCACTTTCTTGGTTATCTATGGCGGCGAAGCGCAAATGCGTGAGCAATTGTTCAGATTTAAAATATTTTTTTGATATTTATATTTAGTTGTTATTTATGACACGTTTAATCACTTTGCCGCTTCTTATCACAACAGCTGCACTCACTAAAGCTAAACGCCTCCAATTGTTGTGTGGCTTTCGAAATTTTAATGGAAATAAATTTAAATGTTACATTATTCTTTTGTACTTGCTTGTTGTTGTCCAAAAGAATGAGTACACCAAATGTTGTTAGTCCATAGCGTTGACCTTCGCTTTATTGATTTTTTTTTTGTATTAAATCGTGTAAACATTTGTATGAGAAAATAAAACAAAATATTTTCAAATATATGTATGTACATATGTAAATGAATTAATTTCATGTGGTCACAAAATGCATTTGATTAGAGCCAGCACGAATGACACAAATTCTTAATTAAAAACTTGTAAAGAGAACTTCGTCAGAAAATATGCATGTATAAATGTTTGCATGTATGCATGCTCGTATAAGTTTTGGATAGTCAGATCCCATACATTCATATTTATGTACATAAAGTCTAGTATACATATGTATGTATGTACTAGAGATATCAATTTTAGGCATTTTATTGATCCCGGGATATTAGAGATCTGAAAACATAATTCCGAAACAATCCCGGGATCCCGAATTTGAGGAAGTTTTGATTCGTAGTTTTTAATTTGCCTATTATAGTAGTATTCAAAATGACATTAACACGAGTGTAACAAAGAAGATTACTTTGTTGTTATTCATGTATATACTCGAATTTATAGATCTTTTCAATCGCAAAAAAATAAATGTAAAATTTAACCAACATACAAAGTAATTTATTCTTCAAGTACAAATATACGAGCAGATATTTGGTAAAGCGGCAAGTGCATATACAGTAAAAATATTTTTAATCACTGTTTGAGATCAATATTAACAGCCCGATTTTGGTTCTTGATAAATCATCATTTACATATTTACAAATATTCAAAATTGAAAATTTATCAAGTTTTATGAATTCTAATCAAAAATACAACGGTGTTTTATATAAAAAATGTTATTGTCAAATAATAAACATTTGAATTTTTATATATGTTTGATATTCTTAATCGGACAGTAAATATAATATAAAAATCGAGTGAAAATTAAATGCATCACACACATTCCATTTTGAGCGAGGCAGAATTATTACTTCTTTTGATCAAAATGCGATAATAAAGAATTAAAGCTTTAAGTGTGTTTTCCTCCAACCTGGACTTAAATTTGTTGCATATTAATTCTGTATCGCCCCCATTATATTAATTCCTTTTACCAAACCTTCTGAAAAATTCTCTGAGTAGATTTTCAATGATGATAGAGCTACTGAAAAGAAACAAGTTAGCAAATAACGAAAAAAAAATTATTTTTTAAGTCGATATCACGCAATGTTTAAAAAAAATAAAAAGAAAACCGGTCTGTGTACTTCCCATCCAAACAATATAAATGAAAAAATTTTAGGTAATTTTTCAATAGATCTAGAGTTTCTAAAAAAAAAAATTATAAAAAAAACTAAAAAATTTAATGTAATAAAACCTTTTCAGAGCCGATTTTAAATAGCTGTAGAGTGTACAACTTGTAGAGTACGGGAGAAGTAAAACCAAGCACTGCAAAATTACGCCGAAAATTATATTGTGCTGCTTTGGTATTTCATTTCAGGAACTCTAGAGCTACTCAGAAAGCTTTACAATTTTTTTTTACATTAAATTTGTTCGACTAGTTTGATTTTTTTTATGTTTACAATAAACACCACGTTCATAACCGTTTGGCAATGAAATCATGTAATTTTGTGTAATTAAGCATTTATTTCAACATTTTTGTGTTTTCAGTTCTTAAAATTCCAACGCCTTCACACATTCGGAAAAATATTCGCCAGAATGCAATGATATCGAAGACCAAAAGTGAAATAGAATACAAATAATAACGATATTTCAGTAAGCAAGTAAGACACCCACTGGCTTAGCTAAAGCAGCAACGAGCAAGGTGGAGTCACATATCGGGCCACATACGACGTGGGAAACTGCAAGCTCAGCTGTATGCAGCGCTAAAGAAAACAATGCAGCGGACAGCAATTCAAACTTCAGCTTGAAGAATAAGAAACTAGAAGAATGTTTAGGCTAAACGAGTAAGCAGGCAAAACGCAATCAAAAATGGCAAATAATATTTACAGGGTGGCAAACTTGTGCTGATTGATTTAATTTACAAAATTTACAAGGTTCATCATGAGCAATATTTTTAAGTATTTTTAAATAAAACTAGTAACTAAAATCATTTATAGTTTTAAACTTTATAGAGAATTCGCCATATGTTTTTAAAATTTCAAATCTTTTGATGAAAGTTTAAGTCTTTAATCAAAACTGTTTGAGAAATTCTTAAAATTAAATATAGTTTGAAAAAAAATCTGTTTTAAACGCATCATATAAAATTTGTGTCATTTTACGTTAAATCGTTTGTCCAACAATAGTTCAGAGAAATAATAAATGTATAAGTAATTAATAGAGAATTTAACATTTTTTGTAGATGATCTTAAGTGCAATTTTTTTAGTTAAAATGTGCCACCCTGTAAGAAAAAAAAACATATGCACATATTTAGAGAATTAATAAAAGACACAAAACGGTCGAACAAAACGACTGCAATGCGCAAAAAATAGCATTGATATGCAATTGTTGAGCAGCAGAACAAAAAGAAGTTACTTAATATCAAAAAGGCACAAAACCTAAGCGAATAACGCTGCGAGCGGCGAGTGGGTACAGATTGCATGCACATCAATTCTTGTAGCGTACATTTATACATACATAGGTACTCGTATAAGTATGTTTGTATCTTTGGAGAAAATACAATTGGATTATAACTTTTTAGTGCATTTAATATCTTAGGTTTATTTTTAGTGCCGTCTCTATACCAATGGCATGCATCAAATTCCAGATTTGCACGGAAGTGCGAGTAACGATGACAGTTAGTTTTAACAATGCACCTGGTGCTCGAACTAAATTAAATTTTCAAGCAAATGAATGAAATGTAACAGTGAAATTGCTACAAACTTTTCACACACTACATACTGCTACTATCTCTACGTTTCTGTTACGATGCACACAGTGTCAAATAATTGTGAATGCTTGCTCTGCTCTTTTAAAATAAAAAAAATAAAAGCTGCAGGCTGCCCAAGTGACACAGTTTTTGTGCCTCTTACATGTCGCAGCATTTCTCTTGCACCATTATAACTAAAATAATACCAAATTTCACACGGAAATTTAGTTGCGCGATTGTTGCCGCGCCAAGTTGGTTTTTTACACACATCATAGCAACGTTTTTGAGAAAAAAAAAACTTTGAAACACTACGTATCATATGAATGTATGTACATACATATATACAATGTTCGTACATATGATTTTCTCCTATTCTTAAATGTGGCATGTTTTGTTTTTAAAAAAATTTTAAACAAAAAGTAAAAAAAAACTAGTTCCAAGTTAATTCTTAAATTTTTGTGATTTTTTTTATTATTCGAATTTTTTAACCTTATTTTTTTTGTGCTACCATATTTTTTTTAAATATTTTTATTCGTTTATTATTTTTACAAATTTGTATTATTATTTATTAATATCTCCTTATGTTTTTGTTATTTTCCAATTATTTTTTATTCCCTTTTATATTTTTTTTTACATTTTTATTTTTATTATTAACATACTTAGAATTATTAAAAAAAATTTAATTTTTAAGTTTGTATGCATTATTTTTTTCAATTTTTTTGGTTTTTTTTTTGCTTGGATTTTTGTGTTTTTGTTATTTTTACTATTTTTTCTTCTATTATTCTTAGAATTTTTTTCTTCTATTATTTTTTATTACTCTTAACAATTTCTTTTTATCCTTATTTTTTATAGTTTTCTTTTATTTTTAAACATATTTTTTTTTACAAATGTTTGTTCACATTTCTGTTAGCCTAGTAAATGTTAATATTTTACAATTTTATTGAGCTCAAGGCCAGTTTATGGAAGATTTTTTTGTGAAAAAACAACGACAGTTTTTAATGGTAGAAGTTATAGTACTATTTCGGAAATCACCACATTTCCTCATCAGACTTCTTTTTGATTATTAAATTAAATCAATTTTTAATCTTCCATAAACTGGCCTTGAGAGCTCAATAAAATTGTAAAATATTTTTTTTTACTTCATGAATTTTTTTATAATTTAATATTTTTACTGTTCTTTCTTTTATTATTATCTTTTCGTTTTTACTATTTGTTTAAATCTTTTAACATATTTTTGTTTATTTTTTGCTCTATTTTTTGGCCAAACGGTTGAAAATAATAAATTTTTAAACGGATTAACGAAGGAAACTTTTCCCTGCCCAGAAAATGTATGCGATTTTTCTTCTAAATGCACATTTGAGCAGTGAAAACTTTTATCTCATGAAATTTCCAAGCATTTAAACTTCATTTCGTCAACTCAAAATTAATTCAAAAAGGATATTCAAATTATTGTTATGTGTAAATTATAGATCAAGCAACGGAAATACCTAAATATATGTAGGTATAAAAGTAAATTAATTGCAGCATGCAACAATTAATTTAAAATGGATTTTTGTGCATTTTCCATTATAAATGGCGCACACGTATGCGGAGTAAAATTGGATGTGGTAGGAAAGTCTAGTAAATATCTTAATGCATGCACAAACTATATTGCAAACATAAGGTTAGTGCAGCAAATTCCGTGGTAGTACATTATTCCGTGATATTCCGATTTTTTTATTTAAATAAGGAATTAAGAAAATTATACGTAAAATAAAAAATACTAGCATAAATTTAAATTTTTTAAATATATTAATTGCAATTCTGATTGTACGTCTATGCTATATTTATTAAATATTAAGCAGTTTATAAATATTAGCTCAGAGTTACAGCATGTCGTATGAAGACGCCTTAACGGAAATGTTAAGGACTCAAGTATTTATTCTTTAAGGCTGTAAAAATTGAATCGTAAATCTTTTTGTTAGTAAAGTTTCATTTTGGTATTCAATTACCATCGGTTTATATATTTGTGTAATTGCTAAATACATCTCAATATATTTTATTAGATAAAAATTGATATTTCTCATTCTCGTATACCACGAATTTACGTTCAAGTATTGAAAAGAGAATCACTTTATTGGCAATAAGTTCTTTGAAACCGGTAATTTAAAAAAAAGCTAATTTTGCAAGTAAATTTATAATTGTGTTCCACTCGTTGATTATTGTATTAATAGTATGATTTTGCAGCAAAAATGATAAATCGCCGTTATACAAAAATCAAAAATTAGATGTTTATAAAGCTGCAAAATTATACAACATTCCTGAATTATACTCATGGCCTGTAACACATTGGTATGAGGGTTTTTTATCACGAAACCCTTCAATTTTTAATCGAGCAGCTCAACCGCTTACAACTGCACGCATAAGAACAACCGAAAAAAAAAGTAAGAGGATGGTTTCAACGAGTTCATGAATACTTAAAAGAAATAAATCAATTAGAAATTTTAAACGATCCGTCTATGATTTTAAAATTTTCGAAAAATACGAAGACAAAACTATGTAAATAAGTGGAACAAATTGGCGCTGATAGACAGGACGTGTTCATCTACGATTCTTCAGATGTCCTGAAGAAATTAGAGTTTATGTCTTTAGTGATTTAAGTTTTCAAAAGTAGTTGAAAAGTAGTTGCATTAAGCTGGTCAATAGCCAAACAATTTTTTATATCATTGAATGATTTTAATTATTATAAATAATTAACAATTATCTAAGCAATGACTTTTTTGAATTTAAAATATTTAGGCAATAACATTTTTATTTTGTGCTTGAAGAAATTAATTTATAATTTAAAAAATATAGATATTTTCATTTTTATGACATGAAATATGTTTATTAATTACATATCCCGGAATTAGGGACATCTTTTCACGGAATAAGGTACATCAAATAAATTTTTGCCCCGGAATTATGGGCAATTGAATGTCATTAATTTTATTTATTAAAGCTATTTTCGCATATTGGTAATTGCAAACTAATCTAAATTGACCGATTTTACGGAGACATTTTGATTTTTTAATTTGCGTTCAATTGTTTCAACGCCAAAAAATTAAGAAGTTAGAAAAATCCTTATTACCACCGAATTAGGTGCATTTACCTTACATACATATGAACATAAATCGCATTTAAGGTAAGCATTTAAGCGCAAAAAGCGGAACCAAAAGCTTAATGACAACGAAAACACCGATCGATACGTACATGTGTCAGTTTGAATGTGCGAGTATATAGGTACATATGTGCATATGTACATATAGTATGCCGATATTGATGGGGACATTTGTGGCAAGGAGCAAATGGCTGATAAGCATTGCAAGTGGAGTTTCCAACTATCTTTCACCCTTCAAGACGACTGATCATGACGGCAAAGTTCGGAATTTATGGGTGTGCCACAAATTTAAGTGCAATAATCAGCGGAGTAAGTATGTTATAATGTATTCAGTCATAGTGGGTGTAATCCAGACAGCAGCGATAAAGACTTCGATGCGTCGACTTCGATGCATTTACGATTACTGAGAGCGATGACTTTCATCTATTTCAGTTCTTCTTATCCCCTTTCTTGAAACTTTAAAGTTGTGCGCGAAATATGTACGAATGCTTGTTTATGTTAAGAAAATATTTCTCAAAGCATGTAAAATGAATTTGACATTAAAAACTTGTTTAAAGGATGGTCAACTTTGGTCGATAAATTATAATTTTTGAAAAGTCAAATTTTAAGGTTGCAAAATGGTTAAAATGTTATAAATAATATATTTCTTGATTAAAAAGCTGGGATTATCGATTTTGTGAGAATTAAAACTTAAGATTTGAGCTTTCAGTGATCTTCCGTTTCGTTTAATTAAGTATATTGAGCCAACCTTTACTTCTAATCGGGTTCATGAATGGGATATCTTTTGTCGGGTATGTTTAATTCTTATTCGCTTGATGGAACTATTCTTACACATGCGCTTCAAATGCCACCAGATAAAATCTTATAAGCATTTGCGACTGCGTCTCTGGCAGTGTTAGTGAACGAGTATGCGATTACAAGATCTCATGTAAGAGACTACACAAACTCTGCTGATGGATTTTCGTGTAACCATCCTAGGTACGTCCCCTATAATATTGACTTTTCTACCTGTACTTTCCTTTCGTGTATACATACACACATGTTGCCCTTTTGGGTTCTTGCTTGTTTTCTTGATTAATTA
The DNA here is from genome assembly GCA_963971545.1 of Philophylla caesio. NCBI lineage: Eukaryota > Metazoa > Arthropoda > Insecta > Diptera > Tephritidae > Philophylla > Philophylla caesio. The sequence continues at coordinate 50,285,730 of OZ020607.1, forward strand.
CATATTTGGCTGTTATCGCAACATTTTCGTTGTTCCTCTCGATGCAAGTGTGTGTGTCGAGCAAGTGAGATAAAATTTTATAAAAAAAAATAGGCACAAGTAACACACATCCCCTTTTCTGGCCAACGAAAAAATGATGGGTCATCAAATTTTAAATTACATAAAATGAATCGAAAACTTGCCTACATGTAAAGACCATCGAAGAATGCCACATATGTGGCCACTAATTTTGTAAATATTTTCCTTCAACCGAGGTCAACTGAGTTCAGCTGAATATTTTCTTATAAGTAAACTCCTTCCTTTTCCATTTTGCTTCATGATGGCAATTTATGCTTTTCCTCGCTGCTACGTAAATAGGTATATTTTGTCTTTTTTTTATTAACATAGCTTTATCGTTAGGCAAATAAATTGTGTCCGGTCTTCTTCTTTGCTTCGGTGGTAAATTTAAATTATTTTGTTCTCAGTAAAGGAATTTGTACACATACCTATCTTAATGTGTTTTTATCTTGATAAGATAAAGTTTTTGTATGCTAAGAGAAATATTTACTTAAAAGCGAAACCAACTGCTGAAGCTGTTAATAAGAACAAGAAGCAAGTAAATGGTTTTCCATTCCCACAGTGTAGAAAAAAATGTTGGTAAGATTTAAGAGATTTTGAGACTTGATTACAATTTTCATAGTATTTAAACTGGAAGCGATTTATTTTTTTTTCTTGAAAACTAGTCCTATTATAGTCCAATATGGTTTGGCGGATTTTCGACTATTTTTCGAATATATTTAAACGGAGGACGAGTCAATTTTTAATGACGAACGGCAGATGCATTTTATAAGAGGCTTTTTCTTGGCAGAATTACTTTCGGATATTTGCCATTGCTTATCGAGGGGTGCCCGCTGTAAGGAAACACTTTTTTCTATTAAGGGCCAGTTTCTCATTTCGAGCGATAGCCAGGCCGCGCTCAGGGCTCTCTCCTCCTATGAAATAAACTCATCGTTGGTCATGGAGTGTTTTGAGAGACTGAACGCCTTGGCGGTGAAGAACCGGATTCAACTCCTCTGGGTACCAGGTCACAAAGGGGTGCCTGTAAACGAAACTGCTGACCTGCTAGCCAGGACGGAGCCTATCCTGGCAGTGGGTCGAAGCACGATTAAAGATATGCTAAGGAAGGAGACTATCAGACTGAGGAGTCAACACTGGAGCAACCTAGCAGGCCTCAGACAGGCCAAGTCTCTCCTTGGAGGATACAACCTGAGAAGACACAGGTTGTTAATGAATCTGCCCAAGGAGAAACTAAGAATCATGACAGGTGACCTTTGTCGCTTCTGCGACGCAGGGAATGAAACACCACAGCATCTACCCTTAGAGTGTGATGCAGTGGCTCGCAGAAGGGGGATCGCCCTAGGACGGCCATGGCCGCAGGAGCAATTCATACACTCTCTGTCCCCGGCAACCATTCTGGATTTCCTGGAGGTGCTGAGGCTGACGGAGGTGCTATGATCAGAGCCGTGGAGGGCACAATAGACCCATCGCTCGTAGAGCATTCCTCCCTCAATCAATCTAAGGGCCAGTTTTCAGTGAAAGTTAAACTCTGTTTGTCGGTTAAACTCAGTATCCAGTTTCTCAGTCAACTTTAAACAGAGTTTAAACTAAGTTTAAACGGCCGATCGCGCACGGTTAAACTTAGTTTAACTTACCAGCTATTTGCTGATTACTTCGTTTGGGTTACAACAAATTTTATTTAGCGCAAGGAACCTAAATTCAAATTTAAACTGAGTTTAAACCAGCACTGAAAAATTGGCCCGAAGTATTTAAGTACATAAGTTTTACTAGCTCTGGCTGAGATCGATCCCCATACTACTACATGTACATATGTTGACACTAGGCATGTCAATCCCGGGGTCCCGGGATCCCGGCCTTTTTTAACTCCCGAATATCCCGGGATAAGTCTATTCAAATCCCGGAATTGTGGAAAACAGAGATTTTAATAGCCATATATTTTTACATTTTGTAACATTCTTCAAAATTTGCCTTTCAAAGGTAAAACAAAGCGTTTAGAGAGTTCGAAATCGACTAATAACTCCCTTAAGGCTTTGTTTTATCCTTGCCATTATAAATGGGCTGAGAATATCCTCCTCGAGTAGAAAATTACCCTCACTATGGAAGCGATGTTAATAGAACTAACGACAAGGGGCCTAAAGTGGATAAATGGCATCAAGTTTTAACGAGCAGCTCGCAATTGTACAATAATCAAAAGGCATACAATTTTTCAGAAGGCTTGGTAAAATAAATTGATAGTTTTTGTAATGAGGCGATGTCCTACAAAGAGCATTTAACAGTGCGTCTTCACTGCATGTATAGCTTTTTTTACTGAATGGTAATATACTCGTATTAATATTTAATACATATTGGTCTCAAACAGTGATTAACAATAATTTCACTTTATGTAGGTGCATTTGTTTCTATACCAAATATGTATGTACATATATTTGTACTTGAAGTATAAATAATTTTATATGTGTGTCAAATTTTACGTTAATTTTTTTTTGTACTTGAAAATACCAATAAATACATACATAATTTACAACAAATCATTATTCTTTGTTATATACTAAATGTTTTTTTTGTATACTTCTATAATACAACGATTAAAACGTAGGGATCCCGGGATCAACAAAATGCACAGAATTGACATCTCTTGTTGACTCGCATGTACATATATTTTATTACTTCAGTCGAAATTGTAGCAAAATTGAATTTTTTATTTAACTTACCTTTCCTGCTGCTTTTTTATAACGCCTGGTTGCTTCGTTGATAAGATCCTTCACCAGCAAATCACCATTGCCGCATGGAACCACAATCCGGATGGCACCAAAACAAACAGTGACCTTCATTTCTTCAAATTGAAACTCTTTTCGATGGCCGGTTTGTTTGCACAAAATTTTCAATTTGTTTATATTTTTATACTTTGCAAGAACAAAGAACAAACCATGTGTTACACACGTCCGAAATGTTAAAAATTGCACATTAATTTATATTTACTTTCCAATATTTTGTGTTACATAATTAATTTATTTGCTTTCGGTGAACTTAATAAAATATAAGTGAATAATAGATATTAAACAAAATAAAAGAGGATCTGAATAGATTGAGTTGGGGTTTTAAAAATCGACGAACTTATGCCATGCAATGGCCTCTTTATAGCAATATGAATGTAGTACATAAAGGTACATCCACAATATGTACGTTTTATTACATAAAACCATAACGCAATCATGCCACACTCATTGCATATCCACAATAAGAGGGTTGTTGTCGTGCGCCGTTGCATTGCAATTGTAAGGGACAATGTACCGGCCATGTGCCTCCTTAGGAAGTACTTTTAGTACGTTTGTTTAGCATGCGTTCTCGGTGGTTGAAGATTTTGTGGTCGCTTCTACATAAACACTGTGCAGCTGCGCTTTGACATCAACAACAATAAAATCCTGTACAGCAGATAAAAACACCATTGAAGGTGTAGGGACAGTTTTAGCACTTGACAGCTGCGTTTTGTCGAAATGTTTGAGGATATCTGGTGCAAGACTAATGTTGTTTACAACTTGATATGTACGATCTTTCGTGATGAAAGGCCAACAATAATGAATTACTATGCAAGGTACATACATATGTGATACTGTTGAATCAATAACAAACGTATCTTTGAAAGCCAGAGGAGCAATGCTCTCATTAACGTTAAAAATATATGAATCACTCCATCGAAAACTATGGGCAAATATGGTAAAAAAAAAATGGGAAGATTGGTCGCAAACTAAGCCATAAAACTGGCTTTTGAGCGAGGCCAAGAAACAAAATAAAGAAAATTACTCAATGCAAACAGAAGCAAAGATTTCCAGGCAGCACAAAGCATATTGTTTTAACACGTTATTTACTTCACTTTTTTCTTCTTTGTCTCTTCACCTCTCTTGCATTATTAGCGTTGCCTTTTAGTTCCGAATCAGCAGTTATGGCATTTTTATCTTTATAGCACTGCTCATTTTCTTTCTTCAATTTGCTAACTTTTCGCTTGCATTTTATTCAATTTTTACTTCGTTTTCATTTTTAAACAAACTAAATTTTCTTTTCGTTAACTATCGAGTTAAGCACACTTTTCAAACTATTCTTATTACATTATGTTATTATAGTCAGCATTATTTGATCCCGATTAATAGATGTACTTAATTTACTACTCAAATCAAATACTATAACATTTTAAAAATCGCGTTCACCGCACACGCGCGCTCTACTCCCGCTCGCAATCATGACAACAACTCGTTTGTCACTTGGCTTCCATGGAATTTCGCCGTTTCGTCATTTCGCTCGTTCACTCGTTCGTTTTGTTGTTTTTTGAAGCCATTAAACATTAACGTCTATTTGCGCACAATATTGTTGTTGTTAAATTCTGTTCTCTGCCGAAAAAACTCGTTGTTAGCGTTTGACTGCGGGTTTGTTCGCTTTTAAAACAAAGCGCTGCCAGAGTCAGAGAATGTTGCAGATGCTTACCCAAAAATTGATTGCTAGTGTAGACTTGTCAGAATATAGAAAACTTTCTGAAATAGATAAGCAATTCCCTTGATAAACAGGGAAAATTTTAGTTTAGCATCCCCGGAATTGGAAAACAAGGGGGTGATGGGGGGCTAGAGGGGGACCTCCTGATCACAAATATATAGTTTTTAGCTGCCGCTGACTTATAGTTTTCGAGATATTTATACTTAAAGTTGAAAAAATGCCCCCTTTTATATTGGTTATTTCATTGAATATTACACTAAATACACATAACTTCCGTTTGTAAAAGGCAAATAATTAACATTTCCGAGCGCACACAAGTAAGAAAATTTATTTTTAAACGTTATATTAATAAATATTATATAAATAAAATGAAAATAATCGCGCACTTGCATACACGCAAAATGGTTGCCAATAACATTAGATGAGTGTGTTGCCATATCGGTGATGTGCATAAAAGAATAAGAAAAATAGTCATAGTCGCCTTTGATTGCATTCCAAGCGAATTCTGTAAGTTAAATTGTAAATGAGGAAATAGCGCAGCAGGCGAAAATTTTTAACAAAAAATCGCGCGATTTTTTATTAAAAATTTTCACAAAAAGTCAGTATAAAATAACATATTTAGAAGACATATTTTTCGTATTTTATGCACATCACAAATATGGCAACACACTCATCTAATGTTTGTGCCGACCATTTTGCGTGAATGCAATTAGGTTATTTTTATTTACTTAATATTTATTAATAAAACGATTAAATATTAACTTTCTTAATTGTGCGTGCTCGGAAATGTTAATTATTTTCATTATACAAACGGAAGTTATGTGTATTTAGTGTAATATTCAATGAAATAACCAATATAAAAGGGGGCATTTTTTCAACTTTAAGTATAAATATCACGAAAACTATAAGTCAGCGGCAGCTAAAAACTATATATTTGTGATCAGGAGGTCGCCTTCTACCCCCCCATCACCCCCTTGTTTTCCAATTCCGGGGATGCTAAACTAAATCCTAGCCAAACTGATCCAGCACAAACATAATTATTATATTCCTAAATGTATTTTTCCTTCCCACTTCTGCGTTATATTAGGATACGGGGTAACTTAATATGTAGACGCCAATCGCGTGCAGATCATCTCATAAAATATATTGCTACTGAAGACCGCTTATCGTAGATCTCATACAATAAATTTCAAAGCTGATGAATGAGAACTATTGCATGCGTCGATATAAGAGTAATAATAAATGGTTAGAAATGAACGATTGCCAGCGGAGGTCTTTGATTAGGGCTATTCAAATTGTCTGTCTTGCCAGCTCTGTTCATCAGCTGTTAACTGTGTTTTGGTTCGGCGGCGTGATTATTTTACCTATCAATTTAATTTTATCATTTTATATTAAACTTAATCAAAGAAATTAACTTCAAATGGTTGTTAAATTGAAACAAAAATCACGTCGTAGTGGCTTACCACCTCCACCGCCGGAAGATGAGTTAGAGGAAATGGAACATTGTGACTCCCACGGCACGGCGGATGTGCGTTCGTCGATCTTGGATTCTGATAGCATGGAAGACAACGCTGTTGTGAAAGGTATAAATCTTAAGGAATCAGATAATGATGATGATGAAATGGATTTGAGCAACTTCAACGTGAAAACGAAAAAGAAACGCAAGAAGGGCATCATCTACATATCGAACATTCCCAAGCATATGAACGTTACAAGAATACGTGAAATATTAGGTGAATATGGCAGAATTGGGCGCGTTTATTTACAGCCAGAAAAACTACCGGGTGGTAAGTAGTATTGGCACTATAATTTGAAGTTATATATACAGAATTATCTATTTGCAGACAACGATAAAAAGAAAAAACGGAAGCGTTTAGCGCGTCACTTCACAGAAGGTTGGGTTGAGTTCGAGTCAAAGAGGGTGTCCAAGCAAATTGTTGAGCATTTGAACAACAAACAAATTTCTACGCGCAAGAAGTCACAGTTCTTTGACTATTTGTGGAGCATGAAATATCTGCCACGCTTTAAGTGGGCCCACCTTACGGAGCGCATGAACTATGAGCAAGCAGTGCATAAGCAACGTCTACAAACCGAGGTGTCACAAGCGCGCAAAGAAACCACTTTCTTCCAAAACAATTTGGATAAAAGCGAGTTTCTAAAGAAAAAGGAAAAACAGGCAAACAAAGGAAAATAAGCGCCGGTAGCGAAGAAATAATGGAAAAAAGGAGTTGAACAGTAGGTGATAATGATAATTTTGTAAAAACCATTTAGTACGTAAAAAATCGTACAATAAAAAATCGATATGTTTATACATATGTACATATATACAAAAAGCCATTTATTGTACATACAAACATACATATATATTTTTATCTAGGAGCAAGATATTTGACAGGCCTCTGTGGTCTAGTGCGTAGTGGTGCGTGCTATTACTCGACATGCAGCTGGGTTCGAGGTTCGAATCTCAGCTAGGGCAAGTAAAATCTTAATCATAGAAAAGTTTTTTCTAATAGCCGTCACCCCTCGGCAGGCAATGGCAAACCTCTGCCGTTTGGAGTCGGCACAAAATTGTTGGTCCCTCTATTTGTGATAGAATATAAAGCCGCACACTACAAACGGTAGGAAAAGCTCGGCCAAACACTGAACTATATAATGTAAGCGCCAATTTATTATAATTATTATTATTAGGCAGGATTTAGGACCCATCTTAATACCTAGCATAATAATTCCTAACACGCATTATTTGATGATAGTTAGGTTCATTGACATTGATTATTGAATCCCAACAATATAAAAACGCTTTATAAAGGAAAACTTAAAAAATGTTAAATAACATTATGAAACCTATCCAACCTATCTAACCCATCATCATTAAATTTTAGTAAAAAAAAACCAGTTACTGGTAAATAAAAATACCCTTGATTTTCTTCCAAAGGTTTCGTTCATGTTGTATATACATATGAGGCGATCAGCGCCAAAACGGCCTTACCCTAAAAAAAATCAAACTGACTATGCTGATCTAACCGGAACCTTTTGAAATAAATACTAAAAATAAACTCCCTATTGTATGTGTGGTGGCGGCAGCACACTTTTTGTTGTTTTCGTCTCCCGGCATCATGTGTCAAATTGGTGTGTTTGTTGGGCAGTTCAAGCCGCAAAAAGTTAAAAAATTGTACATGGTTGTTTGGTTTTTGCCCTACTGACACGATACCACCAAACTTATAATAAGACGAATTTATACCTGGCCTTGTTATACGTTTTTTAAATTAAAAATTTGTTAGCAAGAAAAAAAATAGTCTGATGCTGACTCGATGGGTTTACAAGACTTCGAAAATTCTGGATCGGAGTACAAATTTTTAGTATCTGGCCACTCATTCCTACCATGCGATCAAGATTTTGGTCTCATTAAAAAGGAAACAAAAAAATATTATAAGGACATTTTTACGCCTGCTGATTGGGATCGTGTAATCATCACGCCAAAAAAAATGGGAACCATTTCATTTGGTAAAGATGACGGCAGATGATATTAAAAGCATATCCTTAAACGAGAAACTATTGACAAACAGAAAAATCTCCGCAGACAAGCCTTCAAAAGTTAAATGGCTTAAGATTCAATGGCTTCGATTCAAAAATGTAAAGTCATTTATAATTCTATACAAATATTCAAATAACATAGATGTTTTATTTCAAGAAGTTGATATTTCAAAGCGGAATTCCAGCAAGTTCGTTGATTAGGAATTGGAACCCCTTTTTCCTGAAGGGAGATTCATTGAAGCTGCAAAGTTTAAGGATTTACAGGAACTCAAAGAGTTCATACCTCCTATAAAGCATGCATTTTATAATAATTTAAAAACAAATTCGAGAGCCGAAGACGAAGATATTCAGGAAGAAGACGAATAATTATTATTAATAATTTGTATTATTTAAAACGGTAAAAATTATTTGTATTATTTATCTGAAGAAATTTTGAATGTTTTAATTAATGGAGCCAAAATGGCCTAACCCTCAGTTCCTATCAATATAGTTTTTTTTTAAATGGATTCCAAAATGGCCTAAGCCACAGTCTTTATGTAAGTTAATTAACACCTAATGATTAACCTAAAAAAAATATTACAACTAATATTTATTTACGATTAATAAAAAAAAAAAATATTTTAAAAACTTATTTTCTTGTAACTTCGTTTTTCTCAGAACCATTTTTTTGGGCTTAGGCCGTTTCGGAGCTGAGCGCCTGACATATGTATGTAAGTATGTAATACAAAAAATTCTTAATACCTCCTATGAAAAAATTCTTAAAATTATCCGGTAATTCTTAACTAATACTCTATTTAAATAAAATCTAATGGTCTTCAAAACGGTATATTCAAAAAATATTTAATAAAATTTTTTTTTTTAAATAGATGGGCATTTTTTTTTATGAAAACTTATATTTTTGCGGATGCTTACTGAAAAATGGAGATGAAAGGATGGCATTGATGATGCTCAAATTTTTTTCTGAGTGTAGGAGTTGTATATGTATGTATATCACTATCAAAGCCCAGGTAATCTTAGCATTAAAGCTCATTTCAAGAAATGTCGCATAGTATAGGAAGGTTGTCATCGGGCGCTTGTGCATGTGATTTATAACACTACTGTGAATATACTTACATACAGACAATAATAATATAACACATATGGTGTGGAAATGCGTATAGAATGCTAGCGCTGACAACTCTCCCAACGGTAGTATATTATAAAAAAAGCACTTACCTACTGAATTTCATACAAATAGCTCTAAAATAAAAGGATTGGTTTTCCTCAAACAGACAGACAGACAGATAGAAATGGCTAAATCGACTCAGCTCATCGTTCTGATCATTAAGGTATACTTTCTTATAAGTCTACATAAGTCTTATCCATTCTTGTGTTATTAAAAACATCGCGCCAAACTAAATATACAATTTTGATGAAAGTTGAAATAAATAAAATTTTGCTCGAAACAAACGACCAATGCTGGAGTTGCGCATTCACATGTAAGTTATCGCAACTTCTCTGTATTTCATTTGGTAAGCCGATCCAGATCGACCTGCATATATTTATAGGTATGTAACAGCAGCGAGCGCTTTTTTTAACTATCTGGCTAAATTTAATATTATGAGCCCAATACGTAACATCGGATTATTCGAATATCCGAATATCATTAAAACTTCAGGAATTGTGGATATTCGGATAGTAATATATTTGGATATCTCGCTATCAGAAATTAATGATCTTATGAAAGACGTTTTGGAAAAGAACCTTTCCTGTTTAATTAAAAAAAAAGAAATGGTGATAAATCATTTACCTTACACGAATTATTGCGTGATGGCAAGAACAGTGCCACGTGCTACGTCAAAACGCTTCAAAACAAGGGGTGAACTTCAAGTCTTAGAACCACTTTAGATATTTCCTTCTTCAAGAAACTGACAATGAAATCTCAGAGTCCCAGCCGTGTAGTAGTTTTTGATATCCGAAAATACGTATTAAACCGGGTCTTCATAACTTCGGATATCCGGATAATTGTACAAACGAATACTTACTGGCTATGCGGATATCCCCAGTCTTAACATACATATGTATATACATACATATATTCCTAAATTTAATAAAAACATAAATTAATTTGTCAAAATCACCACATTTTCGGTTCGCATTCGTGTTTATGAATTTTGTTTCTTTTATTGTTGGTATTTTTATATGTAAGTTAAATGAATACTTAATCGTACGGAAATAATGCGTCTATAAAGACTTATAATACACTCTTATTAATAAAAATATGTACATACGTACATTTTACTAACAATCATACTTAAAATTAAAAAAAAAAAAAAACATTTAAATATACTCGTATGTACATATGTATGTGTATTTATATATGTAGATTTTAACATTGATTATCATTTGCGTTAAAAAAAAGTAACTCAGTGTTTATCTGAACACAGCTTCATGTTATATAAAAAGCCTTAGAACTTACAAATACTCAATAACTGCAAATACAATAAATACAATAATAAAACTAGTGCACAGCCTGTAAGAAGATTACTACTTAGTTAAGAAAAAAAAAATTAAATTAAAACAAATACATATGTATGTATGTACATACATACAAACAAATTTGTATGCCTTTCACTTAGAATGTCGAGTAATTAGTGTAATTAAATAATGAGCAATATATATTAATATGTATGTACTCAGGGGCGGATCTACGGGGGGTTGTTTGTATGAGGGAAATTTCCCTCCCCCAAAAATCAAATCAGTTGGAAAATCGAAGTTTATGGATTTGTTCTTCACACGTGAAAAAATGTATGAGATATTCATTATTTTCTCACAATACTAATTCTGAATTAATTTTGTACGATATATACATTTTTGATTAATACTATAATGATAATAAATAATGAAATTTTTCAAAGAATTTTATTAAATTGGTAGTATCTTTAATGATTAACTGATTTCAGGAATAGTGCATACTAAAACACCAAGTGTAGGTACTTACTTGACAAAAATGCTTGCCTTTTTAAATGATCCGCGTTATATTATCAAACGTAATTTTTGGAAATAATCAATTTCCCCCAAAAAAGGCGTGCAATTACTTACTATTAAAATTTAAATGGCATTTAATGACTTATGGTACCAAATGAATTTTATCTTATATGTAACTTGAAAGATAATTATAAAAAATATAAAATATGTGTAAAAGTTGTTTGAACTAAAATAAAATATGATAACTATCATATCTAGACCCGAAAATTTTTTGACACAAAGTACCTCCCCCAAAATCAAGCTCACGATCCGCCCCTGATGTACTCATATATAAAATAATTTGTATGTACATATATACACACAGCTATCTTACGCACTTACAAGCACAACTACTATGTAGAACCACATCGGTACCCGCATGTACATATGTACGTACAAATGTACTCGTTTGTACTACTCATCAACTCGCACTCCAAATATTTAATCATAGAACGCTTTTATTATGTCTGCAATACTTTGATAAGTGCCAGTGGCAATGCCTAACAACGCAATCAATATAATTGTCATGTTCTTCAGGTAAACCCAAGTGGTCAAGGCCTTAGGCACTCCAGCGCGTATCACGAAATCGAGAAGCACTGGAATTAGCAAAGCCAGCGACGTCGAGCAGAGTGCACCTATGAGGGAAATGAAGAGGCCCAGCCTTGGTACAACGAGAGCAACGCCAACTGCAAAGAAGAAGAGAATTTAATGTTTAATATTAAGTATTTAAATGTCATACTGATTGTGAACTACGGAAAATAAATATACTCGTACATACATATATACATACATACATGCATACATATGTATGTGCATATGTACTTTTGAATAGGAGTTCTATACGATTGGTTTTAGGGATCTTTGTTAAAGTTGGAGTAAGAAAAAGATCATTGTGAACATGTTTCACAGAAAAACTGTGTGAGTACCACGAACTCATGAAATTTCATATGTTAATTTTCGTGTAATATTCAGGAAAGTACTCTTAGGTGATAAATTTTCAAACAAAAATTAGTTAGATTAACAAATAAACAATAATGTCATTTCATCACTACAAGTTCACAACATTTTCAAAACTCCTTGGTCAATAGTTTAGGCCAATTTCGCGACTGGTTTCGTGCGAATCCTGAAGTTGCTTTAAAAAATTGGTGAACTTATTAAAGTCTTGAAAGGTTTTCGAAATGGCCGTTTATTAATCTTGAAATGATCCTTAACTCGTCCAAAAAAATTTCCAAAACCCCTTAAAATATTCCCCAACTTGTCCCAAAATGGTCTTGAAAGATTCGTGTTTAAGTCGCGAAATGGTTTTTAAACACCCTATAAAACAGTCCCGTAGTCGGTTACTAGTCCTTGAACAATTTGTAACCACCACCGAACTGCTTCCGAGCTAACTTCCAACTAGTCCCGAAATGATTCGAAATGCTTCTCAACTAATTTTAAACGCTTCAGAACTAATCCGTAGTCACAGTAACTACAAAAAACAATGTATTAATTACATGTGTATAAATTATTGTAGCAAGAGAATTATCCCCAAGGCTGTCTAGACAGGACAATTAAATATATTTGAAAATTTATAATTTTTATCAAAGACACAAACTATCTATTCGATGATTTGTGGAAAAATTACACGTTGTAGTATTTAATATGGTCTGTTTGTAGGCACATACATGAGTGCAAATACTGGTATAGTATGATGGTAATTAGTAAGAGTATTAAGGAAATGTCTCATATTTTTATCACAATTTATTTTTTAGTAAATGTTTTATGACACTAAAAGAAGTGCCTTTGAAATAAAAAAAAACATATCTTATTTCGATAACATTAAGTGGAACTTTTCCATTATGTTGAAGTACTCTTACGTACATATTGACGTATTTTTATACGAGTATGTATGTATACGTATGTATGTACATTAGACTGGACTTTTTTTGTATGTAATTTTTTTTTTTATCAAAAAAATCATGCCGGGGTCTAAAATTTTTCTAAATGATATAAGTATACATTTTGCAAAATATTAAGCCCCTGCTTCAATTATAAGGCGTGGCACATTGCATCTTAAAAAAAAAAAATTTGATTTTTATATGAAATTGAAGAATATTGATACATCAATTTGATATTATTGTATTTTTGTTTATTTATAGAGTAAATACTGTACTAATAAATGAGTTCAATATCAAAATATTGAACATTAACCACTTCTCCTATCAGGATATCAGAAAACTAAGAATATTATGATATTTTGATTTTCTTAAAATAAATTATTTGTTGGGATTTCCAATTTTCATGAAAATAAAAGTAAAATTGCAACTAGAAATTTTTGTTCTTTCTATACGTCGAGAGTATGCCAGAAAAAACCATTACCTACCAAACGAGCCCAGAATTAATTTACCGTTCATCACAATTTTTTTTTTTATAATTGTAATCATGAAGCAAAAACAAAGCATTCAATAAGCAGCGGTGGTTTACAGTTACAATTTTAATAAAACCCACAACTGCAAAACAACAACTCTTCTACTGTGACGCGTTTCTGTCAAATTCACTGAATGCCGAATAGCGGTAAAAGATTAGCGCTACCTTATTTCTCTACATTGCAGCCTTTAACGATATTTGTCAGTAAGTTCTTGATTTTCAAGCAAAGCTGCTGTGTGTGCCAAAATATTAATACAATATTAATATAAGTAAAAAATAATAGTGTTAAAGTTATTTTACTGCCCAAAATAGTATATAAAGTTGTTTTGGTAACTGTTTTTAAATGGACACGAGATCCAGTGAAAAAATCTATTTAATAGAGCATGATGAAAGTCAAATTATTGGTGCTAAACTACCGTCTAACGGTCAAGTACTAAAAGTGCTTTTTCATAATATGAGGAAAGTGAAATTAAATTTGAGATCAAGCGCACTTCTTGTTGTGAAGGAGGTAGAAGTTTCATGGGAGAAAGCTCGTATTCCTACAAGAAAATTAGATAGAAGCGTTCAAAAAGTCGAAAGTTTATATCAAAGATGGAAAGTGCTTCAAAAAACATGCAAGAGGCGAACTGCTATTCAGGAACAACGAGAAGAAGAGTTTCTTAGTGACATGGATGATATATTTGATATTGCTCATGGTGATGCTCTCGAAATTATGAGTATCGAAGAGGATAAATTGTTTTTATTCAATCAGAGGAAAAAGGGAAGACCTGGAGCTATGTTGGGGAGTGATCAAGCGCTTTTTAAAAAAGAAAATAGAATTCAAAAACGCATTGAAAATGAACAACTGAGACAAAAAGTACATGAATCAAGAAGTTGTATGGCTAACACTGCTCAGTATGGTAATGATGATTATGATGGTGATGATTCTGATGATTGTAATGTTAGTGATCTCCAACCTTGTAAGGAATATGATGACTTAGATTACAGCCCGTCATGTTCACACCCTGTACAACAAAATAAAAGACAACGCCGTATGCATAATTTTATTACTCCAAAGCTTGTCGCAACTTTGGATAAATGTAAATTGAGTGACCGAGATTCTGTCCGGGTTCTTATTGCTACAGCTCAGGCGCTAAATCATGATGTGAATGATTTAGTAGTAAGTAAAACGTCCATAAGACTTTGCCGTAAACAATTCCGTACTCAAATTGCCAGTAAAATAAAAACCATATTTAAAGAAAAGGAGCTGCAAGCAATAACTGTGCACTGGGATGGAAAAACATTTCCATCAGCGCATGGACAGGAGAAAATCGAGCGTTTGCCGGTACTGATTACTTCTTCTGGAGTTGAACAATTACTGGGTGTTCCTTTTCTAAAGGGTAGCACTGGAAAAAATCAGGCTGAAGCAGTGTTTCAACTATTAGAAGAAAACGATCTTACTAGCTCAGTACAAGCTCTATGCTTTGATACAACTGCAACCAACACTGGCCGTTTCAATGGTGCTTGCGTTCTCTTAGAACAGAAATTAGAGAGGGAACTGATGTATTTTCCGTGTAGACACCACATTTACGAAATAATTTTGCGAAGCACATTTGAAAACCAAAATTTGGAGTCCAAAGGTCCTACTCTTACGATTTTCCATCGCTTTCAACGTAATTGGAGTGGCTTCAATAAAAAAAATTTCCAAAATGGAATGATAGATCCAACTATTGCTTCGGGCTTGAATAACTCAGGTGAAATTGTCGAATTTGTGAAAAGATGTTTAGCCAAAAAACAACCCAGAGCGGACTACAAAGAAATGCTTGACCTCACCTTGATTTTCCTTGGTCATAATATTTATAGTTATTCATTTAAAGTTCCAGGTGCATTCCATCATGCCAGATGGATGTCCAAAGCCATATATGCTCTGAAAATATTTTTGTTTAGACATGAATTCAGCATGACAAAAGCTGAAATCAAATCTTTACAAGAACTTTGTCTTTTCATATGTAAATTATATATTAAGCCGTGGATGGAAGCATCAGTTGCCGCAAAAGCTCCACAACAAGATCTAAACTTTGTTAAGGATCTTTTACAATACCGCACAATAAATGAAAATCTTGCGGAAGCATCTTTGAGCAAATTATCCAAACACTTATGGTATTTATCTCCAGAAGCAGTAGCATTATCATTCTTTGATCCTGATATTACGTACGCTGTTAAAGCAAAAATGGTCAAAAAACTTCAAACAGAATGCAGCAATGATTGTAAGCGGCTCGTTGTGGGAAGTATGGAAGAATTACATTCCAAAAATATTGATGATTTTGTTTGCAATAAAACCCTGACGTTTTTCAAAAGATTTGGAATTGACACCAGTTTCATTGATAAAGATCCAGCTGAATGGGAGCTTGAAGCTGCTTATCAAAAAGGATTGGAAATCATAAATCATATTAATGTTGTTAATGATAGTGCTGAACGTGGTGTTAAACTTATGGAGGAATACAACAACACATTATCACATGACGAAAAAGAGAAGCAAAACATACTGCAAATTGTTGCTCATTATAGGAAAGAGTATGATTGTATAAACAAATCAGCCTTATCCGATAATTTATAATTGCCAGGCCTATATCTAAGTTTTATTAAGTTTAAAATGCAACTGAATAAAAAATATTTCCAAAAACCAATGAAAAATACATATAAAACCGTTTTTTTATTTTTAAGTCGAATGTGCCACGCCTTAACGTTGACCAATCAAGTCGAAATTTTGGAAATATGTGGTAAGCACTATTTGTAAAAAAAAATAGGGGGCGGCATGCCTCATATCACAAAAAAAAAAAAAAGTCCACTCTAATGTACATATCTTTTACGTACGTTCTTATATACACGTACATTTGTATTACGGAAAGATACTTAAACGTTTTGATAAATAAATTTAAATTGTCTAAATATACGAGTACTTACATGAGAACAAAACTAAAACGAAACGTAATAGCACCTGTAAAGTAATGGGATACTTTTGTGCAAGATCGCTCGATTGCTTCATTGGCACCCAAATAATTTTGATCAGAATGAAAAACTGCAGAGGATAACCAAAGAAGACACCCAATGCGGCCACGACTTTTACAACTTGCGATATACTAAAAATGTATAAGAAAATTATTATATATTTTTTATTCATAACTTTGATCTTGCAACCTCTACATCTATTATACGTTTTATACTTTTCAACTTACACTTCTTCTGCATTCAAGTTTAATGTTATACTGCCTTCGACCGACTCGCCCCAGCGTAAATAACCAATGAAACCGGTGAAGATGAAGATCGCCGTCACTGCAGCTATGGTCATATTCAGCACACCAAATGGACTTGTAAATTTCTCAGGATGACGCATTTTATTGCGCAATGGCAAAATGAGTGCAATACCCTCGTAAGAAAAGAGTGCTGTGCCAAAGAATAATGGCAATTGAGAACCGTTCGTGAAGAGATGTCGTTCGCTTGGTGTGGGTAAAGGACCTTTCAGAGCGATCGTTAACGTAGCGAAAAGACCGAAGAGTAACAAAAAATTGGCCAACATTGAAACGGGTGAAATATATTTGAGATTGGTGAGTAAGGATGGCAGCATGGCGGGCAGTAAAGTGATGATCATTGTAGTGGAGGCGCTGATGTCAATTCCATTATGTACAAGAACCTAAGAACAAAAGCTATGAATTATCAAGAAAAGTTCGACAGATCAAAGACCAAATAACTAATACTAAAGCCTATTTATCTGTTTGAAACTTTTATTGCCTTTTTTACAATTTTAAGTACATTTTCCTTTATTTTGCCATTTATTTTATATAGGAATTTAGTTCTCGAAAATCCGTAAAATCTGGACACAGCTCATAAATGAACACAATCACTTGAATTGTAAATAAAAATAATAATAATTCCACTCCCCACTCTAGTACCCACCTGATGTAAATTCTCTGTGATGAAGACAAAATAAATCGAACAAAAACCAAATTGCGTTACGCACAAGCAGGTTTCCGTAATCGTTTTCATCAGTTTTGACAGTTTCCGCACAGGCGGTGGTCCATACTCAAATATTTTCTCCACTGTGTCCGGATAGTCAAAAAACTCGGCGTCAGGTGTCTTTTCTACCGCTAAAAGCGATCCATGAATCAGCAAGTGTTCACAATGCACACTAATGACCGCTATAATTGGTAGGAGGGCTGTGGCGCCAAGAAGACCGCCATTCTTAAAACAATCGCCCATTGCGAATAGGCCAGCGCCTACGTTGCCTTTAAAGAGATTCGTAGCCGTTTCTAAATTGCTAGAAAATAAATCGTGATACGAGGATTAGGTATTAAGAAATTATTAAATAGGGAATTTATAAAAAGAAAAGAATATGAGACAATGCGTCATTTAAAAAGCTATAAACTACATACTACAAGAGAAAATCCGGGCCCGGGGATTATTTCGCGCCACACCCCCCCCCCCCCCCCCCCGTTATATTTGATTTAATACGGTTCATCGCGACAGTTGTAGCACACAAAATATTCGAAACCGAGCCGTCCCTCGTTTACAGAAGTTCATACATTCAGTTGCACGCGCACTATGACTTCGTTATGTTTGATTTAATGGAGTTCTAGTTTTCTAATCGATTTATCTAAATTTTCATTCAGAGACTCTTACAAACAGTTTGTACAGAGAACAAAATTCACAGATTGGGTTCTTGAAATCCGCTAGGTAAATTTGTTTGTCCGTACAAAATTAAAATAAAAAAAACATTTCTATAAAATTAAGAGAAAAGGAAAATTCGGGCCCCTTCGAAAACTCTGAGCCCGGGGGGAATCGCCACCGATCCCCCCTCTCGTAGGGCCTGACTACATAGTATGCATGTATGTATTGTATGTATTTCTATATCATTTGGGGGCATGCTGTGGAAAATTGTGTGATCGATTTGGAACCAGACTTATTTGAAGTGTAGATATGCATGCGTGAAATGTATATATAGTAAGTATATATTTTAATGTTTATAAATAACTTATGTATGTATGTGTTATAGAATATACATACTTAAGTGGAAACACACATATGTATGCATGTACGAAATATACATATGTATGTATGTATGTACCTTGAACGATGAGTTTTCTTAGCTGCATGGCCCTCAACGTCTGCACCACTCGCGTTGGCGTCCTTGTCATATTTCACGTCCAAAGTTACACCCATGTTCCAATACTTTTATGTAATACTGTATATAATTAAATATGTTTAATTAAGTATATGGTTTGGTTTTTCAATCTGCTTTTGTTTTCCTAATATTTTGTTATCTTTAAATTATACATATATTTCCAAGTTGTTTATTGCGTTGGCTCCGAAATTCATATATTAGCCTGTTTATGTTGTCGATATGATTTTATCATTTTTATCTATATAATTTCACGGCTCTGATTTTTGACAGCTTGGATAGTGCCTGAGTGAGTAGCGGTCAATGAAAAAGCTGAAAAAATTTAAAACACGAATACATATATACGATTAGTATCATTGGACATACATATATATTTTGAGTAATTTTGCTGAATATTTAATGAAATTTTAGAGAACAGGAGTTTTAGTACATTAAGCTTCTAGCAGTAGCTTTTGAGGCGGCGTGGAAAGTAACTTTATAAAAATTTTTATACCCATGGCTTTTTTTTACACATTAGCATCATTTTCGTCAATTCTTATCTCATACAAAGTCGCAAAAATAAACTAATACCCGAACTTTGTAACACAGTCTCATCTCAAGTCTCAAAATGAGCTAGAAATTATTTCCTTTCCTCGCTTTCACGTGTTTCTCTTATGATTTTTATATTAATATTTTGTGACTTGCTCATTATTTAGAGACTAGAGGCTTTATTTTGAGACTAATGAATGCCAACTGGTCTAAAATTGTGACTTTTGTTTCTATTAGAGACTGAGACGGCTTACTGAATTCGGGGGTAAAACTGAAGTTGATAAGGAATTTTTCAAAACTGACTAGTTTTTTTAACCAATTTCATCCTGCTGGACGCTTCTCCTTTCACATATATGAGTTTAATATTTTTGATACTTTATACGTATAATGTTTATTACGGGACTAGAGCAGGTCAAGTTCTAGACGTTTTCAGTACGATTTCGGCACTTAAGTTCATTGCTAGTCCCGAAAAAAACTTAAACTATTTCTGTATGTTTCCGAGATAGTCCCGAAATGATCTCTAGTTGGTACTGAAACATTCTCGAACTACTCCGAAACTAGTACCGAAAAAGTACTGAGCTTATCTTCATAGCAATGGTCCTGAACAAGTGAAAAATAAAATATTTTTATAAAGTTTGTAGTCATTAATGTATTTATTAGATAAGGTAAAAGTTATTTAAATATGTGAAATAATTATTTAATTGTCATACAAGGCAATCGATCGACGCGACGAAACGTGATCGCAAATATTCGACGTTAATGCGCTTATGCCCGAATTCAGTAATTAGTATCACCTCGAGTCGCAAAATGAGCTAGACATTATTGCTTTTCCTTATTTTTATTTTGTTTTAAGTTTAATTTTTTGTAGCCTGCTCATCACCAGGTCACTATTTAGAGACTTTATTTTGATACTAGAGGCTTTATTTTGAAACTAATGAATGACAACTGGTCTAAAATTGTGACGTTTGTCTCTATTAGAGACGGAGACTGCTTACTGAATTCGGGGTTTAGCCTGGCGATAGGTAAACTAGTTAGTTACTCTTACACAAATATGTATGTATTTGCTTTCGCCTATTAGATAAGAGAATATGTTTATTATTTATAGATAACTTAATCGCTTATAAATCAGATGATAATTGCATTTATTTGTTTTGCTTTTCTGATTTTGTAAGTATACCCAAAAAGAGCTGATACTGCAAACTTTTTTTATTCACAAATTTTTTTCATAGGTTAAGATTAAAAGTGGAATGGTTTTGCTATAAAATATCGTAGTATAAAAGTAGTATAATGAATGAATACTGATATTCAGGTCTATAACCCATAAGTTATCGGTTGATTGTAGCTTCCGTTCATAAATTTGAACGTAATGGAAGTAAATATATTAGTTATATTTAAAGTTGGTCTGATTTTTTAAAGACCTCATTGATGTATTAATGTTATCGCTCAACCGTTTGTCCAACTTTTTTAATTAAATTCTCTACTCACAGAGTATATGCAAATGAACGAAATTTTATTGCATATACTCTGTGAGTTAGGATGATAAATCAGCCCGTCTATAAGGCCTTTTAGATTTATGTTAGGTGTCTGTATATAAGGTCCTAGCTAAGTTTATCAATTTTCGCAAAGTTGTTGGACACATTGAAGAAAAAATAAAACACTTTGATTTTTAATACTGGTTCGAGCGAAAGCAGGGTGTGGATGAAGCGCAATATAGTGCCCAGGTTACCCTAGACACCTAGCCAATCCCACATCAAGACCGTAGTGCACGATGAGGAATCGTTCCCTTCCAGAGGTGACCCTGTTTCCACTGAACACTGAACACTACGGATCTAGACCCGGAGGGTGTCGAAACTACCCTTCCCCCCTAATCCAGGGTGTCATGCGTCACCGTGCCCATGGATGGTTTGCAGTCAGGGGGCTTTTCCGACTGTATTCTAACGGCGCCTCCCGGACACCGGTCCACCTCCGGGAGTAACGGTGGACTTGCTGCGGCATGCGGCTCTGCCGTAGTCGACCGTTCCCTTCCCCTTCCTTTTTACTTCCGGCCACCGAACGGTCTCGGCTCAATAGGTGGCCAAAGAACCAGAAATATGAATAAAACGAATCAACCAGCCTCGGAACCCTGCACGGGTAGTGCCGCCGACGGACACGGCGAAGTTACGTCCAACCCTGTCTCGGGAACCGCAACGACGGTGCCGAAAGGGCCTACACGGCCCAAAACCCTACTTCGGTCCTCCGCAGCGACTGGAAATATGGCCCCACCCCTTGAGGGAAAGCCATACTCCGGGGAAGCCGGAAGTACTAAGCCCCTCGAGGGAAAGTCGCTCCCGGTGGAAAAGCTGAGGACGATCAATCCCCCCAGGCCCACCAAGGTCTCTCCTACCCTGCACAGTTTGGTGGTAAAACAGGGGTCCTCTACGGACAAAAAACCAACCACCGCTGCGCAAAACACTGGCAAAGCCATTAAGCCTCACGTCAGGGCCCAGCGCGACCGAAGGGCAGCCCCGAAGGTCATCAAACGGCTGGAGGCTATACCGTACGCCCAACTGACGGAGGCACAGAAATCCTCCCTCGAGTGGGCTAAGGGAGTCCTGAACGCCAGCGGAAAGCGCCTCTCAGGGAACGGCGAGAAGGACATACCTCCCACTCGCACGGACCAGAAGAAGGACCTGGCCTCTAAGAGACAGCGATCTCAAGACGATACCCCCAGTGGATCGAAGAGGCACAGGACTTCCTCCCCCCCGAACCGTCGGTCGATGGCCATATCAGCCAAGGCTTTTAGCGAGGCTGCGAAGGAGCACCTGACGCTGGCTGTGCTCGATAAGAGCCATCCCGACGGGAACATCAGCACGGACAATTGGAAGTCCGTCTTGATGGGTCTCTGCAGGGTCTATAAGGGCATACTCCTGAAGTATCCCGGCCCTGCACCAGTCGTCCGCGACGCCGGCTGGTATCAAGGGCGAATCAAGCTGGTCGCGTGCGCGGACGAACGTGCAGTCCGGCTGTACAAGGAGGCAATCTCCTCGGTGGGACAGCTGTGGCCCGGGGCAGACTTGATGGCTGTCCACAGGGACGAGATCCCTAAGCGGCCTCGAGCCTGGGCTTGGGTCCCAGCGGAACCATCCAAACCGCAGGAGATCCTCGAGCTCATCCGCCTTGGCAACGGAGATCTACCCACCAATGATTGGAGGATAGTCCGAGTTGGCGAGACCAAGGAGAAGCAGCGCTACGTTGACCTCGTCATCAACGATGCTTCTATCCCAGTGCTCGCGGACTGTGGTGGGGTAATAAGCTACGGCTTCTACTCCATCACCATTAAGGTCCACAAGAGGGCGGAGGGAGCCAGACAGACGGACCAGACGGGCAACGCCTCGAGCGCACCCGACTCCGTTACTACTCTCACTGGCGAGGGGGCCAATAAACCGGGAGACACCTCGAGCGTCCCCAAGGCCCCGGAGCCAGACTCCAACAGCATATTAAAACCGAGCGCCTTGAGCGCAACGGAGGACATCCCATCGGGGGTATCGGACGTCGCGACGGATGCTGAGAGCGAAACGGGCTCAGTATCCGCATACGTCGGGTCGATATACAGCCGATGGGTAGCACCTGATGATGAGGACCAGCTTCTGGCTTCGGAATCTGAGGAGGCGGACCTTGACATCACAGTCAGGGCCGTCACCCAAAGAGAAGAGCCAGAGGCAATGGACGTCGGTAATTCTAGAGATGGTGCGGATTCTCCAAATTAATCTGCACCACTCCAAGGCAGCTTCGGCTGCCCTCCTTCTGCGACTCAGCGAAAGGGCTGAGGACATCATTCTCGTCCAAGAGCCGTGGATCGTCAGAAACAGGGTTTGCGGACTGAACTCTGATGCCTACCAAACGGTAACAGCCCCAGTAGCAGGTAGGATCAGAGCATGTATTCTTATTAAAAAAGCACTTTCTTATATTAGAGGCACACCCCAGGGAGGTGTTCTGTCACCTTTACTCTGGAACCTTACTGTAAACGACTTACTCTTAAACCTCAAGAGCACCGGCTGCAAGGTCGTGGCATATGCTGACGACTTGGCAATCACAGCAACGGGCAAACATCTTCAGGTCATAAGCGATTTACTGCAAAACGCTCTAAATACCGTAGCTCGCTGGTCGGTGGAATGTGGACTTAACGTCAATCCCTCCAAGACCGAAGCAGTGCTCTTTACAAGGAAATACAAAATTCCCGTTTTCAAACTACCATCCGTAAACGGAGTGGTTCTCAATCTCTCAACCGAGGTCAAATATCTCGGAATTGTACTAGACAAAAAACTCGACTGGAGGCGGAATATTGAAGACCGCTCCAAGAAAGCTATTGTTGCTCTATACGCCTGTAAGACGGCCGTGGGGAAGAAGTGGGGTATAAAGCCACACATTATACACTGGATGTACACAGCTGTGATAAGACCCATTCTCTTCTACGGGATTGTCGTATGGTGGCCGGCATTGAGCAGGACGCGTACCAGAGCCAAGCTAGAACGGGTCCAGAAGGCGGCCGCAATGCTCACCACGGGAGCACTGCCCTCTACACCCACCAAATCTCTGGAAATAATGTTGAATCTCCCACCGGTGGATCTCTACGGCAATTTTCTGGCGGCCTGCAGTGCGGCCAGGCTAAATGCGATCCTTCCGTGGAGAAATCTTAACCATGGGCACTCGATGGCTCTGGAAACTCTGCCCGACAACCCGATAAGGTTGGATTATATTATACACCCTCCATTCTCTGGAAATAGATTCTCCACAAGAATCCCAGAGAGGAGCGAATGGATAGGTATCGTAGACCTGGATCCAGGATCGACAGCTATATACACAGATGGTTCCAAGTTAAACGAACGAGTAGGCAGCGGGATTTACTCTAGTGAACTCGATCTAAACCTCAGTCTTCGTCTACCGGACCACTGCAGTGTTTTCCAGGCCGAACTAAATGCAATAATGGAAGCAGCTCGTGGCCTTACAACGTGCACCTCTTTAGAACGAGGCATTACCATTTATTCTGACAGCCAGGCTGCTATCAAATCTCTGACATCCAACGGTACAACCTCCAAGGTAGCCTTTGAATGCAGAGCAGCTCTAAACCAGCTGGCAGATATGTGCTCCGTATGTGTTGCATGGGTCCCTGGCCATAAGGACATTCCTGGCAACTGCCTGGCTGATGAACTAGCAAGAAAAGGGACGGAACTAACTATGATAAACTCTGCTCAAGAGGCGGGTTTACCCTTGGCATCCTATAAATACAGATTAAGATCTGAGCTTATGGGTAAGGTAAATGTAAGGTGGGCATCGGAGCCCACCTGCCACATTACCAGACAAATCTGGCCAGAAGCCGATGAGAGGCGCTCTAAAGCTCTCACTATGCTTGGCCGCTCCTCTCTCAGATTAGTAGTTGGGGTGATAACCGGGCACTGCCTCATGGGCACGCATGGGGAAAGGCTGGGCTACGCAACAAATGATTTTTGCCGCAGCTGCCGAAACGAGGAGGAGGTGGAGAGTATTGAGCACTACCTCTGCCACTGCCCCGGCTTGGCCAAGACGCGCAGTAAAGCTTTTAAAAGTTACTTTCTGGACTGTCTAGCTGACTTGAACTCAGCAAACATCTCCAACTTTCTACTCTACATTAAGCGCACAGGATGGTTCAATTTTTGAAAGAAGGGAGGGAGGGAATGCATGGCTTATGCCAGTGGTATCACAACGGGCTTCTTACGGCCTAAGTGTGCCACCGTGCTCCTGTGCGGTGGCAGCCACCCTAACCTAACCTAACCTAACCTAACTTAACTAACTAACTAATTGTACGCAAGTTGACAAACTCAGTAAGAGTTTTAAATTTGCACGTTTATCATGTAAATAATATATTGAAAATGATCGACTTTTATGAAAGATTAAAGTCAGAGAAAATAAGTTAATAATTGATAAATTTTCGCTTACAAACTTCTTCGAAAAAAATTTACACAAAAATGTATACAAAATTCTTAAACGTGCAAAATACTGTAAACCAATTTTTTAATATTTGTATATTGCAAATAAGCTTTTCTGTCTTAACTGAAACTATTCGTTCATATTTATATATATTGTATGTATACACGTGCATATTATCATGAATTCCATGTGAACAAATATTTTCCATAAATTTGTGGGCAATAAAAAAGTATATAGAGTA
Source organism: Philophylla caesio (assembly GCA_963971545.1). Classification (NCBI taxonomy): domain Eukaryota; kingdom Metazoa; phylum Arthropoda; class Insecta; order Diptera; family Tephritidae; genus Philophylla; species Philophylla caesio. The sequence continues at coordinate 50,311,082 of OZ020607.1, forward strand.
GCATTGCTTTTGTACTGCATAATAACTTATGGGAAAATTTGTTCACATTAAAATTCAAGAACGAGAAATTTCCAAAAGATATTCACCCCTTTGCGGTAATCCGAATGTTTGTAGTTACGAATTCGTAGCTTCGTTCCGAAAGTTCGAAATTTGGTATGCTGAAATCCGATCCAAACTATCAACCGCGTTGCCAACCAAAAACAGGAATTTCGAAGTTCGTAATTACGCATATCGGCAGAAATATACATGTACCGATATTATTGCAAGTGAAGAATGAAGTTTAATATCAACATTTATAAGAAATTTGATAAGAAATTTTCGTTAATTAAAGGCAGAATTGCATAAATATGCATCGTATGTATGTACATTGTTGAGATGATCTAAAAACAAATTTCTTAAATGTTGAGGTGTGTAATATTGTCGAATTCATTGCTCTGATATATTAATGTTTAATGGTTTAAAGATTTGTGACAAGTTTTCGCCCAACAAAGAGGCATTCATACAAGAAACATGCTGCGTACGATCTGTTTGAGATACGTATGTATGTACATACATATTAGGTTCATTCCTTATCTACAGTTTTTTACAGTTTTTTACAGGATTTAGTCCAAAAAGCATTTCCGTACTCAAAAAAACTGTAACTGAGAGCGCACTTGAGAGAGTAACTGCGACTCTCTTCTTGTCCGAAGTTACAGGATTTAGTCAGAACTTCTTTTGCCTGTAAGTATCCAAAAAGTGTCAAAATCAGCTGTTAGCAGTATTGTTGTGAAAGCACAAAAAAAAAATTACAAAATTTGTGTAAAAATGGAAAGTGCTAAAGTAATAAATAATATCGTAAGTTTTTGTGATAGTTTTGCTTGCGTTTAAGTGTTTTTATTACCATTTTTTGTATAAATATTCTGACATTCGCTTCTTGGGCTAAAAAAATGGTTTTTTGCATTCCCGTACTTTTTCCTGTAATTCTCTATTAGAGAGCGTTATTACCTTACTCTCTTACATTTTGACACTTTTTAGGAACTTACAGATAAAGTAAAGGAATGGACCTATTATGTGTCTAGTAATAAATCTAGTTTTTCTTGCTAAGTTTATATTACATACATATGTACATAAATACAAATGTACACATGTACATATATACATACATACATGCATATTTGCTTATTTTTGGGTTTATACACGTTTAATGTGGCCGCTGTGGTCGAGTTGGTAGCGGTGCGTGCTATAACTTGATATGCCGGTGAGTTCGAGGTTCGAATCTCAGTCCGGGCAAGCAAAATCTTAATAATAGAAAAAGTTTTTTCTAATAGCGGTCACCCCTCGGCAGGCAATGGCAAACCTCCGAGGGTATTTCTGCCATGAAAAAGCTTCTCATTAAATACATCTGCCGTTCGGAGTCGGCACAAAACTGTAGGTCCCTCCATTTGTGATATAATATAAAGACGCACACCACAAATGGTAGGAGAAGCTCGGCCAAACACTGAGCTATATAGTGTACGCGCCAAAATTATATATATATACACGTTTAATTTTTCTAAAATTTATTTCGCTCCGATAACAGTCACTGTTCGTACAAAAATATTACGAATTGCGTAAACAGTCTACGAATTTCGAATTTACGATTACGAAAAGCGGATTTGAGCATACCGATTTTACGATTCGAAGCGTAATCGAACGTACGTGGTGGTGATTATTCGCAGCTTGGGCTTTTATTTATTTAAAAATAATAATTTCAAACTTTATATATAATACACAAAAACTAAACAAGTTTCCCAAAATTATCATCGAAATTTCACAATATTTAGTATTTTAAAGTGCAAATTTCAAGTGGCCTAAAATTATCTTTAAGTTTTTAGAATTTTTTCGCCAGGTTGTTTTATAATAAGTTGTAATGTAATCAAAGGACTTGATATATAGCGTTTCAAAATAAGTACTTAATATTTTCCTTCGTTTAACATATTTCAGACACAAGCTTCAACGCAATTGACAAGGCATACATATTTTTTTTCTAATAGGAAATATCTAACGTGTTCCATACTTCCCAGCTCCAAGCTTTCAAGTATTTTTTTATTTATTATAGTAGCGACCGGTAAAAAAATGTATTTAATGGGAAAAATCACCTTTCACATTTGTGTTAATCCAATAAATACACTCATACTTATGTATTTGTGTGTGTATGTGTATGCTTATTTAATTATTGAACGCTACACAATGAAATGTGAAAATTAGAATTAGAAAAATGCTAAATCGTGTATAAAAGTTGTTTTAAACAAGTGTAATTGTTTTTAAAAAATGTGAAATTAAAATGTTAACAAGTACAGGGTGTTTAGAGATAATTTGTAGATTGCATATGTATATACATTTCTTAAATACTAACGGCTCCCACCTTTACTCAAGAATATAAAAAAGGTACATAAATTTAATGTATATTGAAACGATATTCCGTCATCCCTTGTCAAATTTGGTTATGTGATATACCGGTTTCGGCGTTGTGCCATCTTCAGTGTCGTTTTCGTTCTCGGCACAACGCCGCAATCGGTATGTCACAAAACCAAATTTGTCAAGGGATGACGGAAAATCAAAGATCACATTTCCACCCTGTCGGAAAATCAGAAAAAAATCAAGATACAAAAATTTCTTCTAGACCATTTAGTAAATATTAAAAACTATTAAATTAGAAGCTTTGTGGTATTGCAAAAGAGAGCAATACAGTGGTGAATGAAAATCACGTGTTGAACAAAAGAAAATGGTTGCTTTCAAAAATTTATACAGCTGTCTAACCAAAAGAACCTTTCAATGTTAAATTAATTAATAAAATTTCATGGTGCTATGAACAGAAACAAATTGCTGCTAAAATATAAATATATTTAATTTACGGTAAAAAATAAGAAAGGTCTGATAAGATTGATGATCGGTTGGAGGGTTGCTCACCTTTAAGTATTTATGGTTTGATTTTGATGAAACTTGTTTAAGAAATGTATGCAACAGGTGCTATTGGAAATACTTTTACGAAAAACTACTATGGTAGGTGGCGCTATAGTCTAGGTTAACAGAAAATCTGTATATATTTTGAGATGAAAGTAAAAACGTACACTGCATCCGTCGACTACTATATTTGCAAAAAAAATGATACTGCGCCTATGATGAGAAATACAATGATCGAAAATAAACTTTATTTGATGGCTCAGGAATCTAGATTAACAAAAAGTTCACATATTTGGTTAGACTTAGCCCAAATATAATAAGCTTTTTGCAGTCAACATTTGTATACAGCCATCTGAGAAGAAGTGTATGCTGGTACCCGATTTACGTTCTCTAAATTTTAAATAAATTTGGCACAACCGATATCCATATCATGAGTGGGAACAAGAAATTGAATTTGTTATACGTGATACTTGTATGATTTTGCAAGTTTTGAGTTCTCATAACGTTGGAATATTCATGTCTCTGAAAGCGATTGCTGTCAATTCAAGAATAATTTGGTAGTAGTCACACACTCGTATAAACCAATTTTTTTTGGCACCCTAATGAGTATATGCAATATTTTAATTAACTTGAGCCTTGGCCACATACATTTTTTTACATGCGTACTAATGTAAGTAACTTGTTGAAAGAAACAAATGCAATTGTATTTGCCAGCAACAAGGCCGATTAATTACTGGTTACCCACTTGACGATAACGCTCACATGATGGACAAAGCGGATGGTGCACCTGCAAATGCTTCTGCAGTCACAAACGCTTCGCATACTTTCATGCATTTTATCTGTAAAAAAAAAGATATCGATTGGTTGAGTTAATAAGAGTTGACTGTGCGTAAATGTGTTACATACTTATGTACATACATAAGTGCTCAAACAAATAATAATTTCTTTCAATTTGTGGCATAAGCTATGAAAGCTGCTCAATTAGAAGGAAGATGAAATCGCTGCTCGGCTATAAAGTCGTCAGCATTTGTGTGATCCGGTAAGGGGATAAATGACACGAGCTTGTAAGAGGTTGCCTAAAAAAATATGCATGGCTCTTTCCCAAAGAGTCTCTGAACGACTGTTTAATCATAGCAGAGTGGGTCTAAGAGCTCTAACCGGACAGCTCTCTGCTTTCTGAGGTACCATCTCCACAAAAGGGGGCTCTCTGACTTCAGAATCTTGAACTCATAGCTGTTAAATTATGATTACGATTAGTAATCGGTTAGATTATTTTCTAAAAAGAATCGTAATGATTATTTGATTGTGAGTTTGAAATATTGGGATTACGTAATGATTACAATTATAAAGAATCAAAAAATAATCAGGATTATTCTAAATTACTAAAAAGAATCAAAAATAATCAAAATAAATAATTGATTCTTTTCAGCGATTCTTTTTGATTATTTTTGATTACTTTCAATCCAAAATACCAAACAACTTTTCTCTTTAAATTTTAAGACATATTTTTATTAAAATTTTTTTAATTATTTTTTTGTATAATCTGAGCCTCAGATTCTGAGATATATATATATATATATGTATATATTATATTATTATAAATATTATATTATAAATGATGATATTTTTGCTATTATTAATAGCAATTCAGCCATTCAATATAATCAGCCCCGTCAATATAATCCGCCCAGTTCTGATCATCAGAATAAGCTTCAATGAGCGTAGCTGATATTTACACCTGTATGAAAAACAACAATGCTGAAGCGAGTAGTGTTAGAATGGGTCTTCGAAACAAATTCTGGAGCTCTATAAAAAACTAGTATTTTGAGGTGTCTGGAAAAACTATTTTCAACGCGAAATTTTATACGGATATTGTAAAATATAGTTTTTATGTGCATATGGTTCAAATTTGTTAGGGTTGTTTTAGTATTGTTTGTTTTAAAATTTAAAATGTTGTGTTTGGTGTTGTTGTAAATGCTTAATGAATTGAACTTTGAAAATTATATTCAATATGTATGTATGAATTCCCAGATTTCTGATCAGAATAAGATGTCGACAATTGCAAAATGTGTCGGATGTGATCGGAAGGTAAGAGCTACCGGTGACGTGACCTCCAATTTTATGAATTTTTTGGTGTTACATTTAGTTATTATGTCTTGAATAACTTTATTTGTTATACAAAATTGAATAAAAAAATGTATTAAAAATTAAAAAAAGCAAAAAGAGAAAAGTTGTTTGGGGTTTTGGATTGAAAAGAATCAAATATAATCAAAATGAATCGGTGAAAAGAATCAATTATTTATTTTGATTCTTTTTATTCTTTTCAGTAATCTAGAGTAATCCTGATTATTTTTTTATTATTTGTAATCTTAATCATTACGTAATCTAGTTGGAACCAAGATAATCGTAATGTAATCAATTATTTCACTCTCAAATACAAAGTAATCAGATTACGAATAATTACGATTAGTAATCAAAACTTAACAGGTTTGCTTGAACATGACACTCTCGAGTGCTGAATTATACGAGTATATGGCAATACAATTTTTTCATTACATTAGAATTGTGGGCTTCTGAAAAAATCTATGTAATGTACATATGTATGTATATACGAGTATGTAAACAAAAAAAGAAATTGCGAGTGAAATCTTTGTTTCCTACCTTTTTGCTTACAACCGTTAATTGCTGTCAAATTTCAAATGGAACTCAGACGGCTATCGAATGAAATATCGACATAATCAATTCATATTTACCATATCGTCAAGTATGTATGTATGTATATGTGAACTAGATAACATAAATTTTCCAAAGATTTATTGTTGTTCTCCTAAATAAATATTAGCACTGAAATTTCCAAATCCAAAATTGTTAATTATCAATACTTTGTTTGATAAGTATGAGGACATAAATCTTTTCCCACTGAGATTAGAGCTATAATCGATTCAAATTACCAATCGCAGTATAAATTGTGTATGGCAATTTAGGAAAGGTTGCCGCTGTTGGTTTTGAAAATAAACTACAAAATCTTATAAATGTTGTAACCTGGTTATCACTAAATTTTTCGTGATCAAAGATTAATGACGAAAAGGGATATTAATGAAATTTTTGAAAAAATGGTGTGCACATGTAAAGTATGTTGAAAAATGTAAAGTTCGTCTTATAAACAGATCTTGTACATACATATTTACATACATCAATAAAAGTATGAATCATTCTTTATTTCGGCCACTTTAAATGTTTATCAAATTGTCAAAAATACATAGACATTAACTGATTTTTATATAAACATTTTCAACGAAAAATTAACTTGATTCAGTTTTTTTTAATTATTATATATACATACAATCGATATTTGACACAAACAAATTTTGTAATCTTTTATCTGACATTATCAAACATGTCTATTGACCATCTCGGTACTTCAAAATATTTTTCGTTGAAGTTGTGTCGGAATCAGTTTTCATATGAACAAAAAATGATACGGCACTTAAAAAATAAATAATTTGCATTGATAACAAGTTTGATAATGTCTCCTTATTAATGAAACAAATTAATTTTTTTCTTTTGTTACTTACAAAGCAATTATTTTTCAAATACGTTGTACATTCTTAAAAAAAAAACAAAGATAAATAAAAATTAAAAACTTTGAAATATTCAAAAAGATGTTTGAATAAATATGTGTTATGTAATAATTTGTTTAAACAAGGTGGACTAAATAGATCCAAGCTAAAAGAAGAGGAGAAATTTATGAAGGAAAATAAATTCTACAAATCAAGGCATTTAATAGGTAACCGCAATAGAAAAATCGAAAAAAAAGTTATGAGCTCTTTGTAGGATTTTTTCTTTATATTTAATTTTAAAGCTTAAGTTTTTAAAAATATTTTATCAATGCAAACTCCCTCAAGGTATTATTCTCCACATAAAAGTATAAAAATATTTGTAGTTTGCGGTGAAAATGTCAGAGAAACTTACAAACAAAAGTACAGAGGATTTTTAGTTGAAATAATAAATTTATTGAAATTTAAATTGAAAATGTAAACAAAATAACAATTTTCACTTTCACTGCGCGATAGAAGATAGAACAAGCAATCAGCTGATGGCAATTTACGATCTTAATTTATCAATTTCTTTGAATTTTACTGAATGCATTCTTATCTAAACAAAATGCAAAATTTTACAATTAAAATCAAAATGTAAAAAGTTCAAAAAAAGCTCGTTGCTCCTACCACAAACTTGATTTTTATGGACGAATAACGCAATATCCTCGTAAAAAAAATGGTATAAATCAATTGTAAATTTCAGCGTCTTTAAATTTGAGTGGATACTCAAAAAACAAAGAAAAGTTTGTGAAAATTTGGGCATAGAGTAAAGAGAACTTTATTTCACTTGCCCTCACAAAAGCATATTTCAACAACATAAACAAAATAAAATTGATCAGCACACCAATCAGTAAAATATTTTTTCTTTTTTGAAATTGGTTGAAAGTAGGTCAAATGATCCGTTTTCATCGTCGTAGTATTAAATAATATGGTTCTCCGAGAGTAGTGTTACCGACAAAGATCACTTTGTAGTATTTCGAATGAATACTAATTTTATAATATCTAAATTTTTTATAAAATATAGTTTTAGTACCATATGAGTTTTAAATATATTCACACATTTATTATTTACATACAAACATATTTCGTCAACGAAACCGCCTTTATTTTCAAAACAAACCATCAATTCACTCAGAATTCAAAAACTAATTATACCTGTATATACATATCTACATACAGTGTAAAGTGCAACGGGTTCATACATATTTAAAAACAAACACGAATATGGGCATACATAACACCTCGAAAATAAACGCGTAACAGCATTTGCATTTGGCATTAACTTTTTTTTTACCTTTGGCATTAACTTAACACAGCTGCTGTATTCAATTAATTGAAAAAATATTCCACCAGGTAACGTTGTTTGCATACTGAACAAAGTCGATGAACTCGATTTTATTAATTTCAAACCATGAAAAAACATTTATTTGCAATTACACGTATAATAACACTTTTCCATTGAAAAAAGGTGACTTAGTATAAATAAGCTTGTAATTAATTCAATTTCAGTTTAGTTTTTTTAAATGTCTCGCCATAAATATGTAATTCAGTCGGCACTGCAAAATGATTAATTGTTATATATGTAGTATGGTTAATTTATTCACGAATTAATATTTTTTTAATGTTTTATTTTTATAATTTAGAACACTGTTTGCGCCTTTAAATACCAGCGGGAACTGAACCGCACCAGTGCCGCAGCCACTCATATATATAGCAAATGAGATTGCGACGCTGGCCAAAACAACTCAAAACAAACTCAATTCCAAATAGCTCAATGCGCTTTAATACATAACTACATACTCGTAGCTTGCTGATTACTGATTGCTGTGGAAATATACTTACATTTACATTAGTACATATCTTTTGCGCTGAGTGCGCGGTAAAATTACAAGCTTTCATACAAACAAATGTTTGTGCGCTTGTAAAATGGCACTTAGCCAAAATTCTAAAACCTCAAATTGACAACATTTAAAATTATACACTGCACTCGCGAAAATTCGAACTAATGAAAACCAGACTTGACATTTGTTGGAAAAAACCAGACTTATTCAAATTTATGAATTGTGCTAGTTTTCGAATGTCATTTACTTTCATTTTATTTACTTGTTTTATCAGCTTATACATATGTACATATAATTATTTAATTTTTCTTCCAAAATTCAAAATATTGGAATTCTATGGTTTTTCGAGTTCTGTGGCCCGATATTGTATTATTAACGCATTCTAAAGATGGTTTTTCATTTTTAGTAATATTTTATGTAGAGAGCTGGGCCACTTTTAACATTTTTGACGGCGTTAATTATTTTAGCCTTTTTTGCTAAATTCAAAACATTTAACATACATATGTATGTACATACATATGTCCCATTATAAAACAAATAGTTTTTATCTTAACCGAGCAAAATTTAGTTTGCTAATGAAGAATGTCAATTAAAAGTGATGACAACGTAGGAAAACAGCCGCCAGTCTGCCACATTTAAAATAAAAGTACCGTAAATTTTAAAAATCCTAATAGTAGTAATTGTTTGTAATGTTTTCGCTGAGAAAATATCATAAAAATTGTGTTTGAGTTTTAGAGCCAGCGAGTTTTCGCGAGTACACTGTATTTATTTATTTACTTTGGGTTTTTGCACACAATATACTGTCTTTCTTAGCCGGTCCATCAAGTCAACATAAAGGCGACAAGATCGCACGCGTTGCACACGAACTCAGCGAGTGGGACGTACGGAATTTGATATTAGAAACAAAAAAAAAACAAACTAAAAGTATGTTGCATCTAAGTAAGAAAATTGCAAAAAAAAACTGTGTACTTTAGAAATTTAACCCATCTCTGTATATCTAAGGTGCAAAATATTACTTCAGATTTTGTTTATGTAGTTATGAAAATTTTAATGCAAATAAATATCTACTTATATTAAAATACATACATATGAATACTTAATATAGAATAAGTATATATATATATAAAATTTCATATTATTTACTAATATGCACTAGAGCTGTGTCGTTCACGAACTATTTCGTTCATCAATTGATCAACTTAGTGAACTAGTTCGCAATTCTAAAGAAGTCGAATGCAGTCATCGCCACAAAATAAACACCTTTCGCAAAGGGAGACGCAACAACCGGTAATTACAAATTATATATCACAGCAGCCAAACACCAAACCATTAACTAGTCGAGATAATAGCTAAATGCCATCAGGTGTTGCGTATGGTGGAAGAGTCTGAGATGGTGAAATTTGCGGCGGCTATAAATTACCACCGAGGAAAATTTTGTCCCAAAACTTGTTCCAAAAAGCGTATAATAATTTAGAATCAGAAATTAGAAGCAAATTGCGATATGCATTTGCAGTATTTTTCACAACCGACGGCTAGACTTATTCTACCAACATCAGTAGTTGCAATTGCTGTAACTGCTAATTTTATTGATAAAAAAAACACCACGCTCTGTTGTTCTCCTTTGGGGTTTTAAAAAAAGTAACTGCGATTTGGGGTATACCTAATAAATTCGCCACCATAGTTACGGACCAAGATTGATATAGAAAAGATTGCGCCGACAGCTAACAAAAATTGTTTACGATCTGCGCATGTACGTCACACCACCAATAACGTATTCTCATTTTGATTGGAGAATTGCTTTATAAGTTCTAATAATATAATAAAATCGTGTTGCACTTCACAAAAAACTTTAAAATTATAGAACACCAAATATTCACTTCACTCGTGTTGGAATTTTAAAGAAACTTTGCCGATGTGACGTCATTTTGAGCAGCTGAATGCCAATATCGTAAAGCAAAAAAGTAACGGACCTGCGCAAGGCGCAATCTCTTATTTATCAGTCTTGGTTACGGACAACCATGCAAATTCATTAAGTGCCGTAAGGTTAGAGGAGTGGTGTTCCCATGATAATGTTAAAAATATTGCTGTATATTTCAACCGCAGTAGCCAAACTTTAAAAATAAAAATAAAGGGATTTCAAGTACAAACGCAATTGCTAATTTAAAATTAAAATTAGTGTGGCAACGCGATGGAACTCCATTTACAATATGTTGGCGCGATTAATAGAAGTTAAAGATGGTGTTATGAGCACAATTGCCATTTTGAGACCAGATCTTGTTATACACACCAATGAATGGAAGATAATTAAAGTACATTTAATAAAAATTTAAGGTTAAAATAAATATATTTTTTTAAACTATGTAGTTCTTTCAGTAGGAATTTTACAAAGGACCACTCGTTCTTCTGTCAATATACATAGCATAACATTTTTGCTCTGTTTTGGATGAAACTTGTTCATACGCATAAATATTTCAATTAAAAACTAATCATTTGGCCTGATTCCATTAGCCAGATACGTAATTCTATAATATAAAAAGATGACTTATCCTAACGCTGCGATTCGTAATTTTTAATTGATCTTATCACAATGAAAGATATCCAAATATTTATGACTTTCGTAGCTGGGAGATGATGTGAGGTCAATAGTACTGAGTTAAGGTAAAGGCAGGTTAGGTCAGGTGGAGTAAAAAAAGTTAATGTATGAGAATTTTAGATGGGATGAGTTAAAGTGTAGTGAGTTCAGGTGTTGTGAGTTTAGTTATCGAGAGTTTAGAAAGAATTAGTCGTTGTCCTCTCCAACCATTTCCTTGCGCACGACTTCCGTCAGCACAACTTATGTGGCATAATTTCCATTGTCTTCATATTTCCAGAATATATGTAGACTCTTCTACTATATATATCTGCAATTCGCTTATGGCTGTGGTAACTGCGATGAAATTTGGTAGTGCTTGCTCGTTGCTTTAGTAGTAACTTATAATGGGCCGGTATTTAAGATACATATGTATATGTACATATGTATACATTTTGCAAGTATTGTGAAAACGAACAACATTTTTCATTGTACGTGCATATAGGCATGTACATAATATTGTGCCCAGTAACAATTGCATATTGGGGATCAGAATTAAATTGCGAAAATTACGTCACGTTCGATGGTGAGTAGTCAGTTTATTTTGCGGGCAAGGCAACTAAGGAAATTATTGGGATTTTTTTCCACTCGACTGTGTGTTTACATACATATCATTATGGGTTTTGAATTGAAAATAAATTAATATTTATTTAAAGAAAATAAACTGTCATATTTGGTGCTATTATAATTTTAATATGGATTAGTCTCAGCATTCTTCTTTAGTGTTGAACATTAGTTTTCGCTATTCTTGTATTTTTTATCATTATAGTACAAAGGTTATGGAAAGTGTTGTGCTAAACAGCACGTTTTCTTTCTTCAAATTCCTATTGGGTAGGCATTTAGGTAAATATGTACATAGTTACATACAGTATATATAATAATAATAATTTTGGCGCTTACACTATATAGCTCAGTGTTTGGCCGAGCTTCTCCTACCATTTGTGGTGTTCGTCTTTATATTATAGCACAAATGGAGGGACCTACAGTTTTTATTTAATGAAGAAGCTAGGAGGTTTGCCATTGCCTGCCGAGGGGTGACCGCTATTAGAAAAAACTTTTTCTATGATTAAGACTTTGCTTGTCCTGACTGATATTCGAGCTTCGAACTAATGGGCATATCGAGCTATAGCACGCACCAATACCAACTCGAACACAGCGGCCACATATGTATGTATGTATACATTTACAAATTTATTTATGACCAGAGTTAACGCGCGTAGCATTATTTTTATTTTGTTATATGTATATATCTACATATGTATATGTACATATGTACTATTTACATACGCAGCGCATATATCGAATTATTATATAGTACGTTTTGCATTCCGATTACGTTTGCTTAGCTTAAAATAAGAACATAGTAATTTTTAAATGAATTAATCGCGTAATTTAAGTTTCGATGTGTCTATGGGAAGCGGATACAAGTAAATATTTGTACAGACATACATAAGTATGAATATGTACACACACATTAGGGTGGTTAATTTGTTAAGATTTTCAGTTTTTAATTATAATGTACTTGAATGTATGTATGTTCTCCTACGAAAGTCTTGAAGGAAAAAGTCTGATGAGGAGATGTTGTCACTGCGTTAGCCCTTATATCCGTCAAAAACTTAAAAATGTATCTAAATGTATTCATCTCTGAAAAAAAGAGTATCCCGGCATTTATAACTTTTTGAACAACTTCCTACAGTATATATAAGAAGTTTTCATTACATTTTTGCCAAATTATAATTTAAAGAAAATCTTTGTCCAGTTTATTAGAAATGTTCTCTGGATCATTTTTCGCTCAAAACAGCGTTTGTACTTAAAAATGCGACTGTATGTAAAAAACTTAATAATTCTACAAGTAAAAAAAAAACAATCCCGAAAGAATATATTAAAATTTGTTTTATTATTAAATTGAAGCGGTACGGTTCGTCTCCCTCAGTGGAAAGAAATACGTTATATGCAGTGATAGTAAATCCACATTCGAATCCCTTGTTAATTACACCAACAACACGCCACTGGTGGGGAAAACTCGGGAAATTCTTTTAAAACATAAGGATTTCATTAAAATCATGTGGATACCAGGTCATGCCGGTATTCAGGGAAACGAGAGAGCTGACGAACGTGCCAAAGAAGCCAGCAAACAACCATAACAAATTTTCGAACATTTCATTGATAAAGATATTAAGAAACTCGTCAAAAAATATATTCAAGAAAAATTCGCAAGAGATTGGCTTGACTACCATCACAGTTACAAAAACTACAACTCCACGGGAAAAACGCCTACATATCCAACGGATGTATAATGTGCCAAACTAAAAACCTTCGTCCGCCTAAAAATTGGGCACACTCTTACCACAAATGCACACCTTTTAAATGGCTCAGCATAACAAGTCTGCTCGTTTTGCGGCTCCACTGAAAACACAGTTGTTCACCTTCTAGATGCATGTACGGGACTCAAACTAATAAGGACCTCGATATTTAACAACACCAAACCATCAACATACCTCAAATACAGCGATGCCGATAGCATTAATATTATCTATAAATTTATTAAATTGTGCAAAATACAGATTTAATCATTACTGTTTTACTTTTTCTTTTATAGTTATCTATGACACAACCAATACCTATTGGCACATGCAAGCGTTGCATTAATTGTGGACCACGAGTGCGTGTGAGTATACATCTAGATGCAGACATATGTATGTAGATATGTATGATTGACACAGGGATGTTGCACATACGCGCGCTTGTCACACAACTTTTCAGTGTGAAAGATCATGAGACCATGCCATAGACAAATGCATTTGCCAATATGTATTGGTATTCGAACATTTATACCAAATAACTATTCCTATCTTAGCAATAAGCCGAAGGCCCTGGTAGCTAGTGCTTTAATTATATAAGTGTAATAATTATTAATTAGTTGTTACTCTTGCAAATAAAAAACTAAAAAAAATAAAAAATAAAAAAAAAAATGTTGTACTTAAACCATACATATACATATATAATACTCATATATTTTTCTCTTTAGTTGAATAGTCAATGATTAAATTTTTACTCACTGAAAATGGATATTTATGAATATGCATATGAATTAAACATTCACATATAACAAATTGCTTATCAATGCAAATCAAATCGTTTTTGTTTGATTTCCAAGGAGCTACAAAAAAATTTTTAATAATTCATCAACACACTTTATTTTGTATGAGTAAACTTCGTCAAAAAAGGGTATAAGCCCCCCACAGCGAAGCAATCCTCTTCAAATTTATTTTTTGGCGCAACTGCAGATATGCCAAACATGTAAAACCTGCGCATGCGCACAACGTACATTTACACTAAAACTAAATATCTCCCTTTGATTGCTGAATTTTTACACATTGCGCAGATAGGTTACTGCCAATATATGAGTATTATAAATATGACTTAAGCACATAAGGAGAAATAAAAAAGAAAAAAAATAACACATGTCGAGTTTTTTTTGCTGGATAAAAATTGCAAACAATCGTACTTAATTCTGTGTTCAAAATCATATACATTGCAATTTTACAACAATGGAATGACGAGCCAAGTCGAAATGGTTGCTCAGTTTAATATGAAACAATGTTGCCAACATTTGTCATCTATTTTTAAAATTTAATAATTATTGTGAATAGTAACTAATTCTAAATATATGTTTTAGAAAAATAGATTTAAATTCATATGGAATTGTATTCAAATTTTTACTGAGCCAAAATAATAATTAAGGCTATTTGGATACATTTGTATCAAAAGGGCAACAACCACTGGTGATATCCGAAATAGCTGCTATAACTTCTACCGATTTGAGCATTGTTGTTATTTCCTTAAATATTTTTTTCCATATTCAATCGTTTAAGGAACAATTAAATATTAATTTATTTTAGTTTGAACACGGCAAATTATACGGATGTGGGCTTACCCTGAAAATGGTCGAGCTCCAAAAAAAACTTAACATGGGTTGAAACAAATTGTATATAAGCTTATCATGTACATATGTTAATAATTTAATATATCATACATGTAGCCGTTTTAAAATTTTCATTATTTCAATTAAGCAATTGTTGATCGTAGCAAGTGTAGCAAGTATTTGCGCAATTACCGTATAGTAAAATTTCAAAAATTTCCCATTAAAACATTTCAGCTATTCACCCTCATCTTGAGTTTCGTTTTTGCCAGAAATTTTACATTTTACTGTGCGCTTAGTATAAATTTTGGTAGACTATGTTTTATTGTTTTATTTTTTCTGGTGGACTATGTTTTATTGCTAATTCTGTGACAATTTTGTAAGAGTAGAAATTTTCAGAAGTATTGTGCAATTTATCACAGTTATCTATCGGCAACTATAAAACCAAGCCACACCCAAGGAAGTGGCAACAAACGTCTTTTTTTTAACTTTTTGATATTAATTTGAAGTGTCAGATTTTGAGTTTTGTTGTGATAAGAATGCTTTCAGTACAATTCAAGGTAGTTAATAAAATATTTTTGAAACTTGAGTTTTTAGAAGCGAAAACAAAATAGACAAAGGTCATCAATTTCTTCCCCTTTTTTTCTGCGCCTACTTATTGATAATGCCTTGTATAAAACTGAAAAAATACCGCCGGCAATCATTTTTATAAAATTGCTCCCTGGCATTCAAAATTTTGAAAATGTCCCAATTTTAAAAATGTTTTCAAAGATTTTAAATGTAAAGCTTAAATATAATATTGTAATTAAAACTCGACTGACGCTTGTTTCATAGTTTTTATGCAGAATTGTCTGTATTTTTCAATAATAATCAATAAATGTGTATCAAACAAATCGTATGATTCCATAATTTTCTATTTCCGAAGCATGCTAGTATAAGAATTCCATTCAAACTTGCTGTGTTCGTTTTATATTATTTTCATCTAGTAAGTTTAATTTAATATTATTCTCTTATTGATAATAACAATTTGCGAAGTAGATAGAGACACCGCTAGTGTGCATGTAATTAAGCCTTTTTACGGACGCCCACGCGTGCTTAGCAGGAAGAGAAAACAAATTTGCGCCTGTGCATTGATTTGCGTATATAATTTAAATCAATCGTAAGTTCAAGTACAAACCATGTACATACATACATATGTATGTATGTCAGTCTTATGATGTTTCAATTTGTGTATATTCAGAAAATTCCATAAGTACGTAGCTCGTCTTGGCATATTATTATAAGGAAATTAAATTGATTATTTATACTGTAAATCCTCTGTACGTTTGTTTTTATTTTTTGGTAAAATTTAGAATTTCACCCAATCGTTTATCTGGCATTTGCAAAGCAAAAATTTACAAAATTGTTTATCTATGTATATCTATGTATGTATGTACATATGTATGTATGTATATGGAGTATACCGCCTTGAATGAATTCGCTCTGGCGTATACTTAACAATATGAGCTGCATGTCATATTTGTCATTGTGTATGATCATTTTCACTGCAAGTTGCACAGTCAATTAACATTTAGGGAGTTCACAAGCACTGTTGTATCTCGTATTTCGTCGTATCGCTTATTAGAATAAACTAGTTTAAACTTGTTGTTATTGCTTCACATGTTAAATTTTCGTATTTCAATACAACTCTGAAAGGTATGTTTAGTGTGTTATTTGTGTGTGTTATTTCATCAGCTATTTCCGTTTGTCATCATTTTAGGCTTATTTTTGTCTGAAAAAATGTTAAATTAAGTCCAATAGTGATATATGTATGTACGTATACTTACATATTTTAAAGAAACCGACCGCTGAAATTTATTAAAAGTGATTTTTTGCTGATTAATTGCTTGAATACCACATACAATAGTGAGCGAAATAACACGGTGCGTTCACAAGTTCCTCTGTTATTTAAATAACGCACTAAAGAAATACGACCCATAACACGCTTGTGAACTCCCTAATTGTGAGTACGGGCTCGTTTGTGCGCGTCTAATTTTGCAATTAATGACGCATTCTTTAATTTCTTTAATTCCTATTAATGTACATATGTACATACATACATATGTATATATTAATTGTTCGGTAATTTTCCGTTCTTGAAAAAAATATCGCTCAAGTACATACAACATAAAATTATAAATCAACTGGGTTGACATTGCAAATCATTACCTAATTGCATGTTAGGCGTCTACTCTGTAGGGAATTCCCCATCATTGCGGTCTGCGCTGGCGTAAACATGTCGATTAATATCATCGAGTAAAATACAGATAATATATCATTGGAAATTAACTAAACGTGTGAACACCTGATGTAATTAATTTAGCTCGCGTGCAATTTCTACTACTCCTGTATGAGAAGATTTTATTAACGTTTATTTTTTTATATATGTAGACCAGTGTACGTCAATTGTAGTTACAATGTAACAAAATATAGAAGACAAGTTCTTTTAGTGAAAGGCCAAAATAGTAAGGCAGTTAATTAAACATCGACGCTTAACACATCTCGTGAGACTCCAAAAAAATGCCAAAGAAATGCCAAAAAGATGCTTTCATCTCAAATCGAAGATTTCTATACAGAAAGAATACATACGTGGTAATGCGATTTTTCTGTCGAATTCAAAAATTTACTAAAATTAAAAACCATTAAATTTAAGCAATATTCTATATTTTTTATAAGTATGTGATCAGTCGTATTTCGAAAGGACGAAACTAATAAAAATATCGGCTCTAAGACTTACAATTTCTTTATTCCTTCCACCACATGGTTTTTTTCCTCTGCTGCGACCATTTATATAAGAACAGAAAGTTATGAACATAATTTCCTTCTTGCGAATATTAGCAGACTCAACATATACATAATTTGTAACAGCCTAAACTAATATTCACGCACTCCGGCAACTTGCTGTCAAACATGTCTCATGCTCATACAACTTGTATGGGAGCAACCGAAATTGAACGGCGTGCGCCAAAAGCTAACTCAATTTACAATTTTGATTTTGCGTGACATTTCAATTTGATGTTTATCCCACCGTTGAGGTTGATGCACATTGTCTTAAATATAACGAATTCGGACTTTTTTGTTTGGTTTGGCAAAAAAAGTATCAAAAAGCTTAGAAATAAAACGTTTTGTAAATTTGTACATTATTTGAAACTTGTGATTATGGTTTTTATGATTATTATTGCTTCTATAATATAAAAGAGGAAACAAATTAATTTCCAAACTTGTTAATAAGTTCCTGCGTTGCAGCTTTTAATATAAATCAAGATTATATTTAATGTTTAAATAAAAATTAATATGTAACATAAGGTAAAGCAAATCTTTAAACCAAATAAATAAATTGAACCAACTCTGAAAACTTCCACCTTGTACTGTTCTCAAACGAAAGTAAAGTAAACGCACGCCAATCAATTTCGGGTGGACGTGGTTAAAAAACTTGCGTGCTTGCGTCCAAAAACACAAGCCGTGAATATTAGGTTAGCCTGTAAGATCTAAGTCACATAAAATACATACGAGTATATGTATGTAGAACAAATTTCTGAATTATAAAAGTCGTTTGAAGTCAAGGAAATAAAAGAAAATAGATTATTCATGTTTGCATACAAGAAAGATCGTGTGAAGGCAGTTTATTGCTTGAAAAGACTACGTATATTACTACTACGTCATCGAGTTAGACTTTCGGTTCTCAGATGTCGCAACATCTTTTTTTACTCGAATTTTTTTGTTTATATTGTCAATGTCAGCTCATCAGTATAAAACAATTTGCCAAAAGTCTAAATAAAAAAGTGAAGCAACTGGTATACTACTAACAATGTATGTAAGTATATTGTCTGCTTCTTATGAAATCAATTTTTCCCGCAAATGTTTTCAATTGAATAAAAATGGTTTCAACTTTTGACAACATTTACAAATATGCCACCAATTTTGTATTGGTTTAACAAATAGTGCAATAACCTTCCCAGATCCTGCATTATCGATGACAGTTGAGGCAGTTTTTGACGACAGCTATTTTCGCCTAATGGACACCCAGTATGAAACATGCATTACTTAACATTTTTTAAAAGCAAATACATAAAGATTTTTAGCCTAAAAGAAACTATACTTACTGATCGTTATAAATACGAGCTATTCATGTATACAAATTGTAACTTTTGTAGACACTTTGTAATTATATGGAAGTTTATTAATCAAGTGATAATAATGTGCTGTGATGTCTTTAATAACAATTAATCATATTCATTGGCAAGAACTTAGATTAACTTGAATTATTAAACTAATAAAGCAGAGTATAATTTTATTGATAATGTTAATAATTTAAAAGTTAAGCTGATACCTGACATATCGTATCACTATGTATAATCACTTTGGCACATTCCATTCTTTCTTTATAAAAATACAAGCACACACTCTAAATATAATATACAGCTATTCGAGTAACACGTTTTAACAGTAAGCAGCTAAGTAATTGTTATTTCACTTCATTAAAATGTGTCACTATTTCCTTCAAACTTTCATAGGTGCCAGTTGAGAAGCCCATCAATGCCAATATTAGTATGAAAATGTTTTTTGTAAATAGCCAAACACCAGGTCCTTTGTTGTCATCACGCTTCACAAGCAATTCAATCATTGGCGGAAAGACTAAGGCCAACGCTGTGGAGCACAACGCGCCAATGAGGGACATGAAGAGACCCAAAGCAGGTACCAATTCAGCAATGCATACTGGAATTAAAAAAAAATAATAAAAAGTGGGATTTTGTATTAGATTTCTAATCAGATCTTAAATGACTGATGGTCCCAGAACTTCATTGGAATTTCATGATAAAATGACATTAGCAACTATTTAAAGTTGAATGTTCGAATACGTTTAGATAACTGTAGTTTTCCTTCACATCCAAATGTAAATGACTTTCTTTGTAAGGAAAGGTATAGCTCTCGACAGTTTATCCTATAGTTTTCTAACGTTCGAACTTACAGAAACATATTAAAATTTTACTCGTTCTCTAACCTCAATATTTGCTGATTATGTGTACCTTTAATTATTCAAATACTTACACGTTAGCACAACCAGAATTGTGCGAAAGAGTAGCTCGCCGGAGAAGGGACGATTTTTCAAGTGCAACAATTGCATTGCATTTGGCCACATAATTTGTATGGCAATAAAGAATTGCAACGGATAACCAAGCAGCACACCCGTCGATACCATTACCTTCACGGATTGTGCCAAACTGTGTCAAAAAAAAGGGAGATTAACGAAATTTGCATTTGAAACACTTTTAAATCTAACTCACATTGTATCGCCAAGATTCAACGTCAAACTGCCGCCTACGTCCTCTCCCCACTTGAGATAGCCCAAAATGCCGGCAAATAGGAACATAAATGTGACCAAGGTCATACCCATATTCAGGACACCCATAGTTCGTGCAAAGTCTGTAGGCTTGCGCATAGCATTCCGCAGAGGCAGCACCAAAGTGATACCCTCGAATGCAAAAATTGCTGTGCCAAAGAACAGTGCCAAATGTGGACCATCATTGTAGAGTCTCCGCACAGACGGACTGGGTAGACCATCCTTGAGCGCGTAAAAAATTGTTATGGCTAAACCTAAAATCATGCAAATTGAGGCGATTAGCGAAACGGGCATCAACCACTTCAAGTTCGTTATGAGCGAAGTGAGTAGTATGGGCACGAATATAATAAGCATTACGTAATGTACATCGATTTCAATTTTATAGGCGTCAAAAATCTGTGAATGGTGTACGAATTAGAAAGTTTGGTTTATTTTGGTTGTGTGTTCACATGCACGCTTACCTGTTTCATATTTGTACTAATAAAAACCATATAGATGCAGCAGAATCCTAGCTGGGTGACACATATAAATATGTTCACAATGGTTCTCATCATTTTTGACCAGGTGCGCAGTTTTACCGGTCCGTTTTCGAAACACTGTTCGACAGTTTCGGCGTAGTCGGCGCACACCGAGCCGTTGGTTAGCGTGCGCATCTTCTCGGAACAATTCACCAGTACATGTTGGCAATGTACCGATATAACACCGATAACCACCAGTAACGCGGGTCCCATTACAAGACCGCCATTTTTGAAGGCATCACCCATCGCGAAGAGACCGGGTCCGATGTTTCCCTTGAAGATGTGTATCAACGTGGTGACGTAACTGTTGGTATACAAGTTCTAAAAGTTAGATTTTAACATTAAATGGCATTTGATTATTTTGTTGTTTCTTACATAGAACTATAGAAGAAATTCCGTTTAGAAAACTTTTAAAAAAGTAATTAGAATTTTAAATCCTATTTAAGTGCATGAATGTCTGAAGCATTCCAAATCACTTTTGGGAACATACCTACAACCAAAAAAATGTTTATAGAACAAGATTTGAGCCTGGTAATGAATCCTAAATAGTCTCAAATGGTTCAGAACTAGTCTGAAATATGTAGTTAGTTGTGAAAAACGTCTAAAATTATCACAAAAATGGTATTAAAATAAGCCGGACTATTCAATAAATGTTAATTTCTGCGCATTAGGCGAACAAAATCAATCAATTAAACTGAAAACGGAGTGTTACAAGCGATGACACATACATACCTTAAAAACCAGTCGCCACTACCTTTCATAGGGTGTTACAAAATTTTAAAATACGTAATACATAAGAAGTAGTTAAAAATTGTATGCTGGGTTAACGAAAACTATTTCCACTACTGGGAATTAAGATAAATGCAGATGAAAATTAGTTTTTAATTTAGGATTTTAAAAAATTTGATTACGAAAATATTAACACTAAAATTTCAAGCCGATTCGACGAAGTATAACCGCCCAGGGTTAGGCAAGCACTTTTTTCTTGTGAACTAGTGGCTTATAGGAGAAACCAGAGATTTTGGATCTCATAGTTTATTTTTGTATCAAAAAATTGATTTATTTAAAAGTAACAAAATAAATTTCGTCAACGCCCAACAATATTCTTCTCATTACTTAAGACAGCCCTCACAAAGTGGACTCAATGGTAATATGCCATAAACCGGAATAGTTCCATAGACACTATCGAAAATTGTATATTCCCTTGATAGAATACTGCAATGAATAAATATTTTCTTCAGAATATTTTTTTATTGGAGCTAGTAATGCTTTTTAAAAAATTTAAATTGAAATTTTATTAAAAAAAAACGAATAAAATGGAAGTTGTTCCTATTAAATTTCTACGTTCAGTTACACAGAAAACTATCCACAAAAAATCGCCCATCACCATTTAAGTAATTTTGTTGGGCAGTTTAATCTTTATGCATTTCTTAAGTATGTGTACATATTTAAAGGTACCTCGTAGGCGGGTGCTCAGGTGCATTTTCACTTGGTTTCTTTGAGTCAAGCTTCGCAGTGTTTTCCACATCGCTATTTTGGGATGCGGAAGCGATAACTGCTTTAATGGCATTATCCTCACCGGTTCGGTTTTCTGTTGGTATTTGAGAATATAATTGTTTCTGAAAAAATAGAAAAATAACACAATAAAGTTATTTCAGCAGTTTTTTAAGTCACATATATTATTTAAGACAATGCTAGCATAAAAAACTAGTGTTTTCGAATACTTTGTTAATTAATTATAAATAGAGAAAAAACCAACAACGTTTTTTTTTCTTGCTTGACAATTTTAGGGCAAACCGAGTTTCATGATGGTAATTGAAAATTTTACTTCTAAATTTTAATAAGCTCATATTGTCGTTATCGTAGTAAATTTTTATAATCATTTCTATAATAAATATTATTTTTATTCTGACATTAGAATTAATTAACGAGCTATTTATATTTAGATATAGTTTGGAGAATATCAGTCCTAAAGCTGTCTTTGAGCATATATGTACATATATTTATTTAAAATAAAGTCTCAAACTATGCTTAACGCTGTTAAATTGGTATCGGAGCCCAATAGAAATTTACATTTAGAGAAACCACACGTTCAGCAATTTTTTCACGCAATAGCCATTGTTTAAGGCAAATAAAAACATTTAAAATTAAGTGAAAAAATATAATTTTCTGAACAATTTACAAAAAAAAAACGGTAATTACAGTCTCGTTTTTCGGAGATTCATAGACTTTCCGGGCTGCATAAAGAATATACATTTTATGTGTTTCAACAATTTGCAACAGCAATAGCAATAACAAACCAATAGAAATGCAACTACTCATCACCAAAATGTACATAGTTGAAATTACGAACAATTGCAAAGGTGATAACTAATCCAAATTAGAATATAGTGGATGCGGCTAAGCGTCATCTAGGCAATTCATCGTCTTTTCGCATAAAACGTGACTTCATACACTTGATCATACATATAAAATCATCTACTAATAAATATATGTATGTACATATGTATCTATCTCCTAGAAACATAAGTAAAAAAAAAACAAGTAAAACTACTTCGATTCACGCCTGCCATGTGTTGTTGGAGGTTTCAACAATAACGACAGTAGGTAAGGTTAATTTACTAGATATTCATCTCTTGTCGGCTAATGCTTTGATAAATTTTGACATTCGGTTAAAAACTACTGAGGAGCACTTAGGTTGATACCAGAGTGAACGCTATAAGCGATGCGACAATATAAGGTTGCCTCCAACTATAAACTGCTGCGTATGAGTGTAAAAGAAATCAAAAGAGATATCGAGCAGCAAACGGTAGACTCACCTGCCCGCTCTTTCTCTGACATCTTTAGCGATTTTCCATAAGAGCAACGCTTCTAGCGGTCACTTTGTCATCAGCCTTACAAATGAATCACAGGAAACACGCGACATATTCAACAATCAAAGATATTTGAACTTTTTTCATTAACGACTTGTATTGTACACACTTACTTACAATATATTATGTATGTATGTACATATGTTTATACATAGTACATTTTGATTAGTTTTAATTGAAAGAAGTTTAGAATATATTTTGACGTTCAATGAAAATAATAGAATATGCATCAAACGTAATTGGACAAAATCACGAACGCTTTTGGACTCCTCTATACAAATTTATATTAAGGATGCTAAGCCCGTGATTCCGGGATCCCGCAAATTTGTGAATATTAAATCGTTGTTTTTTATCTTAATTATAAAACAAAGTTCTTGCATACAAAGTTTTAATTTCTTTTTGTTACAACTTCCGACACAGTCGGACCGATAGAATAGCAAGTGATATTTTTGGAAACAAAATCTGTCAAGGGATGAAGGAAACTCCTTCCAAAAAGCTTGCATACTTATATATTTTTCTATACATATGTATGTACATATTTTGTTGCGAGCTTTAAGGAATTAGGCGTCACAAATACAGTCGAAATTAAGCGAAAAAATTTTAATTTAGAAGATACTTTTTTTTTTTAATTGTTTTATTATTTTGAGCTTTAAGACCGATTGATTATGGGATAAATTATAAGTTATAAGATGCTATAGCAGCTATTGCAGAGATTACCTATCACTTTTTTTGTTTGTTTTAGTTTTAAGCATTCGTGATTTTGATAATTATTTCTAAAAGTCCCATTTTAGTACACTAGCGGGGGTAATTGGTAAATGCAAAAGAACTGACTAAATCTTAGGATGATTTCATCAAAAATTTATGAACGTATAATATTTAAAAACAAAACAAATATGTACTTATAGATAAAGAAGTCCATATGTGTTAATTTAAATTTAGACTTTTTGAAAATTCGTATGGATATAGGTACCAAGGCACATCAAATAGGTAGCCGCAGCAAACTTTTTTTTTTTAATTTTTTCATATTTTATTTTAATTTGAATTGTCAAATTTTGAATTTCGTTGTAATAAGAATGCTTTCAGTACAATTCAAGGGAGTTGATAAAATATTTTTGAAATTTAAGCTTTTAAAAGCAAAAACAAAATATACAGAGCTCAAATTTTTTTTTTCAATTTTTCTACTGCTGCCACCTATTGAATGTGCCTTGGTAGGTACATAAGAAGTTTTTTTGGCAAGAAAAGTAAGACGTAGGAAATTGTTTGGCGCCTTCAATGCCAATTGACATAATTTAACAAATACTCAGGCATCTTTCCAAGGCAGTGATCAATATGAAAAGCAAGACGAAATGACTTTTTGTTAGCTCATTAAAGCAAACGTCAAGCTGTTAAGTTGTGTTTTGTTGTGATATTTTTTTCTTTTTAAAATTTGTTTACTTATTTAATATAATTAAATAATTTAGTGATAAAATATTTGGAGATTCATCTGTGCGCATTTAAAGCTAAGTATAACATCTGTTAAGCATATTTGCATTGATTTTATTGCAATTTAATTTAGTTTTTCAATTGCCGAGTCATTAGTTGCTTTGCATTGTTATTGCTTCTTATTTGCTTTAGACTTTGTATTTGTATTGCGCGCATTTTCTTTTCTCTTCCTTGATTGTCATTCCTGAAACAGCTGTTTGCGTTTAGTTTTTTACGTGTCAAATACTGTGCATCTAAAACTGTTCGTTACATTAATAGCTCTCAAACCATTAAAAAACTTGCATTACCTTTCAAACTGCTTTCTCCTTTATTTTATTAATACAATACGAGTATTTGTTTTTTTTTTTTTTTTTTTTTTTTTTTGATATTAGTTTTTACTTAGTTGTGTTAAATTATGTCTTGCATTTTTGACAACTGCAAAATTAAAAAAACCGATAATGAGCAACGCTCTGTTGCATGCTGGTTGTGCGATGGGATTGCTCATATAAAATGTGCCGGACTGTTTGGTAGAGTCCTGGACTTAATAGAAGAAGGAAAAGGTATTCGTTGGTCTTGTTTGAAATGCAGATCAACTGAGGTTGAACTTTTCCGATTTTTTAGAGAAACCAGAAATGGATTTTTCGAAATGGGCAAAGACTTTCGGGCACTTAATGAAAAATTTAAACTTTATGAAAACGTGTTTAAATCATTTAAGTGCCTAGATAATCAAACTTTGCAACCTGTAAGAGAGACCAAACGCAAACGTACCCACAGCCCGCCCAAGGAAAGTATTGTCGCTCCTCTTATAGTACCTCAAAAGAATGTAGTGCCCAAACCCCAACAAATTGAGCTAATTAATCTTCTGTCCCCTGTCCCACCGCCTCAGGGTACGTCTTCATCAACTTCGTCAAGGGCTATCTGCACTCGAGCTTCTTCCTCTAATAAAAGCAATGCAGATCAGGCTAACTTACAGGTATCTTCACCTGATGTGGGTTCATCTCCACCTCATTTGCTTCCACCTTCCCAATCTGCTTCTATTGTTTCAAAAACTGTAGCACCTTTAGATGAGACTAACTGCTCTGCAAAGAAGCTGGTTGTGGTTCCTTTGAGAAAGTCCATTTTTGTTTCAAGATTTGCTAGGGACACTTCTTCTGATGATATAGAGTTTTACATTTCATCGAAAATTAAGACTTGTAACTTAGCAATCCGAAAATTTAACTTTAAATATGAACGTAACGTATCATCTTTTAAAATTGATGTGGCACCTGAAGTTTTTGATTCTTTGCTTAACAATTCTTTTTGGCCTACCGGGGCATTTGTTCGCGAGTTTGAATATAAGCCACATAAAAATAAAAATAATATAAATAACTTAGCTTCAATTCCTAATCGTGACACTGAGCCAAAAAACTAATATTAAATTCTACTTTAAGTATTTTATACCAAAACGTTAGAGGTTTAAATACTAAATTAAACGATTTATACTTAAAAGGCTTAGACTGTAACTATAACATAATTTGCTTTAGTGAAACCTGGCTTAAACCACATATTTTTAATTCAGAGATCCTTCCTAATCATTATCAAATTTATAGAAATGACCGTAAGGACAGAATCGGTGGGGGTGTTCTTTTTGCAGTTCATTCTTCTATACCATCCGAAGATGTTAATATCTCCCTCATCGAGTCAATCGAATTTAAAGCAATACGAGTTATGGTTGGAAATGGTTTCTTTTATTTAGCTGTTTGCTACATCCCTCCTAATTCTGACTTATCGGTATATTCTCAACATATTGCGTTACTTACATCCTTAAGTTCAATGATTACTGCACATGACTCGATCATTGTACTTGGTGACTTCAATATGCCAGGCATATCATGGACTTTCATGGACGACTTTATCGTTCCAATTTCATCAAGGGATAGATACAATGTGTTCTTAGAAGATATGGCTGAGCTCTGTCTAAATCAGATTAATTTAACTCCAAACCATTTTGGAAACATTCTAGACCTTGTTTTTGTTGATGATATATCTAAATCATCTATGAAGAGGTGCGAACCCTTGGTTATTCCAGAGGACTCTTATCACCCTGCGATTGAGTTAAATTACGAGGTTATAGGGGATTTTGGAAATAATGTCGATAAATCAAGTAGCTCAAACGCTCGTTTTATTTTCGCGAAAGCCAATTTCAAGAAATTAGATCGAGAATTGTCAAAATTATCTTGGCCGACGTATAAAGATGATGTTGAACGTTGTGTCCAGCATTTTAATAATACTATATATAGTTTATTTCAAAAGTTTGTACCTAAACGGGTTTGCGTACAAAAGGAGCAATCACAACCTTGGTTTACAAAAGAACTAAGAAATTTAAAAAATAAAAAGTCGCGATCTTTTAAACTGTACAAAATAACTGGTTTGCACACTAACTATGTTAAATACTCAGTTCTCCGACACGCTTACTTTGAATTAAATAAAAAGGGCTACAGATCTTATTTGTGCAAAGTTAAAAAGAATTTAATAACAAACCCTGCATCATTTTATGATTTCGTTAACTCAAAACGCAGAGTGACTGGTTTTCCGTCTGCCATGAAATATCAAAATACCGTGTCTTGTGACTCCCAATCAATTTCCAACATGTTTGCCAAATTCTTCAGGTCAAATTACTCCATTACTTTGCCTCTGAGCAAACCTTATCCATATAAACTTTGTCCCTTAACCTCTGCTTTTATTCCGCAAATATCTTCTGAGGAAGTATTTTATTGTTTGAGTAACTTAAAAGAATCTTTTAAGGCTGGCCCCGATTTGATCCCGACGTGGTTCCTCAAAAACTGTGCTAAACATATTTATGAGCCCTTAACTAATTTATTTAATCTTTCTCTTAGGCTTGGGGTTTTCCCTTCAGCTTGGAAAGAATCATTCATTTTACCCCTTCATAAGACCGGGAGTAGGTCCTCTATAGAAAATTATCGCGGTATAGCTAAGATTTCTGCTATTCCTAAACTATTTGAGGCAATCGTTGTTGACCATTTAACGCATTCATTATCCTCTACAATTTCTAGCACTCAACACGGGTTCTCTAAGGGTAAATCTACCGTTACAAACTTGCTCGAGTTCACAACTCATGTTTCAAATGGATTCAGAGAATTTATGCACACTGATGTTATATACACCGATTTTAGTAAAGCATTCGACAGAGTAAGTCACGCTTTACTGATTCATAAACTCGATCTCCTTGGTTTTCAACCTAATCTCCTTCATTGGATATCTTCTTACCTCATGGACAGAACACAACGAGTTCTTTTTAAAAATAGTTCCTGAAACATTATTCATGTATCTTCAGGGGTCCCGCAAGGAAGTCACCTTGGTCCGATTCTGTTTTTACTTTTTATAAATGACATACCTTCTGTAATTAACTATTCAAAAATTTTATTGTATGCTGATGATGTAAAACTTTTTAGATCGTATCATTCTGTTGAGGAAAGGTCCTTACTACAGGCGGATTTAAATAGCATGACTAACTGGTGTGAAGTAAATAACATGCCGCTAAACCTTAAAAAATGTAAGGTAATGTGCTTTTCTCGAAGGGCACTTCAACCGGCTTCTTATGACATATGTAACCATAACCTCGAACAAGTGTTTAACTTTGTTGATCTTGGAATTACAATGGATCCGAAACTTAATTTTAATCTTCACATTAATGTTACAGTTAACAAAGCCAAGGGTGTTTTTGCATTTGTAAAACGATGGTCAAAAGAATTCAATGACCCATACATTACGAAGGCTCTATTCACAACGTTAGTGAGGCCAATACTGGAATATGGATCTGTTGTTTGGCACCCGCGCTATCAAGTTCATTCCGACCGAATAGAGTCAATTCAAAAACAATTTCTGCTTTTTGCTTTAAGAAATTTTCGTTGGGATTCTCAGTACAACCTGCCCCCATATATAAGTCGTTTAAAACTCATTAATCTTCCTACACTTGCTAGTCGTAGAGAAATGCTAGGCGTAGTATTTTTAGTGAAGTTACTGACAGGCTTGATCTATAGCCCATCTCTTCTTGGTGAAATAAAACTAAACGTTCCCTCCCGAATTTCAAGACATTTCCGGCCTCTTTTTCTGAAGCCATGTAAAAGTAATTTTGAGTTAAATGCGCCACTCCGTAGTTTGTGCCAGGATTTTAACACTCATTCCGGTTCTTTTGATACTTCAGACTCACTTTTTTACGTAAAGAAAACTATACTCAATGCTCTCAATAATTGATACAAACATACTTATATATTACTACTCGATCAGCTGATGAGCATTTGTTCTGTAGCTGAACAGTTTTAGATCTCGACACTTAACAAACTTCTGCCTTTCATGACTCGGCGCAGCATATGTATATGAAAAAAAAAATTTTTTTTTTTTTATATATCCGTGCGTCATACGGATGCGCCCCTCGCGTCGGTCGGGCGGGTATGGAGGGAAAAAAAACCGTTGGGATTATTATTATTATTATTATACTCGTAAGCCCTAAAATATGAGGGCGGAGGAGTAAATTTTGGAATATTCACAGCCGAATCACTGATTCCGAATGAACTCCCGTCGTGGCTAAATCTCCCGCCTCGAATTCGGAAAAAACTTATAAGCAATTCCGACGTTTTCGTAATTTGCCTTACCAACTGTTACCGTAAGTTCAAATGAGTGTTACCAACTCTTTACACGAAATTCAGCGGTTTTTCGTTAACTTTTTTGACAGCAGTTGAAAGAAAATGCATATATTTTCACAGGCAAAGTTTACAATAGTTACTTAAATACAAACAATAATTATGTGAGCTCAATTATGGAAGCTGTTTTGTTGAAAGAGCAAGCGCGAAGCACGAAATAGACGTTTCCAACCCGCACATCCTTTTCACCGTTTCCTCTAAATTATTGAATGTGTTTATGTGGTTGATTTCTTCTCTCCTTGCTCTGGGTTAGATATGGCTTTATTGCTTTTATGGTCCAACCAAACCTCTAAAATAAAGGGAATAACAGAAACAAAATATCGTTCTACTGTTGAAGTTTTTGTTATATTATAGTTAAATGTACATTGGCACTTTATACTTGTGTTAAATACGAAACATTTAAATCAAATAAAAAGCACTTCCTTGTGCATATGTGTATCAATACACTAAGATGACTACGAAAGTCGTATCCTTAATTGGAGGCCCAAGGCTTTTCAGCTGCACGGGGTTTTTGGAAAACCTTGCGCAATTTCTGCCCGCTCCTCCATCATATTTACCAGTCTTATAATAACTACGGTTAGTGGATGGTCTTGACCTATTAAAAAATAAATTTAAATTTATGCCCTACAGCCATTAATAAACACTTTTTACATTTTTAATTACTTTGTTAAAAAATATCCACTTGGTTTCTTGTTCACTTTAATTGTTATTTTCACTTCTCCCGATAAGGGAAAGCGTTCGTAGATTATTCTCACGAATAAATGTCAAAATTGCGTTTCGCTCGGAATCCGTGATGGCAATCTCCCGAATTTCGAAATTTCGTAAGAATTTCGTGATCAGGTCGGAATTGATGATAGTTCCGACATAATTCATGATAGGCCTGTCAGCTTTGTATACCATTCAATTTATCTTTAACAATAATATGCAAGTTCCAATTGAGTGAAATTGTAGAAATGCAAAATTTTGTGCAAGTATTAAATGAAAAAAACTTGTGGGTTGATTTTTAAGATTTTTTTCGCCGAGCGTGTAGAGCCTTATTACGAAAAAACAACAATACTCAAAGCGGTAGAAGTTATAGTACTATTGTACATTTGATGAGAAAATGGTACTATAACTTCTACCGCTATGAGTATTGTTGTTTTTTCCTAATAATTTTCCCAATAAACCAATCGGCCTTAAGCTCAAAAATAATTAAAATATATAGTTATATGGCAAAAACAATATTTTGATTTTCTTCTGATTTTCCGACAGGGTGGAAATACATATACATCATATTTCAGTTTAATGCAAAGAAACAGGAAATAAAAACCTAGTACTTAAGCAATTTGTTGAGCACAAGTGTTTGCATACTAGTGATCAATTGAAAATAAAAAATGTTAAGACCGGCGTAGTCTCAGCATAAAAAAAGTAATACTAATAAGAGCATCTAGAAAAAAAAATTTTTTTTATATTTGTTTACTTTGTGTATGTAATATTTATTAAGTTTATTTTCCTATCAATCAAATGACATACATACACACATACGTTCAATTAATCAAATTATTTTAGTCGCATACATATACTTATATGTACTTATGTAATCTGGAGAAAGAAAAGGATTATTGTGTGTAACCGCATATGAGTATTTACTTATTTGTTAGTCAGGTATTATGAATTAAGTAACACACACTTAAGTACAGGTGACTTGTGACTTTGTCTCATTTCACATTAAAAGCTTACAATAATTAATCTAGATTAATTTCAAATTAACGCCGTTCACATGTAAAATAGTATCTACGTGTGCGCAAAAACACCGATTAATCGGTTAAAGAAAAATTCTTAAGAGAATTCTTCGGACAAATAAATTTTCAGCTGATTTCATTTTTTAAATTACTTCCTAGCTATGTGAAGTTGATAATTAGGTATCCAACAATGTCAATGTAAATTTTTTATGGACTTCATTCTTATGAACGTCATATTATCATAATTTTAAATTCAAACTACGACCTCACAGAAGCAGGAAAAAGGGTAAACATTTTCCCCATAGAATACTCTCGAGTAAAGCATTCGAAAACCTTTGCTACAAATATAACTTAAGTATTTTTTCGATACGTTATAATGCCCACTCTTCTTTCCATTTTTAATAAAGAGCTCACGTGGTAGGTTGAAAATATAAAATATATAAACAACATATCTCGTGCAGTGTAATCTTTTAAGTATACTAAAAGTGACGAGTGCACCCTGTTTATTTGTTTTCCAATTGAGAATATGCAGTGTAAATTGAAAATTCCATCCGTATAGCAGAGCATCCAAATTATAATTAAATTGTGGCATTGACATATGTATAGACTGACAGTTTGAAGAGCTTAGAGAGTCTTAGTAGAAGTATTTCTAAAGTGCTTTAATATTATATTAAAAAAAAAAAATTTAACAGAGTATATAGATAACTTTAAAAATTTTAAATAAAAAAAAATTGTGATCAAAATAGACAAAAATAAGCAAAGTACTTCGGGTATTATTCCATAGCATCCCTGCAGGAATTGAAGCTAAGTTATAGTATTTTTAAATTGCATTCGAAAACCCTAGTGCTGATTTTTTTCTGTATATTTTCATATAGACAAACTAATTACCTTTGCATGGCGATGGCCAAAAAAGAGTCAGCTTTTGCTACCTCTGCATGAGGTACCAAGTAGCAATTATCTAACTACTTTTGGCCACAATTTGGTCGAACTTATTTTTTCACTACAAGTAAACCAGCTATTATATAGCGTTTAACAAACATTTTATAAGTTTTGCCAAACCGTATATCTCCTAATTATACGTTATCCATATAAAACCGGATCCATACCATTTTTTACCTACATTTATCAAGAGATATCTGCAAAATTCAAAAATGTCTCGTTCGCGTTCACCCTTTCCTTTTAATCTTATGTTTGCAATCGATTGACAGTTGATTTATGTCATTGCCAAGTATTTATTTTATGAAGTTTTTGGATTGTTATACATGATTTTTCAGCTTGCTAGTAATTAGTTGTTCAGCGTTTGATAAAAATGGGGTATTTTTTCGTAATTATCACAAAGTAGTTATTTAAAAGTTAGTTAGTTTTAGCAATTGATATTTTTTGACTGCAGGGACGTCACACTTTAAGTTTTCTAAAATATACATATGTATGTATGTACCTACATATGTACGTATGTTTGTGTATACACTTACGCCGTTAGATGTCATTTTTGTTAATTTTTATTATAAAGTAATCTGTTGATAATTTTTAAATTTTTCTAGTAAAAGTTTTGTGGTATTGGTTTTAAAAATTGAAATTTTTAAGAGTCTTAAAATCAAGTACTGAAGTATTTTTCGCTGCAAAGCGCATGCTATTTTATTATAATTATGGTTTCGTCCATAACAGGTAATCTTCGCTCAAAATATCACAAAAACTGCAAATGTTGAAATCTACGTTCGTATATAAAAAAAAAAACTTTCTTTTCTGTTGAGCTCCCTAGGTAATGGCTTTTTGCATTTCGTAGAAACGCTTTTAGTTTTCAACTTTGTAATGACGCCTTTGCTGTAAGAATTATTTCAGTTTTAAAATATTTGTTTGCTTAACAAAGGAATTATACATAAGCCATGCAAAATTAATAACTTGCCTCTTACTTATAAAAAAAAGTGTTTGTTTAATAATTTTCAAGCATGTTACTTTTTTCAATTCAAATGCATAAAATAACGTTAAGTACTATTTTTGCATATTATTTTTATTAATAAAATACGTACATACATATATTGGAATTTTATGAAAATGCTGTTTTAAAGTCCATGCAATTTTATTACAATAAGGAAGCGGCTAAAAATTGTCGTTGATTTTTTTACAAATTGAATTTAGCGCTCCTCTTAAGGGCTTATGCGACACAACAGGAAGAGTCGTTATATTTTTAATTACTTCGTACTCACTTGTTTGACTAAGGTCTGTTAATAAATTAATTTATACTGGAAGCCCATGCGAACTTCGCCTCGCCCAAAATGTATTAGAAGTAAATTAAACACTTTTAAGTTTTTAATGTCTTTATTTGTACGGCATGTAAATACGAGTCGGTTGAGTGATTAACGTCTCAGATCAACTTAAAGCTTTGTTACAGGGCCGGCGCAGGATTTCCTTTGGAGGGAGAGTTTTATGTAAAATCATTCGTAACAACCAATAATATCATTGTTTTATTTAGAGTATTCTGCGTATTTAGTTAATTTGTATGAAATCGCCCAGGTACAGATACTAATTCTTTTAATACTGAGCCAACAATCGCCGCAGTCGTAATAGGTAAAATAGCTATGGTTCTTAGTACTTAATGAACATTTGGCAAAACAATGGGAAGTAAAGCGCTTTATTGATTTCACTTTTTTTAGAATCGCTTGTTTAAATGATGCTCGTTTATTTTAACCTTCATTCGGTAGTCTACATTTGTAACACTTTGGTTGAAAAATAGAAAAAAATAAAAAGCTTCCATAACAACAGGTCCCGTAGTTTTCAGTAGCTTCCTTCCGTGCTCCCAGTTTTACATTTCAATTTCACAATGTGATTTTAAAAATTTCCCGTGAAAGTGAATATCAGGTCATTCCTGTCGCACATATCGGTTATCGCTGTGGCAATTCACAAACAGCTGTTGTTAAAATTTCCCTTTCGGATTCAGCTACGTATGCTTTTTTGAGGAGTCATCAGCAAAACACTTAAAAATATGCATATTTCAATGAATAACTAATACAGAAATGTCATAAATGCATTCTTCAAACATCAATATTTAAAAAATTATTCCAATCGAAAAAAATTAAACATTCACACACTTTTTGTCATTTACTTTTCATTTCACACACAACCAAGCATTCGGATTCAATTCACAAAAATGTATGTGAATGTGAAATTGAGAGCACCAAACATGTGATTTCAAACCGAATCCACTGGGAAATTTGTGAATGTGAAACTGGGAGCACGGCTGGTTAAATTTTGATCCTTATTTCGCAATAAAAGAAGTGAACTCCAGTAAATTTTCGTTCATTTACTTAAGTTTTAAATTGGCTCTTAAGGTAATTGGTCATGCATATATGTATGTATGTATGTATTGTACTGCGTGCAATTTATGTGAAAGTTTACCTCAATATAAAAGGATAAGCTTTTTTGGCAGATATCAGTTGTGGAAACAGCATAGAGAGCATAGAGTAATTAAGCAGTAAGTTAATATTGTTTTTGTCAGAATTTCATATGAAGGAAAAATTGTGATATCAGCCTAAGGAACGAGGATATTCAACGCCATATGCAAAAATTTAGTGAGCATGCTTGATGAGACAGTTAGACTTTGACAATGATTCTGATAATAACTATGTTCCAGATGGTAGCGAGATATACGATGCGGAAAATAAAATTACACTAGGAGAAGACAAAATTCGAAGTGATGAGAGGAAGAAGACGTATTGTCCGAAGTAGATTTAGAGGATAGTTTGGAAGTGGGGAAATCGATCATTGAGTAACGTCTTGTTACGTTGATTGCAAAATATCGTACTGTCTGGCTTATCAATTTGCCTAAGTTGAAATTAATTGATATGAGAGCATTCATAGGCTTCTTATTAGGCATAGTGATATACATACATAATGTCCATATACAGAACACAGACAAGCGCCGAACGTTTTTGCGAAGCCTTGTCAATATTGAGAAACTGGCAAGCGTAAAACTACAAGAAAAGGTTGCTGTAGGTGCAAAAAAAAACAGTGCGTGAAGCATTTTCCGACACATATATGTACAAATGTACATACATACATACATATGTATGTACTTATGTATTTTGAGTAAATTTTTTTCAACTGATAAAATTACAAAATTTTTCTGCTAAGCTTGTTTTTTAAAGTCAAATATTTTATGTATTTAATAATATTATGGCGCTTACACTATGTAAGTAGCTCAGTGTTTGGCTGAGCTTCTCCTACCATTTGTGGTGTGCGTCTTTATATTATACCACAAATGAAGGGACCTACAGTTTTGTGCCGACTCCGAACGGTAGATGTATTTAATGAGAAGCTTTTTCATGGCAGAAATACCCTCGGAGGTTTGCCATTGCCTGCCGAGGGGTGATCGCTATTAGAAAAAACTTTTTTCTATGATTAAGATTTTGCTTGCCCTTACTGAGAATCGAACGTCGATCTCACCGGCGCATCGAGTTATAGAACACACCAATACCAACTCGACCACATCAGCCACATATACATATAAATCCACAATTAAAACAACTCGCATATATTTATGTATATACATAAGTGTTTTCTTTCATATGCCATTATGGTTTTCCGCATGTATCTGTAATGCAAGCTACAAATGTAGACTTCCGGGCGAATGCGTAAGTTATCAATCCCAATCACATAAAGGTTAATTGGGTGGTCTGCAAAAGCCGAGGATTCATAATACCCATCTTCCCTAATAATGCAGCTAACTTTAATTTTCCAATTCGCATTTAAACATTTTTGTAGACATGAATCGCAATACACTGTGAACGTTAAACCAAAAAATTAAAAAATATCCTAAATGACAACCGCAAAAATGTATCTTACACACTTTTTAAGGGGAAAAGTACCACTTAAATATCGCATTCGTATTCGTAGCTTCCTACTTTTCTTTATATTTACGGCAAATTTTCGAAGCTAAAAATGCAGCAAGGATATAAAAGCAATATTTCGTCGTCACAGTCAAAATATATCACAACTCCAGCGCTACCAAGCAACTTAATTTTTTCACAAATCTGTTCAGAAGTACGACTTCTATAAATACTCGTAACTCCACTCCAGCGCCACCTAGCTAATAAATTTTTCGCAGAGATGTTTTTCTTTCCCTTACCTATATGTATATACATATATACTATTATTCAATTCCACACACGACCGCTTCGTAAGGAGCCGACCGAGGCACTTAATTCTTGACATTGACTCCCCTCCCGTGCCCCAGTGACGCCTACATCGCATATTATGTTGCAGCCTAGCCGAACGTGGTGAGCGGCGACCACGCCACTTTTTTCTAATACTTACATTTTCAAATTCGTAATATCTTTTGAATGGAATGTTCGAATCGAATAGTTCAAAAAGTTATATAAAGGTATTCAATCAGTCTTGAATATGAAGACTCGTACAAATAAAGAGGTGCAAATAACGAGCTTTTAATTATTTTTTTTTTTAAATATAATAACACTTATTACCCGTAATCTTTTGCAAGCGACTTGCAAAAGAACACTAGGTAGCTTATCGTATACAACAAAAATAAGCGAGTTGAGTTGATAAAGGGTGTTTTTTTTACAGGTTTGTTTTTCGAATAGAGATAAAACTGGCATTTTGTGGTCAAATCTGGCAACTCTAATGTCATTTATGTTCTGTTTGGTTTGCCATTTCATCATGAACAGGTTGACAAAAGAACAACGCTTGCAAATCGTGCAAATTTATTTCGAAAATAATGGTTCAGTTCGCGAAGTTTACCGTGAGCTCCGTCCATTTTATGGTCGACATAATCGTCCATCAGAGCAATTAATTCGGTTAACCATGGATCGTTTTCGCACTACGTTTACTCTATGTGATAATACGCATCCGCAGAGACGTCGAACAGTGCGCACCGAAGAAACAATTGCCGCTGTAGAGCAAAGTGTTGAAGAGGACCCGAATGAATCGATTCGCCACCGTGCACAGCAATTGGAGCTTTGTCCATCAACTTTATGGAAGATTTTGCGCAAAGATCTTGGCTTGCGACCTTACAAGATCCAGCTTGTGCAAGAATTAAAGCCGCGACCATGCAATGCGTCGTGATTTTGGTGTATGGGCCGAAAATGAGATTGATCTCGATGCTGATTTTCATCGCAAAATTTTGTTCAATGGTGAGGCTCATTTTTGGTTGAATGGCTACGTCAACAAGCAAAATTGCCGCATTTGGAGTGAAGAGAATCCACATGAGACCCTTGAAACGCCATTACATCCACAAAAACTGACTGTTTGGTGTGCTCTATGGGCTGGTGGAGTCATTGGGCCATACTTCTTCCGCAATAATGCTGGAGAGGCAGTTACCGTTAATGGAGACCGGTATAGAGCCATGATAATCGACTATTTTGTTCCCGAATTGGATGGCATGAATGTGGATGAGTTGTGGTTCCAACAAGACGGCGCTACATGCCACACAGCGCACGTCACAATCGATTTATTGAAGGAAACATTCGCTGAGCGCATAATTTCGCGGAATGGACCTGTCAATTGGCCACCAAGATCGTGTGATTTGACACCATTGGATTATTTTCTTTGGGGATATGTGAAGTAGCTCGTCTACACCAACAAACCAGAAACGTTAGGGGAATTGGAAGCCAACATTCGTGGCGTTATTGCCGACATACGGCCCCATATGCTCGAAAAAGTGGTTGAAAATTGGACCTGTAGAATTGGCTTTATTCGAGCCAGCCGCGGCGGCCACATGCCCGAAATCATATTTAAACATCAATGGCATAAAATTATCCTTCCAATAAAGCCAAATTGATGGACCTTAAAACGATTTTCTTGTGTTTTATTTCAATTCGAAGTTCTATACCCCTAAAAAAAACACCCGTTATAAGCGGAATGAAATAAGCTCGCTTAAAAAATAGCCGACCTCATTGAAAGTGTTGGAAAGTGAGAAAGTGGTGCTATTGTGAATAACCATTGGAAAGTACCAAGGGAAATTCGAAAATTTTCGCTAAACATCAAAATAAGTAAAAAAAAAAACAAGATAAAACAGACGTAAGTAAAATCGTAAATAAGAAATAAGAAATAATCATTTTGTTTTGTTTTGTTAGCAAATTTTACAAACAACCTTTAATTTTGACAGACTAGTGTTGTAAAGTGTATACAAAATATAAGAGAGTTGATTATAAGCGTGTTGGACGTTCTTTTGCTAGTCGCTTACAAAAGATGACGACTATTGTGACGTAACTATAACAGTTAGACATATGCTGTCTCGACATTTTTTATAGATAATTATATATTTTGCAAAGTCGTATTACATTATTTTGTTCTTTAATAAATATTATTAGCAGCGCACGCGAATTGAGGAATTTTTAGGACATTTTTTTACTCTTTGGGTTACATTATTGGCTTTTTAGTAAGGATCCCTAACTTTTTTGAAAATATAATATAACCTATGTTCACCGGCGATAGTGTAGCTTCCCAGCGGTGAAAGAATTTCTTAAATCCGTCAAGTAGTTTCTAAACCTATTCAATTCAAACAAATAAACCAACAAACAATCACATATTTCCTCTCTATAATATTAGTATAGATATATCTAGATACATATATATGTACATACATACGAGTATATACACATGAATGAATCGAAATCCATTCAAAATGTTTACAATACAAAAGAAGAATTTAGAAAATATACTTCTTAAAATGTTATTAGAAAAATAAAAAAATAAAGTGGGAGAAAATATAAGAAAACCACTTAAGTGGCCCAGAAACATTGACCCAATTCTATGGCGCTTAGTGGCACAGTAAATACAAATCGGCACATGTATGTATGTACATACTTATATAAATACATGACTATACACATGCTAAGAGATAGCTATGTATGTATGTATGTAAATACTCTCACAAAGTATTTAAATACCCTATAGGAAAATAGGCTTGTTCAGATATGTACACTTTCAGAGCTTTTTTTTTTTAATGGTAAAGTCAATAATAATATGATAACTAGAAATATATGTATAACAATAATTTTAAAGATAAAAAATTGCAAATATTTTTTCGATATAAAACTTTAAAACTAACAATTGATTAGAGGGATGCACTAGACTTTTGCCATGATTTTTAGTTTCAGTTTAAAGTAAATGATAGAACTTATCACGTTTTGAAAAATAAAAATAAAAATGTGTCAGAAAAACTTTACGAAAAGGGGAATTGTTTCTTAATGGAATTTGACCTCAAATAAAAAAAATATCAAAGCATAAACCTACACAATTTGTCAACCAATAAACTTTTAAAATATGTACATATTTATACATACACATGTTTGCATTCATTCACAAATATGCACATTGTCTTCTCAAGAATTTATGAAAGCTTGCTGGCTTTGACCATGTTTTCGTTTCTTCTGCTTTTTTACTTTCTGACCTAATATTTATGACGCGATCTAAAAATGCCAACATTCTTAAATTGAACCTGTGCCGAAGCAGTCAAATTTTAGTTATTTTGTCAGTCCTGAGTTTTTTTACATAAGCAAACATTCCTCTCTCCTTTTCCGCCTTTTAACAGTCAGTGCGCCAGTGTATGAATCTGTATTAAAGCTGAGGAAGCTCTTTCTGCAAGTGTATATCCCCCTCCTGGTGTAAAACTATTTAAGATCAAACTGGTCCGAATTAACGGAAATACCTTTCAATGAAGTAACAATTTTTTCTACCAGTTCAAGTTTCGCTTTTCGTATTAATAATATTACAAAACGCTGCTGCATTTGTTAACCAGGAAAATAAGTAGGTAAATATTTCCCGTATAACTACGAAATTTCGTCGCCGCAACTAGTTGTAGCACGTGTATGACAAAATTTGAATTTCTCATTTGATCACGAGGTTGTGGCATGCTTAGGCTGTCTCTTTTCTAATTACGTTCATACAGATTAGCAGTCATTCACCTTTTCAATGTAGTGCGTCGATTAAAAAAAAAATCAGAAAAGAGAAAACAAAAGTGAGTAAAGAAAAATTAAAAGAAAGCATTTACAAAAATAAGTGCAGATTTAAATTTGCACATATTTATACATAAATAAATTTAAACTATTTAAATAAACTCAAGATATCAGGGATACATATTTTCGTTTACATATTTGAAAACCCACTGGCCATCATCGTCTGCGCCGCTCAGCCTTGACGAACTATTTAACCATGTAGGAAATTGTCAATGACAAGTACTACGTACATATACGTACTAGTATTTCTACAACTTATGTAGTATATCCATTTTGACATTTTTTGCGCTTACAAATGTTAAATGTATTTGTATTTGTCGATTTTGTATAAAACACTGAAGTGCATATAAAAGAGTTTTTAAGAAGAAACGTTTGTATTTGGTGCAAATGATTATTGCTGCTGTTCTGATTTTTGTATAAAATCAAACTCAAAAACACTATCTCTAAAGATTCGTTTCGATCCATGTCAAAAATTTGTTGACTGTGCTGTTTTGTAGGCCGTTCAATTTTAGTAAATTTAAGTGTATGTAGGTTTCAAGTAGCTACAAATTTCCATTGATTTTTGATTTTTTTTAACTGACGCTTAATATAGAAGAAAATGCAAAAGGTTAAAAAACTTTTTTTTTTCCAAAAATCTACGGTAAGTTTTACCGATTTGTAACCTGCATTTTATTGTACTTAAACTGAGAGAGCTACAAAACTACATGCAAATTCTTGAACATTTTTAAGTTTTGAGGAAAATATGGGGTTTTTATCGTTATTATGGGAAAATGAAGTGTATTTAAGCGTATTTTTTATTATTGTTAAACGCATTGTTTATTTTGAATTTAATAAAATTGTTTTGCTTATAAAAAATATATTCGCTATCGCCTATTTCTTTGGTGAGTATAAAAGGATTTTTTACAAAACAATTTATTTAACTTTAACATATTTTATTTATTTTTTATAGACAAATTAGATGTAGTCCGGTACTTTAACGAAATATTTGTAGAGATATTGTTGGGAAAAAAGCACTAAATTGAGATTAGTTGTTTTGTAAAATTTTCCCATTGCATATTGCAAATTTCTATGTGCTTTTATCCCAGATACGACCTGTTGATATTAATTTATGTAGTATAAATTTTCATTTTCACAAATCTGCTTGTTAATCTCTTTTATTTTTGTGGCCTTATTTAATGTTCAACTAGCATGATCTTAAGTATGTACATTTGTATAAATGTGTTAAGTACATATTGGCAAAATCTCAAAAACGAGCATTCAAAACATTTAAATGGAATTTATTTATTTATTTTCATTTATATACATACATATATTTCTCAGTGCATTTAACTTTTCTTAGCACATGAACTCATACATATGCATATGTATTATATATAAATTTGTGCTATTTGCGCTTGTATGATTGTTAATTGTGTCAATGATATAAATATACAAACATATGTATGTATGTATATGTATGCATATATATGCATGTATGTATGTACATATATGTATATACATACATATATTACAATTGGCTTAAATGTGAAGTGAATGTCCGAAAATTGTTTGCATTTATATCCTTACAAATTATTAATAAAAATCAAATTTTAAATTACTTACAAAATAATAAAGAAAAGCGCGACAAAAGAAATTATCAATAGCATATTTAATGCAACAAAGCAGTTTCATTGACTCAAAACTAGTTATATGCAATATTTCCGCTTAAAATATCTGTAAAACAGAACAAAGTGAAAAGATCTCAAAGTGAAAAGATCTCATCTTATTTTTATTAAAGTTCCGTTTGATTATATTTAAAAAAATTTTAATGCGTTTTTTTTTGCAGTTTTTAATAATGTGTCTTTGTTGAATACTTTATTGAATACTATCTTAAAAGAAAATTCAATGCAGAACCATTCTAATGCGGCCACTACAATGGCCGATTCACAATGTTAAATTGTTAGATGAATGGAATAAATTTAAGAAACGGTAATGGCACAAAAATTAAAACGATATTGACAAATGTTTATAATGGGGGGAGAGGTAAATACATATAAAAATAGGTTCGTTCGTCAAAAAGTCCACAAAGAATTATCCAGCAATGAAATTTCTGATAACTTTGGATTATTCTCTCTCAAAGGGAGATGCTTGCAAATTTTGAAGCAAACGCAAAATTTGCAAAAACTTGCATGCTTAACAAACAGCTGATTAAATTTTTGTCAGCATGCAAATATGCAAAATGAAAAACACTGCATTTGTGTTTTCCTGAAAATTCCATTAACGAAACTTAACCAAACGAACATACTTACATATAACTGGATCTTGTATGTTTAACACTCATATTTTATAATTTTCACCATTAAACAAAAATTTCGTAGTTACTTAATTGCAATCATCTGCATTGCGAACCATCTTAATATGTGCGATTTACGTCCCAGCATCAGCATGCGTCTCTTTACTTACATATTGCTCCCATCCTAGTGAGCAAAAATGGACAGATCCTAATTTTTAAGGTGCTTAGCTCCCGGTATGTATTATATTTGCTTAACTCAGCAGAATTTGTGCCTATGCATACAAAGGAACATTCGGTAATAGTTCGGAATCGTTTCGGGGCTTGTTTAGGACTATTCCAGAGACTAATTCATGATTATCTTCGGAACGTTAGTTC
Source organism: Philophylla caesio (assembly GCA_963971545.1). Classification (NCBI taxonomy): domain Eukaryota; kingdom Metazoa; phylum Arthropoda; class Insecta; order Diptera; family Tephritidae; genus Philophylla; species Philophylla caesio. The sequence goes on from OZ020607.1 coordinate 50,354,264, forward strand.
AGGTTTATTTGTATTAGGAACAAATGCAGTACAAAATTTGAATCTTTCGGACCTAATAAAGGTCGATAAATTGGTCTTGAAATAGCTCTTAAATATGCCCGAAAGTATTCTGAAAAAGTAGTGAACTGAATTGCATGTTTAATGGCGACTAAATTTTAAACTTGTGGCAACGATGAATTTACATTAAATCACATGAAACTATGAAGTAATCGAGCTTACTATCAGTTGTACAAATAAAATGTTTATCGTACAAAGCATTATACTAATTATATGAGAGATTTATAACTTAAATTCCACATGTTGTATGGTAAATCACAGATAAGTTTTTTCATTTAAGTTCGAGTTCTACGTTTGTTTTGCATATTTTTGTTTTTTTCAAAACGTGGCAATGGGTAATTAACGATGTTATTATAAAAATGTTTTTGTTTAACTTTTTGGTCGTAATTAAGACACAATAAACATCTTCACGCTTTGCCGACTGCTAATTTGTATGAGAGATTTCATCTGAGAATGAAAGTTAGAGTTGATTATCAAATATTTTTGTTGAAAATAGTGTAGGTAAGTTACTTGTATTAAGTAATGCTTTGATGTTAAACTTTTCCGTCTACCAACATAACTTTATTCGATATGGCGAAACAGTGAATTAAGTCGTTTGAAGTTTTATTAATTAGTTGGTTGTGTTTAATAAAAATTAAAGAGCCTAAAATCAAGCAAAAAAATAAACAGGAGAAATAAAAAAAAACTTTTCTTTTAGACGCAAGCTGCTCATTTGTTTGCAGATACTTACATTATTCTTTCTTTCATTGGTTCGATAACCGCCATGCGATTTTGGCCGAGCTTAGCATAGCACGCCAGTTATTTCTCTCTTTCGCTAACTGGCGCCAGTTGGAAATACCAAGCGTACCCAAATCCCTTACCGCCTGGTCTTTCCAACGCAGAGGAGGCCTGCCTTTTCCTCCGCTACCACCGACGGGTACCGCGTCGAATACTTTAAGAGCTGGAGCGCTTTCATCCATTCGAACGACATGACCAAGCCAGTGAAGCCGCTGGATCTTAATTCGCTGCACTATATCTATGTCGTTATAAAGCTCGTTCAGCTCATCGTTCCATCTTCTACGGTATTCGCCATCGCAAAGGCGTAAAGGCCCATAAATCTTTCGGAGAATGTTTCTCTCGAACACTCCTAGAGCCTTCTGATCAGATATTTTCATCGTTTATGCTTCTGCGCCATACATTAGGACGGGCATTGTGAGAGACTTATACATAGAGCGTGATTTTTGTCGGTCGAGAGAGGACTTTACTGCTCAGTTGCCTACTCAGTCCGAAGTACCACTTGTTGGCAAGAGTGATCCTCCTTTGGATTTCGAGGCTGATGTTAATGCTGGTTCCTAAGTAAACGAAGTCTTCTACTTTTTCAAAGTTATAACTGTCAACAGTGATGTTAGATCCCAGTCGTGAATGCGCCGATTGTTTATTTGATGACAGGAAATACTTAGTCTTGCCCTCGTTCACCTCCAGACCCATTTGCTTTGCTTCTCTATCCAGTTTGGAGAAGGCAGAACTAACTGCGCGGTTGTTAAGGTCGATGATGTCAATGTCATCGGCGTACGCCAGCAGCTGCACAGTCTAATAAAAGATAGTGCCTGACCGATTTAGTACTGCGGCTTGAATTATCTTCTCCAGCATAAGGTTAAAAACGTCACATGACAAAGAGTCACCCTGTCTGAAACCTCGTTTGGTATCAAACGGCTCTTTGGTGCGTGTCGATTCTTCTTTCTTGGGTCTTTTCCAATATCTGGCACACTGTGAATATCTGGTCGATAGTAGATTTACCAGGTCTAAAGCCGCACTGATAAGGTCTAATCAGTTCATTGACGGTGGGCTTAAGTCTCTCCCACAATACGCTCGACCGAACCTTATATGCGATGTTAAGAAGGCTGATACCGCGATAGTTGGCGCGAATTGCAATATCACCCTTCTTGTGGATTGGACAAAGTACGCGAAGATTCCAATTAGTAAGCATGCATTCGTCCGACCATACTCTGCAGATAAGCTGGTGCATGCGCTTTACCAACTCTTTTCCACCGTATTTGATTGGGGTTTTGGTATCATCATCTTTTCCAAGGTGGTCTCTGCCACTACCACTAAGTAGTGTAAAGAAGTGCTCCCTCCATAAACTATGTATATTCTGAACGTCAGTCACCAGGTCGCCGTTGTCGTTCTTACAGGAATTTGCCCCGGTCTTAAAACCTTTTGTTAGCCGTCCTACTTTCTGAAAGAAATTTCCGGCGCTCTTCCTGTCGGCCAGCATTTCAAGCTCTTCACACTCACGCATTTCGGCCTTTCTCTTTCCTTCTTCAACTCACGATATCTCTCCCGCAAGGCTCGCGTTGCGCCCGGTCGCAACGTGGCCCTGTAGGCAGCATCTTTCCGTTCCGTGGCAACGCGACATTCCTCATCAGATACTTACATACTAAATGAAAATAAGGGACTTCCAAAATAAAATGCTATTTTTTCTTATGCAAAAATTGTACTTTGTTTGGTTCGCTTAGTCTTTTTGCATTAAATAAATTGATAACCCGGTCAAATTTCATCTTAGAAAAGATACATTTATATGTATGTATGTATATGAAATCAAAAATTCATACGCAAAAAAAAATGTTAACCAAAGAAAGTATGAAAAACTATAATAGGGATATTTGATCTGAACTTAACCGAATAAGTTAAGCTTTACTTTACATATGTAGGTACATAAATGTATATACAAGTTATTATTTGCACAAACTTTTAATACCCTAGTGCCACAGTGGTGCGATAGGTATAGCTGAGGCCTCATAAAGTACGCATGCCAATGAGTGCAGTGAGTAATTTGATAACAAAAATGCAAGAATGATAAATTAGAAGATTGCGACACTTTCGTCCATTTATCTTTTTTGTTTCGGCTTGACAGCTGTGTGACGACATATCATACCAGAATATCAAGTCAAAAGAATATCAAGTTAAGGGTCTTTTGATTTCTGTTTTTGAACAAAAACTGCTTTTTTGGTTGTTGGCGAGCATAGAACACAATACTTGTATAAATGCTTCACAATTGCACTCTGCTGTAAGCGCATTTGTTTACGATTTCGCCGCCATGTTGGTATTTTCATTTCGCTTCATACTCATATTCCGTACGCTATGACGTAGAAATGTCGCAATCTTCTAATTTATCTTTCTTGACAAAAATGCACTGTTGTGTTTTTTCCTTCTTTTTTTAATTTATGTACACTGAATAGGTACATGCATAGGTACATACATATGTATGTATGCACATAGTTAGGAATTCACGAAATCGTGACTAATTTGCAATAGGTACATACATATGTACTAATAAATGCAAGTACAAATTAAATTTATCGGCTTTCTCGATTTTCCATTTACATACATATGTACATACATACATACATGCACACATACTTTTGTAAGTCACGTGTCATTTAAAAACTGAATAAAATAGTAATAAAACTGCAATTCTACAATTATACAATTAAAATTTTCGCACTTGTATGTACGAATAAATATGTACATTGTATGTACATTCATATGTTCGTGTATATGTAGTATGTACCCACTTTGAAAAATTCGTCCGCAGATTTGCTGAATCAAAGCCAAAAATGAGCCTACATGCGAAGTAGCTTAGTTTACGCATTTAGTCAACAAGCCAGTCTGTCAAACAGTCTGGCATTCGGATGGCCGGTGTAACATACTACTCACATATACGAGTACATATGTATGCACAGTGGCGGTGAAAATAATATTCGTAATTTATATTTAAAATATATTAGAACGAAAAATTACACTGAAGATGGCACAACGCCGAAACCGGTTTGTCTTAAAACCAAACTTGACAAGGGATGACGAAAATTCGTTCCAAAACCAATAACTTCACACCCTGTCGGGAGCAACAACAACAAAATATCAGAATATATTAGAATTAATTATTTAAATTTTTGTTATTTATTGGCCTTATAAATGTATAATAATTGACAAATTTATTGAGCTCGAGACCAGTTTAATAAAGATTTTATTTGGAAAAACAACAACAGTTTTTAAATGGTAAAAGTTATAGTACTATTCCATCTTCCTTGAACAACTACAACCAACTAAAAACAAGAGCAACTGATCTGCCACTATTAAACTTGCTTGTGCGGTTGTTGTTTGTGTTTTTTTAGAATGCATTTAAGGTATGCTCATCCTTGCATATGTACATACATATACTTTTGTTATTTATGTATTATTTATTGGCCTTATTGGCTCCCGGGTTCAAAGCGGTTATGAAAAAAAAAATTTAGTAAAAAGTCTGATGAGGAAATGTGGTGGTTTCCAAAATAGTACTATAACTTCTACCATTTAAAAAACTGTTGTTGTTTTTCCAAATAAAAACTTCATTAAACTGGCCTCGACCTCAATAAATTCGTCAATTATAATATAATTTATTATTTTTATATTGAGTTTAAATTCTTTTTAAACATAAATTATATAAATTGTTGTTGCAAAAAAATCCATATTCAAAAAATAGTCCTCAAAATTACAAAATTATGAATAAGATTAAAAAAAAAATTTTTTAATACGCAGCTTTAAAGTTCTTTGCTAAAAATACTGTTGATTTTGAAATTTTTTTGTCACCAATTACAACTGGTACGAGTATATGTTTGCATATAGCCACATCGTATTTAAACTTTGTTTTAGAAGAATTGAATGCATGTACATAGGTACTACTTACAAACCTGTTTACCCAAAAAAAAATCTCAAACTATGATACAAAAGTTAGAAATTTTTTATAAATACTATTCAGAGTTTAAAACAAATAAAAAAAATCATATTTAAATTGAACACGAAGTAGTAGCTAATCAAAACTTGTAAATAAAAATTACTACTATTTTTTTAATCGCATCTATGTATATAAACATATGAGCATAAATACATGCATATGTAAGCATGTATGTATGTATACGGATATGAATATGCATGTACATATGTATGTGAGTGTACACCCGAGAACAAGGCGTACATATCTTCGGACGTCTTCATTTTTCAGTTCTTGTGCTCTTTCTTGAGGTATTAATAACATACAAAAAAGAAACACGTACATAAGCATGAACATACATATGTTTGTATGTATGGATGTTTGTCTGCATTTGTGGAAATTTTCCATTCATTATCTTACATACATATGTATGTATATACATACGTACATATACCACAGTAAGTGAATTGCAATTTTTTTATATGTTTGCATTGTGTTTGTTGCAAGTGTTGCACATTTATGCGTACCTACGTTCAATACTTCTTGTGGTAGCCTCTCTGATTAATAGTAAACATTCATACATATGTACATATGTACATACATTTGTACACGCATATGAACAAAGTATATTTGCGGAAAAGTTATTTAATTTTTATTAATTTAAATGTTTGCTTTTAAACAACTGTAGAAATAGATTTTAATTTACACAGTTTTCTTTTCTAATACTAATTAAATGTTTCAAAGTACATTTGCTTAAATATTTAATAATTATTATTATTGATGTAAACATTTTTTGCGAAAGTTCCGTTTAGAGAACTGTAAATATTTTAAAAACAATTTAAAAGGAAAGGTCGGTATTATCAAAGTAAAAGAAATGAGCGATGCTATCGAATTATCGAAATATGATTTTAAAATGTTTATTTAAGTGATTAATCGAATTTGTCATATTTATCTGGTATTGCAGTAACTAAAGTTGCTGTAGCTGCGATCCAATATTTTAAAATATTTAAACGATTTCTTTACTTATTTAAGCAATTTTATTGATTCCGTTGCGCCTTTAAATCGATATCGATATATTTTAATATGCTATTCAAAAATATTTCTAAATACAGTGAAAACCGCTTATTACGACTCTGCATGTAACGACGAACCGCTTTTAACGACCAAATTTCAAGGTCCCGGCTGAGCTCCATAAGAATGTAGGCATAGCAATATCGGATTTAGCGTCGTCGGTTACAACGACATATTGCTTACAATGACTGATTTTTCGTCGAAAATTGATTTATTTGTCGTTTATAACGACGAAAATATATGACGTTGCTAAATGTTTTTTTTCAGTCGTACAACATACATATTAATAACGGAATTTTTGCGTCGCAATTGCTACTAAAATTCTGTGAATTGAAATTTCAATGTGCAACGATGATACAGACACAAAAAATAACGGTAATCAAGTTGAAAAATACATATTCTTTTTCATTCAGAAAGAATATTATTTTTATTTTTCGATCAGTTCCTTCGCGGTGTTTGTGAAAGATGTCAAATAAACGCAGAATATTTACAATTGAAGAAAAAGCAGGCATTATTTTCCGATTAGAAGCTGGGGAAAAGAATGTAGATCTTGCTAAAAAGTATTCTGTATCTCACTCAACAATTTCCACGATATGGAAGAATAGAGATATAATACAAGGAGTTTTTGAAGAAAATAAATTTTCTTGTAAGAAATTGAAATATTCCACACAACCCAATATTGAAAAATCTTTGCTTACATTGTTCAAACATCAAAGAAGCCTTGGAAATCCACTGAGTGGTCCGATTTTGATGAAAAAAGCTGAAGATTTCGCTAAAAAACTGGGACAGAACGAATGGGTGTGTACATCATCGTGGATCCAGCGTTTTCGTAAACGTTATGATATTGTAGGCGGAAAATTTGTGGGAGAAGCAGCAAGTGTGCCAGAAGCAGCAGTGAATAACTGGTTGCAAAACGTATGGCCAAATATGTACAAAAATTATAGTGCTGACCAAGTTTTTAATATGGACGAGACAGGTCTTTTCTTTAAAATGAAACCCAGTAATACGTTAAAATTTAAGGGTGAAAAGTGTATTGGGGGAAAATTGTCTAAGGACAGGTTAACCATAGTCGTTTGCGCTAATATGACAGGGAATAAAAAAGAAACACTAATGGTGATTGGGAAATCCAAAAAACCCCGATGCTTCAAAAACGTAAAAAAACTTCCTGTTATTTACAAACACTATAAGAAGGCATGGATGACGTCAAATATATTTGAACATATAACGAACAAAAATATATGTATCTGAACTGAAAAATATTTTGGAAAACAAATTTATCAGTGACAAATCAAATTATAAGCAAATGACAATAGATAACTTTTTCCAAAATGAATTTCAGTTCAGATATATTTGCGAATATGTTTACTATCACATAATATACTACTGTTAATTTAATTTTTCTTTTGAATAAACATTTTTTTTTTATATTTTATCCAAACTGTATTTTTATTGAAGCGCAATATAAGCAGAAAAAAAAATTATTTAAAAAAAGTACATATCGTATGTACCGACGAACCGCTTATAACGACGAAATTTACCGGTCCCTTCGTCGTCGTAATAAGCGGTTTCCACTGTATTTTATATCCATTATGTAATACTGACCACACGTCATAACTTTACCTTTTTGGATAGATAGACAACTCTCCATACTATAATATATAAGACTTCAGCAAATGCACACTTGTACAATAATATGGAAAATTGACAAAACTGTATACCTACTCAAAAATTATTTAAAAACAATTTTGTAAAATATCTACATACATACATACTACATACAAATGTACCTACATACAAAATCTCAAAAAAATATCGGTAATTTTATGCAACTTGTAACTTGAGAATATGTAATTACATATAATAAAATAATAAAACTGCAAGGAAAAAGGATTGGAATTTTGTTAGGTTATGTACATATGTACATATGTACCGAAATAAAATAAAATAAGATTTCACTTATTCTAAATATTACTTAAAAAATCAAAAGCTTAAAACACTTGTCAAGTGTCTTTTGTCAAAGCATCCAAAATATTGTAAAAAAATTACACACATACATATGTATGTACATATATGTATGTATGTATAAGCATTTAAATAATAATTTTGGTGTTTCTCTCTTAAGTATATTATTTTCGAGCCCTCATTTAAACTGATAGTTTAGAAAGGTTGACGTCAGCACAGGCATCCGTCAAATAGCATATGTATGGATTTGTTGCTGAATGTAAATGCACCGTCGAATAAAAAACGCTAAACGGTTTCATATAACGCCAAAGCAAATAAATTTATTATAAGTAGGTACATATGTATGTATGTATGTACATATGTATGTGAGATACCTGTACAGAGTTAGTAAGAACTCTAATAGAAAAATTTATATACGAGTAAATTAACAAAGCTTCTTTTAATACGCACCTCACTTTCCACGATCATTTTGTGTGATTTGTTTATTTATTTTCACAAACAGGTTTTAATTTTAACTTGGTTTAATATAGTACGTTTCTCAACTTATGGGCAATGCATAATATTTTAACTGACACTTTTCTAAGTATCTGGTATTTTTTTTAAATTTGTTGTGCTGCCAACTTTGCATTAATTTTTGTTTTCACTTTTTTTTATTAAAAAAAATTGTGTATCAATTTTTAATCTCTATAGGTACATAGCGAAAAATTGTGTGTCGTTCACCTGCAATTAGTGACTTAACTGTTTGTTTAATTACAAAAAAAAAATGTTTTTATTTGTCTATGGACATATGTATGTATTTACAAACAATTGTTATTTAAATACACATTTTATTGCTGCTTTGAATGCATTCCCATTTTTTTGCATTTGTTTTACTTTATATAACTTTTTCTCTAGCTTTGCTGCTTTTTAACGCTTTATGTCTTTATCACACCACGAAATCTTCAAGACTGAAAGATATTGCACATTTACTTTGGTCGCCAGCAATTGCGAGTTTTTCTTCAACAATTCAATTCTATACATAACAGAGCGTACTAGTACCGCACAAGCGCTCACTTTGACGCCGAGGCGTGCACCACTGATGACGTCGACGTTGAAACATGCAGCGCAGGTACCCACATATGCTTGTGTATATGTACATATGTATGTATGTAGGTGCTAAGGCCATATCGTAGCGGTCGCTGGCAGTTAGTACTCGTGCTACCACTGCCAGTGCCATTGTCAAGCGTCAATTGGTGCGCCAGCGTCACCGACTGCGGCGTCGACAGTGAGACTAACAGTGAATTATGTGTGTGTTTTTTGGCGGATCACTTGCGTCAGCTGGCTAAACGCGCAGTCAAACAATCGTCGGCAGCGCAAGCGCGTAGTGTGTATATTTGCTTGCTTTTGCTCTCCATTGAGCGCGTTGAATTGTTGGTTATTAGTTTTTTTTTAGGTGCGAGTATTTATTCAATTTTTTGCGGTATTTACAATTCCATTGTGAAGTCTTTTAATTTTTGACGTTTTATTAAATTAAAATGACTGCGGACTTTTGGCAATAAAACTTAATTGGACTTGGCAACTTAATCGTTGAATGCCTAAAATTGCATAATATAATAATAAAACGACTTTTAAATGTTAAAATATTAGTAATGACAAATTAACATATAGTAGGTAAAACCGTAAAAGATATGTGTTATACATATGTATGTATGTGTATATAATTATGTACTTCCATATGTACAACACGAACAAATGTACAATTATATTTCACTAGAAGAAATGCCTTGAAGCTTTCCTCTTAGAATATATTAAATACATTTTATTTTTATACCCGAGCGTACTTACATATACTTGAAAAATGGGCATTCCCACGCCCACTTATGAAAAAGGGTCTGTATCTCAATAACGGTGTAAGGTATCGTCACAAAATTTGGTGAACAAATTTTCCTCAATATCTGATAACAGATCATCGCCCACCTCCCATATAACGGAAATTTTGAAATTTTGAAAAATTCAAAAATTTCGTTTTTTCTTTATCTATTGGAACCTATTAATTAAAATTTTAAAAATCACTAGCATCACCGTCAATAATTTTTGAAATCGGACCATAACCGCGCCCAACTTCCATATAACGGAAATTTCGAAAAATGCAAAAAACTTCGTTTTTTAGTATTTATTGGAAGAAATTGAGTAAAGTTTAATACTAGCTCCGATTTGAAACAAAGAAACGGGGTTTTTATGAAATTATGGGCACCGTCACTTACAAAAAATACATCGCGAGGGTATATAAAAATCGGTTTCGCCCGAATTTAGCTTTTCTTACTTGTTTTTCATAATTTTCTGAACATTTAAAACCAATATGAATTCATAGAAGATGTTGGCAAGCATATTTAAGTAAAAAATTATATTTTTGTTTTGGTTTCCGCTTTGCGTGGAAAGAATGTCTATGAATTCGCCTTGTTTAAATTATTTATTTATTATTCCACATTTAATATATTACACCATGTCATTGATAAATATTTGTTTAACGGTTAAGCTTTAACCCATGAAAATTGGCGGGTGAGATATACGTAAATCGAAGCGAAGGAAGGATAGTATAGATTAGCAGATGTCGAGATTGTTTTTCATCAACGCTGTTAGACTTTGGAACAACATCCCTCAGTCCATTAAAAATTTAATGAATAGGAGTAACTACAAAGTGTTGATATATGATTACTTTAAGTCTATATAGTTGGTGCGATTGTGATTAATTTATTTTGCTTTTTCTTTCTCTCATCTATCCATTTCCTTTTATCTTCTTTGGCAGCCTTACTGCATTGTCTTATTGTTTATATCTTATTTATTTAAACCTTCAATATAAGTTTTCCTGCTAGTCTTAAGCTCACTTATTTTAATTTATTTTAATAATTTAATGTAACTTACTAAAACACTCAGCACCCGTTACTTTCGTATCGTTACTCGTTTCTTTTAATACAATCAAACACTGGTATGTTTCTCAAGCTGGAGAATCATCTATGTTTGCGTACATTTATGGTCTCAATTATTCGAAAGATTATTATCGTTTAACATCTTAATGAAAATATGAAAATGCAAAATGGTTAGTTATGAGAAATAATCCGTTTAAATGTTTTTATTTACATTTTTAATTCAGATGTAAAAGTGTAAAAATGGTAGTTTTTTAAATAAATGTTTGATAAATATAAATATGTATACTACGACGCAAAGTATTTTTGTAAAGATTCCAAAATTGCGAATGCAACATTGCAATGCGCGATAAAGAAAGAACATAAACTTGTAGTAAGATGATACCGCTGCGTTGAAAATGAGTATATTCTAAACGTTTTCATTTCGCACAATATAAACATGTTGCTTAGTTTTGATTCGTTTATCGAATGCAAGTACCGAGTTTATTTCGTGAGTAACGATTCGGTACTTCGAGTCAGGCATTGTATTCGTTACTCGGTAACGAATACATACGGTTTGCTACAGCTCTATTAAATAAATAATCAATTGTTCCGTTTATGTATGAGTATGTACATATGTACATACATATGTGTGTATATAAATATTTGCAAGGCAATATCGAATATATTTTTTTTACTTCAAGATCTGACTATAAATGTCGAAAATATGACGAAAATGTAAAATTCTCCGAAAAACATATGGCGAGACATATTAGAAAGCTGCATAGGAATTTTAAAACAATTGAAGAGCTCTGTGTGTTTTGTTTTTGCTTTTAAAAGCAAATTGCACGACAAGCGAATCTGGTTTTTCGCTCTTTCAATTACGAATGGCGAATCACCCCGTTTACACGACTCATTTGGCATCTCACTCAACTTTTGAAACCGTTTAAGCTTTTATTTGTTTAATATTTTGTTTGGCTTTGATAGTTGTATTTGTTTTGACAGCCACTTATTCAGATTGAATCACCTACAAATGAGGTACAAACATATGTATGTATATTGCTCATAAATTTTGTATGGCGAATCACGTGGCCGCTGTGGTCGAGTTGGTAGTGGTGCGTGCTATAACTTGATATGCCGGTGAGTTCGAGGTTCGAATCTCAGTCAGGGCAAGCAAAATGTTAATAGTAGAAAAAGTTTTTTCTAATAGCGGTCACCCCTCGGCAGGCAATGGCAAACCTCCGAGGGTATTTCTGCCATGAAAAAGCTTCTCATTAAATACATCTGCCGTTCGGAGTCGGCTCAAAACTGTAGGTCCCTCCATTTCTGGTATAATATAAGGACGCACACCACAAATGGTAGGAGAAGCTCGTCCAAACACTGAACTATATAGTGTAAGCGCCAAAATTATTATTATTATTAATCACGTTGACAAAGATGAGAATCACGAATGTGGAAACATAGTATTATCTAAACGAAATACAAAATTTCGCCATTTAAATAAAAATAAAAATAAAAAATATAAGTTGTTGTTGCCATCTGTTTGACGTGGCTTGGTTTTCGCGCTTTTTCAGGAGAACAAGTACTGCTAGCGCATAGTAGCTGATCATGATCTCTTCTAAATACAGAAATATGCAAAAAAGAAAAGTAACAAAGATCACATAACTGTTTTTTTTTTTGGCCCCAGCGATGGTATGCTCTAAAAAAATTCGAATTAGTATCGCGTTAAAAGCTGCTAACTACGAATTTGTATATTCCTCGTTTAAGGAGAACCTTTAATTTTTGAATAACAAAGTGCATGATTTAAAGTTTTTTCACTGACGCTTCTTACATTTATTGTATTTAATTTTGTTAAATTTTCTATAAAAATACAGTTAATTTCCTAACAATAACTATGATTGCTAACCAATATTGAAAGAGTAAATTCTGTATACAAAACTATAACTATAGTACTTTCAATAAGACTAAGTATGTCAAAGAATTATTAACTTAAACAAAAGCTTATTAATCATACTAAATCTTACCGGTACTCTTCTATACCTATAGTAAAGTACTTGTAAGTGTATGCGGAAAGAATATAAATGGCCAGTAGGAAAGAGGAGCACGTAATAGGGCCTTACCAGCAATTTACTCTGGAATTTAGAATGTACAATCATTATCAGATATATTACATACTTTTAAGCAACCTAACCAAATAAAGTACGTACATATGTAAGTGTAAATCAAACTACCGAACTAGTTGATTCGAAATTTCGGCAGCACATAATTTTACAATATCTTTTAGTTTAATTTTTGTTTTACTAACAGTTAGCATTTGTCATGATTATAATTTTGTTATTAAAAGCTGAAAGAAATTATTGTATACCTTGTAAGGTGCTTACCTATTTTCCAAATTGTACATATGTACATACATATGTACATACATATACCTATTTATATATACATGTGGTCGAAGCAATAATAGAGAAATTATTTATTTTTTTGCATAAAATAAAATATGTGTTTACATATATTTTAGTATGTATTACAGATTATAAGTTCAAATACTTAATTTCTAGTCGCAATGCAACGAGCAAAGATTGCGCTTTCCGGGATCGCGTAACCTTAATTTTTCGTGTTGGACAAGTTAATGACGAATTAGAAGCAGGGGCGGATCCAGAATGCTTTTAGAGGGAGACCGGGGGGGTCGAATAAAAATTGCCTTTGACATTTTTCGTGAGACAAATCAAGTTTGTTGTGGCAGCTACTTATGTATGTATGTCTTTTAATCATATGAAAATGTTCGTATTTTTTAAATCTTGTTCAGCTGTAATTGATTTGGGTGTGCAGTATATCCATACAAATGTATGTATATTTGACAATTATAGTTCACTTGCGTTCAACTGAACTTGTCAAATGTTAACAAACTCCTTGTTTGCTTATTGGAAAATATATATGTATTTGTGCCAGATCAATATTTTCTTGTGCAAAATAAATAGCAAAGTCAATTCGACGTTTCTTTTTTTTTTACAAATCTTTCTGTTATTCCCTCTAGGACGATCTTAATATCTAAATGCGTATATAAGAGTGCTAGTCCAGTTAGTCGTTCTTCAGACATGTTTGAATGCAACCATGTTTTTAATCGGCAAAGCGTTGAGAAACTTCTGTCAGCAGAAGCATTACTAACGGGAAGCGTGGCTAGAATTTTGATTAGCATATATGTAAATCGATGGATATGCATATTTGTTACAATCATCTAAAACTTGTTCTGCGGTTTGTGGGATTAATTCTTTGTCACGATTATTATACCAGCCTTCTGACCACACTTCAAACTCTCCTTCTAAAGTCAAATCATTTCTTCCTTATGAAACATGTATATCTTTCTCCAAGAGCACGAACAAGATATAAAGAAGCTTCTTTCTTTTGAGAAGTGTTATTTTTTACAATTTGTGACGGTAACAACAAATTGAGATTGACTACTTTTAAAGTTTCTTGAGGAAATCGTATCGATCTTGATAACAATATGATCGAGGAAAGGAACATAAATCGCTTTTCTATAATAATCTTCAGCATTAGACGAAGTGTAATTTGCTCGGTGAACTTGCATTTTTGCAAATCGAGGAATGGCAACAGTAAAATTCAATTTCTCAGCTGAACAGTTACTCTAGTGAACAGTTCCAAAAAACCAGATTCCGCTTCTAGTCTGAACCTACGAAGGATATTCAAGATGTTATTCAATGCTTCAGAAGCTGAATTCAAATTTATTGATGGCGCTTGAAGGACTAAGCCAATGGCCGTGTCACTGATAGTACATTGTTCAAACAAATCATCGAAACTAAAAACTCTGTATCACAAATCGATTTTAAAATAGAGCGAGCATAAGCGGGCGTTTTTTGATCGGGCCAAGTTGCTATTTCTTCTAAAGCGTCAACAATTTTTGTAAAGTTGTCTTTAAACTGTATCACGCCGTCGTGTTTTTCACCTCACATAACCCAATTAATGAATCTATGAGATATTTTTTTAAGTCATCATGACGTTTTGTAGATGCATTAGCAAAACTTATAATTTTTTTTGCCCAACTTTTGATGTTTTTGCGAGCGAATTGTTGAGGGAGTGATTAAAACACTGACAATGCCTTGCATTGATACATTTTTTAAGGAGTTCCTGAACAGCTCCCTTAATTTCTGATATCATGACAGACCATCCATCTGTTCCAATCCCAACCCAGTCTTGTAAACAAAGCTCAAACTTGTTGAGGATATCATCGACTATGTGAGCTATAGCTAAACCCGACAATCTTTTTTCTTCACCTTCAATATCTTCTTCCCGAACCGAATTGTATGCATCTACGAAAGTTCAAAAATCCTCTCTGATGTTACCCTCATGTATGTATGTATGTACATACAACTTAACAGCACACCACACATAAATTCATAACGGCAATTGTAAACAACAACATAAAGCCATCCGTTCACTAATTGCACCAGCCACAGCTTCACTGTTGGTTGATTGAAAATTAAAGTAAACATTAAATCCAATAAGTGTCAACTGATACACTTTTACCTTTGAATAAGATAACAAATAACTTTCAATGTTAAGAATTAGAATAAACATACTCCTAATGGAATGATGACATTCCAATAGGAATTGTGAAATTAGAATTAAGATAAACATAGTCTTAAGCTATAAATGTAACCATTTTTGAATAATAAAGTTAGATCGATTTTGGATTAGACAGAAGACGATTGTCTTTTAGTTTTTTAAAATGTTCTCACGGTTCTTGCGAACTTAATTGGCGCCCAACGTGGGGCTCGCGTTAAATAAAATCCTAATGAAAAGAGAAAAAAGTAAAAGTATCCTACACAGGCATAACGCGAGTGTTTAAACAATTTTTAAGCAATTAATATTATTTAACTAATACTGGAAGTTTTTGTATACGACAAAAATCTTTTAAGCGATTAAAAAGAAAACGCGTATATATAAAAAACAAAATTTTTTAAATCCAATGATTAATCCTGCGGAAAGAAGGGGCAGGTTCGTTTGTTGGGGACAAATATCACGACGAGTTTGTCAACGTTGTGGGGATTATTACTGCTCAATTGAATGCCAACGAAGGGATTGGCCTAATCACAGATACATCTGTCTTCCGATGCCTGGACTGATGCCAGCTCCAAGTAATGGCTCAAATACATCTGGTTCCGAAGGTTCATTAGCAAATGGACACTAAAATAAGTAAATATAAATATGTTTAATTATCATATATTTTAAATATATATTTAGATATATGTATATGTATGTGAGTATTTGAATGGCAAATATATTAAATATGTTATTTATAAATGGGAAATACCCAAGTTAAATATAAAATATATCTATACTGCGAATATTGTGGTGGGGAACATAAAATCAAAAATTGCCCCAAACTAGAAGTGAACAATAAAAATTATAACAATAAAAAATAAATTAAGGCTCGACCAGCCAAATAATTAAATATATTAAAAGCCCGATTCACCACCGAAAGGGGACCCTCCGGTTTATAACATTTGCTCAATTCTGCGATTCCGAACTCCGGACCCTCCAGAATAGAAGAGACTCCTTTCCTAGAAAGGATCACGTATAAAAAAAATAATATTAAATATTTTTGAATTTTCTGTAAACTGAATTTGTTTGAAAATAGAATAAAAAATTTTTTTTTTTACATGACAAACGGAGAATTGACAGTGGAACTAATTACTAGACTAATAGCTAGTGCCACAGTATCCCTTCAACAAGAAATAGTTCAATTAAAAGAACAATTGACAGTAGCCCAGAGGACAGTAGTCGACTTTCAAAATGAAACAATCAATGAAAACATTGATTGTAACGAATCATTAGACATGGTTAAAAGTTTACCAGAATTTTCTGGCGGTACTGCACAATACGTCAGCTGGCGTGAAGCAGCGAATGTGATCATGAGCCTATATAAAAGAGGAAGCAGAAAATATCTGTGTGCTTTAACAATATTAAGAAATAAAATCACAGGAAGTGCCAATGATACATTAACAAATCATGGCACAGTCTTCAATTTTGACGCAATTATTAGTAGGTTAGACTTTGCTTACGCAGATAAACGACCAGTTCACATAATTGAACAAGAGTTAAGTGTGTTACGACAGGGTAACTTATCTCTAATAGACTATTACAATTTAGTAAATAAGAAATTGATTTTGTTAATCAACAAAACAATAATGACGCATGGAAATAATTCCGAATTAAGCAATTAACTAAATAAAAAGAATAGGGACCATGCATTAAGAATTTTTATAACGGGTTTGCGACCACCATTATCGGATATATTATTTTCATTAGCTCCTTTGGATTAGCCAAATGCTTTGGCAAAGGCACAACAAAAAAATATTTTATAAAATAAAATATGACAACGAAAACGTTAAAGAGAGCATGAATATCAAGTTCATGAAAAAAATGAAAACACTAAGGAACATAAAGTTTCCACAGTGCCCAAGGAATATAAAGTTTCCACTTTAAATAAAAACGCTAAGGAACATAAAATTTCCAAAGTGCCCGTCAAGGAACAGAAAGTTTCCAAGACTTATGCCGAGAAAGTTACCGGCAAATCAAATAAAGAAAGTAATAATAAAATTATTTCAGAAAAGAAAGCTAATGAGGAATTTAAAGATTCCCTTACTAAATCTAAAAAAAAGGAACTTAAAGATTCCCTTACTAAAGCTAACTTAGAGGAACATGAAGATTCCCTAACAAATGCTAATCTTGAGGAACTTAAAGTTTTCACGAAAACATCTGAAAAATTTTCCAACAATTATATGTTGGACAAATATTTTTCTCTGCAAAATGAATATTCCATAATACCTGCCGATGAATTTACTGGAAACATAATTGATAACTATTCAATAATAGACGACGAAGGCTCGCAAATGTCAATTAAGGAATATTTTTGCAAAAACAATAAAAATCAAAGATCGGTACAAAACTCCGAAAATTTGAAAAATGAAAATCAAAGAGAGGAACTTTTAGAAATTAACTCTTCTATAAAGGAAAAAATTACCCAAGCGCATTCGGGTATAGCCAAATAAAAGTCCTTATAATTCACCCATATGGGTAGTACCAAAGAAGGGTACAAATGACGATGGCTCACCGAAACTACGACTGGTCATCGATTATAAAAAAATAAATGAGCATACTATATCAGATCGTTATCCAATCCCAGATACCTATATAATCTTATCCAATTTAGGTAAGGCAAAAAATGTTTCAAGTATCGATTTGGAATCAGGATTTCATCAAATTTTAATGTCAGAAAATGATATTGAAAAAACAGCTTTTTCTGTTAATAACGGAAAATATGAGTTTTTACGAATGCCATTCGGACTTAAAAATGCTCCCAGAATTTTTCAACGAGCAATGGATGATATATTGCGCGATCACATTGGAAAAATTTGTCACGTTTATATGGAGGATATAATAATTTTCTCAGAAAATCTGAAACAACATATGAAAGACTTAGAGTTAATAATAGAAATGTTAGGCAAGGCTAATATGAAAATTTCTCTGGAAAAACCGAAATTTTTCAAAATGCAAATCGAAATGTTGGGATACATTATAGCCCAAAATACAATTAAAACAGATCCGAAAATTTGTCAAGGATTACGCAGCAATTGCAAAACTTTTGACGAAATATCTGTCAGGGGAAAACGGTAGGGTTTCCAAAATTTTTTCAAAAAAAGTTACTATAGAAATCGATGAGGCGGGAATATCTGCCTTTAACAAGTTAAAGAAACATTTAGCAACCGAAATGGAATTGACGCAACCTGATTATACTAAAAAATTTGCATTAACTACCGACGCGTCTAATGTCGCAATAGACGCTGTCCTCTCACAAGAAAATAAACCAATAACGTTTATTTCCCGAACTCTTAATAAAACAGAAAGAAATTATGCCACTAATGAAAAAGAATTATACGCCATAGTATGGGCATTAAAAAATCTTAGAAATTACCTGTATAGGGTAACAAACCTAGAAATCCACCCTGATCATCAACCATTAACTTTCGCATTGTCCGTACGCAATCCCAATTCTAAAATGAAGAGATGGCACGCTTTTATTGAAGAATTTTCTCCAAAATTCGTATATCAACCATGCAAAACTAATATTGTAGCAGACGCATTATCACGTCTTGAATTAAACAATATGACCACTGAATCAGAGCATTCACAAAGTGAAGAATCAGAACATTCAGCTCAAAGTAACGACAATATTTGGATAGAGGTTCACTATCCATGAACTTATCAGAAATTTTGGAAAAACGAGATTTCTAATTGAATATGATACAGTTGAAAAATTGCCTACCATTTTAAAGGAATACATACAACCTAAATTGGTGACTGGAATTCATTGTACGATAGAAAATTTGTTCGAAGTACAAAAATCCCTAAAGGAAACATTCCAAAATAAATTTGTTTACACTAGACTATTCCCAATGGCTATCACTAATAGAGAAGACCAAGCAGGAATAATCGAACAAACTCATAACAGAGCACATCGAAACCATGTGGAAAACATTAAACAAATAGAAAAATTATATTACTGGCCTGAAATGAAAAAACAATTAAAACAATATGTGCAAAACTGCACAACTTATAATAGAAATAAATATGACCGCCATCCGAAAAAAATTCCAATAGGTTAAGCACCTATGTATACCAGATAAAGAAGGAGAACAACTGCATCTCGACATTTTTTACGCACAAAAATTGAAATTTATTACATGCGTAGATGCCTACTCAAAATTTCTTATATTAAAAAATATAGAAGATAAATCTAATATAGAAGAGAAAGTTTTAGAATTGCTTCAAACTTTTCCCGATGTGAAACGCAAAACTTTAGATAATGAACCAAGTTTCACAACACCCCAGTTTAAATCCTTAATGCAGAGATTAAAAGTAGAAATTTATTTTTGTGATCCGCGACACAGTACCAACAATGGACAAATAGAAAGAGTCCACTCAACCATTATAGAAATCGCTAGATGCATAAAAGAAGAATATAATATAGTGAGCGATTTAGAAACATTTTTCAGGGCATGCCAACAGTATAATTTAACAATAGATTCAGTAACAAAACTCTAACCAACAGATGTTTTTCGTAATAAATTGAATCATGAAAACTTACCTGACGTTCTAAAATAAGCGCAAGACAAAATGCTTGCTACTCATAATAAAAATAGAAAAGAAAAACCATTCAACCCAGGACAAATTATATATGAAAAAATTATAGGAGAAAGAAATAAGCTGAGACCTAGATATAAGAAACAGCAAGTTAAGGAAAATTTAGAAAATATAATAGTAATAAATAATAGAAGTCGTAAAATACATAAGGATAATATTAAAAGTTAACAAGTTTTTATATTATTTTATAGGCAAAGTACTTCATAATTTACCTAACTTTTGTCAGCCATATATACGCCGACATTATTGACTACACAACTGATGAATATATTTTAATACAGAATGAAGAAGCTCTAATTTACGAATCTTTCGGCAACATTTTTCATATAACCAACCTCACATATTACAATATATTATATAATGACGAAAAAACGTATTTCTTGCAAGAAAAAGAAAAACATTCTTACACAACATCAGACTATTTAGAGGTAGAGTCGGAACTTAATATTATAGAATCATCATTAATGCAGTTAGAAAAGACAAGAGCAAAAAGAGGCATAAATGAAATAGGAACATTATGGAAATGGATAGAAGGAACACCTGACCATGACGATTAAATTTTTATTTACAACAAATTCAGAAACGTTTAATGAAATACGACGCACAGTGGTCGATTTGAAATATTTAGGCGGCCAAAACTATTTTTGGACGTTAATGGCTTCGAAAGATTGTATTTAAAAAAAATTTCTATTTATTTTAAAAAATAAATAAGAAAAAAATTGTCTTATTAAAAGATGTTTCTAACTCGACTTCTTCGTGCTCAATACTTGATTGTCTGTGGGGCTCGGCAGGTTCTAATAGTTCTATAACTTCACTGGAAAAAATGTTGTGTGAAGTTTTCTTTAACGATCTTTCACTACTTACGAGTGGATCTGAAGTAAGAAGCAATCTTTGATAAATATCACGGTTGCATTCTTTCCTTGTTTATTTCGTGCTTCTGCAGCCTCCTCCGACAATTGGCCGATTGGCAACAGTGCATTATCTATGATGGTCGCCCCATGTAATACTAATTTATGCATTGTTGGAGTCATGGGATGCCATCCGTATAATTCCACATACATTTGCGCGGTGTTGAAGGCGTATTCTTCGAATTTTGTTGTATTTATTTTGTGTCCACTTGAAATCGCCTCTAATAAGATTTTAAATTTGTGTATTAATTCGTGGTTAATGCCTGTTAAGTCCGCCGCTAATTCTGTGTTTTCAAAAAATCTCCTACTCGTATTGCCATCATTGGTATTACCAAAATTGGCTTTAGGCATGTCCACCAACAGCCCAGTTTCTAAGCGGAATCTTTCTTGGATTTCTTTTTTCCTTTCTTCGTCTAATGCTTTCTCTTCCTCAGTCCTTTTCTTTCCATATTTCTTCACGGGCAATTTATATGCCAAATGCAGAATGCTTTCAAAAATACGTATTTTTGCGTGCAATACCGAAATGCCAAACTCAAGAGCATCGGGACTTATCTCGTTCTTTCTGCTTAAATTATTGAAATCTTTGGAAGTGGCGCCACATATATAGCATCGGCTAGTTGTGGTCGTGTTGGTTACAGCATTGCAAACTTTGCCATCAATCATGGTCATTTTTAAAATGTGATTATAAGAAAATTCTTTTCCATCAATATTTACTTGTGTAGGAGTGAGGTTCTTAATTTCATTTTGCACATAACTTATTTCCTCTTTTGTTACATCTGTAGTTTCTTTCACATATCGAAATCTGATGGGGCGGCCAAATCGTGGTGATGATGGTGTTGGGTTTTGCCAAAACACTTTATTGTTTTCTTTACCACAAATAATTTGAAGTGGGACAAAAGAACTCAAAAATATACTAGCATCGGATTCGGCGTCTTCCGAGAATTTTTGTTTGTACCGTGCTTGTTGTGACCCGTCACACCCCCATTTATAAATGACCGTTAATGACTTTCTTTCAATTTCGTTAAGGGTTGATAACACTTCTTCCAGGTAGATTGATAATCGTTGAATAGTATGATCCATTAGGCATTGTAAACTAATTTCTGCGCAGGTAGCCGTTACTCGCAATGCAGTCTTTGGTGGGTAGCATTCTTGTTTTGCTTTCAACAAAAGGTCGTAACAAGGGTAATGCTTTGGGTTAGTTGCCCTTATTATTTCATATTATTCTTGTTAGGTCAGCTTCTACGAATATTTTGAGTGCTTGGAACGGGGTCAAAGGAGCAATTGTTTCATTGGTCTTGGAATAGGCTTTTCTATATTTACTAGCCTTTGTTGGTGAATTTCGTATATCTTTGAGCACTTTTGAGGCATTTCTTTTTCCCTTCGTTTGCAATATGACTTGTGCGGAATGTATAATCATTTTATCATCAACATTTGATCGAATTTCCTCAGTTTTTCTTCTCTTGCTTCGTTCACTCGAATCCGAAAATTATTTGCTCGGACGACCTGGTTGATTAAGCGAATGCACTGGTATTTCAAAAGTGCCTTCCAGCCACTTCTGTTTGTTTTTCATAAAAACTTCTTCAACTTTATGAGCTTTTAGCCATCTCTGTTTAAATTCGTGTTTGATGTAGGAAAATTTATGCTTAAGGTTCTTTTTTTTTGCCACAGTGTCTCCGCAAGACAATAGCAAGTGGTTTTCTAAAAACTCCAATTTCTCATCCATACTTAGCAAATTTTGTAGTTGCATTTGCTCAAACATACATTTACGGGTCACTATTTTCACCCCCGACGAACTAGGTATCTCCATAACTGAAAAAAAAACATAAAATTAAAAAAAAAGGTTTTTTAAATTTTTTTAACAAAATACTTTGAACTGCTGTCTTTAAGGAATAAGCGGGATTCTGCGGCTCTTGTTTTTTTTATAGAAAAGCTGAATGTGTAACGTATTCAATAAACAAAAAAATATGATCCGGACGAACCCTGATCCATAACAAAATTGCTTTTGAAATTAAAAAAATTACATTTTTTATGTGAAAAAGAGGGTACATATGTTCAGCTACCGAAAAATATAACGAAAGTTAAAAATAAAAGTTAAAACTATTATTTATTTAATAGATGCTTACCTGAGCTATGGGAATCACTTTCACTTCACTACACAACTTAAAATAAACATACATGCGTATTGCGAAATTTGATATAATTTGGGCACCCAATTAGAAATACGTATCAAGTCAACGATCAAATTGCGTCTAACTGCACGGAAGCGGTGACGTATGGTTGTTGAAAAAAAGGGTGGGGGGTAATTCGCGGAAGTGTTTACAATACGTAGACGTCAATATTTTGTGCCTACTACGTATTTAAGATTTTGACTTTTGGCCGCCTAAATACTTCAAATCGATCACTGTGCGACGCCTAACAAATTTAGTAAATAACACAGCAGGGATTTCTCATTAAAAAGTTATTCTTAAACAAAGAATAAAAATGATAATTTATGAATTACAAAATGTTTTGCAAACTATTACACTAGCAAAAGGAGGAATATTAAACTCACACATACTTCATACAAAAGAGACAAAGGAAAAATGAATTACAAACAGTAACTTTAACTGATTTAGTAGATGTTTCATCGTTCAAAATTATACAAAAATCAGATCTTATAATATTGTATATTAAATAACCTCTAATCAAAAATATGTGCACCTTTTTCGAAACACGACCGATTGCACAAGACAATGGGAAATTAATTATTGAAAACAAGTATCATTATGTAATAACACATTCACAGCAATTGAAAAATGTAAGATAGAAATAAGTAATATTTTTTGTGAAAAAAGTTCAAAAACTACATGTTTCATAAATCTTTTAAACAAAATATCAGCTAATTGTACTAAAATTAAAGAAAAAAATAAGCCAATTGATAAAATAAAAGATGGAGCTACATATATTGCTCACTGGACGACATATTGTCAACACAAATAAAATAAATGGCACTTATTTAATAACGTTTGAAACAAGTGTTATTATAGACAACAAAACATATGAAAATCCAACCGGAAAAATTGTAAAATTTTTAAAACAAAATCATTTTAAAAATTATGAAATTTTTGAATATATGTTTGTGTATTACGATGATCGGCCTTTGAATTTAAATTTTTAAACAATTTTTATTTTTCAAGCTCGAGGCCCCCAAATTAAATAAACTTCGATGTTTGTTTATTTATCATCCTGATGATGATCTCAAATTGAGGTCGAAATATCGACAGTAAAATACAAAAATAAACAAACATCGAAGTTTATTTAATTTGGGGGCCTCGAACTTGAAAAATAAAAGTTGTTTAAAAATTTTTGAATATATAAACTCAGACGATGAAGTTTTAAAGTTTACCAATATCAACTTAATAGAAAAAATACGTACACCATATATTTAAAATCCACTCTCAATGTCATTACTTACCATTATGCTTTTCATAATTGTAATATATGTATGTATGTATATACTATACAGAGTAATGTTATTTATAAATCTAAAAAAACAAGAAAGAATTCAAAGAAATCAAGAAAATTTATATTTTGAATTACAAAAAAATTAAACAACTTATCCAAAGAATTTGCTGAATCGGGACGATTCATTTTAAAAATGGGGGAGTTAACAGCACACCACACATAAATTCATAACGGCAATTGTAAACAACAACATAAAGTGATCCGTTCACTAATTGCACCAGCCACAGCTTCACGGTTGGTTGATGGAAAATTAAAGTAAACATTAAATCCAATAAGTGTCAACTGATATACTTTTTCCTTTGAATAAGATAACAAATGACTTTTAAGGTTAAGAATTAGAATAAACACACTCCTAATGGAATGATGACATTCCAATAGGAATTGTGAAATTAGAATTAAGATAAACATAGTCTTAAGCTATAAATGTAACCATTTTTGAATAATAAAGTTAGATCGATTTTGGATTAGACAGAAGACGATTGTCTTTTAGGTTTTTAAAACGTTCTCACGGTTATTGCGAACTTAATTTACATATGTACATATATAGCGTAAGCAATATGGCCACAATCGCTAGTTTCATCAAATATAATCGCCTATAATTTCTCTTTCATGACCCGTTCTATCAAAATTTCTTGAATTTCTTCTTTACAACCAAGGCACATCAAACAGGTAGCCGCAGCAACCTTTTTTTTGAACTTTTTTTCATATATTTTTTTTAATTTGAATTGTTAAATTTTGAATTTCGTTGTGATAAGAATGCTTTCAGTACAATTCAAGGTAGTTAATAAAATATTTTTGAAATTTTAGCTTTTAAAAGCAAAAGCAAAATATACACCTCAAATTTTGAGGCGTTTTGCTGATATACATACATACTTAGGTGGCTTTGGAACACGTATTTTTTAGATATTTTTCAAGCTCAATATCTCCTGCAGCTACCCGGAATTTTAAAAGGGCTCGAAAATTTCCTTCGTTTGTTACTGATTCAGACAATTTAAGTTCACCATCCTCTATATGGCCTCTTAATGCGAAGTTCTGTCGTCCGCAAAGAATGATCGTTTCGATTAAAGGATGTCTTTTTCTTTTAATATTTTCTAGCAAGTGGCCATACGATGAGAAGAAAGCAAATTTGAAATATCTTTCTGTATACATATGTATTTATAAAATCTTTACATGTCAATATGGATTTTAGATAATATTTGTTTGAAGCGTGATATGAGAGGAACTTTTACTAGCGTATTTAAGGGAACATGTGAGTTAGGGTCACCTGTTTGACTTGCAAAAAAAAAAAATTATTTGCAATAACATCCTTTTTTAATATCAGAAAAAACAAGACATTCATTCGGGATTAAGTAGTGACGTTTCAAATATCTTTTCTTGACTCTTCCCATTTTATTATGAGTCGAAAAAGGGAATGGATAGTCTTCCGGTGGGAGCCAGTGCTCAGTGAGTAATTTGTGTTTCGTATAATCATCTAACAATTGCTTGTTGTCGACGAAAGCAATTGGTGCTTTCTTTCATGTTTTTTATATACCACATTTTGAATACGCGTAACCGTACAATTAGCAACTTGACGGACTGACTATTGATTCTTACGGAAAATTTGAATAATTTGATTCGGTAATCTCTAAACTTGCAGAATTGCTATTTAAATGCGACGAAATTGATACATTGTTTTCTGTAACGACGTCAGTTGTATTTGAGACTTGAGTTTGTACTTTGGACAGCTTCAGAAAGTACGATTCGATTTTCTTGGTGGCTTGCCTTCTCTTGTCTTTCCTGGCAGCATCTTCATCCTAAAAAGTTATAATTTAGAATCAGATAAACTGTTAATTAGTAACACTTATTCTCCCGTATGTTAAACGAGTAAATAATGAAAACGGCAGAATAATCTGTAAAATATTGTATGCACGTAAACCTCGATTATAGTGGCATTTCGTATTCAGGTAGCACTTAAAGACAATATAAATATTTCCGTAGAGGAAGGTTACTAAATCACTGAAACATAATATAGGGTAAAGTGGGGCAGATTTGATATCTTTTTAACGAGGTCATATTTATCGGATATTTTTGAAGAAAAATTTAGATTTGTCAAATGTGTCCCGTCGAAGGGGTACCCTTGACGGCGCACTCACGCAGTCCAGAAAGCTGATCATTTGAGCTGTCGAAAAATGTTAAACTCTAAGAATCAACAGACGTTCATATTTGTGGAGCAGTTTTTCCCTGAAAATGTACTTCATGAAATTTCGTGAAATTGTTCACAATTTCTAATGATTTTATTTTATTCATACGATTCTTGACAATGCGATTATTGGAATCTTTCACATTTTTAAACAATACACAAAACTACAATGCGTCTTATGTGCCATTTGTATTAATTTTAAATAATATTTAATAGCATAATACAATGAAGTATTTTCCTTGTCACTTCGACGTCGCCACGTGTCACTCTTACAGTTTACCCTTCAAAAGGTTGATTTTACAATGCTAAGTCCAGATATGCATGCCGTCAACTGCTTAAACAATACTACGTATAGCGCCCATGGATATGAATTTAGTTATCAGACAGCTTACGACATATACCTTAACATTTCCTTTCGATCTTATATGTGCTAAAGCATTGGACAGATCGAACAGAAATGTTAAAATATGCAAGAACTACAATAATGACGTGTGCCCGGGAAATTCTGGTTACGCAGTAGGGACTGGCAAGTTAGGCTAGGCCCACAGCTGATTTCTCGAAATTTGTTCGGTAAAAAAATCTGTAAATAGTTTGTGAGGAATACTTCTCAAAAATGGAAGTAAGTCGATCGAAAAAAGTATTCACGCTCGAATTACCTTGAGTTAATAATTTATCATCGCGAATTTAAATGCCAAACTTTATAAATACAGGATGTATGCATACTCAGAAAATAAATGCTCAACAAGAATTTTGAAACTAAAGAAAACTAATAATATAATGAATGAAAAATTTGTACGTACCATGTTTAAGTCTTCTGCTCGTTATTCCCCACTCGAAACTTATAACAAACCGGATGAAAATGTTATAATCACTTGCCCAAAAGTGTTTTGGTCTCGAACTGAACAAGAAATATACAAACATAAACGTTGGAACAATCCCGTAAAATCAAGTGTAAAAATATGCAAGAACTACAATGCTGACATGTGATGTATGTATATACGTGATTATTATTTCTTTTGAAAAGCGGTCAAAATATTAATTTAAATGAAGCACCTGTTTTATTACGGTGTTACTGCCATCTTAGATAGTACTGTTCTTAATAGATATAATGTGACTTTCCTACTGATATAGTGCCTTGAATAAAATATACAGAATCATTTGAAGAAATGCAATAAATGCATAAAAAGATATTTAACGACAAATTCTCCATTTAGACCTATGTATTTCGGCTTTACATGCTCGACTTTGTCTCCAAAAGTACACATTCTCATTATACATACTAAAAATCACATGAATTATTTTGTTTACAAAAAATTAAAAATATGTTTCCTGGGATAGAGAAGAGTCGATAATGACGCAAAATATCGTTAAAAAAATTTTAGAGTTCGAGACGATTAACGCGTGTTGAAGACTTAAAAATTTATCCGACAAAATTTATATTTGATTTCTTCGACTATTGTAGTACCGATTTTAGGATATTAAATTTTAATTTGTTCGAGTCTTCATAGGTTAGGTTAAACTGGCTGCTGTTAGATCGCTTAACGTCCCACTACGGCCATATGGGTTTGGACATGATGTATGTGCTACCGTTTTTCCAACGGTCTCCTGCTTCCTTTAGGGGGTGAGTCCCTTAGAAGGAGCTTGCAGGTAGCGAGCGGCATGCCTAGACCCTTTCAGCGTGATGAAAACGGAATGGACGTTCCCCCTCTTGCAAGCTCGTCCGCTGTGTCATTGCCCGGTATGTTACTGTATCCTGGCACCCATACCAAGTGAAAAGCAAACTACTCCGCCATCTCGTTTAGAGATTTGCGACAGGCTGCCACTGTTTTATAGTTGCAGTTGACAGAATCAAGTGCCCTTAGTGTTGCTTGACTGTCGGAAAAAATGAAGATTTCTTTATATCCAGCTTCTTTTCTTTTTAGGTAGTTCACCGCCTCCTGTATTGCAGCTACCTCAGCCTGAAAGACACTACAGTGATCAGGAAGGGACTTTTCTAATCCTAGTTGGGCTCCAACTCTGTTCTCAAGCGTTGAGCCGTCAGTATAGAAGTGAAGCGATTCCGCCGATCCAGGATACGCATTGGACCACCAGTCTCTATGAGGTATTAGTATGTTAAACTTCCTTGTGAAGCTTTGAATAGGGGCGCAGTAATCCGTATCGTGAGAGCCCAATTTGTTTACGATTTGGCGTGTCCCACTTGACTAGGCTTCCAACCGGGCAGCTCCCGTAGCCTAAGTGGAAGGTTATTAAGTATGGTGTCTAATGCTTCCGACCTATGCATATCAGCGCCGATCTTTGCACCCTTTGAAGGTTGCCTTCTTACTGCGCTCCTGGACGTTTTGTGTCCACGATAGCTTCTTGCCTAGTATCACACCTAGATATTTTGCGTAGTACCTAGCCTCAGCGTTATATTCCCCACTACAGGAAGCCTAAGAGGTGGGATCTTATACTTCCTTGTGAAAAGAACGAGTTCGGTTTTGTCCGGGTTTACACCCAAACCTTTTACTCTGGTTCAGCTCTCTACCTTTTTTAATTTTCCTGCATGATGTCGCACAACGTCTGGGGAAATTGCCTCTTACTACCACCGCAAGATCGTCGGCGTAGGCAATTACCTTCGATCCTCCCTCCTCCTCCAGGGCCTTCAGTAGGTTATTAATGGCCACCACCCATAGAAGGGGAGAAAGGACTCCACATTGCGGAGTTCCTCTGCTTATACAGCGTTTTAATGTTGCTTCCGCCAACTGGGCCCTCACAACCCTGCCATCCAGCAGTTTTTGTATGAGGGCTACTAAATGTTGATCTACGCCCAGCTTCGCCAGAGCACCCGTAAACGCTGATGGTTCTATATTATGGAAGGCACCCTCAATGTCTAGAAATTATATCAGTGTGTACTCCTTGACCTGTAAGGAGCTTTCTATATACGACACAGCTTGATGAGGTGCCGTTTCAGTAGACTTTCCTTTCATGTAAGCATTCTGAGAAGTCGCGAGTTTGTGCGCTATTGAATATCTAATGTGGCAATCAATTGCTCGCTCTACTACCTTCAGCTGAAAGGAGCAGAGGCTTATAGGCCTAAAGTCTTTTGGGTTAACATGGGATATTCTACCTGGTTTGGGGATAAAAACTACACATTTTCGTAATTTGGTTGAGGTTAAGCACCCTTATATACATTGCATACAGCCAAGTTGCACTTAGCTCCAGTGATTGTTGTAGCTGCACCGGTGATATTTCATCTGGGTCTTCATAGTGTAATCAGAACTTTGACTTCTGTACGACACGATTTAACCGTCTTCAATCGGGATCAAAATGTACATGTGACATCTTTGACTATGGTATTAGCAATTGAGGGAGTGATCCTGAAAAAATTGTTAATTTTATTTTAAAAACACACATAATGTGAATAGATATGAGTCAGAAAAAGTTTCGAGATAAAAGGGATCTACTCTTTTAAAAGACCGATTTCTTTATCTATAGCGATTCCCATAGCAAATGATATATGCTCCAATATTTTTTTAAATTTTATTGTTATTTATTGTATAAAAAAAATTATAGTTTTTCTGCGGCTAGAGAGTATTGGATAACACCCTCATAAATATAAATTGAAATTCGAGTTGAAATTCAAATGGTTTGGAAAGTCAGACTGATTACGCTTATTTAAACCCTATACCCAAATGTAGTAGTTGTAAACTACTTCACGACTAGTATGCATCGTAAGCCCAACTAGTCAGCGAAGTGTTTTTTTTTTTTTTCAAACAAGCAACTGGTATTTTAGGGGTCGAGCGGAAGCAGGGTGTGGATGAAGCGTAACACACTGCATAGGACATCCGGTGCACCTAGCCTATCCCACATCAAGACCGTAGTGCACGATGCGGAATCGTACCCTTCAAGAGGTGACCCTGTTTTCACTGAACACTATGGATCTAGATCCGGAGGGTATCGAAACAACCCTTCCCCCCTAATCCAGGGTGTCATGCGTCACCGTGCCCATGGATGGTTTGCAGTCAGGGGGCTTTTCCGACTGTATTCGAACGGCGCCTCCCGGATACCGGTCCGCCTCCGGGAGTAACGGTGGACTTACTGCGGCATGGGGCTCTGCCGTAGTCGACCGTTTCATTCCCCTTTCCTTTTATTCCGGCCACCGAACGGTCTCGGCTCATTAGGTGGCCAAAGAACCAGTATGCAAAATGAACCCTTATCGAGAAGCCTCGGAACCCTGCACGGGTAGTGCCGCCTCTGGACAAGGCGAAGAAAAGTCCTTAAAACCTTCGGGAACCGCATCGACGGTGCCGAAAGGGCCTCAACGGCCCAAACCACACATTCGGTCCCCCACAGCGACTGGAGGAGTGGTTATGCCTCTAAAAGGAAAACCACCCTCTATTGAAACCGGAAGCACTAAGCCCCCCGAGGGAAAGTCGTTTCCGGTGGGAAAGCCAAGGGCGACCAACCCCCATAGGCCTATCAAGGCCACCCTCTCTATGCAAAGTGTTGTGGTCGAGCAGGAGTCCTCCACGGACAAGAAAGCGACCATCACTGCGCAGAACAAAGGCATGAAAGCAGCTGAGGCAAATGACACAGATCAGAGCCCCAGCTGCTCAAAAGCCATCAGGCCTCACGTCAGAGCCCAGCGCGATCGTAGGGCAGCATCGAAGGTCATAAAACGGCTGGAGGCTATGCAATACGACAAATTGACGGAGACACAGAAAGCCTCACTCGAGTGGGCTAAGGGAGTCATGGCCGCAAGCGAAAAGCGCCCCTTGGGGAACGGCGGAAAAGACAAACCACCCACTCGACTGGACCACCGGAGAGAATTAGCCTCAAAGAGACAGCGATCTCTCGAGGAGACTCCGAGTGGTTCAAAAAGGTACAGAACGTCCTCCCCTCCAAACCGTCGGTCGAAGGCCGTAGCCACAAAGCCGTTCAACGAGGCTGCCAAAGAGCACCTCACACTGGCCGTGCTGGACAAGAGCCATCCCGACGGACACATCAGCACTGACAATTGGAAGTCCGTGCTGATGGGTCTCTGCAGGGTCTACAAGGGCATACTCGAGAAGTATCCCGGCTCTTCACCAGTCGTCCGCGACGCCGGATGACATCAAGGGCGAATCAAACTCGTCTCGTGCGCGGACGAACGCGCAGTACGGCTCTACAAGGAGGCAATCTCATCGGTGGGAGAGCTGTGGCCCGGGGCCGACCTGAGAGCCGTACACAGGGAGGAAATCCCCAAACGGCCACGAGCCTGGGCCTGGGTCCCAGCGGAACCATCAGAACCGAAAGAGATCCTGGAGCTCATCCGCCTTGGCAACGCAGAACTACCCACCAGCGATTGGAGGATAGTGCGAGTTGGCGAGACCAAGGAGAAGCAGCGTTACGTTGACCTGGTCATCAACGATGCTTCCATCGCAGTTCTTGCGGATTGTGGTGGGGTTATAAGCTACGGCTTTTACTCCATCACAGTTAAAATCCACAAGAAGGCGGAGGTCAGAGAAACCGGAAATGCAGGCAACGCTTCAAGCGGACCAGCGACTTCTTCCGTCGGCGAAGAGGTCAGCAGAGTAGGAGACGCCGCGAGCGCCCCTACTGACCTCGAGTCGATTTCAACGGAGGCAACCGGGGGCGTCCCATTGGCGGTATTGGACACCGCGTCAGATGCCGAGAGCGATGCGGGCTCGGCGTCGGTATACGTGGGATCTGTGTACAGCCAATGGGTAACGCAACTCGAAGAGGACCAGCTTCTGGATTCGGAACCTGAGGAGGCGGATCACGACACCACGGTCGTAGCCGCCGCCGAGAGGGTGGAGCAAGAGGCAATGGACATCGCAGACTGCGGAGATGGTGCGGATTCTGCAAATTAATCTGCACCACTCCAAAGCAGCCTCGGCTGCTCTTCTTCTTCGTCTCAGCGAAAAGGTTGAAGACGTTATTCTTGTCCAGGAGCCCTGGAGCGTCAGGAACAGGGTTTGTGGATTAAACTCTGACGCCTACCAACTAGTAACGTCTCCAGTGACAGGTAGGATCAGAGCATGTATTCTTATAAAAAAAGTATATTCTTATTTTCTCCTCTCTCAATACAGCGACGAAGACACCGTTAGCGTAAGCGTACAGCTGGAAGAGAGCGTCGTCTGGCTCTTGGCGAGCTACATGGCCCACGACGGCCAATCTCTTCCTCCTCCAAGACTGAAGGAAGCCATCAAAGAGGCTAACAAGGAAAAACTCCCGGTCATAATTGGAGCTGACTCAAACTCGCACCACGAAATATGGGGCTCAAGCGACACCAAACCTCGAGGTGAGTGTTTACTTGACTTTATATTAGCAAATAATCTGTATATATGCAACCGGGGGAACGATCCCACCGTCATCACCTCTGTCAGAAGAGAAGTGCTGGACATCACCCTCGCCTCAGGCTGCCTCTCGGACCTGATAAGCGACTGGCAAGTGTCCAAAGAACACTCCTTTTCCGACCACCTCTACATAACATTTAAGATAAATCTCAATCCCTCTACTCTTACAGCGTATAGGAATAAGAGGCGGACGGATTGGCAGAAATATAAATGCGTCCTCTCAGCCTCTTTGTCCAGACACGTTTATCACGATAGGCTAGGCCTATCGCAAACACCTGATGAAGCGAGTCCCTCAAACACGAAGGTCGTTTCTCTCGGTGAGCTGGACTCACCGTCAAAAATAGATGAAGCGGTAGACCTCGTAACAAACGCATGTAATTCCGCTTTCAGAGTCTCCTGCCCTAAGACCCTACCGAAGGGTAAAAAGAAACCCCAGTGGTCGAATCTAGAGATTTCAGCACTCAGGTAAGAGAGCAGGCGACTCTTTAACCAAGCCAAGAGGACGGGTCTTTGGCAACCATACAAAGACGCTCTTAAAACTTTGAAGAAGGCCATTAAGACAGCACAACGCAAATCTTGGCAAAACTTCTGTAATAACATAGATGAAAACTCCGAAGCCAACAGGCTGAGGAAGGTTCTCTCGAAAAGGGCTCCAACGATAATTTCTATTCAAAAACCAAACGGAGAATGGACATCTACAGCCGACGAAATGCTGGAGTTACTAATGACCACCCACTTTCCTGGGTGCTCTGATGACTCCAACATTTTGCCAGGTCACCAAACCAACTCACTCTTAGGGAATACCGCAGGGGATTTAGTGAGGTACGAAAAGGTGGAATGGGCAGTAATGTCCTTCGAACCTTACAAATCCCCAGGACCTGACGGAATTTTTCCCGCACTACTACAAACAGCGAAGGACCTTCTTTGTCCACTTCTCACACAGATTTTTACAGCATGCCTTACCCTCACCCACATTCCTAATGTGTGGACGAAGGCGAAAGTCGTCTTTCTACCGAAGGGAGGCAGGACTGCTCACGCAAAACCTAAAGATTTCAGGCCCATAAGCCTCACCTCATTCCTTATCAAAACTCTTGAGAGGCTCATAGACGAGTATATTCGGCGCAATATAAGGAAAGAAAAACTCTCCCCGAACCAACACGCATACTCTAAAGGCAAATCCGCGGAGACTGCTCTCCACGACATCGTCTCAACGATCGAGAAAGGATTGGCCATAAAAGAGTACACGCTGGGGATCTTTATTGACATCGAGGGAGCCTTCAACAATGTCTACCCCGAATCTGTTATCAAATCACTCCGTATGGTAGGGGTACAGCAGGGACTGGTGGATTTTGTGGGGCTCCTACTCAGGAAAAGATCGATTTTCTTAACAGTAGGGGATAGCTCTAAATCCAAACATGGGGCTAGAGGTACACCCCAGGGAGGTGTCTTGTCACCTTTACTCTGGAACCTTACCGTAAACGACTTACTCTTAAACCTGAAGGGCACTGGCTGCAAGACCGTGGCATATGCTGACGACTTGGCAATCATAGCCACGGG
This sequence comes from Philophylla caesio, assembly GCA_963971545.1. NCBI lineage: Eukaryota > Metazoa > Arthropoda > Insecta > Diptera > Tephritidae > Philophylla > Philophylla caesio. Next base: position 50,388,673 of record OZ020607.1, read on the forward strand.
TAAACATCTTCAAGTCATTAGTGATCTACTGCAAAACGCTCTAAATATTGTTACCCGCTGGTCTGTGGAGTGCGGACTTAACGTCAACCCTACTAAGCCCGAAGCAGTGGTCTTTACAAGGAAATACAAAATCCCCGACTTCAAATTACCATCTTTCAACGGAATGGTACTTAGTCTCTCAACCGAGGTAAAATATCTCGGAATCGTACTAGATAGAAAACTCGACTGGAGGCGGAACATTGAAGACCGCTCCAAGAAAGCAATTGTTGCTCTTTATGCCTGTAAGACGGCCGTGGGGAAGAAATGGGGAACAAAGCCACACATTGTACACTGGATGTACACAGCTGTGATAAGGCCCATTCTCTTTTACGGGGTCGTCGTATGGTGGCCGGCACTGAGCAGGGCTCTAACTAGAGCCAAGCTTGAACGGGTGCAGAGGGCGGCCTCAATGCTCACCACGGTGGATCTCTACGGCAAATTTCTGGCGACCTGCAGTGCTGCCAGGCTAAATGCGATCCTTCCGTGGAGAAATCTTGACTATGGGCACTCAAAAGTCCTGGAAACTCTGCCCGACAAGAAGTTGGATTATACCCTACACCCTTCATTCTCTGCAAATAGGTTCTCCATAAGAATCCCAGAGAGAAACGAATGGATAGGTATCGTGGACCTGGATCCAGGATCGACGGCTGTGTACACAGACGGCTCCAAGTTAAACGAAAGAGTAGGCAGCGGGATTCACTCAAGCGAACTCGATCTAAACCTCAGCCTTCGTTTACCGGACCACTGTAGCGTTTTTCAGGCCGAACTAAATGCAATAATGGAAGCAGCTCGTGGCCTGACAACGTGTATCTCTTTAGAACGAGGCATCACCATTTATTCTGATAGCCAGGCTGCTATCAAATCTTTAAACTCCTACGGTACAACCTCCAAGGTAGCCATTGAATGCAGAGCGGCTTTAAACCATCTTGCAGATATGTGCTCCGTATGTGTTGTGTGGGTCCCTGGCCATAAAGACATTCCTGGCAACTGCCTGGCCGATGAACTAGCTAGGAAAGGGACGGAACTACCCGTAATAAACTCTGCTGAAGAGGTGGGTTTACCCTTAGCATCATATAAACACAGACTAAGATCTGAGCTTATGGATAAGGTAAATTTAAGGTGAGCATCGGAGCTGCCGAAACGAGGAGGAGGTAGAGAGCATTGAGCACTATCTCTGCCACTGCCCCGGCCTGGCCAAGACGCGCAGAAAATTTTTCAAAAGTTACTTTTTGGACTGTTTAGCCGATTTGAACTCGGCAAGCATTTCTAACTTTATACTCTACATCAAACGCACAGGATGGTTCAAATTTTGAGAATAAGGGAGGGAGGGAATGCATGGCCTACGCCATTGGTATCACAATGGGCTTCTTACAGCCTAAGTGTGCCACCGTGCTTTGTGCGGTGGCAGCCACTCTAACCTAACCTAACCTAACCTAACTGGTATTTTAAACATGGTGATGTCCTACTAGTGCAAAATGGACCAGTCTCCTACTAGTTCAAAACAGACAAAGAAATACTAGTACAATTGGGGACCAAAACCACTAATTTGGAATTAAAAAGGAAGTTAAATAAAATAAATTCATGAATTAAGTATAATTTTAAAATATTACAAAATTTTATTTAGCAGTTTTAGATTTGCTATTAAAAAGATTATATAGGTATGCAAGTAATTTTTTTCGGACTAGTTCGATATTAGTAAGGAAATTCTAGATGTGAACTAGTACTCTTTCTAACTAGTTTGGTGTTTCACTGCAGTGGTATATACAGTAACTAACACATGCAATGTACATATAGTACATATGTGCATACGTTTGAACTTTAAAAGATAAAAAACTTACCTAAAAATTTCGACATGTAAACTAAATAATTAACAAAATAGAAAACCGTCGAGTTTCTTAAATTTCAGGTGAAAACTCAGTCACGCATGAAAATTTAATTGGTGATGCACTGATACTGTTATCGTTTATTCATATGTATGTATGTGTGTATGTATTTACAACTATAAAACATAATCTAAAAATTTAAAAAACATCCAACTACATACATAGATATGGACTAATATGTATGTATGTATGTATATACATAAGTATATTGAAGGGAAAATATTTAAAACGGAGAACTTTTTTCACTATGGTACAAAAAACTTGGGAGAAAAAGTGATATCGGCATTTGATGATCTCTCCCCCAGCACTGTTCTATATTGAACAATATACTACATTTTCTTTATTTTGAAATCTTTAAAATATGATATTTAGAGGTCGCTCATAGTGCTCAAAGTCCTTTACGTAATTCGCAAGGTGAAAAAAGCTATTTAACGTAGAATTGATATAGAAAAAATTAAAATCAATATTTTTTAATCGGCAAATTCATACTAATAATTAGTTGCTTTTTTAACCATATTTAAACGTTAGCTGTTTAAAAGTATTATTTAATATTAACGATTATTTATTTTTTGGGAGTTTTCAGGGGCGCCATAGCAAATAGTTAATATTCAAAAAATTTTTACTAATCTTTTGTCTCCTGTCCCTCCGCCTCAGGGCCCGTCTTCTTCAACTTTATCAAGAGCTATCTGCACTCGCGCTTCTTCCTCTAATAAAAGCAATTCTGATCATGAGAACTTACAGGCATCTTCATCTGAGGTGGGTCCATCACCGCCTCAATCGCTTCCACCATCCCAATCTGCTCCTATTGTTGCAAAAACTGTAGCACCATTGGATGAGGCTGACTGCTCTGCAAAGAAGCTGGTTGTGGTTCCTTTGAGAAAATCGATTTTTGTTTCTAGATTTGCTAGGGACACTTCTTCTGATGATATAGAGTTTTACATTTCATCAAAAATTAAGACTTGTAACTTAGCAATCCGAAAATTTAACTTTAAATACGAACGTAACGTATCATCTTTTAAAATTGATGTGGCACCTGAAGTTTTTGATACTTTGCTTAACAATTCTTTTTGGCCAACCGGGGCATTTGTTCGCGAATTTGAATACAAGCCACATAAAAATAAAAATAAAATAAATAACTTAGCTTCAATTCCTAATCGTGACACTGAGCCAAAAAACTAATTTCAAATTCTACTTTAAGTATTTTCTACCAAAACGTTAGAGGTTTAAACACTAAATTGAACGATTTATATTTAAAAGGCTTAGACTGTGACTATAACGTAATTTGCTTTACTGAAACCTGGCTTAAACCACATATTTTTAATTCAGAGATCCTTCCTAATCAATATCAAATTTATAGAAATGACCGTAAGGACAGAATCGGTGGGGTGTTCTTTTTGCAGTTCATTCTTCAATACCATCCGAGGATGTTAATATCCCCCTCATCGAGTCAATCGAATTTAAAGCAATACGAGTTATGGTAGGAAATGGTTTCTTTTATTTAGCTGCTTGCTACATCCCTCCTAACTCTGACTTATCGGTTTATTCTCAACATATTGCGTTACTTAGATCTTTAAGTTCAATGATTACTGCACATGACTCGATGATTGTACTTGCTGACTTCAATATGCCAGGCATATCATGGACTCTTATAGACGACTTTATCGTTCCAATATCATCAAAAGATAGATACAATGTGTTTTTAGAAGATATGGCTGAGCTCTGTCTAAATCAGATCAATTTAACTCCAAACAATTTTGGCACCATTCTGGATCTATGGAGATGTGCGAACCCTTGGTTATTCCAGAGGACTCTTATCACCCTGCGATTGAGGTAAATTACGAGGTTATTGGTGATTTTGGAAATAATGTTGATAAATCAAGTAGCTCAAACGCTCGTTTTATTTTCGCGAAAGCCAATTTCAAGAAATTAGATCGAGAATTATCAAAATTATCATGGCCGACGTATAAAGATGATGTTGAACGTTGCGTCCAGCATTTTAATAACACTATATTTAGCTTATTTCAAAAGTTTGTACCAAAACGGGTTTGCGTACAAAAGGAGCAATCACAACCTTGGTTTACTAAAGAACTAAAAAATTTAAAAAATAAGAAGTCGCGATCGTTTAAATTGTACAAAAAAACTGGTTTGCACACTAACTATATTAAATACTCAGTTATCCGACACGCTTATATTAAATTAAATAAAAAATGCTACAGATCTTATTTGTGCAATGTTAAAAGGAATCTAATAAAAAACCCTGAATCATTTTATGACTTCGTTAACTCTAGGCGCAGAGTGACTATTTTTCCGTCTGCTATGAAATATCAAAATACCGTTTCATGTGACTCCCAATCAATTTCCAACATGTTTGCCCAATTCTTCAGGTCAAATTACTCCATTAACTCGCCTCTGAGCAAATCTTATCCATATAAACTCTGTTCCCTCACCTCTGCTATTATTCCGCAGATATCTTCCGAGGAAGTATTTTATTGTTTGAGTAACTTAAAAGAATCATTTAAGGCTGGCCCCGATTCGATCCCAACGTGTTTCCTCATAAACTGTGCTAAACATATTTATGTGCCCTTAACTAATTTATTTAATCTTTCTATTAAGCTTGGAAAGAATCATTCATTTTACCCCTTTATCGGGAGTAGGTCCTCTATAGAAAATTACCGCGGTATAGCTAAGCTTTCTGCTATTCCTAAATTATTCGAAGCTATTGTTGTTGACCATTTAACGTATTCCATATCCTCTACAATTTCTAGCACACAACACGGGTTCTCTAATCTACCGTTACAAACTTGCTGGAGTTCACAACTCATGTTTCAAATGGATTCAGAGAATTTATGCACACTGATGTTATATACACTGATTTTAGTAAAGCATTCGACAGAGTAAGTCACTCTTTACTGATCCATAAACTCGATCTCCTTGGTTTTCAACCTAATCTCCTTCGTTGGATGTCTTCTTACCTCATTGACAGAACACAACGAGTTCTTTTTAAAAATAGTTCCTCAAACATTATTCATGTTTCTTCAGGGGTCACGCAAGGAAGTCACCTTGGTCCGATTCTGTTTTTACTTTTTATAAATGACTTACCTTCTGTAATAAATTATTCAAAAATTTTATTGTATGCTGACGATGTAAAGCTTTTTAGATCGTATCATTCTGTTGAGGAAAGGTCCTTACTGCAAGCGGATTTAAATAGCATGACTAACTGGTGTAAAATAAATTACATGCCACTAAACCTTAAAAAATGTAAGGTAATGTGCTTTTCTCGCAGAGCAGTTCAACCAGCTTCTTATGAAATATGTAACCATAACCTCGAACAGGTGTTTAACTTTGTTGATCTTGGAATTACAATGGACCCGAAATTTAACTTTAATCTTCACATAAATGTTACAGTTAACAAAGCCAAGGGTGTTTTTGCATTTGTAAAACGGTGGTCAAAAGAATTCAATGACCCTTACATCACGAAAGCTCTGTTCACAACGTTAGTGAGGCCCATACTGGAATATGGATCTGTTGTTTGGAACCCGCGCTATCAAGTTCATTCCGACAGAATAGAGTCAATTCAAAAACAATTTCTGCTTTTTGCTTTAAGGAATTTTCGTTGGGACTCTCAGTACAACCTGCCGCCATATATACATAAGTCGTTTAAAACTCATTAATCTTCCTACACTTGCTAGTCGCAGAGAAATGCTAGGCATTGTATTTTTGGTCAAGTTACTGACAGGCTTGATCTCTAGCCCATCCCTTCTTAGCGAAATAAAACTAAACGTTCCCTCCAGAATTTCAAGACATTTCCGGCCTCTCTTTCTGAAGCCATGTAAAAGTAATTTTGAGTTAAATGAGCCACTTCGTAGTTTGTGTCAGGATTTTAACACTCACTCCGGTTCTTTTGATATTTCAGACTCACTTTTATACATAAAGAAAACTATACTCAATCCTCTCAATAATTAATACATACATACATATACATATATTACTATTCGATCAGCTGATAAGCATTTGTTCTGTAGCTGAACAGTTTTAGATCTCGACACTTAACAAACCTCTGCCTTTCATGACTCGGCGCAACATATATGAAAAAACAAAAATTTTTTTTTATATATTCGTGCGTCATGCGGATGTGCCCCTCGCGTCGGTCGGGCGGGTATGGAGGGATAAAACCGTTGGGATTATTATTATTATTATTTGCGTTTTAAGGATTGTATATCGTTTTCACGAAAAATTGTACTTTTCCGATATAAAATACTTGAGGAATTTTTAGCTTTTTGAGCGACGACTCAGTATTTTTGATTTCAATATAAAAAGTAGGAGCATATTTTTCGATAAAGAACAATTCAAGGGGATAAGAAAATTAAATTTCGGACTTCATATATTTTGTGAACCACTTCTTCATATAATGTTCATTATAAAAAAAATTAATCAACTTCATTGAAGAAAACATGCAAAAAGTATTTGATGAAAAATTTATAAAATAATAAAATATCTTACATTTAGTGCAACTGGTTTGGATATTTACGTTACTTCAAAGTTTGCAATATTCTATATTCTGCACATTATTTACTTTTGGCGAAGTTTACAATCACATGTTCTGCCATTCTTTTGCAAGTTAATTTAATTTAGATATGTACATATGCACATATGTATGTATGCAGCTAGCCAAGCTAGTAAGAAATTAATGCAATTAAAACTTAAAATCCAGAGAGAAACTAGGCATAAAAAGATATTCAAATTACGAGTACAATTCAATATATATCCGCACGTTTTCTGCACCATTTGTCACATTTAATTTCTACATTGATTTCATTTAAAAACCAATTAAAAGTGGAGTTAAACTTGTTTAGAGCTCAAATTCAGGTTTAACATTACTATCACAGTTTTTTTCCTTGGTATTTTAAGTACATCGTAAGTTTATAGATTGCAAAAACAATTCTTAGTAAACGTACATAATTACAAGCCTTTGAATTAGTAATGAACTTGCTCTCATGAATTACTAACTAATGCTTATGCATTAATTTGTAATGGTGAAATGTATGCACATATGTATGTATGTACGTATGTATTAACTCACAAGGCTAAAGTGATTAAAATCAAGTTACAATGCATCTTCATAGATATGTATGCGCAAATGTACAAAAATGTCCATATTTATATTTAATTTTTTTTTAAATATATTCATAGTTTTGTACTCAACACTAGAAGTATCTCAAACTTTTACTGGGCGGTGCACAGTGATTCAGTTATTGATCACTTAATTCTTTTTTGCAATAGCTGATATAATTTTCATAACATAATTTTTTGAATTAAATATTGTTTTTAATAAATAAAATGGTTCGGAATTCAACATATGTATGTAAATCAAACTTTACACAACTATAAAAAAAAATTAAAACTTAATATTTAAACATTTTATTTACATAGTTCTTGCTTCCACAACAATAGCTCCAAAACTCTCCTCCCACACAATTGACGACCTACACAATAGCGATCATTTCCCCATCATCACATCCCTCTCAATTCCAAAATTTTATACCGTAAAACCTAGGTCAAAGTTTCTGACAGACAAGGCAGATTGGCCAAAATTCGGCGCTATCTGTATGTCGTTGTGTGATAGTAAACCAGCACGTCAAAACATAAATGCTGAAGCAACCACAATAAAAACAATAATCCGGTCCGCTCCGCACCTCTCTATCCCTCAAACGATCACAAAACCTTTCTCAGCTAAATTGCCCTATTGGTCGAACCTTCTCACCATCCTTCGGAATAACAAAAGACGCTTATGGACAAAGTTTAAACACAATAGGTGTAACACTAATCTAGTAGACTATAAAAAAGCCAACGCAGCATTTAGGAAAGAATTGAAATCTGCCAAAAAACAGTCATTAGAAAAGATAACGGCTAGTATTAACCCCAGCTCGAATCCTAAAAAAATATGGTCGGAGATAAAAATCCTAACGGGGAGTCCTCGACGCTTCGATATCTCTCACATCCACACAGACGAGGGACCTATTTACTCACCACAGGATATCGCAGAAAAATTCGCACAGACTTGGTCCTCTTACTCGCATAGCACAAATTTTCCCTCCAAGTTTAACTCCCTAAAAAATCTAGCCCTCACTGAAAACTACAGTAACCCATTCCCCTCCTCAAAAGCTTAACTCATTGAAGCTTGTATCTCAGTAAATGAATTCGATTCCACCATTTCGACACTTAAGGGCAAAACCCCAGGTGCCGACAAAATACCATACCCTATCCTAAAAAATATCCCCTTTCCCATTAAGAGTAGACTTGTAAATCTATATAACCAAATCATAAACTCCGGGACATATCCCCAACAATGGAAAGCTGCCACAATTATACCCATCCCAAAACGTAATAAGCCCACCTCCTATGTACAGAATTACAGACCAGTATCCCTCCTTCCCTGCATGTCAAAAACTTTAGAGAAAATAATTTCTATTCGATTTATGTGGTACGCCAAAGCTAATGGGCTTATAAACCCCCACCAATTCGGGTTTCAAAAAGGATTAGGTGTTATCGACCCCCTACTCTATTTCGAACAATTCGCTTCTTCAGCAATTGCTGCTCGAAACCACACATCCGTGCTGAGCTTGGACTTCGAAAAAGCATTTGATAGGATAGGAGCACATATAGTTCTTGATGAACTAAAACGTTGGAAAATTGGTACCAAAATGTACAATATTGTTAAGTCATTTTTAACTAATCGGAAGTTTCTTGTTTGCGCAAACAAGCACCAATCTCAAATATACGACCTTCACAACGGTATACCTCAAGGAGCACCCCTTTCTGTGACCCTCTTCACAGTAGCCTTCAACAAAGTGAGCACCATAATCTCTTCTAATCCCCTTCTTGACCATTTCATATACGCAGATGACATTTTAGTGTTCACTAGAATAAAAGACCTAATCCAAGTCAAGAGCGCTTTCTTGAAAGCTTTACATGATATTAATGTATGGTCAGAAAGTCCTGGTGCCAATATTTCTGCAAGTAAATGCTCCACATTCCACATATGCCAAAAACACAATTGCTCCTTTCCCCACATATCCTTCTCAAACATTAATATTTCCCATTCTAACACCCTAAAGATATTAGGGATAATATTTGATAAGAATCTCACATACAAAGACCATTGTAAATCTGTTAGGTTAAGCTTATTCTCTAGACTAAACATTATAAAATTTTTATCTTCCAAACGTTGTCTGTGCCATACGAATTCACTTGCAAATGTTACAAAGTCATTGTTGTTATCAAACATCGATTTTGGACTGCCTATATACGGACACTGTGCCAGGACACATATTAAGCTACTCCATGCTCCATACCACATCGCAGCTAAAAGAAGTATTCGTGCTTTCCCAACATCGCCAACAAATGTAGCACTTACAGAAGCTGGATTGCCCGATATCTCCTCTAGAATTACACGCAATACTATGATGCTCATTCCAAAGTTGTTTCACGCCAGAAATGAGTTATTGCTTGCACAGGTTAACTCCGTCATTGAAAAACTAATCGCAACTAACAAACCTTCCACCATAATGCGTTGTTTAACCCTATCGAAACGGCTCAATATCATAGCAACTCCACCATGGGCTGAAACAGCAATATCACCGACCTGCTCTGGGCTCATAACATCGCTTATTAAAGATTTGCAAAGAAAATCCAAACAATCTACCAGCAACAACGAATATCAACAGTTACACAACGCAGCCCTAGAGCCTTTCAAACATGATTGGGAGATATTATATACGGACGGATCTAAATCTGCCACCAACACAACGTTTGCCGTGACAAATAAGTTTGGTGCCACCATTGCTGTATACTCTTTGCCATCGTACTGCTCGGTATTCACAGCCGAAGCCGCTGTTCTACTTGAAGCAGTACTTTACGCTTCCCATAATGGAAAGAAAACTCTTATTTGTAGCGATAGTAAATCCACCATCGCAGCTATTTACAACCAATCAAACACCACACCAATGATCGTGAAAATTCGCAACATCCTACTCCAGCACACCAATCAAATCAAAATAATGTGGGTACCTGGGTATACAGGGTAACGAAATGGCGGACAAAAGAGCAAAAGAAGCAGGTAGAGAGCCTCTGCATATGGCTGACTATTTTACCGGGGAAGATATACGCACACTTGTAAATAGACACCTAAGAGAAACTTTTTCAAGTGAATGGAATGGATTTGGTCACTACTACAAAGGCCATAACCCCACCGGCGAGAAACCCACTTACCCTACAACCTCCTCTTGTAGAAAAATATCTATATTCGCGCGTCTCAGGATTGGGCACACTCTCGAAACACACGTCCACCTCTTGAATGGCGATACCCGGCCAGTGCTTAAGTTTGTAAGTGGAATAATTATTTATAGTTGTTTCTCTTTTAAATAAATTTAAAAAAAATATTTACAACTTAAACTAAAGCAAGTAAGAAAAGCTAAATTCGGGCGAAACCGATTTTTATATACCTTCGCGATGTATTTTTGCATGGGCGGTGCCCAACATTTCATAAAAACCCCGTTTCTTTGTTTCAAATCGCTGGTAGTATTAAACTTTACTCAATTTCTTCCAATAAATACTGAAAAACGAAGTTTTTGCATTTCCAAAATTTCCGTTATATGGAACTTGGGCGTGGTTAAGGTCCAATTAAAAAAAATATTAACGGTGATGCTAGTGATATCAAGGACAATATGTTCACCAAATTTTGTGACGATACCTTACATCGTTATTGAAATACCTACAGACGTTTTTTTTATAAGTGGGCGTCGTAACGCTCATTTTTCAAAATTTCATAAAAATCAAGTTTCTTAATTAAATACCTCTCTAAATATCAAACTTTAATTAATATGCTTCAATAGATAAAGAAAAAACGAAATTTTAGCATTTTTCAAAATTTCCGTTATATGATAGGTGGGCGAGGTTATGGTCCGATTTCAAAACTTTTTAACGATGATAACAGCGATATTAAGGAACATTTATTCACCAAATTTTGTAACGATACCTTACACCGTTATTGAGATATAGACATTTTTCCCGAAGTGGGCGTGTTATTATAACCCAACGGAAACCCACTTTCCCGCCCAACCGACACAAGGGGCTCAATCCTCATAACGTACGGATGTTTTTTATATATACAAATCTTTGGTGCCGAGTCGTGACAGAAGAAAGTTTGTTAAGCGTCGAGATCCCAAGCTGCTCAGCTACAGAATGAGAATTCATCAGCCGAATACAAAGTTAGAGAAATGCAAAGTAAGAAAATTGGATCGTTAGCTGTTATTAAGAGAGGATAGAACAAATTTTTTAATTATAAAAAGTGAGTCCGATACATCAAAGGTGCTGGAACGATTGTTAAAGTCTCGGCATAAACCCCGAAACGGTTCATTCAACTCAAAGTTAGTTCTGCATAGATTCAAGAAAAGTGGTTTAAAGTTTCTCGTTGCACGGGAGGGTACATTAAAATTAATTTGCTCTAGAAGTAATGGACTTGAGATCCATCCATTGACTTTTTTTTTTCAGAAATATTATACCTAACATTTCTCTGCGACTCGAAAGAATAGGAAGATTAATAAGTTTCAAACGACTAGTGTAAGGGGGCAGATTGTATGGCGAATCCCATCGAATATTTCTCAAAGCAAAAAGTAAGAATTGTTTTTGTATTGACTCTAGTTGGTCTGAGTGGACCTAATAACGAGGATTCCAAACTATAGAACCATACTCCAATATTGGTCTTACCAATGAAGTTAAAAGTGTTTTAGTTATATACGGGTCGCGGAATTCCTTTGACCAACGCTTTACAAAAGCCAGCACACCCCTTGCTTTATTAACTGTGGAACTAATATGAAAATTAAAATTGAGCTTACAATCCATACCAACACCCAGGTCAACAAAACTGTTTACATGTTCTAGGTCGTAGTTATTTATTTTCTAGGAGGCCGGCTGAATGGTTCGTCGAGAAAAGCACATGAATTTACATTTGTTAAGGTTAAGCGGCATATAATTAATGCTGCACCAATGGACTATGCTGTCCAAATCTTGCTGTAGCAAGGATCTTTCTTCAGCCGAGTCTTAAAAAGTTTAACATCATCCGCGTACGTCAATATTTTAGAATACTTTACTACTGTAGAAATGTTGTTTATGAATAACAGGAACAGAATCGGTCCGAGGTGGCTGCCCTGAGGAACTCCCGAGAAAACATCGATGATCTCGTAATGAAAATTTTTAAAAACTACCTTTGCGTCCTACCGGAGAGATAAGAAGACATCCAACAGAGGATACCAGGTTGAAAACCAAGCAGATCTAGTTTACGGATGAGTAAAGAGTGACATACTTTGTCAAATGCTTTACTGAAATCGGTATATATAACATCAGTATCAATGTATTCCCTAAACCCATTTGAAACATTGGTGGCAAATTCAAGTAAATTTGTAATGGTAGATTTGCCCTTACAGAAGCCATGTTAGCAATTTGCTATTATTGAGGAAATCGGATAAGTCATTTGATTGGTAACAATAGCTTCAAGCAACTTCGGAATAGAAGAGAGCTTAGCTATACCACGATAGTTGTCAATAGAAGACCTGCTTCCTTTTTTATGAAGGGGGATTATGAAAGACTGTTTCCATATTGACGGAAAAACTCCTTGCTGGAGGGACAAATTAAACAAGTTCGATAATGGCAGGCAGGCAGATATTAAATAATGAAAAACATCATCTGAGGATATGACTGGAATATTAATAGAGTTATTGGGGCTCAGCTTTAAAAATTACATAAATAGTTAGTTCAAAATCGCTTCAAATACCGAATTTCATTAAATGTGTTTTAATACATACCGAAAAATGAAGTTTCTGCATTTTCCAAAACTTCCGTTATATGGGAGGTGGGCGTGGTTATGATCCGATTTCAAAAATTTTCTACGATTATAATAGCGATATCAAGGAAAATATGTCCAGCAAATTTTGTGACGATAACTTATACTGTTATTGAAATACAGCAAATTTTTCATAAGTGGGCGTGGCAAGGCCAAATTTCACTTAATTTGCTGTAATGGATACCGAAAAAGCTGAGTTTTTGCATTTCATTTTTCAAAAACTTCCGTTATATGGGAGGTGGGCGTAGTTATTGACCGATCTTGACCATTTTCAATACCTACCCTGTTCAAAGAGCAATCTATGTACCAAATTTCATTGAGATATCTCAATTTTTACTCAAGTTATCGTCTGCACGGACGGACGGACGGACAGACAGACATCGCTAAATCGACTTCTCCTTGCATTCTGAGCATTTTGGTATATATATATCTATATCTATCTTGAACAAAGTTATAATACCCTTGTGTACAAGTACGCTCGGGCATAAAAAAATCGGAGTACGCTGAGTGATATCCCATTCAATTTAATTTATCAAGTGACTCAAATTTTGCAATAACATTTGATTATTTACGGAAAACTCGGCTTTGATAAAAACGTGTCTCGTATAACCAAATATTTTATTTAGTCGAAATTCTGCAAGACAACAGTAAACAAAATTATTTCAAATCAATCAAAATTTCTGTAAGCAATGTGTTCATTTAACAAGTACTTGAAAAGTAACCGGGGAGACCCCGAGCCGACCCGTGATTACGGACGTTATGGTGGGGCCAAGCACCAGTAAGGCTGCGAAGGCTATGCTGGAAACGGCAGGTCGACCCGCGGCCCCTGGCGCAGTGTGCCCATCAAACGCCGGCACGGCTGCGAAGCCTCCACCCATTAAGGCAAAGGTCTCACGACCTGGCTCAACTGGGGATGGGCGGCAAGCAGCCGATAAAATTTATAAACAAGGAATCGTCGCGATGGCAACTACGGGCGATTCCCTTCACGGTTGGTCGAGCGTGCGGTCCACACACGTTGAGAAGCGTAGGGCTGCCAGAACGCTCAAAAAGTACGAGGGGGTGCCGTTGGAAACGTTGCCTCAGAGTGCAAGGAAGCGGTAGAAAGAGCGAAAGCTCTACTACCCAACTACCGAAGCACAACTGGGGTAGCGGCTGAAGATGGAGTACCCCCAACAAAGAGACAGAGGTCAGTGGAGGAGCAACAACCTGCTCCTAAAAAGAAGTGTGTCCGACCCGGTGTGGCCAGACCCAGTTTTGCGGATGTTGCCAAAGACAGGATCCTTATCGGGGTTCTGGACCGCGGCAACGAGCACGGGTCGATCCCAAGGAATCAGTGGAGGTGGGTGAAGGCGGCTCTGGCAAACGTCATCATGGATGTTCTGCTAGAGAACCCTGGAGCCCCTCCTGCGTGCAGAGATGCCGGCTGGTTCCAGGGCCACGTTAAGGTAGTGGCATGTGATGATGCAAGGTCGGCGGCGCTGTATAAGGCCGCCGTTGCTAAGGTAGGGGCTGTATACCCCGCAGCGAAACTATCGGTTGTCGACTGGAAGGATATTCCAGTCAGACCTAGAGCGAGGGCCTGGGTCCCTGTAACACCGTCATCACCGGAGAGCATCTTAAAGATGCTCCAGGTGATGAACCCGACAATACCTACGGGCGACTGGAAGGTCCTACGAGTAGAGGAGCCGGATGGGCCGTCAAGGCAAGTGGTCCTGTCTCTGAACAGGGATTCTTTGGAGATCCTGGAGAAGAGACAGGGCCGTGTTTACTACGGCCTTGACGAGGTGACTCTGCGAGTGTACCGTGGTGACGCGCAGCGTGCCTCCGAAGCGGGTGCCTCAATGGAGGTGGACATTGAGGGACCTGAACCGGAGGCTGACTTTTCCGACGCGGAGAGCGGAGCCTCCTCGCAATCAAACTTGGCATCGGCGATGCAAAGAATGTATGCTGAGGAGGAGCTGCTCCTTAGCGAAGGGGAAGACAGCGCTGACGTCACTGTCGTTGCGGTGGAGGAGTTGATGGGAACCTCAAATGATGAGGGTTCTGCAGATCAACCTCCACCGGTCTAGGGCAGCATCCGCTGCTCTCCTGAGTCGCCTACTTGGCGACGACATAGACATCGCACTTATTCAAGAACCCTGGGTTAATAACTCGGGGGTCTGTGGTCTAGGTGCGGTGGGCTGGGTGAACACTCCTTTTCAGACCATAGATATATTGAGATAACTCTAGATCTGTTCACCAGTGCTCCGAAGGTTCGTAAGAACCTGAGAAACACTGACTGGCTTCTCTATAGGGAAATTCTCGAAAGCAACCTACCACATCCATTACCGGTAGAGCCCAACACCATCGGTAAACTGGAGGACATGGTGGACTTTTTTACTGTGAGCTGCTCGCAGGCCCTGGCCAGAGCCTGCCCTGACCCCAAAACTTGGGGAAAGCGTAGGCCACACTGGTGGTCCCGCGACTTAGACTCGCTGCGCAAAGATTGCCGAAGGCAGTTCAACAGGGCGAAAAGGCTGAGTCAGGAGTTAGAATGGCAGACTTACAAGCAGCTCCTGCGGGTCTATAAAAAAGCCCTACGTGAAGCGAAGAGGTCCTCATGGAGGAAATTCTGTACTGGCATTGAAGGCGTCAACGAAACTGCCAGACTAAGAAGAATTCTGTCCGGCACAACAAACCCGATTGGATCTTTACAGAGACAGGATGGCTCCTGGACGACTACAGGAAAGGATACGGTCGAGCTGCTTCTCGACACACACTTTCCTGGGAGCTCACAATCAAGGGAAATAGAGTGCCCCCCTTCGGGCGCAATCGTTAATCTCCCTATCTCAAGAGAAAGTATTATTTCAGCGATAAAAAGCTTTAAACCTTATAAAACAGCAGGGCCGGATGGCATCATACCTGCGCAGCTGGATGCAACAATCGAAACTTCTGCGAATTGGCTACTAAGCATGTTTAGGGCCTGCCTTAAACTAAACTACGTACCAACGGCATGGAGATCTGTTTCAGTGGTCTTCATTCCCAAGGCCGGAAAAGTATCACATACGCGCCCGAAGGATCTCAGACCAATAAGCCTGTCATCCTTTGTTCTCAAAACTCTAGAGAGGCTGATTAATAACCACCTCTCTTTCACGATCGATAAAAGACTTTTGTCAAATAACCAACATGCTTATCTAAAGGGAAGGTCCACAGACACTGCGCTACATTCCGTAGTCAGCTACATTGAGAGATCTTTTAGTTACAAGGAATTTTGCCTCGTAGCTTTTCTTGACATTGAGGGAGCTTTTAACAACATTAATCCGGGGGCCATAACTCAGGCCTTAAGAGGACTCGGTGTAGAAAACTCCCTGGTTGAATTTATAGAGCAAATGCTCTTAGGTAGAAAGATTACAGCAGAAGTCGGCGCAAACCGTGTTTCGAGGCATGTGTCTCGCGGAACGCCACAGGGTGGTGTACTTTCCCCCCTACTCTGGAATCTAACTGTAAATTCACTCTTGCGGGAGACGGAATGGGGTGCCGCCAGGGTTGTCGCATATGCAGATGACATCGCCATAGCATACATGGGCAAGTTCCCGCAGACCTTGTGTGATTTGATGCAAAGAACACTCCGCGCTGTAGGGAACTGGTCCACGCAATGTGGTCTTAGCGTCAACTCGGAAAAGGTGGAGTTGGTACTCTTCACTAGAAAATATAAGACACCGGAGTTAATTACACCGGTACTGAATGGTATTCGCTTAAATCTAAAGAAGGAAGCCAAGTTTCTTGGCGTCACACTAGATATGAAACTAAGCTGGAGAAATAATATTGTCCAGCGCACTCAAAAGGCTTCTGTGGCCCTATACTCCTGCAAAAGGGCCATTGGAAAGAAATGGGGTCTAAATCCAAGCGTATGCCGCTGGATCTATACAGCGGTAGTAAGGCCAATTCTTCTTTATGGAGTCATCGTATGGTGGCCTGCCTTGAGCAAAAATGCTAACCTCAATCTACTTAGTAAAGTACAAAGAGCCAGTATTATCTGCATTAGCGGAGCTCTACGAACAACACCAAACGACGCCTTGAATGTTTTTCTGGACCTTCTACCCCTCGACTTAGTGGGTCAACAGATGGCGGCTCTTGCCGCGCTTCGACTAAGAGAGACATATCAATGGGAGTCCACCCTATGTGGGCACTCAAGCATACTGAGTAAGTATAGCTTCCTTCCGGACTGCACTGATCGCTGCGTCGATACCATGGTCCCAGACAGAAACTTCGCGATGTTGATTCCAGGTAGGGAGGAGTGGTCTAAAAATTTCTACACCCCACCTGGAAGTGTTACGGTGTTCACAGATGGTTCGAAGCTGAATGGCAGAGTGGGAGGAGGGGTCTTCTCGCGAGTCTTATCTCTGAGCTGTTCCTTTAGGCTGCCGGATCACTGTAGTGTTTTTCAAGCTGAGGTTTCAGCCATTAAGGAGGCTGTGGACAGGTTGCAAACCGTCTTAAAAGCCAACAACGTTTATATATTTAGCGATAGCCAAGCGGCAATCAGAGCAGTGAGCTCAGCTGCGATAACTTCAAAGATTGTACTGGACTGCCGCCGATCTCTTCAGGAGATGGCTAAGCAGAACAGACTAAACCTCATCTGGGTTCCAGGCCACAGGGACATCGAGGGTAACTGTATAGCGGATGAACTTGCGAGGGAAGGGACAACCAAGCAGATTCTTCCTGGTAAAGAACGCATTGGTATGCCCTTTGGTACTTGCAGGCTGCTCTCAAAAGAATATGCTTATGCTCGTGCGAATGAGAGGTGGGCACAGACCACGACTTGTAGGATATCTAGGCAGACTTGGCCTAGATGGGATCGTAAACGGTCGCGTGGTCTGTACACCTTAAAACGGGATGATATATCTCAGGTCATTGGAGCCCTTACGGGGCACTGCCTCATAGGCAACCACGCGGGGCGTCTCGGTGTACCCTTTCACAGATGCTGTAGAAGCTGCAAAAATTATGAAGAGGAGGAAACTGTTCTCCATCTTCTATGCAATTGTCCAGCGCTAGCAAGAAGCAGGCTACGCTTTCTAGGGGTACCACTTTTTGGAGACCTCGGAGAATTAGGTTCTATAGACCCAAGATGCTTGGCGAGATTCGTCAAGAGCTCAAAATGGTTCAGCAAAGGGGAATGAGCACTTAGCTAGTGGTATCACAACGGGCCTCCAATCATGGCCTAAGTGGGTCGCTGTAGCAACAGTGACAGCCACACATACCATACCATACCATAAGTTTTAAATAAATATTTCAAAATTTTCCGTTAATTCGTAGATTTATTCTTCAAGAAAAATAAGTTGTGAAAAACATGTGTTCAGTTGTCAAAAAATTAAATTATTTTATATGAATGCTTTGTGGAATTTTTTTTTTTTGCTTTTCATTCACTTCAATTCGTATGTTCCCAATCATGTGGCCAAATTAAACAAAAATTTGAATAGCCACGGTTGAGTTGAAGCTAAAGTTTTGTCGACAAAAATCACAGTAGAAAACTATATCAGGAAGAATAACCAAATTTTATTTTTTAGGTTTAAAAAAAAATTTCAAAATTTTACGCAAATTCTTTCAATCACTGTATATAATAAAAAAATACCCTCTACAATAAAAAAATAGAGAAATAAAGATTGAGATAGCAGAAACAAATTAAATTAAAGAAAATAATTTATTTTTAATTTTGTATATGAATTCTTAATGAAATTGTATCTATTGTTTTTAAAAGTCTCGTTATTTGTAACGAAATTTCAACAAACCATTTACAATTTTTAATAATAACGATTAAGTTGACTCCAAGGCAGATCTAACAGGTATCCGCAGTAGAGAAATTGCAACCCTGCCATAATTTCAGATATATCTTAATTGTCAAACAAGAACTCTCAAATCACACTACTGTAAATAAAATTTGACAAATGTAAATAATAAAATATAAAATGTTTGAGTTTATTTCAGAAATTATTATTTAAAATTGCCATATAACTAATCCAAGCGCAAATCAGAAGAGTATCCAAAGAATGCATTTGGTCGGACTTGCTGGATAGTAGTTTATATAAACATACACTTTCATACATACAAATTGTACATATTTATTCCGTCCATTTATAGACCTGGTAAATCTACCATCGACCAGATATTCACAATACGCCAGATCTTGGAAAAGACCCGAGAAAGAAGAATCGACACACGCCATCTTTTTGTCGACTTAAAAGCCATCTTCGACAGTTCGACAAGAAGTTTCCTATATGCCGCAATGTCTGAATTTGGCATCCCGGCAAAACTTATACGGCTATGTAAAATTACGTTGAGCAACACCACCAGCTCCGTCAGAATTAGGAAGAACCTCTCCGAGCCGTTTGATACCAAACGAGGTTTCATTTAACCTGATGCTGGAGAAGATAATTCGAGCCGCAGAACTAAATCGGTCAGGTACCATCTTTGATAAGAGTGTGCAATTGCTGGCGTACGCCGATGACATTGACATCATCGGCCTTAACAACCGCGCAGTTAGTTCTGCCTTCTCCAAATTGGATAGAGAAGCACAGCGAATGGGTCTGGAGGTGAACGAGGACAAGACGAAGTATCTCCTGACATCAAATAGACAGTCGGCGCATTCACGACTGGGATCTAACATCACTGTTGACAGTTTTAACTTTGAAAAAGTATAAGACTTCGTTTACTTAGGAACCAGTATTAACACCAATAACAGCGTCAGCCTTGAAATCCAACGCAGAATCTCTCTTGCCAACAAGTGCTACTTCAGATTGAGTAGGCAATTGCACAGTAAAGTCCTCTCTCGACGGACCAAAACCATACTCTATAAGTCTCTCATCATGCCCGTCCTATTGTATGGCGCAGAAGCATGGACGATGACAACATCAGATAAGAGGGCTCTTGGAGTGTTCGAGAGAAAGATTCTTCGAAAGATTTATGGACCTTTGCGTCTTTGCGACGGCGAACACCAAGTACGATGAAACGATGAGCTGTACGAGCTGTACACTGACGTGGATATAGTGCAGCGGATTAAAGATCAGCAGCTCCGCTGGCTAGGTCACGTCGTTCGAATGGATGAAATAGCTCCAGCCCTGAAGGTTTTTGACGCGATACCCGCGGGTGGTAGCAGAGGAGAAGAAAGACCTCCTCTGCGTTGGAAAGACCAAGTGGAAAAATACTTGGCTATACTTGGGATTTCCAATTGGCGCCAGTTAGCACGAGATAGAGACAGCTGGCGCGCTTTGTTGGCCTCGGCCAAAATCGCTTAGGCGGTTAATGCGCCAATTAAGTAAGTATTTATAAACATATTCAATCACTTATAAAGATGTGCAGAAAAATGTTTCCTTGAACTTGCACATTGCTCTGTACACCCATGTTCGCCTTTTTCGAATTAGTTGACACTACCTCGTCTTCTTCATCACTATCATTTTTTTATCCACGTCCACCCGAAAATAATTTGCGTGCGTTTACTTTGCAGAGTTGCATGGCTGTCAAATTCGTTTGAAAACAATACAAGGTGGAAGTTTTTAGCGTTGGTTAAATTTATTTATTTGGTTTAAATAATTGCTTAACCTTATGTTACATATTAATTTTTATTTAAACATTAAATATAATCTTGATTTATAAGCAGAGCTTCAACACTGAAACTTATTAACAAGTTTGGCAATTGATTTATTTCCTCTTTTAATTCAAAGCGTTTTGATAATTTTTTTACTAATCCAAACTAAAATATCAGTATTCGTTCAATTGAAGACAGTGCGCATCAGCCTCAATGGTGAAATAAACGTCAAATCGAAATTATTTATTTCACAATATCTTTTTTCACTACACAGCACGATTTACATAGTTGTAAATAAACTTTGACAAAATTGTTTATTTTTATCAAACACAATTATAATTTAGAAAGATAATTTACTGAGGTTAACTGTTAGATCTGCCTTGGATGATTAGATTCAACTACTTTTTGACTATTCTACGCCCCTCTGTTATTTATTGAGTACTAATTAATTGAATTACTAAAACCTTAAATAAATAATTTTGTTCACCTAGATTGCTCAAATGTCACACTGTGCGGCGTTTATTTTTATACATAAGTACATTGCATATGTGTTCATACATAATTACACACTTACAAGGTGTGTTCAAAAAGTAAGATGACATAAAATTACACGGACTTTATACATATGTTTAATGCGTACATTCGAAAGCAATTTTTTATTGTTGGCTTGGTACACTCGCCATGATTATAATATAATATATTATATTCACAATTTCAACTATATGGTATACTTCATTTATGTGTAAGAGGAAAAAGATATAACATTTCCTGCTATTAAGAAATTGGTTCAAAGAATTTACATCAAATTTTATGTAAAAGACAGATTTAGGTGCCGAGAAGATGCCACTGGTGAAAGCGTTGAAGAAGTGCACAAAATAGTCTTAAATAATTATCGCATCACCATTAGAGAAATGTGTATCACCGAAGTACTTCATTTCGAGCAGAGTATTGCACGGGGAGTCTGGAATGACGTTTATCGTGGTGATTTACACAATAGACTCATAACTGGCGATGAAACGTTCGTAAAACTTTGAAACAAAAGGCCAATCACCATAATGGAAGAACTCAGAAGAGCCAACAACGATAATAAACACTCCAGGTTCGATCAACCGTCAAGGCTTTTCCTTCTTCAATTACCGTGTCGTAGTGCATAACAAATTCTTAGCACAAAGTCGTAAAGTCAATAGGAAGTATTACCTTGAAGTTTAGTAAAACAATTAATTTTTTTTGCATGCACCAGTCCACTCGCCATTGCTTGTGCGTGAAAAACAACACACAAATTATGTCCCACCATTGAAAGGAGCAACAAAAATATGGACGAATGAATAACATTTTTTTCAATAAAAATTAAAAGTAACCTTACTTTTTAAACGCATCTCGTATGTAGAAGTGTATATGGTATACATACGAGTATATACATACATATATTGGAAATGTTAACACGCTATGCGCGCTAAACAACATGACAGCTTAAATGACAAGCTTTAAAACTTTCAGTTTCATTCATAGTTTCTGTCACTTAACTCCGGATGCATGGACTTCGCACGCAAGTATGCGCAGAACGAGTGCACATACACTAACATAGGAAACCCCAATAAACACAAAAGCGGCTTAATCGAAACTTTGAGATATCGTGTAGAATATACAGCTTTAAACTTAATTTTATAATCAATGTTTTGAGGTGGTTTTGTTGGAGTTTTTATTTTGAGGTCAAATTTCAAGGTTATGCACATATTTATGTTTAAAAAATTGTATTTTTGCTTGAATTTATTGTATTAGAATTGGCATGACTATTTTACCACAATTTCAATTAAGGAAAAAATCGTTTTACCATTTTTTTACATACAATTTTAGCGAAATATTTCATTAATCTTTAAATATACATAGCTTTTTATTTAGTGTACATAATAGAAAGTCAGAAAGTAGGCGGCCGCTGTGGTCGAGTGGGTAGCGGTGCGTGCTATAACTCGATGTGCCGCTGAGTTCGAGTTTCGAATCTCAGCCAGGGCATGTAAAATCTTAATCATAAAAAAGTTGTTTCTAATAGCGGTCACCCCTCGGCAGGCAATGGCAAACCTTCGAGGGTGTATTTCTGCCATGAACCTGTCGTTTGGAGTCGGCACAAAACTGTAGGGTCCTCCATTTGTGGTAGAATATAAATACGCACACCACAAATGGTAAGAGTAGCTCGGCCAAACACTGAACTAAATAGTGTAAGCGCCAAATTATTATTATTATTATTATATAGAAAGTTGTAACTGCCAACAGTGACGTGGGGCCCAAT
The DNA here is from genome assembly GCA_963971545.1 of Philophylla caesio. NCBI lineage: Eukaryota > Metazoa > Arthropoda > Insecta > Diptera > Tephritidae > Philophylla > Philophylla caesio. The sequence continues at coordinate 50,411,337 of OZ020607.1, forward strand.
ACGCAAAGATTTTTTGTTTTTTGACACAAGATACTTTATTTTGCCCTCGTTCACTGCAAGGCCAACCTCTTTTGCTGTATTTTTCAGACTGGAAAATGCTGCACTGACGGCCCTGTTGTAAAGGCCACTGCGATTCAGATTGGCAGCTCTAATTACGGATTTCAGCATCAGATTGAAGAAGTTGCACGAAAGTGAGTCGCCTTGTCTAAAACCTCGTTTGTTCTCGAAAGGCTAGAAGAGGTCCTGTCCAACTTGGACGGAGCTAAAAGCTATGCTCAACGTCACTCTACATAGCCGTATTAGTTTAGCAGGGATTCCAAATTTAGACATGGCGTCGTACAGTAAACAACAGAATCACACTTCTTAAGGATTGGGCAAAGTACACCGAGATTCCCGTCTGCTCCAGGCGCTTTGTTGTTCTTGAGCCGCCTTGGTGCTGTTTTCACCTAGCCTTGGTCAAGTGGAGGGATTTGTTGTTTATCCCTTAAGATTGTTCTGGACTCCTTTTCTTCAAACGGGTAACCAGAGTTCGCGTTAAGTAGCGTTGAGAAGTGGTCCCTTCATACCTCAAGTATGTTCTGTACATCCGTCACTATGTTTCCATACTCGTCTTTGCAGGAACCAGCCCTGGTCTTGAAACCACTTGCCTGCAGCCTTATTTTCTGATAAAATTTTTGGGCCACATTCCTGCTTGCTAGCATCTCAAGCTCTTCGCACGCACGCCTTTTCGCCTCTCGTTTCTTTTTTTTTTTTTAAAAGACGGTTTTCTTCCCTTCTCTACTCCCGGTATCGCTCGACTGATGCACGCGTAGTAGTTGGTTACAGGGTGGCTTTGTATGTCATACCAACTGTTTCTCCGCGGCTGGTAGTACCCCAACCAGCTCCTGCGGCAATTCGTTCACTGATTGAGGGGAACCTGGAGACGAGGACTAGGGGTATCGACCCAACTACAAATCCTACACGGAACTTGTGCGCCGCCGCAGGGTAGTACTTCTGCATCCATGCTCCGTCCATCGCATTTCCTGAACTGCAGTGATGTCAGCCTTATACTTTTGTAGGACATCCAGCAGTTGGATAGAGACACCTTCCCTATAAAGGGTCCGAACATTTCAAGACAGACGCACGCTTGCAGCGGCACCTCCTGGTGAACAGACGCTGCTGACTCTAGTCGACGCTTAAACCGAATTTGTCGGAGTGGCTCCACTAAAGCTCCCTCTCTATTAGCCTTGACCCTAGGCTCCACACAGGTTGGCTACCGTATCTCGCACATGGGTTGCTCACGTTGCCCAGGGTGCACGAACGTGGACGTAAGAGTAGGGATTGAGTACAGCCGTGCAACTGTAACCGCATGCCCTGAAGCACTGCTGTACCCCATTGCACCCCAACTTTGAAGTAGTCAAGGATTTCGTATACCTTGGATTCAGCATTAATACCACTAATAACGTCACCCTCGAAATCAAGCGAAGAATAACACTTGCCAACAAGTGCTACTTTGTGTTTGGTAGGCAATTGAAAAGCAGAGCTCTTTCTCGATGAACGAAAATCTTCTCTACAAATCCCTCATCATGCCCTTCCTCTTATATGGCGCAGAAACATGGACGATGCTAAACAGCGAACAGGGGATACTTTGGGGGGCTTTCGACAGAAATGTTCTACGCAAGATTTATGGTCCTGTTCGCGTTAACGACGAGTACCGAAGAAGATTGAATGATGAACTGTATGAGCTCTATAATGATATGGACATAGTCAAGCGTTCGTACGGATGATGATGCTCCGGAGGCAGGATGACAACGGATACAAGGATGACCAACGTCCACCAATTCATTGGAAAGAGTAAGTGCAGAAAGACCTGTCTTCACGTGGTGTGAATAATTGGCGAACCCTAACGAAGGAGGGAGGGAACTGACGAAGCTTTTTTGTCTCAGCCCAACCCGACAAACGGTTGTAGCGTCATAAAAAAGAAGAAGATTATATAGAAAGTCAAGTAGTTTTGTATCGGATTTCTCTGGTATTATAAACTATTATGCTAAAGAAAATTAAAATATAATGTTAATGCTAATTTAGATATACATAGATTAATAAAGTATATTAAAAGTTAAACATACATGGGGTCCCGCATGGAAGTCACCTTTGTCCGATTCTGTTTTTACTTTTTATAAATGACTTACCTTCAGTAATAAATTATTCAAAAACTTTATTGTATGCTGATGATGTAAAGCTTTTTAGATCGTATCATTCTGTTGAGGAAAGGTCCTTACTACAAGCGGATTTAAATAGCATAACTAACTGGTGTGAAATAAATTACATGCCACTAAACCTTAAAAAATGTAAAGTAATGTGCTTTTCTCGCAGAGCAGCTCAACCAGCTTCTTATGAAATATGTAACCATAACATCGAACAAGTGTTTAACTTTGTGGATCTTGGAATTACAATGGACCCGAAATTTAATTTTAATCTTCACATAAATGTTACAGTTAACAAAGCCAAGGGTGTTTTTGCATTTGTAAAACGGTGGTCAAAAGAATTCAATGACCCTTACATCACAAAGGCTCTATTCACAACGTTAGTGAGGCCCATACTGGAATATGGATCTGTTGTTTGGAACCCGCGCTATCAAGTTCATTCCGACAGAATAGAGTCAATTCAAAAACAATTTCTGCTTTTTGCTTTAAGGAATTTTCGTTGGGATTCTCAGTACAACCTGCCGCCATATATAAGTCATTAATCTTCCTACACTTGCTAGTCGCAGAGAAATGCTAGGCATTGTATTTTTGGTCAAGTTACTGACAGGCTTGATCTCTAGCCCATCTCTTCTTAGCGAAATAAAACTAAACGTTCCCTCCAGAATTTCAAGACATTTCCGGCCTCTCTTTCTGAAGCCATGTAAAAGTAATTTTGAGTTAAATGAGCCACTCCGTAGTTTGTGTCAGGATTTTAACACTCACTCCGGTTCTTTTGATATTTCAGGCTCTCTTTTTTACATAAAGAAAACTATACTCAGTCCTCTCAATAATTAATACATACATACATACACATATATTACTATTCAATCAGCTGATGAGCATTTGTTCTGTAGCTGAACAGTTTTAGATCTCGACACTTAACAAACCTCTGCCTTTCATGACTCGGCGCAACATATATGAAAAAACAAAAATTTTTTTTTTATATATATCAGTGCGTCATGCGGATGCGCCCCTCGCGTCGGTCGGGCGGGTATGGAGGGATAAAACCGTTGGGATTATTATTATATTATATGAGTGTTTTTAAAAGTGGGTTGAAGTGGTTATAATCGGTACTTTATTAAATCTGTGAAAATCACTTAATCCGATTAGGTACGAAATAATACATTCACGGCAAATTACGTACATTTGATTGGTTAGCATGATATTTTTTAGATATCAAACTTTATTTTAATTTAAAAGTAATTGAAATAAAGTTTAAGAAAAATAAATTGTCAAAATTGCTCATATATAATTTTTTATACTCTTATCATTTTTTTTTTGCTGTTTTTGCCACTGTGGACAAGATCATACTACATAGTTCCGAACTGAAAATAGTTTTTTTAATTTTTTACGCAGTGTTATCATTACCACTTAAAGCAGTTAATTGAGTACCATAATCAATTCGCATACTTAGATTGCTGCATCAGACGTCGCACTGTTAAGTCTTAAGCCAGAACTGTTAATGACATATGTAAGTACATAAAAGCTCAGGTAACCACTTTATGCACATCAGCAGAGGATTGACCTGCTATCTTTTTAAATGCCAGGTAGTAAAACCATAATTATGTTTGAATTGATCGGACGTTGCGCAGAATGCTGTTCAGTTCGCACGTAATAAAAACTTTGGGGTAAGTATTCAGCAAAGTAGTTAAAACAAATAAAAAGTTTTGTCATAATCAAAACATTCATTGTTGAAAACTTTTTACGATACCTGCACATTCGTTCGTACGTTAATATAAATTACAGGAATGACAACCAACTGCGCCCTGGAAAATGTAAATCAAATATGGAGTAAGAATATGTTACATCAAAACCAATTATGGTATGTGTGTGCACTCAACAAGTCGAATCGAAAAGGAAACATTGATAATAGTGAAGAAAAATTCTTATAAAAATAATTATATAGAACAGCACTACCCCTAACGACGTTTTCAAGACATTGAAGTCCGAATTATCAGGTGCCTACGGTTTTCGAAATTTATGTATAATATTTTTAAAATTATTCAAATCTTATATTGAACATATGTATGTATTTACAAGTTTCTAGATATAAGAATCTGATTTTTATTTTTATATCTGACTAACATAACTATTAGAGCCGTTTGCACCATCTCTGGTTACGACCATCCATCAGATAGCGCAGAATAGTAAGCTAAATTGTGGCTAACCGCAGGTAATTTTAACCGGAGCACTTGTAAGAGAAAAGAAAGAAAGATATCCGATAATTGTTAAAGTAAGATACACATTTTTCGAGTAATTTGTAATAAAAATTATCAGCAAGATAAATATTTTTAAGTTTAAAACTACTTTAATTTTGTTACTTATATTATGATTAAAAAACATGTGTTTATGCCTTGAATGACAGGACCGTTTCGGAACAAGTTCATCACTTATTTTGCATAATTTCGGACTCGTTCGGGACTAATTCAAGACCAGGTCGGATTTATTTGTTTTCCCCCTCAGAGATGTTATGAGAAGACTTTTATGATATAACAATCACAACAAAATCCTTTCAAGATTTTAAAAAATTTGCTTATCTCAAAGGTGAAATAATACCTATCGATGATTTTAACAAAAATATTTTCAACTTTACTTTCTTTCGGAGCTTTTCTATTTCTCAGAGTTATTTACGTTAAAATCTCAAATATAAATCATTCTCTCAGTGATATTTAATAAAAGGGCAATAATAGATAATAAATGATAAAAAAAAACAACGAATTAATGTGGACCAGTTATTTTCAGTATCTGCTTAAAATAAAAGTTAAAAAAAATTTCAAAAAGCAATATCTAAAATTTCGTTGCTCGTAAGTAAAAATAACTACGAAAATGCTAATCTGGTCACACTGCTCACCATTTTCCTATAAAGAAAATGTTTCATGAATGGCAACAGTGTTTGCTCCTATAAAAAGAGTCTTAAATACACTTTAAACTGAAAGTGTGCACTCGGGCTTAATTTTATGGGTTTTATGCAAATTTTTAAACAAGACTCATTATCCTTTCTAAATCAAAAAGCTTCTTGTTTACTCATGCATACACTCGAAATTCGTATCATTTAAATGTGAATAGAAAGTTGTAATCATTTTTATACATATTAACATACAAATTCAATGTACATGCATATGTATTTAATTCAAGGCTGTATGGGAAAATTTAAATTTGTTAATTGAGCGATTGATCAAGGCACGTTCGCTACTGTTTCATATTTCGATTTAATATTTAAGAAAATGTTAATAATTTACAATTTTATTGAGCTCAATAAAATTAATTAAATTTATTTTTCATAGCCACTTCTCCCAGGCTTTGAACGCGGGAGCTCGGAGTTGCAGAGCCAATACGCTACACATTGTGCTACGCTAGCCGAGTTGGCTGTTGTGTTTTTTTCATCTTTCTTAAACAAACCAACTACGAACAAGAGCAACTGATCTGCCACTATTAAATTTGTTTGTGTGGTTGTTGTTTGTGTTTTTTGTAATTCTGTTTGTTTTAGTTGTTTTACTACTTTTTTTTTAAATGCATATAAGGTGTACTGATCCTTGCATATGTACATACATATATTTTTGTTATTTATTTATTATTTATTGGCCTTATTGGCTCCCGGGTTCAAAGCCTGAGAGTAGTGGTTATGAAAAATTAATTTTAATAAAAAGTCTGATGATGTGGTGATTTCCGAAATAAGTAGTACTATAACTTCTACCATTTAAAACTGTTGTTATTTTTTCACAAAAAAATTGTAAATTATTAACATTTACTAGGCCAACAGAAAAATAAACTAACATTTATATTTAAGAAAATAAACTAATTACATACTCATTTCGTTGAAGTTTTGCTATTTTGAACTTTGCATTCAACCATCCGTGAGCAAATATATGAGATAATTAAGTATAAATAAATACAGTGTACGAAATACTAAACTTATATATATTTTTTAATGGTTGAAAGCCTTTCCTAAATAAAATGAAGTGACTTTTTAAAAAAAATTTGTATCTAGAAGGGAATTCGGAGGTTTGTAGTTGTACATAATTTTTATAATGCCTCCATTAATAATTATCAGAAGATTTGATACTCTATGCATTACAAAATAATGGTAAATTTTCAAATCTTACCTTCGATAATAAATTTGAAAATTTCTTCCATTCCATTCGAGAACTAGCTCATTCTGCAACAAATTGGAACCTCCGTTATCGCACGTATTTTCCACTCGTTATGAATTGCAAATACAGCCCATTCCTTAAGGAAAATTTTAATGAGAAAGGGTGATTGTCTTCTTCGACATTATATTGAATATCTAAAATAATTTTCGAACATTCGCCATAATTTGAATTGGAGACATATACTTATGTATATTATAAACATACATTCGTATACATATATGTGTGTATAAACATAAATTAGTGATTCTCTAATTTAAATTAAATTCGCAAATTATCCGTACTTAATTCTTTTAATTATTAACACATAGTGCATCACAGAATTATTCAACACCAAAATTTATGGCAAGTTTTATTATTATTATTATTATCGTTATGGAAAATAGCAATGCGACCTTAATATCTATTGTGCCCCTACTTGGATTAAAGAATTTACTTTAGTCCAACTTCCGAGATAAATCTTAGTAACACACCTCTGGAAGCTATCCCACCGTCCGTAATCAGATATTCGCCTAGAAATGTATGGCGATTGTGCGGGCACTTCTCCAGGATGTGTTTGGAAAGTTATTTATCTTCCTTACAGAATCTGCAACGTTCTTGCGAATATATGCCCAGTTTATTAAGTTGATAATTCTGTCTACAGTGTCCTGTAAAAATTCCTGATATCAACGTTTCTTGCAGCCAATATACGTATAGCTCTTTCGCTCAGCCATAAGTGATCTTTGTGATTTTGAGCAACGTTTGGAAAAACCTTCTCGATGAGTTCGGGCTTAGTGTCAGTAAAGTGACAAAAATTGGTGGGAAATATGATGTATCCAGACGATGTTTAGAAAAAAACCTCTCCAGATTTGTCGTTCTGCAATCGACTTGCATGTTCTTATTTAATTTGAGCGTTTTAACGTCTTTAAACATGCGTTAAGTTCGTCGGCTGGCCTTGATCGTGGTGTGACTGGTAGTGTTTGGCGAAAATCATCTGCCAATAAACACATTGCATCACCAAACCGGTTTTGGATCTTTCGTAAATCTTGCAACGTACGATGTAATTCTTCCAAAGATTTTTTGTTTGCCATCGTGCACTCATCCCAAACTATTGTTTTGCTCTGCTGCAACACTTTGGCCATCGCAGAATTTCTCGAAAGATTGTACATAAGTTTGTGTTTCATTTATTTGCATGTTCAACGGCAACTTGAGTAAATGCGTCGTGCATTGGGCGATTGGGCGTTGTCATTCCTAATTGTATTGATCCTTTGTTGACAAGCATCAAGCACATGTCTTAAATTAAAATTAATGCTTCATTGTACATTTCTTCGTTAATTTGCAAATTTGCCTTTGATGTTCTAATACGCTTCTGATATAATATACATTTCTTCGGCCATGTGATCTTTATATTTGTTCCATAAGTCAATCGGTGTTGATGGGAAACATGTAGACAAAATTATGGAAAACAAAATCCGCCTTTGACGAAATCACAGCATCTTCGAGAGTGTGGCCGCAATTATGTATGTCCCGTATAATACACCATCAAGAGTTCGCAGATGTTGGAATGATGTTGGGCCACGAACATTGACTAACATTAAACGGAAATAAAAACACTCGTGTTGGCTGGCATCGGTGGAAAATACTTGAGGGTAACTTGTAAAAGACTGTCCTTGTTTCCGTCGTTGAAAGTTCTTTAACAATTGATTCCAGGTATAATATCGTGGCATTTTGGAATTAAACAGTGTTTTAGCAAAGTCATGATTCTGGCACATTTCAAAGAAGCTGATATATGTCGTGGATGGTGGCCTCTCACCTCGTTGTATTACGTTTTCCGTTGTAAAGTACACCCTTTGACCATTTTCCAGATGGACGGCCAAGTGAACTAAAGTGGTACGTCTTTTATGTATCGGAAACGAAAAAATACGCCTATCGCCTCGTTAATACTGACATAGCGTCCCATTTGAAAATGAGTGATCTCATCTTTGAGTTTTCAACAGCAACTCCTAACACAGCCATGACACTACCTTTGTTCACGTACTTGCAGATATATTTTATCGATTTTACGGAATGGCAATACATTTATGGGTGCTTTAAATGTTTTGGAGAGTAACTTTCCGTTGTCATCAGTGGATCACCGGCGAGAAAGTGGATAACCATCATTTCCACTAATAGTTTCTACTAATAATTGTCTCGGAAGGTGTTTTGAACATTTTCTATCAACCACGCACGGAGAATTTCGATTTAATATTCCAAAGGAACCATGAAACATATTTTTTGTAACAATTTCATGTAACAATGGATCTTCATCATTATCAGGAATTTCCGCAGATATCACATCGTCGATTTCATTCGGTCTAATCTTCTCTACAAACCACATGAGAATGTGTACATGTGACAATCCGTGTTTTTGCCACTCGACTGAATACATTCAACAGCGCGTCTCGCCGAAAACGCGATGCTTAACAATTCTTGTCGAATTTCTGTCCTATTAAATTTAACTTTTAGTATTAGGCGTGATGGCTCTGAACTAATCGTAATCTTCACTAAGAAATTCAGTTTACTTTTTGTAAGAAATAAAAAATTAATTATTTTACATGTACATTATCAATAAAATAACTCCGACGGAAGTATCTGTTTTTAACGATATTCAGTTTTTTACATCCTATTTGACGATATTTGCAGCACGCATTCCGTCAATTTTATGTATGTCAAACGTCATAAGGTTACAAGTGTATATTGTCCAAAGCTCTAAGGTTAGATTAGAAATAATTTTATACGTGGGTGTCAAGTATTCTTAAATTGTCAAATTTTTTGCGATGGCGATACCTTACATCGTTATTGAGATACCTACAGACGTTTCTTTATAAGTGTTCGTGGTAACGCCCATTTTTCAAAATTTCATAAAAATCAAGTTTCTTAATTAAATATCTCTCTAAATATCAAATTTTAATTAATATGCTTCAATTGATAAAGAAAAAACGACATTGGGTGAGGTTATGGTCCGATTTCAAAAATGTTTAACGATGATAACAGCGATATTGAGGAAAATTTCTTCACCAAATTTTGTGACGATACCTAATACTGTTATTGAGATGCAGAAAATGTGTCATAAGTGGGCGTGGCAATGCCCATTTTTCAAAATTTCATAAATCTCTAATTTCTTAGTTCAAAATCGCTCCAAATACCAAATTTCACTCAATTTGTTCTAATAGATACCGAAAAAACGGAGTTTTTGCATTTTCCAAAACTTCCGTTATATGGGAGGTGGGCGTGGTTATAAACCGATTTCAAAAGTTTTCTACGCTAATAATAGCGATGTCAAGGAAAATATGTCCACCAAGTTTTGTGACGATACCTTACACCATTACTGAGATACAGAAATTTGTTCCTAAGTGAACGTGGCAACCAACGCCCATTTTCCAAAATTTCATGAACACCTAATTTCTTAGTTTAAAATCGAGGGATACCGAAAAAACAGAGTTTTTGCATTTTTCAAAAACCTCCGTTATATGGGAGGTGGGCGTGGTTATTGACCGATCTTGACCATTTTGAATACCAACCTACCCTGTTCAAAGAGCAATCTATGTACCAAATTTCATTGAGATATCTCAATTTTTATTCAAGTTATTGTAACCACGGACAGACAGTCAGGGCTAAATCGATTTCTCTTTTCATTCTGATCATTTTAGTATATATATGTCTATATCTATCTGGATTATTTTATGCTGTTACAAACAACCGTTATGCGGACAAAGTTATAATACCCTTGTGTACAAGTACGCTCGGGTATAAAAAAAGCGAACTTAAAATCAGCTGCGTGAAGAAAACCACAAAATATTTAAGTAACTACATATTAAATGATTTCATATTAACTGAAACGTATCATAAATATATGTAATAAAAAGTTAAATCAGTTGTTTTTTCTGTAAGCGAGATCAAGTTGCTTTGCCGCGATACATTTTTTTACAAAATCCAACTTGTTTACATGCAGACGCACAATATAATTTAAAAACTCACATTTTTGGTTGGTTTTTTTTTTTTTGATAATGGAGAGCACAGCAGCTATCATATAAAGGGTGAAAATCCAATTCATTTTGCCGAAACTTTGCAAAACCACTCATTAAAATTTACCAATTGCTACAGCCCGGATGGTCAAACGTCCTCAAAAAAATTTTAGCACACTCTCATATTGACATATTTGGACAATATATGTATTTTTATTTATTTGTTTTTTAATTAAAATACAGAGAATTCTAAAACAAATAACATGTAAACCCAAGTTTAAAACTTTCTACAAGATTAAAAATTATTATTTATTAAATGTTCATTAAAAATGCAAATTTTTTTCAAAACAAATTGTACAAATTTTATGAGTATGCAGATTTGTAGCCTATTCAATACAAAAAGAACATTTGTTACATTGAAAACTTGCATTCATATTGTAATAGCATTAATTCTATCCAAAATTGATTATGGGCTAAGCATCTACGGAAACTGCTCTAAAGCAAACCTTCGCTTGATCAAACCTCTATATCAGTCAGCTGTCCGTAGAAGTATTCGAGCATTTGGAACCTCTCCAGTCAAGATGATCCTTGCGTCACCCTCCACTGAAAATATAAATAAAATAAATGAATACCTTTAAGTAATTGGAATATTTCATCAAATCTAAAACAATAGTTTATAGTTAAAAAAAATTAAATTAACCTAATAAGATTGCTTTAGGTATTACCTATACGTAAAACAGCTGAAAGTCTTGGTAGCTATAACTTTTAAGTAGAATAATAATTGATATTATTGTTTTTACTCATAATAAATAAATAAATAAAGTGCAAGTTTTAAGACACTAAAAATTATGATTGACTTTAATGATTTTTTTTGGGAGGTGTTGCGTTTTTACCCAATATAAAAATATCATATATGCGACAAAAAAATTGACACAAATTACTGGTACTTATTAAGGAATTCAAGTTTGCAGTTAATTGTACTTCAATTGAATGGGTTATAAAGCTGTATTCTTCAAATAAAATTTTTTTAAACAATTTAGTACTCTAAATGAAAATTTATTTAATTATTTTCAATCCTGTCTGTGTATGTAAAACACCCAATTAACGACGATCTTACGATCTCGCTACAGAGAAAAATTGTTTTCAGAGATACGTAAAAGCGAGCAAAAATAATGTGAATTATTAATGGTACTATAGCATTGCAAAGTTTTATAAATATTTTACTTTTTTAAATAAAATACAATCATATATTTTTTTTGAGAATCAGTAATTTTCAAGCTTTACAGCTTTTTCTCTTTTTCTGCTGCTATTGCTGCTGCTTTTTCAACTCTTATATTTAATTTTTCTATTGTTTTTTGTTTTTTGTTCTTTTTCTTTTTATTTCTGAAATATCATTTTCATGGCGTATTCTGTTCTTCCTTGAACATCCAATTTGTGTTTTTCCTTTTATGCCCCTTATTGGTTGAGATTTCCTTTACGGAACCATTCGCGATTTCAGCGAAAGTAGAAGGAATTTGGTAACGAAACTTGGTGGGGATGTTAGGGTAGGTCCTCTTTACCTAAATTTATCACTGTTTTAATTTTATTAATATTACTATTTAAGAAATTTGTTAATTTACGAGCGTGTATAGTACTGAGTTCAAATTTTTTATATATATTTAACTTAATAAACGCGTTTTTAAATATAAGTCTGTTCGTGTAAAAATCCAGCAAGAATTATCCAGCAACGAAATTTCTCAGAATTGTAGAGTATTCTCTCTAAAAGAGAGATGCTTGCAAATTTCTACGCGAACGCAAAATTTGAAGAAACTTGCAAGTTTAACGAACAGCTGATTGAATTTTTGTCCGCATCCAAATATACAAAATTAAAAACGTTGCATAAGTGTTTTCCTGAAACATTCCACTAACGAAACTTGACCAAAGGAACTTTTACTTGCTTCTTGCTTGTTTAATACCCATATTTTATAATTTTCGCCTTAAAAACTTTTAAACAAAAATTTCGTATTTATCCAAATTGCAATCAGCTGCTTTTGATCAGCTGTTTTCTTGTTTGCAAATTTCTGCTGGGTAAAATTTGTCCAGCAAGAATTTGCAACTTCCCTTCAAAATGAAATGTCATTTTGCGCTCTCAATTTCCCCTTCCTTCCAAATTATAACTATCTTTTTTTCAAGGCCTGGTTCCGTAATGGAAAATTGTCCCCCTTTTTTTATAATACTAGATCCACGTAGCACAAGTTGCAACTGTAGGAACAGCTTCTTTGGATTTTTGGTGGCGTTTACCGACTTTTTGTCTTGGCCAAAAAAAATATTTTGAAAGACTTCAGGAGTGTTGGGCGGTATTTCCAGTTGGAAATCTATAATGAAATATTATTATTTAAAAATGTATACAATATAGATATGTATATAAAGTATAAATTAAATACACTTTCCTCTTCAGAGGTAAGCAGTGTCTTTGGGCCGACTTTTCCATCAATACGGAATTTCCCAGTCAGTTTTCCTAGGAGTGTTCCTCTTGGAGTCCCAGTCATTCTGCTGACGCTCGTTGGTGATTCACCATATCGAATCTGATGCAACGAAGTTTGGATTTCAGCCTCCAGCAATTGCTAACGAAACTTCCCCATCTCAAAGTTAACCAAAAAAAATATTTATTTTCAAAAGAGAATATTTTAAAATATATTTAAATCATCTACATACATATGTACATATAAGTGAATAAAAGTGGAAATTGTGTTTGGGATTTGGATTTTGAGTACGTGAATACGACAAACTACATTGTTCACTCATATTTTTCATACACATTTGTCAATTTACCTTTTATATAAATTGTTTGTCATGTTCAAAACACTTTTGACAACGAGCGATAATCTGCGCGACTTCTTATAAGAAAGGCGCAACTTCACGCGTCGGCGGCGCCTCCAAGAGGAGTGATTAAAAATCGGAATAACGGGAAAACCACACATTTGCATGGCAAAACTCAAAAAGCATAGTTGCTGGATAGGATGATTCAGCAATTGATATAAATAAATGGGCATTTTCGATATTAAATACGGTCAGGGCTTATAATTAAAACATAAATAAATTTTACCTGTAACTGGATTAACACAGTTAGATTAATGCTTAATGTTTATTTTTTACTCTCGTTATTGCTGTAATTACGGAGTTCGGTATTCAAATATCTTGTTGCAGTCTACTTGCTCCTTCCTCAAGGAAAAGCTCTTTTTTATGGTAAACATTTTAATTACTTTTTAGAGCAATTATGCTCAAAACAACGCATTTAATTATTTAATAGTTAAAATAAAATAACAATTGAAAAAATTGAGTTAGCGCAAATTGATAAATGGTAAACTTCCAAGAACAAGCGTGAAATTCAAACTGTTGTCCTGACCTTCTATTCTACCTTCGGGCTTAAAAGTTGTGATGAAATATATGAAAATGTGGCTAACAATTTTTTTTTTTCAAAATCGGGAGGACAATACTTTTGACCAAAGAAAACCAAGCATAAGAAAGGGTTAAAGTAATTGGTTTGTTTACTGCATGAGCTGATAACACACAAATATGTGATACTACGAGGGGAGAATCAGAAATCGATGGTATATCGACAGTCGAGCAATGAAATTTAACCATCGCAAATTCTCGCGCTTTATCTACTTATGTACTTATATATGTCATGAAGTTCCAACGTATGTACACGCTTCTCCATTCTATATGATTCTGAGAAACAGCACGCAAATTGCACAATTAAAAGAGTATATAATGCGAGCGTAAATGCTCATTAAGACTGTTAAGGGCCGTACACATAAGACTTTCGCTTTGCTTTGCTTCAGAGTTTCGCTTTGACAGATAAGTTAAAGTACTGATGTTATATGAGTGCTGCTAAATACAAGGCGAGAAAAGTAAAGCAAATCAAAACGAAGCAAAATCTTGGCGAACTCTCAACTTTTGTACACTTTGACAATCTGTTTAGATTTCCATTTTATTTGTAGGCACATATGCACACGATTTAAAAAATTCACTAATATTTTATAATTTTTGCGAGTATATTTACTTTTAAAAAACGAAAAAAGAGAAATATGAATTATTATTTTTATTAATATAGCATATTATATTCTTAAGTACTTTACATAGATAGAATAATATGGAGGAAAGGTTAATTGAAGCGATTAAGCGTCACAGTGTCCTCTTTAATAAAACACGCCCATTTTAAAAAAGATGTGTTGACTACAATCAAGCGCTAATATCTGCCCTTAAAAGCATATGTATGTATGTAAGTTTAAAATTATTATTACAATATCTACTTTTTGCCTTATACAAGCATGATGAACAATCAGCATTTTGCTACAGTCGGTGGTCTATTCGAATCTTTTGTCAATCCTTCCTAAAGTCCAAATAGCAAACAAAACACATCTTTGTTAATCAACCTCCCCGTTTTCTTATACTCCCTTGGATCGTTTTTTATTTATTTTTTTTGAAAGATGCTGCAAGAAGTACCTTTTACATCGCGGTCTTAATAAAGTTTATAAAACTCGCGAATTTAAAACATTAGTAGCATAACTACTACTTCCTTAATTATATCAGTAACGCTCATTTCTTATTCTCTTATTAAATAAAATACTTGGAATAAATAGAAATCGCAATTAAAAGCAAACAACTAGGGTAGAATCTGTCAAAGTGTTCTATGTAGCAAACCTGCTACACCTCTTGCTTTGTTGTTAAATTTCGAATTGTCAAGTAAAGCGAGGAGAGTTGTATGTGTACGTTTGTTTGTCTACTCTATAAAGATATCAAGCATCGTGTGGCTGGGCAGTACTAAAACAACATAAGAAATCTGGAAAGGGATTTTCGTTCTTTACTTTCTTTATACTCGTATCTAAATACATATATTCCTTGATTCAATTTTTTAAAGGTTGGGTAAATAGTGACAGTCAAATATGGTTCTATCTTACAAAAGGTTGCATTTACGAAGGAAGTAGAAATTGGGCTAAATGTTATCCCCTTTTGCGAGAATGTGGTAGAAAAGTACACCAAGAAGGTCATTGGAGGTAGAATGTAAACTAACATAATAACAAAATATATTTTGGAGAAATTGGTACATATTTTGATTTTATGCAACAGTTTTACACCGGTAAAGACTGGCGCGTATTAACGTAAATTTTTTTGAAATCGAAATGAGCACAAGCCTGATTATTTTAAATTTAAATACATTTCATAAAATTAAAGTTTTTATTTCTGGGATTTCAAAGTTTTTGTAGATTAAAAAAAGTGTAGTACATAATTTAACGAAAAATCGCTTAAATGTGATTATTAACTTTCAACAAAATTTACAAAACTCGACAAAAGGTCTTGAAATTTTTATATTTTTTGGTTATAGCCAAAAAAAAGTTTAAATATTTCTATAAAAAAAAAATTATTTATTCAAATAACATTATGTGAATCAAAAATTTTAAATTAACATTAACAAACGGGTGCCAATTCGGAGCTGCACTCGGACAGGAATAAGGATCCAAAACCTGGAAGTGAGAAAGTTATTTTTAATATTTTTACATTTACATACATTTAAGCAGCGTTTTGTTTGGACTTATGTACTTGTACGTGTTCGGGTGCTGCACTCGGGTAGGAATACACTCACAAACAGATGCTGCACTAGGCAGGAACACACCAGCAATATAGCGACAATGCGCTTGTAACATGCGACGAGGAATCCAAGTACTCGTAAATCGTGATCTGCAAGAAAAATGTCGACATTGATGTTTTTATATACATAAATGTACACTTCTAAGGGCCCAGTTTTCCATTTCCGGTTAAAAGTGCAAGTTGTTAGCTACTATTCTGCGCTTACTTTTCTTACAAATGGCCTTAACTCTTATTGCTCAGAAAAGTGCTTAGCCGGAGATTGATAATTGAATCATGAATATATTCACAAGTTGCATATGAGCAAATTGTATGTCTAGAAAGAAGAAGACATCTGAAATCTTCTGCAAAATTGAAAAAAAAAACATTAAAAATAAGATAAAATCAAAATGAATTGCCAAAAATCTTCAGTATAAGTTGAGGGTGTGTACCTACATACGAGTACTTTCTAAACGCCCTCTACATATTGTGCAAAAATATCACTTTCTAAGGTGGAAGTCGCAACCAACAAGTAGAACTTGGAAAACGAGGAAAACTATTTGCCGCTCCAGCACTGTGATTAGATCAACAATTTGTAATGGTTCGGTTCATATCGGCGACGACGGTGACAGTTTGTCGATTGTGTTTTTTACAAAGGTTACATATTTAGTCAGTGAGACGTTAAAATTCAAATTGGCGTGTGCCATCAGCCAACCGGCGCACCGCTACACTTCTTAGCCAAGCTGTTGGGGCATATTGCCGTGCGTTTTCGAATGAAGCCTCCGCAGTTCACCCGGTTAAACTACACACGCGTGTAAGTCACACCGCATACAAATATAAATGCGGACGTATGTATGTACATACATATGTTTTCTTGTACATGTATAAAATATCATATCTGTGTTAGTGTGTGTGTGTGTGTGTGACGACGATTACTCCAACTTGTGGCAACAACTGACTGTTACTGCAGAAGCAGCTTTGATTTCACTTTGACGCTGCGTGCTTGCGTTATTCGCATGTGGAACGGTGAAGCGAAAGGTAGTCCATTTGAAAATAGAATATAGAAAAGTTACAAAAATAGTGGATGAAAATAAAAAAAAATTTGCTTATAAAATGATAAATCGCTTATGTGGTGAAAAGTGATTATCCTTGCTGTGTGTCCAAGCTAGTGAAAGTTGTGTAAAAGTTTAAAAATATATTTAAATAAGTGTTATATTAGGTAATTAAACTTATAAAGAAATGTTGTGTTTTTTTGTTGTCATAAAGCTGCTCATGCTCAAGCTACTTTTGGCTAGCATATCCGGTTTACATACTTACGATTTCGGTTATCATCCGAGCGCCGAAGAATTCGACAATTTTGTGCGCGAAACGAAACGTACGTGGACGCGTGACTTGCTCGCCAACGAGCACCGGCGCGCGTTCACCGTAAAGCCACCCTTTCGCGATGCAGCCGGAAGCTTTGTGCCAAAATATAACTACGGCAAAGAGCGTAGTCATACGATGGTGGAGGCGACGAAAGTGACTACTTCGTGGCCAGGACATGTGCAGCGTATAGGTCGGCCGCAGCAGCATGCGCTGAACGGCGATATTGTAGGCTCGAGTTTGAATTTTAATACATTCAGCGCAGAACAAAATATGAATATGGGCGTTGGTGTGGCCGTCGGCGAAGTGAATGCATCAGAGTTGCCAGAAATGCTGACATTCCATAACACGCACACACACGCAACTTATCAAAACTCCAAAAATCCACACTTACCTGCGGCGTCACAACCAATTAAACAAACGCTTAGTAATGTAATAGAAATTGCCTCATCATCGCTTGAATCGCAAAAACGGCCACACAATGCAAATTACAGTGTGCTTGGTTTCTACAATAACAACACTGAAACGCAAGCGCCCATATATTTTTCGAATCCTGCCACTGGTATTATCTATGCAATTACTGAAGTAAGCCGCGTACCGCACAACGTTAGTATGCCCGATTCCAATAAAGACCAAATTTCGATTTATATACCAAAGGACCAATATGAACGTGACTTATATTTGCAGCGCAAATACTACGAAAATAACTGTCATGCGACGCTGAACAAGGTGACGACCGATCGTGATACCACAACACCGGCCGCGTTAGCGAATACGACGTCGCGCCCACAAATAATACGTCTTGAAAGACCTTCGATATCAAAGTTATCCATTCCCCCACATAAACCGCCGCCAGTTATAGTACAAACCGAATTGACGTTCAGCGATCATGCGCAATTGCCGACTCGCAAACATAAAACTAAAGTAAAGCGAAAGAATAAAAAGAAACCAAATAGACCGGGAAGAAAACCTACTGCCACAAACAGTGGGTTACCGCAAATCATCAAAGGAGTGCGCGCTTCAACTCCAAAACCACAAACAAGTACCGAAAAACAACAAGTTGCCACACAGCTAGAGAAGCCGGACTATACGGAAACAGTTTTTAGCAAAGGTCCTCTTGAGTCCTCGGAAAATGTCTTCAGACCGACAGACACACATCTAGTGCGAAAACGTTCCGTGACAAATATACGCGCTTACACCGATCGAGTGCAGAATATGACTGTCCTAGATAGATATCTTAAAAGTTTGATCGCTTTATCTCCGATTGGGAAAGCCCAAAACCAAACTTTGAAAAGAACAGCCAAAAGACAAAGCGTTAGAAAGCGACGGCCCAAACGACGGGCTAAGGTAGCAGTATCTGCGACAACTAAAATAAAAAATATCCAGGCCGCTGAAAATGTTTTAACAAATCAAAAACTGAGCAACCACTCAACGACGGTGTTACCAATAATGACACTCACCACTTCAAGTGACGTTTCACAGCTAAGAAAAACTAAAACCAAAAATAAGAGAAAGAAGGCAAAAGCAGAAAAAAGAGGTGAGTACGATATTTTTGACTTTGGCGCCGATGATGATGATGATTATGATGGTGATGTTGACAACGACGACGACGAGGACGACGATTCTTATGAAGACGATGAAGAGTCATACTATGAATACGAAACAACCAGCACGAAAACACCAAAACAAGATAAGAATAAACATCAAAAACAACCGAAAAATCCCGAAAGTTTTGAGCAATCGGAAGAAGATAACGTAGAAACAGCAGAAGAAGTTTCTAATGAACACACTTCAAACTCCATTATAATAGAAAATGGCAGCTCAGCAGAACCAATCGCAGACTTTGGCGCATTGGGATCAGAGGAAAACGTATTAATAAGTCCCGCAATTGCAACTACAAAGGGACCAAGTGTAGACACCAAAGCCGCTAGCAAGAAACGAACACGCCGACGTCCCTCCGCTAGCGATAGCTCAACATCCTATGAGGATTACGAGTATGATGATGATGGTGGCGCTAGTGGTGGTATTGGTGGATTTTTTCGTATGATCTTCTATCCGGTACAAGTATTAATGAATGGTATGGCTGATAATTTTGTCAGTAAGGAGTCCGAAGACGAGCAATATTCTTATCCAACTTATACCACTTATAATAATGGCATACAACCGATTGAGAGTAACGAGGAGGAAGAGGAGGAGCAATCGAATTCGTTAGCCACCTGGTTTAGTTCATGGTTTGGATTTAATAGGCGTACAAAAAATATTGGAAGCACAACACCGTTACCGCCACCACCACCACCACTTCCTACCCAAGCGCCAAGTTGGTTCGATTCCTGGTTCAGTTTTGGTAGCCAATCGGCCGAAACGGATGCTGAGAGTGAAAACGATAGTAAGTGTACATACATACATATGCTTTACTAATTGTTATATACATTTCGATTGCATACATGTTCGTAAGTGTGTACATATATACGTACATACATATGTTTACTGATTGTCATAAATAAGCGACACCCATGATTCAAATATTAAAGGTTAGGTAACTTAGCAGCTAGCTCCCTCACTTTCTGTCAAACGGCTCCCTTAGCATCAAAACCGTGTTGCTTCTTAAAAATAATAATGGTAGTAACCTCAAAACTTTTTACAACCAAAAACTAACTGGCAGCACTTTTTGTTTCTTATGTGCGCGTAAATAGTAAGTTTAAATCCGGATTTTAATGACAGCATTTTTTCTAATTACAAGATTGACTAGGTCTCGTAAATACTTCATGTAAATGTGTATATATGACGCGCTCTTTCATTTAAAGTTGTGTAATTTCTAGAAGGAATAGGTTTAAATAAATTAAAAATAATGTGACATAATAAACATCCAAATGCCAAAAACGTGAATTTATAAGAACTAAATTGTTGAGTTAGGAAGTTTGATTTATTTTTCTTGTCATATATAAAGATTCTCTTTCTAAAATTTCGAATTATTGTGGTTTTCTTGCAACTCACTTAACTTCATAAAGTTAGTTACTATTAATCGAAATAAAATTTTTGGTCCTATCGCCGTCCAGGGGTTCATCACAATATTAAGAATAATATTTAGTTAACCAAAAATTTTAAAAAAATTTTGAACTTTTACAATTTTCAGGTGCCTAAAGATTACCGATCAGTTTTGAGCAACTTTTACTCAAGCTCTTCCGCAATTTTTTCTTTTATGTGAAAAAATCTCGAGCATAAAAGAAATTGCGGAAGGGAAGGCACCATTAAATGGGCCATAGAACTGCATACTCTAAAAAATATAACTATTACAAATGCACTTTTAATGAAAGTTTGTTCAACATTTTTTCGTTGTCCATAAAGTTTGAACTTAAGTTTTAATGGATTTTGTTAGAAAATTCTCTGTGTTGCAACTGAAAAATAAGAAAGATTTAACAAAAGCAAATTAAGTAGCCAATATGTGGATGCAGTATAAATATGAAAAGCACTATATATTCGTATATACATATGTACGTACCTACGTATACTTAAATATACTAAATATAATGTCTTCAGATAGAAAGTAGATTTTGCATTATTTATTCTTGTTCCTTTGCCCAAATCGCAACGTATGTATGTTACGAATTAGTAACTATGAAAAATTAACGATATTTTTATAAAAGTATTTTCCAATTGTCATGTGCTCGCTAAGATTTTTTTTAACTCTTGTCCAGATGGAGTGAAAAGTAATTTGATTGCTCGCTTTACTTCTTTTCCTATTGACTACTTCTTGCATCGGACTAAAAAAACTTGCTCGTTAGGTAGTAAATAATGAACTTCCGCTAATTTTCTGTGTGAAATGTTTGATTTGAAACTACTTAGTAGACAATTATGTACTTATGTTACATAGCTCAATAAAATGTCTGATTCGCTTTAAAAATTAGTTTGTTTGAATTGTTTCATAGTGACGATTTACTGCGAAGTAAAAGTATAACGAAAATACGAAGAAAGACCAAAAGAAGTTTCAACAAAATTAAATTAAAAGAAGAAATGTATTTAAAAAAAAATGGTTATATTTTTGGGTAGGCAGTTTTTTATCCCATTTAATGATAGTAGCGTCAGTTTCAAGTGGCTACGGATTACCCTTGATTTTTGATCATTTCTTTGGTGACACTCTTTCGCAATTTTTTACATAAAGCGAAATTGCAGTAAAAAAATTGGCAAAAATTCATGGTTTTCGTTTATAAAAATAAGAAATATGTTCATGCTTACATATGTAGCTCAGTGCTTAGCCAAGCTTCTGGAATAAGCCACAAAACTGCACACTCAAAAAAATGATTCTAAGATTTTTTTAAAAGTTCGGAATTTTGGTGAATTTTTTTGAATCATTCCAAATTTTATTTAGTTTTCTATAGGCCTTAAAATGTTTAATAATTGACAATAAAAATTTCCTGAAGTTTTGTACACATTCAAACATTCTCTATACTTTGGTTCCCGTTTGGTCCTTTTGCGACAACGTTCTTGACATTTCATCATATTTTTGTGCAGCTTTAAACCAAATCCAGAACACGTTCCTAATCGCTACCATGAGCTCAAGACTAATAATTTAATAAACACAACATTAAGTAAGTTTTTTCAATTTATTTTTCTACTTTTCATAGAAGTGGTATATTAAGTTTGGTCCGATGTTTGTAAGTACCAGATGGATAAGAGCGATACCCATCAAAAAGTATACCGAAATGAGCGGGATGATGAGCTGAGTATTTTTAGCCATGAACGTCTATCTGTCCCTCAATTTTTAAGCTATTCGAATGAAAATTGGCAGTCAGGTCAAGGCACATTCAATAGGTAGCAGCAGCAAACTTTTTTTTTTGAACTTTTTTCATATTTTATTTTAATTTGAATTGTCAAATTTTAAATTTCCTTGTGATAAGAATGCTTTCAGTACAATTCAAGGTAGTTGATAAAATATTTTTGAAATTTTAGATTTTAAAAGCAAAAACAAAATATACAGAGCTCAAACATTTTTTTTTTAATTTTTCTACTGCTGCTACCTATTGAATGTGCCTTGAGTCAGGTGCCTTTTTATAATTTATTAGACATTTATCGGAATTGACTAGATCGAACGACTATAACGTATATATGAGCCGATTGTTCAGACATTATATTTTGCTCCATAACTCCTCTATTTGAGCAAATAAAGGCTTGAAATTTTCCAAACAGTTCCGCTATTATTAGCACTATATATGCAGTGAAAATTATGAATATCAGAGAAATATAACATATAGCTTCCTTACAACTGATTGTTCAGATATTACCATAACTCCTTTATTTAATCAGTTAACGACTTGAAATTTTGCAAAAATATTTGTCCTTGTTAGTATTATATTAGAAGTAAAAATCGTAAGGGTCAGAGAAATGTGTTCAGTTATTTCACTTAGCACCATAACCCCTCCATTTAAACGGTTAAATTCTTGAAATTTTACAAAAATACCCGTTGTCATTAGAACTGTTTTATCAGTGAAAATCATTAAAATCGGAGAAATAAAACATTTAGCTCCCATACAACCGATTGTTGTGATATTGCATTTTACACCTTAGCTCCTTCATTTAATCAGCTAAAGGCTTGAAATTTTGAACAGATGTCAGTTATTGTTAGCATTCTGTTAGCAGTGAAAATCACAAAGATCAAAGAAACATAATATAACATACAGCTACCATACAATTTTTTCATTCATGAAAGGTATGAAGGTAAGAGGCTGTGTCGTCGGCTTTTTGATTTTAATTTGCGGGCAAATTGCGTTAACTAAAAACTGAATTTGCTTATGACAACAAATCTTAAAAATCGATTTTTTTGTTGTTTTTTTGCATACTTTTTCCAAATTATATTTTTCGTCGACGGCATTTCACAAGAATTCACTTTCCATTTAAAATTTGAGATATACTTCTTTTATAATTGCTATGTAAGGGTCATACAAAATTTCAACTCACTTTTGAGGCTACAAATGTGTATGTATGTATGTATGTAGGTATACATAAATAGATCATTCAACCGTCAAGCACCGACTTTTTGTACACAAAAATTAAAAGTTGGGCAGAAACAAAGTGAGATCTAAATTGCCGCGAAATTTGTTTTACTTACGATCTCTGATATACATACATACATACATAAGTACATATTTACAAATACATATGCAGTATGTATTATGTGCGCATGCGCAAATGTGCAATTATGTTATTAAGCCTAAGTATAGTAACGTTACGCTTTCTTGCTATTAACGAAATTTTACCGCCTTCTTGACTCTTGACTCTTCCTCTGCATTCCAGAATGGTTCTTCGGTTGGTTTGACTCGAAACCAAAACGACGGCGCAGAACTACCACAACTACAACAACAGTGCGTACACCACCCGACCAAGTACCGATTTTAACAATTGTCGATCCACTGAAAAATCCACAAAATTGGATTGGTATTTTGGCGCATCACATCATTAATTCTACCACGTCGACAGTGACCAACAATCCAATTATGAATGCCATAACACATACCAATATCAAACCCGATATGCCCAAGAAAATAACGTACGAAAGATATCAAATTTGGCGACTAAAGCCAGTGGATGACGCACAAGTGCACGCCTTGGAAGATTACAAGAAAAGCGAGGATGGTATTAAACTGCAGTGGCTGAAAGGACCTAGTTTGAGGTAAGTACTCATACATATGTATAACAAATCAATAATTCATAATATTCTAATAAATAACTTAACCTACTCCAAAAAGGGGCCTAACTGACGTTTTGGTGCCACCAAATCAATTGCTTGACTTTGAGGCCAGCCTTAGCTTTGAATCGATCGCCCATGAAGTGCTAATTTACGATGTCGGTAAGGCAATTACATACGAACAGGCACAAGAGCAATTTCACTTCAATGCCGTTATGCGACCATATAAGAACAATAAGTACGCACAGAAGCAGCAAGCAGTCACCATGTCATGGCATAAATACTATGAATATGATGATATTATAACACATTTGGAAATGTTACGCATGCGTCACCCACAACTAATCGAGTTAATACATATTGGTCGCTCATATGAAGGACGGCCGTTGGTTATCGTGAAGATTGAGTCGAAAGAGCATGCCGCTAGTGTTGCTAGTGAAGCGCAGTTGACGCAGAAAAAGTTGAAGAGCAAAAAACAACTGAAAGAAGCAAATTCTGTATTTATTGAGTCGGGCACACATGGCCTAGAGTGGATTGGTCCGGCCACTTCGCTCTGGATGATCAGTGAACTATTGCGACTGATCAAAAGTAACAGTGAGTTGTACATATAATAATATATAAATATTTTTTTAATTTTGTTGCTGTTTTGTGTTTGTTCTGCGCAGATAACTATTTTTATTTACATACTGTCAAAAAAACTAAGTAAGGAGTTATAAGCTGTTATTTCGTGGCTTATATCTTACACTTACCATCAAACTTCTTCTCTAAATATTTTCTCATTTTTCTTTATAACCTAACTCCAATCGAGCGCAACAATTTGGCCTATTATGAACTTTGTTTAAACCATTTTCCTTGTAAATGCAAATCTGTAGATTTTGGAATTTTTCAGAAGAATAACTTCAGACTAAATGCTGCAACTTCTGACTGTATCCGATCCAAAGTTACTCTGACAAAAGTGCCCACGATTTCTTACCGCGGTTTCAGTTTTATCGTTACGTCTAACTGTATCTTTTAAAACTTGAAGTCTTAATGTCTAACGAGTCGAACATGGGGAAAGAACATATTTTCTCAATAAACTCGGCGAAAATCAAGGTTATATTCTTGCATATGTTTAAAATTGTTCGAAAAGGGCTCGATACAGTCCCTTTTTATTGCGTTTATTTTTAGTTAAATATATCATCTTTCATTTCATTGAACATTTTTGAAATGTCTTAGTTAAATTTAAAGTAAAAGTTTTTGTGCATCGTTTTAACAAAATGAGCCATCACTAGCCAGCAATAAAAATCTTTCCCCATATCTATTGCGTTTGAACTGAATGGGTTTCATGTTTTTACTTGTTATAACAAAATTATGATTTTTTAAGTCATATAAAATTTTATTACATAATTATCTTTATACAAAAATAATCGTTGTGTTTAACTTACAAGTTTTACGACCATATTCATATAATGCATACATGCATAAATACTTATGTTTATGTATGTATGTACTATGTCCCTACTTACGAATGAACATTTCTGAAACTGACAGTTCACGATGAGAAAAACAGAATTTGATTTTTTGAAAACTTATAAAGAAACTGAGATATAGCAAGGCGAATTCATACCGGGTGGTGGCATTAAATATAGGCGAATGCTTCTTATATTTGCTTTAAGTTTAAGGATGTCAGTAAAACAAAATAACGAAATTCAATTTCACGATTTGTTAAAACTTTTTATAAAAGTGGACGCATTAAGAAAATAGATAAACAAAAACGTTCGGTAAGTACATAAGTTTTCATTTTTCTATTTTCTTTAGCCATAACATCCTCACTCATAAAATTGTTGTTGTTGGCGATGTGATACCACCGTGCATGAATTCACCTTGGGATCTACATATAGAGAAAAAAAATATTCGTAGGCAAAAACAAACAATCACACGACATAATTTACACCTTCCAGTGAGTGGTAATAACAATATTAATTCTTTTGTACCCTTTCTCAAGATACTGCGCCAATTTACTGCCCCACAAGCACTGCATGCGGCCTTTAAAAGCCCAGCTGATAGTTTGTGGTTATGGTCAATTATTTCGCTTTAATTCCACAATTCTGACCTCCTAGTTTGTATTGCCTCTTACTGCGTATGTACAAATCATGGCTAAGAGCAATATACCGATTCCGCCCGCAACTGCTATTTGTGTTGTCCTTTCGCATAAAATACATATACATATTATCTAATTAATAAAAGTAAACCTTGCGGTATATATATATATACCTGCTAGAGTTATATACTTTAAAACATAAAATTAAAGTCCAATGACACATCTTAAGCCAAAATATTAGAAGGCCCACAATTGCGAAACTGCAAGGAAGTTGTTATTAAAAACTACAAATTGTACTTACAAAAAAGTGCATACATACATACATACATAAGATGTGTATATTTGCGCAAACCTACTTACGCTATGAAACTCACAACGTTGATCATGAAAGTCAGAAAGTTAGAATCCGCATTACAACAACCTTTACCCGTATTACACTGATCAGACACGGAACACTTTCCATTGCCTTCAGTGGCTTGTGTACACGGCTGTTGCGCATGCCGATTTCTGATTTGATAATTTCCACCGATTACAAATTGCTTGCACGCGCATTTGTTGTCATTTCGAGACTCGTCAACGATTAACGGTCGCTCGGGCGGTGTATCCTTGTGACTGCAGCCGCCGGAAAGACGATCGTCTCGTAATTCTACACACTTTTTGCATGGGCATGGCGAAAATTTATATTTTAGTTCTTTTTTGAACATTTCGCGGCTTGCTATAAGCTAAACGGATAATTTTTACTGTTTATTCAAACATTTGTAGAGAATTTCACAATCGATTTGAAATACATAAGTAATCTGACAAAGTGTTTAGTATTTTTTTTTTTTTTAATAATATGTTCGGCTTTGCGAATAGAGTCATCATTTATTTATAACAAAAACAGGCAAAGATAAAGATAAGATATTGATAAAAATTAAGATAGTAAAGGACATACATATGTACATATGCACACACATACATACAAAAAATGTTTTTTGCGCAATTTTTTTGCCTAGAGTTTTCCAGCCTTTTTCTTCTGAAGGGGTCGATAAAGATGATGGAGGAGATGCAGATGAAGATAAATATGATGATGGAGATTATATGAAGCAGATAATTGGGATATACATACATAAGTATGTAGATGACGATAGATATAGAAATAGAAATATGGGTGAAGACTGACATGAGACAACGTAAACTATAATCGTTGGTAACTAATTTTTACTATAATTAATTTTTGAAAGAATAAAATTCAATCAACAATTGCTATATGTTTGTTTGCAGTAAGTTACACATTTTTTATATAACTTTCATATTTATATTACAAGGTTCGAGGTTCGAATCTCAGCCAGGGCTTGTAAAATCTAAATCATAGAAAAGTTTTTTCTAATAACGGCCACCCCTCGGCAGGCAATGGCAAACCGCCGAGGGTGTTTCTGCCATGACAATGATTGTCCATTTTTACTTGGCTTAACCGCTCAAGTAATGTTTCGCAAAGGAATCTTCGACATTTTGACCCGTTCCGTATTAATTGTTTCAAAACTAATTTTGCAAGAAATGCACCAATTGCTCGTTCACTTCGAGAATTGTATATACTTTCCAATTCGCACTGGATTGATTTTTCTTTACCCAGGTCAGCTTTTATAAAGAATCTTAATGAAATTATTTAACAAGTCATACATATGTATTAGCTTTTAAGTATTATTTTTTAGTCATAGTCTATATGGTACACTGTACTGTAGATTAAATTTGAATAAATAAATAAATAAAAAGAAATCATCTGCCTTTCGGAGTCGGCACAAAACTTTAGGTCCCTCCATTTGTGCTATAAAATAAAAACGCACACCACAAATGGTATGAGAGGCTCGGCCAAACACTGAGCTATATAGCGTAAGCGCCAAATTATTATTATTATTCATATTAATTAAAATAATTATGAGAACAAATTACAAACTCAAAAATGTTTGGGGATCGCATCGGGACTACTTCGTTCACGATAATTCGAAAATTCCGACGAATTGATAACCTGTCCTTTTTTTGAAGTCGATGAAAAATACGTTTATAAGATAATACGAAGGCAATTTGAAAATACAATGACTTTTTCAATTTATCGCGTAGAAACATTAAATTCATCAGATGTAAAATTTTGAGCAAGCTGAGTCATTTAGTTTATGCTTGACTTTTAACAAAAATAGAAAAAAGTGAATTTCGTCTGGTGATTAGCATTATTTTTTGCGAAAAAAAACATCACCGAAACCAAGCAAAGGCTTGAAAAATACTTTGGGGACACTACACCATCAATTTCAATGATTAAGAAGTGGGTTACTGAGTTCCGTTACGGTCGTAACAGCACAAGTGACGCTGAACTTCCAGGTCACTCAAAAGAGGTCAAGTCACCGGAAATCGTCGATAAAATCCATGGAATGATATTGGATGACCCGAAAATGAAAGTGCGTAAGGTGGCTGAAGCCATAGACATCTCAACTAAACGGTTACATTACATTTTACACAAATATTGGGATATGAAAAAGTTATCTTCGCGATGTGTGCCGCGATTGCTCATACTCGACCATATGCGCAACCCTGTGACCACTTCAAAGAATTGGCAAAAATCCATCAATTTGCCTACGAACTGCTACCCCATCCAGTAAATTTTCCAGGTTTAGCCCCATGCGACTATTTCCTATTTCCAAACCCGAAGGAATGGCTGGGTGGTAAGAGGTTAGGGTCAAATGTGTCATCACTGCAACAAACCGAAAAATATGCATATATTTAATTCAAAAAGTCACTGAATTTCCAAACCGCCCTTTGCGCGTAGTTAAAGTCAAGATAAAATTGACTCTAAAGTTAAAAGCAGTTTTTGACATAATTTTATATGGATATCTATAAAAAAAATGATGACTCTAACTTTCGATTCGACTATATCTTGACTATAATTTTTCCCAACTACATATAGTGTTTATTTGCATAATTTTGAAACCGTATAGCTACTTTAACGACTGATTTAAGAGTAAGTCTTAAATAGTTAAAGCGATTTGAACTTTTAGGACGCTTTGAAAATAAGTTTATGTAATGAGTTTTAAAAGTTTATGCTTCTTATATATTCTATATATGTATGGCCGCTGTGGTCGAGTGAGTAGCGGTGCGTGCTATAACTCGATATGCCCATTAGTTCGAAGCTCGAATCTCGGCCAGCGTAAAATTTAAATCATAGGCAAAGTTTTTTCTAATAGCAGTCAATTCTCGACCGGCAATGACAAATCTGCGATAGTATTTCTGCTATGAAAAAGCTTCTCATAAAATACATCTGCCGTTCAGAGTCGGCACAAAACTCTAGGTCCCTCCATGTGTGGTATAAAGAAAGACGCACACCACAAATGGTAGGAGAAGCTCGGCCGAACACTGAGCTATACAGTGTAAACGCCAAACTATTATTATTATTATGTATTCTTAGAAATGAACTCTTGTATACAAAAAAAATCAATATGAAAATTTGTACATCTTTCCACAGTACCTCAGGAACTAACAAACCTATTTTTAGTTTGATAATTTTGTGCAATTGTACACATCAAAGCCTTTCATTTGCTATGTATGTAACTATTATAGTTTAGTCAAGTTAAGCACAGCTTTTCAGAATATACTAGATACTTATTTCATTAATATAAAGCCTTTAAATTAAATTGAAAAGGTTCAACGTTAATTACCCGCATCTTTCCAATTCCAATTCCAGAGACGACCATCGATAATGAGTACATTAAAAATACCACCTGGTATTTTATGCCCATACTCAATCCCGATGGCTACGTTTATAGCCACAAGTATGATCGCTTCTGGCGTAAAACGCGCTCACGACAGATCGCACGTCGTAATGGCATCATCGATTCGGCAATGACTTGGCTGCAGCAAAAGAAATCGGCAACACGTCTCTGCTATGGCGTCGATTTGGATCGTAATTGGCATTATCAGTGGGGCAAGCGGGGTAGCTCAAAAGCGCCGTGCAACGAACTGTTTGCAGGACCAGGACCATTTTCTGAACCCGAATCTAAGGCGTTATCAGAATTTTTAATTGATTATCGTAAGCAAATTAAGGTAAACTACCAGCTCGAAAGTGATAAAACATTGTACGTATTCGTTTAAAGTGATTTTTCCACTTCTTAGCTCTACATTTCATTACAAGCGTATGGCCAGATTATTTCATATCCCTTGAAAGCGAATACTTCATTCAATGCCGAACGCATCGATGACTTTCTCGACGTGGCCATGGTGGGAACGGATGGCTTGCGTAAGCAAGGCAGCAAAGCACGCTATAAGATTGACTCAACGAGTGATCTGGTGGAAAACCGCTCTGGTAAATATCTTAAAACTATTTGTACACATACAAATGCAGATAAGCTGTGTGCAAATGTATGCATGTCGTACATTTGTGTCACCAGGAAGTGTTTTTTGCGTTACTTCATCAATTTGCTTGACTCTAACATTGCAAATTACTTTGAAAACAGGTTGTTCCGACGCATTCGCCGCATACGAAGTTGGCATACCCTTCAGTTTCACTATTCAATTGGCTGACAACGGCGTGCATGGCTATCTGCTACCAAGCGCATCTATAGAACCAACTGCACGTGATGCCTTCGAAATAATTACGGCAATGGTCGATTACATTTGATAGCGCACACGCTGAACTGAGGATTAGTTAGTAGGAGTGTTGAAGATTAAAAATTGTGTACAGTTATTTAAATTGTAAATATAAATAAGTATTTATTGCTTAGTTATTAAATTGAGTGCAGTTAATTTATAAAAAACAAGTAAGAAAAGCTAAATTCGGGCGAAACCGAATTTTATATACCCTCGCGAAGTTTTATGGTATGGAAGGAACCACGCCCATTTCCAAATTTGTATAAAAGCCAATATAAAACAATTTTGGTATTAGTGTTACTGAAATATTGCATTTTCAGATTATATGAAATCTTATGATTGATATGAGAGAAAATACAGACATTTTAGCATAAGTGGGCATTTTTCGAAACTTCCGTTATACGGAAGGTTCGTGTGATTATGGTCCGATTTCAAAAATATATGGTCAAATATTTTTGAGTAAGACTGCTGTCAAGGAAAATATGTATACAAAGTTTTGTGGCGATAACTAACACCCTTATTGAGATACAGAAATTTTTTTATAAGTGGGCGTGGCAACGCCTATTTATCAAAATTTTATAAATATACAGTTTCCTTAATTAAAATGACCCCAAATACCAAATTTCACTCAGTTTGCTTAAATGGATAAAGAAAAAACGGAGTTTTTGCATTTCTCAAATTTTCCGTTACATAGGAGGTGGGCTTGGTTATGGTCTGATTTCAAAAATTTTTGACGGTGATGTTAGTGATATCAAGGACAATATGCTCACGAAATTTAGTGACGATACCTTACGCCGTTATTGAGATACAGAAATTTTTTCATAAGTGGGCGTGGCAACGTCCATTTTTCAAAATTTCATAAATACCTATTTTCTTAGTTCAAAATCGCTTCAAATGCCGAATTTCACACAATTTCTTTTAATAGATACCGAAAAAACTAAGTTTTTGCATTTTCCAAAACTTCCGTTATATGGGAGGTGGGCGTGGTTAAGATCCGATTTCAAAAATTTTCTACGATAATAATAGCGATATCAAGGAAAATATGCCTACCAAATTTTGTGACGATACATTACACAGTTATTGAGATACGGAAACTTTTTAATATGAGGGCGTGGCAACGCCCATTTTTCAACATTTCATAAATGCCTAATTTCCGAGTTCAAAATTGCTCCAAATACCAAATTTCACTCAATTTGCTGTAATAAATACTGAGAAAACGGAGTTTTTGCATTTTTCGAAAACTTCCGTTACATGGGAGGTGGGCGTGGTTATTGACCGATCTTGACCATTTTCAATACCAACCTACCCTGTCCAAAGGGCAATCTATATACCAAATTTCATTTAGATATCTCAATTTTTCCTCAAGTTATTGTAACCACGGACAGACGGACGGACAGACAGTCAGGGCTAAATCGATTCCTCTTTTCATACTGATCATTTTAGTATATATATGTCTATATCTATCTCGATTATTTCTTGCTGTTACAAACAACCGTTATGCGAACAAAGTTATAATACCCTTGTGTACAAATACGCTCGGGTATAAAAATAGTTGGTTATGTTGGTAAATATGTTTGGTAAATAATTTTTGCCAGCGGAATCACAAAATCGTACTGTTTTCGAATGGGCTTAGCATACTTTATAGAACCTAGTCTTAAATAAAAAATCGAATTTCTGTCGACAGACATTTATGATAACACAAACAGAACAATCCTCATTTTGCTTCTTCTGAATTTGTGGCAACCTGAAGCTTAGTTTTAACAATTTTACCTGTTAGATAAAATTTTTACTATAAAAATCAAACTTTGAACAGTTTTGGCTTTATTTAATAACGGCTTAAAAACCAGTTTTTGTTATCTTAAATTCGGAAAAAAAATATTTACGGTTAAGATTTTCTTTTCCTTGTATATATAGTACATTACTTTTGTTATATTTATCGAAATTATCACTTATTTTTTAAAATAAATAATTTATCTAAAAACATCAATAATTAGGTTCTACTCTTTCGACTAAGCAAGAAATCGAATAACGGGTTTCAAAGTTATGAAATCGAATAACGGGTTTTAAAGTTATAAAATCGATTAAAAATATGGTTTGGTAGTGGAAAGTGGTGCGGGCGATAATTTGGTGCGTTATCGTCCATTGGCAGACGATGACAAATCTCGGAGTGTACTTTTTATTATTATTATAAAGTGCAAGTTTGTAGAAGTTACAAATTTCCGTAGATCTTTGACAATATTTTTTACTAGCAACGCCGCAATAATGTTAATAAAAATGGTCTAATAGTTCCAATGTCAAATTAAAGGCAATGAAAATGAAATTATATTATCAACATTTGCTAGTATTTATGTATGTATATATAATATAATATAATTTTGGCGCTTATACTATATATCTGTGTTTGGCCGAGCTTCTCCTACCATTTGTGGTGTGCGTCTTTATATTATACCACAAATGGAGGGACCTACTGTTTTGTGCCGACTCCGAACGGCAGATGTATTAAATGAGAAGCTTTTTCATGGCAGAAATGCCCTCGGAGGTTTGCCATTGGCTGCCGAGGGGTGACCGCTATTAGAAAAAACTTTTTCTATTATTAAGATTTTGCTTGCCCTGACTGAGATTCGAACCTCGAACTCACCGGCATATCAAGTTATAGCACGCACCGCTACCAACTCGACCACAGCGGCCATGTATATAGTGGACATATAATTTTGAAAACGAGTGTTGCATGCCCAGCTTAAAAATTTTGATAGGAGTTGAGGAAGCTCTTTGTTAGAATAACCACCCAACCAAATTCGAGAAAAACAATTAAAACAAAGAGCAATAATTAGATTTTGAATCGATTGATCGAATTATTCAAGTGGTTTCAATAGCAAAAATCCCCAAGCCTCAGCGCTTATTAAAAATTAAATTAAATAACTCATAATTTCATGCAAATATCATGTTATCATGTTAAGCAATGTTTCACAATACAAAAGAGTAATATACGTATTAAAGAATTTTGTTTTATTGCACACACATTCCTCTAACTGCTCTAACTGATCGAATTATTCAAGTGGTTTCAATAGCAAAAATCCCCAAGCCTCAGCGCTTATTAAAAATTAAATTAAATAACTCATAATTTCATGCAAATATCATGTTATCATGTTAAGCAATGTTTCACAATACAAAAGAGTAATATACGTATTAAAGAATTTTGTTTTATTGCACACACATTCCTCTAACTGCTTTTCTCTGTAATTATGGTAATAATTAATCGGTATTCCTTTGTATCAAATCTCTCAAATAGATTATCAATGTTGGCGGTTGTTTCATTTCCGTTGGGATTGCATACAATTTTGACTCTTTAAATATTTGCTTTGCCTCCTCGTCGGTTATGGTTACTGTGACTTTTTGTTTTTTCGTTTCGCAATGTGATCTATTGCAAGCCGTTTTACAAGGAATCGGTTTTTTCTTCTTTACCTCCGACTGGCCCCATATAAAGGAAGGAATCCATGATGAAGAACTAGTTTTTATATGTGAAGTTTTGACTGTCTTCACACCGGGCTGACCCCAATTGTAAGTCCAAGGCGACCATGTTGAACGTGCTTGCGGTTCGGATGGCGGCTCCATTGATTTCGTGGTTGAATGAAACCATGTAAATGAAGTCACCCATGAAGACGTTTTCGGTGGCGTTTCTATTTGTTTCTTGTTCCGTTTCATATAGTCTAACCAAGAAGATGGTGTTTCAGTCTTAGGCGTAGGCTGTGCCCATCGAAATGTAGGTATCCAGGATGCATGCGCTTCTGGCTCTTTTTTTATCTCTTTCGTTCGACTCAACGACCAGCTAAATGAAGGCATCCATGAAGAGCGAGTTTCAGGCTCTTTTTTGATTTTCTTTAAACGACCCCATTTAAAGGCAGACATCCAAGAGGAATGTACTTCAGTTGTTTTTGTTGCAGTACGCCATCTGTAAGAAGGCAACCAAGAGGAACGTATATCAGGCTCTTTTTCGATTTCTTTCGATCGGCCCCACTTAAAGGAAAACATGCTTGAGGCTGCTTCTTCTTTCGAAGCCTTTTGCGGTGTTGTGTGTGGTGCAGGTGGAGGTGGTGCAGATGTAGGTGATGAAGGTGTTGGTGGAAATTTACTTGCTGCGGGTTTTGCAAAAGTCCTTCTAATTGCTTTTATTCCAGCGCTGTATAATATCATGAGAAATAGTATACAAATAACACTAACAACTGCTACTTGTGTGTTTCTACAAATTGTAAGAAAATGTGCTCAAATCAGTTTCCATGGCTTTGATAACAAGAATATTGCTTTTAAATACCTGTTGGAATGATAAACTTTGAAACTCAAGATGACTGTCCATTGGAATACAAGAAGCCAAAATACAATAGCCGATATAATAACCATACTGCAAAATAAACCTTAGTTCACTTATTGCTAAATATTAATTCAAACTTACGCCACAAAACCAATAATATTTATCATAAACGTGAGAAAGTTGCGTCCCGTATTGCAACAACCTTTGCCCGTATTACAGTCGTCCTCTTCTAAGCAACTTCCTTTAGATTCGCTGATTTGCTTTCGCTGCGGCGGTGGAAGGGATGGGCATTGCCTTTGGTATTTTGGACCAATAACTTCCGGTTCTCTAGTACATTTACAATGGAATCTGTACTTCGGAATTGGTCGCTCTGGCGGTGTATCACAGCATTTGCCTGTCGAATTCATATTAGTGTTTCGGTTATCCTCACTTCGTAATTTCGAGCACTTCTGACACGGACATGGTGGAAATTTACACTTGAGCTTGCGTTGGATTTGTGTACAAGTCATTTTGTATAATTTTTTTTTTTTTTGGCAATCAACAGAAATTTTTATGTGTGTGCATTTTACTAAATTTCGAATTAATTTAATTCGGTTTTGAAGTAGTTATCTAAGAAGAATAAATTCCTAAACTTTCTGACATTCATAACACATTCGTATGTACAAAAATCATAGTGTGTTGCTCGCCACTACAGCTCGAGTTGGTCGAAATATTTAGGCTATTCAGAATCTTGTATATACAGCCAAACGCTGTAATTGTTGAAGAGTAGCAACACCATTTTACTCAATAGATTTTCAACAGTCTCTGTCACTGTCTGAAAGTGGAAATTGAGCTTTTAAGGTTAGTAATAGAAACTTCTTAATTTATATCAAACTTCTCTCCCTATTTATTGAAGAAAATATTCCTAATAGACAATGATAATCGGAAAATCGACATGGTGAATGTACGACGGAATGATGCAACCGAAGCCGTGTCGACAGGAATGGTGCACGAAGATATGGTTGGTGACGTCAACAAATACATTTTCTGCTTACCATACCGGTACTTAACAAAATTCAACCCATTTTATGTTATGCTATGTAATATTGTTATATTAAGTTACATAATGTAACGCTATGCTAAGTTATATTATGTTTTGTTATACTATGCTATGTTACGTTTTGTTAAATAATGTCATGTTATATTTTATGATATGTAGTAAATGAATAAACCAAATGATGCCGACGGAAATGGTGTACACGAAAATGGTTGGTGACTGCAGCAAAAGCTTCATCTTCTGAACACGTTTAACATAATAATAATACCCAAAATATGTATGTACATATGTATATGCCAACTACGAACGACAAACGTATTTATTGAGAAGCTTTTTCATGGCAGTAATACAATCGGAAGTTAACTGGGTTTTAGAAAAAACTTTTACTATGATTTTAGATTTTACTTACTATCGCAGAATTATTAATCGATAAAGAATTTATTTAAGGGAAGTGTTACTTCCATAGCATGGCAATCTCTTTTTTTTTAAAATAAATGTATGTATGTATTTACATAGTTTATGGTACAAAGGACGTTAAATTTTGAAAATCAAATGAAATTAAATTTATTAAAAATTCAACCAATTTTCATTGAATATTTGAAAACAGTTTTTCCACAATTTTTGGTTATGTAGTCCGAATTTAGTTCAATGGAATAAATGTTTAAAGTGATTTAAGCCTTAAATTTTCTGAAAGGCTGTTATTTAATCACAAAGTTTGAAATTCGTTCACCTTAGTCGGTAAGATATCTGAGCCAACCAAAACACACATTGCCACATGCATGTACATATAACATGTACATCAAAACAATATATTTACGTTTGTAGTAAGTCGATGTTATAGATTTCAATAAACAAACAATTATTAAGATTATAAATCGATTATGTGGGTTTCCTGTCGAAATGGCGGAAGCTGTTTGTGTGTGTGTGTGTGACTTTGCCATCATTTAGTAGAGTTGCAAACCAAAATTCTCCCCTGAACTGCATTACCACTCCAAATTATGTCACAGTTAAATTTAATTGCATATGTACATACATACATACATACATACATATATACATTTGTATTGCATATTTTTTTAACATCATCTAATATCCATATTTTTGCATTTGCCGTTATATACATATATTTCTCTTGTTTAAGAATCCCATTGCTCCCCTCAAAAGTTACTGAAAAACACAACTGTGTTTGCTGACGTAGCGGCAATATTTATGTACAGTTGTCCACAATAAAATAGGAGCAAATTTTAAAGTGATATTTCTTGAAACTTATATTTATTTATTTATTATTATTTTGATAAATATCATTTAAAATTCAAATTAATCTATAACCGAAGCCTAATAAAAAAAGTTCTAAAGCTTATACGAAATTCGCAAAAATTAAGCACATTTCTAAAAATTGTATCAAAATTAAACATTTATTCAGGACTTTTAGAAAAATTTTGGGTATGCGGTTTTTGGGATTAGAATACACTTAAGTGATTTTCGCTATGAATCTATTTTAACTGTGCGACATTTGCAAGGACAAATCCATCAGCAGCCATTCATACATGTTCTCCACAGGATTTTTTTTTGTTTTTTGGATATGTTTGTATGTAGTTTTTCGGATAAACGATTGGCGAGACAAAAAGTTGTCGTGGTGGGGGGAGCTTGACCAAAATTTTCCAGTGGGTTATAGTACCAATTAAATAAATTTATTGTATAACAGGATAAGTTGCTACCTGAAACTTAAAGAGGCTTAACAACTTTTTTTTACCGATGCTTAGTTCAAATACTTTATAGGGGAAACCCGTTTGAATACGTACATAAAACGAAATGGGGGCTTTGAAAGTGAATTTTTAATTTTTTGTATGTACTGGCTTGGTATCGTTCAACGCTAGAAAAACAAATTTTTCCGACATGGTAGCGCTGCTTTCAGTGTAAAACCTATAACAGGATTATACAAGGACTAAGTAAAGAACCATTCACTTTTTATTGAATAAAGGTTTGCCGCCTTAATTCTTTTTTATTTAATACACAAAATGAAATGCGGTTGCTTTTATTAATATATCAGGGAGGTTACTGTTTAATGCGCTGCGATAAGCACTCATCGCTATGTATTTCTTTTTGTTACCAAATAACCCCTGAGCTATATTTAGATTCGCAAAGATCAAATGCTCCGTAGTCTTCTAACGTTAGACCAAAGAAATGGATGTTTCGAGGAGGCATTCATGCGGGAGAAACTCACGAAAGCTTTACTTAGCGAGTACCCTAAAAGGAATGTAAGCTATAGGAGACGACTTCCGATGTGCCTAGGAAGCCACTGCATCCTACTGGTCCCAAGTTACTAGACTGGTGTAGAATAATTTAAAACCAACAAGTCAATGCTAACATCGTTAATTGGCTGTTAACTTCTTGCGGCCATGCCTGAAAGACGATTGCAGAAGAATTTTGTGAATATATTCGTCGTGAGTTTGGTAGAAGAGTAAAACTCGTAAGTTCTCGCTCACCAAAACTATTTTTGAAGATCATATACATATATTCATTCAAAAACCAATTTGAATATGGTACTTTTTACATTGGATTCACAGTACAAATAAAAGTTGACACTGTTAAATGCAAATATTTACATATGTATGTAATTATGCTAAATAAATAAAAATTAAAGACATCTAAATTAAAATACATTTAATTTTGATTATTTTTGCAGTTTCTTCTCATATTATATAAGTATATTGGATATAGCATACACTTACATATACATATCTACACAATCACGTATATTCTATATTTCCATTAAATGTTAATAACGTAAAAATAACTAAAATAGTATTGTAAATTAAAAAAAAAATCATGTATGTCCGGCGTTAGCGGTTCTCCTCCGAATTAATGTTGACATTGTATGTGTGTGTGTGTGTGTATTATATGTTGTAAGGTATGTATTGCAAGTATATGTTTACAAGAAATTCATTAATTTAACAAAAACAAAGTATGAAACTAATATTTTAATTTGAAATTATTATTTATGTATAATAAATTAAATATTGGCGGAACTGCTCGGCTTTAAACTGTAAACAAACAAATCTATATGCTATTTTAAGAATGAAAGGCATTTCTTGATGTAAATATTTTCGACATAAAAGCAAAGACCGGTCATTTTTGCAACCGGAACACCGTTAATTTGGCGTACGAACTAAAGAGCCCGGTGTTTGTCATAAAGCTTGTCATGCGATGATTAAAAAATCAGTGCCGATAAGCTTGGCATGCCACTCAAATGCTGCAACAAAGGTTCGAGTTCAATTATCTTAAAGAATTTATAATTGACCTAGCTCCTTATGTCTTGGCAATATGTTGTTTCTTTTGTTTGTTTTATTTTTTTTATTTAAATGTGCTTGAATTTTAATTTTTTATATCTATTTTTTATTTATCATTAAATTTATAGTTATAATTACTAGTTAGAATATTACTATAATTATTCATTATTTTTTGTGTAATGTTCTCCTGTTGTATTATTTTTGCTTTATTTCAAACATTTCCATTTTAACTTTTTTGCATCCATGTTTGTTGTTGCCATAACTTTTAAGTATTTTACTTTTATTTATTTTAAGCATTTCAACTGTTAACCGCGCGCTTTATTCTCCCACTACCAGCTGATGCTGTTGCTGCAATTTGCTGCTTTTGCCAATAGTCTACTCTATCGATAATTGTTATTATTGTGGTCGCATTATTACTAATAGTTGTTAATATTGGTGTAGAGTTGCCAATTGCTGTGATCTTTTTTGTTTATGTTGTATTTATTGTATGGGAGTGTGTGGTAGTATGGATGACATTTTATGTGAATTTTAGCAATAATTCTCTGTTTAATACAAATTGGATATTGGCTATAGATCATCAGACATGAAGGAGTTTTGTGATTTTGATTCTTCTATTCGACGAATTTGCTGGCGTAGATACATAATTCTGCAATAAAATTAGAACGCAATTAATTATTAATAGTTGAAAGATCAAAGTATTGAAATCGATTTCCTACGTGATTTAAAAACTGCATTGTCGACAGGCGAATGTCTATGTTTATCCCGGAATATTATTTCGACTGTTACAACAGCAACCATAAAGAGTTGACATACATATGTATAAACGTACATACATACAAAAAAAAAATTTAATACACAAAGTATATAAGGGCTGTGGGGATATGCTGAGGAGATTATTATTCTATTTAATTTCACAAATCATATTAGCTTTTATTTCATGGGGATTATTTTCTTAAATAATTACTACAGAAAATCATATTTCAACCCAAAGCCTATGTATGTACATATGTATATCAAACATTTTCTGCAGTCATCTAATATTTTGCTCTTTACGTTTTTTTTATTCGGCTTTTTTTTGTACTTTTTAAAACGCGTCTATGTATCTAC
Organism: Philophylla caesio; assembly: GCA_963971545.1. Taxonomy (NCBI): domain Eukaryota; kingdom Metazoa; phylum Arthropoda; class Insecta; order Diptera; family Tephritidae; genus Philophylla; species Philophylla caesio. Next base: position 50,451,768 of record OZ020607.1, read on the forward strand.
CGGGTTTATTTCAGTTTATTGGGGAAATGACGATAGGTTTCAGGGATTGACTGCAGTTCGTTGTTACAGAATTCTTATACTGTAAAATACGCAATTTCTCCCAACAGAGGGCTTAACACTGGTCAGCAATAATATAGGTAATATTTTCTATGTATTTGCTACTATCACATTTTTCCTATTCAGAATGTTTAAACTAAGTTCATTAAATATCAATTTGTTGCTTACTTCTGTTCTTGTAGTGTTGCTGTGATTTCAGTTATCCTAACTAAACTTCTTGCACATTTCAACTCCGCCGACACTTTCGTACATTGTAAATCTCCATACAAATGCGTTTCTTCAGAACACTTCTGCGCCTACGAACAATAAAATAAAAATGTTATGGAACTGTGGTTTATTATAAAAATGGTTGAATTACCTGTTTCTCTAGAATATCAGCTTGCCAATTGGTAACATGTGTAATTAAGTCAGCCCTAAAATACTTTGCTAATTTTGGTGAAATTTCGGGACCCTGTGAACGGCCGGCCTGCACAGACGACGCTACACAACTTTGCAATGTACTCAATGACGCGGATGAAGTATTTTCCACTATGCATGTAAAATTAAGGTTGTATTAGTCATGGAAACAGATTGTCCTATTTGTAATAAATAAAAAAAAATGTTTCACTTACTTTTCCGCTGTTGTTGTTCCATTGTTGCTAGGTTTAGGTCCATTTCTTGCGTTGGCGTAGGCGGTCCCTCACCAGGCAGAATACCGATAACTCCACTACCGCCAGCATTTAAGCTGACATTCGCTAAACTAGATGAGGAACAGAGGCCACTGCTGTTGCTGCTGCCAATTGAATTCATGACACTGCCACTGTTGCCCTCGACAGTCTTTAAACCATACGTTGCGGCGTATGCACCCGTATTTACGCCGGCACCCATGTTGACACCGACACCGCCACCCACATTGCTGTTGTGACCGGACAAATTAACAACACAACCACTGCCACCAACATTAGTTATTGGACTTTTTGTGTAGCCCATTGGCGACATGCCATGAGAATGGGCCAAATTGTAGTGTGGCGAGTTAACTGAATTATCCCTGCCAAATAAAAGTGATCTTGTTTTTATTTCAAACTTTATATGTTTTAAATTTCAGCCCTTATTTACCTTAGGACTATCACTGCCGATGAGTTCGCATTCATCGCATGATTGCTACCGTCAATGGAAGTTCCGGCATTGGACATCATATGCAGCGACTCATTGCCACCAATACCATGTTGTGACATTTGATGGTGATGATGCAACGCAGACTGTTGGTGTTGTTGTTGCTGTCGCATTAACAACGAGGCCTTCTGTTGCGAACTCAACATCATTTCTTGCTGTTCTTTTGTACCCAACTTCGGTGGTCCGGGGGCATTCGAGTTCAAGTGATGATCCACCTGATTCGTCATGTATGAATATGTTGTCTATAAGCATAAAAAATTTACTTCATCGGAATTACCATCAATATTTCAACTCACATTTGGCGATGTAGCCGATACCAGATGTGCCTGCTGTTGCAACATTGACACTGGATCCATTTTTCGATGATTACTATTACTTTGCGTCTGCATAACACTAGCAACCATCACTGATACGCCCGTACTGGATGGAACAGAGGCGAGTCCGGAGGAAGGCAGCATTGTTGCGCCGCCCACTACAACACCCGAGCCGTGTCCTGACGCGGACGACGCGGAAAAATGCAACGATGCAGCTGCTGCATTAGCCGCTGCAGCAGAAACGGATGCGGAGGAGGAGGATGGCATAACATTACTGGCATTGGGATGCGATGATAGACGTGGTAATGCATTCGGCAGTCCAACAGTTGATGTTGAAATTGATGATAAGTCATTGTGCTGCGCATTCACCAGACCATGAGTTGAGGGCGCACCAGTCAGCGGATAGCTAGCCTCCGACGTTGGCGTAGAATCGCCTGGACTTATGTCCATGTCAGGATTTTCGGCAATGCGACCTATTAAAATTAGATATGTATAAAAATAAAAGCCAATAGAGCACTAATGCAATCAAAATTTACCATCCAAACGTCTTCGATGACTCGGCGGGCCTGTGTCGTTTTCATAATTCCACCTCAGTCGTGAATTTCCCCGTGAACTGGAATGTTTCGCGTAAGCTATTGAATTTAAGAAGTATAAAAAGCAAATATTTAATTATAATTCAAATCAAAAGAAATTATAAGTATATCAAAAAATAAAAACTTTAAACCCATGGACCTTGCATATAGATAGATATACGTATGCAGGTATGTACATAAAAACATAAAAACTGGAATTTTAGAGACCCTGCAGATAGCGTTTTATATATTCAATTACTAAATATTGTCTATTCATTTTTTGTTTTGTTTTTAATACACACAATTGTATGAAAAAATATTTGGTATGTACATAAATGTATCGAGCCATAACCGCCACAAGGACGTAAGCAAAAAATACATTTTTTTAATCAGAAGGTGCTTTTTAGCCAATTTTCTCTGCAGTTGAGCTTCACATTAAAATGCCGCTATGTATACAAGATTTACGTTGTTTTTTCTTCAAAACGCGACTATATTTATTAAAATGTGCTTTGTTTCTGCCGAGAAATTAAAGAGAATCAGCTTTCTTCTCTCAAATTTTTCATTTGTCGGTTACGTCATTTTGACGGTTATGACTCGATATAATAATATAATTCGAAGTTTTCGACTCATACTAGTGAGTAAATTACCTGATCGGCAGAAACGATCTTCACGATCTCTATCGCGATCTTTGTCCCGGTAATCCTTTTCTCTATGCTGATCCCGTACCAGAGTTCTATATATTTTTAATAAATAACGTTATATTAAAATTCAACACTTAATTTTCGTAATATATGTATGTATGTATATCACGTACCGTTCTCGCTCCATCCATTCCTTTGGTTTTTCCCATTGTGAAACTTCTGTTTTGCAATTGTAATAATACATTTTCCCTACAAACAAATTAAATAAATGCTTATTAAGCACAAAAACACACACAACAACAACAACAACAACAACAACGACGACAACAACAACAGGACAACAGGACTAACAACCCCCACTTACCCGATGAACTGACATGTTCACTCCAATCACCACACCGTGCCACACGTTCACCTCGATCACTCCGTTCACCGCCGCCACTGCCTCCACCACCGCCTCCACGATCGCGTTCCCGATCACCACCGCCACCACCACTGCCACCACCGCGGTCACTGCGCTCTCTATCACGATCCCTATCGCGATCGCGTTCTCTATCGCGATCACGTTCAGTACCACGATCACGTTTGCTGTCTCTCAAATCGGCGCGATCCCGATCCCGATCTCGGTCACGTTCTGTCGATCCAGAACGTTTATCACCACTGCTGGAAGAACAAAGCTTTGCTCCGCTTCCACTACCGCTGCCACCGCCACGTCGATCCAACCTGTCATGATTGGTACGATGTGATTCAGAATCACGATCATTACCACCGCCCCGTCTTTCGCGTTTATCTATAAATACAAAATAAATAATAATAATGATAATAGACCTTATATTACATAATTTTTTATAATCTAACAGTACAAACATGTAAACTTTTTGTATTTTATTCGAGCTAAGACTGCTTTCATCAATTACTATCTTTTATTCAACTTTGAGGTATTTTTTCTTATTTTTCAAAGTTTGTCACTCTTCTAGTAAATGCGCGATTTGACACCATTTAAATTGCCTACTACTCGAAAAATTTCAACTGCTAACGCTTATTTAACTCACCTGTTGAATATTTATCCTTTTTATAGACATCGCGATCTCGGTCCCTCATTTTTTGCATGTAACTAAAACGATCACTGGCGCGATGATCACGATCGCGTATATCGTGAGAACCGTGCCCCCTTGATGAAGGCGAATCTATTTCAGGCGATTGTGAACGGTAAGATGCGCTGTTACCATTATTCATAGCAGTTTGTGATAGTCTTTGCGAAACTAAAAACGGACAAAATACAGTTAAATTAAGTAATTAAAATTTTTTTTTTTACTTTTTTAGTAGGTCTATTAAAATATGCTTACCATTATTCAATGGACCACCGCCAGCTGGCGACAAGTCACGATCGCGATAGTTGGACGACCGATCGCGTTCATAATCGCGCTTCGAACTGTACTTTGAACTCTGCAAGGCGGAAATATAAAGATAATCTAAATAAATAGCGAGTACGAGGAAATCTGAGAGGTTTAAATGAGGTGCTGGTAAACTAAGTATAAAATGCAAGGGAAAACAAAAACACAAGACACCAAGAAAAGTTGTTGCCACAGTTTGAAGATGGTCAATGAATATAAATTATAAAGAGCCAATAATGCACACACGAGTAAACAAAAAATAAAATTTCGATAATTAAAAGTTTTGTTTCTTTAATTAATTCGTTAAAAACCATTTTTTTACAGAATTTCCACGATGACTTGTGACAACAGTTAGCCTACATTAAACTGGGAATAAAAAAGAAAAAATCTTGAAAAGCTCGAGGTACACTCAGCGGCAGGATATAAAACGAATTAGGTATTTGTGATTTTACAAAATATATGTACATAAAAATACACATGTGCACTTATGCCAACATACTCGTACTAAATTTGCTTGAAATTTCTTTTTCTTTGCTTCACCATCTGTCGGTCCGTGTCGTGCCGCCAAGTGTACATATCAGCTTTGCACTGTTAAAAAGTTAGACTAATTATGAGAAAAAGTGGTGTTCAAATTACATACATATCTACAGAGGTGTTGTTTGAGTTGTGTCGCTACTGTGCATACGTTTTCCATATTTATAAGCGCATGCGCAGCGTACACCCACGACCGCCGCCCTTTACTTACATCATCTATGCGACACAGACCGACAGCAGCACTTTTGTTACAGCCGGGTGCCAATGATAAGTCTATTGTGATACTATTTGTGGTAGTCATAAACAGTGGAATCTCGCAAGTGTACTAAGCAGAACGCTTCACGAATCGCAGGAAGCGTCTCGTTTAGCTGACACTCAGTAGATGGTGATTTATGTACACACTGACATTCGATTGTTTTTTTTTTTTTCTTATTCTTTTTGTTGTGTTATAGTTTAGTTTCCCTTTTCTAAGCGATGATGCAACAATGCAGATGCGTTGAAATATACTTCTAAATACAAATTTCACAAATTTTTAGGTGCTTTTAAAATAATATTAGCAATTTTTGATTGAAATATTCGTGTATTTTTATATATTTCAATTTTTCTTTTTTGTTTTGTTTTATATTTTACTTGACTAACGCGAAGCGAAATGAGTTGCCTTGAGTTGATGGAACACACAGTGTCAGAGGTTATTTGTCGATTTGTTATATTGTAGGATTTGTAGACGACACAAGCTTACAATTGCTTGCATTTCTTGTTTTAGACATTTTTTGGCGCTTTGACGCGAGAACATTTAGCTTTTCCCTTGGATTTTCTGTTTGTAATTTTTATATTAGTTATGTATGTTATCCTCTTTTGTATGAGTAATAAGTGCTTGGTATTTGTTAGTGATTACAACGAAGGAGAGCTTTCAAATTGTATGCTGAGATGGTTTGCTGGTTGGTTGATGCAGTTAACGAGAAGATCGATGCAGTTTGCACATGTTTGCAGTTGGAGAAGAAATTATTAAAAAAAAACAGTATTGAAATTATGCGCACATACAATGAATAACGAAACACAAGCAGTTCGTATAGAAATTAAGGTATTTAAAATAAATTTTAAGCAAAAAAAAGTGTACTACTTATTGTATAGTATGTAACTAGTATATGGCAGTTTAATTTTGATAAATCAAAAATGAAGATTTTTTGAATCCAGCTTTAGCTTTAGAATTTAGAAAATTAATTAAAAAATTTATTGATATTTAATGCATATTGCAAAGATTTTCAGATTTAATATTATATATTTTTTCAAGTGCAAAATATTTTTGAACAAATTTTTATTGGAACCAAGGCGAATTGATGTAAGGTGGTAGCGATTCTAAAAATGCAACCCTTTGGTGGGTTATTGTCAAACTTTATCTCCTTTGTATTTAACTTTCGCGAAATAATTTTTAAACTATTAGTCACCGCAAAAAGTTATAGTGAACCATATCTTGAAATTTCCTGTAGTTAAAGGGAACAATTTATTATTTGCAACTAAACAATTGATCTTAACAACCAACCGCCAATCAGCTGATTGATTAACCCCACCCACCTTTTATGAATTCGCCTTGATTGGAACTAAACTTTTTTTTACTTTTATTTATTATTTTTCAAAAAGCAAAATACAGTTTAAGCCACAAAATTAGAAACATGACAATATGGAAATAAATTTTCTCATATTCTTCACTAATATATTTTTTCCTTTCGATGTTGCTAAAAATATGTACGTATGTATATTCTAAAAATTGGCTTTTTTACATTTAAAGCGAAGTACTCTGTGCACAGCCCTGTAATTTCCTTTCAAAGAATTAAAATTTAAGATAGCGCTGAAAACTGAAAAAGTCTACATGCTGATGGCCTTGAGCTAGTGCTGTTATTTTGCTATTTTATGTATATTTATATGCTTAAAATAAATATGAATCTGAATCTGAAAAAGTCTACATACATTTATTCCATATAAAATTAGATTTAGATGATACATATGTACATACGTTATATGGAAGAAAATATTCAACACCCTTGACAAAAAAAAGTCTAATAATGCACCGGTACTCTTTAGCCAACTGAAACTTGCACTTTGAAATTGAATGGGCTACAAAACTGCATACCCAGAATTTTCCTGAGAGTCCTGAATAAAAAGTTTGAAATTTTGAGGACAATTTTTAGAAATTTGTTTAGTTTTTGCGAAATTTTAAAAAAGCTTTGAAACTGTTATTTATATGGCCTCGGTTATAGATCCTAAAAAATTTTAAATGAAAATATGTATATACATACATACATAAGTTTAAAAAATATCATTTTGAAATTTACTATTATTTTTGTGAACGTAACTGTAAATGCATACCACGTTTTTATTTCAAATGTACATATGTATTAGTTTTAATAAGAAGGAAAAATTATTCTTCAAAATTAAATGAAATAAGTATGCTCGGGTATAAAATAAATAAGCCATAAGTGATTCAAGCGTAAACAGAGGACCGTTTGCTTTTACAAGAAGAATACATATGTACATATAGCAGATATTTCACAAGGTATTTCATGGGGATATTGACAGCGATTCTAAGTGAAACAGGATCAGAGTACTATGAAATGTAGAGAGAGAGAGTGAAACCTGCGAGTTGAAAACGTACCAGTATTTAAAGTGTATATCGAATAAGGTGCTAGTATGATTTAGAAAAAGTGAAGTATTCCCTATGTTGCGCCGGAATTGATAAACTTAAAAAAAGTTTTAAATATTATATTGGAAAATTATTAGGAAAAAACAACAATACTCAAAGCGGTAGAAGTTATAGTACTATTTCGGAAATCACCACATTTCCTCATCAGACTTCTTTCTTCTTGGCTTCTGCTGGAGACGAGCCCGCAACAACGTGTGCAATGCTTAAGCCGGCCGCTAAACGCATTCAGCTAAGTTTACGATGTGTGAGCAGTTGTTATTTTTCCTGCTTTCCCTTCACAACTTACTTAAAAAAAAAAGTAGTTATGACCCCCAGTGGTTCAAATTTGGAAGATTTAAAAGGTTTACACTGATACATTTTGACTGTTGAGAAATGCCGTCAAATAACTCGCCGTGTTTGCTCTAAGATAGTCAAATCTGCACAATAGTGAAATGAAAATATTGACGAAGAATATGAACAGCCAACATCGAAAAATAAACCATTTGAAAATGGCGAAATGAGCATAAATACATAAATACCCTTCATGCCAAAGATCAAAAAAGGCACTGAAAACAAAAATTGTAAATAGTAAAACCATGGTACCATAAACAGGTAATATGTTAGCAGCTGATTGGAGTGTTTTCTTATATGTGGTCCATAACAAGTCAAACTTTGTTTACAAATCAAATTTGGTTTTTTTTTTTCAAAAACAAAAAAAACTTCGTTTTTAATATCCAGAACATAGCTTCGGCAGTCCGCTTTCTGCAAACAGTTGTGTGCGTTCCGACCATTTTTTGCATTTTTGAAGTTTTACCAGTGGGTATTTTCATAATTTTGTGACCGAAGGAAAGCAATGCTTCCTGAGGATCCGTTGTAGTACGATGCGTCTAGCACTGTTTAAAAACAAATGAATCTTTCATGAAAAATGTAAAAACGCGAATATTTTGTTTACATTTAGAATTATCAAACTCGTCAAATTTGATATATCTACTTTGAAGGGCGATGGACCACAACAAATCACAAACTATACCCCAGGGTTGCATTTTCTTTAATGCTGCTACCTGTTTAATGTGCCTTGAGTAATACCATCCGAGAAAATGTTTTTTTTTCGTTTTTTTGTCTCTGAATGCCTGGAAAGAAAAAAATAAACTCCAACTCTCATAGAACTATAAAGGTTTTACCAAAATCAGGGGGCATTGTCTGTTTCTATTCCGAACAATTTTCTCTGATTCGGAAAGAAAAAAAATCGAATTGGAGAAATTTTTTCTATCGAGTAAAATATCCTAGGTGTGAATCTGATGTTTTGCATCCCATCCTTTTGAAATTCGACAACTTTTCTTTTGAACCCTAACATAAGTAGTACGTAAATTAGAAAATAAGTTTAAAAAAAAAACCAAAAATACACAAAACAGAAATAAAGTATGGAAATGTAAAGCAGTATTAAGTCTAAGGAACCGGCTTCTCTAGTAATTGTTTAAATAACTGGACTACACATATACAGATTGCACGTTGTATTTATGTATGTATGAATTAAGGGACGCAAATCAAATGTGAAAAAGTGGGAATTACATTCATATGTATGTATTTTGGGAATTAACGTAAATATATATACTACGTATGATTGAATGTATGTATGCTCTTATGACTAAATAATTTGCGACGAATGCGACTCACCTGATACGAATGCGACTGATGCTTCTCGAAGTAGCTGAAAATAGAAAAAAGAATATTTGTTTAATTGGCTCTAAATTATTAATATACTCCATTATTAGTCATATTAATCAAAATCAAGGGCGTATACTAAAAATATCTCCAAAAGAGAGGAAGCAACAAAGTAAAAACAAAAAAAGATTTGCCATCATTAGCAAAAACTTTTAGAAAACTTTTAGAAAACAAATCAGCTGAATTTTTTTATGTTTTGCTTGTTAATCACCCTTATCGGGAGTTTCGCCCGAAAAAATGCACTCGATATATTTTTTCATTCGCCCGGATTGAATACGTCTATTGAGAGTTTCATGGAAATTACAACTCTGAAATGTGTATACTTGAAGTTTAAAATTATCAAATAATTTAAATTAAATAGCAATTTGACAAAATTTATCAATTTTCAAGAGCTTTGACGACTAGAATTTGCTATTACACCAGTTGGAAAGCTTAGGGCATGACTGCGATTTTTTGCTAAAGGTGGATACTAAAACGGTGTAGGTAATAGTTTTGAAATTGGGCTAGCGTCTTTTCGTCAGATACTGCAAGAAATTGTCAAAATTAACGGGTCCATATTATTCCCGCAGAGGGTAAAACGTCCCACGCTGGAAGACATACCGCTTTTGGACAGTCCAAGTTATAAATTGTTTACCCCTTTCCATTTGGACTCATTTTTCATTGCAGGCCCCAAGCTATTCAGCTCCATCCTTGGCTGTTTTCATAACTCAAATAAAATTTCCTTGTTTTGTTTTACAAATCCTCTTGCAATATCCGGCTTTTCCTTCATTACACCTAATAGTATCTCTCTTTAAACTTTGTTTACTGTTTTGTTCCTGGAATGCGTGATTTTATGTAAAAAATTTAAATTCAATTACTTCAATTTTGAATCCGCGTAATTTTTCGCCTCTCAAAAAATAGTGAACAAATTCAATTATTCCGCCAACTATTTCCGCCCGAAATTAGTTTCGCCGATAAGGGGAAACAATGTTCGAAAGCGAACCGTGAAAAGTAAAATATTTTGGGCGAAAACGAAACTCACGATCAGAGTTTGCAATGAACATTTTGAAAGAAAATATAAGAAAGCTTTTAAAAGGCTTACGTTTCAAAAATATTTTATCAACTACTGAAAGCATTCTTATCACCATGATTCACAGGTTATGTACGTAGGTGACAACTAAATGAAAACTGCCTTAGCTTAACTTTGTATTTTGGAAGCAAAAGAAAAATGGGAAGAAAATAAGGCCCCTTATGGTGAAAAAATACTGTGAAATGTTATACTTTCCCAACCATAGAAAACCAGTTTATTTATAGCATTACAACTTTTCATTTTGTTTAAAGCTATCAAACCGATCTTTATTTTCTCGCTTAAGAAAAAGAAAATGATCGTAGTTATATATTTATGTACATACACCTAAAGATCAAAAGGAGTCCTTCTGCAAAGTCGCGATGATCGATTTTATGAATAATTTAGCTTCTTATTTAGCTCTTTTACATTCGGCTTTTCTGCTTCATCACCACTGTGCTAAGGCTAAACTGTTCGCTTAAACTTAACAAGCTGCCAAAAATCATGGACTAGTTTGAAATCAGCTGCCATTCATTTTATTAAATATTAAATCAAGCAGCAGAACAGCACTTGACTGCTCTTCTTGACACTTCGTTTACCCATATATGGAATCACCCCTGGTTAAATATTCCAACACATCAACGTGTAGTTTTTTAATTGCCAACAAATTAGAACAACGCAAAATGCCAAAGTTGCATTTGATTTCATTAATTTCACTAAGCCCTACTCTTTATTTCAAGTTCAAGCTTGCTAAGAACTAATTGGAAAATTTAGTAAATCATAGAGTAGATACTTAAATTCGTAAAACCGAAAATTTTTTACTCAAATTTAAATATTTTTCTATTGTTTTACGCTTGTAAGAACACGCCTTAAATACCAAGAATATATTTCGTATAATTAATCAAGGCCACCCCCGAACTTACATACATATGTATGTATGTATCTATCTTCAGTGCCAACATTAAACAATAAAACGGTCGAAACATGCATACATATTTATATAATAATTATCAAAAGAGAGGTGCATTGATGCTCCTGGTATGAAGTTCAAGTTGCACAACTTAACTCGATTAAAAAGTCAACTAGCGTCTTTTCACCATGAGGCATAGCTACAAGCGGGCGTCTGCATTAGATGTATTTGTTGTTATAGTTAGTCACTTCATCTATCTCATCTAAATTTAAAGCCAGGAAACGCGAGCGATTTTAGTAGGATTGGGCCTGATGGGATATGAAAAGCTGCTTAATGTCGTGCGGCGTTTAAATGGGTGTCGGACATGCGGTATTGTTGATTCTGGACAAATAAAAGTTAAACCTGTAACAATATCTCTCGCTTGTCGCGGCAGTTGGAGCTCTTCCTCTGCGACACGACATGTTTTCCTCCCAAGTAAGGCATTCACAAAGAGAGAGAGTCAACGAAGGAAACAGCTGCCTCTTTATGAGTACCCTTCTGCCCTCCCTGCACACCATCGGTTCCAAATTTTTTGAGACGTTCTTATGAGAGCCCTCCTACAATAGTAGCCGAGCAGTGTCTGGTATAAAGTATACTATTCATTTCCATCGACAACAGGTATTTTTTGTATGCCCGATAATAACATATTGGATGCAAAAAATATGTTTTAATATTAGCAGACAGCTGAGAATTTTCAAAGTCGACCCTAAATCCTGTTGCAATTAATAACTCTTCCAGACATTAATCAGCAATAGGATGTCATCGAGTTGAGAACAGCAATAAAACGGCTTAAGAACAACAAAATGGCCGTGGCATTGACGCTTGTAACAGCTGTTAAATACAATAATACATAAGTTCGCGTACGGAAAATTATTGAAGGTTTTCGAAATTTTAGCGTTCGCGTACACAAAAACTAGCAAATAAGGGGAAATTCAGAGAGAAAAGTGACATTTCATTTTGAGGGGAAGCGGTGGGTTTCTGCTGGAAAAATTTTTGCCAGCAAAATTTGCCAAGAGAAAAACTGCTGATCAAAAACATATGATCGCAATTTGGTTAAATTAGAAGTTCTTGTTTAAGAATTTTAAAAGTGAAAATTATAAAATATGAGTGTTAATCATACAAGAAACAAGTAATTGTTAACTTGGATAAGTTTCCTTTGTAGAACGTTTCAAGAAAAGACTAATGAAATGTTTTTCATTTTGCATGTTTGGATGCAGACAAGAACTGAATCAGATGTTTTTTAAACTTGCATGTTTCTACAAATTTTGCGTTCGCGTACTATTTTGAAAATTTTTCTCTTGTGAGAGAACAGAAGACATTTCGCTGTTGGAGATTTTAAAGGAACGTACCTAATATTTGAAACTCAATGTTCTTTATCGAATCCATTACAACGACTATCTTTCGTTTGCTTAATTAAATTGTACAACAATCAAATTTTCTGCAGTGCATTTTTTAGCAACCAAAGATTCTATATTACCCATTGAATAAATCCCCAATATATGTAAGTAACTCGTAGTCTTTTCTGCGATTATGTGTGAATGAAAATCTGTAGTCGTACATTAACTAGCTGATGTTATTGTTATAGCATCATAAAACATAAAACATATGTCCGTTCCCACGACAGTCGGGTCTACGATACCGGAACGACCCAGATTTATGTCCGGCAAAGGACTGTCACTTCAGCATGTTTTATGCTGCTATTAAAAACATTAACTAGCTGATCGGACCTTATCAGTGTGGCCTCACGCTTGGAAAACCCATTGTGAAAAAAACCCCATATAAGCGATTTGACAATTATTTAAACCTCACTTTCTCGAACGTTTTTCGGATAACTTGTATCTCCTACTACTTAAATTTCCCTGGTTCACAGTGAAAATAAAAATGAAATTAATAAATGATGCAAGCGTTATAAGAACAAATTGCACAATACTTATCTCTAAAGCAGTGTCCGTAAAGGTAAGCCATAGGGTTTTTGGAATTTTGTGCGCGTTATGCAATTCATTGGCCCGATCAAAACTAGTAATACAGGCCTGTTCTGCAAGCAAGCATTAATTTTTAATTTTAAAGTATTGTCTGATTCTCCGAAATGAAAAGAATAAGTTCTCATCCACACAGAGCAGCAGAAACTAACAACAGATTGAGTAGAAAGAATTTATACATTCCGATTCCAACCAAATTTGTCGCAAACGAAATGCAGAACAGGTTTATAGACTCTGTTATCTGTTGTCCTATTTATAATTATCTTTCTATCAGGAATTAACATTCTCAAAAAGTTTTTGTTAGTTCTGCCTTCTTCTGTTTATTGATCCAATACCCCTTTTTTATTCTCGTTGTTAATTTCCCTACTTTTGTTTGTTTGATCTTATTTCTGGCTTCATGCATACATATGTCGAATGGTAGTCTTTAAAAATGAACACAATCTTCTAAACTGACAATTTTATAATTTCTTGCTGCTTTTACAAAGTGGATCAAACATAAACAACACCACCCATAATGTTGCTTTCAGGAACAAGTGAAGGAAAATTCTTGCAATAGGTACTACTTTGAGCTTGGTAGGCGGTGCCCTTTCTAGACGAACGAAAATCTCGCTTAACAAATCTCTTAAGATGCCCGCCTCAGAACTTGCAGCCAATAATCATACGAAAGATTTATGGTAATGTTCACGTGTGCCGAAGATGAACAATGCGTATATTTGCAGGTTATTCGCTAATTCGACCAAAGACTTTCGGAAATTACGAAATAGTTTCCATCGTTTCTTTGTCTATGCGGTAAGTGCTGTCAACAAGCGACATTTCTAGAGAATTCAAGAGGCTTCTTGATTTAGTTTTGGTAAGTGATCAGCTTAACCAAAGAACCAATGTGATTCTACTTTTTTCAGGAGAAGTCGTGACATCTTCAAATGCTCTTCATTAATATCATCGAGTGGCGCCTCAACTCCTAAATAGCCTTGGTCTACAACACCATTTATTTACATTTTTAACAGCAACTTTTACTGAAGAGGATTTATACTCGTCAACAGTTTTCTTCTAGTAGTTATGCCGAAACTCTCAAATTTCACAAAACTACTGAAGAGTCGGTATTGTACATGCTTCCTGACTCCCACTCCCACTGGAGATAAAATGGTCTTCATTTCCTTCGAAAGGAAATTTAGCTTATCTTTTACGATTGGTCTTCAAGGTAGCAAAAATAATCAATCATCTGCAATGGTACTTGAGGTTTTGTGTATGTTCTTCTTCTCCACTGCAGGTCATATGCCAGAATTTTAGGAGTTGTCGAATTTCTCTATATCGAGAAACGCACAAAGTACCACTTTTATTCAAATGCGGTAATTATTTCAGATGTCAGATGATAAAGCATTGGGTCCACGGTTGAGAAGCTAATTCACTACGCGATTTTTACTACTCAATGCGCTGAGTCAACAAATTGTCGGTAAACCCTGAACGTACTTGCGTATAAGGATTTAGATACGTGCGAAACACTAGTTTTTATCACTTCCAATATCCTTCAATAAATTCTCAAATGGCCTGTTTGTGTGGGATTTGAAAGTTGTCTACGTAACAAGAAATATGTTTTTTAACCGGCAGTGTGGGTGGGGAATTTTTACTTAGCTTACACACCTATAGAAATTATCAAATACCGTCATTGGAGCTTTTATGTATTCATCTTGAATTTGATGAAAAGTTTACCATTGGCAGTTATATGTGGCTATATGTCAAAGGAAATGCAGGAGGAAGTAAAAATAGTTAAAAATAATTACCGCATATACTGCATATGTATGAAGAAATTTGTAGCAAATGCTTAAGCACCAGCAACTGCGGTTCGTGATGGAGAGGTGTTGCAATTGTAGAACAGCAGCAGAACATGTATATGTATGTATATGTGCTCAACCATGTACAATTAGAAATTCCCGGAGGCAGATGTCCATCGTAAGTTTTATGTTCAGTATTGATATTTTTAATACAATTTTACATTTACATGAGGCTAACTCCTTTAAGAACAATACAACAACTTTTCTGATATTTTTGAACCGTTCAATTCGTATAAACTCTGAATAAATCGTTGTCGAATTTAATATTCAGACATTTTTTTTCTCTTCTACCTTTAATATTCCATCAAAGAAATTGGAAAAGAACGAATGCACGAGCATAAGGCAATCGGAATCAGCCAAGGTGGAGGAAAAAAATGAATTCAAAGCACAATATGAAATCAGCCATACGAACGGCCGGAGAATGACGCACAAAAGAAAATGCCAGCTAGATTTTTAGCTTTACCAATTGTGCACTAGCCAAAAACAGCAAAAAATATGATTGACACAGTATGTGCATGCTTGGCCAGGGATAAATCTTATTAAATAAATTGATGTAATCGCTAATGCCACAAAGATAATTTGCAAGAAGTTCAATAAAAGTAGTAATAATGTGAATTTACCCATCGTTCACACGTTGTGGTTTTCTAGCATGCATTACCATCAATGCAAAGTTTTCGCCCAATTTTTTTGTTCGCCTTCGTTGCGCCGCTTCACCCGACTTCAGCAAATATGTGTATGTTGGGCTCCTTTACGTTAATTAACGATTCGCCGCTATCTTGGTTAGTTTCAACCACAATTTTCACCAAGTTTTATTGGCAAATTCAATTGAAAACCAATCGCTTATGCATTCGACCCACGGAGCTCTCTCGATCTGGGAAAGACGTAGACTCTGAACTTCGTCGTCGTTATTAAGCGATATTTTTTCAATACGGCTCTGCAGGAACGTGTTCGCCCTCGCTTACATTTATCGAGCTGTACTCGAGAATTTCATTTTCTTTTTACTCTGTAAATGACTACCCAGACTTCTCTTACAGATTTTTTTTTATTTTAATAGTTTTTTACAAATTACTGGGCAATGAAATTTTAATATAATTGGAGAAGAAATTTTTTTTTTTTGCTGCTTGCTTTTTCTATTGATATGACACTTGATTTTCCTCGTTGCTCTTGTATGAGTTATTGCTACCTCTACTTTCGTCACTAATTCGTAGTACGCTATAGTGATCTCCCTTTAACAAGTGGTATATTGGCTAAAGAGAAAGTGAATATAGTCGCTGTTGGTGGTGTGGTGAAATAAGTAAAAAAGCCGCCATTTTTATAAAATCAGGGTTGCTACTTAGAGCTAAGTGTTGGGTAAGTGCGAAAATAATTCTAAAAGCTCGAAAATTAGAAATATATCAGGAATCAAGGCACATGATCAGAAATAGAAACTTTAAAAACAGGGTTCAGGGTTTAATTAAAAAAATATTCATTATATGACACTCGAATTTATTTTTTTCGTTTAGCTAATAACAGACCTCCATCTATCATTATTCATCTCAGGCGATTTATAACTAACCGTTCACAATGAAGAGGTCCAAACCACATATGCAGAGAAGAACCACTGCAAAAGCTCGAATTAGATTCTGATATCAATTAACGAACATATGTATGTACGTTCTTTGGCATAAAGTTCAAAAAAAATTTTCCTTAACGCTACAAAGGATTCCGGAATGCCAAAACAGCCCAGAAATCATGCCTTGCCATCTGGCAAACGAAAACTGCAAAAACAATCTCATTCAGCTGTTTATCAAATTCTGGACCATAATTATCCGCATTGTAAAGGAACCAAACCTAATATCAATCAACAAACCTATTTTTAATATATAAAGGTTTTTTGATTAAAATTTTATTTAAGATTTCACCACACCTTCACTTGCTTTAAAAATTCACCGCCTCTTTTAGATTAGATCAGCCATAATACAGAGAATAAGTAGGTGACGCCGTCAATTGTATCGATCCTTGGTTTTGGTGAATTTTGCGAGAGCAGCTGTTTGTTTTTACGTACAGCAGGCTTAAAAGGACACTGGAAGAATATGCTGAAACTCAACCCATACACTCTCGTCAATAAGATCAACTCTGGCTGTCAACGAAGTTTTCATGATTACTCTTAAGGCACAGTCAACTTAATTTTTGATGATTAATTTTTGTTGCATATTGTTTTTTGAATATCTCCGTTGACACAAAGTACAAAGAATTAAATAAAATCACTTGTGTGATTATTTTTTTCATTAATTTTTATGTTTAAATCTTCTTTTTGTCTATAATTTTATTTTCAGCTATTTGACGGTTCGCCGCCTATGTTACCACATCAAATAAACTCGTTTTTAATGTAATTTTTGCATATATTTATTTTCAAAAATTGTAAATTTCAATATCTGGTAAGCCTGATTCTCTCAATGTTCTCATCGATTTCAATTTAAGTAAGGCCGAAACTTAAGAATCTAAAATCAGCAGATTCTTAAGTTTCTTACGATAAGTTAAGTGTTGACTAAGTGCTTGCACGACTTTCCATATAACAGGTTGGCTTAAGTTAAGTTAAGTTAAGTCTTGACTAGATGAGCCTTTAAGAATCTAAAATCAACAGATTCTAAAGTTTCTTATGGTAAGTTAAGTGTTGACTACTAGCTTGCACGGCTTTCCATATAAGAGGTTGGCTTAAGTTAAGTTAAGTTAAGTTAAGTCTTGACTAACTGAGCCTTTAAGAATCTAAAATCAACAGACTCTAAAGTTTCTTACGGTAAGTTAAATGTTGACTAATCGCATGCACGGCTATCCATATAACAGGTTGGCCAAATTTCAAATTAAGTTAAGTTAAGTTAAGTCTTGACTAACTGATCCTTTACTGGCGTCAGATAACCGGTAAAATCGTTGTCATTTACGGTTGCACAAAAGAGACAACTACCGTTTAGACTAATTTCACATATGTGAGAAAGAAGCACCCAATAAATTCATAGAAGTTTTGCAAATAGTGCGCATTATTCGGGAAAATCTGAAGTGTAAAGTTTAGGTAACATTTAAATCATCGTGTTTTTACAAAAGATAAGTTTTAAATGAAAAGCGGATTTAATCAATAAAAATTAATTTAAAAAAACCTTGTTTATTGTAGGTCTTACTGAATATTTTCAGTACTAATGGTTTTATAGGAAGCACAGACCCAGTAAGAAGATCGAGAGTGAGCAGTAGAGCTCTATGATTGTCTATTCGGTAACATTAATGTGTTAGAGAGAATAGCAATATAACAGGTACACAGATGTTGACATCAGTTTTAACATAGTGGTCCTAAGAAACTAATAGCAACTTTGTTCTAAGTGCTGACACAATTTTTTCAGCTCTGACCGTCAGATGTACGGTCCATTGACTGGCATTGTTCTTGTAGGGTAATGACCATTGTACAGGCTAAAAAGTCGACTTCCCGCCCGAGAAGCATTTTAAATACGTGACAAAGAAGGAAACATACATACATATATGTATGTATAGGAATAAAATGTCAAGAAAGTGAGGGATCCGAGAAACAAGTAATCCCAACCTTAAATACATATCACAAAATATCCGATTCTTTCCATACTTGTAAACCTGTATAATGCTAGAGACATCACAAACCCAAAATATAATTTAAAAAAAGCAAACATCGCAACCCAACATTATATTAAAAACAAAATTGGTTTATCGATAAAAATACATATTTGCTGCATTACCAGCGAAAGTTGAACTTCTGCTATAGCAGATTACTCATACGCCTGGTAGATATGTATGTACATTCTTACATGGATTCTCAGTATAGTGACGCCCAATACCGATACATATCGCTCATTTATGTACTTCAATTGAGTCATAATCTAAAAAGAAGAAAAACAATTTAAGTTTGCAGAAATTTCCATTACCTATTATTTATGTTATATAAAAACTTCATTTTTACTATGGGGGTATATGTAAATTCAAAAGTTAAAAGCCGTTTATCTCGATTGTTGGTTTTTTGAGTTATGACGCTATTGAAGTAAATGAGCGAAATGAAAACATGTATATATAAATCGACTTAGATAGAGAATTCATTATTTTTACTTTTAACATTTCATAAATTTAATGTACAAAATTGTTGCTTCCGATAAGTGCTGTGAAAACAATTTTTACCATAAGTCCAAATTATGCATGCTATCCTCATTTTTTTCCCAATTGAAAAATTTATAAGAAAATGAATAACTATAGAAATGTATTTTAAAATAAATTGTAATATACTCGTACATAAATAAGTATATTAAATATATGCGATATTTGAAAAAGCTTTTATAACAAGTTTCGGTCGCTTCAAAACTGATTCCAGTCAAATAACCACCTTAGAAAAAAAATGTAGTATACATAGCGCCTAAATGATGTAAAGCAATGGTGTAAAACCCCTTATTCTAAACTTCCACTATGGTTGGTTGGCAGATGGATATTGATGGTCAAACCGGTTTCCGTACAGAGCCGTTTTTATTTTATCTCCAAACCAAATTTGCAAGTTAACAGTAATGTGACCATTAAAACAAGGAAAAGCCATTATTATTTTGTTCAATGGTATTTGTAAATAAATATCACAGTGTGTATTTTTTTTTTACAGTGCTGATAAGATTTTGTTTAATTTACCAACCGACACCACCACTTCTAGACCACCCACCCGAAAGTGGGTTTGATGATTTTGACATGAGCGCCTCCACTACATATCGAAATGTACGCAATAGTTCAATAGCGGATGACATACGGCAGACGGCAAGTGCAGACGTGAAGAAGGTTCCACCAGCGTCTACAGAATTTCGGCCTCAATTAACAACCATTCACCTACATATGCTAGGCAAACGAAGCTAATATGTAAATGAAAAACAAAAATAGTGACAAAAACTATTTTATAATTAAAAACCGGACGTCGCAACTGTTGATCAATGTGTCGATTGCTATTGTTGCAACAATATGTTGGCCATTGATCATTTATGTTTCAGGTTTATTTGTGTGTTTTTTTTCTTCTGTTTTGATTTCTGTTCAATGTTTCTTAAAATTATGCATAATTTTCAAATTTTAACCTTTGATATTGAAACTAAAGGAGTTCGTATAAAATTCATTGATTTCATTAATTGCTCTTGTTTTGTTGTCGTATATACATACATATGTATGTGCCATGTCATTCCAAACCTGACCTCTTGGGTTAATAGCACACATGGCGAGGTGGTTTTTTACTTAACTCAATTCCAATTCGCCGCAGAATTCAGCGAAGGTGATGCTCTGAACTCCTTCCCCGACAGTCCTCAAAATACTGGTATTTTTACCATAAATCTATAAATTGGAGCATATTGTGTGAAATGAGATAAATGAGCATCAGCTAAACTTAAATGTTAACGTCTTTTCAGATCATGTGCACAAATCTGAAATCCCGCGACAAGGCCGCTCGGAATCTCGTAAATTCGGACAGCATCCGGAGAATCCAGCGAAGGTTTTACCGTAATTCCAGAAATTCGGCAGAAATTCGGGTAGAAGGTAAGACCTGTTTCTTTGAACACTTTTTTAATACGTCAAGTATGTAACGGGGATGAGAACGGTAGATGACAGTAATAGGTTTACATCGGTTTAAAGTCTCACACAGGCTTTGATGTTTCCTTTCCGTCAAAAAAAAAAAATACGTAAAATGTATTACTTCATTGGTTAAATTTTTTACCACCTCTTCTCACTTAGCTGAAAATTTATACGCGAATACAGTTCGGACATGTCTATAGATGCTCTCGTAGCTGTAGTGTATGTTAATAAAATTATTATAAAATTTAATGTTAGTTTGTAGTAAATTGAAACTTGCATTATATTATATGCATACTCCGAAAAACTAAAAAAAAATGTTGAAAGAGATCGAAATTTTGATGAAAAAAAATTGGTACTACATACGTAATATGTGCATATAGGTATAGGTATATTAATGTTAAATTAAACAAACGATTGAATTATTTCGTTTAATTCATTTAAAAAAAATTGCCTCTTTTTATTAGTAAATACATATCAAGTTCGAGCAAACGACCGATGTATTTTTTCAAAATGTGTCAACTTTACAAATTTATTGATGTACTTTAATTGTAACTTAGGACCGCTTTTACAAAGAAATTTAATATAATTTAAGTAGTGCTAAAACTCTATGATTTTGCGTTCCGCCAATAATTTTTTGCGTAAAAGGTGAGCTCCACGTAGATAAAGTTTAGTTGCACAGATTGGTCTTTCAGGGTTTTCAGACTACAACTATGTACATACATCAACTGTACAACAAACTTTTTGCGCTTGTAGCTTTTTTGTAGATTTCTCCTTTTATATTAAATATTTGAAATCATTTAAGATTAATAAATATTATTAAAGCATTTTACCAATTTCATGGACTTCGTAAATATAGCTTCATGTACTACGGAATAACTCCAAGAAAATTAAAGCAAAAGTCAGTTTTGGAAGGGAGACTTATTTTAATTATGTTCACATTAATATTTATATTTATAATTAACTAGAAGACCTGTCGAACTTCGTCCCGCCCAAAAAACTTTTTGAACTTTGTTATAATTCAGCCAACCCCAGGGCCTCCAGAAATCTGAGGATGGTCGCCGGGATTAGGGATTGTACGTATTGTTCTCCCGGCAATGGCCGTCCCAGGGTTGTCCCCCGTCTGCGTGCCACAGCCTCACACTCCGTAAGCAGGTGGTGTGGGGTCTCTCCTGCCGAGTCAGAGAAGCGACATAAGTCGTATTTAATATTTTCTAAGTTAAAAATGCATCTTTGAATAATATAAAAGTAATATTTCTTCGTCCCAGTTAAGATGTATAGTTTTCTGTATATTTATCTCGACTCCAGCGCTACACAGCAACATGAATTTCATCAAAATAAGAAACGGTTCAGATATACGACTTTTATAAATAACTTGACTCCAGCGCCACCTAGCTGAAAATCTTTTCGCAGAGATCTTCCCCTTACTAAAAAATATACAGAATATGACTGAAATCGGACTATAACATTTTTAACATTTTTAACATTTAACGGGCAGTAACATTTTTCCTAGGGCAAAGACAAACACAACTAAAAAGTCTACAATTCAGTCTCGAGTTATGGGCGTTTATATGTACGCAACTTACTTTTATATATGTAGAAAAGAGATGGGATTTACTGCCTCAATTTTGTATAAAATTACAGTAAAATAAGTTATGTATTAAATACCGAATATGTAAGTTGCAATTTATTTGAGTCGACCAAGTTTTAAGAAGTGCCAAACGTAAATAAATAAGCGAAGTTATCTAAAAACTTTAGCAGAAATAATTTCTATTAAAAAAAAAAAACTAAACGAATCAATTAAAAAATGTACAGAGTAATTTAAAAAATATATTTAATATGCTTTGAAATAAATATTTCCGATCCACAAATTTCTTTATACGAGTATCTATTGTAAGAAAATAAAAGAGCACTATATTCATAACTGAATTCTTGCCTGCTACGAATAATAAGACTTTGTCCGAAAATTCACCAAAATTATCATTGCATATTAATGTATTATTAAAGATAGGCTGTTATGGACCGGTATTACCAAGAAATTTTTAGTTGAGCCTAATATTTAAGACCCTTTTCTCAACCAAAAATTTGTTTGGTAATTCGTAACATCTACTTAGATGCAATTGATTCCACCATAAACTTTTTTCGTAGTTTTGTGATTAACAGCAAATATTTGAAAACATTTTTGCCTTTTAAGATTTAAAAAGATCATTGATGCACTTTATCAGTTTCATGTATTTCATAAATATAATTTCATGTACTTCAGAATTGATTCAAGAATTGAATGCAAGTTAATTTTTAATTTAAATTATTGTACATACATATAAAATTTTCCTTGCGATAGGTTGCCTTAATTTAGTATAAAATTTGCTTTAAATATTTTATGTACTAATGTTCCTATGAGTTTGCCGTTATATGAGCCCTGAAAAGCTTTTCGGACTTTGGTCGTGAAGCAGGTTTTCAACCCGTGCACTGAATTGACTTTATAGGCTTGAAAGCTGAATATGGAGCTGTAGCTTTCACTGACTCTTATTTTTCTGATAAGCGGTTAACTGACGTTGAAAAAATCATAAAACAAAAATTATTAAGATATAAAAGTATTTTATTTATTCCTTGTATATATTAATAGCCCAAAATCATATATATGTATGAACAAAAAAGTGCCATACGCCTGAGAGCTTACTGACCTAATCTTATTCCGATTAGATATGCATGTTAAGTAAAAAGAAAAAATAGCATATATTTTCCTATTGACAAATACAATTCTTAAATGTTTCAATATATTTTGTCATAACTGTTGAACGCTTTAAAACCTAACTGCTAAGGAGCTTACAGAATATTCTGATATTTCAAAGGTAATTTGTTCAGCATTAAGTGACTTCTACATATGTCTTGGAAAAGCAAATTTTTAATTAGAATCGATGCACATATGAACACAAAAATCTACGATGTTTGTTTATCCACTCGAAACTGAATATTTTGCGTCAAGGTAACTGCGAGTATACTATTCCAATTTACGTTACTTCATAATATTTGCATGTTTGCCAAATTCGCAAACAAAACTTTAAAATTTATTTGCAGCAAAAAAGTAAGAGGCATTCCAACAAATACAAGTACAAAAACATAACTATGTCCAAATTATATATGTACATTGCCACAACTTAAGTCAAATCTGAAGTGGTCTAGGCGAAATTCGTGAGTTACATACATACATATGTACATATATGTATGTATGTACATATGAATGAATGTACTTATATTTACTTATACTTGAAATTATATAACGTCATTGTGTTTGTAATTAAATGGACATAATTTAAACAATAATTTTGTTTGCAACAATGCAAAGTCAACAATGAAGCGTTATTAGCGTAATCTCTGCACTAGATTATGTACGAGTATTTACAGTGTACGTTACTATTTGCCACTTATTAATATTTATTTATTAATTTTTAATAATACATATTTATCTTGTTTAGTCTCTAATAGAAAAAATGTATATAAAATTTAAAACTTTTTACAAAATTTGTAAAAATTAAAATTTTTTTTTTAAAATCCTCATAAAAATTAAAAAAATGTATTATTTTTTTTTATAGAAATTTTTAGAAAATTTTAAGCAAGTTTCAATACCTAAAAAATACCGTTTATTTATAGACTTTTTTTTACTGAGGATGCATTTTCTTCCATACAAAATTAACCTCAGTTTATGCGCATAATTGTGATAAAAAAAAAATATTCCTATAAGCCAACGACAATTTTAAGCCATGAGTGGCAAGTATTATTTTACATTTTCACCAATATGTTATGTATGTATACATGAACAATTGAACAAGTTCGCCATATCCCGCCCAATTTTTGTCTGCGAGATATTTAATATTCATAAAATTCAAGTGTAATAGTTCAACATACTTACAAACATACATATATGTGGAAATTTGTCAAAACTACCTATCTCGAATAAGTATATTTTTCCTTATCAAGTGTGGTTTGGATAACGAAATTTGACACTGAAGATGGCACAATGCTGAAACCGGTTTGTCTCCAAACCACACTTGACAAGGGATGACGTAAAATCATTCCAACAAATATCAACAATTCACCCTGTCGGACAAGCAAAAGAAGAAAACAATGTAGATATATTTTTCCGATCGAGTTCTAAATGGAATGACTCTTTTAATTTTTTTCACACAGTTATTTATATACATTTATATGCAGTTCAAAATACGAACTTAGTTTAAATCAATTTAAAAAATTTTATTTGTTTATTAAAGATTAAAATAACGCTTACAAAGTAAAACCAGAAAAATTATAATAAGTTGTTGTGTCAAGATTCCACAAAAATGTTTGTACGTAGATTTGTATGCAAATCTCAAAATATTTTATTTTACTTACATATGTACATTTAGCAGTTATTCTATTCGAAAATATCAAGTGTGTTATATTTATTTAAATATATCGAGAAATTTATTGTCCAATTTTCGGTTCACCTTGAGAAATTTCAAATTATGAATTATTAATCATTAAGTTTTTAAAGCAAAACTCCGATTGGATACCAGCAAATTAAGTGAAGCTGCTCATCAAAAATATTAGAGCAGGCTCACCTAGACCTGCGACAAATCGTTTACTACTTAGATACATTAAAAAACGCATTTCTAATTGTGTATATGTATGTATTTATAAAAAAAAACAATGTATTTTTCATGTTAACTATTTACATGTGTAAAAATGTAAGGATCGAATAATTCAATTGGTCCCATGAGTATTATAGAAGCATAAGTAGTAGGAAATGATTTCGATTATGCAGCAAGGTTGTAACCCAGTGGCAATATGATGCGCTTTGCTTGGCTACTGCTGTCGATGAAAATGATTATGGCAAGGTAGACGTTAGTATATTTACTGCATAATTTTTGTGGTGATATTTAAGTTGACGAAACAATTTGAACACTCTTGGCCTGATGTATATGTATCACAAGTGGGCGCTGTTTGAACTGTGCTGATGATGAGCTGTTGTTTTGTTTACCAACCGCCACCGCCACCAGACCAACCGCCGCCATGGCCGCCTCCACCACCGCCGCCTCCTTGAGAGATGACTTTGATGATTTTAATATCACCGCCACCACCATGACCGCCACCACCTGACCAGCCACCGCCGCCGCCGCCGCCACCGGACCAACCGCCACCATGGCCGCCTCCACCACCGCCGCCTCCTTGAGAGATGACTTTAATGATTTTGACATCACCGCCTCCACCATGACCTCCGCCTCCACCATAACCTCCGCCTCCACCATGACCGCCGCCGCCACCACCTCCCCAGCCTCCACCGCCACCACCACCATGGCCGCCAGAACCAGCGTCGATGATCTTGACGATCTTGATACTACCGCCATGACCGCCACCGCCATGACCGCCACCGCCACCACCACCTCCCCAGCCTCCACCACCGCCACCGCCACCAATAATGCCAGCATTCGCAATGGCGCAAACCGCCAGCAAGCAAACGAAAATCTGTAAAAAAAAATGAGCAGATATGTAACATAATAATGATAACTTTCGCTAATAAAAGGTCCTGGGAGGACTTCTCCATGCTGCAAATACTCGTAGTATGTTTTGTAATGGTAATCCAATTTATCCTTTTATAATACAAATACAAACCTTCATAATGTTGTCTCGGAGCTTAATTGTTATGGGAGTCGAGAGAGTCAACTGAACAACTGATGCTTTAAACATTGCAACGCACGCTTTTTATACGAAAACTACGAAAGTTCAGTTTGGCAACCGATTGTGTGCAGAGGCAATAAAGATGCGCTGTATATAAAAGCAGCTTTAGGGCCTTAACTTCCGACTGTTTACGGTTTAAAACAAATAAAAACCGACCGCCGAACTTGTTGGTCAGTGTGACGATGATGATGTTGCCTGCTGGCCTACAACATTTTTTCCACTCATCATTTATGTTTCAAATTTACTATTTATTTTTTTTTTTTTTGTTGGCTTTAGAGATTATTCATAGACTTCCCTTTCGTTAAAGCATTGATCGTGACGTTTAATGAGTCTCTGCGCAGTTCATCGTTGCATTGACGTCCAAGCATTGCATTCATTAATTGAAATTTTATTGTTGCTGCTATTGTCATCACTACTAACTACTAACCGAATTATGCAATTTAAAAACATATAAAAACTAATAAAACAGTATTAATGCATAAAATACCGGCTACTAGGAACACAATTTACATACACGCATAGATAGTTTTACAACATAAAATTTATTTACTAACGACCGTTTACCAATGTTGTTGTTATTACCACATTGGCATTTACTTTTTTAGTTAAGCACTGATCGTGGATGATAAAGTCATCCTTGGGTATAAATATTAGGAACTCTTGCGAAAGATATGAATATTTTCGGTATGTTTGGAAAATGCTTCCTTGCAGCCTAGGTGTTCTCCAACAAGGGCATCCTAGCAAAAATACAGAGTGAATTTTTCTTAGTTCGATTACTGGTTTCAAAAGTGCATGCAAGTGGTAAGCATTTACTAAAGCACTTAGAACTGTTGGTGTCGACGAAAATTGAGAAGATTAGTAAAATATGCTTATAATTGTACGATATTATGCTATTTTAAGATAAAAAAAATATATGCTTTATATTAAATTTCTATATTATACTAGAAGACTTTTTTCTGTGTAAAATAAACTCGTATGTAATAATAGTAATAATAATCCCAACGGTTTACCCTACGTACCCGCCCGACCGACGAAATATACATTTTTTTATATATGCTGTGCCGAGTCATGAAAGGCAGGAGTTTGTTAGGTGTCGTGATCTAAAACCGTTCAGCTACATCACAAATGTTCATCAGCTGATTAGTTAATAAAATATATGTATGTTTCATTTATTAAGAGTATTGAGTCTTTTTCACAAAAAAAAGTGAGCTGAAATATCAAAAGCACCGGAGTGAGTGTTAAAATCCTGACATTAACTACGGAGTGGCTCGTTTAATTCAAAATTATTTTTGCATGGCTTCAGATAAAGGGACCGGAAATGCCTTGAAACTCGGGAGGGAACATTTAAGTTTATTTCGGCAAGAAGAGATGGACTAGAAACTGACAGGCTTGACTATAAATACTATGCCTATCAGAGTTGGGGAGAAATGCATTGATTTTTCAAGGCATTGATGTTATATTGAAATATTAACGCCAATGTAAAGATGATTTTTAAATTCAATGTAAAAAAGTGGCATACATTGATTTTGAAAATCTAATGCTAAATAAAATTTCAATGCATTGTTTTCGGAATAAATATGTATGTAGTATATGGTATATATTTAATGGAATTTGTTCATTGAAATTTCCAAATAATTCTTATTTTCAAAGAACAACGATAGACACCATTAGGAATTGTTTTATTCTATTGGTAGGACTACCAATAATAGTTTAACTCGCATAACTATCCACAATACAATTCCATGTTACATAGAGGAAATACGGATTACTTTTCAAGAATATCCATTCCCCTACATTTTTATAATGCAAATTTAGTTTACTTCAAAATAATGGTTTAACTAAATGCATTTTATACTTTCGATGAAATAAGTTATAGCACAAGCAATAATTTAAAAATGTGCATTATCGAATTGCCAAGTTGTTTAAAACATTGACAAGCCAATGGACAAAGATTTAGGGGCATGAATCTGAAATGTCCGGCGACATCTACTACAACTGGCATGCAAAGGAGCGCAAATTCGGTTTCGGATTTGTGGTGGGAGAGAGACTTCGTCGTCAGTCTGACGTTCACTTTGGCGGATTCGTCAAAATTTCGTTGATTTCCGAACACGCGCGCCGGTAGAGAAGAACGATGTGAAGTTTCAATTGCATACTCAAAAATAATTTATAATTTTTTTTAAGGAAGTTGAAATTTTTATTAAATTTTATTTAATTATAATACATTTTTTATTAAGTTGTCAAGTTGGGTTTATGTAAGTATACATAAAGTTTTTGTTACTGAAAAATATAATTTGGATAAAAGAAAAGTAAATTGTAAAATTTTGTCAATATGCGGAAGCTTTTTGACAAATTTTTACAAAAACAATAGAACTCACCAGAAAGTGCGCTTATATAGTAGAAGTTTTAAAACTTTACGCCAAAAATTTTTCATGGAAAAATCAGATATCTCTGCCAAACCATCCGCTTTAGTGCGATTAAAAAAGAAATTGTAAACAAATTTTTTATTAATTAATTACGCCAATTTATTGTTTATAAGCGCAATATAAAGGCGAATTCATAAAGGTGGCAGCAAATGTCAACAAACGCATGATTTACACATTTGCTGTACCACGGCGATAGAAAAAATAAATCAATCAGCTGCTTACTAAGGCCACCTTACTTGTGGGTCCTTAAAATACAGTTGAACGATTCCCACAATCCGTCTCTTAATGCACTGAGATACGATCTTACCGCAGATCGGCATTACAGCGATCAAGCAAGAAGTCTCTGCTACAAGTGGCATACTAAAACTCATTTCGCTTTGTCTGCTAGCCCATGGTATCCATCCCAACTTTATTTCCGTCTGTTTATTAATTCTCTCCACTACATATTTGGCCGCGGTGCTCGAGTGAGTAGCGATGCGTGCTATAACTCGCTATGCCGCAGAGTTCGACGTTCGAGGCTTGAATCTCAGCCAGACCAAGTAAAAGCTAAGTCATAGAAAAATTGTTTTTTCTAATAGCGGTCACCCCTCGGCAGGCAATGGCAAACCTACGAGGGTATTTCTGCCATGAAAAAGCTTCGCATAAAATACACCTGCCGATTTTATTGTAAACTTCCGCAGAGGTGTTGCTCTTTTTTTTTTTGAAAGCACTCAATGAGATATTGATGGAGTCTGACCCGCGCACATCAGGTGGTTTTGGTGTCACTGGAATATGAGTGTTCAGTGTACGAAGTTAAATATCTGTAGTATTCAGCCTCTTCCTACAGGTGTTTTCTTGGCGTTGAGCGACATACGCTTAGATACAGCAATTAAAACTACCAACTCATTGGAGCTATTCACTTACTAGTACAAACTCGAACATACATACATACATATCATCAGCTTCAACACTTCCCTGAAGATTTGAACCC
Organism: Philophylla caesio; assembly: GCA_963971545.1. Lineage (NCBI taxonomy): Eukaryota > Metazoa > Arthropoda > Insecta > Diptera > Tephritidae > Philophylla > Philophylla caesio. Next base: position 50,481,315 of record OZ020607.1, read on the forward strand.
GTCATCATCAGCTATTAAACATGACAAACTTGCATTTCATTTTGTTGTTATGTTTGTGCGTTTGAACATTAATATATGTAGGTGCCTAACTAAAAGATTTTTTTTTATTTATATTTGCTATACAATTTTATGCTTATAGTTATAATACATTATTAAATGAAAAACTGAAATTATTCGCCGTTTTTAACTTTCCAATAAAAAACAATTTTGTTCTCATTAGGAAATACATATAGCCTTCAAGAAAAACTTTTTTCCAAGTGAAAATGATATGGATGAGATGTTCAAATGTATATGAAATCTGCATTCGGATATTTTTAAAACATTAAAGTGCATCCGAAATCGTATTTCTCTGAACTTTTAGTTTATGAAGTTCTTAACTTTCTGTGATGTTATTCACATAAATAGTTGACAATAAAATCTCCAATATAAATGATTCATATAAATCGCTTTTTAGAAGTATTTTCCATGTGATCTTACTTCAAAGTCAACCCATTACAGAGCCAAAATACTTCTTCGGTGGAAATACTCGTAGTTGGAAAACTGAGGTGTATTTTGTTAACACACCTTAATATATCTGCATACATATGTATGTACTTTTGTACATATAAATGTATGTAAAAGTATGTATGTATGAAGTAGGTAAGAAAATTTGCTTTCTTTAGTGTTTTATTTTTGCCGTCAACAATTGTTATGTATTGGTCTAAGAGCGCCTGATAGTGTGATTAACAAATATCCGCTTCAAACACAAAAAGTAAACGCATCAACCAACGGAACGTATTGAAAGCTCATAAAAGATGTACAAAAACATTTCGAAAGCATAACCCCATGAAAAATAAATGGTCATATAAAAATGCATAAAACAATTAAAAATCGATCAAAGTTGCCAATTTTGCTGCCGGTGTTTTGTATGGTAGATAATGAAATATGTACATAAATAAATTTTGGTATGTATACGTACATAAGTTTCAATAATTATAAGGCAGTTCAAAAATTGATAAATTGCAAGATAACTATCGTATTGAATGTGTTATACGCCTAAATATTGAACATTTCGCATGATTTCTTTTTTCATATTTTTAAATTAAGATACAGTTCATTTTCTAACAAAAATTTAAATCTAAATTTGGACGAACCCGAATTTTTAAAATTTCTGTTACATGGAAGGTGGCGATTTAAAAATATTTTGATGATGCTGGTGATGTCGAGGACAATATGTTTACCAAATTTAGTGACGATAACTAGGCAACGCCTGTTTATCAAAATTTCATAAAAATGCAATTTCTTTGTTTAAAATCACTCCAAATATAAAATTGTATTCAATTTGTTCCAATAGATAGTGAAAAAACGTTTTTCTAAACTTCCTTTACTTGGGATGCAGGCGTGGTTATTGACCGATCTTGACCATTTTCAATAACAACCTACCCTGGCCAAAGAACAATATATTTACCAAGTTTACTAAGAAATCTCTTTTTCACTGAAATTATCGTGTCCACGGGCAGACGGACGGACGGACGCACAGACAGCCAGGGCTTATTCGATTCCTTTTTTATTCTGATCATTTTGGTATGTAGATATATGTACTTTATATTTACATCTATCTCGATTATTTTTATATGTTACAAACAACCGTTATGCGAACAAAGTTAATATGTTGACATTTGTTGGAACGATTTTCCGTCATCCCCTGTCAAGTTTGGTTTGGAGACAAACCGGATGACCGAAAATCGTTCCAACAAATATCAACAATTCACCCTGCCGAACAAGAAAAAGAAGAAAACAATAAAGTAAATATACATATACACTCTTGTGTACAAGTACGCTCGGATATCAGAAAGTTTATCAAACTTGAAAAACGTAAAATCTAGAAGTTCTGTTGTACACAATTTTATAGCTCTTTCAATTTCACTACAAAAATGAGAATTGAGAATTTTATTATAAAATCTGGCGCATGGTGAATACGAGTAATTGGCTCAATTAGTTCCCTGACAATTGGGTACAGTTTTTCTTGCAATATGTTAGATATAACCTTATACAAAATACTGTAGAATGACGCTACGTGGAGAATGCACAGAGTACACATAACTACACAGCCGTGATTCGTACAAATAGTATATATTGAAAAAGACGAAATATTTCAGATTTTACCACCACTTGAAATCCCTCGAAATCTTTTGTATCGTTGAATAAAGTTATTTGAGGAGGCTGATGGAATAGTCAACCGTCCAAACACCAGCCGTTACGCACTATACAAAAGCAGCCGCAGAGAATTGGTTTCATCGAAATCCGCTGCGCAAACAATAAATCATGAATCTAGAGAAGAACGACAATATTTCGCAAATAATGAAACGTGAAATATAAGACCAAATCGAAAGCCTTTTGTACTTCGTCTTTGCGCGAAATTTGTTACTGACGAAATATGTCAAAACCTCGTGGAAGTTGATCAAAGTGGATGGAAGGTTGTGTAGCTTCTCAACACAACACAATTCGCAAATTAGGAAGGAATGGACTTTACAGCAAGACTTTGATTCACTTCGTAAGGCGAGTTCGACACAAATTTGGCTCCGAAAGCACGATTTTAATTTAATTTCTACGAATGATTGACCAGCTTGAGCCCATTGGACGACAAATTGTGGTGCATTCTGCAGACTATGACTTGCATTACTTGACACTAAACTGTTGTACACCCAACTCTCTTTTTACACGGTAGATACGTTCCTCAGAAATCCGTGTAAAAAGAAACCGTGTAAAAAAAGAGGCGTTTCCTATAGTAAAATGGGGGATATGTTCCATGTGATTTGAAAACCGTGTAAGATGAAATAAAGAACTATATTTACTTCGAAAAACCGTGTAAAAAATGTTGAAAACTATAGAATTTCAGATATGCATACAAATTGTATGTTCATATGGCATTTTATTGAGCATTAAAACTTAAAATACATAATTCATACTGGTGAAAAATTGGTAGAGCAAGCAAAAAACAAAAGAAATCTGTTAATCCAGAATTAAGAACAGAAAAATTAGAATAGAAATAAAGAAAAAATATTTACATAGCTACATAATTATTCGTCGCTACTTGATAACAAGAGCAATTGTTTGCGACGATCTGGACTAAAGTCGGTATCATCACTGGAGATATCCATCAAATTATCCAATGGTGAGTTTCGTCCGGTAATAGAGTTTTGAACTGTCGGACTACTTTCCGAAAGGTCTTGCGCCGTCGACTTTTTTATTAAAAAATCTTTTATAGAAAGTTGAACTTTTGGTTTTTTAAGTTCTTTATACAACTCTTTATACCCAGCAATACAATTATTAATATCTCGTTCGAATTTCAGGGCACGTTCCATATTTGGATCATTTTCTCTCATGATTTTAATTTAAATTTATTTTTATATTTGTATTTTAAAGTAAACAAAGTAATAAACATTTAATATGGTGAACCGCAAATGCGTGAAATTAAATTTAAGAACGTGGTTTCCAACTTTTGCGGCGGTTTTCGGCTGTGTAGAAAGCATTTTCGGTTCTTTAGTTGAATTGACTTATTTTTGGGTTTTTTTTGAGATCATTTTTGGGGTCTACTGAACCGATTTTCGGGTATCTAGGAAACGGGCCTTCTGGAACCGTTTTTCAGCTCTTTTGGAATGGAATCTTTGTTCTTCATACTCATTTTTGGGTTCTTTTAAATCACTGATTGTCGATTGATAGAAGGACTCCAGTCCTACGGAACCGAACCTGTGCATTGCACCACATTCTCAGTTATCACATTTAATAAAAAACGTTTAACGTCAAACTTGCACTCACCACACTGAGCGCAAATACGGATGTACTAAAAAAGAATATTTCATACATTTTTTTTAAAATCATCTGCACATCCTAAAAAATGGTTTACTGGATTAGTTAAGTGCCATTTGTATTTGCATCATAAAAAGCAGTAAGTTGTTAACCCTCACACAAAATACACATAAATATGTATGTACATATAATTTTAGCGCTTGCACTTTATAGCTCAGTGTTTGGCCGAGCTTTTCCTACCATTTGTGGTATGCGTTTTTATATTTTACCACGGTAGATGTATTTTATGAGAACTAGAAATACCCTCGGAGGTTTGCCATTGCCAGCCGAGGGGTGACCGCTATTAGAAAAAACTGTTTCTTTGATAATTTATTTTGCTTGCCCTGACTGAGATTCGAACCTCGAACTCACCGGCATATCGAGTTATAGCACGCACCGCTACCAACTCGACCACAGCGGCCACAATATACATATGTACATACTTACTAACGTACTAATGTATGTACATATGTACATAAATAGATGATATGCATTTTTTAAACATCCACCAGTTGAATTTGAGGTTTAGGGTTTAGGAAGCAAAATTGAAAATTGCATTTCAACTATGTATTTGGTTTTGTTTTCAAGTCTAGTAACTTAAACTTATTTTTAACCAGTTCATTGCGTAGGCTGACTACTTTTAAATAGACCAATAGTTGGGTAACAAAACAAAAATATCAACTTAACACCACTTCATTAATTAAACTAAATTAATATCGATATTGCAACCGACCGATATACAACCGGTATTACTAACGCTTTGTAGGTCAGGAATAATAAATATATGCATGTACGAGTATGTATGTACATTCAAATGTGTTTCGTAAATTAGCCATTCACAACCATAGCCAGATGAGGCCGGACCAGCTAACACGTAAGCTGACCTTCTTCGCGCGCGTATATACGATATGTAAATACATATGTATATATGCATGTCTACGCCCCATAAATTTTGTATTCTCAAATGACTGTTGGGGATCAAGAACGATAGAAAACAAGATCACGCATTCCCGCGGAATTTGACATTTCGGAAATAAAGTAAACAAAGAAAAAAAGAAGAACGTTTTTTAATTTGCAAAAAATATTAAAATATATTTTGAAGACAGTGATTAAATAAATACCAAAAAAACTAGAATGAAATTTGTTCTGCAACATGTTCGGCAACATAAAGCCACATTCAAATTATAAAAGCTTTATGTGCAATTGCAATGGAAATTGTTATTACCTGATGATATACATACAACTTTGCATTAAACGAAGAGTAGTAAAATGTTGCATGATTGACAAAATAAATGGTCTTTTAGTTGGTAGGAGCTTTAAGCTTACTTGGTAGTTGTATATGTAGCTGAGGAACAAGCTTATTTAGTGCATAGTATCGAATAAACAACTATGTACGTTTGTTTCTATAATCAGCCATTATTTAAGACGTTTCTTCTATGCTTTAAATGATTTCCCTGAAGAAGACTCATACGCGAACACTTCATACTCTGTACTAATAATTCAATGAAAAATTCGAGTTGGAAATTTAAAAAAAAAAAATCCACAAAAAACATTGTTCATAATTTAAACTTTAATTACCTTAATGGGCAACATGGGTCCTGAACGCTCATGGACTCTAGATCGTCTAAGTTGTGCTCTCCTTTAGAGCTACACCATTTAGCTAATTCCTGAATAATTGTATTGTATGTTGTCCAAAACAAAACCTTATTGAACTTAGAGAAAATGCTTTTTTTGTTTTCATTTATGTAAAAATTTACTACTTCACATAATTAAAAAATAAAAAAGTGGTATGGAAACCATTCCGCAAATTATTTATGTTTTTGGAAAATCTTTAATGTCTGGGTACATTGAACAATGTTACGGTCATGTCATAAGAACGAAGTTATCAGAAATAACCTAAATACTTAAGAATGTTATTGGCACACTTCATCAAATTGCATAATAACTTAACTTAAACAGACATTTCAAACATAACAAACTACGCTCCAGATGTTTTACACGTAGTATGTATGTAAGTATGTGACGAATTTTCACTTCTTGGAGAGTAATTTAATTTGTGTTCAATATTTTCATTAATCGAAGAAAAAAATTTTAATTTAATTAATAAATCATAGCATAACTTTAATGAAATCCTATAATTTTATTAAAGGCCATAGCCTCCCTGGGTCCGAACCTTTCAGACATTTTCTTTTAAATAATAGTCCTTAGAGCCTTTGCTGTGGCCGTCATAAAAAAAAGTTTTTTGCTGTTCCTTATGTTTAATTTTTTACGTGGCGGGTGTCAAGCCCTTCTCAAACCCAGATTCTGATACATTTTTTATTTGCACATTTATGTACATGTCGGAGCGGCTTCATCAGCTCCATTTGTGTTCCTTGTCGGAGTGACCTCGTTAGGTTCATGAGAATTCGTCTCAGCATAGAGAGATTTTCTGTTATCCTCGAACATGCTTTTGAGGTTGATCACTGAAGTATAACGTGTTTCTAATGATGCGTTTGATTTGCTGTTTTCGTTTTCAAGCTGAATGAATATTCAAACCACAACTGTATTTGCCTTTTATAAAATTTTCACTCAGACACATCATTCAGAGCCATGATTCAATAATAAAAGGTTATGTAATAAAGCAGCTTACTCATTCCCGCATGACATAGCGGCTTCTTAACTCATGAAGAATGTTGCTTATTCTACAATTTCCACTTAAAATGGCAGTATATTGTAAACTTCTTCATACAAAAAAAAAATGTTGGCATCACTGACTCGTTGGTCTAATTTATTATATTTTCTTTAACTGACATTTGATTTTGTGATGGTGGGAATTAGGGTAAGTTTTACAAAATATGTATGAATTTCATAGTAATATAACAATTCTTCATTTGAAACAAATAATACATATATCTTATTTGCAGTGTAATTTACCACAACACATAGAAAGCGAACCCTTCTGTGAGATGTTATTTTAATATTGGCACTTTCTGGCCGTGAAGCTGGTGAGTAAATATCAGTTTTGTTTTTATTTGATCACATCAATGATAAATGCATTTATGTATTTTCATAATATCTTTCCCCAGACAGCGTATATACATACATATGTAATTGCATATGTACATACATATGTAATTCCATATTCATATACATTTCCACCAACGAACGACATGGCTTCAGCTCATAACCTGCATTGCAGGATGGCACATTTTTAATAATATATTAATGGGAATGGCACTTTCCTTGCGTGCGATGGACCGATGGTACGGATGTACATACATACATATGTATATAAAATCAGTTTCTCGTGCATGGTTATAAGAAGAGTGTGCTTACCGCCTTTAAATATTTGATACCGAATATCTCGGAAAATATTTATGAGCCATGAGTACTGTAATTATGTATTTACGCACAGCCACGCTTTTCTACACGACGGTTAAGTTTTTTTTTATTAAATTTTTATTATTTACAATTAAAATAAAGTCATTTCTCTCCACAATTGTATTTAATACATAAATTTATTAATTACTCAAAAACAAAATACTATTTTAATACGTATTTTACATAGTAATTTTCTACTACCTCTTTCTGTGTACTTCCAAAATACAACTATAGATTAAGGAGTGTCAGAATTTAGCTGTCAGTAAGTACAAAACCTTTTATAATTGAATCATGATTCAGACCCACATTCGGTAGAGCCTGAGACTTTCACCTTGCTTCAGCAAATTAGATGTAAACGAACACAGAACAAATAATAAAAGTAACCTTCATCAAAATATGAATATCTACTCTGTTGAATATCTACTTAAACGGCACAGTACGAAATATATACAGGGGTCCAATATCAGGATAAACCATTCAATACATCGACATACATACTTATGTATGTATCGTAGCCGGACCTACGGGTGAACAGACGTTGCTGATGAGCGCCTAAACCGAATATGTCAGAGTGGCCCCAATCAGTTACCCTTGGGTCAAAACCACCCGAAAGTATGCAAAAGAATCGCTCTGGACACTCTCAAGTGAATGGCAATCAAAAACTTAAATACGTTAAACCGCTGAGATAATAAGATCAGACAATTTGATATTTATTTGATATTTTTTTCTCTTTTATTTAATTTTTAATATTTTTCAATTTAAATTCAGTTCATTCTGTAATAAATGACATATGAATTACAGTTGCGGTCAATATAATAGGTGTGCATGTACCAAGCTTGTTCAATTTTAAAATTAAATATTGATACAACATGCAGGAGTAGCGTTTCATTACCACTTCTTGCAGCGTTAAACTTTAAGATATTTAGAAAGAATTAAGCTATGATCAAGACGTTCTCAGACTTAAAACCATTCGAGCCTGGGCTGAGAGCGATCATAATAATCACCCTTATCGTGAGTTTCGTTTTCGCCCGAAATAATTCATTTTTCACAGTTCGCTTATCATAAATTTCGGGCGGAAATTTTGTCCTTTCGCACATTGTTTACCATTATCGGCAACACTTATTTCGAGCGGATATAGTTGGCGGATTAGTTGAATTTGTTCACTTTTTTTTGAGAGGCGAAAAATTCCTCGGATTCAAAATTGAATTAAAATTTATTTATTTTTATTTATTTTGATTATTAAGGTACATGCACAACAACCAGAGGTTTTAAATTACAGTGCATGTACTCTTAAATTTAGACTTAACAAAAAATACAAATATATGAATTTAAATAGATATTAAGATAAAGATATAATCAGATTAGTAAGAAGGTTTAGTAGAAGAAAAAAGGGACAGAAGAGATCAATAGATTCAAAAAGAAGAGTTAATGGTATCCATATCAATTATTTAGTAAAGTGACACATGAGTTCACCTTTGAATCGCAGCGTGGTTTTATTATTCCTAATCGCTGGCGGTAAACAATTCCAAAGACGGACCGAGTATACAAGGAATTGACGTTCAGAGGTCAGGCAACTCGATTTCAAAGACGAAATAGTCGGAAACCGGGAAGATCTTCAGATAACTCGGCTCCTTAGTTGTAATGACTTTATGCAATAACGTTAAGCACCTGACTTTGAGTATGTCATCAAAAGTTATAGAAAAGATTTTCAACGCAAAAGTCAAGTAAAACAAGGAAAATGTATCTGAGTTATGAAAACAGCTAAGGATGGAGCTGAATAGTTTGGGACCTGCAATGAAAAATGAGTCCAAATGGAAAGGGGTAAACAATTTATAACTTGGACTGTCCAAAAGCGGTCTTCCAGCGTAGGACGTTTTACCCTCTGCGGGAATAATATGGACTCGTTAATTTTGACAATTTCTTATCTGACTAATTTCAATCTGACTAAAAGACGCCAGCCCAATTTCAAAAATGTTACCTACACCGTTTTAGTATCCACCTTCAGCGAATCGCAGGCACGCTTCCCAACTGACGGAATAGCAAACTGTAGTCGTGGTATTGAAGATGTTAGCACAGATCTAATAAATGCCTTGTATATTATACATTGTATACACATTTCAGAGTTGTAATTTCCATGTTCGAATTTTCGAGGCAAAATTTATTCCGGGTGAAACTCAAAATGGGCGGATTCAATCCGGGCGAATAAAAAAATGTCGGGTTAATTGTTTTCGGGCGAAACTCACGATATATATATAATAATATTAAATTTTGGCGCTACACTATATAGCTCAGTGTTTGGCCGAGCTTCTCCTACTATTTGTGGTGTGCGTCTTTATATTCAACCGCAAATGGAGGGAAAAATTTTGTGCCGACTCCGAACGGCAGATGTATTTAATGAGAAGCTTTTTCATGGCAGAAATACCCTCGGAGGTTTGCTATTGCCTGCCAAGGGGTGACCGCTATTAGAAACAACGTTTTCTATGATTAAGATTTTACTAAAAACTCAACAACAAAACAATTTCAATTTCTATAGCAGTGAAGTTATCCGTTCAAAATTAAAAGGCGTAATGCTATTGATGATAGGGATGCTATTTATGCATCCGAAACTTATAAAACTGCGAAAATTGCCAATATGACTTCATCTAATTATTTTTCTCCTTTGGAAATTGATGATGATCAGGATGAACAGTTAATTTCTCAAGGTGACATTGTGAGCAAAACACCGCGTGTGCCACCTGTGGTTATTAAAAACAATACTCTTGAGAGAATAACAATTATAATGACATTGCTCAAGATCACCGGTTATAACATTAAACCAAGGCACATTCAATAGGTAGCAACATGACTCAATTATAGAAGGTTAGGTAAATAATGACATTTGAATTTTGACACTCCCTTATAAAGGGTTGTTTTACATAGAATGGAAAACGGGTTAGAATTTTATTTCCCTTTCTTAAACAGTAAATAATTAGTAGTAAATTGTTATTTTTTTTTTTAACTAGAAATTTCGAAGGCATTTCATTTAAATTAAGACATACAATAGCTACGCTTACAAAACATAATTATGTACTTATTGGTAAATTTTTTTTTTAATTTTTGACCAGCGAATAAATTTTATATTTATTTGCCCCATGAACTAAACGACAAATAACTTCGATTGATCATAAAACATTATTTGAAATATTTAAGTTATTTATTCACTTTATTCCTTTTATTTACATATATACCATTGACATCAGGATTATTCTTAATATTATGACGAACCCCTGATCGGCGAAAACCATAATAATTCGAAATTTAAGAAAGAGAATCTTTATAAATTACAAGAAAATTTAATCAAACTTCATAACTCAAAAATTTAGTTCTTACAAATTCAAGTTTTTGGATGATTATCACATTATGTCACATCGAATTTATATGCGTGCGAAAAGCATTCAATGGAAAAGAGCGTCATTTATACACATTTACATGGAATATTTACGATACGGGGTCAGTCTTGTAATTAGAAAAAATGCTGTCTTTAAAAGCCGGAGTTGAACTTACGGTTTACGCGGACAAAAGAAACCAAAAGTGTTGCCTGTTAGTTTTTGGTATTAAAAAGTTTTCAGGTTACTACTATTTTTATTTTTAAGAAGCAACACGTTTTGATGCTAAGGGAGCTGTTTGACAGAAAGTGAGTTACCAAACCTTTAATAAATGAATCATGAGGTAGCAGCAGTAAAAAATTGAAAAAAATATTTGAGCTCTGTATATATTGTTTTTGCTTTTAAAAGCTAAAATTTCAAAAATATTTTAACAACTACCTTGAATTGTACTGAAAGCATTCTTAACACAACGAAATTCAAAATTTGACAATTCAAATTAAAATAAAGTATGAAAAAAGTTCAAATAAAAAAGTTTGGTGCGGCTATCTATTTGATGTGCCTTGCATTAAACTAATGTCTATCGGTATCAAAGTGTGTATTGATTCTGCTGTTGATCATAGTACATTTTTCAACTATTTAAAAAATAAAAAAATCTAACTCTTCTCTTATGCCGAAAGAGATAAGCGTCCATTGAAATACATTTTAAGTGGTCTTAACCTTTACAACAGAAATTTGCCTTGTACAGCTGTTAAAACGATCAATGTTAAGTACAAACGTTTCGACAATCAAACCAACTATTTAGTTTTTTTTTAAAGGAACTGTCGCTTTCGCTGAGGTGAAGAAATGCAAAGCTCTTTTTAATACGATCGTATCGTGGTAATTTTTGAGAAGAAAACCGGATTCCGTAACACAATGCTATCGCTGCCAAATGTTCGGGCATGGCGAATCCTTTTGTCATTTGGCTGCCAAGTGCGTTAACTGTGGCGGTGCCCACTCTACAGCTGATTGTTCTGCTGAATCGCAAAAGTGTGCAAACTGTGAGCAATCACATAAATCATCGGATCCTGCATGTCAAAATCGTGTGGAATATATTATCAAAGAAGAACAAATTATAGCCATTGCTTCCATTGTATCTAAACATGTACAAATATAATGCTTAAATTAAAAATTATGTTGTGGAATGCTCGCAGTGTCTGCAATAAGAAACTCGATTTTTTCTATTATATTGTAGCTAATGATATTGATTTAGCTTTATTAAGTGAAACCTTGTTAAAAACTAACGTCAGATTTGGTCTTATGAATTATTGTTGCTACAGACTTGACAGGCAAGAAACTGTTGGGGGTGGTGTTGCAATCATCATCAAAAAGAATATTGCACATGAACTTTGCCCACTAATGAAACTAGATTTTATAGAAGCCCTAGGTATAATAATTTAACTTTATGATAATTCAATTTTCCATATCTGGTCTGCCTACTTTGCGGGTGATGCTTATGACTCAGCGAAGGGCCCTAAATTTAGTAGTGATTTAAGCAAACTTGCCACGTCAAATACGAGATATTTTATATGCGGGGACCTAAATGCTCGACACTCTTTTTGGTGTTGTGCGAGGAAAAACAAATGGGGTAATATTGGAATGAAAATTCAACTTGTGCGGACGTGCTTGTGTTCGTTCTGGTATTTTGATCTCTGTTTTAATTTCTACTAGATCATAATGGACCGTTTTTGCGGTAAATGTAATAAATCTTTTTCGCGAACTGATTCAAGTATGTTGCCATGCAATGGATTTTGTAAAAAAAAATGTTCATCGTGCCTAGTGTATCTACATATGTGAAGAGTGTGTTTTTATGCCGGAGAAACTGTGCAAGGCTCTCGATGCGGTCGCTGTAACTCAAAAGCTTAGCCTTGATTTAATTACAAATGCCTTTGATGCTAAATTAAGACTTGTTGAAGGAATTCGATGCTCTAGCAAATCTAATAACTTCTATGCATTATACTAAGAATAATTTGAGTGCGAATAACCTATCCTATAACCTAATATCTTTAGTTTTATGTAAATAAGCTAGGCGATAACCATTTGTGTGTGTTAGGCGACTTTAACTTATCCAACGTGACATGGTGCGGTTCATTTTCAAATTTTGGCCTTACGCCAATAAATGTTACTGCCTCTTTTGAGTCGTATCTGCTTGACAATCTTTTAAGTCTTAATTTATTGCAAATTAATAATTTTGTTAATCAACTGAATAGAGTTCTTGATCTCATATTTATAAGTGATAATATAAGTTACAATGTTGAGGAATGTTACTTTCCAATATCAGTTTGTGATAAACATCATGTACCCTTGGTTCTAAAATTTGAGTTTTACGAGTTTTCAGTTAATCAGTCCGCTGAAATAGTTGGCTTTAACTACTCAGCCTGCGATTACTCTAAATTTAATGATTTACTATCCGACATTGATTGGGAAGAAGTTTTTGATGGCTCCGACGTTGCAAAATCGTTCTTAATTTTTAAAACGCTTTTTTAAATCGATTTATGTATTAACAATATTCCAGTCTTAAAAAAAGACCTTATAAGCAACCTTGGTACAATCGGGAGTTAAAAAAATTAAATAACCTCGGAAATAAATTTAAAAAAAAATTTAAGTCAACTAGGAACCAGTTCTTTCGTCTTAAATATGAAGTCTATCAGAAGCAATTTAATTTCTTAGACAAATTTCTTTACAGAAACTACATTCTTGATGTAGAGTTTAAATTAAAATCAAATCCGAAGACCTTTTGGCAGTTTGTAAAGTCTAAGAATTCAAGTGCCAATATACCTTCATCAGTTTTCTTTCAAGGTAAATTTGCACGTTGCCCATCTGACGTTTCCAATCTGTTTGCTACAACTTCACCAGTGATGTTGGCGCTTCGCCACTTGATTATTATCTTATGGTGAATTCCTCTTTTAGTTTTGGATCCTTAAATTTGTCCCTCGAAGACGTTGCCAATGGTATCTCCAAATTGAAACCGTCTGTTAAGGCCGATGTTGATGGTTTGTCAGGCATTTTGCTAAGGAATTGCCCAGCTTTAGTGCTCCCGTTGCAACTTATTTTTAATAAGTCATTAGCTTCAGGGGTTTTTATCGACGATTGGAAATTGACCTCTATTACTCCGCTTTTCAAAAGCGGGAATAAAAGTGATGTGTGCAATTATAGGCCAATATCAAAGTTTTCTTCAGTATCAAAAGTCTTTAAGAGTATTATTGTAGAAAAAATGTATTTTGTATCTAAAAGCTTAATTTCGCCAAATCAACATGGCTTCGTCTCCAATCGGTCGACTGCTTCTAATCTAGCGGTCTTTAGTGAGTACTGTATTAATTCCTTCTTGGATGGTTTTCAAGTTGATTGTGTCTTTACAGATTTCTCCAAGGCTTTTGATAAAGTTTCTCATTGGATTTTAGTTAGCAAGTTATCTTGCATGGGCTTTAATTCTAATTTTTTGCCGTGGATTAAATCTTATTTGCTGAATAGACGCTGTGTAGTCATGGTAGATGGTGCAACATCTACGCCTTTTATAGCGTCTTCTGGGGTTCCTCAGGGGAGTATTTTAGGTCCTTTAGTCTTTGTGCTATTTATAAATGAAATTACCAATTGCTTCACATTTGCTAATTTTCTGCTGTACGCTGATGATTTAAAAGTATTTTCGTTTATAAAAAGCTCAGCTGATACAATTAAGCTTCAGGCTGATTTAGACAAGCTGCAATGCTGGTGCATTAAATCCCGCCTTCCTTTGAATATCAGCAAATGCTTTAAAGTCACTTTTGCTAAAATTCACAATATTGTGCCTACGTGTTATGGTATTGCTTCATTAGTCTTAGAACCTCTCAACGAAATCAAGGATCTTGGCGTAATTTTTTCTTCTAATTTTACTTTTAACAGTCATATTTCTCATATTGTTGCAAAGTCTTATGCGATGTTAGGTTTTGTAATAGCACGAAATTTTCTGATCCGTACACGCTTAAATTATTATATACGTCTTTTGTACGCTCTAACTTAGAATATGCAACGATCATTTGGAGACCATACCATGCCAATTTAATAAACAGAATTGAACGTGTCCAAAAAGTATTCCTTAAGTTTGCTTTACGCTCTTTAAACTTTTCGGAACCAGTACCCTTGTATAGTTCACGCCTACTTTTAATAAATTTGAAATCGTTGGATTCTAGAATATCCATACTCCCTTTGTCTTTTATTTTTAATTTGGTTAATGGCGCTTTGATTGCCCCATTCTATTAGTAAAATTTAATTTTAACATTCCTCAGCGAAGTTTACGAAATTTTTTGCCGTTTTATGGTGTTAACGACAAAACTGATTATGCTCGTAATGCCCCTATTGCCCGTGCCATTGGTGAATTTAATATGATATCGAACAAGGTATTATTAGATTTTTCTTATTTAAAAAATGTTTTTAAAAATCTTTTGGATTCAACTTTTTAGATTTTGAAATTTTCTTTTCTTGGTTATTAAGCATAATATTGTTAATAGTCTGTAAGAAAACTTTTATATGTTCAATAGAATCAATAAATAAATAAATATTCTTTATAACAAGTTTGTAAACAATAGATTTTCTTAACTTTTTCCGCCAAATCCGACATTTTTTCCCTCGTCTTCCAGAGGTTCTCCTTGTGTTTTGGACTTGGTCATCACTAATGCTCCTTATTTTTAGCATGCCAAGGTCATTGCGCTTCTCAAAATCGGTAAATACCCAAGACCTATCCGTCTTCTCAGTAGTATGAGCAAAATTTTTGAAAAAATAATTAAAATTCACTTGGTCTCCGCTATTGAAGACCTTAACCTTACTCCTGCTGAGCAGTTAGGATTTCGTTCTGGTCACTTAACCACGCATCAACTCTGCCGTTTAGCGTGCGATATTCAGCTTAGCTTGTCTGATAAAAGCTCTACTGTTGTAGTGGCGTTGGACATTGAAAAAGCCTTTGATGCGGTCTGGCATGAAGGTCTAATTTTTAAAATGTTGAGAGCGAAAATTCCTCTTCGTATTTGTAAAATCGTAAAGTCATTTATAAGTGGCCGAAGTTTTTCCGTATTTGTTTCTAACGTGTCTTCACAAAGCTTTAATATTCCAGCTGGCGTTCCACAAGTTTGTACAGCAGTGGTCACGACATGACATCATTAGTCAAAAACATCAATTTACATCTTGCCGATCTTACTTTACTTTCATAAATGGAAAATTAAACTTAACTCAGCTAAAACTCTAGCCATGATTTTCACTCGTAAAAGAGCTAGTCAACGTTTTCCAACTAATTATATATTGTGTGACAGTATACCTGCGGTATGGGCATCTACCTTAAAATATCTTGGTTTGACTTTGGACAAGGGCTTAACGTTTAAATCGAACACTACTGAGCGAATCTCGAAAGCAAATAACTTAATTAAATGTCTATACCCTTTGATCTGCAGGAAATCTTCGGTTAATGTTGAAAACAAGTTGCTCATCTACAAAATGATTTTCTTGCCTACACTGCTGTATTCATGTCCTGTCTGGGCGGGGTTTGCCAGGTGTCACCTCAAGAGATTGCAAATTACTCAAAATAAAATTTTGAAAATGATCCTCAATTTGCCTTTTCATCATAGTACCATTTCTGTTCATGAAACAGCTGAAATTGTTTTTCTAGATGAATTGGTAACAAAGTACACAACGAAGTTCTACCAAAATTGTAAATTTTCAGATAATTCTCTAATAAAAGCCGTAATTAAGTAATCTTGTTGTAACTAGTTTTTAAGTTTTATTTAAAATCTTTTCTGTGGTTTTGCATATTTTTCCCACCACTCAAGTAAAATTATATTCTTCTCATATTGTTTGTTGCACTGTGTTAGTTTTTAGAGTTGCATAGTCTTAGTACTTACAGCTATTGTTTATTAGCCTAAATCTTGTATATTTTGTAAAAATTTGGCAAATAAATGAATTGAATTGAATTGAATAGTAAATATTAACAGTACGGATAATTTTATCAAAATATTGTTATAATTTTTTAGATTTTGCAAATTTATAATTTTCTTATGGATAATCGTGGCATTGCACCAAGGGCCGCGAAGTTATTTAAAATATGCGGAAGCAAAGCAAAACTTATAAGATTGTCCGGATTTACATTATTCAATTCGTTAAAAGCAATTCTTGCTCATTCCCTTTTGTGTTTTTTATTTGATTTTACACGCTTCAACTGAATTGAATTCAACTTCTGCGTTTTCTGTTTTCTCACAACAACCAATATGAGAGAAAAAGAGAAGATGTCAAAAGCAAACAACAAAACTTGAAAGCAATTGACGCTACGGATGCTTGTGTACTCGTCCCTTTGCTTCTCACCCCTCTAAGTCGAAGCAAAATTTAAAGCAATAGTTGAATAATGTAAAACCAGACATTATTTAAGAAACTTTGGGATGCTCAGACCAAATGATCGCTAACGCTTTTTCGTACAAAAAAACCCGCGAAAGTAGACGTTGTAAGCGTAAAATCACAAGTTAAGATGATAGGCGTTCTAAAAGATATAGCAGAGTTGATTCTTTGCTTCAACTTGGCACATAAAAACGAGCTCAAACATTTAAAAGTATCCAACTTAAATGCCAGAAGTCCACAAAAAATTCCTTTGCTTTCTAAAAATAATTAGCAGCGCGTGTGCACAAATATACAATTAAAACTATAAAACATGATGACATTCAAGTTTTGGTACGGGGCATTTTTTCTTATAATGGAGTCCCTTATTAAAGAATTGATGGATCAGAGGGTATATGTAGATATATTGGCCAGCAAGGTAATAACCCGAAAAACACGATCAGATCAGCACATTTTTTTCTGCTTTTTGCTTTCGTAATATTTGCAAAACTTTCCATACTCTTATTATTTTGATCGGTGAAATTTTATGTTAATTTATTTATTTTTCAACATTATTTTGAAACCGTTTGATGAAATTTTTTTGTTGTATAGAAATACAAGGCTAAGCAAAGAATATATATCTCAAGTGTTCCTGAAAAAAATTTTACTTCTTCAGAAGAATATGTAGCATTTTGTGTATTTCCTTGGGACACTCCCATTTTTTTTTATCACAGCTGTGTTCACAATAATAACAGTAATTTTTAAAATGATATTTTTTGGAACTTATATTTATTTATTTATGTCAAACAACCAAGTACAGTATTAACAGACATTAAGCAAATAGTTCATTAATAAAAACAAATTGGTCTTAACACTAAATTTTCTACTTAAAAATTTGTTTATAAGATTACGTACGCTTGAATTTAATAAATTCAAATAAATTACGAATAAAGAGAGTGGCAAGATATTATTGACTGGACATAATTAAGTTGCTCCAGGATTAGTAAAACTATATATAAAAAGTTTGAAAAATAATTTTAATCAGATAAGGTTCTGTTTATTTGCGCAATCGCACCATAAACCGTTCCGAAATATTTCCCAATAAAAATCAGACCGCCTGAGGAGTTCTTCTGTTATGCAAAGTTGGTAGACTAATTAGCCGACAACAGGAGACATAAGTTGGCTATGGTTCAGCAAAATTTAATGAACGCAGAGCAAAGCGTTTAAATACATACCTTTTGTGCCTTTTCTTAACGATTAATACGAACTCATATGAACTGTATGACTCAGTCTCCAAATAAAAGGAGCATATTCCAGTTTGAAACGTTCAAACGCGGTATAAAGCATCCTTATAGTATATTTATGTAAGTATCGGTGAACTTAGAAGAATAACGTTTAACAAATGGAAGCAAAGCCAAATGTGTCGGCAATAGTTTTATTTAAGTGCGAAGTGAAAGTTAGGCAAATTTTCGCAATAGAATAAGATGTTGCTAGTAGTACTTTTTATTTAAAAAATGATAGGTACTTTATGGCATTTCTTGATGTGAAGGAAAAGCCGATACTCAACACACCAAATATAAAGCTTGTCAAGATGCGATTGAAGTTCGGCTTATTTATGTTTGGCAATTTTCATTTAAAATTTAATAGGACCCAAAATCGAAGCAATATACATAAATAAAAGTTTTTAAGTTTATACAAAATTCGCAATAATTAAACAAGTTTTTAAAAACTGTCATTAAAATTCAAACTTTTTACTCGGTACTTTTGGAACAATTTATTTTTGATTTATTAGATTTTTTTTTGTCAAGGATGTTGAGCATTTTCTCCATATAAACTTAGATTTTGCTGATACGTTCAATGGAAGTGCTCAAAAATCTTGACAGCGTCATGCGTAATAAAATTCTAGTATAGGGCTACTAGTACTATACTGCTGGTCTCTATACATATTAGGGGTATAAATGTATGAATACAATGGGGCCCGTCAGACGTTAATTCGTCTGAAAGCGAATTCTGCCTAAACAAAAAGTTCTCAAAAATCTACTCGAATTTCTACCTCTTCAAAATTGCACTTGCTTTCGGGACTATAACAACTGCAAACTAGAAATTTTCCTTTAAAATATCTATGAAAAACTATGCGAATATTGTAACATTTTATGAGTGAGTGTATATTTCTTCAAAGTCCAATGTTATATTATAGACTTAAACAAACGGTTTAAATTTTTATAATGTCTTTAAAATTAAAACTTTGCGACGTCTGTTTATTTCGAAAATTGCTGAATCGTAATACATACATATGTATACATTTGTCATTATGGTTTTTAATACATCTTGTTTTCTGTTGCAACTGATAACATTTTGGTAACAGTAGAATTACGATGAATTGCAACACATTCGCTTTACTTAAAAAAAAAATGTTTTCTAAAGATAAATACACACATAACTTAAAAACGTGCGACGATCTAAAAGACAGTTAATAAGGTCGAGGCCGATTGCCACCGTCTCCTCTAACCGGTCCTGCGCCACCACCACCATCGCGGCGACCACCGCCCATTCCTCGGCCACCACCACCACCTCCGCCGCCACCACCGCTAAATCGGTTAAAGCCCCCTCCGCCTCCACCACTTCCGCGGTCTCTATTACCGTAGCCACCTCCACCTCCGCCTCGATCACTATTGCCGTATCCGCCGCCGCCACCACTATTGCCGCGGCCGTTTCCAAAACCACCACCGCCGCCGCCACCGTAACCGCCACCGCCACCTCCACTGCTGTAGCCACCGCCTCCACCACTACCACCATCACCTTCTTGCCCGTCGTCACTTTTCGGCGCTTTACATCTGCAAACAAAAATAGTACAATTGTACATGTGTTCCTATAATTTGTCTCGTTTATACGTGGAACCATGAACCTACCTGTTACATTCATTGCGCCAGGCGAAATTCGTGTTATTGCAACTACTGCATTTCCAGTCACCTTCGCGTTGAGGAACATTGGGTCCGCCGCCGCTGCCGCCGCCACCACCACCACCACCACCACCGCCAAATCTTCCACGACCACCGCGATCTCCGCCGCCGCCACCACCACCGCGTCCGGAATCATAATCACCGCCCGGACCGCCGCCACCACCACGGTCAAACCGACCACCGCCGCTGCCGCCTCCACGACCACCTCCACCACCAGGACCGCCACGACCTCCAAAACCACCACCGCCACCGCCACCGCCACTGCCACCGCCAACGCCACCGCCACCTGGACGACCTTTCCAATTGTTTTGACGTTGAGCCAAAGAAACTTTAATCGTACAGCCACTAAAATCACGCCCATCAAACCAAGCGATAGCAGACTGAGCAGCATTGGGATCATCATAGGTTACAGTAGCTTCACCTTTCGATTCGCCAGAGTCTTTATGTTTGTACAACCAGATCTTAGGCTTCATTGTACGCTTATCTTTCTACAGTTTAATAAAAATAACATACAAAGCATTTTTTTAATAAAATAGCAAAATAAACAATTCGGTAATTACCTTTATTATGCCGATTGCACCGAAATGCGATTCGATGGCCATTTCATCGGTTGCCGGGTCCATACCAGAGACAAAGATGGTATCTTCTTGCGTGACCATTTCGGCGCCGCCTCCATATCCACCTAAAAGTATTAATCTAATTTTAGCGATTTTTCGTCTTTATCAAAATTTTATTTTATAAATGTCAGATTTATTTTTTCTCGAAAGATACCTAATCCACTAGATATTTCAAAATAAAGAAATATATGAGTGTATGACCATAAAAGAAAACACACTTGGAAAATGTTTGAAAAATAGTTTCGGGTATCCATGAATAACACCTCAGATACATACATCAAAAAAGTACCATTATTTCACATTCATTTAGTGAGGCGTTTATCGGAAGTTTTCCTTGTAAGAATATAAACCATAACTCAATGCTCTGATATTGTGTAGTTAGCCCCTGTATGTAAACATTTAAATATTTTGCACTTGTTTGTACTTAGTTAATGTGTTAAAAGAAACTCAGAAATAACAGCAATGTTTGCCTAAAATAAAAGCATTGTCGATACTGTGGAAGACTTCCAGTAGATTTGAAGCTTTTAAACCTTAAATTATTGCACATTACTTTGATTCGTGGCGTTGGGAGCAAAAAAAAATTATTAGAGCAGTTGTACCTTTCTAAATGTTTTAATATTTTTTTTAGCACCTTCGTAAATACATGTTTGCAACATCTTAAAAATTAAAACCATGAAGTTACTGAATACCAAGATCAATGCTTATTGATAAAATTTAACACCTTATACATATGTATGTAAGATTACAGAAATTGAGTTCCGAGCTACCATACACTCAGTGCACATACACAATGTTAAGAACTTTTAACTACAGTTGCTGCATATCGTAGAAAAAAATTTTTATTTCATATACATTAATACATATATTTATATGTATGTATGTATATATGTACATTCATATTTCCATGTCCCTTTAACTGCCAAAACGGCATTGAACTTCAAACTTCTTTAAACACATTTATGTTGATAATTCCGATTTAATACACTATGGAAACACTAGTCATACAGTATTTTTTTTTACGTAAATCACAGTTAAAGAATTGTAAGTAGTAAATGATTTGATTTATACTTTACTCATTTTTTTTGTTGCAATTTGGCTTGCTTTTATTTTACCTTTATTGTAGCCATCCTTGCTGCCGCCTCCATTTCTAAAATAGGACATCAAGACTCATTTTATAAACGTACATTCTGTGATTTGCAGTGAATAGGTTACTGAGAATTTTTAAATGTCTATTAAATCGCATACACAAGCAAGTACCATTCTTAAGCCGCCTGTCGGATAATGATTTTTTTTTTTAATATGCAACCATTAAATTCCCACTTTTTGTAGATAATCCTTGGTGATCCATCATAAGCGAAGTTATTTCTATAACACTGTTTGAATTTTTTGCTTATTTACCGTACCCAACTAAACAATAATGCACCGGGCTCACAGGCACTTCATATTAATTGCTGCTTTTCTTTCAACAGCAACAAATTAAACCATTTACTACGATACGGAAACCAGATCGTGATAGTTGTTTCGGTTGATATATATACACGATATCGTTGATAGCTTTACACCTTTATTCCTTAAAATTACTTTTAGAAAAGTTTCATATACAATTGGATATACACAAAATAATGAATTTAACAAAATATCAATTAGGGAATTTATTGCTTCTCCACCGTAAACACTATTCGATTGAAACTCAACCTTTCAACCTTTGGAGACTAAGTGACTGGAACGAATTAAAGGATAGTTTTAGAAATAATTACAAAAAATATACCATCAACCCCATTTATGTATATTTATCTTCGTAAATAATATCTTAACTTCCCTTACATATAAACTGTGTTTACAAACAGTTATATAATAACAAACCATTATGTTTACAAATTTTGACCATTCGTTTTTTTCTTTTTAGGAATTTGGTTACTTTTTAATTAAGGTGCGTTTAAACAGGTAACAAAATTTCATTAATACTGTTGTAAAAAACTAAATTTTCGAGTTTAGTTATTTAACTTCGTTATTTTTTTTATCATTTAAATCTCACAAAATAACCCTTCCAAAATTAGCACTGTTACTGAAGTACAATGTGGAACATAGTCAAAGTTTCATGTTATTAACACTACCTTATTTGACAATAAAAAATAAAATATGTGAAGTTTATGGGTTCGAAAAAATGGCTCTTTGTTAACATGATTTAGCGAAAGGAATGACATAACTTTTGATTGACGGTGTTTAGTTTTAATAAAAAAAAAAAAAAATTAACGTACATACATATGTACGTTAGAAAATGAAGTGGCGAAAAAAGAGAGTAGGAGAAATTTTTCAAAATAAAACGGTAATTTTTAGCGACTTCATTCTTGTACTTTGTTATTTGCACACTTTAATGCTTTACATAAAACATTATGCTCTAAAATGTTAACAATAAAAATCTTGTTTGAAATGTTGATAAAACGTTTTAATTTTTTTTTTCAATTTCCACTAGTTTGAAACCAGAGTTCAAGGAG
The DNA here is from genome assembly GCA_963971545.1 of Philophylla caesio. Taxonomy (NCBI): domain Eukaryota; kingdom Metazoa; phylum Arthropoda; class Insecta; order Diptera; family Tephritidae; genus Philophylla; species Philophylla caesio. The sequence goes on from OZ020607.1 coordinate 50,504,303, forward strand.
ATCAAATTTCTCAACTATAATTCCCAAAGGCTATAACCGTTGTTTTTTTTTGGTACCTTACTAAAATTTTTGTTGATGTATCTTATAACCTTAATCACCAACATGTGTATTTTACAATATCCATAAAACATTATTCTTTTGTTACTAAAACTCTGATGTTATATCCTACCCCAGTCAGTAAGAAACGCAGTTTAAAAGTGTTGCTTTAAATAATCCAAATCTAAGAAAAAAAATTAATTTACTAATATTTGCAATACCATACTAATGTTTTAATCACCATAAAATTTTGATATGTACGTAAAACTTCATTTTGCAATTTTACTAATTTGCCACAAAACCTTAAAACACACAGATTCTCATTTAGAATAACAAAGCAGAGAAGCAAAAATTCCAGGTTTTCAATGTAATACAAACTAACTTTGAAGGGATACGTACATGACGATCAGCATAAATACCCTAAACACATTTGCATTCGACCTTATTGCCAACAAAATGAAAAACTTTTCAAACCGTAGAATTTGATCTTGTGTATTTAGCTGGAGGAATAAGCTTTGCAATGGACCTTAGCTTGTGAAGCTATTTCGCTTAAAAATTTATAAGATAATAGATACATACCCATAACCGCCGCCTCCACTACCTCCGCGGTCGTTCCAACCACCACCACCACCACCGCCTCCTCCTCCTCCACCAGCACCACGGCTTCCAGAATCATAACCTTTAAATAATAATTACATTATGTCTTTTTCTATTCATTATAATGCACAGTAGTTGTACCTCCTTTGTTATAAGAAGATTGGTCATTGTACCCCCCACTTTTTGGTTGCATTTGCTGCTGGAAATTTGGCGGTGGCACGGAGAAGTTATTGTAACCTCCTCCGCCACCAGCGCCACCATAACCACCTCCTGCATTATAATCAATACAAATATTGAAAGCCAATCATTAATTTTATTTCATACCATTACTTACTATCCATTTTTGTTATTAATTACACGACAAGTAATCTGTATTGTCCAAGTTTTTATCAAAATTTATATTCGGAAGTACACTACCACAAATTACAAACCACGCCGCAAGGAATAACTTTTCTGCATTGATTAAAAAATGGCGTTCGCCGCACACACGGTTGCAATTTAAACCAATATGGCGGTCATTACGCGAGATGCCAAGTGTTATAATTATAAAAGAATAAAATAAAGCGCCAAGTACACGACACGAACATTTCCGCGAACATTCCCGTTATGTCATGTTTCTGCGAACTTTTCTGTTGTTGTTGTTGTTGTAGCAGCACAAATTATGCTGAGGCGACAGTCCTTGGCTGGACATAAATCCGGGTCGTTCCGGTATCGTAGACCCGACTGTCATGGGAACGAACTTTTCTGTCGTGTATGGTGGTGTTTGCCAGTTCGCGCAAATGTTCGCCAAAAATCAAAATATTTTAATTTTTGGCGAACATTTGCTCATAATCGTAGTAATTTCTGAACGGAACAGACGTGCGCGGAAAAGTAAAATGGACAATAAAAAATGTCTGAGTGAATTTATTAAAATGTATAAATCTTTGCCATCATTGTGGCAAGTAAAAAGTAAAAATTATTGTAATAGAATTAAAAAGAATAATGATTATGCGACTTTAATGCTCATTTTTTAAACCATTCTTTGCACCAAATTCTTTTTTTGCGATCTTCTCTCTTTTTTTCAAGCTTAATTGCCACAGCGAGCAATATTGCTGCAGCACAATTGTTGTCCGTATTCATCGCTGTCTGAAAGAGAACTAATGTTCGGCCAAAAGTTCGTATGGTGTATGGCCAAAGCTGCGAAGAAGATTGCGGAATGTTCGCAAAAAAAGGTCGTGTCGTGTATTTGGCGCTTTAGTGACATGTTACACAATTCAAGGACCAAGGCGTATACACCGTAAAGTCGTTCCTTTATTCCTTTATTTTTGATCATTTTTCCAGTTTCTCATCTTTGCTGTTGTCAAAGGAGAGAAAAAATTCCTTAAATTTTTAAAGGCTGAAACGTGCTAAAAAACATACATATATACCATAAAAGCAAGATTGATAAATAAGAGATAAATAATTTTTTGCTTTACGATATTGGCAATCTCTGCTCAAAATGACGTCACATCGGCAAAGTTTCTTTGAACTTGCAAGACGAGTGAAGTGAATATTTGGTGTTCTATTATTTTAAAGGTTTTATTAAAGTTGTTTGTGAAGTGCAACGCGAATTTATTATATTATTCGGACTTATAAAGCAATTCTCCAATCAAAATGAGAATACGTTATTAATGGTGTGACGTACATGCGCAGATCGTAAACTATTTTTGTTAGCTGTCGGCGCAATCTCTTCTACATCAATATTGCCATAAAAGTACTTTAATCACAAGTCGGAGTGAATCTTTGGGAGTTTACTTTCTCTTCTGTGTAAAATTTATTTGTTGTTTGCTGCAATCAGAAATCAAGTGGGTGCAAATTTACTATCTATTTGACAGGGTAGTATGAGAAATATAATACCAATTTTTATAAGTAGGCTGTTTTATATCTTGACAAAAGCATTTGTATCAAGTACGATCACTTTATAAAAGGGCAAATATTCTAAAAATTATTAAAATAAATTAGTAATAGCATTACCAAATACACTAACGTTAATGCAAAAGAAAACAATTCATTTTAGGCTTTTGAATTAAAAAACCTATGATGTTGATCCGACGAAGTTTTCGTGCGAAAACTTATTTCAGGCATTTTTTGGGATGACGTAATTTTGTTCTCTATCTTTCTTGATCAAAATCAGCATAGCTAACCCGACATCTCCACAGAAAATAGCTGATCTCCTAAAATAGATGTCAGAAAATATATTGTCAATGGAGAAATAAGCTGTCACTTTGTTACTCATTCATAGCAAAAACTCAGTTGTTTTCTATTGCATTTATTAATGTTTACGTATTTGGGAGGAAAGAAAATATATTTCTTATATTATTTTTAGCATATTTGCGCTTTATTAAACGAGCTTACTTGTTTGACGCCATCTTACTAATGTTTATGACATCAAACAGCCCACACAAAAAAATTGACAAAACATTTTTAACTTTTTCCTCCCAAAATGACAGATGTTAGAACATCAGCTATTTTCTGTGGAGATGTCGGGTAAAGTAGCGGTACCCCGCAATGCGCCATCTTTTGGTCGCTGCATCTTTTTCTATTTCCTATCGGGTTTTTGCCAGTGTTCGAAATCGATATTGTATTCAAGAATAAATACCCATATGCCTTGCGAAATAATACAGCTGTTTTAATTACAAGTGGAAAATCAGTTTACGTGGAAGCCATCAATTTTTTTTACCGGAAAACGAATGCTTAAAACAACAATAATATAAATAGTAGAGTTAATTTTTAGAAACGTACATTAGCAAACTACAGCAATGATTGAAGTAACAGATTTACAAAGTAAGTTCCTGGACTCTTCCAGTGCAACTGCGAGCATCAATTGTCTTAAGCTTGTTTTCATGCTTTTGATGTATTTAAGTAGCCCAATTTAATTTTTTTAAATGTGGTTTTTATAGAAATCGGCATAGGTCTGGCTGGATTTGGTGTATCATTCCTATTTTTGGGTGTGCTATTTCTGTTCGACAAAGGATTGCTAGCCATTGGAAACGTAAATATTTAATTGTATCGCATGGAAGATTTACGAGTCTTCATTTTGTTTACATTTTCAGTTGCTCTTCCTGAGTGGTTTGGCTTGTGTAATTGGAGTTCAACGTACATTCAGGTTCTTTTTTCAACGGCACAAAGTTAAAGGGACTACTGCATTTTTTGGTGGAATTTTTGTGGTTCTTCTGGGATTTCCAATGATCGGAATGGTTATTGAGCTATATGGATTCTTTGTGTTATTCAGGTACATGTATAATGATTTTTTTTCAACATATTTATTAAAACAACCGAATTGGAAATTTCAGCGGATTCTTTCCCGTGGCAATCAATTTCTTGGGACGAGTGCCGGTGCTAGGTTCTCTATTGAATATGCCATTAATTCAAAAGGTAAGAGTAGTTATTTACCTATTTCAATCTGTATCAATTGTTAAGATAAGTTTTGAAAATATTTGCGATGGTGGTCTTAGTGAGAATTGGCAGTTTTGAAGGTAAATTTTAATTTCTTCAATATTACCAATATAAAAATTAACGTAAATTTCCACAATTTATTATCTCTGATTCACACATCGCTTAATAAATCCAAATTATGTTTAATATTAAATTAAAAACTACGTTCTCAATATTTTAATGATCCTTGTTCCATTCTTCGCGTTCCTCACGTTCTTTAACCACCTCTTTCAAATAGGGTTCCAAATATTTAACGTCCTCTTCGTATTGAGTCCATTGATCTTTGGGCAACGTTGTTTTCGTCATGGACAAATGCAAGGCACGCATTATGCGATAATTACGTTCATCGTACAATTTACGGGGAAGACGGCGTACAGCTTCCTTAACATCTTCGTTCTCGTAGAGGCAATCATCTCGGTGGAGACCTATTAACGTGTTACGTTTGTGGGGATTGTATATAAAATTCTAGGTTAGTTTATGACCACAAAATATGTTCCCAGTTTGCAAATAACTTACCATATTGATTGAAGCCGGACAAGTTATAGGCCCATTTGCCCAAGTTTGCTGAAAATAATTATAGTATATATTTATATTACTTAGTTGAATGCAGTATATGCAATTTACGTAATCAATTTACTGCCATTTGAGGGCTTTTTTATTTGTAATATTTCGCAATTGCATTTATAAAATATTTGATTAAACAATTGAAGATGAATAGGTACTTACAGAAAACTAAAGGACCTTTCCTAGCAACGTACCCCGACATTTCGCACGAATTTAGAGATTTGTACAAATCTTCCAGAGGAGTTGATGTAAATCTGAAAAATAAAGGCTTTGTGGTCTATAGTTCTGTTTCACTCATTGAAAGTGTGACAGTTTTTAAATGTCAAAATAAAAGTAATAGATGACTTTGCACTGGGTAGCAATTATCGAGTTTTTTGATATCGGTACTATGTAGAAATACCGATTTTTTTATTCAAGTTTTTAATTGAATTTTAATTATCTTTTTCTCTATTTAAGCTTGTACAAAAAATCGGAGGGGACGCAAATCGAACGACGGTATAGTAGAACTTCAAACAATCTATCAACTAAGGATAATTTTAATATAGTTTGTTTATCCGTGAACTTAAATTTAATGTGCGTTTTTGTACAAAAATACATAGTAAGTTTATTTGTATTTTATAAACAAATTTTCATCATATTCAAAGTCCTAACGAGGTCTGTTTTCCAAAAAGAACGCTTGGAGAGTTATTTTAAATTATGATTACATTTGCAAAGCATGTTCGATATAAATATTTACATTTACAAGTGCCAACGATAAGTTAAATAACCTCTTTAATATTGCATAAATACATACATATATTAAGTGTGATATGGTTTCTTAAAAAAAAAGCCATTAATTGTTTGCATCAGAGACCAAAAATAATTAGCATGCTTATATTAAGAATTAAAACACGGCGCTATGTTTTAAAATATTTTTTTCGTCTTACCATAATTGCTGTTTAAGAGAAATATTTTTTTTTCGAAATTCAGTACAAATATGGTTTTCATCTTGTGCTAATAATAATATGGGACTTTTATTTTTTCATCTCATCGGCAACTACATATGTATGTACATATGTATGTATATGCCATTAATGTTCAGATTAGCTACACTTAGCCAATATTGCGATTTGTTTTTTTGACATTTTTCAGCCGGTTTCAATTGTTTTTTAAATGGAAAATTCAAATTTTTGAAATACTTCATACAAAATTTAAAAAACTTTAACGATTTTTTATCTCAATTGTTATCATGAAACTGGCTGTTAATTTTATTTCAATGAAATACTCAACCTAGGAGGTAAAATATTGGGAGAAACCCTATTTTTAAAGTAAAATGAAAACTCTAATAAAACTTTGAAATATGAACGCAATAAAAGGTTTTTTTTTAAACCCGTTATGTTGATAAAACATTTTTTTTATTTTATCTCAGAAAAGTCCACTCGGCATGCGTAGCCTGGGAAAGTGGTAATGAAAATTAATATAATAAATTAAATAATAAACAAAGTCTGAGGAGGAGATGTAATGTTCTCCGAAATAGCGGCTATAACCTCTACCATTAAAAACTGTTGTTTTTTTCCCAATAAAATCTTCCACAAACTGGCCTCGAGCTCAATACAATTGTGAATTATTATTCAGTAAAAGAAAGATGTACATAATTTTCAATATTGATGAGAAGTGAAGAAAATAAAAGACATTATTGTTAAAAGAAGACGTAAATAATAATCTCGCGAGACAAAAAAAAAAGAAAAAAACCGAATATTTATTAAGATAATGTATAAATATTCTTCAAAAAATTGCCCCACTTGAAATTAAAGCCCCAAGTAATCGTTAATATAATATACATTGTTTTTTTTTTTTACCTAACGGGCTTTTTTCCTTGGAAACGAAAACAATTTTTTATTTGTTCAATAATAATAAGGTTTTATTTCTTATAATCGTTATGCTCCTGTTTTGTACATAGTTTTTCGTTTCAAATTTTAAAATAATCGTTAAAATGTTCCTTTAATAACGCGATTAAATGCATTTTTTATAGACATACTATCCTCTTTCAAATCTTGCAGGATTGCACTCTCAGATGAAAACACCCGACTCAACGGAGATTTTTTTATATTTAATTTAAAAACGGACATATGTATTTTTGAATTTTCTGGTTGCAATAAAGGTGATGGCGAATGCGGTTTGTGAGTGAGGTATATACTGTCTGTTAAAATTTAAGTCAAATAAACCGATGTAAATAAAATATTTAAATATACGAGTATAGTAAAAACATACATATGTACGTATGCAAGTAGATTTTTTTTACTTTAACACATACCCATATCATGAAATTGTCCAATAACCCATATTAGCAGTCTTTGAAGTGGGAATTCCAGAAGGTTGCGTCGTAAAAGTTGAAGGAGTAAATTTACAAGATAAATGCATAGCCGCAACTGCAAGGAAGTTTATCATAAGAATAATATTTGGGTTTTATAAATTAGCTCAACTCACGCTTGTGAATACCACATAATAAACTAACACAGTTGGAAAAAGAAAAAGGAGCGCTGTAAAGAATATTGTTGCTAGATATAGTTGGCGGTTGACGTAATTATGCGACTCAACGCGATCTGAAATTAGTATAGTAAAAACTTGATAAAACGAAAACCTCAATATAACAAAACTTTTAGCCGAGTCCACTGAAAACACTTCCAAAAATTATATGCAGTTAAATATTTAATAAACCTGTATGTACTTTTAAGCACGTTATAACGTTTTCCTAGCATCACTTTCCCGAGAACTTGAATGCCTTTGATCTCCACTTTGTATAGCCTGTTAACATAATAAATGTGTATGCAAAATTTTTCGAATAAAATTCTGTTGTCAAAGACAATAAACACTTAAGTCGATGATAATGTATGTACATACATATGTACGTATGGCTCGACGCGGTTATTCTATTTGTCCATTCTCTTTATTATTCAATAATTATAAAAAGAGAAGTTATTTAGGTTTAAGTCGACTTAGGCGGTTATTGCATGTGACCATAGAAATATTGACTTACACTGCAGTGTATATATAAAAGCAATGAGCATGCAGACCGATTATAGATATCAAAATCGGTAGGGAGGCTAGTTGAAAAGACAATCCAACAAGTCCAAGTAAAGCAATTGGTATGAAAAGGTGGCGTACGATAGGTTCAATAAGATCTAGTGACATGAAGAAAGATATTAAATAAAAATAACTATTATTCGGGCAAGTTCTGAATTTAACTTTCACTTGGATTTGTTCACTTTACAAAACAAACAGAGATGTGCTAAACATGAAAATTCATTCGAAAATGGAATGCAGAACTTACCCGATTATTTATATTTCATGCTACTACCTAAAAATTTTGCCCACAAATCTATGTGATAATTAAAGCAGTCGAGCAAAAAGTTATTAAGGTGCTCATTTAACTTTAAACCAATCGGACTACCTTTGAGTGATCGTAACAATACGCGGAGTTTTTGTATAACCAACTAAAGGAATAAAACATAATATACCCTATACTTAAACAAACTGTAAAACACATTCAAACATACATGTGATGTTGTAAGAAGATAGTCGCCAGGATCAGCTATGTATAATAGTAAAAACAGCATGACACAAACTCCAAGAACTTTGTCTATCGTTATGTTGAGTTTACGTTTTCTAAAAAAAATCCCCGAATACTAAAAATGATTTAGAACAGACAGTTAAGGTGCATCAACTCACCCAGAATCACGGAATCTTCGCCACTCTAAATAGTGCTCATATATAACGGTTCTTCGTAGGAGTGGCTTAAGACCTTCAGACTCAAATAATGTAACTAAAGAGCGAGTTATTAAATTAGGCAGGAAAGAAGTTATTTTTAAAACACTATCAATATTGGACCGTTGGAGTAGTTTGCTTTTCTGCTCTCGACTTTCACTTAATAAGCGGCACAGCATATCTACATAATTGTATTGATCATTATCACCATCACCTTGGCCGCCAGGAGCACTTTGTTTAATATTTGGCGTCTGACTTCCAACATTTTTTATGCTGTACTGATGCAGTCGTAACATTTTTGGCACATCATAAAGGAAGACATTTGCTTCTGTTGTATCACTCGGTTTTATACTCAATTTGAGCAAGTAAATGTTTGGTGTATCCTCGTCGAAGGCGAAGGTCAGGGCTACATCTCGTTGTTGGACTTTCGAGACCTGATCGGCACTATTTATGTGTCCCAAGTGACGCAGATTTCCCGTCACAAATATCGATTGGCAGTCAGTGAGCGATGCACAAGTGCGATACGCTATAATAAAATAGGAAACTGCATTATTATCGTTGATCTGTATTTCTCCATAGATATCACAGCTTTCTTTGGTGCGGAAAAGAAAATCAGGCAGGAATATTTTGACGCTCATTGCTGCACAATTTGGATATTGTAAACAAATTAATCGAACTCAGCTGTTTGCAAGTAGTGCGCTGCCACTTAATAATTTGTTTATTAAAATTAAACTATAAGGCCTGTACTGCATTTATATTTCCACCAATTTGGTCGGAATCGGAATGTATAAATCTTTTCTCCTCAATCTGTTGTTCTGTGAAGCTGTGAACTTATTCTATTCTTTTCGGAGAATCAAATAAAATAAATAAATGCCCGCTTTCGATATAAAAAAATTTACTGAATTATCGTTATACGACGTTCATGCTGAATGATAAATGCGCAACCAAAATTCTCTAACTAATTACAACTAAATGGTAGAAATTTGTTGAACTAATGATCGTAACTCCGAATAAACTCTGCAATTTTGTTTGAATGCAACAAAAACTATTATACTAAATATACCACCAGAGTAGGTATATTAATAAAAGTATTTATATATATGTACATATATACTATTTTTTTTTAATTATAAATATGAAAATTAATTATTTAGTCAAATACAATTGCAATACGTAGGTAACACCAAATAGTTTCGATTAGCTAAGTACAAGTTTCCATAAACTGAGAGTCGTTTTAAATGAAGACTTTATAAAATTATGACTCCATAAAAACTTTTTACTATATTTTATGTATTTATTTGTTACAGTTTTGTGACTTAAAAGTGTACATTTTTTGTATACATATTTTTAATTTATTATCTTATAAGTACAAGTATTTAAATATTATAAACTCCTTTTTTAATGTATGCACTCGTGCAGCTGTCGAAGCATAGTCTCCGATCTATGTATTATCCCTTAATCCACCTAAAGCCGCAACTCATCGTGAGACAGGCGGAGAGGTATAGATTCCGTCCAAACCGGGAACGAGCAGATGGGCACGGTCGGAAAGGCCGAGTTTCCGATCAATGTCCCACTCTTTACCCCTTCTTCTCTTTTCAATAACTCTACTTTCTCTGTATTAACTTTATTTATCTCTTCCATCATTCTCTTCATTTCTCTTTCATTATGATTTAGGGCTGCACCAATTTCTTTTTTTTGATCACTCAACATTTTCTCTACATCACATTTTTGTTCTCTCAGATTAATTTTATTGGTTTCTGATATTGACAATATCTGCCTGAGAGCATCATCTTTATTAGAAATATATGTAAGGCAATCATCACACATAAATCTTAAAAAAGGGCACCTTGCATGCAGTAGTCATTTATTGATTATTTACCGCACACAGCTTCAAATCGAAGACCAGTCTCTCCTCTTATGCCCTTACGGCACCCTTCCATTCTTTTAAATTTCTGCGTACACAGTTGCACAGAATGACAAGCAAAATATATTTTCGATATATTATAAATCCAATTAAATCAATTTTATATTTGATAGAACCCTTGAGTAATTGTCTTTATATTTTTTGAGAAAAAATTTACGTTTTCCTATTACTCCAACAATTTTATTAATCACAATGATCAGAGTTGTTGTAAATCAAATCAAATATATTTTATTTAATATGAATTCGACTGCTAGTTTGAAAAGACTTAAATATGCATGTAAGTATGTATATACATATTTTATGTATGTATGTATGTATGTATGTATGTTATAAATTTTAAAATTCACGCCGATGATATTTGTCTGGATCAAAGTACGATGTTACCACAACACGTTCACTGAATTTACGTCCGGTTAATGCTTGCTGTGCCTTTTGACAATCAATAACTGAATTGAATTCGACGAATACTTTACCACAACCGGGCACCTCAACTCCTTCAATAGGTCGTGGTATCTCCAAACTGCGTACAACACCATACTTGTTACATTCCTCTTTAATATCCTCCAATATATCTTCGTATTCTTCCTCGTCACGTAACTCGTCGGGAGTGACCATATTCAACAAGCAAAGAACTTCTGTTGGTGGGCCGGAATTTACGACAAGGCTTGAAAGACCAGGTACCTAAAGAGAGTTTTTAGTGATTTTCTCCGGCGACTATAATTTAAATTGGATGTTACCTGGATAGCCACTGGTGCCCCGGAAGCTGAATTAGTTTGCGAATTTTTAGCGCCAACACTTGCGCGTTGTACTATTAATTTCTTATCGCCTAATTGCATACCATTTAAGCCAGCAATAGCCTGTAAAGAAAAATAAATGTAAAAACGTGTCTAATATAAAAAAACTGATATGAAAGTTATACTTGATCGGTGACGCTCAAATCTGCGTATTCACAAAATGCATATCCTTTGCTTAATCCCGTTGCGGCATCCTTCACTAAATTAAATGCACGTAATTGCCCAAAGGAAAGCAATAACTCTTTAACCTGTTGAATAGTGAAAAAAATATTTTATTGTTCTGGGAAAAAGGTTAACGAAAAATTAGGGTACAACTAACTAATAAATGTAAGAAAATTTTAGACGTAAATTTAATTAACACACTTTTATCTCGCCAGTATAAAGGCAATAACTCCAAAAACGTTTTTATTACAAAATGTTGTCACTTGTTGGCCTATCACATCTATCTTCCTGGAGCACATTAGCACTTAGTTGGGAAAGTATTATAACATAAACTTGCCTTTCATTATATTGTGTTAAAATTTCTCATTCAAATAGTCATTGTAAATGTTACTCCACGACTTTTTATATCATATAACGGCAAAACTGAATTGGGATGCTTGTATAGAAGTGCCGAGCAGCGCGGCTCAACCTAATCTACAATTGGGAAAAGTTATCAGTATAATTTTGAATAAAAATCAGTAAATTTTTTATATAGAAATATGTATATACTTTAACTCAATTAAGGGCGGCAAAAAAAAATAGAAAAATAAACGCTGAATTTAAACTTAAAAAATCTGGACAAAAGCCCATTCAGTCAATGTGAGATAATATATTCCGACAGTTGTTCTGGTGAAATTTTTATATTTCGCATATATTTGAATTGAACACTAAAAGGGGCAGTATATGTATGATAATTGCCAATATTTCAGCCAAGTGATGTTATACTGAAAGAAATACAACAGCTCCAACGTTGAAAATTACCCGTATAAACTGCGAAGGGTATCAGAACACATTTTTTTAACATTTAACCTTATTCAAGTGTTTGGAAAATTAAACGTTATATCTACGAGTATAAAAGGAAACTTTACATATATTTACGCGCCCACCTGATCATCGCTTAAGTAATTGGGTAGACCACCAATGAAAATTTTGTGTGGAGAATCTGGTACTACAGTCGATATTACTCCTGGTGATACTAGAATTTAAAAGTAACATATACATATATTAAAATAAACTACAAAAACAAGCAATATTGTTTTAATTTACCAGCGGCTTTAATACTAGGTGCATCCGTCATGCCTGGCATTGGTTGGTAATCATGTGGACGTCGTATTTTTAGGCTTTGTCCTTGAAGGTTAATGCCATCGAAAGCCATTCCTTGCGTTGTCTCATCAATAGACCTAAACTCCAGAAACGCAAAGTTTTTGTCCAAATTTATCTGGCACGCAAGAACTGGATTTCCGTCGGCCTGTGCTAAGCCAATTAAATGCATTTGCTGATTGAAGAAATCCATCATTTCTTCTTCGGTTATGCCAAATGGAATATTGCCAACATATAGACGTCGAGCCTGTCGCGTTATAGTTGAACCGACTACAGGAACTGCAGCCTGCGGTGTATCGGGTACGACACTGGCTGGTATTTGGCCGGAAGCCTGTAAAGCTTTGTACTGAGTTGGAGTTATATGTTCATATCCTGGCGGTGGCACATCCCAGTAAAGTGACGGTTTGCGTCTGCTTATGCGATGTCTCGAGCGATCGCGACGACGTGTACGCGAAGGACTGCGTGAGCGATGTCGATCACGACGTCCACGTTCACGATCCCTATCTGAAAATAATGACGAAAGTGTGATTATGTGTATTTGAATCTAAAAAATTTTGACTTACCATTATATCCCATATTATCGCTATTTAGTTACGCAATAATATAATCTTTGGATTCGCAATAATTATTAAGTATATTGTTATATTAACCCCTCCGCAATTTGCTTACTACACGACTTGTGTGTATGAGCAAAAATATGATATTTGTAATTTATAACATATAATTTTTAGGTTGGTTAAATACAAGAAACCTCACTACTACTCTAAAAAATCAGGATATTTCTGTGTTTATTTTACTCCTCCCATCAAGAGTTCCTTGAGAACAAGCAAGTCAGATTTTATAGCGACGTAAACTTAAGTATAGCTGCTTGGCCAAGTTGATTTTTGTTACGCAGTTAAGGACTGGAATCAGTAAAATGGATGTTTGTTATTAAAGTGAGATTTTAAGTAGTTGGACATTTAATTAAATTTCCTACAGTAAAAAATCTCCAATTTAATACTAAAGATGACACTAATGGGTATACAAACGATAAATCGATGTCAAAACGTTCGAAAGTATCGAAGTATCCCAATGTTTACCATCAATGTCAAGGCGAATTCATAAAAGGTGGTGTTAATCACAGAAAACGTACATTACAGAGAAGCTTCATTCCGGTCCATTCCGTGATTTGTTCCTCTACTGTGAATTGAGCTTGATTCTAATAGGCAAGTACACCACAGGTAGTAAGCAAATTCACCAATTAGCAGAAGTCATCAAAAGTTAACAGTTTGAAGCGAGAATTGTAATTGAGAGAATTTATGTATATATTTTACAGTACGGTTTGTTGCAGTTGTATGTTATTTTAATTTATTTTATTTTGATTTTGTATTTACCAATTTAAATGTAGTTAGAATTAAAATAGCTGTTTAGTCGAAATGTCAAAAGAAAGAAATCAACGGACTTTTAGTTCTTGCGATCGTTTTGATATAAATTTAATACGTTTTCAACTAAAAAACCTAAGATTTTGCATAAAAATGCCTAAAATAAGAAAATGTCGACTTCGCGAATGTGAAAGCCGCGATAACCACTATAGATTTTTCGCTTTTCCGAAGGATCCAGTAATGCACAACAAGTGGAAGAAGAATTTGGAGATTCCACCCATACAGGACCTCCCACAGCAAAGTGCTTTTATCTGCATTAAGCACTTCGGGGAAGATGCAGTAGAAGGGAAATTTTTAAAAATTGGTGCAATTCCCAATTAATAATTAATTGGAGTTTTCTAACAAAACTTATTAGAGTTATAATTTGCTTTTTATTTATTTATTTTTATCAATAAAGTTTTCAAATACATATTGAATTTCAACTTTACCGAGAATCTTCTGAAAACACTAATTTATTAAGTCGGGTGAAAAAGTGTCGTTTTATTCGTATGAATAACACTTTCGCAACTCTTTTTCCAGCAAAGCCATTTCCATAATACAGTTTTCTCAAATATTCTCCAATAACCATATGATTTTGTTTTTTCTTTTCTATTTCAGCTTATTTTTTATTTAATTTTAGTATATTTTTTCTTATTTTTTTTTTTCTTTTTTTTCTTTTGTTTTTTTTTTCTTATTTGTGGCCGCTGTGGTCGAGTTGGTAGCGGTGCGTACTATAACTTGATATGCCGGTGAGTTCAAGGTTCGAATCTCAGTCAGGGCAAGCAAAATCTTAATAACAGAAAAAGTTTTTTCTAATAGCGGTCACCCCTCGGCAGGCAATGGCAAACCTCCGAGGGTATTCCTGCCATGAAAAAGCTTCTCATTAAATACATCTGCCGTTCGGAGTCGGCACTAAACCGTAGGTCCCTCCATTTGTGGTATAATATAAAGACGCACACCACAAATGGTAGGAGAAGCTCGGCCAAACACTGAGCTATATAGTATACGCGCCAAAATTATATATACATATGTATATATATTTTTTCTTATTTCATGATCTTTTCCATTTATTTCAGCGATTATTATAATTAGTTTTATGAAATTATGATTAATTATTTAATTATTCATTAATTAATAAAGATTTAAAATAAAAAATAAAAAATATATCTTTTACACTATGAAATGTGAATTCTTATGGTAAGTTATCGAAATCTACCAAATAATTTGTAAACAATATCACAAATTCGGTAGAATGCGTTTGTGTTTTATATACACACAAATATAGATATGCACAAACGTACACTTGTTCACGTGCCCGCAAATACCCTCGAACTCTAAATGTTTGATTCTGCTTGGACTTCCAACAATTCTGCTGCGAGACGAAAGCATAAAACCACCACCATAAATTAGAGTTGGATGCAAATAGTTTTCGTTTCGCACTATAGGCAAGGAAAATATCAGTAGTACAAAAAGGTACAATTTCACACTCAGAGACATGTAACTAGGAGAAAATCAATAATATATAGGGGCATAATAAATATTAAGTTTAGATATTGGGTAATAAACATTTTAAGTAGTCTGAAAGCAAAAATGTATTATCAATTTCTGTTGCTACTTTTCTCAATGTAGTAGATTCCCTACTCCGACTAGACATAGCAGTAAATGTGTGGCAATTGCAGTGATGGCCAACACTGTTGTTCAAATGCAATTTTTTTGGCAAGGCCGATTTTGCGAAATTATACCGAATGCATTGATATATTTTCAATTGTTTTTTACATAAGAATGGTTTGTAATGGTTAAGTATTGATAAATTAGATATACATAAATTTGGTAAAGTAATCTCGTATTAAGCGAATAATACCTAATATGCGTATTTTTAATTATTTGTTAACTACAAATTTGCCGGACTGGGCCATAAATAGCGAACGCCCCTGTACTTACAAAGCTGAAGACGAAGATGTTGAAATTTATAAATTTTTGCAAGATCGCGAAAAATGTTCTTCACTGGCAGATTTTAAGTTGTGCTGCAATTTATGAATGAAATGAGCTTTACGCACGCGCAGTTTATGAATGAAATCGTTTAGGATTAATGGCGCCGGCGTAACTGTTGAGTTTGCAATTGTGAGGGAAGTGAGGACAGAAGTGTGCACATGTCGATATGTTTCAATATGTACGTACATATGTATAATTGTATGTATGCGGACGTCATTTGTCCTTGAATTTGTATGTACATACATACATATATTGGCATTGTGATGTAGGTCAGTTATAAAATGTATTATAATATGAATACATTTGAATAATGTGCAAAATATTGATTTGCATTACGCTGAGATTTCATTAACTTATCTTATAATTATTGTTACTTAGTATATACATACATACATATAGCATGGGTACTATTTACGTATACTTATTTGTACTTACATACATACATATGTATTGTATGTATGAGCTAAACTTATGCATAGTACCTATGT
The DNA here is from genome assembly GCA_963971545.1 of Philophylla caesio. NCBI lineage: Eukaryota > Metazoa > Arthropoda > Insecta > Diptera > Tephritidae > Philophylla > Philophylla caesio. The sequence goes on from OZ020607.1 coordinate 50,520,597, forward strand.
ACATATATACATACATATGTATGTGCTACATTCAAGTATAGGAAATGATTTGCAGTAATTTATCGTAAATATATACCGAATTAAAGTCTTAACTTACATATATAAAAAAACTAAAAATTACCAAAATCTGAGAATGTAAAATGCCGTCGGCAAATCAACATTCGCCTACATATGTGCACATTACACATGTATGTATGTATGTAATTGTCAACCTACATATTTTATGAACATGAATAAAGTTTAAAATTCATCATTTGAGGAAACTCGTTGTACTTTATTGAAAATGTACCTGTAAAATGCCGTCGGGCAAAACAGCTTGTGATCATGTAACTTCTAACAAACAAAGTGTATTTGTATGGTTTTAATTTATATATGTATGTTTGCCCTAAGAGTCGATTTATATTACATATGTGCATATTATATGTAATATAAATCGACTCTTAGGGCAAACATATTTAAATAATACAGAAATTCATACATATTTTAAAATTTATCATTATTTTCGTTAATTTCAATGAGAAATCAGCACATAATCGAAAAAATGCATGATCTGTTAAAAATTTCGGCCTTGCTCAGCTCTGTTAATATATCGCTCTCAATTTTTCGCCGCCATTGCAAAAGGGGTGAACTTGCCTATTGAAATTTTGATGGTTTTTGACAATTCGGTCTTGAAGCTTCTCTGTAATGTACGTTCTCTGATACAAATAGTATGGGCACAAGAACGATATAATACAAGATTGCGCCTTCCCGACGAAAAATGATGTGAAGCAAAATGCGTGCAACGTCACGAACATGGTTTTTCTGAGAATCGAAAGAAATTGTAAACAAAAATGTGAGGTTAGGTTCTGCTAGGATTTCTAAATTTTAAAGTTTTTACCAATTTCGGCACTTTATGCAACATATTTATATTCAAATAACTTCATTTATGCACTGTGTTTGATTGGATGCTTTGAAAAAAACTGCATTGCAGCATTAGGAGACACAAGAAGCTTAACTTGCTACCAAGTGCGCACAGCTACACTTTCACATCACTTTTAGCGAGTTTTATAGCCCCGTATCATTGATAGACTCTGTGATTTAACACTTAACACTACGGACTTCATGTTTAATAACTTTATTTTAAATAAATTTGCTTTTAAGCATTGAATTTAAGTACAAACAATTGTATGCTTACAAACATACAAACAAAACTAACCGCGTTCTGTAACGTAGCATAAACAGCTGATTCTGTCAAATTTGCTGAGAGCGAATAGCGGTTTGCGGAAGGCGCAACCTCTGTATTTTCTAAATCGTGGTATGGGCATGAGGAATTTTTGACAGATAAACGACGCTGCCGCTCTTGTTTAGGTTGCTCTGTTAGCTATCTGCACACTCATTCAGTCATCGCGCTTGCAGTGAGCAGAATGCGTAGAATGTTGCGCTTACGTGTGAATATGTTAAAACGGCCAATGACTACATTCAAGCAGGCGTCTAATGTATATTCTCTGGAAATTTTCTTATACTGTTTTTAACAATTTTTTGTAATATATGCTTATATGAGTTCGTGAAACTCATGTTTTTGTATGAATTTAGAGGCCTTCCTTTTGCAGAAAAATTAAAAAGTAATTTTAAAGGCCTAACAATCCAAAAACAATTGTGTTCAGATGATGCGGATTGATACCGATTTGCCCCTCTTAAAGTGTTCGTACACGATATTTATTTGCATGTGTACACGTCATTTTTAACATATGTAAAGGCAAACATATCGTGTAAACACAAATGAAACTGTTTCTATTTTCGTCTGACACACAGCCATAACCAACTGTCTATTTCAAATTGTGTTTTCAAAAAATAAATTGCATTTGTTTATTTCATTAAATAAAACGAAAATGTGAATTTGACAGACGTACAGAATTACATATGTATCAAAAAAGTAGCAACTACAGACGAAAATACATATCGTGAAAGCACATTTTCACCACACCCTTCTACGCGAGAAATTACGGCTTTTCAACGCGGCAGATCTGGCAGCACTGTTTGTATTTTTTTTGCTGGCAACATTATTCCTTAACTTGACGTTTGATTATATATTTGTCTCACTCACTAAAGTTTGACAATTGCGCGTTGCCGCTGTCAAAAAAATATACATATTTTCTCTATTGCATTTGGTCGTTGAAATTCAGAAATTTTTCATTTTGTTGGTAACTTAAGTGCTAATTATTTACAAAACAATTTGAAAGTGCGCAGTTAAGTAATCGAAGAATTTATCAATATTTCTTTACTGAATCAAATAACATTTTGAAATGGGTTCCGAAGGTAAGTAAATTTATGAGTGAGGATAGCGTGCGCGGCTATACACATATGTATGTACATATATACATAGTAAAAATATTTGTTTAAATTTTGTAGACCGTGATAGACGCCGCCATAAGTCACGCTCAAGAGACCGAGAACGCGAACGTGAATATCGTCGTTCTCGGTCACGGGATCGCAAACGTGAAGCGGGACCAGTTGTGCGCGACCGGAACACGCGTTCCCGTCGAAGGAAACCCTCGTTATACTGGGATGTACCGCCACCGGGTTTTGAGCACATTACTCCAATGCAGTACAAAGCCATGCAAGCGGCGGGTCAGATACCTGCTAACGCCGTACCAGAGATTCCACAAGCCGCTGTACCGGTAGTAGGTTCAACAATAACACGTCAGGCGAGGCGTCTATATGTAGGAAATATACCATTCGGTGTCACCGAAGAGGAAATGATGGAGTTTTTCAATCAACAAATGCATTTGACGGGTCTTGCGCAGGCAGCTGGAAGTCCCGTGTTGGCATGCCAGATAAATTTGGATAAGAATTTTGCTTTCTTAGAGTTTCGTTCTACCGATGAAACTACACAGGCAATGGCATTCGATGGTATCAATTTCAAGGGACAGAGTTTGAAGATTAGACGTCCACATGATTACCAACCCATGCCTGGTGTGGCTGATGCGGCGCCTTTAACAGCTCCAGTTGGTAAGACTTATGAAACTATGATGTTAATGTATATTTCATTGCTTTATATTTTTTTTAAGCCAATGGTGTCATTTCGACTGTTGTGCCAGATTCACCGCATAAAATTTTCATTGGTGGCTTGCCAAATTATTTGAACGAAGAACAGGTAAGTTGGACGATAGCTGGTTTTTGTTGATTTATCGAGAATAATGTAATTGTAAAGTTTTTTGCCACAGTTTATTAAGGCACAGTGATGAGGGAGTGCGGATACGGGCATACTTGACCTCGCAAAAAAGACATATTCCAAATTTATTTAATTTTTCCCCTGTAGCAATATAGGCGCATCCAGAATATCATTGCGGTTGCAGTCAAGCAGCGCGTCATATATTCAAAATTAGTTATTATATGAACTCCTTTTTCAGCTTAAATTTCAGCGCAGATTTTCAATTTCGGTTTTAAATTTTCAGCTCCGAATTTCAAATTTCAGCTCTTCTTTCAGCTTCATTTTCAGCTCCAGTCTCAGCGTAACTTCTGCTAGAGAATTATTAAAAAAAAATTGTTGGGCTTATTTTACCACTTTTATATAACCTACCTAGATTTGTTGTCAAAACTTGTATTAATTTTGTTTTTGATTGTTTGGTTATTGTAGCTTAGGTTGCATCCCACACCACAGCAACAAGCCACTCGTATTCGTTCGTGTTAGCTTTGTTTGCAGTTGCATCGACCATGCCCACTGCACCCACCTGAAATACACACACATCTTTTGTTCATTAAATTGCGAGTACAATATGCGGTGTGAGAAACTAAGTGCGTGCGTGTCGATGCAGTCAAATTGCAATGTATGCAAATGTCGATGTAAAAGGCAAGTTTATTTAATTTGACAACAAATTCCATTTGAAAAAATCTCTACAGGAACATTTCAGAATATTCTAGCAAAATCAACCAAACCAATGTCGACAATTTCGTTTAGCCAATCCCAATGTTATTTTGTTCTAGGTGGTGGAAGGACATGCGTGCCCGTTAAAGGGATACACCATATTCGCTGTGGAATAGCAATAGCTCTTTTATGACAAACTAAATGACCAAAGATCTAGTTTTTAATATCTTAATTAATACTTTTAATTTTCCCCAATAACAACATCCAAAATAACTTAGGCAATATTTTGATCATGCTTTCAAAAATTTCAATAGGTCAAAGAGTTGTTACTCTCATTTGGGCAATTGCGTGCTTTCAATTTGGTAAAGGATGCAGCCACTGGCTTGAGCAAAGGTTATGCATTCTCTGAGTATGTTGACCACAGCATAACCGATCAGGTAAAATCGAGTTTTTTTCGGAATCATGATATAAATTTTAAATTTACCTAAAATCCTTAGGCTATTGCTGGACTGAATGGTATGCAATTGGGCGACAAAAAGCTAATAGTACAGCGGGCTAGTGTCGGTGCTAAGAATGCACAAAGCAGTTCAACCACCGCCGCGCCGGTCATGATACAAGTACCTGGACTGTCAATGGTCGGTACCTCTGGACCTCCCACCGAAGTCCTTTGCTTATTGAACATGGTCACGCCTGACGAGTTGCGCGACGAAGAGGAATACGAAGATATTTTGGAGGATATCAAAGAAGAATGTAATAAGTATGGGGTTGTGCGTAGTGTTGAGATACCACGACCCATCGAAGGTGTTGATGTCCCAGGTTGCGGTAAAGTATTCGTCGAATTCAATTCAGTTATAGATTGCCAAAAGGCACAGCAAGCGCTTACCGGACGTAAATTCAGTGATCGCGTTGTGGTAACATCATACTTTGATCCAGACAAATATCACAGACGCGAATTTTAAATAGAATATACGCAAAAAACATCTCTTCCACACATTTATTTAAATGATCATCATTCTGATGAAAGTTTTTTTCAAATATATCACCAATAATATTGTGAGCGTGTAAACAACCGGTTCTAAAAAAAACCACACCTTAACCATACTAAAACTGCAATTGTGCAGTTTGGTTGCTCATACACCTCTTTTTTATATTGCATAATCCTAAGGACGTAATATTTAATAGTCAATAAATTGTACTCTTGCGCCATTATGTTGACGTTTGCGACAATTGGTCGTGTTATCTGTATTAATATTCAAAAATGACGAGATTTAATATTTAATAAAGACGAAACGTTTGGCAATTACAAACTATTGCAACGTAGCCACCTCCATTAAAAATGCTTTTTATTTTAGACGCAAGCTACATTTTTCAAAGCAACTTATTAAGGTAAAATTATTGTTTGAAAACCAATAGTTTAATGCATCACAAAATACGGCAGCAAAATAGAATTTGTATACATTTTGTATAAAAGTTATTTTTGATACAAAACTTTGTTTTAATATAAAAGTTATTTTTGATACCAAACATTGTTTTAATAGTCATATTGATTTTATAATTTCTAAATCATATGCCAAACTTGGCTTCGTAAGGAGGAATAGTTCAGAGATTTAAATATCCCTAAACATTTTAATTATTTTACACCTCATTTGTGCGCTCTCATTTCGAGTATGCTGCATTTATCTGGTGTCCGAATCATCAGTTTAAAGTTAAAAGAATTGAACATGTTCAAAGAAGTCAAAGATCTGACTCCTTTCTATACTGCTCGCTCATTGCTGATAGGTCTTAAGTCGTTTGGAAAAATAAGTTCGGTACGACTGTCCTTACTTAATAATAACCTTTGTAAGGACTGTCCTTACCTATTAGAACGTGTATATTTTAATATGAAACATGAATATGTACATATATGAAATCTTAAATCATAGAAAAATCGTTTTATATTAAGGTTCGCTCCTTAGGGGGCAATGGTACACCACCGAGTGAATTTTTGGAACGAAAAGGCTTCTCACAAAATACAATTGCCATTCAAAAACGGCATTAAACAGCTGGGCCACTGGAAACTTGCACTTTATTGCATAAGCTAAATTTTATAGAGCTTTTGTGCTATTTATAGAGCTCTTGTGCTATTTATAGAGCTTTTGTGCTTTTGTGAAATTAATTTAATTATTCGCTCAAGAAATAAAACTTACGCGGTTAGTAATCGTAGTTTACTGCTTCAATATATATAAAACCTTTAAAAAAAAAAGGAAATATGAAAAAATAAATGGAATTACATTACATGCGTTGTTCTGCTACATTTTAAAAATCTATTAAATTTTTCGTTGATATATTTGATTGACTTAGCAAGAGTAATTTAAATTATAGTGCGACTTAAACGAAAAATCGAGTGGTGTGCATGGACTTGCAATTATAAGAAAAGTAATTTCTTATTAAAACCAAATAAAAACTATTACATATATTATATACCTCATTTTTATAAACAGACCGTGTGAACATATATTTCATGCTGCCTACGGCAAAAATTGTTCATTTATAAAAAGGTGGTTATTAAAGGTGCTTTTAATTGTTTTCTATTTTTTGTTCAACTTTGGAACGAAAACACAGGTGAGTGGGTATTATTAATTAAAGTAAAACTTACAAAATAACAATTATTTTTGAACGATAAATTAAACTTACAAGTTGAGTTTTATTTCTTGAGCGAAAAATAAAACTCATTTTATAAGTGGAAAGTAAAAAAAAATTCAAAAAGTAAATATTATTATGCTAGCAAACATAGAACTTGTGAAATAATTCTTAAAATTGTTGAAAAATTCAAAAATTATAAAAATATTAGGATTATTACACGAATGCAAAAATCTTTAAAAGGCGATCATTTCGATATACTACATTTTATATTTCCTTCATGTCAATTTTTTAAAATAAATTTTCAAGAAAAACAGTCCTTTGGGGTCCCTGAGAGAGACATATTGAAATAGCGTGGGGTTCGAAAATTAAGCACGAATGACTGCACTACATATCTAATCGATATGTACGAACCAGCATTAACATCGATAATAATAGTAGTGTTCTCGAAGTCAATAGTTTGTAACAATTGTAACAAACTATCACGTCTTGTACGCAAAAACTTGCAAGAAACTTGCAAAGTAGGGGAAATCGAGAGAGCGAATTGACATTTCATTTTGAGGGGAAGTTGATAATTTTTACTGGACAAATTTTTGCCAGTAAAAACTTGCAAGTGGAAAAACAGCTGATCAAAAGCACCTGGTTGCAATTTGGATAATTTGGAAATTTTTGTTTAAGAGTTTTAAAGGCGAAAATTATAAAATGTGGGTATCAAACATGCAAGAAGCAAGTAAAAGTTCCCTTGGTTAAGCTTCGTTAGTGGAATGTTTCAGGAAATCACTAATGCAACGATTTTCATTTTGTATATTTAGATGCGGACAAAAATTCAATCAGCTGTTCGTCAAACTTGCAAGTTTTTACTGGTTTTGCATTCTTGTACTTGTTGGTATATTTTTTGCTCTGAGAGCGAATGTTGCAAAATTTCCAGAAATTTCTTTACTGGATAATTCTTACTGGAGAAGTACGAGTACAGACCTAATGTCAGCCTCGAAATCCAAAGGAGGGTCGCTCTTGCCAACTAGTGCTACATCGGACTGAGTAGGCAACTGAGCAGTAAAGTCCTCTCTCGACGGACAAAAACCACGCTCTATAAGTCTCTCATTATATATGGCGCAGAAGCATGGACGACAAAGATATCTGATGAGAAGGCTCTAGGAGTGTTCGAGAGAAAGATTCCCCGAAAGATTTATGGGGTTTTACGTCTTTGCGATTACGAATAACGTAGAAGATTTAACGATGAGCTGTACGAGCTTTATAACGACACAGACATAGTGCAGCGAATTAAAATCCAGCGGCTTCGCTGGCTTGGTCATGTCGTTCGAATGGATGAAAGCGCTCCAGCTCTGAAAGTACCCGCTGGTGGTAGCAGATGAAAGGGAAGCCTCCTCTGTGTTGGAAAGACCACGTGGTAAAGGACTTGCGTACTCTTGGTATTTCCAACTGGCGCCAGTTAGCGAAAGAAAGAAATAACTGGCGTGCTATGCTAAGCTCCGCCAAAATCGCATAGGCGGTTATCGAGCCAATGAAATAAGAAGTAAGGAAAAAACAGCACTGTTCATTATTCTCTTAATATGGCAATAGCCGCTTAAATAAACGTAAGAAGAAATCGAGTTATGCGCATCATCGTTTTTTGCAAGTCCTATTGCTTGAATATGGGAAATTCCCATTAGTATTACAATCCAAGTGACAGTCATTTCGACTTTAGCGGTTTTTGTTTTTTTATGACAGATATGATGAATTTAAATACAGGCAAAAAATACAACACAATAGCGGTCAAAATAATAGCAGTGTGTTATAAAAAGCAATTATGTCACTAAGTAATTATCATATCAAATTTGGCAACTTTTTTTTAAATAATGCTCTAACAAAAAACAATTTAAGGCCCAATATCAAACTTTGCACATTCTTCACAAATATTAGCATCAACGGAATTTAAAGAGTATTTTTGAGTATGCAGTTTAGTACTCCATTAAATTTTGTGCCGGTTTCAGCTGACTAAAATCTACCGTGGATTTTTGAGAAATTTTTTGCCGAGAGCATTTTCTTCCGTATAAATGAGCAACGTTTTTTTTTTAATTTTCTATAATATTTTTTGAGAGAGGTTTGAAACTTGGGCTTAAACGGTTTTTGTTTGTGAGGTATCTGAAATTTAATTTAAAAAATTACCAAAATTTTATAAGGGAACAACTATGTAGTTGTAAAAATTTGTTAATTTAAATCGCTGTTATTGTTTTCGCCGTCAGTGTAGATTTTGTACAATTGCTAATTTGCTAATATGCTTGTTTATTTGAATAGTTTGTACTTACTTACCGCCAGCTTTTAATTGCTCAAAACAAAGGCGCGAACGTTTTGAAAAAGAAAAGCAAAATTAAAATTGGTAAAAACCCAAGCGAAAAACATTCGCAATCATGTTGATCTAACGATAGATAAAACTCAAAAATGCTCGTTGGTTACGCACTAATTTGCACAATTTTCTCAAAACTTACAACAAAGTTAATGTACACACGTGTAATAAAGCAATTCTAATAGGCCATTGTTTAAGTTTATGCGCCGTAAAGCTAACACACTCATCCTTATCTTAGATGAATAAGCATACACGTATGTATATACCATATGTATGTACGAGTATGTATGCATATATGTATGAACATATGTACTTAAATATGTACATATGTATTGGTGCATGCAAATTCGCTTATTTGCAAAATTTGCATTTGTTGCTCCTACCAAAGTCCATTTGGAACATTGACTATGCATTGCCGTTGCCGTTGCGTTGTGTGTGGCATTTATGCGAATAAATAAGTATGTATGAGTACATGTGTACTTTTGTTAGTGGCATCTAGTAACCGTGCAATATTTGCACAACACTGTCACCACAATTGCAGGCATTTGCATTTGCATTTACACACACGACTGCACGTTTTTGTACTTATTGCATTGAGCCATCGCTTTTCAATTTTCCATGAGCTTTAGCGTGCGTCACTTTTCGTTGATTTTCGCATCAAATTTGAATTTTTAAGTTACCACTGTGACACTCATCTCATTTCATACATACATACATATGTATGTACCTCTCCCAATATGATGCGGTTTATTAGATTGAGCGTAGTAGTCATACGCCTTCGTAATGTGCACGCACTGTGAATATGCCAATTCATTGTACTCAATAGTTGATTGCGTTTTGATGTTTATTTTGTTCGAATTTAATATTTTTTTAATTTTCGTATTGCTCGGTCCATAATAGGATATTTAGGCTTTTATATACGATGTAATCGGGGAAACGTTAAAGCTCCAATAAATTTGGTGCTGCTAAAGGTTCCGCAAATTAATATAACCACTTCTGCACTTCATTTATATATACATAACTCTCAATGAGTAAACATGGCGTGATTAACTATTAGTATCAGCTGTTGTTACTGAAGGAATTTGAAGGAGAGAGCAGGAAAAAATTTCAACAAGAGCGATCGTGTGAAGGCCAATTGAGATAAATGAAATTTAATTACGGGGCAAACGCCTTGATGAACTTCCTAATTGTCTTGTGACATTATTTCATATGTATGTAAATATTATAGGAGTAATTTAAACACCGTTGGCTTTTAGAGAATAATATTTTATAAAAAGACTCTCTTGTGACGTGTGTCAAAAAATTTCGATAAACAGAATCATAGGCTTCAAGACACCCCATTCTCAGGCGATTTAAGATGCTGATAAAAAATGTACTACTTATGGTTAATTTATGGTAAACAAATAGAATAAAGAGTAACATACTCGTACACAGCTCTAGGAAGCTTTGTATGTCGATGGGTCAAATATACCACAAGGTATCAGAGTTGATATTTCTTGATCTTATGAAAATAACAATGTAAGTCTCGATGGGTTAGCTTTTGAGCAGTTTTCGTGCAGGAGTACGCAATGGCCATAAATAATCTAGAGTGGCACTCAATGTACTTGTACATTCAAGGCTATCGCTTAATTAATCGAAGCTACTTGAGTGAGTTAGCGCCTGATTTACTTAACTAAGACCAAAGACTTAAAGAAAATAAAAAAGTAGCCGGCCAAGCTAAAATAACTATAATATGACCAATATGACCGGTGACACCAAACTTTAACAAGGAGTTGCGCAAAAAAGTAGAGCAAAGGAAAATTAAACTGCACCGAACCAGATTATTTAAAAATTGGTACGAATTTCCCAAACGATTAAGGTTTAGGCGTGCTACTGTAAAGAGTTCGATAGCATACCATAAATTGGCCTGAAGATCTTAAAAGTGTCAATTATTTTAACAATAAAAAAGTATTTAGCAATTACATATTTTAGTTTTAGGTCTTAAAAATCATTCTTAAATTGAGGCTTGGAAAACTGTTTATATTACACTGGCCAACAAAAAAAAATTGTTTGTTTCCTGTGATTTTTTTTGTTTCTATTTCAAACTGACACGTATTTTTTAAATATCGCAACAATTTTTCTCTAACAGCTTTGGTTTTTGAGTTACAGCTTACTAACCACATTTACTATTTTTACTTAAATTTGCGTTTTTAATTGAACTATTTCGTTTTTTGTTGTTGTTTTCGATATGGCTTCGTCAAGAAGATGTTTTGTGCTTAATCCCGATTGCTTTTGCTTCATTTAATAGTCATCTCAATTACACAATTGCCAATTCGTATTCAGTGCTAGCTTTCACCCGTCGACTTGGATCCGATTTCAGTGATCCCTATACCCTTAAGCTTTTGTTTACGTCACTCGTACGTTCTGCTTCTTTTCTCTGGAGACCTTAACATGCATGTAATATTAATAGGATTGAACGGGTTCAAACAACTTTTATCCGCTTTGCTCTTCGATCTCTGAATTTTACCGACCCAATTCCACCATTCTAGGTGTGCGCTAATTAATCTCAAATCTCTAGAAAATAGAAGAACCAAAATAAAATATGTATTTGCAAAATACCGAAAACCTATATCGGACTGCGAATCATTAATATGTACTTTAAAATAAAATTGTGTAATCAGGACAACCCATGGGTTCCTCATATTGTATGCCAGAAAAGTGTGGTATGTCTACGGTTATGGTCCAGTGAAAAAAGAGATGCATTAATGTTCGTAACACCAATGATTTGGCGAGAACCTCGAAACCATTATGACGATTGCTACTTCTGCGTTGTGAAAATAAACGGAATTAACCCTGGAAATCGAAAAAAGTGGTCATGTCCTAACTTAATTAAAATCCCGAGAGCTACAACCAAGCACATCTTATTCTTCTGATGATCCAAATCTCTGTAAAGCCGAACGAAACAAATCAAGTGAAGACTCTTATTCAGACTACAAAAAGTTTGGCCAGTGCGGGAAGAGCTAAAAGTTGGTACCAAAAATGTTATAAACATGGCTTTAGTTAGCCGAGACCGCATCATACTTCCACCACTTCATATTAAACTCGGCATAATGAAACAGTTTGTGAAGGCGCTTGACGAAAGTGGCGACTGTTTCAATTTTCTTTAACGCAAGTTTCCAGGATTAAGTACAGAAAAATTGAAAGCTGGTATTTTTAATGGGCCACAGATCAGGAAACTCGTGAAAGATCATGAGTAATTTCCTAGGCAAAAAGAAATCTGATGATCACGTCGAGCTTTTTGAGTCCATGCTATCGACTTTCAAGAGCTAGGGTGCAATATGAGCATAAAAATTCACTTCCTACACTCGCATTTAGACCGATTTCCACAAAATCTGGGTGATTTTAGTGAGGAGCAGGGTGAAAGATTCCATCAGGATCTTCGGACAATGGAAGAGCGATTACAGGGGTGGTGGGACTCACATATGATGGCACACTACTGCTGGAATTTGCAACGAGATCTACCTAAATTCGTTCATTCAAGGAAATCTCGTAAAAGATCATTTCATAAAATGCAATAGAAATTTTGTTAACATAATGTATTGATTTTCTGTATTTTTATTATTAAAATAATTAAACTGTATCTTTCAAAAAGTAAAGCTGTTAGCAATCTCCCAGTATTTTTTTCATAGTCAGGACCATAGAAATACCCAATAACAGGAAAAAAAATAAAGGAAACAAGACTTGTGTTGGCTAGTGTTATTAATTATAAGTGTATGAATAACATAAGACATACCTTTTAATCAATAACTTATTTTATTAATAAAATTATGTTGATTTGTATTTGCATAGGGCTTTAGCTAAATTGCCAGTTTGCTCTAAAATTTTCGAGAGATGCAATAAAGTGAGTTATCGAATGCATTGTTGAACCGCATCCAATATGATTTTGTTTTCGGGCGCTCTACTGTTACTAACTTGGCATCATTTTCTGAATTCTGTGTTTCAGCATTTATGGATGGTTCTCAAGTTGCCTCCATATAAACACATTTCTCAAAAGCTTTCGATAAGGTGGCTCACTCAATCTTACTGTTAAAACTTAGAGTATTGGCTTTCATTCTGTTTTTTGAAGTTGTTTGAAATCATATTTGTTAAATAGGCCCTTGGAAAACGTCAGGTGTCCCCCAAGGCAGCATTCTGGGTCGTATTTTGCTTGTCATTGGCTTCTGCAAAAATAATTTCAGGTTCTAACTCTATGCCGATGATCTCTTTCGTAGAATAGAAGATTTATCGGATGCGTCCTTGCGGCTAATAAATAATCGTCAAATGTTCTTTGTTCCACTTACAATGTTTTAAATGGCCAGTTGTCGGTTGATAAAGATATTGTTGATTTAGGTGTATTTGATTGATTTAAACATTTGTTCGTTTTATTTAAGTTCCCTTTAGCCACGAGATCCTTATTAAGGTCCGACGGGACAAGGACGGGGTCTGGGGAGGAAGCCTTAAGCCTCTTCCTGGAAACACACTTTCCATATGCTACTGTTATCTTGCCGAATGGGGCAACTATGGAGAGAGATCAGCTGGTGAAAGCCGCCTTCCTCACATTAAAGAAATTAAACTGAGAAATATAGTCCTTTTGACCCTATAAGCCTCCTGGTCCAGATGAGGTTTCACTGGTGCAGCTACAACAATCATTGGAGTTAAGTGCAAACTGGCTGTATCTGTGTATGTAGGTGTGCTAAACCTCAACCACGTTCGAAATCAAGGCTAGTTTTTGTTCGCTTAAAAGGGAAGAATATCTCATTTTAACCCGAAAGACTTTAGGCCTATGAGTCTCTCCTTCTTTTAACTTACGACAGCTTCTCAACAGCTTACATAAAAGGAAAGTCTACTGAAATAGCGGTGCATCAAATCGTGTCATATAAATAGTACTCTCTGATATCATTTCTAGACATTGGGGGTGCCTTCAATAATTTAGAACCTTCGGCGATCACAAGAGCTCTGGTGAATCTCGGCATTGATCTACAGTTGGGATCATTTGCATAAAAACTGTAAGTTGACGCACTGTCACTCACAACCATGTTAGTAGGCGGAAACAACACAAGATCGCTGCACAGGCAGGACGCTGTTGCTAGAGATTGGTGATCCGAAGGACTCCTTGCGGCATTAGGATCACTTTACTTCTACACGGATGGCTCAAGACTTAAGAAAAACCCAATTAGGACTTGCAAAGCCTTTTCGCCTCCCTGACCACTGCAACGTCTTTTAGGCCAAGATCGCTGTAAATTATTTAAGAATAGTAAGGAAATCTTCTCTAAAACAGTGGCAGCCTGCCGAAATTCTCTAAAGATTGCTGAGCAGTTTGTTTTTCACTTCGTATGGGTAATGAGCAGCGGACGAGCTTGCAAGAGGGTAACCATCCATTCCGCTTTCGTCAAGAAGCAGGAGGCCGATGGAAAACTAATAACACCTACTTACATCAAGTCTAAACTAATGTGGCCAGAGTGGGACGTCAAACGGGCACAGGGTTTGCTCTTGCTGAGCAAGCTAGGGTAGAGGCACGCAATATATTAATGCTTATCTACTTATAAACTCCTGGAACAAGAAGAACTATCCAGTTTACTTTTGATCTAGTTGCTGGCTTCTTGGATTGTTCATTACTTGCAACAATTTCTTTTAATGTGCCTCACAGATTACTACAATCATCTCTGCCATTATATTTTGGTACTACGAAGGCAAATTACTGCCTTTTCGACCTAATTTTTCAAGCTTTTACTGAATTTAAAAGTATTTCAAAAAGTCGAAATTTAAATTTTTCGTTGTCGAAACACAACAGTCTTCTGTTGATTCATGCATCCTATAACTATATTTATTTTATTTAGTTTTTAACTATTACAAATTTGTATGTTATTTAGTCTGTAAAACTGAATAAAGAATAATACATACATACGTATACAATATAATAAGAGTTATGCAATATTTTCTTGGAACATGTCGCGGTACCGCGAAGTGAACAACCCCTGTTACTCTCTATATTCATTCTAGAGACAGAAAAAAAATCAATAATTAACTCAGATACCGTAAAAATATTGAATAAGTATGTAGATAGTACTGCATTATAAGCATATTTTTGATTTTACTTCATTTGGAAAGATAATCCTTTAACTCAAAAAATCAGAATTATTGGTTCTATGTAACTACATTTGCACATTTTTTGTAGCACATACATACATATGTATGTATGTTTACAAGAGAGGTGAATGGCGTCGGATAATACCATTCCTCATTTTTATAAAACTTGCAAATAAATAGTGCATAGTGCTTTTAATTAATATGTATCATGAATGTGAACAAATGAACCCAGCGGATGATATTAAATTATCGTAACTCAAAGAATATCAAAAGAACTGTTTCCCACACTATGTCATTCTCAAATAATATATGTATGTTTGTATGTACGTAAACTTCCATTTGTATATAAGAACATTCGAAACCATTGATAGCAGAGATCCATTACAAACCAGTATTTATGCAAGGAATTGCAAAACTAAACTAGTGCAACTAGCAAAAAGTCACACAAAAAAAAAATGCAAAAGGGATACGTATGTATGCACTACTTTCTGTATGTAAATAATAAATAAAAATAACCTTCAACGCTCAGTTTTCAAACAACATTTTTCGCTAATCGAAATAGCCATCAGGCAATGGACAGTTGGTTGGATGCTGAGCGAATATACTCGCAGAATACCGAACACAGAAGCTGCAATTGAATTTCGATGACTGCCGCAAAAGGAGAGCCATCAATTGCAGAGCTTTGTTGCGCTGATGACTGCCTAAGCGGACAGAGCGAGTGAGTGAATTGAAGTGTGCCCACACTTTGGTCCGGCCGAAACGACTGACAAGCAGCGGTCCAACAGTCCAACAGGCCAATAATCTGGTCACCAAATATGAAAGCGATGCCGGCGAAGAGTTTTGTGGTGCAATCAACAATGGTTTATTTATAAAAACAACGCACGATTGATTTCGCTTTTCAATTAGCGAAAATGAAAATGAAAACAAATCGAAGCAATTGCAAGAGCACTCAAGTGTTTGTACATATATTTATGTTGCTACATATATGTATATGTACATACATATGTACTTGTGTACATATGTACGAGTATTTGCGTTTGTGGGAATGACTATTTCCAGTCGGATTTATGCCATCTATGTAGCTATCCATTGCAGCATTGATGAGTCGCCAGGCAACATTTTCAACAGCGTTAGCAGTAGCTAGCACCAGCAGCACAAACAACAATTACAACAACTGCCGCGATTCGTTTGTTGGATAGTAGACTAAACGTTGCTGCGATTAATTCAAACTGGGTTGAAGTGCAGCTAACGGAGCGTAGAGCAATAATCGAAGTCGCATATCGTCGTTAAATGCCGTTGGTCATCAGCGCAGCAATCGCCGACAGTTGATCATACATAACAAATACACGCACAATACTTTTGTATGTATGTACACAATATACATAGGTATGTATTGATACAACAGCATGCATTTAAGCGTTGGAAACCGGCATTGCCACTTTGAAGCTGCAACAACTTTTAATATTTACGACAGCCAGTCACAAATGGAGTGTTCAAATAAATACAAGTGAGTACAGACTTGTCTGCATACTTATATATACATATATGTATATACACGTACATATTTATATAGATATATACATGTATAAGTTTATGTATCTACATATGTATGAGCATTAAGGTGCCTCATGAAAAGAAATGCTATCAAAATATAAGGTTTCAATATTAGGTTATTTGTGAGGCGTCTTCCTTCCCATGATCTGGGTCATGGTTGTTAACGATCTCATAAAAAAGCTAGTTAAATGATGCTATCGCGTGAGTCAACGTACATATATAGCTTTGCTGTAAGGAGTAGAGCTTTTCGATTGATTGAGAAACACCTAAACTTGGTAGATTTATAGACGTCGAATAGCGACCTCGCTACATGCCAAATATTTAGCAGAAAGTTGTCATGTACACCTAACATTGAGGAAAATACAAGAAAGCCATCAGTTCACCAAAGCCTCGTCGAGGGCAGAGAGCAGCTTTGACTAAGCAGCTGGATCACGTGCATCATGCTACCTTAATTAGTGGAGCACTACAGATAAGTCTCACTGTGGCACTTAATGTTATGTTAAACTTAATGTATTTCGACAATGCAGTGAGACTCAATGAAACTTGCTTAGAGTCGATCGAAAGCCATCTAGAGAACTCCTCTCGCCTGCAAATGCTCTACTCTCCCTTTAATTAAAGTTCCGGCAGGTCATTGTCCCTTTGACATTCAGGCGGTAAACCTGAACATATTGCCGTGGGTAACCGTAATCGCAAATACACTCGTAGACTTTCGTCGAATTATGTATTATCATAAAAAACAGTATTCTTAAGTTCATAAGAGTCTATCGCGGCAACCACCCTCTCCTTACCTAATATAATCTGTTTTTGAGTTACACCATATAGTAGCGTTTAAAAAAAATATTTATTACGTTTAGGAGGGTACACTAATTTACTAACCTGCTTTGACTCGACACTAGTTATTCTTCGTCTACTCTGTCACGAGCAACTAGGTTTAGCCGCAGAGCTGCGTTGTGTCATTGTGATGTAAGGTTGAGCAACACGGTTGCATTTCTAGCGTATTTGACAAATACATTTTTTTTGCAGATTTTTTCATACAAAACTTAATTTAATTGCAAGAGTTCATGCTTCATCACTATTTTTTCATCACTGGGCTATAAAACTGTATACTCAGATTTTTTAAGTTCCAAATAAATAAAAATTTGCTTCAAGTTTGGAGTTTAGATTCACCCAAATTTGGTGAATTTTAAAAAATATAATAAACAAAATTTAATGAAAGAAATTGCATTGAAAAACATGTCCGCTATTTCAAAATAATTTCAATGTGGTAAATTTTTGGGTGACTGTAATTTTATTAAACATACATCATGGTACGTATGTGTATGTGTAAAATTACAATGAAAATTCTTTAAAATGTTATTTGCCAATTTCTGAATTCAACCTTTTTATAAAATCTGGATCTTCTTTAAGTGTTTTGTAGAAAAATATCAGTAAGAAGTAATATAAACTTTTCGTCAATACCGACACATGACCTTCCTCTTGCTACATTGAATTTATTATAATTGCGTTTTTTGTAATTTTTTATTGTCTTTCCTTAATAATAAACTTAAATAAAACTGGCCGACTTCTCTCTAAGCGAAATAATTAATGTATACATACTCGTACATACATAAGTATGTTTGTACATTGGTAAGTATGTAGGAAAAGACATGTGTACATATAATAAACATTAAAAAGAAAAGAAACTGCAAATCATTGCTATTTTAAGAATGCGTATGAAAAGCGAAAGTAAATAAGAAAATACTGGAACCGGTATTCGAACTCGTAATTTAGCCCGTACATCGTAGTTAATATGGTACTACACGTATATTCGAGTACGAAGGCAAGTGCGCATGCGCACAAGGCACGATAACAAGTTGTATTGAGGCGTTTAAAACGGCCACCAATGGCACCTAGTCAAACTGATATACATACGAGTATGTATGTACATATTAGGCATGTCATTTTTAGCTCCCGAATATCCCGGCAAAAGTCTATTCAACTCCCGGAATTTTAGAAAACAAAGAACTTAATAGCCATTTATTTTTCAAATTTTGTATCATTCTTAATTCTAGGGTAAAACCAAGCTTTTATAGATTTCACAATCGACAAATAACACAACTTGTTAACTCCCTTAAGGCTTTGCTTTGTTCTTGCCATTATAAATGAGCTGGAGAATATAACACTTGAGTAGAAAGTTAGCCTCATTATGAAAGCGATGTTAATAAAACTAACAACGAGGTGCCTGAAGTGGATAAGGTACAAAGTCTTAAAGATAAATTGCATAAAGTTTTAACGAGCAGCTCGCAATTGTCCAATGATATGTAATGTATTGAGGCGATAAAGGCTATATCCTACAGAGAGCATTTAAGTTATTGTCGACAATCCAACCAACAAGTGTTGAGGCGCAGCAGTGCTTCTTCTGTACCAAATATGAATATTTGTACTTGAAGTATAAATTGTTTTGTATGTGTGCCAATTTTTACGTTTATTTCCTTTTTTTTTTTGTTTTGAAAATACCAATAAATACGTACATGATTTACAACAAATCGTTCTTCTTTGTTATATTAATGTTATTTTATATTCTTCTATAATACAACGATTACAGACGTGTTACATTTTTAATTATTAATTAATTATAATTAAAAACTTCGTTAAATTCGGGATCTCGCGATTGTGCCGGGACTTCGTTTTCAAATCTCGAACATCGACATCCCTAGTACATATGTATGCATGTCTATATACATAAGTACGAGTATGTAATTTAGGAATGCGTATCTCTTTGTAAGTATGGGAGCCCACTATAATGCGAAAGACGGCTTCAGATAAACACTTTTTTTTCCAAAAAACGAACATCTATTTTCTAAAGCATATCTTGTTTCGTAATGGTTTTTCTGAAGCTTCTAGAAATCGAGATTACTTTGTAAATAAGGAAACTAAAGCGAAATTTGTTTTAAATTTGGAACTGAGTGGCAATGACAAAATAAGCTGTATCCTAAAAGTTAATGAAGAAGTTAATGTAAAGTGAAACTTCATACACGGAGGTAGTAAATTGAAAAATCTACATAATGAAAGCGATGAAAATGATGCCGATATGGGAATCGTGCACACATAAATGGTTGTGGACGGCAACAAGTGTTTTTCATATCACCAAATCCGGTGTGGTGAACATATATTTTCCAAACCAAGGCTCCTCGCATCTAAAGCAACCATACCCAAACTCACCACACATTAATTTACCACACTACATCATATCTAAATTCGAAGGACGTAAACATATAAACCCACCATTCCACTACACTTAATAAACTTTCTTCTCGCAAAACACAACTCTATTTACCTAAACTCATTTTCCTGACCGCATTTCAACACACCTCTCTCTCCTGCACCTCATATCTATTCATCTCACCTCAATTCATCTTACAGCTAAGAGAAGCCTACCATAAATAAAATTGATTTTTTAGATTTCGATTTGATTAATTAAAAATTATAAAAACGCAGCACTATGATATGCTTTCTTATTTTATGTAATGTAAAGTTAATTAAATGACAATTATTATTATTAATTAGATATCAAGATTATGGGCTGCTTAAGAAATACACACCCAGGACACTACAGTTTAAATTTTAATGCTATTTTCAAGATGTGCAGTTATGTATCTTACAATCTTACAGGTGTTGATACAAATTTCAAAAAAAAAAATATTTTATTATTTTGATTCAAATATTATTAATGTTATTCAATCAAAATAAATTCCATCAAATGTGATTTTTTAGCAACATTTTTAATATGGCTCAAAATGTTCGGATGGCAGTTATAATATGAACATAAGTATGTATTTTAGATCTTCATTATCATAATCTCGAACAAATTCGCTTAGGTCACAGTGCCAGGGAAGGAACGGAATTGATAACTTTTCTCTGGTTCAGTTGGTACTTACATATGTATGTCTACTTTGAAGCCTACAACGATACGAAGATCACGACTAGAAATATATAAAGGTCCTTTGCTCGCTCAGCTCAATGTTAACGAAAATTAAAATTTAAAAAGTTAGAAAAAAATGGTCAATACGAATAATATTGACTTAACAAAACAGTAGATAATAAAAAAAAAACGATGATGAGAAAATTTCATGCTCGAGTGCAGCAATACATGCAATACATATTAACGTACAAACATGCATATGTATATATGTATGTACGTATGAATGTTAAAAGCTGGCTGAACGTAGTCGTTTGTTTGGTTGGTTGGCTGGCAAGTAATGGAAATTGTACGCGTCGACGACATAAAACACGCTTTCAACTGCAACAACAAAGCTAATGTTGTAGCGTGAACCGTTGCCGAACTGATTGTGTTGGTGTGTGTTAGCGGCTCAAAGACATTTACCACAAAAGTGGTGTAAGCGGCTGCAACCACAACCACTACAGTAGCCGGATAGTCAGCGGCAGCATCTAGTATTTAATGTACATTTTTTTTTTCTTACTTACTTATTTCCCATTTATGTATTTAGTTTTTGGAGCTGGAGACATACTAAATAAGCGCCAAACAGGCGCTTCATTAAGCTGAGAGTCCGACTTTTACCTTCAGTTACAGACGAGTTTTAGCGCAGTGCGGTTCGAATCGATCGGGGCTGAGGTTTGTTGTGCATTACTATTTAGAATTTTGTACTTGCAGTGCTGTAGTGATATTTGTTAACTTATAAAAATAGCACTTTTATAAGGTAACCAACATACCTACATACATATGTATATACATATGCATGAATGGATTCCTTGAAAATTTTAAAGACTTGGCATGGCCCTCTTGTGCTCATTTAGACGGTATAAGATAATTAAAAATGGAAGTGCAAAAGCAATTAAAGTGCTTCAGTTTTTAAGTTAGCTGGCATACACACTCACAAAGAGTTTATAAGCTTCCAAAAATATCTTAGAAACATATTAACGTTTGTACATATAAATATGTATATATGAATGCGAAAATACGAGTGTGAAATCAGTGCAAATTCAAATGTGATAATTGAGTACCATGAACATTTTTAATTTTTAACGCTTTAAAAAAAATTCCTGCTACATTCTATTTAATAATCATTTTGTGATTGAGTCAGGTACCAGTTCAATCTGGTTTCAATTAAATTATTATCACTTTAAGGGGGTCTCCTCATGTACGTAAATCGAAAAAACATCAATTTTTATTTTTTTCAGCATAAGCTGTTCCAAAACTATCTGTTAACATTGCCTTAAAATTACAGCCCTGAATTCAACGTATTTTAGGAGATATTGCCAGTAATGTGTGCACGTGCCGAACTTCGGTGTGCAATGTACCAAAACTTTAAAACGTTTTTTCTCAAAATCATATTTATGAAATCGTGTCCACGATTACGGGAAAACTATTTGACCTATCGACCTGATTCAACTTGCATTTTGTAGAGTATTTAAAACTGTTCTATATGAACGACAATTTCATGCAACTTTAAATATTTTCATAATGTAAACAAAAAAAAATATACAAAAATTTTGAGATAAAATTTAATTTCCAGATTCAAAACGAGAAATATAAATGTTTGCGCTTTCTTGTAAACAATTGGACCAATTCATCAGCGACACGCTCCAGTGCACTTTTGATTACTGCCCCATTTTTTAACTTTTTGTATTTTTTTTTAATATTGCTTAAGAAAAGTTGTCTCAAATATATCTTTCGATTAAACAATTTATATAATTTTCGTTGTCATCAAAAAAAAAAAATCCCGAAAAATCACCTTTCTTTAGCATCACATGAGCAGACCCCCTTTATTTGCTTCATTTGGAGCAACTTTGTATGTTAGGTTAGCTTCGCCCAATTCTCTTTCAGGATACATGCTATTTTCGGGACTTTGGTAAAACGATTCATTCCAATTTAGCAACGGAACTAGGCAGATGATCACTTTATTTTCCTTTACTCTACAATTTATAATTATCCTCGAATTATCTAAGAAGTGTTGCAGAGCTTCAATAATAGCCTATATTTAATTATAAATATTCTTCAAATACTCTATCATCTAGGAAAGGACTACCACATAAAAAATAATTACCACTTTATTTGATTATAACGATGTTCATATGTCGGTGTTTTTAACTAATCAGTGAAAATTGTATAAATAAACAAGTTTCTAAAAAGCTTTAACTGTAACCCATGGATATTTAAATATATCAATAATTACTACAATATGTACCTTTGTTTGTTTTCTTTAACTATATATAATATATCAGTGTTTTATTCAATCAATTCGATCCTTCAAAGGGCTATATCCGCAAATATTATCCGACCACTTGCTCCCTTAATTGCTGAGCCCACTTTATATATATGTATATATGTATGTTTGTACACATTTTGCTAATACGTATTAAAAATTTATTGTCAATGTCCAAGCGGCAGAAACTATTCTACATAAGCTTGAGTTTAAATGTTTATGAATCGCGAAAAACAAAATAAAAAGATGTTTTTTTTGAAAGCACTTTGAACAGCAGCAGAAAATAAAATAAAAACAACGAACTCCTAACAGTTTATTTTTTGCTTTTAGTCTCTAAACATCAAAAATTGGTTTGTCAACATTCTTAAATATGTATAATTATCCCAGGAAATCCCTTGAAACCTTTAAAATTTTGTTTAACTGTCCTCCACCGCTAATAAAAGAAATTTGCAAAAGCCAAAATACAATAATGAAAATTCGCAGATACATACATATGTATGTGTAAAAATTAAATTCAAATTGACATTATAATAAAGGCCAGAATAAGAATTTTTGTACTTGAAAAACAATTTTTAAACTTTGCGAAAAAATATAATATCTTTAATATATTGACTGCTAAAACAATAAAAATGCGATATTTGGACAGGTATTGATTATTAATTTTTACAGCAAGCTTTCGCTGATACCTACCCATTATAAATAAAAATAAGCAATTTGCAAATAGTTGCAAAAAATATATATATACATATTCCAAAAATTAAAATTTTTTCATAGAAATGAATTAAACTTTTATTGAATTTACTTTAAAGGTAAACAATCAATTGTTTATTTAACAAATTACTAAATATACATACATATATCACCAACAAACTCAAATGATCGTTAATAATACATAATTTTTAATATTAATTTAAAATTGTTAATATCAAAGATAACAAAAAAAAATTTGTTTATTCGTTTTGAATTGTCCTAAAGAGAAAATGGCAATTCCTATTTAAAAATATTTTTTCTATACAATTTATATAAATACACTTTTTTAACTTGACTTAAAATAAAGAATAGGTGTATATTTTTCAATATAAATTTTTGAACTATCCTAATGTACATACAGTACAATTTTACTATATGAAAAAATAGTTTTTTTTAAAATAAATTACTATTAAACCGAATATATTTGACTTGTAAAAAAGAAAACAAATATAATTGGTTTAAAATAATTCACTTAAAATATTCCTTTTAATTTGGAAAATATAAGAATTTTAAAAAGTATCAAATAGCAATGAAAAGTTAAATCTTGATATATGTACTCTACTCTACGTAAAGTTTTTTTTTGTCTATTCTTTGAAAACAACGAAACTTTAAATGGAATAAGAAAAATAACTTCAAAATAGAAAAGGTGATTACTAGATAATTGTGTTTGTGTGACCATAGTTGTGGTACCTACTCGTACATATACACTCGTACATACATGACTTATTTAAGCCACAATCCGAATTCTTCGGTTCTCCCAAATGTATTATTTTGTTTTCAATATTTTGAATACCTTAGACTTTTTTTTCTTATTTTCTCCCTTTTGATTTATCACCTTGTGGGTGCATTGCTAGCGAATCATTAATTTAGTGCTTACACAAGATTTGTAAATTAAACGAAGCGAAGAAAACGAGTTAATAGTACACATAAAATCATAAAAATAATCTCATTAAAGAAAATCTGGGCAAGTGAACATAAAAAAAATTGTGAAATTGTGAAAGTTCATTGAAATTACGACCGGAAGTACAAATCGCATAAATACATACATACATACATATGTGTATACATAAAATATTTACACATAAGCTGTAAAAATTGCTTGATTAGGCAACGAATCAAACCAAATAAAACAAAGCAAGCAAAACACACGCAAGTAAATATTCATAAAAGTGTTGAATAACTCGCAAAATTGCTACAATAAAGGATTAAAAAAAAACGCAAAACTAATTGTAAAAAAAAGTAAAGCGAAACACGTATAAAGTTACAAATACAGTCACGGAAATACTTCGCAACAAGCAGTTACTCAGCAACATGTTGCAGCAACATAAATTTTCAACATTGGCCATTGCGGTGCTATTTGTAATGGGTAAGTAAGTGTATGATTATTTTTAATTTTTTTAATTTTCAATTTTAGTTTTTGGCTTCTTCTTTAACACTCGCGCGAGTTGATTGAACTTGTATTCGTACAAACAAAATGAAAAAAGTGCCAACATTTGAAACCCAAACTGCCGCCTTCTTTCAAAAAATTTTTTTTTTTCTTATATACATACATATGTATGTATATTTGCACGTATTTCCAAAATTTACATGAATTGACCATTTCTGATATTTTATATGCATTGAACGTGATTGAATTGTTAATTTGATGCTCAATTGATGTTTATGCAATGTTTTCGATTATAGTATTTCACCGGCGAACTTTTTTTGTTTAAAATGTGTGTAAACCGAAGAGTGTTATATACAAATGTGTCTAACATTAGTTTGTAGTTTGTACGTGCGGTAGTATGTAAATATTGTGGGATTAGGCGCAAAAATGTTACACTCAAATATCTATACGACTGAACCCAATAGATGAATGCAATCGAGTATGCATTTTGCTTGCGCAGATTTTTCAATTATATAAAAAAATTTTTTCTATTTTTTAAATTTTTATTGAAAAAAAATCACCCTTATCGTGAGTTTCGTTTTCGCCCGAATTCGTTCACTTTTCACTGTTCGATAAATATGAATTCCAGGTGAAAGAAATTTTTCACATTGGAACATAATTTTCCCTTATCGGCAGCTCCCATTTCGTCCGAAAAAAGTTGGCGAATTAATTGAATTTGTTCGATATTTTTTGAGGGGCAATTTAAATAAAATTTTGATACATAACTATAATCGCTTATTCCAGGAACAAAACAATTAACAAAGTTCAAATTGAGTCGGATATTGCAAGAGATGCAAAAGTATTTGTCAAAAAAAAAAACAGGAAAATGTAGTAGCTGAGTTCTGAAAACAGCTGACGATGAAGCTGAACGCTCGAGGCCTGCAATGAAAAATGAAGCCGCATGGAAAAGGGTAAAAAATATATGTAAAAATATTGCAGGCATTTCAACGCTTCTTTAATAACTGTGTAATATTTCACAAACCGGTAAAATTGATAATTTCATTAATAGTTGCATCAATGCTTACACATAATTTCTTACAAAGTCTCAGGCATTTCTAGTGGATTACATTTATCTCTCAAGTGCCTTCTTCCTGCACGTTAAAGTGAATTTTCTTCTTCCACACATACAAGTCGCATTGCAATTGTTTGTTTTTTATAAAATTACTATTTATTTTGAATACTCGTATTTGGTAATCTTATACTTCAAGTAAACAAGTAAAGAAATTTCAGAGTTGCAATTTTCATGTTCGAATTTTTCGAAGCGAAATTTATTTTGTATGAAACTCGCAATAGGCGTGTTCAATCAGGGCGAATGAAAAAAATTCGGGCAAATTTTTTTTCGGGCGAAACTCACGATAAGGGTGAAGGCAAATTGCGCAAAGGGAAAATAAGTTTTGAAAATTTGTCAACATATATGTAGGTATTTGTAGCCGTATCGAAAAGAAAAAAAAAACGGACTGTATTACGGTGTCCGATGATCATAATTTTTTTTTTGCAAAACTGGTTTTCGAATTATTTAATGAATGTCAATTTAGAAAAACCAGTTTCTAACTTTTATTGTAAATAAGAAAAAAGCCGTGTAAATACGTATAAATAAAAATAAATACGGGCAGCAAAAGATAGTAATGAAATTTCCCAATTTTAAGTTTTTTAAAGCAATACCAATAGAAAAATTCAAGTTGTGTATGTAGTTTGAAAAAAGAAACAAATAAAAAAAAACTAGAAAATTAGTACATATTGTTACAAGTAAGAAATGCATAAATAACAAAACTTTTAAAATATTTTTTTTTGTTTTTATCTGAAATCATTTTTTTTTTATTTAATTTTATAAAAATATAATGAATATGAAAGAGTTGAATGACCACCATATTTCGCTTAATGCCCAAAGGCCAAATCCTAACAATCTCGGCTTTGAAGTTAAAAACAAATTCGTTTTTGCGATATTTGAAAAATCAAGACGTCAAAGATTTCAGAAAAATCGTAGAAACCCGGTTTACAAAAAACGAGTCAATTCGACGGCCATCATGGAAAGGGAACAGTTTTAATTAATTAAAAAATGACAAATTCGTGGAAAATAAACCTATTTTTTTCTAATTTTTGACAATTAGTTTTAAGCTTATATAGCGCTATTCTAGAATTAAGTTTTATAATTTTGTTACTGCCATCCTGCAGAGGTATACTAAAAGACCTGGAGTCTTACTTATACACCCGAATATATTAAATAAATATGAAAACAAATATAAATATAAATAAAAATATAAATAAAAATAAAAATAAAAATATAAATATAAATATAAATATAAATATACATAAATATAAATATTTATAAATAGCGGTCACATCTCGGCAAGCGCTAGCAAACCTCGGCGTGTATTCGGCTATAAAAAGGCTTCTCAGAAAAATACCTTTACCGTTCGGAGTAGGCATAAAACTATTAAACATATTAAAAACGCCGACCACCAATGGTAGAAGAAGCTCGAGCAAACACAGTTTCACGGTGTAGACGCCAAATTAATATTGATTTTTTTATTATTATTTGACTTCTCCATATCATTTACTTACAGTTGTACACCATTTGAAAACTGAGCATGGATTAAAAGACAATTAATTGCTGAATTCATTTTCATATTCCTTATTGTTGACAAAATTTCATTTCAATATGCGTGTCGGAATATCAAAATTCACATTCACTGCGGATGCAACATCGCTTTCATTGGCTGCAAAAAACTACTTCGCTGTCAAAAATCGAGCACAATAATTTAGCTCTACTGGAGAGAGAGGCATTTATTTTATGTCAGATCGTTATTATAGCTGACAAAAAAAATTTAGTGAAATTACATTTCTTCTTTTTTCTACCATGAAATTCATAGTTGTGCGATATTTACAACTTTCTTGTATAATCATGAAAAATATTCAACTCATTTGACAGTCAATCAGTCGGCACAATCAATTTTTTTGCATCATCATGCTGTTGTGTATTTTCTTTTTTCACAAACTTCAAAAAAGGAGGTTATCAATTCGTGGGAATGTTGTATATGAAACCAAATAACAATGGACCCGTAGAGCGATTTCAAACATGTTGGGTTCCTTTATTAAAAAATAGTTTTTAGTTCTGCTAAAGTTTATTATTATGAACGCTTTACCATGATGCAATCAAACAAGGTTGGATAATTAGGCAGTTCTCTCACACTTGCACGCTGCCTTAGCATATACAATGTTGCTCTCTTTTAATTTTAGAAAAAAATTTTATCAAACACGAGGAAATTGGTACTTCTCTCGTATAACGGCTTGGCAGGAAACACTGTTTGCTATTTATAGTTTTTAAATTATATAAATTTTTGTTATTTCCATTGGCCTTATAAATGTTTAATAATTGACAATTTTATTGAAGATTTTATTTGGAAAAACAACAACAGTTTTTAAATGGTAGAAGTAATAGTACACATTTCCTCATCAGACTTTTTTTTATTAAATTAATTATATTTATCCTTCATAAACATTTCTCCCAGGCTTTGAACCCAGGAGCTCGGAGTTGCAGAGCTAACACGCTACATGCTGTGCTACGCTAGCCGAGTGGACTGTTGTGTTTATTCCATCTTCCTGAAACAAACCAACTACAAACAAGAGCAACTGATATGCCGCTATTTAAACTTGCTTGTGTGGTTGTTGTTTGTGTAAATGCATTGTAAATATTAGTAAAATAACTAAAATAAAAAACAGAATTGCTAAAACACAAACAAGTAAAATCTTCAATAAACTGGCCTGGAGCTCAATAAAATTGTCAGTTTTTAAATTATTTCAGCATACCTTACACTAACTGATCAAATTAACGGAGTTCTCTTATATTTTTTTGTAGCCTTGGTTATTTAGCATCGAACGGTAATTGAATATATTTTTCCTGGCATGTATGGAATTGATAGGTCGTTGGTCCGATTCCCGCCCAGGTCAAATCATTTTATTTTTGATTTTTTATTTAAAAAAAGCATATTATGTTATAATTTTTTCTCATATAAAATAACATAAAATACAAATAAAAATTTAAAAACAATAAAATTATACAGTTAGATAATCGAATTGAATATTTTGACTAGTTTTGACTAAGGTCTTTACTTGATTTCTAATATACATATGTATGTATATCAATATTCCGCTAATTTTTTGACGAAGCTTTTGTGTGGTGTTTTTCATATAAAAACAAATTTGGTTTAAACAACAAATTTTACAAAAACTCACAAATCAGTGGCAATAAAATTTGGTATAATTAGTATAAAATTTGGCCTTACTTGGCTTTTATTAGATTCCTCTTACATTGGTATAAAAAATTAATATTAAATTAAAAAAAATTTTTTCCAAATGTCAGAGTTCTATTTTCTGCATGTAATAATAATAAAAAACTTAAAGAACAAAGTAAAAAAAAATTTGGTTTCTAAATCGCACTTGCGTTTTTTGTTTTTATAGTTTGTTACATAAAGATACATACATGAGTTGTTGAATATTCGGTTATATTTATGAACATTTCTGCAAATACGTTTCATGCAATTTCACCGCATTTCGCTACTAGTTGCCTACTTTTCTACCACCTTTGGCAGAAATGGGATAAAATAGTTTTCCCTTTATCTGAGCTTCCTAAATGCAACTTTACAAGGCAGCTAGAAAACATAAACGACAATAAGTGTCTAACCTTTTATAATTGAATTATGGCACTTTACTTAAAGCTTTTCCTTCGACATTTGACGGGTATTCCAAAAGAGGTCATCACTTAGCAGCTTGAGGGGAAGGAAATTTTTATCAGCACATTTCAAAAATCTTTAAAATTGTAGCACGTTTAGGGAGGAAGCTACGGAGTGCTAGAAACTACTCACAGTTTAGATGACGAGTATCTAGTAATTAGATCCCATCCTACCTTCTACAGCAAGGTGTAAACTGCTTAGTGGTTAGTAAATCAGATACAAAGTTCACAGCAAAAACACACATTTTTCTTTCGAAGTATAATAAATATAGAAACTCATATTTGGTAGAACAAATTGTGATAATTTTTATCGATTATCGCTTTGTGTAAGGTATTTTTTTTTTTAATTCAATTTAGCACAAACTTCCTGTTCAAAAATCCTATACCAAACTCTCAGCGCTACATGTTGTCAATTTATAGGGAAAATAAGTTATTTAAAATTAAAGGTATTAACATCTCGCCGATGGATCAAAGCAAAATATAGAGGGAGTTAATCCGCTTTAAACGTCATACTCTACCAATGCAAACTACTACATACAAATGCTCAAAAATTTTGCATATTTCGACCAAACTGCTTAACACCGGAAATAGGTTTACATATACAACAATGTGGCATAGAATTAGGTATGTAAGTAGCTAAAAGCAAATTTTGAAAAGGAATTGTGGAGAAAAAATTAATCAGCAAAACCGACAGGAAAAAAAACAATAACATAAAGAATTCTAAAGAAGAATTAAAAAGTTCTGCCTAGATCTTTCATTAGCTGGAGGGGGTGAGCACAGGCGTTAAATAATTTAAGCGAAACACTTGAGAAAGTAGCAAAGCGTATAAGCAGTGAGGCAGAAGGCCATTGCATTGCATGCTATTCAAAGTATGTTCTCGGATGAGAGGAGCGCACGGTAAGCGGAATTTTGTTCGCTTGCTGGTTGGTACTGGCTGCTGTCTGCTTACTGCTTACAGAATGTGTTAAACGATTTGTACCAAAACCACGAAAACAATTATTTTCAAATTGTCTACAATATGCTACGATAGTCGACCGCAGATAAAAAAGTGTTTTGGTGAAGAAATTTTTTTTACGTTTAGCTTGAAGTGATGAATGTATTTGGAGTGGAGAGGCGCAGCATCAGTAGCGGTGGTAATAGATCAGCCGCTATGTTGCCATTCAAGGTATATACGAGTATGTACATGTGTATGTACGCGTAAGTTTTATGATTTTAAAACCTAATTGATATACCATTCCCTCTCGCTGCGCGCACTGATCCATTACCACTATTTGTATTCCAAAGGCTTAAAGTAGGAGTAGCTCGTATGCAAAACTTTCTATTAAACCACAAACACCTACCAACGCAAATTGCGTAAAGCATTTATTTTTAGGTATTTTCTTTTCTTTGCTTATGGTTTTTTACATCCAAAAATTACATTGAAATTTACTTAAACTTTTCTTTATCTTCTTTAATTTTTTTTCTCATTTCCCAATCTTTTCTAGTCAGCGGTTTTTCTCTTTCAGTGCGTTTGTGATTTTGTTCGAGCTTGGCATGATTGTTGGACTGAGGTAGCAGGGTTTGGGTTTCGCACATTGAGTTATCCGTGTTTTCATTGAATTCGCTGCATTGGCTTTTTTCTTTTACTTTGCTGCATTGGGTGAACAGCAAACCAAAGGACACTTCGCCACCACTTTATTTTGCCTTCAATTGTTTAAGCGCGGCGGTTGGCTTATCTTTTTTTAATGGATTTTAGCAACAGTTTCTTCTGGTTTAATTTATTTACAAACACATTTTGCTTTTACTCATTTTGTATTGTACTTACTGTGTGAGTGTCGCTTTATCTGCGCCTGCAGCAAAACCTGGGCTGTGAACTATGAACCTGCAATAAATGCGGATCTAAGGAGAGTTCCACACACTTTTCTATTTTCAATTTCAAAAAGAGATAAATGCTTGCACAAACATACTTGTACATTAATAGCGAAATATATTGAACAAGTGGTTTGACAGTTCATCTTGCCATCTTCTTCGGCACGCGAAGCCTATTCGAACGTGTCATAAATCTTGCGTATACTAGTTCTTTTGAAGACCGTCATCATCTGAGTTTCACCAATGTTTCCGCGGATATGTTGAGGGATTTTTAGAGCGTTAGTTTTGTTCGTCGAGAAAGTAATCTACCTTTTAATTGCCTATCGAGCCCAAAGTAGCACCTGCGCAATAGAGAGTCTTCGCTTGATCTCAAGGCTGACATTATTGACAGTGTTTATACTGGAGGCAAGTCCTTCAAAGAAATTTTGTTCTGTCCTCGATCACCGCTCGATTAACCTCTTTTGCTTCCTTCTCTAAACTTGAAAATGCTGTGCTTGCTGCTCAGTCGTTAACGCTGAAGATGTCATTATCATCCACAGCATCGTCTTTTTATTATATATAACTATGTATGTATGTATATGGTGCCACTGCGATTCAGTTTGATAGTTCGTATGCTTTCTGACCTCAGAATGAAGAAGTTGCACAAAATTGAATCACCTTGTTTAAAACATCACTTGCTCTCGAGCGGCAAAAGGTTGTACTCAACGCCTCTCTGCATAGAACTACTATTACAGTGGTCCTATATAAAATTTTTTTTTTATTTAAGCTGCACTACAAACATTTCCTGCTTGGTTTCGATACTTCAATTGTTGTTTGTTTGTCATTGAATTTTTCTGTGCGTGTTACTGTGGTGACTGGCTATCCGTTGGTATTTGTGACATTAAATAGATTTCATTTCCGTTTACATTTTCATACTCACTTTGTGAACTTCATCCATTCACACTAAATCGTTCAAAAAAGGGAAGTTAATACGAGTATGTCTTTACGCCAAGCATGTTTGTTGCTTACTGCTGTTTTTGTGAAATACCTTTGTGGATAATATTAATCGCTTTTGCGATATATAAAGGTGTGCTTTGATTGCTCAGGCGATTAAACTGGTTGGCGATTAATGGCTTCCCCCACTAAATCATCTTAAAAATTGTCAAAGGGGTCTATGACGCTTTACAATTTTTTGTTTTGTTTGTTCCTTTGTTTAGCGATTATTTTGTAAAATTATTGCGCATGAAAATTTGTTTTTAATCTTAAGCTGCTGTAAGTTGAAACACAGCTAATTTATATCAAATTTTCACAAAGTGTTTAATGTGACTAAAACCAAATATCATCTTTGGCCATTAGATGCTATTGAAAACCTTTGAATAAAGCTGCTTTTAAAAAATTAAAAGATATTAATAATCAGTTAAACTGTGACGAAAGTGCTACTTTTTAACAATTACAATTTTCTCCTTTGATTGCCTTCAAAGATGAAGAATAGAAAACTTGATCCTGAGGGGCAGTAGATTAAAAAGCATAGTTGTTATTGAGAACGAATCCGAAAAAGTAGATAACTATAATTGAACATAAAAATAACAAAAACAACACTGAGACTAATTCCCACTTTACGGGATTTCCTAGTAAAAATATCGCCAATATTCGTTATATCTGTTAAATCGAATCGTTTCCGATATAATTAATTTTGCTGTTTAGTCGACATTTTTCACGATATTTTCCCTCTTAAAATCAGATGTTATTGTTAGGTAATTGGCTAAATGTATAGAAGCTGTAATCTCGCTCTTGACAGTTGTTTTGACTAACCGTTTTCTGACCGACATCTAAACCATGTGTTCGTGTTTTAGGGGGTTTAAAACCTTCCAGAAATTACCAGAACCTCTAATACATAGTGTTTTCTGGCATCTGGCAGCAACACTTGCCTTAAAAATGTGGAGTGCGCGAAGTGAGAAATTAAAATAAATTTTCAGATAAGTGATGACGTAAACTCTACACTGAGCTGTTGTAGAACTTAATTTTTTTTTAATATTTTCGAACCCAAAACCATTTATGAATTTTTTAACTTATAGCTACGAAATATTTGCTAAAAATATTCACGAAAGTTGCTGTATAACGTTTCGATCCAAAGGAAACAATTCCATTCAGCCGGGTGTGAAGTTGAACTTTAACTACGGCTTGCAGTTTCCTTTTTTACTTTCACACGTTCTTGTTTCGTAGAAGTCGGTGATATGAACAACGAATGAAGATATCAAGAAATCTATACTAAATTCGGGGTTTTTACGGAATCCTACTTCTAAGTAAACGTTCAACCGATTTTCCCAAATTCAATTTTCACTGGTTCAGGTGGGCTTCAAGTTGGATACTTTTTTGCTCAGGGGACGCTAAAAATGTGGCTGAAATGCGTAACCGAAAAACGAATTTTAAAATTTGCACCTTACATGTTCTGCACTGCGAGGTTGAAAATTGATTTGTCAGCCTGCCACCGTGTGCCGCTAGGGCGCTACACTGGGAAAGTTGCATTGTCATCGAGGTCCACTAACATTTAGAGGACCTAATCATACGAAACGTGAAAAAAAATTCACAAGACGAGACAGACGATTCGACAGATGTGTTCAAAATTAAATTGAGACTCTACAAGTTATACAAAAATGAGTTCGAAAAAGATTTCGGATTTTTTCAAACCGACGACAGCAAGTGTCAACGATACAGGTGCTGATGATTTTTCTGATACTAAGTTTATACGAGGCTTCACCGCATACACATTACTCCGAAACGCATGTATAAACTGATTTTCAATACGCCTTGAAATGCTTTAGTGAATTCACTCACACTCACTTTAAAATCGGTATTTTATTTCTCGCTTCGGTTAGAAGGATCATATTAGGTACGTTCGTTTACAATCTCCAACAGAAAATATCCAACAGCAAAATTCAGTGGAATTGTCTTCTCTTCTCTCACAAAAGAAAAATATCCAAAACAGTACGCGAACGAAAAATTTGCAGAAACTTGCAAATTCAACGAACAGCTGATTGAATTCTTGTCCGCATCCAAATATGCAAAATGGAAAACATTGCATTAGTGTTTTCCTGAAACATTTTACTAAGGAAACTTAACCAAACTAACTTTTACTTGCTACTAGCATGTTTAACACTCATA
Source organism: Philophylla caesio (assembly GCA_963971545.1). Classification (NCBI taxonomy): domain Eukaryota; kingdom Metazoa; phylum Arthropoda; class Insecta; order Diptera; family Tephritidae; genus Philophylla; species Philophylla caesio. The sequence goes on from OZ020607.1 coordinate 50,555,160, forward strand.
TTTTATAATTTCCACCTTTAAAATTCTTCAACAATAATTTCGTAATTATACGAATTGCAATCATCTGTTTTTGATCAGCTGTTTTGCTGTTGGCAAATTTCTGCAGGCAAAAATTTTTCCAGCAGAAACCAACAGCTTCCCTTCAAATTGAAATGTCACTTTGCTCTCTCAATTTCCCCTACTTTGTTAGTTTTTGGCGTACGCGAACGCTAAAAGCTGATAGTTTTCGAAAACTTTCAATTATTATCCGTACCCGAACTTACCTATTATTAGACTGATCGATGCAAAATTCAAATCAGCTGATAAGCCTGCAATACGGTTGCGCTTGGCACGCTTTAAGGTCGAATGTATAAACAGAAGTAAATACAGTGTAATGAGTTGATACGATCTCGGCGAATGCTTATTACGAGTAGAGGTGGGTAACTCAGCACTGAGTTGAGTTACTGAGCTGACTCTTGGAGATGAGCCGCTCGCTCAAACTCACTTCCTAAAAAAAATTGTGACTCAGTAGCTCAGTTATAAATTTCAGCCATTTTACTGAGCGGCGAGTCGATGAGTGTGTCAGCACTGAGAATCAAAGATGATGAAATTCATATTTTGCAAAAACTTTTAATAACAGCTTTTAAACATGTATAAAACAAATAATTATAAAAATATATGTGATGAACATGCGTGTTCACTTAAAAATAAGGTTTTACGGACACCTTTTTAAAATAAAACTCAATATTTGCATGTAAATCACTAAAATACGAGTATTTAATTTGATTCTGAAGTTTAAGATTTCAACATGTATTTCGCCAAATAAAAATGCTATGATTCTAAGAGCCATTTTGCGTGCCAGCCCATGGATTGGGATTTGATTCCATCCCAAAAGCTATAAGGCAAAAGAGGGAAGTTGCATATCATATTATCTATAGCGAGAATAAAGAATGACACAAAATAAGAAATAGCACGAAAATGATCCCTTTTGGCGCGTTATCACTTTTCTTTTTCACTTCCCCCTAGCGGAAGACATTAGAGTCCTTGGCGAACTACATCAGGCACGTAAGGTTAGAAAGACCAACTTAGGGATGCTCGATAGCGCAGGACAGTTACATCGAATGTGAAGAACAATCTCTTTCTTTTTTAATTTATAATATTTTTGAGCTTTAGGCTTATCGGTTTATTGAGAAAATTATTAGGAAAAACAACAATACTCAAAGCGGTAGAAGTTATAGTACTATTTCGGAAATCACCACATTTCCTCATCAGACTTCTTTATTCTTGGCTTCTGCTTGGGAGTCGATACCGCCACAACATGCGCAATACTTAATCCGCCAACTAAACGCATTCAGCTAAGCTTACTCTGTGTGAGCTGTTGTTATTTTTTCTGCTTTCTTTTCACAACTTAATCCAATGAAGTGCGGCTGTACTGCCGCTATTTCTACCTGACTGTGTAGTTGTTGTTTGTACAGTTGTATAATAAGACATTTCACTGTATTTTAGTCTAAGTGGAACTAATTTCTATTGGCTTTAAAAGTATATTTAAATCAATTTTTTTGTCGACTTTTGACTCCAAGAAGCTGAGTAAGAGCACAGTTGGCGCAAAAAGCGAGAAGATAAAAATGCCTTCATTCACGGTTTGATTGAAAGAGACCAAATTTAAAAACAAAATATTGAACGTATTTCATTTAGTACCTAACTTATTAAGGTTTCCAAATTATAATTATTAGCCGCATCTCTGATAAGCGCATCGTTCGATAAGCCACTCGTATATATGTACATAACATGTAAGTATGAAAGTTAAAAAAAAAATGCTATGAACAAGAATACATTTTCATACAATGGACATCTGTACATACATTTATACTGTCTGTACATACATTTATGTTATCTGTTTGGCAATTGGAGTTTCACGTGTTACGTCAGCGGCAATAAAATGCAACGTGTTGCAACGTTGCCATATTTTTTTTTATTCGTTAACCAACAAGCTGCCAAGCCATTCTTTTCACTCAAATGTCAGTTTGCGGTTTCAATTACATGAAAAGTTGCATTGTTTTGTAACACGATGTGTCCGAAGCTCAATTATAAATTATTCATATGCTTGTACATATACATAGTTACATATATGTATTAGCAAAGTAAGAAGTTTATAGAGTGAAATTAAAGCAAAATATGAAATTTGGGGTTTAAAATCAAGATTGAATAATTGAATGAATGTATAATTGTAAATTGAGAGGCATAACTTTGAAAGCCTTAGGATCGATTTCAGCTAATTGAAAATACTCGATATTTTGACCTCGTTAAGTATCCTTCTTTATATTCATTAATTAGCTTTTCTAAGATAAGTGCAGAAGTCGTTAAATATTTAGCTATAATCTTCCCAAGTCTACGTGTCTCAAAAGTCCTATGAATGCATTCTAATTTGTCAGCGGACTAACACGGACGTGTTTTATTTGCGCTCCGCGATATTGGTGTTTGATAAGCAGAATTTATACTTGTTCTTAACAGAAATTGATGTGCTCGAGATAGTGACTCCATTAAAGTTAAAAGTTCGAATACATGCAAAATGCCTTGTTTATGTGGGCAAAAGGTTGACCGCAACCAAGCCAAAGTTCAATGTGCTAAATGCAATGAGCTATTTCATTTGGACTGTGCTAGTGTCTCTGCAGCTGATTTAGAGTATTTGCTCAGCTCTAATAACAAGTTTTTTTGCAAAAATTGTGCGGCTATTCGCCGAAGGTCTATTCGCTCCCCTCCTCCCTTAATTTGTGAGAAAGTGAGTGAAGTTCCTAAAAGTGCAACGAAGACTACTTCAACTAGTTCGAGTGCAAATGTGTCAACCCGGCAAGACTTGCATATGACTGCAGTAACGCAAAAGTTTGGTGAAACAGACAATGCTAATATTGATAGTTCAGCAATTTCGCTAAAAACTGTTTTTGTAGAAATGTCTGCTCTCAAATCTAAATATGCGCGTGCGTTTGCCGTGATAAGTGAACTACAGGCAGATAAACAGTTGCTGATAGCAAAAAGTGACGAGTTACGCGCTGAGTTGAAAACGATGCATCTCAATTAATCGAAAGAGATCACCTCGGCCCTTGCGCTGCTTCCGGCTGAGGTAAATGACCTGTGTGCGTGTGTAACTGCTTGTGTTTGTCATAAGAAAAAGCAAAGTGCAAACACAATAACAAAGCATAAGACTACCATGTGCTCACCCACTGCTGCGACGACTGCATTATCAGAGAACTTGTAAGAAATGAGAAGGCGCAAATGTTACTGTTAAATTATTGTAGTACATTTGACTTATGAAAGATTTCAGATTAAGGGATTCACCACTTCGACATGAAGATACCACAGTAAGAACGAAAACACAACATCCACCACCAGAAGTTACCAACCACAGTCTAAAAATAGAATTTAGTTATGAAAAAGTAAAGGGCAGATATTTTGAAGTTTCATGGAAATTAACTGTAAATAAGGTAAGTAAAATGTAAAAAAATGAAATAAATCAAAAGGAAATAGATAACGGCTGTCAAAGTGTAAACTCTTTGCTACAAGTTCGGTTGCGTTTTATAAAAGCTTACACATTTTTAACGAAAATAAATAAAAATCGGTTAGTTAATAGTTAGTTAATTTATAGGGTAAAGTAGGATCAAGGGAGACTGCGACCTAAAAGATCTTTTGTATCCCTGCAATTAGTTCATAGCCCTGACAGCCCAAGATACTGTCAGCTTCTCTAATAAAAGCTAATAATAACTTCGTACACGAGTTCCTAATGTTGAGAGACTCGACTATTGCTGAGTTGAAGTATCTAACTCTTAGTCTGGCCAAAGCCGGACAAACGCACAGAATGTGCTCCGATGTCTCCTCCTCCTCGAGACATAGACGGCAGTCCGTTTCGGTGGCGAGTCCAATCCGGTGCACATGGACGCGTAGATAACCGGTAAGCAACCTTATATTGCCCCTATTTAGATTAATTATGTCCTTTCTGGAAAAAGGATACCCAAATAATTTGGCCTGTCTGAGGCCTCCTGTCTCAGCCCAATACCTAGTGCGTACAGAGCCCACCCACTTGGTGATTAAAGATTTTGAAGAGGACCAACTAAGTCCGCAAAAAGGTACCGGTCCCATAAAGACAGACAAAGATCCTTTTCTGGCCAGTTCATCAGCGGTCTCGTTGCCTTCAATCCCGCAGTGTCCTGGTACCCAGCATAGTATTACCTTGTTTTTCATTACCAGGAGCTGAAGAGTGTCATAGCAGTCTTTGACGAGCCTGGAACTGATAACCCTATTGGATAGAGATTTTATAGCCGCCTGGCTGTCTGAGAATATGATTAAAAAAGCGCCTTTCAAACCCTTTTCAAGATTTAATCTGGCACACGTTGCGATTGCTAGAACCTCAGCCTGAAACACAGTAGGCCATGTGCCCATTGCAATCGAAAGTTTAGTGCCGGGACCATAGACACCTGCACCTGTTCTTTCCTCCATCCTAGACCCGTCTGTATACCAATGTATATATCTTGGATCTAGTTGAGGAGGCCCGTTTGACCAGACCTCCCGATCCGGTATTTTGACCTGGAAGATTCGACCAAAACAGATTTCTTTTTGTATGGAGTCAGTAAGCATGCTTGAACCCAAACCTGGGATTTTATCCAGAATACAACTGTGTTGTGAGCTCCTATACTGAGCTTCATTAGTTATTTGCATTTGCAGGATCCTCGTGGACGCGACTGATTGAACATGAATATGTAGAGGAGTCCACCCAAAAAGTGACTCCAGAGCCGCGGTTGGACAAGTTCTTATTGATCCTGAGACCGAGAGCAGCGCCAGCCTTTGGAGCTTGTTAAGGCGAGTAACGGTGGTTTTTTGTAGGGGTTTTGGCCACCATACTACGGAGGCATATGTTAGAATCGGACGGACCACCGTGTGGTAAAGCCATACAATCAACTTGGAATTCAGACCCCATGTCCGACCAAAAAGTTTTCTGCAGGCCCACATGGCTCGGGTAGCTTTCCTTAGAGTGTTGTCTAGGTGGGCATTCCAACTTAGTCTCTTATCGAGGATTACTCCTAGATATTTGACATCGTCGGAGTATTCAAGCACAGTGTCTCCAAGGGTTACCGAACCCAGATTCGGTTTATACCTTCTTGTAAATGGTACGAGAACAGTTTTTAGCGGGTTCACATTAAGGCCCTCAACGGCACACCAGCTTGTCACCACGCGCAAAGCTGAACACATAACGTCTGACACCGTGCTGCCGAATTTTCCCGTGACAATGATAACTAGATCATCTGCGTATCCAATAGCATCAAACCCGTTTTCTTGTAGTTTAGTTAGGAGGTCGTCTACTACTAGAGACCAAAGTAAGGGGAAAAGAACACCCCCTTGTGGGCATCCTTTATTAGCTCTAAAATTTAGAGCACTTTTGCCCAAGGATGTGGTTATATCACGCTCGCGCAGCATAGCGTCAATCCACCCAACAGTTGATAGATCCACACCTCTTCGGACCAAAGCCCTCGAGATGGATCTATAGGCAGTATTATCAAAAGCTACCTCGATGTCCAGGAAGGCGCACAGAGCAATCTCCCTGAATTCAAAGGCCCGTTCGATCTTACCGACCAGACACTCCAGAGCGGAATCCGTCGACTTCCCTTTGACGTAAGCAAACTGAGTCTTATGTATGGAAGTTGAGAACCTCAGATAGTGTCTTATGTGAAGATGTAGCAGTCTTTCGACTGTCTTAAAAATGAAGGAAGTCAAACTGATCGGCCGGTATGATTTAGGTGAGTCAGACGGCCGATTGCCTGTCTTAGGGATAAACACAACGGATACCTTCCTCCAAGTATACGGTATGTATTCCCAAGAATAACTGGCCCTAAATAAACAGATCAGCGGGTCAATGACATAATCAATACATCTCTGAACCAGAGCCGGATAGATACCATCGCCCCCTGCCGCTTTACCTTGTCCCAAAGTACCTTGTCCCTGTCAAAGATGGAGCCAGACCTGGCTATGCTTCTCACTCTGGGGATCCCGTGTTCCGAAGAGTTTGCAGTCGACGGGCACAGCTCCATCGAGGAGCCAGGGAAATGCACTTCGAGCAGGTATTGCAGAGTTTCTCTGTTGTTATTGGTGAAGGTGCCATCTTGCCTCCTAAGGAGTCCTATCCCATTGGAAGGCTCCTTTGATAGAATTTTATGTAAACGGGAGGGCTCTATCAGTGTCTCGATTGATTCACATTTTTGTCTCCACGATTCTCTTTTGGATCGTCTTATGAGTTTTGAGTTAATTGAGGTTAGTAACGAGTCTGCTCTTGCCCTTACTAGATTTTTATAAAGGTCCCAGTTTGTTTTCCTGAGTGAGAAGGTTAGGTCCTGGAGTTGTGATCGTTCTAGGATTTCGAACCTTATGTGCTGGTGATCCGAGAGCGATGCCTCGTCCGACACCTGCCAGTCTCCAAGAGAATCACTAATAGATCTGCTGCAGAGAGTGAGATCTAGTACCTCTTCTCTGGCAGCAGTAATAAAAGTAGGTTTGCACCCCCTATTTGCGAATTCTATATTGTTTTGCATAAGATATTCTAGAAGGTACTCACCCCTTTCATTTATGTCGGTGCTGCCCCACAACACATGGTGGGCGTTGGCATCGCAACCAATGATGAATTGTCGATTCGTTTGTTGGCAAAATTCGACAAGCTGCTGAACTTCCGCGGGAGGAATGGTGGGGATGTCACCTGGAAAGTAGGCGGATGCGATGACAATTTCTTGCATTCCGCCTACCGTCGACACTTCGACGACAGCAGCTACTAGATCCCTGGAAAAAAAGGAGTAAGAGGTGTGAGATTAATGTTGTCAATGAGCAGGACGGCGGCACGGGGCATGCCTCCCACCCGGTCATACACCAACCTACCTGATTGACTCAGCCCTCTTACTTGGCCTCCAGTATGCCAGGGCTCCTGTAGCAGGCCAATAGCGAAACGGCGTTCGCTGGATAATCTGCAAAGTGTGGCAGATGCCCCCTTGGCATGATGCAGATTAGCTTGAAGCACCCTTATGGTGCTCATTGCTTCCTTTGGAGCGATTGACTGGCGAGACTCTTCTTCTTGTCTCGTCGGGACCCTTTGTCCCTAGCTTCTTTGGTAAGAGCCGGCCTACTGCATTTTAGCCCTGCGGCAACCTTTTGTATATTGGTGCCGGTCGAAGTTGGTGGCAGTTAAAATATATTTATGTACTTGTTGTTATGTTGTGTGATTAGTATTCGAAATACTTAATTAATTGCCGTATGGACTAATTTCACCCGGAAGTGTAGCTGTTCAAATCCTGGCGGGGGGTGAAAAATCTTTTAGAATTTTTTTAAATTTTATATATTTTTAATTTATTTATTTATTTATTATATATTGTTTTATTATTTATTTGCCCGATATTTTTAATAAAATTACATTTTATACCAAATTTTTCATATCATTATTGCAATGCATATGTACTTATGTACATATATTAAAAACATCTATAGGTAATGGTCAATATAAAAACCAATAAAAATAATATAAACTAAAATTAACTGAATTGGTTGGGTTTTATGTTAGGATTTGATAATGAAGTTTCCCATACAAGCCATGCTTACTCAGTTAAGAGGGTCGCAAGGATTTGCTGCATCAAGGGTTGTCCAGTGGATGACACCAAAATTTTGTATTCTTTCCCAAAGACGGAGATAGCCTTCAACACTTGGACCCTGGCATGTAAAATTAAAGCGACATTTTCCAATTATGTATCATAAAATATTTATTTGCGAGCGTCATTTTGAAAAAAAATGCATTTCTAAAAAACGGGGGCTTTTCCTCAATTATATTTACAACAGCATATTTCAAGCGGTTCTAGTAGTGCTTCCTCTGAATGGGTCCTTCCGCCTATTCAACGCAATTTTCTGATGCCAAAACCAGAACGAGATCTCACATTTGAAGAATTCGAAAAGTATTCCATTTTAGAAGAGAAAAGGCAGCGTTACGATGTGCGTTACAGTGAGGAAGGTCTAGATGAAAGCAATTCCCCTTGTGACCATGAGCCTTTTGCCATTGCAGCGCGAGGGTATCAAAATAATGCAATGAAACAGGAAATGAAAATAAAAAATCTTGAACAAGAATACCAAATTTTAAAAGATAGTTATGTCGAATTAGAGAAGAGGTCCATTATTGCATCAAAGAATGAAAGCGCTGGTGCACTTATTTTCGCCAGGATGATAGTAAGTACAGTCAATACTTATACAGATGAGGAGAAAGATTTATCACAAAATTTTAACTATATGTCGACAAAGGCCTACAATTTTATGAGGGATGACCTCAAATTCGCTCTACCTCATAAGAAATCACTTTGCGTTGGAGACCTATTAGGTATGTTTCACCTGGATTAGACCTCCGAGTAGTAGACAAATTGTTTCAGAAATGTCTGAGAAGGAGCGGATTTTCGAAATCTTATTTGATGAGATTTCGATAAAAAACGATCTTTTTTATAATAAAAGTTGGGATGTAATATACGGCTTTGTTGATATTGGTGACGGTAATAGGCAAATGAGTATTGGCGACAAATGTTGCTTTTTTATGGTCAAGGGGCTCATATCGAGTTGGAAGTATGTTATATCCTATTATATTGCGAAAGGAAGCCTACCCTTAGTAGAGTTGGAGACAATTTTAAAAAACAACAAAGCGTTCGTAGAAAAAATTGGTCTCAATGTTAAAGCTATTGTTTGTGATCAAGGTCCGATAAATGTCCGTCTGTATAAAACGATGAATATTTCCGAAAAAAAACCCATTTATGATATTTGCTGAAAAAAAAAATTTTTGTCTGTACGACTATTGCCATTTAGTTAAGTCTGTTAGAAATAACCTTATGAAGTACGACCTTAAAACCCCATATGGTATTGCTAACTTCAACGTTATTAGAAATCTTTATAACAATGATAAAGATAACACAAGTTCTTACAAGTTCTCTGCTTCTGCCAAAGCTCTTGGTGATAAACGCCCCAGTAAGAAATCGAAGAGTATTGTTGGATGTAATACAAGTAGTGAACTTGAAGTGGCACATATGATAAAATGGCTGCATCTATCGTCGTTTAAAAACTCGGTCACCACTGACAATGTTGTCGCATACGTTTCCAAACATGCGTCTATTGATCGTAATTTTATATCTTGTTATATGCTCGTAAAAAACGACGTTACTGTACAAACTTTAAAGCGAATCAACTTCAAGATAGGAGTACCGTCAATATATTTTGAGACTCTCTTGAATTCAGCGATTTGGCCTGCTGATGTTACTGTGCGTCCGTTTAAGTTTTTTCAGAACGAGGGTGCTATACTACCAAAACCGTAACCGACTCCGTAACGGAGACACCTCTTAACAATTCGCTTAAAATATACTTTCAAAATGTATCTGGACTCCGAACTAAGTCCAGGGTACTTTTTAATATGAGTGCTCACCTGGACTACGACGTCTTTGTACTTATTGAGCCGTGGTTGAATGCGGAAATTAATGATAATAAATATTTTGATCCCAAAATTTTTAATGTTTATCGAAAAGACCGTGATGCAAGTAAAACTAGATTTTCAAGAGGTGGTGTAGTTTTAATAGCTGTTCAGAGGCGACTACGCTCATCATTCGTGCGTTTAGTAAATATGGATTCACTTTTGGACCAACTTTGCGTCTTGGTGTATGGTAACACAAATATCTACATCTGTGCTTCTTACCTTCCTCCGTCCAGTGCAGATAGTCTTTACAAAGCACATGTGGACAATATAACTGATCTCGTCTCTAATCATCTTAATAACAGTTTTTGTATTCTTGGTGACTTCAACTTACCTAATATTGAATGGTCACATGGCAACAATTATGATTTAACTCCAAATAACATTAATAGCTTTCCGGAGTTGTACTTAGTGGATAGCTTTTTAAGTTTAAATCTTATTCAAGTTAATAGTTTTGTAAACAAGCTCTCTAGGTTTCTCGATCTTATTTTTATTAATGATAACCTGCACTTTTCACTTACTGAATGTCTTGATCCTCTATCGAGTTCTGGCTATCATCACATACCGCTTATTATTAATCTAGAATCATACTGTTTTAAAAGTACTTGGGGCGATAATAAAACTAATAATTTTTGCTTTAGAAGTTGTAATTTCCACAGTGTAGATAATGCAATTTCTATGATAGATTGGGTTTAGATTTTTGCTGGAATTAAGGTTTCGGATTGTTTTGATATTTTTAAATCAAAGATTTATGAAATTTGTGATAAATATGTGCCCCGTAATAATAAGAAACACTACAAAATTCCATGGCATGCAAAAAGATTAAAAAAGCTTAAGAATTTGAGAAATAAATTTATTAAAAAGTTTAAAGTATCAAGAGCCTTAGTATATAAATACAAATATCTCCATTACTCCAAAAAGTTTAAGTCCTTAAGTAAAACGCTTCAGCAAAACTATGTTCGTAAGTTCGAAATTGGAATCAAATCCAAAAAGTCCTGTTCTAGTATTCCCTCGGAGGTATTTTATAATGGAGAATATGCCTCCACGACTCAAGACGCTGCCGATCTTTTCGCAAAATTTTTTACAATGGTTGTTCATTTTTCTGTTGGCCTAGTAAATGTTAATATTTTTAAAAAATAAATTATACATAAACATAAATGTTGTTTTTTCACAAAAAAAAAAATCTTCCATAAACTGGCCTTGAGCTCAATAAAAATTCTAAAAATAGCAAAATTTTTTAGTTAAAATTTTGATCCTGGGTCTGAAGCGTTAATAGGTGACACTTCTTACGCCAATTCTGCTATTAATTTCGGGTCTCTATCGCTAACCATTGATGATGTTTGTGAAGGCATTCAGAACATCAAAAGCTCCTGGCTAGTTGATGTTGATGGGTTTTCATCTCATCTATTCAAGAACTGCTCGGCCATGGCTTATCCATTTTTGTTAATTTTTAATAAATCCTTAGATTGCGGTGAATTCATAGATGCTTGGAAGGTTACAAGTATCACACCTATATTTAAAATCGGTAATAAATGTGATATTGCTAATTATAGGCCAATTTCGAAACTTTCTACAACATCAAAATTATTTGAATATATCATCAAACAGAAATTGTGTTTTGCAGTAAAGCGCTGTATTTCTAATAACCAGCATGGCTTCATGGCTGGTAGATCAACCGTCACTAAACTTGGAGTTTTTCCGAATTTTCTACGTCTGCTTTCAATAATAGACTTCAAGTAGATACTGTCTATACGAATTTTTCAAATGCGTTTGATAGAGTTAGTCACTAAATTTTAGTCTCTAAACTGTTTAGTTTTGGGGTTCACTCCGTTTTCTTAAGTAGGTTAAGTCGTATCTCTCTCGTCGTAAATGTGTAGGTGTTGTCGACGACAACTCTTCGCATTCTTTTATAGCTACGTCCGGTGTTCCTCAGGGGAGTATTTTGGGCCCGTTGCTCTTTATAATTTTTATTAATGATATTTCCGAATGTTTTCCTAAATTTCTCTAAATTCCTCCTGTATGTAGATGATTTGAAAATTTTTAACACAATTTCAAGCCTTTCGGATTCTCTTAAGCTCCAGTTGGATCTTAATAATGTTGCGGCGTGTTGTGATATGAATCAACTTCATTAAAACATTAAGAAATGCTCTCATATGTCGTTTCCAAAGTCTAGGGAACTTATTTCTACCTCATATTTCATTAACAACTCGCGACTCACTACTGTGAATGAAATCTCTGACTTAGGAGTAATTTTTGATTCAAAATTTAGGTTTCTCAATCACTTAAATAACATCATCGCTAAGTCTTATTCTACCTTTGCTTTCATTCCACGTTTCGGTTCTGATTTTACGTGCCCATACACTTTAAAGGTACTATTTACTTCGCTTGTGCGATCTAAGTTAGAATATGCAGTATTTATATGAAGGCCATATCACCGTTGTCACACTAATATACTAAAAACCATCCAGAAGAAGTTTCTTCGTTTTGCTCTTAAATCGATACATTTCCCTGATCCGATTCCATCGCATAGTTTAAGATGTGCATTGATAAACTTAAAATCTTTAGAAAGTAGGAGCAGTATACTTTCAATCTGCTTTGTTTTTGATGTTGTACGTGGAGTAATCGACTCTCCAGTTCTCTTAAAGAGTATTTATTTCCATATTCCTAAAAGAAACTTGCGGTGGAATGATTTGTTCTTCTTGGAGTGTGTTAGGACTGTTTATGCGTCCTCTGCCCCTTTATTTAGAACTTTGAAAGAATTTAATCAAGTCTCAAATTCTCTCGCTTTTGATTTTTCGTTAACTAGGCAAAATTTAAAATTATTATTAATTTAATTATTTAGATAAACCTTATTGTGTATAACTATTTGTATTCCCCTAGTCTTATATAGTCTGTAAGAAATCGTGTATTTTTTAGACTTAATAAATAAATAAATAAATAAATAAAATTCTTGCAGACATTTCGGTTGGCTCTCCTGCTATTTTCTGTACCAAAGAAGATTGTAAAGTTTAATGTCGCCGCCATTACACATCAAAGTTAGAACACATATGTATTAAGCCTTCTTTTTTGTCTACCACTTCGTCTCTTCCACCGGGGCTGGATGCCAAGTCTCAAAATAATGTCTCCAATTATTATTAGATTATTAAAGGTAAAAAAAAATATTTAAAAAAATAAACAATAATTTCACACCGATCAAAACTCTAATTAATGCCCGAATTCAGTAAACAGTCTCAGTCTCTAATAGAGACAAAAATCACAAATTTAGACCAGTTGGCATTCATTAGTTTCAAAATAAGGCCTCGAGTCTCAAAATAAAGTCTCTTAATGGTTACCTGGTGATGAGCAGGTCACAAAAAATATAAATAAAAACAAAAGAAAAAAACGTGAAAGCGAGGAAAAGCAATTATCGCTAGCTTATTTTGAGACTTAAGATTATACCAAGTTACTGAATTCCGGCATAAAAGTCTTAATTTAACTACCGAAGAATATACGAAAAGAAAGAATACCCGGTGCTGCAGTCTATGCAAAATTAATAAGTACATCGTTCTTGGGGGTCGACGCATTTTTATATGTATATTTAATCATATCTTCGGCATTTATACCGGATCTTGATTTAAGATATATCGATGATTATTCTCAATGTAAAGTTAAAAAAAAATATATATTTATGTATATAATGTCTTTTCGAGACGAAGCCAATGAATTTATTTAGTTTTCAATCTTCAAAGGCTTTTATTTTGAAATTTAATAATAACATTTAAAAAATGAGACAGAGCAATTTGTTTTTTAAGCCTTTGTAGATGGTACTTGGACAGCAATATTTCGGAATCTATACGAGGCTGGTTCAGTATTTTATCGGGCCCATTTAAGGGCGACTTCGAGACGTGTTTTGTTCTAAAATTTACCGAAAATATACTGCAAGTGTTCCTAAAATGTACTGTAACAGAGAAGTAATGAAAGTGTGACGAAAAAGTATCTAAATTAAACCTAAAAAATACTTAAAACGTACGGAAAGTGTATCGAAATTGTACCGGAAAAGCACCTAAAATGTGTCGGCAATGTATCTAATAAACGCCGAAAACAGCCTGAGCAAGTTCCGCATATTTTTTGTCTCAACAGGATTATTTTTATAATATACTCGTAAATAAGTCTCAAAATGAAAGTATTTGAATACTTAAAAATACTTATACCGCTGATAATTGTTATGAAAAAACTTTTATAATATAAGTCTCAGAATAATAGTTATCGGGGACTTACACATTTTTTCTCAATCAGAAAATTTCTATCCTATATAATATATGTATATGTATGTATATCAAGAATTTAGTATACTATGTTCCTTTTTTATAAATTTGGTACGAATTGCTGTTGCCAGTCCATTTCCAACTTTTCTGCGGTCATGCTGGTGCAACTACTTACTTACATACTGTTTGCAGTATCACTACTGCTGCTGCCACCACATGTTACTTGCAACATCAATAAAATGAGAAAGTTAACCGCCGACAGCAGCTGCAGCACCAGCTAAAGCAGCATAATCAAAATGCAGAGGGTGAGTGCAACAGCAAAGCTGCTCCAGTTCACCCAATCCCAACTTTCCAAACTAACTAAGCGAATGAAGCCGTATTGCTGACTTTAGCCAACTACAAATGCACGTTCCAGAAGCTAGTAGTGCAGCAGCTTAGCAGGTAAAGAGCTTTCAAGCAGCAAGCGTAAACTCTACTTACACAACGCCAACACCATGAATGGAGGAATGTTTCCAATTGGCGTGGTACCGTTCGCCTGCAGTGTACTCTCCAATGGAGTAAGTGAATTCACCACATCACAGTTCGTTTGGTATACAGTTCAACTTAGTTTGGTGCGCGAGGAAGTGGTAAACCTATTTTGATATTACACTAATTTGTCATATACACACACATACACACACCTGCACATATACTTACATATGCTTGCCGAGTGGACGGATGAACGGTGTGTGTGTGTCAATAGAGAGATAACACTGCTTATGGTAATGGCAGTGGTTGTGGACGCTGGTTACAAAAGCACGCAGGGAAAGTTTAAATGAAAACCGCAAAGCTCAATCCGCGAAAAAAAAGGCGAACAAAATTAGAGCAGTGCAAAATTTTTTCTGAAGTGGCAACCTAAAAATAGTAGCAATAAAAAAAAGTAAAGCGACTTGGTAGAAAAAATTGTTGAAAACATGCTCTCTCTCAGTTTTGTAGCGGCGACCAACTGCGGCGCAAAGTAAAAATCGCATTACAAGCTGCACTTGGGTTTGCGTTTTGTCTGTTGCGAATTCGTCGTTTTTTTTTGTCCACGGCAACCAGCAGATGCCAAGCCAAAAACCAACTAACTATTCAACCAAACGCGCAATTTTTATATGTTTTTTTTTTGTGTTTAGTGTCCACTTTGTGTGGTACAAGCCGCAGCAGTAACATTTTGTTGCATGTACCAGCTTCCGTTTTCCTTTTACGCGGCTTCAAACATGAAAGTAGTACTTACACTAGGGTGGCCAGGAAATGCACGAAAAAAGAGTAAAGTAGTAATTTTAATGTTCACATCCCCGAAAAAAATTTTGAGATTAATTTATTTTGAATTGAAATATATTTCATCCAATTTTGGTGAAACAATGTGCAAGTTTTTAGTGGCCGAAAATTGCGCTGATTTTTGAGAATTTTTTGTCGCAATTGCTTCTATGTAACGTTTGGACGAAATATATTTCAATATAGAAAAATTAATACCATCTATAAAAATATATCAAAATTTAATGTTTATTGTGATCAGTTAAAACTTGCTTTCCGCTGTGGTCGAGTGGGTAGCGGTGCGTGCTATTAATTGATATGTCGTTGAGTTCGAGGTTCGAATCTCAGCCAGAGCAAGTAAAATCTAAATCATAGAAAAGCTTTTTTCTAATAGCGGCCACTCCTCGGCAGATAATGGCCGAGGGTATTTCTGCCATAAAACTGTAGGTCGCTCCATTTGTGGTAGAATATAAAGACGCACACTACAAATGGTAGGAGAATCTCGGCCAAACATTGAGCTATATAGTGTAAGCGCCAAATTATTATTATTATGGTTAAAACATGCATAGTTGCACTACAAAGATACATGCTCTAAAATTTTAAAAAGCTAAAATTTTAAAAAGTGATTAAAATTTTGATAAGAATTTGCTACTTTCTATATTAAAAATTTATACAGTTAGTATGGTAAAAAGTAGAAATATTTCTAACAAACTCCGCCTCAGACCAAATGTGATACATACATACATATATGTAAGTATATATTTTTTTTTTATAATGTTATTTACCAAATTGAACAAGTTACAGCAACTTAAAAAAATCAATTAATTTTACAAATAAAGTTTAAGCAACTTGCAACAATTTTCATGTTTATTTAAAGAAAGGCATTTTGTGAAAATATCAGCTGCATTATCTTCTGACGGAACATATTCGATATCAATCTCGCCGGATAAAAACTTTTCATGGATGTAATGAAAACGTATATCGATGTGCTTGCTTTCTTGCGTACAATTGGGTTACGAACTGCAAACTGCGCTCCTTGGTTATCACATTAGATAACAGTGGGTTTTTTAATTAATGTTTTCAGCCCCATTTCTGACAACAGACTTCGATGAATAATAATCGGACAACGTTCAGTATTTCGCCGTATCTGCATTCCTTAATAAAAATCACATATATTTTTCGTTATTTTCTTCATTGTTGTTTCCGATGTACATGCCAAAATAATATCATCACCGTAGATCGTTAATATGTTTACCTCGTTTCCTCTTTGATTTATATAAACACAGTTATCAGTTTGACATCGAATAAATCCCATATTTTTTAGTATAAGATTAATTTTGTTATTCCAATCTCGTCCAGCTTGTTTTAAACCGTATACTGATTTCTTTAATTTACACACTTTGTGTGGATTCTCTTTGCTAATAAACATCTCCGGCTGTCGCATAAAAACATATTCTTCTAAATCTCCATTCAAATATGCTGCAACAATGTCAATATGATTTACCAGTAATTTTAATTGAACTACTAAAGCCAATACTAAACGAATTGTTGACTGTCGGGCCACAGGAGCATATGTTTCATTAAAATCTTTACCGTAAATCTGCGAACACCCTTGTGCTAACAACCTTGCCTTAAACCTTTCGACTATTCCTTCTGAATTACATATATTTTGTTGCAAATACCCATTTTGAGTCGATTACATTTTTACCTATTGGACAGTCTACCAACTCCCACGTGTCATTCTTAATAAGCGAATCGTACTCCGCCTGCATAGCTGCTTTCCATTGCTCACAAAATTCAGATTTCAAGGCACCCACCACTGTTGTTGAATTGGTAACTAGTGAATTCAAATTTTCAGAACTTTCCACCAAATACATTTTACGTGGACGACCAACAGTTCCATCTCTTATAATTTTCGGCCTACCTCGCTTGCGTTTACCTATAACAATAGTATCTTCTTGCTCTTCTTCAGTATTCTCACCGGAAATTAAATCACCTTCATTGACAGTAAGTGGAACACGAGTACTAATACCAGTTGGTACATCAATTTGC
This sequence comes from Philophylla caesio, assembly GCA_963971545.1. Taxonomy (NCBI): domain Eukaryota; kingdom Metazoa; phylum Arthropoda; class Insecta; order Diptera; family Tephritidae; genus Philophylla; species Philophylla caesio. The sequence continues at coordinate 50,572,224 of OZ020607.1, forward strand.
TCCATTTCATTAGCATCTGAAATACTATCAACGTTATTATTTTGACTCGAAGTTGCACTTATTTCTTTTTGCAAATCAACAAAATCTATAAATTTGTCTTCATTATTTGATTCGGAAACATCAGTACTATAGTTATTTTCGAAAAATATAATATCACGTGCAATAACTATCGATCTATTGATAGGATTATAAAGCCTGTAACCCTTCGTTGATTCAGCATTTCCCACGAGTTTTAACTTTGTACCCTTTGGTTGAAATTTCGACTTGTCTTTACGTTTATTTAAAGCTACAGTAACACAACCAAATATTTTAAAATATGATACACAAGGTTTTCTTCCAACTCAGCGTTCATAAGCTGTACTTTCTTTTATTAATTTAGTACGCGAGCGATTTCTAATGTAAGTGACTGTTTTAACCGCCTCTGTCCATAAATTTTGTGAAAGCTTTGATGACTCTAACATACAACGCGACAATTCCACGAGAGTACGTTTAAGTCTCTCAGCCACACCATTTTGTTGTGGTGTATAACAAACCGTGGTTTCATGTCGTATTCCGTGCTGCTTGAAATAATTTTTAAATTTTTCATTAATATATTCACGACCGTTGTCAGAGCGCACACACTTTATTTTATGACCTGACTGTTTTTCAGCTTCATTCATAAAAACCTTAAACGCTTCTGATTTTTGTTTCAGAAATCGAGTTACGATATATCTCGAATAGTCGTCAATAAACGTAATAAAATACCGCGTGCCACTTTTGGATGCTATTTTCATTGGTCTGCAAATGTCAGTATGCACTAACTGAAGCACATCAGTTGTATAAATAATGTCTGACGATTTTTTGAATGGTCTCTTAGTCATTTTACGTAACGCACGCGTTGGACAAGAATAATAAACAGGCATTTTCACATGTAATCCATTTACAATATTATTTCTAGACATCTAACAAATATCCTTAATGTTCAAATGTCCAAACCTCTTATGGCAATTATCAATGTCAGATTTATCAGTTCTTGTATTTACCACCATATTCAAACTTTCATCTTTATCAAAAAGTACATACAAAATTCCATTATCTACTTTTGTGTAAAACTAATTTCATTTTCTTTAGTTTGCACCGTAGATTTGTTTTTATCAAATTGTACGATATTACCGCGTTCAATTATTTTGCTTACCGAAATACAATGCATTGTGTATAATAACAAGTGAGATATCTTTTCGATAAACGTCGAAATTTGGAACAGCTGAGATCACCTGTTTTTGCAAAGTAAATTCGCAACCCTGGCGTTCCTCGTATATTTTACCCGAATGCAGGGACGGATACAGGGGAGGGGTTCTGGGTGTCTGGATTCCCCCCAAAAAATCGGTAGTCTCGGAAAATTTCAACCGTGTTTTCAAATTCGTAGCACACACAAAAACTCACTCTAGACAAAAAAATTAAAAATTATTACCCAGTAACTGGAATACAAAGAATGCTTTTTTGCCGAAAAGTATATTTTATTCTAAAAGTTTATGACTTATCAAACCGCCTTCGTAATATGCAATTTTACAAACACATTTACCGATTTTTTCAAATCAGTGTTACGTTGCCAGTCACGGTGGCTCCGAGTGAACGGTCCTTTTCTGTTTTACGGAGATTGAAGACGTATCTCGTGATATTGAGGTTACTAGTGACCTAGATATTTTGCCAAAGAAAAATAGGAGAATCGATGAAGCACTTTAAACACCTGTCGTTTTATGATTCTACTGATTCAAATGATATCATAGCCTACCGATTTATAAAAATGCATTCAACATTTTACCCAACATTATTATATCTATGTTTATAATGGATATTAATCGAATATCTCAAAATATGTAAAATATCCTAAAAAATTGAAACCCCCCCAAAATATTTTCAGATCAGCTTTTTCCAACTTCGGGCCATTCGTAATTGTCGACATATTGGCGGCCAGCTTAGGTATCCTGTCAAAAGCAACTGTCAAATAAGATATCTCACTTGTTGTTATACACAATGATACAATGTCAACATAAAGCACATCCTTCAGTATACTATGACGAGTATATTTATACTTCACTTTGACAGTACCTATACTTTTTGCATTCACAAAATCACCGGATGCAAGAGTCACTACTTGAGCTTTATTTTCGATTTCTGAAAACAATTCAATGTCATTACACATGTGCGAAGATGCAACGCTGTCCAAAATCCACATATTGCTGTTTGATGATTTTTCCACAGATCTTACACTCAAAATTGATAGGTTTTCAGCCATTTTACACTGCGACTTAATATGCCCTCTTTTACCACAACCATCGCATTTCACAGAACTCCAGTTACGCGTTTTTGTAGAATGTAGTTCATTTCCCCTGCTATTTCTTTCTGATTCTGCAACTATTTTTGACTTAACACCATTTTTCGACTTGTTGAAACCTGCAGCAAACACGCTTTCATTCTTGTCACCAAATTTATCGATTTTTCGCGTTTCTTTTTCTAGTATCTCCATCTCCTCTGGAAGACTACATAACAATAAGATACCTAGCAAATCATCAGGTATATCAACGCTGATTGACTAAAAACTAAAAACTGAAGCTAAAACGCACCAGCTTCTTAAAAATATTAACTTTCCGGGCCGGACCGTCTGCACTATATAAACCGCTTAAAACTAACCAGGCTTGACTAGCTGTAGTACAATTTTTTATGTGTATCAACTCCGATGGCTTTACACACAGAGTCAAATACGCCAGCGCTCTTTTGTCAAAAATTTGCCATCAAGCTTTTCCTGGCTCATTTTCATTTGAAGGACATTCCGTTTCAATTGCTTCCCAAAACTCCAACGTGATTAGAAGACTCTTCATTTGCACAGCCCACGTGTTATAATTATCAGGTCCCAGCTTCTCTATTTGCGCCAGAGAACTCATCTTAAAAGTAAATTATTCCAGTAAACTGACAAACGTATAATCCGAAAATCCACCGACCAACGGCAATTTAAAACGATATTCAAAAAACGCGACGAACGCAGGAAAAAGTCTTTTTTTCAACGAATACGGACACGTACATATATATATTTGTAATAAAAGTCCAGAGTGCGAAATGAAAAATACGTCTGATTCAGTTGAAAGAGTTTATTGAATATACATAAATATTTTATTCAAACATAGTATCTTAGGCTACTTTCTATATTCAAAATTTATACAGTTGGTATGGTAAAAAGTAGAAATATTTCTAACAGTTTTAAACATCGATTTATTTTTTTTGTTTACCAGTGAAGTGTATTTTTATTAAATAAAATCAAGTCTTTGAAAATCAATATTTTTCAATCGACTAAATTAAAAAATATTAATTATTTTATTTTTAAATGAGCTAAAGGCCAATCAAAATATTAATTTGTTTCAGCAATTGGAAAGTGACACCTTTGTTGTACAATTTGATAAATCAGGACCCTTTCAGAACAAGTTCGAGAAAATTTGGGAGCACGAGCCGAAAGAGTTCCGGAAATATACCGAAAATTAACTTAAAACGTATTAAAACAGTAACGAATATGTACTAAAAAATTACCTTAAATGTACCGAAGATTTAGAGAAAAAAGACTATAAAAAGACTAAATATTTATCTCGCTGATATTTATTATGGTAACACTTATGTATGTACAAACAATTAATTTTGATGATTTTTTTAAAGCTTCACCATCAAATAATTATTGTGGTCTGGTTAATGGCACTAAAATTCCGACTTTCCTATTTTTGGATCACACTAACACTGTACGTTTCTGTGTAACTAAATCGGCATGAACATATCCACAGTTATTTGAAAATTTTCGCTTTTTATTCGGTGCCGTGCTTTTTTTCCCTAATTTTTTCCTTTGTATTTATTTCCTCTTGCTCACATATTTGAAGTTGTAATAAGTAGTCATTGCGGTTTTGAAATTTGCAAAATTCACTCAACATTTGGGTGCATTTTCATTTAGTTCGAGTGTTTTTGCGCTGCGTCGTAAACAGTCACACAAACAAGTTTTAAGTATTAATTAAAACGTAAATCAGCAGAAATATTGACATATGTTTGTACCTACTTAATTGTTTAAGCCACAAAATATGTTTGAATTAAATTTAGCATAAATTTGTCAATTTATTTTGAGTATGAAACGAGTGTTCATCAATAAAATGTGATATTTCCACGGTAGACTATTCGACAGGAAGGGCCACACAAACTTTGTTCGTCCGTTTGAAAAAATTTCGAAATGCAGTAGAAATTACCGCTTAACCAAAGCTACATATATGTAGGACTTTGGCGACGATTGAGAGAAACAGAGGTTGCGCCCATGTTGTTTACGTTTATATTTTAATATCCGGACGGGTAAATTTTCTATGAAACTTTAAGCTTTTCAATATTGAATAAGAATAAGACATAGATCAATTCTATTAGAAAAAAGTATTTAAAATACCTTTACATTTCAGGTATTTTTTTTTACCAAGCTCGTATATGTAGGAAAAAATATAAAAATTCTATTTTTTACTTATTTAATATTAAGAGTTTGTTTGCTGTGGTCGAGTTGGTATCAGTGCGTGCTATAACTTGATCGAGGAGCTACTCGATTTGAACCGAACAAAATTTACAGATTTTCTTCACGTGTTATCGAGTGACCTGATCTCAAATGCAAATTACGGATCGAAATCGAGTCGATATCGTATTCCACGATTCGGGCCCAGTACTCCTACAGTATCAGGAAAGGAACGTTGACGACTAAATAGTCATACAACTTTTAACTGAATTATATTTTGGAGAACGTGTCGTACCGATGCTAATTCTTTTGGTTATGTTTGTGGTGAATTGATATTCAAACAAGTAAAAAAAGGGCTGTCTTCGGTTCTGCTGAAAACCTTATACCCCTAGTAAATCAAACTAGAGTGTTTCGTCCGCTATTGCTTATCAAATCAGGAAATCTCTTAAGAATGTTGTTGCAAAGTTTTTGTGTACCCATAAGCGTGATAGCTTCATAAAGTTGGTTAGCGAGATATTCTTGACATATAAAGCACCGGATGGCAACATGTCTATTAAACTCACATCTGTTACTTTTTCCTAAGAGTTTGGGAGTTGTAAGCGATGAGTAAGAAGGGACTAACCGAAGTTAAATTTGCTAGAAAATCGAATATTCCAACTTCATACTATTATTTTCATACAGTTTTGGCTTAGATGGCCGCTGTTTTTGAAAAAAAAAAACTGAACTCCTCCTCGTTACTTAAAGACGTATTTAATGTTGTTTGGCTAAGTGAATTGCAACTCCGATAACATTTGTTTGTAGGTATTTTCATTGCTCATTCCTAAAAGAGCCCTGGTTTTAAGTGGGTCGTTGATTTTATACGGTGAGGAAAAATCTGTTCTTGATTTCGATTGTCAGCAACAACGTAAGAAACAGTCGGTGCAAAGCCTTTCCGATACCCATATCCGAGTAATTTCATATTGATCAGATATCCAATCCAGCTTAATTTCATAACATAGTTATCCAATACTTGAGAATAAAATAATTCCATTTCAATTCTACGCAATTCGAAAATAATTTAGAAAATTATTAAATTTTATTTGCGCCTTCATACATAGGTATGTATGTAGGTACATATGCTAAAAATAAATTGGTTTTCTATTTTCGACAGACAGCATAAAATCACAAAAACTCTTATCTCTCAGAATACAAAAGGCCACAAGTGTTACGATGTATCAATTAAATTTCGAGAGCAATTAATTTTAATCAATTGAATTATTTATAACAATCAAAAATTGAGGTTAATTTATTATCGCCCATTCAAATAAAAAAAAACAACATAAATATATGTACCATACATATACATGAATATATGTATGTGTATCGATTCAAAGTGGACGGGTAAAAATTCCGCACTTCAAACCATTTCAATACTCTTTGATGAATAAACCGCAAATGGCACTTGACTTTCTAAGCCAGCCGCACAGCAGAGGTAACAGCGCTGGGCATGAGAGGCGACGGGCGAGCGCTTAACGGCAACAAACCACATAAGTCGAGTGGCCTTTGCTGTAAAAACTTGAAATCGTAGACAATTAAAATTTAATTGCAATAGTGATTTGACGATTCGATATATTGATGTCGATACTTGTAAGTCAATATTGATCGATAATCAATAGTATACAATACTTTCGGTACTAAAAAGGTATCGAGAGTAATAATATAGAAAATACGAATACTTGTATCTTCAGAATGCCTAGTCAAGCAACATAATCGAATGAAGAAACTGGTGGAATTTTTAAGGTCCTGCTTCAAAGAGTTAGGAGCTTGTGTAGCGATTGCTTTATATGGGAACATTTAGGTTCTTCATTAGTTTAGGAACATAACTTCAGTTGCATTGCCGAAATCATATAAAAAAGGACAACTGGCAACTACTATCGCTACCCTTGTATGTAACAAGAAAATTTTTGTGGTTGCTATGAAGGTTATTGAAAAGTATTGTTCAAATTTTAACTATCGATAACTTTTCAGCAACTGACTATAGTTGCCATTTGTACCTTCCAGTTGAGTTGCCAAACGACAAACGAACCGTCATTAAAATATATCCTTTACTTTCCATTCTTTCACTTCAAGTGTTATCGGTTGCGTCAACAAAAAAAAATGTAATTAATAGTTTTTTTGAGAAACATTAGTTTTTTTATAACGATTTTCGTAATTTTACTAATGTATTTAAAGAATTTTACCAATTAATTTTCTCTTCTTTGACTACAGTATTATCCAATTCCATTTCAATAAATTTTCGACTGACTTTGTCGATGAACTGACTGACTGTCAGACTGACTTTTTAAATGATATGATCGGTATTGGTATCGAGTACCGAACTACATGTAACTACATCGTTACATCACTAGCGATAGTTGATTGTGTTGGCTGCGTTGACTATTTTTTTTATACTATACCAAAGTCACTATAGGTTGATTGCTTGGTTTCAACAAAAAAAAAGAAACAACAAAACGCCATACAAATTCTTGGTTAGCAAAAAAAAAATAAGAAAATTCGATTATTGATGGCGTTGGCTGTGAGCTGAGTTTTGTTGCTAGTTGCTGATGTTAACAATCCTAGCAATAATTGCAAAAAAATCACGCACAGAAAAGAAAAACGTATAAGCTATAGTAATACCACACTGAAATTGCACGAGAAGAAAATTTAAAACCGTAGCATACAGAAAAGAAATGTAGAAGGTGAAAAAATTCAATTTCTCAAGTGGCGCAACAAGTTGATTATTGTTGTTCTGAGTGCTATTGTGGGTCCTTGATTGTTGGAGAAAAATAAGAAATAGTCGAAACAACGAAAATCAATTGAAGTGCAAAAAATTCGAAGCGAAACTCAAAAATCAAGTTGTCAATCGAACAAGAAGTGTTTAAAGTTGCAGAGCCAACAAAAGCAAAACTGATTACTTTTTAACAAGAATAGTTGAAAATGTGATGGATAATAAAAAATAAAAAAATAACAGTCACGAAAAAAAGTATTTATTGCTGTAATTCTTTCACTTTATTTTCAAAGTTCTTCGTATTGAATTTTATTTTACTAATATGAAAATTCTTAGACTTATAAAACCATTTAAATAAAGGTGACCAGTCGTTTTAAAATTAATTTCAATCAGAATAAGGGTTTTTAATTTTTTCTTTGGCGCTGGTTTAAAATTTGAACCATGTTTTACTATCCCTTTCTTTGGCACGGGTACATAATTGAATCATTTGCGTAAAACGGCAGTTTAACTGTAAAATTCTAAAGTTTAAATTATTGTTTTTCCCCTGAATGGAACATTTTGCGCCAATGCGATTTTTATCTTTGTGAGGTGCAGGTGTGCAAGTTACATTTTTTACAGCCGATCTTTTCGGAATTTCTTAAATTTTTATAATAGAATTATTAGTGATTTCAGTGGAAACAATTTATGCTGCGAAATTTAACTTTGTGGTAGTACACATTTACTATGTGTTAAGTTAAGACAAAATGAGTCGGCGCAAACTTTACGAGGACGATAACGCTACTTTGGAAGCATTAGACGAAATTGAATCAATTCCGTCAGATGGAGAGCCGATTGCGGATGATCCTAGTGAAACTGATGTTGAAGATGATCAATTCTGTCAGATGGAGAGTTGGTTGTGGAAGGTCTAGGTGACAATGACACTGCAGAAAATCAAGATGGAGATGATGTCACTTAGGCTGGCTATGTGGACTTCTTCTGATTTCAGTGACGATGTGGAGTTGGCGCGCTGGAAAATAATATTGTATGGGACCGAATTCTTAAGACTTCTCCCATCAGCCCATCAGCCTCAAAGAAGTACGCGTAGCTCCTTCTTCCCCTATGCAGTACAGCAAAAAATCCAATTCGGACGGATTGGATTTGTTCCATCTGTACTATACCTCTTTGTTTGGGCAAAAATAAGACATGTTTCCAAGACTACCATTAATCCAGCTCCAGTGGCGCTGGTTCATAATTTGGTTCACATGTTTTTTGATTATATATGTGACGGGAGAAATTAAATAAAAATTTAATTCAGTTTTTCTCGATTTTAATATACATATAATGTTACGCAATAAAAACATTTTTCGCATAAAACAAAAAAAAATTCTTTTGTCAAAGTAGGCGGGTCAGAAATTTTAAATTTTCTGCCAATCAAAGAGTTAGAGAATTATTTTTGAGCAGAAAATTTAAATAATTTACTTCTGATAGCAATAACATATTTATGCTTTCTGGGATACCAAGGCAGCACAAAGGGCATACAAATCAAATATACTCAGAAAATAATTGTTTCAATATGAGTTGCAATTGATAGTGAACTATTCGCTCATCATACTAGCTTAGCAACTATGTACAATCTTTATGAAAATTGAATTTAAATGTTGCGAAAATGTGAATAATGAAACTCTGAATTTTGAAAACAGCAACACAAATTAAATTAATTTAAACTCAAAACAACGGTGTTTTCTATCGCCTATTGTATTTTATCGCCTCATAATAATAATAATAATTTGGCGCGTACACTACTTATATATAGCCCAGTGTTTGGCTGAGCTTCTCCTACCATTTGTGGTGTGCGTCTTGATATTCTATCGCCTCATGATCTCCAGAAATGACGTTCGTGGCAAACATTTTTTTCTTAAACATCTAAAAACTAAGTTTTTATACGGCAGAAACTTACTTGAAAGAGCGATTGTTGTTTATGATTTTCTTTGGTCTTAAATAACTCGGCGCACATTATGATTTCACTCAATTCATATACATATGTATGTATATTACTGATTTAGGGCCATTTGCACCATCTGCGGTTAAGCGCTTAGTCAGAACAAAAGCAAAATACCATCCGTCAGATAAATTAGCGTTCAATAGTAAACTAAATTGTAGCGAACGGCCCTTAGACATTTAAAGCAATATTTGAATAGGGAAAATTAATCGGAACTTTCTACGGTATTTTTTATTGTTTTTAAAATCATAGTGAAAGAAAACACTAAAATTGTATGCAAGTAAATTTAAAGTAGAAAGTGTTTTTCTAAAACCCCAATTTTTTGACTACTTTAGCTGTTAGTTAATATGAAAATTTTGCGCTCACGGGCAATCATCCAAATATTTTATTACATAAATATAAGCAAGTAAGGTTTTTTTTTAGATTAAGCTGGTATAGGAGGCATTCGTTCATATAAAACGATTGCGTCCGTTATTTGTGTACTTAGCAACACCTTTATTACATATATTTGGGCAAAATTTCGGCTGCAATTGTTAGCAAACCATAGTGAAAAAATTTTATTGAAGAGTAACTTAGCTCTACGCGTTGAGTTCAATTTTTTTCAACACACCCAGAAACAAAAGTAAAGTTTTACCGCATTGAGCCCAGCTTACGGCCTGTTCAGGCAGATGACTTAAGTTGTCAAATAGGCAAACTTGATTATTAAATATATTTGACTTATTTTAATAATTTTAAACAACTATATAGACATCGTAGCAATCATTGAAGTTAAAATAAGAACCTTAAGTCGAGGTCAGGTTTTTCGCTTTTTGGTGGAGATTTAAAGCTGACTATTTGTTTACTAAAAAAAAAATTCAGCAAATTTATGATTTTCGATGAAAATCGCGAACCTTGGATGTCTCTCAACTAGGTACAGCTCACCTCTAGCCTATTTTGGAGAAATATATTTTACTTGAATTCATAAAATTAAAGATTTAAAATCAGACCTTTTTTTGTTGAGCCTCCTGAGAATGGATCTACCTATCAGCGGCCGAAATATTTCTGTTTAACTTGCGTTCTTTATCAGTTCACTTGTCATTGGTAATGGCTTGCGCATTTATGTACCAATTTGAGGGAAACGCGCTACAAGCACAAGGTAAATGCATTTAATTTTCCGTGTTTTATTACCTTTGAACTTATATAAAAAGCATTGATGTGGCAAGTCCATACATACATATGTACATACTACGTCGCTAAAAGCGATTGATTTTCAATGTTCAACAATGCAAACCTGCGAAGCCGCCAAGAAGTAAGTCAGCATGTAAGAATTTCAAAATATATATAAACCACATTCTGACAACGTCAGCAACAACAACAAAACAAGCTTAAGTCATTCAATCCAAAGTATTCATTTTGTTGGCATTTAGTTTTTAGTGCTTCACGATGTTTTTGTTGTAGGTAAGTGTGTATGTAACATATGTGTGTAACTTTTAATTGTCAGTTCGATAGTTCTTGTCGTTTGGCAGCTGCGGAATGCTTTGCAATAAATTCTTTTTCGATTATACAAACTTACATACATACATACACACTCGCACACACACACACAAACATATACAAGAGTACAAGTACAAGTGCAATAGCTATACAACTACGAGCATAAATTAATAAGGCAAATGCCCAGCAGTGCGAAAATTTACACTTCCTTTAGTTTATTTTCCCCGGCGTATGCCGTTCGTGTGGTCAATATATGCTGCTCTGCTGTTGGCCAGAGTGCGTTGCATGGTCATTGCTTGTACAAACATACATGCATACATACATATGCGTATCCATCAGTTGCTTTCAACATAATGAATTGTTGCAATTAATAGTTCATCGTTGTTGCAATGCGGTGGCATGTTGGCAGTAATTCATTGATTTCGCTCAGTTGCTTGTTGCATATACATACATATATTTTTGTTGTTTGCTGCATCCTATTAGTAGTTGTTGCTGTTTTTATTACCTCGTTGTTGCAACTACGATGCTCATTAATGCCTTAAATGTGTGCATTCGGTGTCACAAGTGTTGGATGCAAGACCGACCCCAAGGGAGTCATATACGAGCATGCATACATATGTGCATACTTAAGATATCCTTTAGGAAATTTTCGAAAGTATAAAATCACATCCGATTGGTTGGCTTTTGTTGTCTACCTCAGTTTTCTTCAGTGAAACTATTTCGATACATTTATGAACTTGCCACTGTCATGGAGTCATCTTCTCTATACGTCTGAAAGCGAAGGTATAGCGTAAGCTCTTACAAAGAAGATGCTGAATGCTTTCCTTATCAGCTGCCACCATTTTGAATAAACGAGTATATCTATTATTGACGTGTTGAGCAGATCCGTTGTTCTAGTTTTGTAGTAGTTAATTTGTGAAATACATTTGTAAATGTTCCATCTTCTTTTTCAGCCTAGAAAGTGTTATTAAATCCCACTTTAAACTACTCTTAGTGAACATTCTAGGGCCGTAGAAATGGATTTGTCTGAACAGACTATTAACTTGTCCCACAATTACCGTCAATGTTGCTATGGTCTGGAAATTATTGAGAGAGATGTTCAAATGACTGACCGTTATATTTATGATTCGCTATATCTGAATCAAAAACATCATAAACTTAATTACAGGTGGTGCTTTTTCTATAGGCTTCCGGAGTAGACATTTGCCCCATTTTGCGATTGATTTGTTTCTTAATATTTTTTTCTGTCCGGAAAATATTTGTGCCATTCCTTAACCACAGATGTAGATTGACACCAAGTTCCATTAGTCACTTGGTCTTCTTTATTAAATCCCTACAAAATTACTTTTAAAGCGAAAAATTTTACTAATTTTTTTAAGCAAACGCCGTGAAATCCATCGTTTTTTAAGCAAGTTTTTTAACAAGCGATATGACTCCGTCATAATCAATATACCTAGAGGAATTATCTGGACATTTTGAAGCAGAAACTGCTGGTAATGTACTGCCAATTTACTTTACAGAATTTTTGCTGATGTTTTAACTGCTGAAAATAATATATTTTATTTTGGTTTCAATGCCATCTAACACAAAATATTTTATTAAAAAATTTTCTCTTTGGGCTTGCTGATGCCGCATATTGTGCGTACTTTTCGCTTAATATGATTAACTTTCAATTGACACGAAATATTTTCACTGCGTGAATTATCTGACAGTCTCTGCAGCTACCATGTGCACAGCAAAATCAACTTGACTAAATAATTGACTGCACCCGCAGGGGAGTATTTAAGCTAAGAGACAGATACTACTCGTATGTATGCTTGCAGGCTACAGATAATACAAAACGCTTTAACATTTGTGTAGAGCATATTCGTTTGTACTGCTTTAAGATAGACTTAAGATTTAACATTGTGGTAGATTTAAAAATTGTGATTTTATCTTTTTTATTCTTATTCAGAAATTAAAATTATATATTTTGTTATTTTTTCTAGTTGAGTTAAGTCTTTTTTTTTACAATACAAATGAAGTGCTTTCAAAGAAATTCTCGAATTCGTAGTCAAATTTGTAATGAGAGAGATACATTGTCGCCACACACTGATGTACAAATGTCTCGCCGCAATTTGAATAAAAAAATGCGAGATGAACGTGAAGAACTATGCGATCAAGCATTGCTTCTACAAGCATCGCGACCCCAGAGTCCACTCTATGAAATCTACCTAAAATAACTAGTATTGATCGACTGCGCTGGGGTTCGAAACTTCGAAGACGGGAGGTATGGTGATGAAGATTTCAATTTACGCTTATCCGAGAATCTAACATCGACTCGAATCAATATCTTTTCACAGCCATAATCTGAACATGACACTGCGCAGAAAAAAAAATGCATGAAAATTGATATAAAGAAAACTTGACTTTGAAAGGTGGTAATCGCAACAGACCGTCATATACTACAACATGTTACTTGCACTTCTGTTCTCTGTGAAGGGACAATTGGTATGCGATGAGGAATGGCGCGCTGCTATGGGAAAGAGGATGCTACCAATGCTTTCAAAGTTAATTGGAGTCGATATCGCTTTGGTGGTGGTAGCGAAACATTTGTATACAGGATATTGAGAGTAGTGCTAGCGAATTTGAAATTCAAGAAGTACCGATAAGTAGTAGAAACAGTAAGATTTTCCAAAGCTCACAATTAAATATCGGGGGGATTGTGCCGCACTGATTCCAGTTGATATTCTCTACCAAGATTAATACATATATGCCTAGGCGAACGACGTGTTTGTGTAGATTATATCAGTTTCGAAAGGTGATAAATATTACCGTGTTGATGTAAAGCGTAAAAAAAGCCAAAGAAGAAAGACGCTGACAAATGGTTTTTAAGGCCTCACAGGTACTCCAATTTTCATTTAACAATAGATTTGTGCAAATGGACTAACACACTATGTATGCAGGAGTAGTTCGTAGTAACTCATGAGAGTTTTCCACGAATTCGTACGTACGTTATCCCAGCGATATACCATTGCTTATGAGCAATTATGCAATCGAGCGAGGTTGTACTCTAATGTGAGCTTGACTTTTTTTGCGTGAAAATTTCTATCTACTCATATAATAAAATGTTGTGAAATCGCGAAAAAAAACCTTAAAGTTATCAATTTGTACCAGGAAAAACTTGTATGCATATCAGAATTATGCGGAACCCAAATAACAATTAACATTTTATTTTATTACTGTTCTCAATCCCTATGTGTGAGATATGGTAACCAAGCCATGTGGAGCCTTGGGTCACGGCTAAAAGAGAGTGAGCTTTAGTGGAGCCACTCCATTCGGTTTAAGGGTCCACTAAAGTCCGCGGCGTCTGTTCACCAGGAGGTGCGGCTGCAAGCGGGCGTCTGTCTTGGAGCAAACGGCTATATAAACGAGTTCACCCTCAGCAATGAGTTGTGCGCAGGGCCTGGAACCCGCCACGTAAAACCATACCGCCACTAAAAAGACACACAAAGCTTCGGATGAGACCGCCCTTCTTTGATTCTTTGATGACGACATCGGCAAACGCTTAAAGGAACATGATTTGAGGGCAGGTACCTGGAATGTCCGGACCCTTTATTGGGAAGGTGACACTGCCCGGCTGGTTGATGTCCTCAGCAGAGCAAAGGCTGACATCACTGCCAACCAAGAGATGCTATGGACAGGCAAGGGAAATAATCGATAAGATACAGCTGCCATGTAAAGGAGCGCAAATTCGGTGTCGGATTTGTGGTGGGAGAGAGACTGCGCCGTAAAGTAAAGTCGTTCACTCCGGTGGACGAACGTCTCGCCACAATCCGCAGCAAGATGAGATTCTTCATAATCTCCTTGACTTTTGCGACCACGCCCCGACGAAAGAGAAGGACGATCTTTGGAAAGGGATAGCACGACTGAAGAACAACAAAGCCCCCGTGGCCGATGGGTTACCAGCTGAGTTATTCAAGTACGGCGGAGAGGAGCTGGTTAAGCGCATGCACGAGCTCATTTCTAGAATATGGTCGGAAGAACGCATGCCTGCTGATTGGAACTTAAGTGTGCTCTACCCAATCTACAAAAAGGGTGATCCTGCAGTTTGCGCCAATTATCGCGGGATTAGTTTTCTTAACATCGCATATACGCCAAATCTTGCAAAGCAAAATCGACACACACCATCTTTTTGTCGAATTCAAAGCCGCCTGCGACAGCACGAGAAAAAGTTTCCTATATGCCGCAATGTCGGAATTTGTTGTACGATTTTATAAAATACAAAGCTCAAAAACGGGACAAATATTTTTCACTGTTTCGGATTTTTTTTAAACATCAGCCGCTGTAAAAATAGTGAGGTGGTGATTCTTGTGATGCTCGCTAGAATAGAAAAGTAAGATAACAAAATTGGTGCCCCTTTTACCCAAAAAATGTCATTACAGCCGTAGATATACACTTCTTCTGCATATTATTTTCCCGATATTTTCTAATTGAGTGCGGCTGACATTTAGTTTACAATATCTGCAAACCATCGAAATTCAAAGATATTTGCATATTGGTTTTTGCAATTAATGCACAACTGTTGCTTAATAAATTGAGTGACAAGGCATAAATAAGTAAGTAGTATGTATATATGTATGTAGAATAGGCCGAAGAACGAAATGTGAACGTAATTTCAAGTTAAATATTTAAATACGATTAATAATTAAACTTGAAACTGACATATATGTATGTACTTGTATCAATAAACTAGATGTTGTGAACTTAAAACGGATTAATTAAGAGATTCAAATGTTTTCAATTACGTAAAGTCATTAGTAATTTTAGACTTACTTAATATTTGCTTAAAATATATAAGCAATAATACATACAGCCCGCTTTGCTATAGCTGATACTGAAAGGCTCATACAGTAAGTTAAATGTCAGGAAAATTAATTCCAAGTACAAAAACGCTCAACACCTTCGTAAATAAATGACAATCTATGTATGGACAAGTATATTGTTTACGCTCACATGCTTTGCTTTTGGCTATTTGATGCTTGAATATTTTATTGTACTATTTACGAACATACTTGGCAACACTGTGTTTTTGTTTATACTCGATGAGCGTAAGTGTGTTTACTAGTTAGTTAAAATAAATTTCAAAATTCAGACAATCTATTTACGTAATTTATTTTTTTGAATTGCTCCTATTCGCTCCTTTGACCGTTCGGTATTTTCTACTTCATTGCTGACTAAAATTGCGAAAGGACAAGCCAGAGTACGAGTATGTGTTAGTGACGAGCTTATGGTGTTGATTGTCAAGCTGACCAGCAGAATTTAAATTGAAAGCTGATTTTTTTTTCTTTCTACTACACAAATTGCTTTGTATACGCCGTTATATTTATATGTGTGTGTGTGACTGTGTGCGGACGCTTTCTGTGTTCTTAAGCTCGTTTGAGGCTTTTTGTTATCAGAGCTGACTTTAGCTGCTTGAATGCTTCGTTGCATGTCCAAGACAACAATCTAGCAACTGACCAAGTGCAAACAACAAAAACCAAAGTCAATATGCACAAAGTTGCATATGTATGTATGTATGTGTCATAATAGATGCATACATATATGTAAATATAAATCTACGAGTATTTCAATTTTAAATACATACCTAAACTCTTTTGTATGTGGCTATATGTACATATGTATATGCGCACATTCTCCTCACACCACTCCTCTCTCAAATAAATGTGTTAAGCTTAGTTTATTTATTATATTGGCTCACATAACAGTTAACTATAAACTTATCAACGCCTTGGTAAAAATGTGCACATGTATTTGGAAATATACTCAACTTATTAATATACATTCTTATATATCTACATGCTCATTTTGTAACGGTGCATACTCGTTTGCAAACGCTAGGCGTTCTTTAAGTTATACTACTCGCACTAGTTACTCTACAAGTGTAAATAAATGCTCCTTTTATGTACATAGCATGCACCCACTGTTGGCGGCTAAGTGAAAGGATGTTTTTTTAAGAACTACGTTTTTAACCACACATGAAAACTAACAAGGAAATAAACGATTTGAGTATGAACTCTTTCTATTGGTTATGCCAACGCACAGTGGACAAAATGTTGCATCTGTTGCGAAATTGACCAAAAAATGTGGTGTTTACAAAATATAAATAATATCCCTTCCCTACTTTGCTTCAAGCTAATAAATTTGTTTGTTTATTTCAAAAAACAACATCGTTGTAGACAATCAAATGTGAGTAATTAATTTTCATACAAATTTTCTTTCAACTCTGTATTGACGTGTTGATAGTTTGAAGTGCTTTTTTTATGACCGAAGAAAGTAAATTAATAAACAAATTTGTTAAATTTCTTACGCAAGGTATGTTTTAATAACTGTTAAAATTTATGAAATTATTTATCAAGCAAATTTGAATATTGCGCAAGAATTTAGCTACTCATACCGCTGACTTCTTTATGTAGATATTCCTTTTCCTTTAGAAATAATAGCTACATATTAGGCTTCAAAATATTGAAAAAAAGTGGCTGATGTTTTTTGGCGATTTTTTTTTTGATTTTCAGTCGAAAGTCAATTGTACGACAAGAATTGTTCAATATTTGGATAAACGTCCAAGACAACAAAAATAAATCGTGTATCATTAGATTCATAGAAGAAGACAACAATAAACTTTTGAAGAAGAATTGGCTATATAAAAATACAGACGGAGACCATAGTAAACACATACATATATAAGTTAATGCAATAACCTAAACACAAACATACATACATATATCCAACGTACCATGTTGTAAAATTTGGAAAAGAAAATTGCTATCCCAGCAATATGACTTTACGAATGTTTCAACACACGTTTATTTGCAATGTTTAGTCGATAAGACGGTTGAAAGGTTAGGAGAACTTCAAAATGACTTACTGGAACAAACTTTTAACCACTTGAAATGTATACATATGACATACAAACTATAAGCAAAAGTTTACTGATATAAGTGCTGATAACTCCCACCAACATATTTTTGCAGTATGTCTGGATGAGTGATGAGACAAATAGTTTACGTATAATTTTATTGACAAAGTTGCAATAAATACAACGTCCCTTAAATTACGGCCACATTTTTACGATATAGTAGCTCATTT
This sequence comes from Philophylla caesio, assembly GCA_963971545.1. NCBI lineage: Eukaryota > Metazoa > Arthropoda > Insecta > Diptera > Tephritidae > Philophylla > Philophylla caesio. The sequence continues at coordinate 50,590,047 of OZ020607.1, forward strand.
CATTTTCCTGTTGCATTCAAAATTTCACATTTTATAAGTGCTCTCAATGTCGAATTATACTCTTTTGCCCGCCAGATTAAGCATTTGATCAACTGTATATCGATTTCATGCTTGCACTGACTGTAGGTTCTCCCACACTCTCATTGGCAACGAATTTTTGATATTTATATATTTTAAAAGAAAATGACAATAAACACAGAAATTAAGGAAAAGGAAGCTAGAAAATTCAAAATAAAAGTTGAATATTCGATTTAAAAATGAGTATTCTAGTGCTTAATTAAAAATTGGTTTTTAATTACTTAGTTATCATAGTATTAAATGCTGGCTAGATAATTAGAGTCTCTATCTAAATAGTATGAAAATCAAAGTTTTTCTCTCTTTTTCTGAAATTTGTTTTAATGCACACCATTACTAGATGTAATTGTTTTTTCGCCTTACATGGTACATACATAGATTGCTCTTTGGACAGGGTAGGTTGGTATTCAAAATGATCAAGATCGGTCAATAACCACGCCCACCTCCCATATAACGGAAGTTTTTGAAAAATGCAAAAACTCCGTTTTCTCGGTATCCATTAAAGCGAATTGAGTGAAATTTGGTATTTGGATCAATTTTGAATTAAGAAATTAGGTATTTATGCAATTTTAAAAAATGGGCATTGCCACGCCCACTTATGAAACATTTTCTATATCTCAATAACAGTATTAGGTATCGTCACAAAATTTGGTGAACATATTTTCCTCAACATCGCTGTTATCATCGTTAAACATTTTTGAAATCGGACTATAACCTCGCCCACCTCCCATATAACGGATATTTCGAAAAATGCTAAAATGTCGTTGTTTTTTTTATCTATTGAAGCATATTTATTAAAATTTGATATTTAGAGAGATATTTAATTAATAAACTTGATTTTTGTAAAGTTTAATACTAGCTGCGATTTGAAACAAAGAAGCGGGAATTTTATGAAATCATGGTCACCGACCATACAAAAATATGTCGCGAGGGTATATAAAAAGCGGTTTCGCCCGAATTTAGCTTTTCTTACTTGTTTTTAATTAGACTTATAATCAATGAAAAAACTCGCTTGTACGAAATCGCACTAAAATCGCTACTTTCAACGTTATGGAGAAGTTTCTTGGTCACCGTGTATTTAGAGGTTTATATAGTGGCTTTTTAAAATTTCAGATTAGGTATGAAGAATTCAAAAAGTCGACTTAATTAAAAAGTACTTAATAAAAATAAAGAGGTATCACAAAAGAAACTCTTCGATGTGAAACTAACATAATATTTGTACAAAAATAATAATAAAATAATAAAAATAATAAGAAATTAAAAAAGTGCAAATATGTTATAAAAAAACGAATATAAATGCTTTGAAATTAGCAGAGATACATTTTGGCAAATTTTGAACATTTATTTTCCATTTATTTAAATTCCATTCTATTCTAATTTAAATATATATTTAAATTTAGCAAGGTTTAAAATGTGTTAAAAATTGGGCCCTCTAAAATTTTCTAAAGCTTTAAAAACAAATTAGATTTTAATGAAAGTTTTGTTACTTAATTGACGCATTAAACGCCTAAGCGATTTTGACTGAAGCTTTGCTAAATTATTATAAAATTTGCATAAAGTGTATAGGGTTGTATGAGCAGTGTTTTAATTGAAAAATAATGAAAATTTATTTAATGGAAAATCAAATACTAATATAATGCCTTGCTAGGTTGTTGTCAAACTGTATCTTCTTTATTTTTCACTTGCGCGAAATAGTGTTTACAATATAACAAATCAGTGAAAAAAGTTCTTTTCCCATTTTTAATTTTAAAAATCCAAATGGTAGAATTCTTCGCCTATAACAAAACAATTGATTTTGACTATCATTTGTATCGCTTGAATGTTTTGATGACACCTGATTTTACCACGCATATAATTGATTATAAAAATTTTACTTGATATCATAAAAAATAAAAAAATTAAAAAAATTAAATAAATAATTGTTAATTAAAACTGCTTTTTATTTGGTTAGCTATTCTATATTACAATAATCCATATTAAATATGAACATGTTAGGTTTGAGGTTTCAATTAAGTTCTTAATTTAGCAGCTTGGCTTTTCTTAACTGCATCAACATTTTATTCTTAAAATTCAAAGATCTCTATGTTTTTCACAAGTGCATGAAAAAATAAAAATATTAAATAAACTCTTAAAGAATCGCCCTTTAATTACAAACTCATGCAGCTGGAGAGCTAAATATTCCAATTCCTTTACGGGCATTAAACAGGGTAATGTTTCGATTTAATTGCACTAATGGTACTAGGAAATGGCCAAGTTAATAGGGAAAAATATATAAAACGAACTAGTTGCAAACTAGTTCAGAAGTAGTAGGTTCGACTGCAGTTTGCATACGACTGTAAGTTTGCATACAAACGAGAATGTAACGATCTAAGTATGTAGATGCTTACTTTTATAAATATCAATGCAAGGATGTATGTAAATGTTTTGTCAGACATTGGACTGCGTTCAGATTTAATTAAACAGACAAAATATTTTGTCACCAGTGCATAGGTAAATATAAGTCAACACGTGCGTATCTACATACACTTCAAAATAAAGACAAGCAAGGCTTGTACTTACTTGTATAAACGAAAGTGTGGTTACTCGTATAGAAAATTCCTTTCTGCACGCCCTGAATGTATACATATGTAAGCTCTGTCTGATGTCATGTCAAAGGCGTGAGAAAATATAGAGTCAGTAGAATTAGGTCAAATCAAATTTTCATGAAAGAAACATCGCAATTTAAAAGCGATGATATCAAATAATTATTTCGTATTCAGCTCGAATTATCTTCGCTAACATCAGATTAAATGTCTAATTTAAATGGATTAGGTGGTGTTGCTCAACGTCATTTTACATAGACGGGATACCTAATTAAGGCATTGTAACGTGTTATCAAAAGAGACTTTAAAGACGACAAAAATGTGGGGTTTGTCGATCTGCTTATCTAGCGTATTTTCCAATAGTTGTGCTCCTTTACATAGAAATTTTCTCTAGGCTTCGCAAAGGCCGATAGTCTTCTTCTCCTGCCCTAATGTCAATATATACGCACATACATACCGGTGGCTGCGTCACAATTGCCACATTCACCACTTTGTTTTGTACTTTAAACTTTACATATAAATAAAACAAGCCCAAATTAACTACGCAATCTCTATCGCACCAAAAGTTCGTTTGCTATGAAGCAACGCAAGGACATTGCTTACCACAAAATACACACACGCACACGCTGGCACACTGTTATGCGGCTACGACTGCGCAGTGAAATGACCAACAAGTGAACAGATAATCTGGTCCAGAAACTGATGGTAAATGGCGCAGTAGTTGCACTAGTTCGTAAATTACTAAAAATGAACAGTTGCAAAATGAAGACTTTGTTGCTCATGACGCGATCAGTTAATGTTTTCTTAAGTGTCGCAGTTTCATGACTTATTGACATTGACTAAGATTGACATATCGTTACAAATTCAGGCAGACCATCTATTTTAATTAAATAATATATATCTTTTATTTATAAAATACACTATTTATTCTATACTGTAAAATAAATAGATATGCTTTTTTATAGTGTTAAGTAAACAATATGTGAAATATAAGTAGTAAATGTACAAATTGTTACACTGTATTTATTGCCTGAGTACTCGAGCATATAAAGGTCCATTATTACTTTGTGTGCGCATACATATGTATGTATGTATGTACATATGTGTCGTTGTCGCAGTGTAAAGGCACGCCAGTACAAATGCAAACTTTGCGCAAGAGCTTTTCCATAATTGCATGCACAAACAGATATACATATGTACTGGTACATATATTTACTTATTTATATAATTTTCAATGTATTTTTGTTTGTTTTAAGCAGCAACAAATGTACAAACATAACTATGTATTTCCATTTTATCTTATCTTAGTAGATATGCATTTATGTTTATGCTCTCGCATTTCATTCACTTTCTGACTAACCACACAATTTTGCGCATTGCTGTAGTCGGAAATGAAGCGATTTGTTGTGACTTTTTCATTGATATCACACACAAATCCTTTAATTTTGTAAAATAAAGATTAGAAATAATATCTTGGAAAGTTAGCAATTTCGTATTTAGATTATGAGTTGCTCAATTCAATGCAGTAGCTTAGCTGCCAGACGTTTTATGGCCTTTACTGCATAATGCACATGGATTTTGATATTTTAAATATACAAGTAGTTATATGAGTGTATGCATTTGGATTGTTATTAAAACATCAGTAGTTATTTATGTAAATGCTAGCAGTGGGAAACTTGCTCATAGTTTATTTTGAAACGTCCAACTTCTCGTAGAAAATTTGCACTTAATATCCCGCTTCATCTAAAATCTAGCTATTTGTGTATCAGTGAGAGCTCTCTTTTTGTATAAGTCGCGAGAAATCGTTCCACTGCTATCAATACCAAGTCAGTAAAATATATTCTATTATGGGTGCGCAGCTCCAAAACAAATACGGATTTTTTAGTTCTACATTTATTATTTATTAATTCTTACTTTTAACAGAAAAATGAAGTTTTTAGCTTTTGTGGTTGCCTTGCAGTCCGGTCGCTGATCGAGAGAGAAGAGAGAGAGAAGACCCGAAATGTCATGAAACAGTGTGCCGTTGGTACCAGTTGTGTTTCCGACAAACTCGCTTGCCATCTAAGATTGCTAGTTCAGTCCCATTTAGTTCACCACACTATATTTCGATTTGCAATGTATCGTCTTATTCTTTTGTTTTCATTCTCTGGTGGTTTCTAAGGTAGTGTCCTTGACCCATTGTTATTCTTCTTTGTTGACGACATTTCTAACTGTTTTTTTTTAGTGTAGTTTCTTTCTATGTTTTCTCCAGAGTCAGCTGGATCAATTATACAGTTCGTATTGATAAAACCATTTCTTCCTCAACATTGGTAAATATCACTACAATTGGTAAGCCAGATTACCGAGTATTGTTCCTACGTATTACTAAATTTCGAATAACCAGCTAAAATCAATTATTGAATTTAAAGACTTGGATGTGCTTTTGACTCCAAGCCCAATTTCACAACTCAGATAAATTTTATTGTTTTCAAATCTTAATACGGCGTTATTGTTTTCTGTTTTTCCATTCTTGTGATCTTAAACTGTTGTACTTCTGTCCGCTATTGGCTACAATAGGCGTTATTTGTTTGAAGAACTCTTCATGCAGTTTATGTTAAGAGATTAACATATTTTCAGAGTGGGTTTTCAGTTTTGTTTTACGTTCGATGAAATTAACACTTTTCCTGTTTATAGTTCTCGCTATTTACTGAAAAATCTCATGTTCTCAGAGTCGGGGCGTACCTTGTCTTTGATATCATTATGGGCTCATTTGTTTTTCCGTACCTCCACATAAAAATTCGTTTCAATGTGGCGTAGAATACGTCTTACCTTACGGTATGGGCACCCATGTCAGGTTTTTATTGTTGTAATCTCTATTTCTTTAATTATAAGGAAACGGCTCGGTAACTTTTTTAAAAATTTTTTTTGTAGTCAAATGAAGATGTTAGCTTTCGTTTGACATACACTTCATGTTGGTTGATATCTTCCTAATATTTAAATTTCTCAAATGAAAATTGTATAAACACATGCACACAAATATGTGTGTGGTGTTTGGTTGAGTGTTTGCTGTTGGGCGATTTAAATGTACTCGTGCAGCCCTTTCTTTGTATTGCATAATTTTAGGCGGGCAAGTTAAAGTAGAGTAAAGGCAGAGAAAGCGCTGCCAACTACTGCTTATTGGTGGTGATTTTAACACAGAAATCACTTCAAATACTAGATTGGCGAAATTTATGAGCGATACGTTTAATTTGGATTATATTCGAAATGATGCTCCCACAACTATTGATAACACAACCATTGACTTAGTTTTTGCGAGAAATTTAAATGTTAATTTAAAAACATATTTATCCTATTTTTCCCATCATAAGCCTATATTCTCAAAAGTAACTTTCAAATAATCAAATAGATTTGGGTCTGTTATTTATCATTTATCTTTACTATTGATAACTACCATTGACTTCGTTTTTGCGAGAAATTTCATTGATAATTTAAAAACATTTTTATCCTATTTTCCTATCATAAGCTTATGTATATCATCAAAAGTAACTATCAAATAAAGAAATTCATTTGCTTGCATTATTTATCATTATAAATTATCATTATACATATGTTTTCTGTCTTATCGGATGGCGTATTCTACGTTAAACTTAATGGCCGTGTCTCTGACACAGCCTCCTTCTTTTTTTTTATATTATCTATGTACATACTAACCACATAGCGACTCGTCGTTGGTTTCTACGTCTAATAATTTTGAGCGGTGATTTAATAAAAAAATAAAAAAAAGGTAGTAAATAAATATATATAGGTACATGAGTAGTGACTTTGTACGAATCTTAATCCTTTAAGTAAGATAATGATGATTTGTTTCCAAGATGCTCGAAGTCTATCTTTGCGATACTTCATAATTCACCTTCCTTAAATATACCGATCATTCGTGCTGTGGCCTTTAGGCAGCCGCTAAACTTAAACGTTAAATTAAAATACGAACATATAGTTTTTATTGAATTTACTTTAAAAATTACTTATAAAATCATGTCTTTTCCAATACCATAAACATCATTTAAATTTTAAATATTTAATAATACAAAAAGTTGGTTATGGCAGGAAAAGTACGATATATAACTAAGCTTAACATATTATAACATAAAATAGCATATCATAACATAACAGAACATTACATAACGTAGGATAACATAACACAACATAATGTACCATAACATAACATAACAATACAAAACATAATACAACATAAAATAACATAATATAACCTAACAAATTTTATCATAATATAACTAAAACAAAAATTTACTAACTTTTAATAAGATTTTAAAAATAAGAAAAGATCATGTCGTTCCTTGTTTCATTTTCGCAGAATAACACTCAACGAACGCATAGAAAATTCATTTCAGCGAGCTCACATTTAAATTAAATTTTTTTATAAGTTGGCAATTTCTTTGAAAAAAGAAATAAAATGTATTGTACATCTACAGGTAAATCTCTTTAATTTAACAGTCCATCTTACAAAATTAAAGTAACAGTACCTACAGATAAGATTCGCCGATTACTGCTTTATAGCAAAAATCCATTATTCACTTATACATACATATATATAAATGTATTTAAACCACATTTTCATGCTAACAAGAAATCGACTAAAGTTTGATTAAAAAAATAAAAAACCAAACATTTATAGATAAACCGCTTTTAAAAAAAATATTTGAGCTAATTCTTGCAAATTTATTTATTTATTTCAGTCAATGACTGACTATGCACAAAATTAAATTTCAAATTATATTCTTACTTACTTACTTAATTGGCGCAACAACCGCCTAAGCGATTTTGGCCGAGGTCAACAAAGCACGCCAGCTGTCCCTATCTTTTGCTAACTGGCGCCAATTGGAAATCCCAAGTATAGCCAAGTATTTTTCCACTTGGTCTTTCCAACGCAGAGGAGGTCTTCCTTTTCCTCTGCTACCACCAGCGGGTACGGCGTTAAAAACCTTCAGGGCTGGAGCTATTTCATCCATTCGTACGACGTGGCCTAGCCAGCGGAGCCGCTGGTTCTTAATCCGCTGCACTATATCTACGTCATTGTACAGCTCGTACAGCTCATCGTTCCATCGTACACGGTATTTGCCGTCGCAAAGACGCAAAGGTCCATAAATCTTTCGAAGAATCTTTCTCTCGAACACTCCAAGAGCTCTCTCATCTGATGTTGTCATCGTCCATGCTTCTGCACCATACAATAGGACGGGCATGATAAGAGACTTATAGAGTATGGTTTTTGTCCGCCGAGAGAGGACTTTACTGTGCAATTGCCTACTCAGTCCGAAGTAGCACTTGTTGGCAAGAGAGATTCTGCGTTTGATTTCAAGGCTGACGCTGTTATTGGTGTTAATACTGGTTCCTAAGTAAACGAAGTACTCTACTTTTTTGAAGTTATAACTGTCAACAGTGATGTTTGATCCCAGTCGTGAATGTGCCGACTGTCTATTTGATGACAGGAGATACTTCGTCTTGCCCTCGTTCACCTCCAGACCCATTCGCTTCGCTTTTCTATCCAGTTTGGAGAAGGCAGAACTAACTGAGCGGTTGTTAAGACCGATGATGTCAATGTCATCGGCGTACGCCAGCAATTGCACACTCTTATAAAAGATGGTGCCTGACCGATTAAGTTCTGCGGCTCGAATTATCTTCTCCACCATCAGGTTAAAGAAATCGCACGACAAAGAGTCACCCTGTCTGAAACCTCGTTTGGTATCAAACGGCTCGGAGAGGTCCTTCCCGATTCTGACGGAGCTGGTGGTGTTGCTCAACGTCATTTTACATAGCCGTATAAGTTTTGCCGGGATACCAAATTCAGACATTGCGGCATATAGGAAACTTTTTGTCGTGCTGTCGAAGGCGGCTTTGAAGTCGACAAAAAGATGGTGTGTGTCGATTCTTCTTTCTCGGGTCTTTTCCAAGATCTGGCGTATTGTGAATATCTGGTCGGTGGTAGATTTACCAGGTCTAAAGCCGCACTGATAAGGTCCAATCAGTTCGTTGACGGTGGGCTTAAGTCTTTCGCACAATACACTTGACAGAACCTTATACGCGATGTTAAGAAGACTAATCCCGCGATAGTTGGCGCAAACTGCAGGATCACCCTTTTTGTGGATTGGGCAGAGCACACTTAAGTTCCAATCAGTAGGCATGCGTTCTTCCGACCATATTCTAGAGATGAGCTCGTGCATGCACTTAACCAGCTCCTCTCCGCCGTACTTAAATAACTCAGCTGGTAACCCATCGGCCTCGGGGGCTTTGTTGTTCTTCAGCCGTGCTATCGCTTTCCGAATTTCGTCACAGTCGGGTGATGGTACATCGCGTCCATCATCATTGATTGGGGATTCGGGTTCAACATCTCCAGGGTTGCAGTTGCTTCCATTAAGCAGTGTGGAGAAGTGCTCCCTCCATAATTTAAGTATGCTGTGGACATCAGTCACCAGGTCGCCGTTTTCATTCTTACAGGAATTCGCCCCGGTCTTAAAACCTTCTGTAAGCCGTCGAGCTTTTTGAAAAAATTTTCGGGCGCTTTTCCTGACGGCCAGCATCTCAAGCTCTTCGCACTCACGCATTTCGGCCTCTCTCTTTTTCTCACGAAAAATGCGTCTTGCTTCCTTCTTCAGCTCACGATAACGCTCCCGCACAGCTCGCGTTGCGCCCGATCGCAGTGTGGCCCTGTAGGCAGCGTCTTTACGTTCCGTATCGGCGCGACATTCCTCGTCATGCCAGTTGTTCTTTCGGGCTCGCTGAAATTCGATGGATTCTTCAGCGGCGGTATGTAGACAGCGAGAAATATGGTTCCACTGCTCGGAAATATCGTTCTGTTGATTATTGCTCTCAGAGAGCAGGAGTGCAAGTCGAGTGGCGAAGTGGGTAGCTGTCTGTTGCGATTGCAGCTTTCCGACGTCGTGCTTTCCTTGTGTCCATTTGCGCGCGCTTTTTGCTGCACAGAGGCGCGTGAGGATCTTAGCTGTCACAAGAAAATGATCCGAGTCGATGTTGGCTCCTCGGTTCGTGCGCACATTTAGGACACTGGAAGCATGCCTTCCGTCTATCACAACGTGGTCGATTTGGTTTCGTGTCTTACCATCTGGAGACAGCCACGTAGCCTGGTGAATCTTCTTATGCTGGAACCTGGTACTACAGACTACCATGTTTCGGGCCCCGGCGAAGTCGATCAGTCTCATTCCGTTATCTGACGTTTCGTCGTGAAGACTGAATTTTCCGACTGTGGAACCAAAGATGCCCTCCTTGCCCACCTTGGCATTGAAGTCGCCAAGCACGATTTTTATATCGTGGTGGGGGCACCGCTCATACGTGCGGCCAAGGAGATCGTAGAAGCGATCTTTAGTCCCATCGTCCTTCTCTTCCGTCGGGGCGTGGGCGCAAATTAGGGAGACGTTGAAGAATCTCGCCTTGATGCGGATTGTGGCGAGACGCTCGTCCACCGGAGTGAACGACAGTACTTTACGGCGCAGTCTCTCTCCCACCACAAATCCGACACCAAATTTGCGCTCCTTTACATGGCAGCTGTAGTAGATGTCGCAAGGGCCTATCATTTGTTTCCCTTGCCCCGTCCATCGCATCTCTTGGATGGCGGTGATGTCAGCTTTTGCTCTGCTGAGGACATCAACCAGCCGGGCAGAGGCACCTTCCCAATTAAGGGTTCGGACATTCCAGGTGCATGCCCTCAAATCATTGTCCTTTAAACGTTTGCTGTGGTCGTCATCAAAAAAGGGGGGTCTCATCCGAGGCTTTGTTTTCTTTTTCATTGGATGTTGGTTTTTACGTGGCGGGTTCCAAGCCCTGCGCACAACCCATTGCTGGGGGTTGAAATTTTATATTCGTTTATATAGCGAGCCGCTTGCTCCAAGACAGACGCCCGCTTGCAGCCGCACCTCCTGGTGGACAGACGCTGCGGACTTTAGTGGACCCTTAAACCGAATATGTCGGAGTGGCTCCGCTAAAGCTCCCTCTCTATTAGCCGTGACCCATGGCTCCACACGGGTTGGTTACCGTATCCCGCACATGGGTTGCTCACGTTGCCCAGGGTGCACGAACGTGGACGTTAGAGTAGGGATTGAGTACAGCCGTGCAACTGTAACCGCATACCCAGAAGCACCACTGCACCCCATTACACCCCACAAATTATATTATAGTTAAACAAATATACATAAAATTTAATTAAAACTGTTAGAAATTCGATTTTTTAAATGTACACCAGGAAGTTAAAGACCAATTGCCACCATTTGATTGATTTGATTAATTTGATGCAGAGCTGATAAAAATCCTTTTTAAGAAAACGCCGTCAAATGAAAGAGGCGACTCTGTCTGGATCCGATTGATAAGAAACAGAATCATCAGTAAATAAATTTCGAGTATAAGAAGCAATTAAAAGCCTTGGCAAAATCAGTTTAATCAATTTGATATCCAGCCTCAAAATATTTTATGCAGTCATTTAAAAAAATAGCTAGATTAGATCTACCATTAATAAAATCATGCTGATTCGAACATATTACAATTATCCTTATCGTGAGTTTCGGCTTAAAAAAAATTCACCCGAATTTTATATTTGTCGCACAGTAAAAAGTTAACGATTTAAGGCGAAAACGAAACTCATGGTGATAATGAATATGAATCGCAAAAATAATTTTATCACTGACAACACTCTCGAACAATCTGTCTGTAATTCGAAACATCGCTCTTATTTCCAGATATAAAATTTGTGGTAATATATACACTTCTCCAATTTATTATAAATGTTCTCGCAGAGAGTGATAAATTAAAAATCAGCAATTAAGGCTTAAAGTCCCAAAATACTCTCCGAACATCTTCCTGCGTTAGCAGTACTGAGCCGAAAGATAAGCGTGAATCCGAAACTCTATGATTTCAGTATCATAATCACTAACGAATTTTCACTCAAAAAGTCTGCAGGATTGCTAGATTTAGTTTTCTTTGATTTTATAAACGACCAAAACGCTTTTGGATTGAAATTCTTCGGAATTCATTTTGGACTTTTTTGGAGTTCACTTTCAATTGATTTAACTAAAAGGCTATTTCCCTCTTTACGCCACGTTGCAAACATTAAACGAAAAGTTCTCTCAACGGCTGTGTTGAAATGTGTGATTGAGAAAATTGATAGATTGACCGACTTAGTGAGCATGAAAATTGGCACATTTTTTATACTGTGAAATAACTTCAGAATCGATATTTAAAAATCCGTAAAAATCAGCCCAATTTTCCGAAAAATAAGGACATTTGCGTACTGAATTGGAAATTGAAAATTTTCAGTACTGTGTGTGAAAATTCAGTACTACATATCCTTCCCAAATCAGTACGTCTGACAACGTATGTATACGTTAGGAATGTCAATGACGGTCTTTTTTAACTCCCGAATATCCCGGGATTAATATATTGAAATACCGGGATTGTTGAAAACAATTAATTTAATAGAATTTTAAATTTATAAAATTTGTATCATCAGCATCTTACTTTCAAGGGCGAAACATAGCATTATTAGTAACACAATTTGATAAAACATCTCCGCCAAGTCAAAGTTATCCTTGATGCTCAATTTTCTACTGAGGAAACAAAAATTAAGAAATCTACTTTGAGTACTACCTACTTTAATAAACTCGTTTCAATAATCAAACAACAGAGGACAATCCTGTCAGATGTGTACACTTTTTAATTAGTCCAAATAGTGTATTTAATAAATATTCTTTCTGAACCTTCTAATTTTACTGCCATTATAAGGGAGCTGAAGAATATTTTCCTTGAGTAGAAAATGAGCCTTACTATGAAAGCGATGTTTAAAACAATAACGAGGAGGTGGTTGAGGTAGAAAAGGCAGTAAGTCTCAAAGATAAATTTCATCAAGTTATAAAAAGCGATTGTGATAATAGCATGGCATAAAATGTATCATAATGTTTGGTAAAATAAATTATTATAAAGGGGGCGATACAGGTTTTATATGCAACAAACTTAAGTCCAGGTTGGAGGATAACACACTTAATGTTTTAATTTCTTTAAGATCGCATTTTGATCAAAAAAATTAATAAATCTGCCTCGCTTAAAATTGAATGGGTGATGCATTTATTTTTTTACTTTCTGTGTTCGTCTTACTTTATCAAACATATACAAATATTCAAACATTTTTTTTATAAACAATTAGGCAAAGAAAAATCCATTTTACTGTTGATTGGAATACATAAAACTTGGTAAATATTCAATTTAGAATATGTGTAAATAAATGATGATTTATCAAGAACCAGAATCGTTAATATTGAGCTCAAATACTGATTCAAAACTTTTAACTTAACTTAAACTTTACTTAAGAATTGGCGAGGATTACTCAATACATCAACTTAATTTTGACGATTAATTTTTGTTGCATATTGTTCTTTGAGTATCTTCATTCATATAAATGTTAAGGAAAATTAAATTGTTTTCAATGTTTTTAAGTTTAGCAAAAATGTTCAAAATGTGCAAAAAGCAGTCACTTGGTCAGAGGAAATGGTGGTGGCAAATCCACCCGATAAATATAAATTTTTTGTTGTGCCAATTTACATCCAGGGCAGAATTTATCGTACAGTTCTTTATTGGAGGAAACGATTAACTTTTTGTCATTCATTTTAATGTTTAAATTTTCTTCTTGTCTATAATTTAATTTTCAGCTATTTTCGGCCTCGCCGCCTTTGTTACCGCATCAAATAAACTCGTTTTAAATGTATTTTTTGCATATATTTACTTTTAAGAATCCTAAAAATCAAGATCTGGTAAGCCTGATTCTCTTACCGCTCTCAATTCACGTAAGACTGAAACTTAAAAATATTAAACCAACAGATTCTTAAGTTTCTTACGGTAAGTTAAGTGTTGACTAATCGCGTGCACGGCTTTCCATATAACAGGTTGCCCAAATCTTAAATTAAATTAAGTAAAGTTAAGTTAAGTCCTGACTAACTGAGTCTTAATACCTCGGACGAGAGGATCGTCCACCGTGAGAAACTAACAACTAGTAGAGTTAGTCGTAAAGCCGAACTAAAACGTATCGCAATAAAAAGCTGGCGCTGGCTATTACTTTTAATTACTGTAAAGCTTAGAAATAAGTTAATTAATTGTACCACAATATTTAATAAACAAATGAATTAATAAACAAATTACCACATGAATTACAACAAACTGTTATTTTAAATACTGCTATAATACGACGATTACAAACGTGTTAAGACAAATTAAAAATTACGAATCAAAACTTCCTGAAATTCGGGATACCGGCACTGTCCCGGGATTTTGTATTCAGAACTCAGATCCCTTGCGTAAATGTACTTAATATGTCATTCGCCGTTCGAGTACTCAGATAACGTACCAACTTACCTGTCGCAAGAGGTAATAACCTTGTACTTTTCTTTATAATTAATTTATTTTTCGGCTCTCGTAAGCTTAATCCACGCACATGGCGGATTTTACAGACACATACATGTGTACATACTTATAAAAAAACATATTTTCATAAATATTCATAAGTAGTTGCACGCGAGCATATACTGATGTATATACTTATGTACACACATACGAATATTTGCATACATATTTATCGTTAAGTGTGCGCACAGCTTTTCTGTAAACGCTTTAAGCTCATTAAAAATGCACAGTTCAGTGAGGCATTAACTGGCTAAATTATAAGAAAAGCCAAAATACAAACATAACAACGGATTAACGGAAAAATATGGCAACACTTTGCGTGTGAGCCAGTGCAAAAGCCAGACACATTATAATGAATAGTTGTTGTTGTTGTTGTTGTTCTTGTTGCTGCGCAATAGCAGCTGTGGCCAAAATTAGCAACGAGCAACGTGTTTAAATAGGGATAAGCGCGCATATTAAAATATGCGTGCATGTGTGTGTGTGTGTGTGTGTGTGATGAGTCAGCCAGCGGCGTTTATATTTATATGAAATTAATGGCGGACATTGGCGCAAAGTGGCAGCTACTAAAAATTAACAACAATAAAAAAACAACTACACATACAGGTTTTACGTTTGCGTGTATGCAGCAAGTAAACGTGGTAATCAGTGTTGGCAGTTTACATTTTTTTCACTTTAGTTATACGTTGCCAAACAGTGAATGACCGGAAGCTATTTTTTATGTTAATGACTTGGGCAAATTATTTATTTACTTACCACCGAAATTTTAATTTTACCTAGCAAATTTTCGCGTCATTTTTGTTTTTTGTTTTCGTTGCATGCATATTTTAAAGACATTCACGGTTAAATCAATTTAATTAAATTTTCAACACCTTGAGAGCTTTTAATAACTTCCGTTCCGTTGCATGCTAATAACTTGCAGCGAGGGTGCGTGCCATGTTGAAAGGCCGTAGAAATGATAATGTGAAAAAAGTGAAGAATTTTTGTTATTGTGGGTTTTCTTAGGCTGAATGTACCCGTTACATACTTAGTTAAGTTTGTAGGTACACAAAAAAGTTACTGAAATACTGAGCGTTCGCTTAATTTCAAATTGGTTACAACAACTATTTTTAGTGTTAGAATACGAGTAGAATACGAGGTAATTAGACAGCAACATGTATTTGCCATCGACTTTGGCTATACAAAAAAAAAAAACATTTTTGAGTTCGGGCTTGCCAATGAATAATCTTCCAAGAGCTTTTTTAAAAATCTTCCAATGCCTGCCATTTATTTGAATAAGAAATTGAATACATTTGCAAGTACATATAATTAAAATGACAAATATGTCTTACCAGAAGCCTTGAGCAGAGATAACAGAGTGCGGTACCATTTTCCACACGCAACTAATGGCTGTATAAATTTGGATTATTAAATTCGTTGTAATAAAAATGGAATATTTAGTTTCCTTATAGATTTACTTTCGCCCTCGCGACATCAACTACTTGTAAAGGAGCACGAACGGCAGAGAGGGACGGAAGAGAGGTACGATATGACCAGACCAAATGTCGCTTCCGTAAAATTTTCAAAACAAGCCCTCCACGTTGTAAAAATTCTGTCTTCATGATAAAACTTGAATAACATATTTAGGCAGATAATCTTCTCAGGGGCCCTGTAGCAGCAGGATGCAACATAGGAAGATAAATGAAGCTACGTGGTTGTCACCAGATGCTACAACTCGGAAACAAGTAGAGGAATGTATTCTGAATTTCTGAAGTTTGTACAATTCCAAATTGTCAATGTGTAATATTGAGTCTACTTCCACTGTCATATTTCCGAGTAAGGAAAGACGACCTTAACAACATCCCCACTGGTGAGTTCTATCAGTGAATTGGAGGCCAATCTGTCAAATCAATTCAGCCTTGGTGAATCGCTGAACTATCCCAACTTGGGAAAGAAACGAGGAATATTTTCAACTCTTATTTTGAGTACAAGATGTGGAAACTATACCAGGATATTCTGAAAAAATACAAAACTAAAACTTGACGATCGCGAAATCCAGCCTGGCGGAGTCACTACGATTTCCTGGATGGAATTAAAAACCCAGCCATATTGGGGAAATTGCTGGCTGTTGAGCATTCCTGTCCATCGCTCATATGCGGGGACGACGGCGTGCCTACTCACTCTATGAAGGCCTCTCTTAAGTTGCTTCTCGATACTCTCTTTCTGGTGAACTCTGAGGTTAGTAGTAACCTGATCCCGAGAAGGTGTGCCGAGGCTTGTCACATAGCTTTTTTTTTACAGTAAGTAAAATTTAATGGTCGATTAAATCTTTTGCGGCTTACAAAAGCCCTGGTGTAGATGACATTCTTCCGGTCATGCAACAGACCATGGAGGACGCTATCATGGTAGACTGGGCCACAGTGTTGCTACGGAATTTCGACCCATCCGTCTCCCTGCATTTCTTCTTAAACATTTTGAGAGGAATCTGGACTGACATATCCGGGTGTTGTTCCGGGGAGAAAGTGTGTCTAAAGCAAAGTAGGCGTTTTTGGAAGGTAGATCCACGGATACGGCTCTTCACAAGATTGCCAGAAGGAATAAAAGATTTTTCGAATTCAGGCAATCCACATTGGCATACCTTTGTACGAGCTGGGCGGCAAGAAATGTATTAGCTCCTGGTTAATTGCAATGCTACGGTGTAGAACAAATCTGGCAGAATTGGGAAACTTTATTATGACGAAGAACATTAGCAGAGGAACCCCACAAGATGAAATGATATTCACACTATTATGGTTTATTACTATCAAACAAGCGCTAGAGAAACTCACTCAAGGAGGAGTGAAGGCAGTAGGTTATGCTGATGATTTGGTAATTCTTGTAAATGGTAAATTTCCGTAAGACATGAAGCGAGCCCTAAACAAGCAGAGGTAATGAGCCGAGCATTGGGGTTTAGCCGATAACCCAGATAAAGTAGTCCTGATCCGCAGTTTCGAGTTACCCAGGCTGAATGGTCAAACACTCCGCTTATCCAGTCAGGCAAAGTATCTTGGAAACATACTAGATCCTAAGCTGAGTTGGAAAATTAATATCGAAGAAGGTGTATACCCCAAGAATTGGGAAGACTTTGTACCCACACAGTCGTAATTCAATTGTATGCTATCTGATGGACAGCCCTACATATTCAAAATAACCAAGTCAAGCTAGGCTTAGTGCAGGATTTAGTGTGCACTGGGGTGAGGGTGGCATTGGGAACGTGTCCTAAGGATGCCTTGAATGCTTCTAGATCTTCATATAATACATTCTGCATCAGTGGGAGCTGTTAGGCTCCCAGAACTGGGCCTGTGTGCGGTAGGGATATCGTGAGTTGAGTAAGGAAGCGAGACTCATTTTCCGCGAGAAAAAGAAGATACGGCTTACATAAGGTTTCAAGACCCATGACTATTCCTGTATGAATGACAACAGCGACATGGTTATTGATGTTTAGAGGAAAAGGTCATCTCCACACTGCGCAACGGTAACAACAGCGGTCGCTATCGATGAGATGATGCAACCGAATTCCCCATCAACGATAATAATCGACGTAACGACATCAGACTATAATTAAACTCGTTCGTTTAAAGACCAACAAAGTCCTTCGATCGGTTTCATCTTATCCTTGTAAGTGACACGATATAAATATTCATCGAGTAATTCATGGAGCTTTAAGTCTTCGTACAGACCTCTACCGCAGGCGATTGAGCGATGAGCTTTAAGACCATTACGAGGACATCGACATATTGCAGGGAATTTAGTTCCAAAGCCGATTTCTATAAAAAGCTCTCTCTGTTTTATTTTCCGTTGCTTTGAGAATGTGAAGTGGATGTGTTCTTAAATATTTTTTAAACCAAATTCAGGAAATGTTTTTGCTGCCATGAAGACACTTTTTAATTTCAACGTATTTCAACAGCTTGCTTCGTCGGGCATATGTTGAATTAAAATTAATTTCAAAATTATGTTGCAAAAAGCATTGGTAATGAGAGAGTGTAAAATACATAAATGCTTAGCTATGTATGGAAGTATGGAAGTTGGGCGCACAGAATGCACCTGTATGTGGCATACACTCGTGTGACAAGCAAATATAAACAAAAAACCAAAAAGGCAAGTAAAGAAAACAATTAAATGCCAGGCGAAAATAAAAATTATGCCACAAGGACGGATATGTAAATGATAGTTTTTGTTTGGGTGTGTTAGCCGTCATATGGCATGTGTAGCATCATATAATTCTGTGGCATTGTGCTCATGTAATATTGCGGTTACATGTATTAACAACACGCGGCAACAATGAATGTAACGTACATGAGTATCGTGTCGTTCACACGGCAACTTGACTGACTGGCTGGTTCACTGGCTGACTGGTTTTGCGGCTGGCAGCTGAGACGCTCTTGGCTCTTGAGTTGTTTGCCTACTTTGTTTGTTGTTCTCGCTTTTGAAGGCAGTTTGGTCACACACTCACCTGGTTTCCTGGTGTTGCATGCAAAACGTTGTAACTTTTCCATCCCGCCCATATAGAGTGGGTGCACGTGAGTGCGTGTTCGACTGTGGCATGCAACATATAATGGGTGTTGGCGTCTGCCAGTCGTATAATGTCAGATTAATCTGGCGAAGCGTGGGAATCGTGTTAAAATTTTTTGGCTAGCATGAGAAGTTTTCAGTCTATTTATAAAAGTATAGAAAGGTATGTTAATATACGTATATGAATATATACATACAATTAAAGAGCAACTCATTCACAAATGTGCACGAGTTTGTGCATTGTTTGGCTGTTTATGTTAAAATTGATAATGAATCATGAAATTCAAGTTCTCAATTAATATGTTGAAATTTATATAGTTTTTTTTTCGCTATCGCATGGATAACTTATACTTGTATATAAAAAGAATATATTTACATAAATATGTGCTGGGCCGTATTATATTTGCCTCTTTTTGTAATCTTGCGTTGCGCTTCAAGGTGACCGCCATTTTGAAACTTGAATTAAAATTGCAAGCTCTTTTTAAAATGTAAAGACTTTTTTCTTGCCTTTTTTAGCAGAATATGTACTTAATTTTGTTAGTTTTTGTAGTTGTAATAAGTTATAAAGCCATTACCAAACTGGTAAGAGAAGCGTAGCAAATGGATTTGAAGGTGGAAGAGGGGAAAACCAAGTGTATCTCGTCAGCAAATAGATGATCAACGCTTTCACAACTGGGCACTAAAATGACTGTCGATAGTTTAAACTTTGAAGGTTTCGCGTACTAAGAAGCCAACAGTTAGTTATTCCGCGGACTGAGTGGGGAATTACGCAGTAAAGTTCCCACTTCGTGAATAAAAATCAGTTCTATTTCATGACGCAACAGTATAGATGATGAGAACATTTTATAGACTTTTGCGTCTTTGCTACACGCGTATGTCACTGGCGATTAATCAATTGATTTGAGGACATCAATTTAATGCAGCGAATTAAGATTAAGCGACTCCCCTGGTTAGGTATTATCGTGCGAACCTGTGACCGCTGTGGTCGAATGAGTAGCGGTGCGTGTTATACCTCGATATGCCGTTCAAAAAAAAAAAATGTTGAAAAAGCTTTTTTTCTAATAGCATTAAATTTCATAAAATATATGTGCCGTTCGGAGTCGGCTCAAAACTATGAGCAGCTCGGCCAAACACTGAACTATGTACATATATAGTGTAAGTGGCAAATTTGTATTATTATTCCTATCATAAATAGACGTGTCGGTATGACAGTTGATAACGAACAGATGCTTTGTTCGATACTTGAATTACGAGCTCTCCGAGTGGCAAACACGAATGATATACATCTGTTTGGTTCTCCTATGATATAATAGTGAATTATTAAAATGATTTAAATGTAATAAAGTTAAATTTGAATACCCAAAAAAAAAAACAAATTATTATGTTGATTAAGAGTAAAAAACTAGAAACAAAAAGTTCAAAGATAAAAGTAAGAGAGAGGGTAAATTTTAAGTTATTGTAAACTTCACTAAACACAACATTCCGCGTTTCGTTTCTATTTCCTGGAATTAGTAGTGTTTGTTTTTGTGGTTCACCAATTCGCGACAGCGCGATATATATATAGCAGACCGTGTGAAAACACTTCGATCCGAAGATCAATTCCAATGCTACTGAAAATTTGCCCTTGTGACTTGTTAATAGTTATTGCAAAGCATGTTTTTACGGGGAAATGTACTCGTTTGAAACTAAACGGTAAATTTGTTGGTATTATTGGTATCCTTGGGATCAAGGTGATTTCTCCTGCTGCAGGCCCGGTTAAAATATTCGCTTGTAGAATATTAGGCATAAATTTGGAGGCTTAAGATTTCGCAAAAGTATTATTGGTGTGTCAATTTTAAAGTTCAATTCATTTTGTGTGAGTCGCGGGGGTTTAGAGAGTTAAGAAACTCCGTTTGGCAATGAACAACATCACCTTGTTCTGTCAATGATTCCATAGACTTGTATACTTTGTTTTCCGTAGAATTACTTTGCTAATCTCGTCTGCGGTAGAATTGCACATTACTCATATCTGGATATACATGATCAATAAGTTGCTTAATCGTCCT
Organism: Philophylla caesio; assembly: GCA_963971545.1. NCBI lineage: Eukaryota > Metazoa > Arthropoda > Insecta > Diptera > Tephritidae > Philophylla > Philophylla caesio. Next base: position 50,610,724 of record OZ020607.1, read on the forward strand.
AGGTATTCAGCAAACTGATTTGAATGACCATCTCTATTAAGCTGAACTCGCATATTGATAGAAAATTTTAGTTTCTGTATGTTTGACCAAACTTTAAACTTTAAACAACAACAAATGAGCTGTTAGATATGTATGTCGCTGAAGTCTTCATAATATTCAAGAAACTGGCTTTAAGACGACATTTGCAGACAAGGTAGTTTTGCTGTCGTTACGTCGGGAAGAGCAGTCATCTCTGACTAAAAACAAAAATTCTAAAATCTTTAAAGGACAAACTATGAGTAAAAATAAAAATAGAGTCGTCGGACGAAAGCTCGTTGAAAAAAAAAAAAATAGTCATCAATATAAAAGATTGCACACAACGAAGTAGGCAACGAAGTTCTTCTGACGAAATTCAGGGAGAATGCATTTTTTTTTTTAATTTTCCCGTTGCCGCCAGTCATCAAAATCAGCTTTACATATAGTTTAACCAGCCATCGACGGAACGCTCTTCCGTACTTGCCACCAAATTGCTGTTGAAAGAATAATACAGCATGTACCTACAGACAACCAATTCGATGGATTCTTTTTTAACCGGAGCATCATCATCCATACGAATAATAACGCTTGCCAACGGTTGCTTCTTTGGGCACGTTAGGCAATTGAAAAACATTATTGGCGATGTTCATGGTCGAACCAAGGTATCCAAAATCTTCGACTTGGGTCCCAATACGCGTGGAATTTTTGTTTGTTGCCACAAAGAACTTTGTTTTGTCTTCGTTCACTACAAAAACAACCCCTTTTGCTTCCTTCTCTAGTCTAGAAAATGCTGCACTGACTTGCTAAGGCCAACGATGTCAATATCCTCCGCATACGCTAGCAGCATCGTGATTTTGTTATATGGTATATGGGTCCATAGCGATTCAGATTGGCAGCTCTTAGTACGGTTTCCAGTATCAGATTGAAGAAGGTGTACGAAAGTGAGTCGCCTTGTCTAAAACTTGTTTGATCTCGCACGGCTCGGATAGGTCCTACTTAGGTATTAAGCTATCTCCAATGCTATGGTGCGCTGTGTGAGTACCACTACTGTAGTCCACGGTGACACATTATATTTTATTGATCATAAATTTCTTTTCAATTGTACATACAATTAATACTTAAAGTCATTCAGGCGTAAACTGTGACGCAAAACAACTTGAACTTTCGTGTAATCATTTTTCGGTATTTTATTTTATTCCGCTACAAATATGTTTGCACGCACTTGGAGTGAGAGCTGAATGGAAGTGTAAGCGTGTAAGGGTGATAAGTACTTGTCAGCAGATACTTTTATATTTTAGCTTTCAAAGGAGATTGAAAAAATACTTTTTGCATGAATTTATTTACGTATGCAGAATGAGTGGGTGTCTGCGTGTTTACCCGCGTATTTTTGGATGTGTATATGTACATACATAGGTGTTAAAGAAAAAAGCTTTGAGTGTTAAGAACTTCAGTGCTGACGCAGCAATAGGTGTTACCAGTTTAAAAGTATTTTACATTAACTTCAAGTGCGTCATAAATGTAACGCTCTGCCGGCAATAAGGTGGCCAACAAAAGCTGCTTTCTTCTCAGCACAGTTAAGAGTGCATGTGTATATATGAACAAATTTAGTGAAAGCAGCGTAGTGATGCCAAATGATTGATTTACCCATATTGGTAGGTATTTGTCTAAAGGAAAATGCGATTACGTATGTAAAATATTTGCGAAATTCCGCCTTACACCCCCCACCTCCTGCTATAGGTGTGCTGAGTTTAGGTATGGTGTGCAGAAGGAACACTTGGAGCGACTCTGCTTGAATAACAGTCTCGCTCGATATATTTTCCAATATACTACAAACGGCTGAAGACATAACATAACATAACATTACATACCGTAACATAACAGAACATAACAGGAAAATACATAATATAACACAAGAAGCAATCTAATATAACTTGACACCATAACATAACATAATTTTACATTACGCCACATGACAATTACAACATAATGGTATTATGTGTGGCGAGTTCCGGTTTGATAAATTAAGGATTTGTTGAGTTGATTTTTGAAACTTGTGAAAGGAGAAGTGCACTTTTTTTCTTAAAAATAATACGGTTATCTTTACCTTCCTGACGCCTTTACCTTATTTTTTAGTACAAAATGAACTACAAAACTGCGTACAAAAGTTCTGTAAAATAAGTTTAAAATTTTTATGGATATTTGTTTGGATTTCTTCAGTTTTGTAGAAAGTCAGATAACGTTTGAAATAACTAAACATAAAGAAAAAATAAAGAAAAACTATATATTGACAATGTGTTTGTGCTATAAATATTTCACGCGCTACCTGTAATTTACGAAATGAAGACGAAATTGATATTGCATGATACTCTAAATATCTTACATTTTATACATATTAAAGCTATGCTCTTCTTTATCTTTAAATGGGAAAGCTTTGTTGCTTTAGCTCTTTCAAATCCCGGAAACTTACGACAAAATAAGTCGATATTTACCGTTATTTGTTCTACAAAAACTGAAATGTTTTTTTACAAAAATTATTCTATCGATTAATTAAAAGCTTCCCAGACAGTAACATAAGTAGGCCTACCTAAGATTAGTCATACAAGAACGCTTACTCAAGCAGAGTCTTTCCGGAAAGAAAGGGTTTCTCTATATACATATTATTTATGCAAATGCAACCCTGCTCACTGGTCTGACCATTCGATTAAATGTATTTAAATTTATAGCAAATATTAGCTCAAAGTACAGCACTTGCACCTTGTTATCCAAAGAAGAGCTTGGTGAATTGTATGGTCCAAATTTGGCAATTAAGTTAAGTAAGTTTCTTTGTAGGCAGTTTAGCAATTTATCGCAATTAAATTAATCGATTAAAGTCTAAACTCTAGAACTAACACATTTTCTCAGTTGAAAAAGTACAAGAAAAAAAATCGCTAAAATTCCGAGGCATTTTGTATCACCATCATGTGGCATCTTCGCTCCTGAGTTCAACTTTTGTTTCCTGCAAACTGTTAGCGAACATAAATGTTAATTTGCGGACACATGTTACGCCTACATTTACAAGCAATGAAAGTACTTAACATACATACATACGCACACTTACACATGTGTATGGCAAATGCTGAAGTGTTGCAAGTAAGCGTGTACTTGTAGTAAGGTGACAAGCGTGTGTTTTGCACCTTATTGTTTGAAAGTTCACTTGTACCTACCTAGGTATGCTTTTTGGTGAAGAGGAAAGGGGCTTTAAGCGCGCGAAATTGTTTGGCCTAAGAGGAACATATGTTACAAGTGGTAAACTGTGAAGTGTTAATCATCAAGAAATTTGGCGTGAACACCGCTCTCCAAAATCGCTTTCAACGCTTTCAACGCTTTCACACCCTTCAGGTTGCTGGATTCTGAACTACATATTTATATACATATGGACTTATGCACACGTATCTAAGTAGCTTTAGTGCGTTTGCTGGAGGATAGTCATATCAAAACAGAATGTATTTTTTTTTTTTAATTTTATTTAAACATATAGAGGCAACTTCTCAGGCGGAAATTTATTCATATTATTGCTAAGAACGCCTTTGAGGTCGAATATATAGCTGTTTGTGCTATAAATCGGTAACAGGGCCGTATCTAGGTGAGCGCGAGGGGGCGGGGGGAGGTATAAGCACCCCCTGGACTGGCCAGATCACCAGATCTTGAAACCACTTGAAAAAATAGGGTTGACATTGCCTGGTAAGGCAGAGTTCAATGTGGTATTAAAGTTGCTGGAAAAGAAAAGAGACAAACAAGAAAACAAAGGAATCAGCGTTCTTAAGACTTGGTTCCCATATAAAAATGCATTTATGCACACCGTCTGTTTGAAGTTTGTAAAACATTTGGTAGCAGTACATCAATTAACGAATGTGCGTTTTCGGCATTAGCGCGTATCGATATTGTCAATCGCTTATATTTTTTGGCTTTCGAGCAACGCAGATTATAATCAGAGTTCGAAAATAACCCGCTCCACTTAGAAAATGTTAAAAAATAACTCTTATTACTTGAGAGAAAAAATTACGCAAAAAACAGAACAAGTATTTTATTTGATGTAGGTGAGTGCTTTTGCTCAGTGAGAAACATTATTTTTCACATCATTTTTGTTACTGTTGGTTTGGGCCATTTATCGCAGTTAGAAAAAAATAAGTGTTATTTGGTAACAGAAACACATTTTTACATTTGTTTTATTTTATTTTTTGTTTCAAACTGTCTCGAAAATATACTAAAATATAATAAATAACACCAATTTCAAAATTCAAAATTCCACTTATGTATGTATATCCACTCATTCTCGGCTTGTAAGCTAGATGATACAGGTGGTTGCCAATCAATTAAAAACAGCATTAAAAATGACATAGTTTGCCACTTACATATATCATTTATTTGTTTTTAAGAATTTTCAGTCGCATTTGCTTCCATATAACGAATATAAAACATTTTTTTTATATGGAAGAAAGTCGCAACCCTCTTGATAAAAAAAAATTCTAATTAACCAACGGTAATGACTAGGCACTTGAAATTTTCACATTGTTATAACATACTAAAATTGAATGGCCTATAAAACTGTGTACTGAAAAACATTCTAACAATTTCCGGAAAAATTTTAAATTTATTAGAAATTTGTTGAATTATTTTTTAGTTTTCTACAAAGTTGTAAACTCGATTTAATATGGTGTCTGTTATACATATAATGAACTAAATTTTAATTGAAAACCATGAGTTTAAAATTTGCCTAAAAAATTTATTTCAAAATTTTTTCTGGATGTAGAGGTCTAGTAAAAAATGTGTCGAGAATCCACGAAGTATTTGGCCTCTTAAGAATGTAAAGAACTACCAAATTTCCAACTTTTTCGAAATTTTAAAAATGTTTTTGAAAAACTCGCATTTATATGATTTTTGTTAGAAATGAAATTGCATGCATGTAAATAGAAAAATTTCACAAATAAGAAAAATTAAATTTATACTCAAAGCAGTCAATTAGTGGGTGTTAGTGATAACCAGTATACATATGTAGTTAAAAATTATTTCAAAAAGCAATTGACTCCGCTTATTATTTTATGAAAAGTTTTGAAATGAAGACAACTAATAAATAATTCGTATAACCAATAAATGTGACTTCATTTTTTAAAAAAATCGGTAAAGCAGATTCCTTGCAGAATTCGATACTATATTTACACATTTCCACAATATATTTTTTCAAGTGTAAGCGCTAACCGCGTGCCTATAAGTAAATATTTATATGCAAATTTACAGTTTTCCACTCTGTTGAATTCCATTCGCAATCGAAATTAGCACAACTCAGTTATTCAATTGGCAATCATCAAGTTGTGATGACACAATTTATTTTTTTTAACATATGTACATGTAAATAAATTTTTTTTTTTATAGAAATTCATCATTAGAGCTAATGAGCACACGTATTTTTCAAAAGAATTGGATAACATACTTACAGATGTAGGCAAACACATATGTATGTACATACATACGTACGTATACACATACATTTGTAATATCAAGATATAATTATGTCACATGAAATTTATTTCAAGTAAGATGAGTGCAGTTCAAGAGTACAATTGGCTGTGGGAGCTCTTCTTGTTCAAAATTACGACGAACTAGCCGCACATAAAAGCAAACACACACACATACACACATATATATATATGCTCTTAGGGTTTTAAAACATAATAACCTTTTATATGAATGTTACTCATAAATTTAATTTTTTGAAGTAATTTGTAATAAAATAGTGCTAATTAAGTGACTGCTGGAAACTTTTTTTTGTGATTCAAGTAGATAAATAAGGTCGTTTATATGCTGTAATTCTGCTTTTCTATTTAATCAAGAAAATACTGCTTTTTATATAAGTATACCATTACGTGATTTTCGAAGCAATTCTTTATACATACATATATAAATTTGAATAGAGAATTTGTAAGTCTAACATGAGACATGAGAGGATACTTAAGTATAATAAAATACATTACTTTCTTTATTTTGCGAGTATTTATGAATAACTCAACATATTAATTACATGTCTTTATATAAAAATATTTATGTAAGTTAACTCCACAAAAGTTAACATTGCAGTTCCCACGCGCAATGCACATTCTGCTGACGCCATGTCTACGGATTTCGGATATCAGATCACGCCGTAAGCGTGTGAAACAAACTTGGCACATGTTGGGTGCATGTGACAAAGCGTCGCGGCAAGCTTATGTTAAGAACAAATTGTAAATGTAGTTTCAGTTCAATTTTTGTGCTCAATAAAGATGTGCTCATAGAGCACTAATTAATTTTTTTATAACTCTAAACAAACATCGAGTTAATTGGCGCCCAACGTAAAAGGGCCACGGTAAGCGCGACAAAACGTAAAATATTTTAAAGTATTTGAATGGCCTATTGTCCTAAAGAAGCAAAGTGCCAAGTGACTAAGTAGTTACGTGTTTTAATTTTCGCAAAAAATAATCGGCGGCTAACATACCTAACCGTTCGCGAAAAGCGCATTAAATAGTTACCAGGCCCAAAATAAACAAGCCTGTAAGGTCCGTCCGCAGGCAACCTCGACGATCGTCTCCTCAGCAGGACCATTAGTAGCGCGGACGAGCGCAAAAAGGAGCAACCCAGCGGGAGCAGCGAGGGATTATTAGTAAGATAACTTAGTTATAAGAATTTTTTTTTTTGTGGAAAAAGCAAATAAGAATATAAATATTATAAAGTAAAATTTTGTGAAAAATAGTAACTGAAGTAACTATAATAAAAAGAATTGAAGTAAAATTTAAGAAATTTTTTTGTGGAAAAAGCAAATAAGAATATAAATATTATAAAGTAAAATTTTGTGAAAAATAGTAACTGAAGTAACTATAATAAAAAGAATTGAAGTAAAATTTAAGAAATTTTTTTGTGGAAAAATCAAATAAGAATATAAATATTATAAAGTAAAATTTTGTGAAAAATAGTAACTGAAGTAACTATAATAAAAAGAATTGAAGTAAAATTTAAGAAATTTTTTTGTGGAAAAAGCAAATAAGAATATAAATATTATAAAGTAAAATTTTGTGAAAAATAGTAACTGAAGTAACTATAATAAAAAGAATTGAAGTAAAATTTAAGAAATTTTTTTGTGGAAAAAGCAAATAAGAATATAAATATTATAAAGTAAAATTTTGTGAAAAATAGTAACTGAAGTAACTATAATAAAAAGAATTGAAGTAAAATTTAAGAAATTTTTTTGTGGAAAAAGCAAATAAGAATATAAATATTATAAAGTAAAATTTTGTGAAAAATAGTAACTGAAGTAACTATAATAAAAAGAATTGAAGTAAAATTTAAGAAATTTTTTTGTGGAAAAAGCAAATAAGAATATAAATATTATAAAGTAAAATTTTGTGAAAAATAGTAACTGAAGTAACTATAATAAAAAAAAAAAAATTTGAAGTAAAATTTAAGAAATTTTTTTTGTGGAAAAAAACAAATAAGAATATAAATATTATAAAGTAAAATTTTGTGAAAAACAGTGAAACAAGAAGTAAAATTTGTGCTACAAAAATAAGTTAACAAAAATAAAAGGCTGTAAAATCATAAAAAAATTTTTTTTTCTTCGAAATGGCTACAAATAATAACGTCATCAGACCACCAGTGTTGACAGGTACTCTCCCTCAAACAAATACTGAAAGGGATATGAGTAATCATATAGCGGAACCAGTTGCTAGATTGGTTGACGCCAGGCTAGGTCAGAAAGAGAATCCTATAGTAGAAGTAAACGAATCCAAAGAAAACGGACGCAATAGTGAATTTTCCAACGCCCCAAACCTTGAAAGATCTTCGTTCTTTCCTGGGACTTTCAGGGTATTATCGCCGCTTCATTAAAGATTACGCGAAGCTGGCAAAACCCCTTACAGTCCTTTTAAGGGGGGAGGATGGGCGAAAGCCCAAAAACGTTTCAAAAAAAACGCTTATATCACTAGACGAGAAAGCAATAGACGCATTTAATAAAATTAAATTACCACAACAAAAAAAGAAACCCTTACAAAAGCTATAATGTGGGCGACGTAATATTTGTAAAAACAAATAAAAGAATAGGAAATAAACTTACATGCCGTTAAAAAGAAGAAATCGTAGTGGAAAATAAAAACAGCACAGTTACCACAAACTCTGGAAGAATAGTCCATAAAGGACTAATAAGAAACTAAAACAAGAAAAAAAAAAAATAAAAATAAATATAAAAAATAATAATAAAAAAAAAAAAAAAATAAAAAAATAAAAGAAAAAAACTATAGAAACAAATCTTTAGATGATAATAGTTATTTTTCGTTTTGCAGGGAACAACATGACAAACCTCATTAGATACATACCGTTTCTATTGAAACTTTTGACGATAGGCCACTGTGAAACCCAAGTTTTAGATTACAGCAATTCCCAAATTATCGCAATCGAGAAGGGAATTGCACTGCTACAGACCGGTACATTCAGACTCATACACAGAATTAACCTAAATCAATACGAGGACGCAATCTTAGACATTGAATCTACTACCAAGACCTACGTGACATCCAAGGACAGCAGTTACCTTTTCCTCAACCACGACATTGAAATAGTAAAAAACATACTTGACGGACTCAAACCTAGACGAAAACGATCACTGAACATACTAGGGACAGCTTGGAAATGGTTAGCAGGTACACCAGACCACGACGATTTTCAACTGATATCCGACCAAACCAACAACTTACTGACTAATAATGACAAACAGGTAATAATTAACAGGATAACGATCAACCGACTAAACGAAATTTCAAAAACGACAAATACACTTCTAAACACAGTCCAATCAAGTGAAATAGCAAAAAAAGAGATTATTCGCAATATAGAACGCAAACTGAAAATAATTAAAGAGGAATTGGTTCAGATAGATTACTCGATACAGTGGGCCAAAGCCAACATCGTCAACTCCTTTATCTTATCAAATTTTGAAATTAACATTACAAAAACCCTCTTCGAAGAACAAAAAATGCCTTTTGTAAATCTAATAGAAGCCTTGGAGTTCAGCGAAGTTAAAATCGCATCAAATCAATCAACTTTGTTGTACATTGTTTCACTACCATTAACAGAAAAAAATAGTTGTAAAAAGTTGTTACTAAAACCTGTAAAAACGAAAAATGTTAGCATTAAGTTGGAATTTGAAAATATAATGTTTTGTAAAAATGAAATTTTGGGAATCAAAAACAAATGTAATACTTTAGATGAAATATCAATTTGTAAAGCCTCGAACTTTGCAAATATAACTAGCTCTAAGTGCATCCCTAATTTAATTAAAAGCTTGCCTTCAACATGCACCACAACCAACAATCAACATTTACCGACAATCGAAGAAATAACACCCAACATCCTTCTACTAAATGATCACAGAGGAGAGGTATCAATAGATGGCAGATCCGTATCTTTACAAGGAACATTTCTTATTCACCATATCAATTCTACAATATTGGTGCAAAATCAATTATTCAAAAGCAAACAGATATCAGCCGCCAAACCACTACCTGCAATAGCAAAAATTTCGAATGCGACCAATATATTTAAAGAAGCCCTGTCCTTACAGATGCTGAAGGAATTACAGATAAGTAACACTGAGAGGAATCAAGACGTACATCTCCAGAAGGAACTATAAAGTAACCATACAAACACCAAAAAATCTGGCCGATGACCTCTCTTGTACTTCAGACCACAACAGCGAGGACGCTGTTGAACTTAAAGGGGGAGGAGTTAACTCCACAAAAGTTAACATTGCAGTTCCCACGCGCAATGCACATTCTGCTGACGCCATGTCTACGGATTTCGGATATCAGATCACGCCGTAAGCGTGTGAAACAAACTTGGCACATGTTGGGTGCATGTGACAAAGCGTCGCGGCAAGCTTATGTTAAGAACAAATTGTAAATGTAGTTTCAGTTCAATTTTTGTGCTCAATAAAGATGTGCTCATAGAGCACTAATTAATTTTTTTATAACTCTAAACAAACATCGAGTTAATTTGTATTAACATTCCCGCAATAATTTCAAATCACAGGCTATGACAGCTAATAACAGTTTTCTTCATGTGGCAGTAATTGCATTAAGTACATTCAAAAAGAAACGTATGATGTCTAAATGCAGAGGTTATTTTGCAGAAAAGAGTATATTTTAAATTTTTAGTGCTTAATTGAATGGACTTTAAAGTTTACTTACGACAAAGTAATATAAAAAATGTTTATTAAAAAGTATAGGAATACAAGGCAAACAAAAATTACAAGCTTAGTGTATTTATTTTTGAGTGCTGTCTCTTTAGAACTAATAATTAATAAATAATGTGCGTGTTTTTTTTTAGTCTTGTAAGGTTAACAAAAGTACCGCTGTGGTCGAGTTGGTAGCGGTGCGTGCTATAACTCGATATGCCGCAGGGTTAGCCGTCACCCCTCGACAGGCAATGACAAACCTCCGAGGGTATTTCTGCCATGAAAAAGCTTCTCATAAAAAACATCTGCACACAATTGTAGGTCCCTCCATTTATGGTATAATATAGTGCCCTGTACAAGCCGTCTTGCATTGCTTTGGGCACATTGTGACACATTGCTATCGTCTAGGCTTCTTTTGCTACAGTCGCGAACACAGCCTTGAATCACACATCAATAAGAGAACTTAATAGTTGGACTGCAATGCAATTTGCACTTCTCTTTTTTAGCATGAGCTCTCTGTATTGGATATATTTTCATTGTTTGAGAGCGAGTTTTCAGCAATAAAAATTGTTGTTATGACAGCGAATCGCAAGCCCTTCCGTTGCCTTGCTTAGCGTTTTGCTCATTCTTTGATGTGCAAACTAATAAATGAAACGTCGTAAAGAAAAGAGATGTGTGTTAATTTTTTCCATAAAATTTATAAATTTTAGCATTCAATTGGAAAATAATGTTCTATGCGTATACATACATACAGGGTGTCCCAGAACTCAACGTCAAGCAGAAACGGGGTGCCAGGATTGATTGTAACCATCATGAGAAAAATCAAAAAAAAAAAATCTATCCCATGCAGTTTGAAAATTATGGGCATTTAAGAAAAACCTAGAAATTTGGTCAAACTGTAACCATTTTTCGGTTATTGTGGTTAATTTTTATTATTTTTGTTCATTTAAACTCTACAACCTTAACCTTAAATAACATTTCTAGAACCTAAGTCAAAAATAATGACACAAATGTCCCAAGTTTTATAGAATTAAGACTATGAATTTAAATTTTTTATAATTTGTCGTCTTTGAAAAGCCCTCCTTAAAAAAAAATGTACTAAAGTGCCTTAGCAAGTGCCATTAAAAGTTCGCGTATTTAATCAGGATTGTAAAATGGTACAATACTTGATGGTTTCATACTACAAAAAAACGAGTAAAAAAATAAAAACCTCAAGTTACCAGATTTTTGCTAACCCATTTTACTTCAAATGCTCATTCATATACTGCGCACCTTTCCGTATTCGCTTGTGTTGATTTAGTACCGACAACTTTGGCTTTTTGGACTTGTATTTTTGTGAATTGGACTTGTTGATTACATACCGGCAACTTTGGCTACTCTCTTTAGGAATTGAACTTTTGTGTTGGCATCCATGTTACCTACCATGCCTACGCCTTAAGGTTCTAAAATTTAAATAAACAAAAATAATAAAAATTAACCACAATAACCGAAAAATGGTTACAGTTTGACCAAATTTCTAGGTTTTTCTTAAATGCCCATAATTTTAAAACAGCATGGGATAGTTTTTTTTTCTGATTTTTGTCATTATGGTTACAATCAATCCTGTCACCCCGTTTCGGCTTGACGTTGAGTTCTGGTACACCCTGCATAACTATAGATCACTTCAAATTATTATATGTAGATCTTCGGTAATTTATGTATGCATTTTTTTTTTAATATCTGCAAGAAGTTAGCTTAGCATATACTATCCGAAGGGTCAGAGCTAGTTTAAACTCAGTTTAAACTTAGTTTACTTATACCCCTATTATGTATGGAGACTAGCAGCAGACTAGTAGATGCTAAACAACTATACTAAAAATTGTATTACGCAAGGCAACCCGCAACTGGCTATCAGCTACTTAAAATATGTAAATGTTTCCATTTTAAACCGATCTTTAGATGTTTTTCACGTTTTCTTCAAAATATACTTGGCAAAAAAGTAAAGTGAGGGATATTGTCTGAGCTTTTCTGTATACTGAGATCAATCGCCTTACATTGCCGGCAGCTTTACACTTGTCTCTATACATAATAGTTTACTTAAACTCATTTTAAATTTAAACTTAGTTTCCTAACGCTCAATCAAATTTGTTGCAACTAAAACAAAGTAGCAATCTGCTGATAAGCTGCCATGTCGGCGGTTGAAACTTAGTTTAAACCCCGTTTAAAGTTGACTGAACAAATGCATACTAAATTTAAACTTAGTTTAAATGAAAAACAGATTTCAATTTGCACTGAAAAACTGGCACTTAAAGTGCAGCAGTTTTCTAAGCATAAATAAGAGAAAAAAGTCGTAAAAAAGCGTAGAAATTTAGATCAGTCAACTTTGGTTGCCGAAATGATGTTTAGTTAAAAATTTTACTGAAAAATTAGAGTGAATGAATACATAAAACGGACGTGCATATCGCGCTTTTAATTCAAAAAATAATTTAATCCAAAATCGAGTTTGGCATGCAGAAATGACCGTTCTTCTAGTTGAACGAAATTGAAACCTAGTAGCTCACTAGAACAAAATATGTATTCATTTTGAATATGGGCATATGCGTCAATTCAAAACTTTAAAGCCGTTTTTTCGGTTTTTTGGCGTTTTTAAGTTTTGACACAATTGAAGTAAATGAGCGATATGTACCATATATTCATGTACCCAACTAACAGGTAGTAATAATTTGAGATTGCAGAAATTTTTGAATTCTCGTTTATGCTCATAAGTGCATATATCTAGGTAGGCTACTCTTATGACTTTTCATAACTAACCAAAAATTTAATCCATCACCTGAAAATAAATAGTATAAAAAACTTACTACCTGGTACTGTCTTTAACGAATTTGTTCACCATAAACGGGATCAACTTAAAAATATTCGCAAATAATTTTCTATGATTACGATGGCAAGAAAGCAATAACAATAAGCGTCTTACACTCCATTTCCACTAAAATATCTATATAACGCTCACTAACAATTATCATTCCATTAATATTATGTTGATGGAAAATATGCCACAATAAATTTCCATGACCTTTACTTATAATAAACGAAGGGAGTAGTTGCCATAAAATCAAAGACAAGTGTACAATTATAATTATTTCATAATTATGAAAGCAAAACTGTTGATGATTTTTAATAAAACCTGACCATAATTACTTGATTTTTAGGCTCCCAACTCTGTTTTATAATTTATGTCGTTTTTTTATGATAGTTTCAATAAATTAATAAAAAATCACCTTTGCCTTTAAATTAACACAAAAAATGTATATGCTGAACACTTTAAGGCAAATTCAAATCTATTGTCTATCATATCAACTACCTACGGAATGCATTGCCTTGCGTTACCATCCCTTCTTATTATAGTGTAGAGCCACGATTTAGAAAATACAGAGGTTGCGCCTTCCGCAAGCCGCTATTCGCTCTCATCAAATTTGATAGAATCAGCTATGTATGCTACGTCACAGAACGCGGTTAGTTTTGTTTGTATGTTTGTAAGCATACAATTGTTTGCGCTTTAATTCTATGCTTAACAGCAATTTTATTTAAAATAATATACGGGGCTATAAAACTTGCTAAAAACGATGTGAAGGTGTAGTTGCGCACTTGGTTGCAAGTTAAGCTTCTTGTGTTTCCTAATGTTACTCTGCAGTGGTTTTTTGAAGGTCACCAATTAAAGACAGAAAATGAAGTTATTTAAATATAAATAAGTTGCATAAAGTGCTGAAATTGGTAAAAACTTTAAAATTTAGAAATCCTAGCAGAACCTAAATTCACATTTTTGTTTGCAATTTCTTTCGATTCTCAGTAAAACCATGTTCGTGACATTGCACGGATTTTGCTTCACATCATTTTTCGTCGGAAAGGCGCAATCTTGTATTCTATCGTTCTTGGTGTAGAGCAAAGATAATATGATACGAAACTTCTCTCTTGCTTGCTGAGAGAGCCCATGATATCACATTTTGGGCTGGCAACAAGGCCGAATCATGGGCTGAACAGCTGAAACGCAAAATGGTGAGCTGCCAGAGGCAAATGCGTGGAAATAGCTATTATTTTTATTTGGATTAAAAAAGCGAGTAAATGTTAGTTTTTAATAAAATGTGTCTTGAAATCTCTAAATTAAGAGTTAAATTTAATATAAAAGTTTTAGCAAATTTTGAATGTTTTGATTTACATACAAATATTGTATTTTACATTCCAAAACTTTTTTTTCAAAGCAAGCTGGGTATATATAGCATTTTAATATACATGAATAAACATGTATGTATGTTTATAAGAAAACACGCTATATGTTAAATTTGTGTTTAATGCATATGTAAAAGCAGTTTTTGCAAAATATGAATTTCTGCGATATTTTAATTGTTTTCATTGTTTGGCATTAAGGTAAATAACATCTCTTATTTCCTCTTATTTTTATTGCATTTTCATTTATTCTGTTAGCAAACCTCAACGGTGGCGAAGATATTGCAAAATTTCCAAAATATGCAATAAAAACCCCCATATACTATTTCTACAGATTGGCTCTTTGGGAAAATGTTATAAAAAATACGCCTTTTGAAAACGCTCTCACGAAACAAAGAGTTTCGTATCATATTATCTTTGGTGTAGAGAGCGACATTCTCCCTTTTGTTAGCATGCTGTTCTGTTCAAACATTGCGTTTGTCGCTGAGTTTCAACGGTGTGGTTTGAAACGCAATATTTGTGATTTGTTGCACACAAAAATGAAGGAGAAGTTCGGCCAAACACTGAGCTACATGTATGTATGTATGTATATAGTGTAAGCGCCAAAGTATAATTATTAAGTTTACCAAAATTTATTGTAATTTAAGTGCTTTAGAGCTTTAAGTGCGATTGAATATCGCCACATCTGCTCACCAGATTTTTTTCTTCAAGACTTCCATAGGAATCGCAACCACGCCACCACACACTTTAACACAACCCCTAGTACAGTATGTATATATGCAATCGGCTTTAAAGTTTTAAAAGCAGTTAAATAAATAAATTCTACTTGGCCAAACAATAACACAAATTACTCTTAATTATATGATAAATATAGTAATATTATTATTTTCATAACTTATATTATTACTTTTCATAACTTTTTAATTAAATGATTAATATATTTATTTCATTAATTAAAATTATTTTAATTACTTACATTCCTTCCTCGGCTCATTTCAATCATAGTTTTAGATGCTAACTCAGCCATTAGGGCGTGATTTTGACCATCGTAAACAGCTTTTCAGAAATTCCAGAACTACAAAAAGCAATAACAATGTGTGAGGCAACCGAAGCAATGATACTCATATCTATTGGCTATGCAACTTTATTGCCATCAACTCCGGTTTTTGTTAGTTTTCCAATGACTACGTTGTGGTAACTCCACTACCTAAGCTAAAAGTACGTTTGTCACAAAAAAAAAACGTGAAAAGTTCATAATTTGGCTGATAACTTTAACTTAGCTAAAGTAAGTTCTACTTAGTATGTAGATAGTGCAAAAGTGAGAAGTGTCATGGCCAAACTGACAGTTGAAACTATCACTAGTAATCAAGGGAGAGGAATGGAAACTTGCTGTGGGAACAAGTAAAAATTATATTTTGCAGAGGTAAGAGTGCATTTGTGACTTTAAACTTGGAACTTTGTGCCTCATACAGTCTGGTTCACTTGATTAGAGGCAACAATTTTTGTGAAAGAAAATGTTGATTAAAGTATCTATATTTGATCTTTCAACAAACAGTTTTCTGCTAACTCAAGCTAAGACTGTACTGGTTTAAAAATACAAACACATCGAAATATTATTTCAGCTAACGGTATTTCGTAGCGGTAAAAGTTCGGCAGCTGCAATATTCTGCTTGATTTATTGGTTCACTTGAATAGAGGCACTTACAAATTTAGAAAAAATATATAAATAGATACAAGAACAAAGTTTTTTAACCATTATTTTTTAGAGATTAATATTTTGTGCTGCCACCTTGTTTGTAAATTACTTCATAAACACGTTGGGGAATGGATTTGTACAAGCTCTCGAGATAGACTAGCGAAATTTCAGACCAGGCCGCTTTAATGCTTCGAATTAAATCATTTTTGTATTCAAATTGTTGTCCGTTCTCATAAACCTTACGAGTTAGCCATCCCCATACATTTTCTATAATGTTGAGATCTGGGGAATACGGGGGCCATGCTAAGGTTTCAATGTTTTGGGACGCCATCCAAGCTTTGACCACTCTTGCAGTGTGAACAGGAGCATTATCTTGTTGAAAGATCCATGGAATTGGTCCAAATGTTTCCCGAATCTCTGGAAAAGATGATTCCAACATCGTTTTATAGCTGTTTCCCGTATTTCTGGAGTCTACAATTCTCAGCTCGAACGCGCCAAGGTACGATATTGCTCCCCATACCATAACTCCACCTTCACGGCTGTGATGGCGACTCAAGTACCTCTCCTCCTTTCTTAAATCATGGAAATAGTAATTGTATCTGGATGGGCCAGATTAAATTTCTTTTCGTCACTAAATACAACTTTTTTCCATTCACCAGGGTCGTTATTTGTGACAGAATTCCAAGCCATGTGGTCTCTTGCAAAATCGAGGCGACGTTGCTTGCGAAGTTTATTCAAAGGCGGTTTTTTTTGTAATTTTTTTATTTCAGATGTGGTGCTCTCAGAATAGCCCTTCTAACTGTGGATTTGCTGGCTGCAACATCAGCTAATTTTATAATTTTTGATGTTGAAAGTGCGGAATTGGATGCAATCCTAAGGACTTTCCGGGTTTCCTTTGGTGTTAAAGCCATCGCAGTCCTACATTTGTAGTTCTTACCGTAGGAGGCACTCTTTTTCACATAATGATCAACAACATTTGGACTTCGACCAATCTTTTTGGCAATTTGGCGATTCGAAAGTCCTTCAGAGGTCAATATATCAATTTGTCCTTTTTCTCGGTCTGATAAACTTTTCCGCTTTCCCATTTTATTCGAATTTACAAGTTTACGACTTAACACAATGAATGCTTAAAAAAAATATTTAGTTTCACACCTTTATTGCGCAAATGATGTAAGCAAACTAAGCGCCTCTATTCAAGTGAACCATTAAATCAAGCAGAATATTGCAGCTGCCGAACTTTTACCGCTACGAAATACCGTTAGCTGAAATAATATTTCGATGTGTTTGTATTTTTAAACCAGTACAGTCTTAGCTTGAGTTAGCAGAAAACTATTTGTTGAAAGATCAAATATATGTAGATACTTTAATCAACATTTTCTTTCACAAAAATTGTTGCCTCTAATCAAGTGAACCAGACTGTAACGAGCGAGTGACTATCTCCCTCTCTCTCACACGTATACACATTTCTAACGTAAAATTCTGGCCTTTTGTTGCAGTCACATTTGAAACTAGTTGAGTGTATGTAGGTGCCTTATTTGCATTTTGATCTCGTTTACGATATAGGACAAACTTTTGTTTCAAAACTCTAATATGCACAATAGTTTAAAAAGGTCATAGCTGCCTGTCAAAGCAATATCAAAGGAGACACAGAGAGAGAGAGAGAGAGAGTGAGATGGAGAGAGATATGAAGCGGCAGAAAATGAGGGAAGAAGGGAGTGACAGTAGTATTTGTGCCAGGCAGTTATGTGCAGAACGCTTACGGCCAAAGTAAGTATGCGGCAGCAAAATGATGCATTTTTAAAATAATGATAAAACTATGCAGTTCAAGTTATCATTCAACTATATAATATATTAAAACTACATACTTTTATGGTTGCCAATTGCGGCAGTAGTTACTAAATGGCAAGCGATGCGCCACACGTCAAACTAGCGTGCAAAGAGTCTTTGCTCTGTGCATAATTGCAAATGCACGAAAAGAAACTTTGATATTCGTGTTGTCAAAAATCGAAACTTTTCAATGAACACAAATTTATTACAACTCACACACATAGTACTCGTATATTTACCATGTAGTAAAATGTACTAGTGGCAAACTACTTCACAACTAGTATAATAGATAAAAAAAAATACTATTTCAAGTATATGAACCAATCATACAAGTCTCCTACTAGTTCAAGCCAGACAAAGAAGTTCTAGTCCATTTGTGGACCAAAACCACTAGTAAGGGAGTTAAATAAAATAACTTAAGTATAATTTAAAATATAACACATTTTTATTTAGCAGTTTTAGATTTGCTTAAATTAGCTTATGTATTTAATAAAAGTCTGGTCTTCTTCGGAATAGTTCAAACTCAATCGGAAAATTCTAATAGTAAAATAGTATTTTTACTAACTAGTTTGGTGTTTCACTGCAGGGTATAAATATGTACATACATATGTACACACATAGAACATCTAAAAATAAATTTGCACGAATTATTTTTTGACAATTGCGACTGTTGCATACTTTTATTCGAGTGACAATAAGTTTTGCATTTTCTAATTTGCATTTTAGATTTTTATTTGCAACTATATTTGTGGAATGTTAAATATAAGGGGCTTTCTTTGAATATAAACTTTTTTCTTATTTTACAAAGGTATGTACACATTTATGTTTACTGATTTATTTTGTGTAAACAAAAAAGAAGTACACTACAATAAATTGGAAACGAGACTATAACGAGAAATATTTTCATACATTCTGCCAAGTCAAATGTATTTGTTTATCTTTAAAAAGTATTCAGCTGTTAAGAGTGTTTTGTCATTACAATCTTTGTGTATATTTAATGATCAAAATCACTTAGGGTAAAGGGCTAAAACATGAAGAGGAAATAAGTAGCTGTATATATAAATTTTTTTAATTTTTTCGGTATAAAATAATTGCTGGTTTTGTTTTAATAAACCTTACAGATGACTCCCAACATTTTAGCTCTTAATGTTTTCCTTTGCAGTATTACTTAGCTACTTTGCATATATCCCTGATAGGAGAATCTAGAGTTAGAGGCTATTTAAAAAGAAATAAATCCTATTTTTTTCATTTTTCTTTGGCTTGACTTATTTGCACAAATATTAGTAGTTAGTGAAATTTACCGGCGAACAATTTTCTAAAACATTTTAATTCTCTAGGGACCTACCGAAATGTGATTCGGATTTCTAAAAGACGGGGGTGAAAAAGGAGCTAACGTGGGAGAGTGAATGGGCTAAAATGTTTCAGAATATTATTCCTCATGAAATGTTGACTCAACTACAGGGATTGTTCTACTTTCTTCTATTTTATTTTCTACCATGTCACCATTGCTTTGGTGTTCTTAAAACAGTTGCATCCTTCTACAAAAAGTCAGCTAAATAATACTTATGTTGGGGCTAGGAGCGTTTTCCTTGGCCCTTTTATGCAAAGAAAATAACAAAGTCTTATGTACAACGTACTTCAATTAAATTTATTCTAAAATAATAAGTACTAGGAAAAACAAGTAAATTTCTAATGACCGGTGGTGCCTGGTTGAGCGACGAAATGTTAATGATCTCCTGTGAAAAGTATTAGTAATAACAATACCAATAGCTCTCACGATGAATGCGAACATTAGCGGCAATTGGGTGGCGTGATTTAACTGCAGCCGGCACTAAGTGGTGGTGTGATGTTTGTCGTGCCGAAAATCCTTTTTTTATGCACGCACTTTTACGTATGCTCCCGATTAGCGGTACCGTACAATGCATTGATGATAATTTCTACACATTTCAAGTGCAGTGTTAGCAGCGACCCAACTGGCGCTGCTGCTGCGTTGGAAAGGTAGGCAGCGACCCAAAGGGTACTGCTACTGCGATGAGCGAGTTTTGTGTTTAACACGTTAAACGCTCTTGTGCATCAACAACTTATTTTGACTGAAAATTAAAACTTTATATTTTTAAACTAAACCAAGTAAATAAATTTTACCTTACACTACTCCCTAGAAAATGATGTTGTTAAACTCAGGTTTAAGGAAATGATTTCTGCGTTTGTTGCAGCTCTTGCTTGCATCAGATATTGACGTCTTTTCTAAAGCCGGGTAATTTTTGAAATCTACAACCAGCTGTTAATTTATTGTGAGCCTGTTTATGACATCGATAGTATTCTCGTTTACTTTGTCCGTATGAAAAATTTTGCATTCACCTTCGTTGAATTTACCAAAAGTAATAGAGCATTTGGTAACCATGTTACAAGTTATTACGATTTTCGTAGTAACATAAATTAAAAAGTTCAGCGAAATATTCCAAGAGGTATGCAAACTTGTATCGTCAATTGATGGTGAAATAAAACTCCCACATATCGCCTAAGTATATCCCAAAAGGAACACGAACAGGCAATAATACAAGAGATCCTGAAACTTTTGTCAGGGTGACACCTTTTGTCGATTATATTTCTATACAATTGCGAAACAAATTTATTCAACACAAATCAATTATACAAATGTTTAGTTTCTTTATGCCTTCGATTTGATCTTTAAAAGAAATTAATTTTTCAATGTCAGATGCAAAATAATTTGAAACGTACAAAGGTATTTTTGGCACGGCAACACGTGCGTCCGAGTTCGCTTTGTGGAAGATAAGTTGTAGCCGAGAAGAAACTTGTAAGCAACCAACATCTGCAATATAAGGTTTAGATCAATGCAATAATGCATTTTTCCCAGCGACAATGCCAGTCACTACATGCACAGCGTAAATATTGTTTCCAACATTGAAAAGATTAAGAACTTTTTGGCGTAATTCGACAAGAGGAGAACAACTTAGTTGCTTTTCGTGAGTACTCATCGTCGATTTATAATACATGACTTCGCAAGAAAAAATATCATCTTCTAGCGATCGTAAATTATTCTTTCTTTTACACTTTAACACAATAATCTGCATAAGAGGTGGCATATTTAAAACTATATTCTATTTCTGTAACAAAAATATACACCATAGCCGTTGAGTAATAAACAAAATTTACTAAATTTAACATTTTAACCTTTTCCGTGGTAATTAAGTTTTATAGTAAACTAAAAATTTTTACATATCGCACCCTAAACCAAAAACCGTCACAACTCAAAATTTTTTTAAATCGCTTTTATCTCATAAACCTATTCCCAGAATACTTCCCAACATGCTCCGAAAATTTCTTCATCGTAACTATCTTATTTCCTGGAAAAGTACGTTTAAAATATTACAATCATTTTTACATACAATTTTTTACTTCTCTTGGATATTAAAAAAAAAAAAAATTTATATCCTTTTTCCACATAAACTAAATCACGAAATACTTCCCCAACTGCTCCAGAAATATTTTCGTAGTTACCATCTTCTTTTACTGGAAAAGTATGATTATAAAATTATCATCATTATTGTAGAGACTGTTTGTTTTGCCTCTCCTGAACATTTGCGATTTTTTGAGTTGTGACTGTTTTTGGTTTAGGGTGCGATATAATAATATCGGGCCTCAGAAGACGAAAAAAATATTTTTTTTTAGCGAATAGCATATCGTTCAGCAGATATACTGGTAGATTGTTAAAGATATTTGACAATTCATCTCAAAGTTAGTACAAGTTTGCAAAGTTACAAACAAACAAGTAATTATTGCTTAATCAAATTTGGCTCTGATTTCTGAAATTTCTGAAATACATATTACAAAAGAATGAATGAAACCTTTCTTTTATGCCTAAAGGTTAGTACATAATACAGCTTCTACAAAAAGCTCATACGGTAGGCGTGTTTGAAAATAACAATATGGCCTTCCTATTACAATATCATCAAAAGTTTCAGTCGGATTAAAATTAGTGTCGTTGTTATTGTAATTCGAAACATCTTCCACTCGCATTCGTCTCCAGCTAAAATTCTTTTTTGAAATGAATTCAAATTACACAATTCTAGCGGCATCGCTTTTTGGCGGAATGTTATCTGATAAAGGAACTGATAAAGGTAATGTTTATTAGTTAAATTTTTATCAATTTCAGATTCGTCTACTTCTTCTTCAATATCGGAGATATCTTCCAATAATTTTATATAAAATATATTGGACAATAACTAACCAATAACCAAACTTCAATTTACTAACGTAAATTAACACGTAAAATTTCTAACAAAATTGACTAAGTTCTTCTGGTTATCTTCTTAATATTAATAAATTACGTGTCACGTTGTTTGTCCGCGATGGAATCCTAAACTACTTAACCGAATTCAATCAAATTTGTACACCGTGTGCAGTTTGATCCAAGATGGGATAGCTTCAAACGATTATAACAGAGGGCGACAGCTGTTGACTGGATTAAGTATATGTATAGATGGCGCTATGTTGAAAGTACAAACGTTTCATATAAGCTATAATTTAATAGCGTAACAACCACCACGCATTGCTGAGGCTAAAGATAATTTTTAAATTTATTTTGTAGCAAACGAAATACAGTAAAACTCAATTGTTCTTACTTTTTCAATTTTTGGTATTAGCATAGCCGCCCACGTTTTACTTAGACTGAACTATAAATTAAATTTATATTACAGTGAAGATAATAGAGTGAAATTATTACTGCTTTTTAATTATTAGTGCTTTATTGTTCAAAACTCTTTAATTGAAATATATACAAGTAAGTATTATCACATAGCTATATTATTATATTTGCTATATGTACTATACATCAAATCACACTATGTGATACAAAGCTCCCCAAACTTATTCAATAATTGTACAAATATTTTTTTTTATTATTTTTATTTGATCTCTATTAAAAATAAGTAATTTTGCACTACCTGAAATGCCACCACATAATCTTCGATTAACAATTGGTTCACCCATTATTCACCTGCGTAATTTGAATCCACCTCGATTATGCAGCGGTACGCGTTTGGTGATCAAAAATATTATCGGAAATATTCTTAAAGCAAACATTTAAAAGGGAAAGTTTATAGCAGAAGTGGTCCTGTATTCCTATGATACCGTCAGATTCTATGATACCCTTCAGAAGGCAACATTTTCCAATTTGTTTAGCTTTTGCCATATCTATAAATAAGTCTCAAAGTCAAACAATACCCATTTTTTGTATACATAGATTTGATTTTCTCATGGGCAACTATATGTTGCATGTTCACGTGTATGAAAACCGTCGAATATATTTATGTTAGCTAAAGACAGGTCAACCTAAAATATTGTGCACCGATTAGTGCTAAATTAAATTGAAATTAAAAGTATTTATAATTTAAAATAATAAATATTATTGTTTAAGATTTAAAACTATCTGCCCTACCTACCTCATTTATAAGTTCAGGTGTCACATGTTATTTACTAACAACTTTGAAATATAGTCATTTGTTACAAACTTGAATAAAATAATAATAAATTTTAAAATTAATTATTTTGTATTGATTTTTGCTTAATATGAACTATACGAAAACTTTGATCAATCATGTTCAAAGTGCTTCCCATTTCAATCTCAATCCAGTGGATTTTTATACTAGCTTTAACTTTTCCGTCTTCGTTCGTAAATAATAATTTCATTGAATTAAAGGGTAACGGCAATCTATGTAAAAATATGTAATATAACAAAAACCTTAGACACGGCAACGTCGGGGTCGGGTCGCTAGTAATATTTAAGGCAACAATACCTACAAGTATTTCTATAATGTTTCCAAAGCAAGAGCATTTATGTATTTTCATGTTCGGTTAAACACACAATAATTTGAATAACTTGGAGGTGTGTACATCATCAATATGTATAGATGGCTCATTCGTAATAAAGAAGGCAGCGTATATTTCCACATAAAGTGATAGATCTTCTATCCTTCAGTGCTTGTAAGCCAAGTACTTTCCGCATATGGAATACAAAATGTACATTTTTATTTTAGAACTTAGTGTTTGAGCATTGGGAAAGAGTTGGGCATCAAGCGTAGGCGGTTTGCGCCAGCAACCAAAATCAAGCTCGCAAATTGTTCTATGGACACTAAGCTTTATGCCAAACAATTAAGAAGAAAGCCCCGCTCTCTACTAGTTTTTTTTTTGCAGAGAACGCATTTTTCCAACTATGTATTTGTTGTGCACAAAATACACTAGAAAAATATACAAAATATTCATTCATTTCAAAAGCAAAAGGCCCTGATTGTAACCCAAAAACATTTAATTTTCTTTTCACAATTTATCGTAAATAAGTTTTGAAAATAAAAAAAAGTCATTGGTACATTAATAATGTAAATAACTTTTGAAAATGCCATTTTATATTACTTTTTGAGAGAGAAAATGCGTGATCGCTGATATACATATGTATAATCATTTATGTATAAGGCGATTTCAAACATTATGCGTAAAATGTTCAAATAAATGCTGATATTTATTTAGGAAAATCACTTTCGAAATATCCTTAGGTTTCTATAGTGACTCTATATTTTATATATTTAATTTGTTAATAATAGTAAAATATGCATTAATACTTATTTTAAAATGCATTTTTATTTTCTTTACAGGTAAGTTTTGAACTCTTCACGTCTACCTACGAAATGCTAAATATTTGAAGTTTTCTTAAGTAAAATTCAGTTGAGTAAATGGAAAATAAAAAATACCAAAACACTGAAGTGCCGTGAAATTTTCTCATTATATTTGAAGATTGCACTTAGCATAATCTATAGCAAAGCTTTAGCTGCTGAAAATTGTACAACGCGCTACATAGCGTATGAGTGTAACACGTAAACAATCGCCAGCTTATGAGCAGCCAAGGCGTATGATTAATCTCTGTTAGTGGCGAAGGTGTGCAAGTTACCTATACAACATGACAAAGCGGATTAAATGCAATACGAGAATATTCCTTCGACTTTTTTTTAAATCGCAAAACAGTTTCAACTAAATAACAACTAAAGTGGTGCGCAAATAGTGGCAGTCGACAACAATACAGGACAGCTTGAACAATGAACAATGAAAATACACAATAATATGAATCAAATAAAATAAAATCAAATATACCTAAATAGGAAAAAAAGTTATTGTAATCACCTTAGCGACGTCTACTGTTAAGTGATTGAACATAAAAAGTAGCACGAAACGTCTGCAGGCAAACCTATAAAAGAAATAGAAAGGGAATAAATAACCTTCCTTTGTGAAAGAGGGTGCGCCGCTGTGTAGTGTGCCCGGAATATTATTTTGCAGTAGCGAATTATCTTAAAAGCGTAAACAAGTGCATTAAAAATCAATGATGACAACGTGAACGTACTCTTTTGTGTTTGCACATAACAAAGGGCTTTGCGCTACACATTCACTGGCACCCCACCATTCAAATACAAAAGAACAGCACTCCTGTGAGGAATACTCGTATTGTGTAAGTGGCAAATAGAGCAAAATGTCTAGCAACGTATGAAGGCGGAGGTGGGGTGAATGCTGAAAAAAATTTTGTGCATCGCTGTAAACAAGTTAACACGATATGGCTAACAAAGCGTTGTTATGTTGTAAGTATGTAAGAGGACAAAAATCACACTAAATACTTCCAGTGCCACCACTGTCTAGATACGAAAAATCTTAGCGCATGAGAAGGACTATTGCTATTTTTTTTGAAGTACGGAAAGTACGGAATAATTTGAATTTATTTCACTTAAACTGTGTTGGTAATGAAAATTAAGAAAAGTATTTTAATAGTCTTGGACATCAGTAAAATCGGTAAAAATTCATGTTGGGTTTAAGTAAAAGAATAAACCTTTTAACATTTTCCCTCGATTGAAAATTTGTTTTTATCAAAGGGCACTTTTCTTGCTGGGCTGCACTTTCTATGTATATATCAATATATTTGCAATTAATTCCCTTCAATGCATTGATTGTGCTACCGAAAGCCACAATGAACAAAATATCGTAAAGTGTTGGATGGCTATGCACTTAATTGTATGTGTACGAGTTTGTATAGCTGTAGTTAAAATAATAGCAGTGAAACATTTTAACAAACTTTTCACAATATTATGATAAACGTATATGTAAACAGTTTTAAATATCTTGAACTGCTCTTATCTCAGCTGCCACTGTATGTGGGCTGGGAAAAGAATAAATGAATTTGTTTCCTCCAATTGTAGGCAATTATCTGTAAAAAAAAGGTAGCATCATAATGATAATAATTGGCTTTTCTACAATTAAGAGAGTGCTACTTGAAATACCCAATTTAAGATCGCAAGGTGTAGCGAATTTACTTAAAACGGAGAATGGAGCAATTATTAACTACTATTTTAGTTATAACATTTTTGTAAAATGTAAATATTATATTTGAAGTTAAATCTTTAAGTTAATGAAAAGTGAATCAGTCACAAATGACTATCTTGAATTGATATTTTGAAAGTTTTATATAAGAAATCAAATTTAATCGACACTGATTTCTAAAGTACAATTTTTTGGTGGTATAATAACAATTTACGACAATTTAGAACTATAATTAAAAAAAATCAAGACTTTTTCGTTTTGTTTATTAATGACATAAGTAGCTGCTTTAGATTTGCTAAATTTTTGCTCTATGCTGACGACTTAAAAGTTTTTTCGATAATTAAAAAACGCGATAATGCGCTTCAGCTTCAAAATGACATTGACAGCTTACATCAGTGGTGTGTTAACTCTCAGCTCTCTTTAAATATAAAAAAGTGCTTTAAAGTCACGTATGCGAAAGCTCATAACATCTTGCCGACGTCTTATATGATTTCTCATTCTTTTTTACAAAGTTTGGACGAAATTAAAGATCTTGGCGTAATTTTTTCCAGTAACTTTTCTTTTAATAGGCATATTTGCCATATTATTTCGAAAGCTTATTCGGTTTTAGGGTTTGTTAGGCGAAATAGTTCCAAATTTTCTGACCCGTATACTCTGAAGTTATTATATACGGCTTTTGTTCGTTCCAACTTGGAATATGCTACCTTCATCTGGAGGCCTAGTCAAAAAAGTTACATAACTAGGATTGAACGGGTCCAAAAAGTTTTTCTTAAATATGCCTTACGTTCATTGTGTTTTGATGAGCCAATTCCCTCTTATAAATCTCGTTTGCTTTTGATTGACCTGAAGTCTTTGGAATCAAGAAGGTCGGTACTCTCACTTTCTTTTGTTCGTAATATCATCAATGGTGACATTGACTGCTCTTTTCTTTTGGAAAGAATTAATTTCAACATCCCTCAACGTAATCTTCGTATTTCTTTACCTTTCTATGGTGTTAAATTTAAAACAGAATATTCGCGTAATGCTCCCTTTGTTCGAGCGCTAATTGAACTTAATTCACTCTCGAGTTCCATCCAACTTGATTTTTCAATTCCAAAAAATGTTTTTTCTCATATTCTAAATTTAGCTATCTAGGTTTTTAAATCTTAATTATTAATTACTTCGTAAATAGTCTGTAAGAAACTTTCTGTTCATAGACTAAATAAATAAATAAATAAAGGGACTTGATTTTTGGTGAGATTAGGTGTGGTATTTTTTGCTGATGTGAGTTCAGGTAAGCTCGGATTAGGTACCGTGAAATTTTTTTGATAGAGTTTCAGTGTTAAACATCTTAGGAGTAATGAGTTCAGCTGTAGTATGTTAAGATGTGGTAAGAAGAAGATACCATTTCTGCCGTTCCTAAACCTGCTCTGTGCAATATATTTCACTCCAAATCATATCCTGCAATTTCTTTAACCAGCACATATAAAATATAATGCAATAAATTTGACGTAACACAAAAAAACATAACATAACATAAAATAGTATAACAAAACATATAATGGCGAAGCGCCTTAAGTAGCGTATTATAACAACATAACACATACATACAGCACCACATAACATAACACAAAATAACGTAGCATCTAACGTAACATAACATACGATTTTGTAACACCGAGGAGCGCAACATGAATTTAGGTACATATGTTGAGTTTTGCTTTCATAATCGTTGTGTTGATATTTTCATTTATTACCGCCGTAAAAAAAGTTTGATGATTTTTAGCTGCTTCAATCATGCACTTTTGTTAGAAATTTTGTTTAAAATGTGGTGTGTTTTAAAAAGAAAACTCAACTTTGGTGTAAAGTTAATGATAGCCGAGTTTTCCCAAAACTACTAGTATTTTAACATTAATTTAATAAAAAATATCGTATTCAAGTATGATTGACTCACTGTACTTCACATATTGTTTCTACAACATTGTTTCTACATATCAACGTGTACTGTTAATGAATTGAAGAGAGCTGCAGGCGCAAACACACCGTGCTAGCTGCACATTGAGCAATTGTCGTTGAGGAAATGCTTTTATGCTGCAATATATTTATATTTTTTAAACTCTGAATTCGCCTTCTCGCCCCACCTTTTGCCCGCTGTTACAACTCTACTTAGTCATCAACACTTTTGTTCCTTGGCGACTATAATATTTTAAATGGCCAATAAAAGCATAAGTAGTGAATGATAAATGAGTCAATGTCACGCTTGTGCCGGAAGAGTTATGACACTTGGCAGGAATAAAAGCGAAGAAGAAGGAAGAAGACGCTGAGTCATAGTAATTGACTTATGAGTAGGACATAGATATGTACATACATATGTATGTATATGGCAGAAGCTTAATTGAAAGGGTTTAAATGGTTAGTGAGTATGAGTGTGTGTAAGAATACCATACATATGTACGTATGTGTTAATTTGAAAAAAAGGGGGCATAAAGTTTTTAAATTAAATGGCATTGTGTGTGCACCTTTCTTGGGTAAATACAAAGAATTTTTGTTTTATAATCCTATCTACATATCTGTGAATTGATTTCGAACTTAATAAACATATGAAACTAAATAAACTGAAGGAAAGTGCGAATTCGAATTTAAATATATTTATCTATTTATGTTTTCATCACATTTATTTAAATACATTTACATACACACATAATGCATAGTCTTTCACAGTGCAGTATTTAATACCGGTTATTTAATAATTTCAGTTTAGAGTTTTGAACAAAATATATGTACAAATATGTAAAATAATAATTTTTTAATATGTGTACATACAAATTTTTGAACCCTCCATATATTTTTCAGTACAATGAAAAAATGTTAAAGTGAGAAACAAAGAATTTTAATTAGATAGTACAGATGGAAATATTCAGTTTGAGAAGAAAGCATACACAGTCAATTTAAAGCGCTTTATATTAGATTCTAATTTCAGTTTTCTTGGCGAAGAATTCTATAACTTAACGTCTTTAAGGAAAATAGGTAATTCCAACAGACGACGATCAAAAGATTTAAATATTCTGCAGTCAAGAATATTTTCCGAGAGATAAATTGTAAGTCAAAAATTTTCGGAAAACTAAGTCTTTTGTTAACCCCAGAGAGGCAGAGAGGAATATCTGGACGTCATCAGCATAAAGATCAATTGATAAATTTTTGCAGTATTTTTTTAGGTAATTTAGGTTAGGTTAGGTTGGTTGGCAGCCAATAAGGGCTCACTTAGACTCAAGTTTATAGTCCATTGTGATACCACTGAACAGAAAAACTATAATCAGCGGAGAGCCTCTCGGGAGTATCAAGAAGTGCAAGCCAAGATTTGCGAAAGCAGGGCTGCTGAAAAGGTAGTGTTAAGATGATTCCACCTCTTCATCCTCCATACAGCACTCACACCTTGGAGCAGAAACGATGCCCAGCCTTACGGCGTGGATCCCCATCGTTCAGTGCCCTGTCAGGACGCCGACCAAGGCTGAGAACAGTGGCCTGGTATTGTTTAATAATTCTCAAGGCCACCTAAGGTCCGCAAACGGCCAAAAGAACTTCGCAACTTTGCAAGTCGGGGTTTCCGCCCAGCGTTTGCTGAGCCGACTGAAAGCCAATTTTTCAAGGAGCAGACCACATGTGCCCTTTCTCCCGAGAGTGATTTCTTCTGTTGTGCCCTGGCGAGCCAGCTCGTCGGCGTAGCAGTTACTTGCAATGTCGCAGTGTCCTGGGACCAAATCAACCGATAAGGAGGTCAGGCATTTCCCGACCAATTTCGACCGCAGCGTCAGCAATCCCAGGGCTCTGATTGCGGCTTGACTATCGGAGTAGATGTTTACCTCCTTCTGTGTTGTATTGCTACATCGCAGGTGGTCTAGTCGTGGCAAAAGACAGCTCCTCCCACTCTGCCCTCCAACTTCGATCCATCCGAGAACATGTTCACTGCGCCTTTGCACCAAAGGTCACCCACCTCCCACTCCTCCCTTGAAGGGATGTGAGTGGTGAAAGGTCCGCTTGGGGCGATCTTCGACAAGCACTGATCTACCTCCTCCGGAAAAAATTCGATGTGTTTTAGGATCGCTGAGTGCCCATACTCCTAGGGTAGTTATGTACAAACTGATTAAACTGGACCAAGAATCGGACACATGATTTAACTAGTGATAAGCAGTCTATTTGTTAAATAGCTTTCAATTAGTTTAACTGCTTCATTGCTGAATCCAAATTGAGGTTTGTTAGGTTGCTTTTATGAAAGTATGGCCGAATATCCTCCGTGACTTTAAAGCATAGCATTTTAAAAGTTATGTCCTTTGCGATATCTTGTTTGATTTTTAGATAACAGGTCTTTCTCAATCTGGCGATGAAGTACATTTGATTTAGTACTAGTTTTTCAAAAATCTTTGTTATGACAGTTTTCTTAAATATCGATAAAACACTTATCGCATAATTGCCTATAAACCATTAAATTATGTGAAGAGGCAGAGAGAAGAAGAAGAAGAGTGTAATATAGTGCTCACCTATGTATGCATTATATGAAAGTTGAATGAACTGCTGAAGCGAAATTTCAGCTACAATGGTAAACATTATTTTAATTAGCATAAAATTCTCAATTTCCTCAAAGTAATGCTATACGAGTACGTAGAAGCAAACACATACTCGTATTTATTGTTGTATGTATATGAATGTATGTGTGTGTACGGGTATGTATGTATATGCAGAGGAGGTGTCGCTTAGCTGAAGCATTGAGAAACTAAGTGAAATGATAGTCATGCATTCTCTGCTCAGACCAGGACAACTGAAGTGAATAAAAAAAAAAAATTAATACCAAAAAAGAAAAAAAAAACATAGCTACTAAAAACAACGAGAAAGAAGCGAAAACTGGAGTTTGAGGGCAACAAGTACCGTTGATGGCGCCACTTATTATTTCCAGTTGCATAAGTAGTGCGTTGAGTGCCACATCAACAACGGCAAGTCAAGAGAGCAAAAACAATAATAAGCATCAACAAATGCAAAAACAAGAAATGATATGCTAAAACTTAAAGCAACTCCAAAGCAATGAACATAAAAATAGATAAAATAATGGACAATGCGAGAGTGAGGCGAAACAAAAAGTGACAAAAAGTAGAAATTCAATAGTCAAATGCAAATGCACTAAAAGCAGGAACACAAACACTTGCATTTACAGTGCAGCTGAGTGGTGCAAACGAGTAGACGACGATTTGTAGAACCGCCGCATAGTTGGCAACACGATGCACCGTGATATGGCGGAAGTGGCAACCGCGTGAGTGTAGGGATTTCGCAAGAGAGCAAGCTGACACGTTTGCGTGCGAAGGAGGAACGCTCAAAATAGAGTGTACAAAGGTGGTAGAGGGGTTGAAGAAATGTCACCCGATGTGCACGTCGCATGTCTCAAGTGCAATGCAACAAATTGGTCGGTACGAATGGCCAGTACCGGAGAAGCGATGGAGAGCGAGTGGCAAAAAAAAACAAAAACATAAAATAAAGTGCAAAACCAAAAGCGCCAACTTTTGCGGACGCAACTGCAAATGATATGCAAAAGAGTCGCCAAAAGTGGAAGCGTCATTGAAGTGCCCATACAAGTAGTATTGTCCTTTCTGCGTTTCATGCTTAAGAAGTCAGGCTGGGAATGAGGCGGACAACAAATGACGCTGGTAGCAACTTTGCGCGCCACTCGTTGCTCGCTGCTATGTTCACACAATACTATTTATTTTTTTTTTTGGCTCTTTATTTTATGTATGTACGAGTATGTAGTTGGCATTGCAAAACTGTTTCAGAGAAGTTTTGTAAATTTCATTACGAGAATTGTTGCATACTTTCGTGCGTTTGTGTGGCAGGCAAATCGACGACGAAGAACGACGGAGGCTGCTCCTCTGTCATGGCAGACGTAAACAAATGACAATGGAGTACTACGTGATTGCTCTTTCGCCTTCTTCTGTTGTCTGTTATTTATTTAACGGCTCTATTGGGAGCAGAACAAAATTGTTTTGATGACTGTGGCGTGCACACATATTTTGTTGGTTTTTATTATAAACACAGATGGACTATTTTCAAAGTATGTTTCAATTTATGTTATTAGGAAATACAATAATGAGGTGAATATATTAACTGCATAGTATGTATATGTCTAGGGTTGAGTAGTTTTTCATACTCCAAGACTGCGTATTCCAAACTCTGCAATTCAATACGACTCGATTTTAGTAAATTTTTAAGCCGAAATTGCGTTTCACAACTTCGTTACCAATACACTTAGAGAAATACTGATAATTTATTTTTCTTTTATTCAATCTCTATTCTGTCCAATTTTTACATCCGCGCGAATTTGCCACTGTCATGGCGGTATTTTTGTTAAAGTTTGTCGAATCAGGGACTGTCAGGTGAATGTTCTCACTAGACGTAATTGGAGTAGAATCTGAGAGAATTGCACTGAAATCTATACCGAAGCATCCATAAAGGTTCGCGGTGTGGGATATTAAATGTCTGTTTCATCTTTCTAACTTTGCAAGTATCTTTAATAACCCCTTACCAACTTGAGATTGAAAAAAATGGCGTTTTTTTCTATTAGCTAAAATGCTTCCTTAAAGTCCCGAAATTACGGAATATATGAAATCATACATAATTTTGATGGTTAAAAAGGTTTTTTCTTTTAAAAGAGCAACGTTACTTCAAACACTTATACTCGTTTTCCTCGAAACACGGTTTTCAAAAACGCTATAGGACATATTTCCTACAAATTTCAACCGATTCCGAAGATTTTTACACTAAAATGCTCTTTAATCTATCGTAGGATTTTTGCAATGCATTAATTACTTTTTTTTAACAAATAATGAAATGACAAATCCATATAATAGCAAATTCCCACGATGGATCATAGCCACTGCGTTTATATTGAAGACAAACTCACTCTCGATTGTAGAAGCAAGAACGGAGATTTTGGTAGCGACAACCTGTACAAGGTGTACTCACCCTGCGAGAGAGGCAATATTCACAGTACCATCTCAACTATAATTTTCGATGTAAAGTCCTGAAAAAATTGTGTAAGCAACTTCAATATATGCACATTAAAACCATGTGAAAAGATTTGCCTCACGTTGTATACTTGATCTGCAAAAAAAAAAAATTAAACCCCTTTAAGCGAAAGTGCTGGGAATTAAGAGACCAATTGGCGATTAGGCAGCAAAAATGGCCTACACCGAGGCCCTATACCTGCAAGCCACTAGATAGTAAGGAAACAGTCCGATATTACTTTTGTGAGTGTCCATAATTAAAACGCATTAGATATGAAACACTTCGGAGAGACGACTGATCCCTCCCATATAAAAAAAATGTATCGACAAATTCAAATAGTTTGGCGGAACTGACTAAGTTAGACCGCGGATAGCAAAAGAAGACATAGTGAAAACGTATGAAAACGGTGCTTATAGCATTAATTGGGCTCTGGGCACAAGCGCGGTCGATGCTTCAACCCACCAATCAACCCAAACAAGTGTTATATTTAACTAGAACTTTCCTTAAAATAATATAACATTAAAATATTGCCCTACCAAGCTAATTGATTACACCGGCACAGACATGCAGCCAATAGCATTTGTAGAAAATTTATTCAGCATAATTTGCATAATGACTGTGAGGATGATGAAGTGCACAACGAAACGGATGTCTAGCAAGGCTCTACAAAGGAGCACAAACTACCTGAAGTCGCCCGGTAGCAGTGACTTCAATGGCATATGGAATTGTAGCGTTGACGTCGACAAACCTAAATAAACAACAACAAAAAGCGCACATAAAGACAATAGCAATAACAATTATACAAAATGTGCTAACGAAAATAAATACAACACAAAAAAAAAAGGCACTGGAAACAGAGCAACAACGAAGCCAACAAAATATCGCACGTAAATAACTTTTTACAGCAATTCAAATCAATTAAAAGAGTTGTGCAAACTATGAGCCAAACAAAACTGTGGCGGAGATAAACTGGAAATCGCTTACATTGCGCTGGCGCTGAGGAGGGCCAAGTGCAACTTCAACAAAACTTACATTACCATTTCCGAGTACTATTTTAAAGCCATGTCTAGAGAAGGGGCAATAGAAGATTATATGTAGTGACTGTTCGTCTTAATGTGAATGTGACAGAGACTAACAGACCCTAAATGGTTGAACTCATTGTACACTGGAAGTTAGTTTGGAATTGGGCGAAGTCGTAGCACAAATGTAAGCGGGCGTACTAGGGTGGTGGGCGCGCACATAGTGGTGATGCAAAATTTTCAGCAACAAACCGTTATAAGTGTATCAGATTATGAAGTTTAATGATGGAAAGTTTTTAAGACACGAAACACTTTCTTGGAAGTTGCTTGTGAAACTTTGCAAATTTAAAGAGTTCGAGTAATTGGGAGCAAACGGTGGAAAGTTTGTGTGTATGTGGCGATAAACGACATTTTCCAGCGAGCTCGTAAAATAGCAAATTTCGCCTTACTCAGCGTATTTAAATGAGGTGTTTGACTTGTAATTGAAAGCCTCTACGTAATCATAATTTCCTTTTTGCACTTTATGACGGAGTTTTCAACTTACAAATTTAACACTTTTTCATACTTTCTGCTTGTGACATTTTGTTGATGCTAAAAAATTTTTTTTTAATTTTCAGTTACTACGAAACGTAGTTTTGTACACTGGTGGTTCGTACGCACATGTTACTGCTTCTTTTCTGTAGTAAAAGTCAGATAATTGATATTATAGTATTTGAGAACACTGAATATAAGTTTTTGATCAATTTAGGACCGTTTATTTGACATTAATTAATTTGTCTTTATATGTGTTTCGATAATTCAAATTGGCTGAAGAATTATTTACCTGCTTTTAACCACATTTTTTAATTAAATGCTATAAAGAAATAGTCTCGAGGTCGCTGCGATTTTAAGATTAAGAATACTTTTGAAACTTCGATTATCCGGAGAGTTTTCCTTTTTTATTATAATGTTTATTTTATACGCGTGATGAGCACCGTCAGTAAGAAACAAAGAAAAAGACACTTACTTACTTGAAATCAATATTCTTCAATCGAAAAAGCCTTCTTCAGGATATTCTGATCTTTTGTTGTTGTTGCTTTGGACAGGGTGTGAAATGATTGGTTTTGGAACGCATTTTCGACATCCCTTGTCAACTTTGGTTTTAAGACAAACCGGTTTCGGCGTTGTGCCATCTTCAGTATCATTTTTGTTCTCAAATATACTTCAAATCGTAGTACACAATTTTTTTGTTCAAAGATTTTTTAACGCATCACTTAAAATTTTTTAAGGTGTTTGAGGGACCTATAAAAAATAGTTAGTGTTTATAGAATATATTCCTCAAAATATTTTGAAGATCGTTGGAATTCAAATACAACCAAGTTTTGCATTCGAAATTTTATTCGAAATGTGTTCTTGAAAAATGGGAACTATAGTAACAGAATAAAAAGAATGTACATTAAATAGCGAAATTTCCATTTTGTTAGATAATTGCTTACGGTTTATTTTATCAAGTTCATTATCGAATGTGAGACTTGAAAAAGAATTGAACTTGTTTCAGTTGGAAATCAATTTTTGTAACTTTTTTAAAGTTGAGTTGCGATTACGGCTTTTTTGAAAACATTACAACAACGACTTTAATTCAATATATGTAAATATTTGCGCATGCGCTATAATAAAAATACAGTTTCTCATCGTTATCGTCAGAATACATATTTAAATTCACTTGATGATATATAAAATTGTTTTTTAATGTCAGTAGTGTACTGACATGAAAGTGACAGCACTTTGAAAACATATTTATGTACATACTTATGTATATTACAATTCTCCACTATGTTTACAAATTTAAGCGCAACCACATATTGAAACATTTTGGCAATTTATTGTTCTTCTTATTATTAAAAAAATTTTTCTTATGAAAATATCATTTAATCCATTTTTCGATTATTGCAAAATTTACAATGTATGATTTAACAAAATTTAAACATGAAATTTCGAACTTTTAAAAATGGTTTTTAGAATAATTCTGAGTAAGCAGTTTTATAGCTTATTAAATTTTAGTATGATAGCAGTAGTAGTAAAAAACGCTTGATTTTTGAAAACAAATTTTCTTATAACTTTTGCAATTTTGGTGAAACTTTGTTCAATCATTTTACATTAAGTATGAAATTTTAAAATTAGATTTTCATGGTTTTTGTTAGAGAATGAACGGTATTTTAAATTCAAAGAAATTTTAGCTAATTATTATTTGCAAACGCCGATATTTTATTATATACATATATAAAACTATGTTGTGTACGTATAACCATCCATAACTCGAGAACTGATTTAAGTTGGCTTTTTTAGTTGTATTTGTTTTTGTCCAAGGAAAAATATTTCGGTGAAAAATATGAAAAAGTAAAAGTGAATATGAAAAAGTAATGTGTAATACATATATATTCGTACCGCATAAGTCAGGGCTGCATTTTATTTTACTTACAACTAACTGCCGACAGCTGGCGCCACGGCTTGGCAGGGGTCGCCACATTATATCTAAATATCGTATTTATAGTCCGATTTCGGTCATAGTCTATATATATTTATTAGCTAGAGTTCGTAATTCGTAGCCGATTTTGATGAAATTTATGTTGATTGATGCTACTTGAATGCTGAAAATTGGAGAGATATACAGAAAACTATATACTTCTCTTAATCTGAACTGGGACCACGAAACATTATTTTAGTATCCATCGAAGCTCTAGTTTTAGCTTAGAAATCTACCGTAAGTTGTATAAAAAAATAGGAAGCGTTAAAAACGTAGTTACAAACGAATTTATCCGCCAGGAGGTGCAGTTATTACCAAACAACGTATTCATGGTCCGATTTATAATGGACTGATGTAATTCGAAAGTGCGGTTTCAAAGACAACAAAATGAATAACGTAGTTTACCACAAAGCTTTAAATTGATCCGAAAAGTTATTCCTGTGTCAACCTATTTACATTCCGTCAAATAAAAGTCTTAAAATACGCATACAACAGAGTTCAAAAAGTGTTTCATTTATATCTAAACAATTTGGAGCAGGATGAAGTTGTTGTTGCCGGGTCTGCTTGTTGCACAATGAAAAATAAAAACTTTTGAAAATCAGAGCTCAGTTAAGAAGGCTTAACGTACATACATAAATATTCCCAGTAAGCGCCACTCCATAATCATTGTATTCCTGTGCTCTTTTTATGTAACTACATAAATGCACTTTAAGCTCAGAAATATTCCGTGACATTTAGTAAGACCACTCTTTGCATCCATGATTTTTTCTCTTGGACCATTTCCGTATGTATTGCTGTATTCTAGACCTGTTTAAGAGTAGAGTTTTGTATGTATTTTTTGAGTTGGAAAAAAAATGTGAAGAATGTGATCCCTTTTTTTCATCCATAGAAATATTTTGTACACTTAAAAAAGCTTATTTTTTTCTGTTCTTTTATACCATCAGAAAATTTTAAAGCGAGTTCTAAAACTGTTTTTCGCCAAAAATGCGAATTCGAACAAAGTGCTTGCAGTTTTCTCTCAGAGTATTTTGTATTTTGCGTTGCATTGAACGCTTCTGGACTGTTACATTCTTCGGCGACAATTGCACACAAATTGCAGAAGCAGCTGCAGCAAGATAACACGAAGCCGGTAGTGAAATAAAGTAAACACGTGTTTTGGCTGTTCTAGTTTAACGATTCTCTAAGCATTCTTTGTTCTTTCGTTTTTTCGTCAAAGTTTGAAATAACCAACTTGCCTGGCGTCAAACGAATCGAAATTAAAATTTCAACACCACAAACTGACAACACGCTTAGCTATTGTGTGCTTTGTCCAAGTACGAGTACTTTTAAGACTTTCTATCGTTTTTTTTTTTTTAATTTTGCGGTTGTCTATCGACTTTGTGGCATTTGGTATGGCACTAAACGAGAGTACAATTTGTATTGACTTTTTTTTGGATTTCATTTAGTTATTTTCAAAGTTTGTAACTTTGTCAGATACAGTGAAAAATCAAAAAAAAATTCAACAAGGATATTTGTATTGTCATCGGAAAAATCAGCAAAACAGCAGCACTTTGAGCTGAGTAAAGTTTACAGTCATAGTAAGTAAAATAGTGCGCTATTTTACTTTTACAGTGGACATTTACTGTTCCTGTACTCTTTTATGGATAATCATAGTGAAGATTTTTT
Source organism: Philophylla caesio (assembly GCA_963971545.1). Classification (NCBI taxonomy): domain Eukaryota; kingdom Metazoa; phylum Arthropoda; class Insecta; order Diptera; family Tephritidae; genus Philophylla; species Philophylla caesio. The sequence continues at coordinate 50,649,276 of OZ020607.1, forward strand.
TATGATGAAAAACCAGCCGGTAAAAAATTAAAGTATCATTTCGTTTGAAGTCCTTCAAACCCCTTCGACTTAGTAAACTTGCATGCTGAGTATATTAAAAAAATTAATTGCTTGGACTGTCCCCAAAAGGTTATTTAATTCTACTCAAATGAGGTATTGACGTCTAAGTATAGTTACACTTACTTCAGCGTCCCCTTCACTAGCCGCCATTTTTCAAGCTGCGAGTAGTTTTTTATGACCGTAGGTTGCATGTTTATGATAATTCCAAGAGCCTCAGTTAGATATGTACGCATAAAAATCAGGTAAATGAGCTTTTCGAGAGAGACGCGCGGACTAAATCTCCGTTCCGATCAAATTCAGTTTGTTCATGCTTTTGTAAATCGGACTGTGATGGACTTTATTGGGCGAATTCCTAAGTAAGATTTGAAAGAGACTGGAGCTCATAATCTTATTACTTACACTTATTATTTCTTTTCAATATATTTTCACTTAATAATTGAAATATTTATTACTTCTTCAAAAATCATCGGAAAGCAAGTTATACAAATTTACGACTACGCTTTAAAAAATAATACTAACAAATTTTCTCTCAGAAAAAACTGCGCAAAATAGCCTCGCAAACCAAACGGCGCAACACACAAGAATCTACAATAATCACTTTTAACTGTTCTTATATACAATGGTGGCGATAAAAAAATATATACAATAAATATCGATAACAGAAACTGAAAGCAATTCCTTTTTCGCCTTTTTTGCTTTAGTGCAACTGTAAAAGAACACAATGACACTCAGAGAAAGGGAGCAAACCCAGAGAGTACGCGAAATCATTTTGGGTACAAAATAGATAAACCTTTCAAAAACAGGCTCAACGTTATAATTTCACGCATTGAATACGAACGATTTATGGCAATATCAAATATTAATAATATTATTTATTCATTTAAATAAAAAGTTTTCGTAAGTTTGCTTTTCATTTGCCAAACACACAGCAACTGATGCGTTGACAGATTTTAGTAAACGTGCTTTTCTTGCCAAAGGGACGCGTGTGGAAATTCTTTCTGGTAAATTCAGGTAAAAACAGTAAATTTCTGGCGATTTGAGGAACAAAGATTAATAAAAATTTGACTATGTTTCCAGAAATTCTAAACGAATCACGAATGTGCCGTAAACGGGGTGATTCGCCATTCGTAATTCAAATAGCGTGATTTACTTGTCGTGGAAACACCGTATATATCAAATACAGTTCCACACCGATTGCCCTGTCGATAATCCTAACGATACTGGGATGGATATCGACGTGTAAAATAATGATAGAACGAGTATGATGTGCAATAGCTTTGCTGGAGAAAAAGAAGGATATGTTTACAAATAAAGAATAAAGTGCAGGACACTGTATTCGGCTTTTTAAATTTTTTATATTCGACTGAAGTTCAAGAAGAAACTATAATCGAAAAGGACGTGTGAGAAGTGTTAAATAACTGGCTCACTTGACTACCCACTTTACTAATCTGCGTAGAGTCAGTAAGAAGCTGAATGCGAGTAATTGAAAGCTAAAATGTAAAGAAAAAATACTGACAAGCTGTAGTAGGAGGACGTACATATAACATAGTACTATATGCATGCACGTATGTAAGTACTCGTAGTTGAGTAAAAATCCAAAAATGTGCGTCAGCGATTTTGCTGAAATTGAAAACCCATTGACATCTAGAGACAATAATGGTGCCTGACCGCCAATCTTCCATTCATACATTAATAGGTCTGGAAAAAAATAAGAGCGCAAAATACTGCATTTTTTGTTGCTTATTTTTTCTGTAAAAAACAATACTGAAAAAACAATATTTTTTTTTTGTTTATTTTAGCATATTTTTGCGTGTCCATTCCCTTCGTTCAGCTGTCTGTCTGTCCGTTTATCCTTTCCTCAATTCATTTGTGTATTTACTTGTTTGCTTGCTTGTTTGTTTATTTGCTTTAGTCTCCTTTGCCTTATTTTCCGGCATTTTTTTTTGGTCTTTTTTGGTTGCAGTTAGTTAAATACTTTTGTTTTTGTTTTATGTTGGTTGTTGTCTCCATGGCTTTTATTTTGTCATTTCGTTGCCTTTTCCTTTATTTTCTTCTTATTTGCAGTATTTGACCATGTTCATTGTCGTTTGTTTTTTAGTTTGGTTCTGCTATAGTGTTGTTATTGTTGTTTTTGGACTTTCAAGCTACCCGGCTGGCAGTGGTGTGCTTTCATTCGCTTGTATTTGTATTTGTTCATTGTCTCCTTTGTAATATTAAACAAAGCGTGGAACGTGATTGCAATTAAAATTGAAAAGCGTTAAGCGAACTGGACTATTAAGTTGCATATATGCGAGTACATACATATGTACATACATATGCACATACATATGTACATATGTCTACACTGCAGGCACGCCAGCCGAGCGTGCGCGCGCTTTAACATATCCAGGCATGTATGTATGCATGCATGCCAGTACTTGTAATTTATACCACACTGTGGTAAAGTTGATTTAAAAATTTGTTGAACAATATTTGTAGTTTAAATTTTTCATCATAAAAGTACTTTTCAGTGCAGACACTCAAGAAAATTCTAATTAACATTAGTTAAGGTAATCACTCTTATCGTGAGTTTCGTTTTCGCCCGAAATCATTCACTTTTCACTGTTCGCTATTCATCCTTATTGTGAGTTTCGTTTTCGATTGAAATAGTTCACTTTTCACGGTTCGCTAATTATAAACATAGAGCGCAAATTTTCCGCTTTCGAACATTGTTTCCCCTTATCGGCAACACTAATTTTGGGAGAAAATAATTATTGGATTAGTAAAATTTGTTCATTATTTTTTGAGTGGCGAACAATTTTGAGAATCCAAAATGTAAATAATTTAATTTAAATTTTTGTACATACATACATACATACATATAGTCGCCCATTCCGAGAACAAAACAATTAACAAAGTTTAAAGAGAGCTACTTTTAAGTGAAATGCAGAAAAAGTCGGATATTGAAAGAGCGTTTGTCAAAGAAAACAAAGAAAATGTAGCTGTGTTATGAAAAAGGCTAAGGATGGAGCTGAATAGTTTGGGGCCTGCAATGAAAAATGAGTCCGAATGGAAATGGGTAAACAATTTATAACTTAAATATAAATAAAATAAATTTCTTTCCAGCGTAGGACAAGATCTGACTAAAAGACGATTTTGCCAGACCAATTTTAAAAATTTTACCTATACCGACTTTTTTGTAAAACCGGTTTTCGAATACTTCGAAAAGTGGCATTTTGAAATAAACAAATTTCTAATTTTTAAATCAAGAAAAAACCTAGCAAACCGGTTATCATTGTAAGTAAGAAAAAATGCAATTATTTTATTATATTTTTACAAGCAATTCATTAAACATTAGAAACATTTTTGATTTTGACTTCTTAAATTGTCTACGTTTTCAAGTGATTTGCTATTGTGTTCTTTTTTCAAGCGCAATTGTAGGATTCAACAACTTTAGCGTTTTAAAAAACAGTCGTTAATAGGAAATTTGTGAAGAATTTTGAACATAAGATTTTTCAGAAAGTGTGCGTGGTTAGTTTTTGTTTGTTTCAGTGCTTGTGTTAACTATAACCTAACCTACCTGATGTTAGGTACTTCATTTCTCAAAAGAACTTTTTAAAGAATCGACAACATTTGCCTTGACTCTGAACACAGTTTGTGGACTAGTAGGTCCTTCTATTAAAATGCATTAAAATAAAATTTAAAAAAGTAAGCTGTTTTCAATATCCGACCTATGTATCTTAACTTCGCAAAATTTTTTCAGCTTTTATCCGGTTTGAGAATTCTGTTCCATAAATAAAATAGTATTATAATGCTAAATCGTATTTAGCTAGAAATCCCATAATGAGAAACCGAATACGACGAGCTCATTTATGGTGCGAAAATCCCAAATTATGGGCGAAATCCCAAGAGTTGGCAACACTGATACAAGTTTCAGAGTTGTGATTTCCATATTCGAATTTTCGAAGCTTTATTTATTTTGTTTGAAACTCGCAAACGGCGTATCCAATCCGTGCGAATGAAAAAATTTCACAATAATGGTGAATAAATATAAACAGTTTTATATAATATCGAATTTCATCTAACTTTGGGTTATGTACATAAGAAACTAGAGCTCACAGCGTTTTTCAAATGTGGCGTATTTCTTCAAAATAATGCTCTGAAAGTTAAAAATTCTTTTTTTTCTTGATTTCGAGCATATTCAGTAAGCATTGAGATTGCGGAAAACTTTGCACGATCCATAGTTTTCTATTGCACATATACATTTTTTTAACCAATAAAAACTCAAAAAAAAGATATTAAAACTTATAAAAAATAAAGAATTAGAGTTGGAACTTGTAAGATGACTTAATTAATTCGTACTTGAAAAGTTTAAAAATTAATACTATTTATTTATAGCAGACAAGTATACTTATTTATTAAAATTCTATTATTTTTAAACTAAACCACGGTTTAATTACTAATAAGACTCTCAAAAAGCTTAGCTTAAAACTTTGTACAGAACTGAATAAATTTTTTTAAAAACTTTTTATTAAAATCTTAAAAATATTAAAATTTAATAAATAAAAATTCAATCAAGCGTTTTGTGGAGGGAAACGCGGAGAAAAATACTCAAAAGTTAATGGTAATCTTTAATCATTAGAAAATTCACTTTTTCAAAATACATTATGCAAATATTTACCAAATAATAAAACAAATATACTAAAAATTCAAAAATATATTGGAAATAGTCGTAATTACATTTTTTCCGTTCTGTTCAAATTTGAAGCTTTAGTGTACATACATATATGGGTTCAACTGTATTTAAAAAAAAATTAAGAAAATTCCAGTATTAACAAAATATATTTTTAGCTATTGATTACATAACTTAACCTGAGTTTGAGAACGGGTTTCATAGTAATAAATTGATTCACCAGAAGGTGTTGGTGGATAGCAGTTGGATTGAATAAATACGGCAATTCTATGAAATATTGAATCACTTTTTTCAAGAATTTCGAAATTTAAATTAATTTATAAATCAATATAAATTTTGTATATATTTAAAAAGTGGAATTACTATATATCTTGAAAGGGTATGAACTGAGTTTTAATACAAAATATTAGCAATAAGAAAAAAGTGATCTAACATTTATCAAAATGTCCATTTTCTTTCATATTTTCCGCCAGCATTCGAATGTTTATAAAAAGATATCGAAATAATAAATATTCTCAAAATTCATCACATAAGTATCTAAAAAAGAAATAGCTTTCCCTCAAGTAAATGGTTTACTATGAAGTGAAGAAATAAGAAATAAAACACGATTAGTTTCGAACTATCTAGCAGTGATCCCGAAACTGTAATGATCCGGAAACCGTAGAGCATTAACTATTGCGCCCCTAATATCCGTAAACCAGTACCGAAATGGTCTTGAATTCATACCTAAATAGTCCTAAACGGGTTTGGAAACTGTACGAAATTGATCCCATACTAGTCTTGCAGTAATCTTAAACTACATAGTAACAATATTAGGTCGAATCTTCTTATACTAACACCAAATCAGCGTGTCTCTGTTCTGATTACTACTAAGGCCCTCGCTTGATTAATAATGAATTAAACTAAAATAATATACATATTTTCCATTTATTATTAAATAAATTTCTTGCATAGTTTTAGGCGTATTAATTATTAAAATTAGACATTGATAAAAAAATAGTATTCCCCCTAACCAACGACCATAACCGAAGTCATAGAATCACTATTGTGTTATTTTTTGCGTCTAAAACTTAGAACCAGTTTTTCAGTGCAGGTTTAAACTCAGTTTAACTTTACTTCAGTTAAACTCCGTTTAAAGTTGACTGAAAAACTGCATACTGAGTTTAAACTTAGTTTAAACGACAAGCAGAATTCAACTAGCACAAAAACTGGCCCTTAGTTCATGATTTATCAAAGAAAATTAGAACATATTTTTTTAGCATTAAGGAGAAAACTTTCAGGTAAAGTTTTAGGCGCAATAATCAACAATAATTCGCGTTAAGAAAAAGGAACACACCATTAATGAGTTTCTGGAACATTCTGAATGCGCCCATAAGAAAAAGAAAACGTTTAAACCTTCGGAGTTTCTTAAAATCGATTTGCAAATCAGAGAGATTAGAATTTACCAATCACATCTGATATGCTCATTACAGCAAATATCCCACTGTGAAATTGAGTAATGTTTTGATGAAGCAGCGTAGTACTGAACAATCGAGCTTGAGAGCAATAATCAGTGACGCAATAGTATCTTTAGAATGCGCGACCAAAGAAGAAATTGTACAAAAAAAGACGAAGACGCGAACTGCTTCAAAGGGCAATATTAATAAGCAACCATTGTCTGATGTAAAAGTAGGCGATGCATAATTTAACATTTTTATTCATAAACACAAACTCATGTACCGACAGTAAAAAAATCGACGAACTTTGAACCCGTAAAATATGAATGAATAAATTAATTTTTTAACTTCATTCGCTCATACTTCTCGCCCCGTCACTCATCAAGTAAATCTTAACCATAGAAAAACTAGTTTTCAGTAGCGGCCACCTCTCGGCAAGCAATGCCTGACCTCCAAAGGCATTTCTGCCATAGAAAAGCTTCTCATAAAATAAGTACATCTGCCTTTCGCCATCGGTATTAAACTGTATGTCCCAACATAAGTGAAGCACACGACAAATGGCAGTAGAAGCTCGGCCAAACACTGAGCCAAATAGTGTGGGCGCCAAATAAATAATATAAACTGCGATAGAACATGAAAACATACTCGTACAAATCTATGTATATTCAATTCCCCGCATCAACTTGTATATTTGTACATACATGCTTCCACATTATACTCGTATACATATGAATATATCTTAATAACACGCACTAATGAATGCACTCGAACAATTAATTCGTAGAAAACCAACAAATTTATAATGACTATCCTCATATTTCAAATCTCGCAACTAATAATCTATTTCGGGCTTAGGTTAGACAACCAAAATCCCGCAAGCGATTGCGCTGACAAAATTTAGCAGACTATAAATAAGCTCTCATTTCTACATCATTAACACAGATTAAAACTAACACGCGCTATACGAAAATTTATATGCCGAAAACAAAATGTGTGAGGATGCCTGAAGTATTGTTCTAAATTGCAAAAAAGCACTGGGAATGGAAAATACTTAACTTAAAAAAGATAAAAGTCAACATATGAAAATGTTAAGAAAAAGCTGCACTTGAGAAGGATTGCTGCGAATGCGAGTATACAATGGTCGGGGGAGGAAGCAAAAGTTAACGAAAATATAGTAATGAATTGCAAATGATCATACATACAAATTTCTATCTCCATCTTTCTAAACTTATCTCGCATATGCATGCACAAACTTATCGCTCATTAAGCTCATCCTTTATACATATTATGTGTGTAATTTGCCAGTTGCGAGGGTCTATTTCTGTTGGCGCAGAAAATTTGCTACTTTATACCATCTATATTATATATATAATATAATTTTGGCGCGTACACTATATAGCTCAGTGTTTGGCTGAGCTTCTCCTACGATTTGTGGTGTGCGTCTTTATATTGTACCACAAATGGAGGGACCTACAGTTTTGTCCCGACTCCGAACGGCAGATGTATTTAATGAAAAGCTTTTTCATGACAGAAATACCCTCGGAAGTTTGCCATTGGCTGCCGAGGGGTGACCGCTATTAGAAAAAACTTTTTCTATGATTAAGATTTTGCTTGCCCTGACTGAGATTCGAACCTCGAACTCACCGGCATATCAAGTTATAGCACGCACCGATACCAACTCGATCACAGCGGCCACTACTATCTATATTAAATAGTTAATAAATCACTTGCATGAGAGAAAAATAAAGTATTAACTGTGGAATATAATGTAGGGCGAAGAGTACATCGAAACGCATAGTAAGTTAGAAGCTAATACCCTGGGATGTGAATACATTTTCAAAGTTTGCCAAACCAACGAACATACAAGCGTCCTCACATACGAAAGTGATCCTTATTGAGATCATCGCGGAGATGAGAGCGAATAAATGTATACTCTGTTCACAGATTATAGAACAATCACATATTTACAGATTTGGACACTTTATTTTTCTTCTAATTAATTAAAATTATTTTTCAAGTAAGATATGGTATAGTCTCTAAGAAACACCATGAGCACGAATTTTTTAAACAATTTACGAAAAGTACAATGATTTAACAAAATATCATCAAAATTTCGAACTTTTTAAAAACTGTTTCAAGTGTTTCCAAGTAGTCATTGATATTTGAAAATTTTGTTTACTGGCAGTTTCCTCCATAGAACGCCATAGAATATAGAAGGAATTGCGAAAGAGCGTCTGTAAAAATATTGCCAAAAATTAGTTGTCATGCGTTAACACTAGAAAACTTGCAATTTGTTGTACTAGAATTGAATTAGCTATGTACATATCTGTATACTCAAAAACAAATTTTTAATAAGCTCAAAACTTTGATGAACATTTTTTTATAAATTTAAAACACTTTTTTTTTGTTATCTTAATTTAAAAAACTCGAGGATAAATAAATTGTCCAATCGTGTCAATATTTGTTTGTCCTATAATTTGTGAACATAATGTCCACGCTGCATTCATCAAAGAGACAGTCACAGAAGATTTGCCTTTTGGCCTGTTAAAAACTAATTAGAGCGAACAGGCTGAACGGAATATGGATATTTCCGGCAGGGTCAGTAAATCGGATTTGCAGTGCTTTAAGGGGCAACAAAACCCATTCCAGATGCAAGAAATATTATTTTAATTTTTTTATTTGGAAAAGAATGTTAAATTAACTCAAAATTAAATATCACTTTCAAATAAAGTTTTGTTGGTCAAAAACCGTAAAAGTAGAATACAATATCTTTAAACCCGTTTCGTTTGAAAAAAAGAAAAAAAATTTAAAAGATAGAAAACATCATGGTAATACGGAGCAACAAACAAAAACAACCAAACGCAAAAAAATAAGGATCAACTTGCCGATCTTAAAAAAGCTTTCAATTAGAAATCCTAAGAACATAAAATGTTCATATATTATTTCCAAACTAAAAAAACCGCATTGTGAAGAAAACTTACCAACAAGAATTTCCGGCACTGCTATTAAATATAAACAGTTCTCCTCAAAAATACATAGTTCTTTACTCCAACGCTTAAGTCTGAACCATTGCTTTGATTTATGAATTGAATGAAAAGTCACTTTTTAAAGATAAAAAAAAATGTTTAGCAAATGCTGACTCAGTTTTCTTTTTTTTTCGCGATATCTCAAGTCCTTATTAAACTTATTTTGTTAAATCAAAACTACTAGGCCGACTTTTTATCTAGCAATGTTATTTGCATTCTTTTTTTTTATGCCCATCTAGAGGTTAAAGGGCCTACGGATTAAGCTGTGTATGTACATACAAAGCCTTAATTGGAGCAACAAGTAAATTGTTTTTTTGCGTATTATTATTAAGCGCTGTCTGAGTGCGAGATTAGGTCACTATCTTACAGTCAAAAGGTGAAGATTTGAGCCATAATTTATGCAGAGAATTGTCAAACAAACCTTTTCCGGTTTATTGCAATTTGAAGAGAAATTTAAGGAGGCAATTTATGCACTACCGATCCTTATTTTCTTTTAATGGACATAGGGTTTTATTAGAGAAAGGCTGCCGAACAAATGCTATCGCCAAAACAAATGCATAAAAACTATAACAACCACAATTTATTTTTGGCCAAAATCAAAACTGAAATAATGAATAATATAAAATGCTTTCATATTTTTATATGCATGTGTTCGTGAGTGTGTGTGTGTGAAAAGGTCGTCTGTCTTAGGTAAAGTTATAACAAAAGTTTTATGTGGCCAAAAAGTTTGGCGGCGTACAAATATGGGCTAACGTGCCGCACGCGACACAAGTAACTGGTGGGAGTTTATACGTAGCTGAAGGGGAAAATAAATGAAGAAGAATAAAGGGTGATAAAAGAGCAATACGAAACGATTTGGGATAGCGGCGACAATATGAAGCGCAGCGCAAGACATGTAAAGTGCTAGTGGTCGACAAGTGTCGCCTCTGCTAGATGAAGTTATTATTGAGAATTAGCAAAAGTTTTTGAACAACTCACATTTATTTATACACAAATACATATGTGTACTACATATCCAAACATCTAGTATTTGTACGAGTATGTGGTGCTATGCAATGCAGAGCGGAAAACTGTGTTTATAAAAGCTACCACAACTTAGAAGAGATATGTAAATAATTGTCTAAAACTTCAGAAACTTTGGCGATTTGTTAAATAACTTCGACCCGCAAGGCGAAAGACGGCTTATGACTAAGGCGTATTTTATTCTATAAGGGCTTTAAAATCGTAGCTGAGCAAAAGCATAAATACATATCTATACATACTTATGTATGCAGTTCTAAGCTTTGTTTTTAAAGTACATACATATTAATTGTGAAAGTTATTGGATGATAGATTTTACATATTGCACAAGCAATATAGTTATGAATTCTCGTCGAAACAAAACCAGTGCATGAACTCTTTTAAGAGCTCGAAAAAGTTTCGCTTATTATTTTTGTTTCTCTATAAAATCTTTGAAAAGAAGAATCTTAATAATACATTTACATTGTACCCAAATGTGTCATTTGGGTTTAAAATATCAAATGCGAAGCCAAATCCCGCATTCCTACATACAAATTTTCAGTCCCGAAATTACTCATTTCAACGGATTTGAACAAAATCATGAACGAAATGTGTTCCAACGTGACATATTTTCTCGAACGCATCAAAAAATAACAACCCTGACAAACGATTTGATTATTTTTGACACTGACAATTCAATATCAACATAATTAATAAGAGAGTCAGAGACTTTTTGAATAAAAAATATTTTTCGAATGTCAAGAAACTTTGACAGTGTTAAGCGTCAACCTTAACTGTCATACTACCAAAGTTTCGCGCTAATCTAGCCAAAGACTTCTTTTGGCGTGAAATTCACAAATTGCCTGAAAGATGGGAAACATATGTGAAAATCGAGGGAACATACTATGAATAAAGGATTCTTCCTTTAACTCTTGAATTAAACTTTTTTTTTAAAGAAAGTAAACGACATTAAATACTTAGGGCCAGTTTTTCAGTGCAAGTTGAACTCTGTTTGTCGTTTAAACTAAGTTTAAACTCAATATGCAGTTTTTCAGTCAACTTTAAAAGGAGTTTTTTACGCAAAAAAATAATGCTTAATCAGCACACGAAATTTACTTTTTTCCATTTTTGTTATAAGTCAAGAGGTTGCTCAAAATTTGACAGTAGTCTACTAAGAGATGCTGATAGTTTATACGCAAGAAAATTCAAAAAGTTACTGACTTATCAAACCGTCAGAGGAAATGCGAATAAGACAATGTAAACGGGCTTGAAATGAATAATTCAAAATGCGCATTTGGGCTCAATGTATTATACTCGTAAGTATCAAACTTTGTATCAATCTTAAAAATATTCAACAAAATTTAAATTTCATATAAAATTTACATTTCGCGTAGCCCTCATTATTTTGAAAAAATAATTATTATCTACAATATTTTTTACTGACGTTATTGCGTTGTTTTTCTTTTTGTCAAAATTTAATAGTACTTTATGTATTTTGCTTAAATTGAATGAGCTATAAAACTGCTTGTTCAAAAATATTCTAAACATGCTGAAAACCAGTTGCAATTTTTTATGAAGTGCTGTTGATTGGTTTTTAATTTCTACAAAGTACATAACTAGGATTTATGAAAAATTAAAAAATATTTAAAAATTGCATAACAGAGAAATAAATTGTGCATAGCTTACTACTTAAATTTATTAATTAATTTTTAAGAATTTCCAATTTAAATTCAGGACATTTTCTAACATTAACCACATCAATTATAGTTTTAAACTTAGTAGAAAAATTCAAATAATCAACAAATTTGTGTTGAACTTTTTCCTTAGCAGTGTTAATTTTTTTTTGTATTTGTATTTATTAAAACTGTTTTTACAAATTTTTTTTTGTGTTTTTGAGTATGCAATTTTATAGCCAATTCAATTTAATATGAAAGTTTTAAGTGGCTAGGAGTTAAAGTTGTTTTTTTTTAACTTTTCTCCATATAATTAACTGAATTTTAATTAAACATTTCTAAAACTAAATAAATAATTTTACGTGGCAAGCTATGTTTTTTTGAATGCTTTGAAAATAAATATGAACTAAACAATTTTTTTTATTTTAGAGCGTTGCTAATTTTATTCTTCTGAATTTTATCTAAAGCTTTTAAAATTTTTTTGAATTCTTCATATAATAATATATTAAATTTTAGCATAGATACATTTTTCGATACTGATGCGAAACTAGTTAAAATTAAAAAAAAAAAAAAATTAATTGTAAACAATTTTCCGCAATGCAGTTTTATAGTAAATTGACAGTGTTGACAAAATTTTATTTAGTTTGACATAATTATTTTAAAATAAATTTAAGTAACAGTTTTTGATACAAGATTTCCTAATTTGAATAGAAAAAATTTCCATTTGGATTGTAATAAAAATTGGCACCATAGTTAATTCTAGAACTCCTTCTTCTTCTTTGGCACGACAACCGTTTGTCGGTTTGGGGTGAGACGAAAAAACTGTAATTCATAATTTTTTTTATTGCTGATTTGATTAATGTAAATGACGCAATGTTCGACTTAAAATTACTTATTGTCATTTTATATTTAATAAAAATATTTCTTGAATGTTACCAACATTTTTCAAAAATGTATTTTCGCTAGAACCGTATTCAATAACTTCCGTTTAGGGTCCATTGCGCAGTATTTCGTTTAATAAAAAAACATTAAAAAGAGTTGAAACAGAATACAAATCTTCTATTTAAGTTTAGAACATTGAAATTATCTATCATTAGAGACGAAGTTATTGCTGTATATAACACACTATTTATATTCGGTTAACTGGAGATTATATATCTCACCTTCAAGAGAAAGGGTACCATTTTCACTGTCATTTTTCGTTCTCTTAATTTTTTTTTTTGGTATTTCCCTAATGAATGTGAAATTTAAAAAATGTTAAAATAAACTTTTGGTAACAAAACAATGTGCTCTAGATAATTTTTCCGTGAAGGAATTGATCATGACTACATAAATACATATGTTCTGCGGGATATTATTGTATCAGTTTCGTGGTTAAGTCACTTTTCCCTATATACAAAATATTTACAAATAGATAGATTTTAACATATTTTGCAATTATGGACAATAAAGAGGGGCACAGTTTATATAAACAAAAAAGGTTAAAACTTAATTTTAAAATTCATTTTCAGTATTTGGGTGCAACAATTTTTGTATATTGCTATTATTACCGTAGAAAAGTTTTGAAATCGGATCATAACCACACCCACGTCCCATATAACGGAAGTTTTTGAAAAATGTAAAAACTCCGTTTTTTCGGTATCTATTACAGCAAATAGAGTGAAATTTGATATTTGGAGCGATTTTGAACTAAGAAATTAGGTATTTATAAAATTTTTTAAAATAGGCGTTGTCACGCCCACTTATGAAAAATGTTCTGTATCTCAATAACAGTATTAAATAACAGTATTAAACTTGGTGGACATATTTTCCTTGACATCGCTTTTATTATCGTAGAAAATTTTAGAAATCGGTTCATAACCACGCCCATCTCCCATATAACGGAAATTTTGGAAAATGCAAAACTTCATTTTTCGGTATTTATTAAACCAAATTAAGTGGTATTTGGAGCGATTTTGAATTAAGAAATTAGTGATTTATGAAATTTTGGAAAATGGGCATTGCCACGCCCACTTATGAAACATTTTCTGTATCTTAATAACATTATTAGGTATCGTCGCAAAATATGGTGAACAAATTTTCCTAAATATCACTGTTATCATTGTTAAAAATTTTTAAAATCGGACTATATCCTCACCCACCTCCCATATAACGGAAAAATGCAAAAATTTCGGTTTTTCTTTATCTATTGGAACATATTAATTAAAATTTGATATTTAGAGAGATAGTTAATTAAGAAACTTGATTTGTATGAAGTTTTTAAAAATGGGCGTTACCACGCCCACGTATAAAAAAGCGTCTGTAGGTATCTCAATAACGATGTAAGTTATTGTCACAAAATTTGGTGAACATATTGTCCTTGATATCCCTAGCATCACCGTCAATAATAATCATAACCACACCCAACTTCCATATACGGAAATTTTTAAAATGCAGAAAACTTCGTTTTTCAGTGTTTATTGGAAGAAATTTTGTAAAGTTTAATACTAGCTGCGATTTGAAACAAAGAAGCGGGACCATACAAAAATATAACGCGAGGGTATATAAAAATCGGTTTCGCCCGAATTTAGCTTTTCTTACTTGTTGAATTTTATTTTCGGCGATACTATAAATGCGTTAATTGGAAGAAATTGCGAGAGAGCGCAATGTCAAAAATCAGCGGTAATGCTTAATAGTTTAAATTTGAAAATTAACATACTAAAATGAAATGCAATAACTGCATTATCGAAAAATTTCAATATTTTTTGTAGTTTTTTTTTTAATTATTATTAATTTTGTATAAAGTTTCAACTATGGTTAATGTAAGTTTATAATTTTTGTTACAAAATAAACAGTTTTTCAATTTATTAAATTATTATTATAAGCCATACTATTGTAGATGTACATATACAGTGGTGGCCAATTGATTTGAACTGTGCTAGAAAACTGCATACTCCCAAAAATTCTCACACTTCTAAGAAAAAAGTTCTAAATTTATTTGAAAGTTTGATGGATTGTTTTGTAGTTTGCTTTAGTTGTTAGTGGTTTTTATCTAAGTAATCGTGTTTATAACAACAAAATATAGCACAACTACCCTCTAGCTTCTTTCAATTCAATTGTTGTAATTGCTTTCCCATCTTCTTATTTTAGTCGCTTTTGTGTTGCTACAATGTTGGTTTTATGATTTTAATTAATAGCCATAAGCTACTTATTTTGGCCTTTAGCCGAGTGAAGAGACTAATGGCGCCATTGTTGGAACGATTTCCTTGCAGCGCTCCTTGTAACAATTTAAATTTATTTACTTTGGTAAAGCTTTTGAAGATGCGCGCTATTATTATCAACACTACAATTGTTCATATTGTTGTTATGGTAAATTTCTACCTTTCATTGAAAGAAATTACTTTAGGGGACATATTTTCGGTGAAAAGTATTTATTTCTCGATTACCGCTAAATAAATAAATATGAAAATATATACAGGTAAACTCTTTTTGTGGACTATAGCAATTTAAAAACTTTATCTACATAAATTACTACAAACATACTTATGTATGTACATGCATACATATTTACATGTGTATGTACACCTTTAAGTTTTTGGCACACAATTCTGCTTTTCTACTCGTATACACAAATGAATCACAAGTTACTACCGCAACGTGCCTCCTTCACTAGAATTACATTCCTTGTCATATGATATTGAATATAAGGAATTTATTATTGTTGTTGTTGTATGCTTTGTTATGCTTTTTAGTATTGTATGTACATTGTCATTTGCCCTCAACCAAGCGCACTTTGTTCCTTACAATTCGCACACAAAATGACAAACAGTTGCGTTGTTCTACACACCCCCACCAAAAATTAAGACTTTTACAAATTAAACAATTTAATGAGCACCTGCAAATAAATAAACAAGCTTAGTTTTGTGGGCGTGAGAGATAAACGATATTTTTTCCTGCTTATTATTTTTTGTGAAATTACCATTAAAAGGCGAAAGCTGTAAATTTATAAATATTTATGTTTTTGCAAAATAAAAGCAGTTAATTTAAACTCACTCTGTGAGTTTCTTGGTTTTGTAGTAACTGTCGCATGTCTTCACAGACTTTTGTAGTGAAAGAATCGTGTAAAAGGAATTCATATATAAATCATATTTTCTACAAAAATACTAGTTTCTTTGGGTTCTTATTGGTAGATAAGTGGTGCTACGCAAATTTAAACCAAGATGATCCAAAATATTTGAAAGAAGATAGCTTGTTTTTTTTTTAAATACCTATATTTGTACTTTGAGTATTAAAGATTATATCACTTTAATCTGCAATGCCTGAAACGTTGACTTATTCAAAGCGTTTTCCATGAGCTCTTTAATGCTTTACAGTATCTTATTCGCAAAAGCCTAGTCTTCAAACAAAAAAAAAACAGCATAGAAAAGGTTGGGTTCATTCAATTATGGCATGATGCATTCTTTAGGCATGCATACACGTCAAGAATGAACGCTTCTGTATGAATTTTTATTCAAATAAAACATTTTAAATTTATTCACAACTTCTGTGACTATTTTTGGAAAAAAAATAATTTTCCTTTGATCATTAAAATATTTTTGAATACATACACAAAAAAAAAACGATTTTATTAGTCAGCATTCAAAGCGAAGTCACCCAGTGCACGCTCCAATAGCTTTCTTAACGTTGAAAATAAATAAAAAGTGCCGATGATTTGTATATAAATACTAGCATATACCCGTGGCGTTGCCAACGTATTTTTTGTATTGCGAATGAAATACAACTGTTTGATAAAAGTGATTTATGAAATGTAATAAAATTAAATTCGAATACCCACAAAAAAAAAAACAAATTATTATGTTGATTAAGAGTAAAAAACCAGAAACAAAAAGTTCAAAGATAAATGTAAGAGAGAGGGTAAATTTTAAGTTATTGTAAACTTCTCTAAACACAACATTCCGCGTTTCGTTTCCATTTCCTGGAATTAGTACTGTTTGATATTGTGGGGCACCAATTCGCGACAGCGCGATACATATATACCTGACCGTGGGAAAACACTTCGCTTCGAAGATCAATTCCAATGCCACTGAAAATTTGCCCTTGTGACTTGTTAATAGTTCCCCTACTTGGAAGAGTTCCCCTACTTGGAAGACTAGCAGCAATGCCAGAAGAGGCCACAGCAACAGTAAATTTGGCTTCACTACGAACTTTCACCGAAAGAATTGAAGTCACAAACGTCGAGCCTGTTCCTCAAGGCGCTTCTATAAAAAAAAAAAACATTTCCTGTGTTAATGTTCACGCTAGATATGACCTTATCACATATTACTGCTCTGATGTTAGCTTTGGTTCATATTCGAATAAAAATTGCTGTAGCTGATTAATATTAAACGTTGTCTCAAGCATATACAAAGGGTTGTCTAAGTTTGAGTTAGCACGGTTCGGGTAAACCGAAATCTTTTAAACATTTTTCTTCATACAATAAAGTTCAGTCCTCTAGAGGAATCAGTGCCGTGTTGAAAACTGGAAAACTTCCTCAAACTTTTTTGTAATTAATAATTTGAAAATAAAAACATTAAACATTTTTTTATATCCTATTTCGATTAAAAATTGTCGCACATTGCTTTGTATTTTATATAACTTTACCGCCAAAAAAAGGTGTTTACCTTTAAAAAAAAATAAATAATATGGTCCGATTTCAAAAAGTTTTGACGGTGATGCTACTGATATCAAGGACAATATGTTCACCAAGCTTTGTGACGATACCTTACATCGTTATTGAGATACCTACAGACGTTTTTTGTATAAGTGGACGTGGAAACGCCCATTATTCAAAATTTCATAAAAATCAAGTTTCTTAATTCTCTCTAAATATTAAATTTTAATTAATTTGTTCCAATAGATAAAGAAAAAACGAAATTTTTGCATTTTTCAAAATTTCCGTTATATGGGAGGTGGGCGAGGTCCGATTTAAAAACTTTTTAACGATGATAACGGCGATATTGACTAAAATTTGTTTACCAAATTTTGTGACGACACCTTACACCGTTATTGAGATACAGATATTTTTCATAAGTGAACGTGGCAACGCTATTTTTTATAATTTCATAAATACCTAATTTCCTAGTTCAAAATCGCTCCAAATACGGAATTGCACTCAAGTTCTTCCATTAAATAATTAATAAAAAATATCTCATTGAATTACTCGTAAGTATATGTACTACTTACTGCCACTTTCACTTCATAATTCAACTGAAATTACATATCAACAAAGTTACATTGCTGGAAATTTGTTTAATAAAATTATTAAATCAACATATTCAAAAGGCAAAGAGAGCCGCAAAGCCCGCATGATTTTTTAAATCTGTATCTTAAACAAATTTCACTTGATTAACCAAAATTGTAAAGAATTAGGTTTTATACCATTTTTCTTCTATTTTTAACAATGAACATGAATATTGATTCTGTTGAAATTCGCTTGAATTTAAATACTACAAAGACTCTTTGTGATGCAATGTTGGCGCATAATAATTAATTTTCATTTCGATGTAATTGAAGCTCAATATGGAGGATTAAAATATAAATACGTGTATCAAAGGTTGTATATATAATACTGTTGACCACGCATATATTGCGGTATATAGACTATGGAAAGGCTTAGGAAAAATGAAGTAAACATTTATTAAATGTGTTGTTGTGATATTTTAGTGGTTTTTGATTTTAATATTTTCAAAGTGATTTAGAAATTTGGTATCAAGTAAAAACATGTTTACTCCATTTAATTTTTCATAAAAAAAAGCGATATTTGAATTTGTGATTTAAATATGAGTTTTGAAGAATGGTTCATCAGTGTTACCAGTTATAATTAAATCAAGATATATTCTAAAGAAATTAATTGCACCGTTTTGCCAGATTGGCTCCAGTTTTTAAGGCAATAGTACTTGCAAATTTGTGTAAATTTTACATTTTTTATATAATTCCGTCAGTTTTAAAGTTATTATAGAAAAGTTTTGCACCCTACTATTTTTTAATATTATCTTAACTATTTCTAAAAATCATCATTGGTTCATTATAACACATAGCTCCCAAATAAATAGTATACATATGTATGTATGTGCAAAAGTCGCATTTAATAGATTTAAATACTTTTTCATTTATTATATCAAAGTGAGGTTTCCGCTTATATCGAATCGCTTTACTCTTGTCTATATTCTTCAAGTGGAATCAATGGAGCATTGACGACATCAATTTTTTCAAGACCCATCAATTTACTTCCATTCAAAACCCATTTTATTTTTATATTGCTTAAGTTTGTCGTAATGTTTGAAAGTTGAAAATGGTATTAAGTAGTGGCCCTTTTGCAAGCCACTCAGCCAACTCTATTTTGCGTGAGTTAGTCAGAAAATCCTACCATCGCCATGCAAAATGCTAGCAAAATTAGAAAATATGGTCCTTAACAATTGTCGGTATTTTGAACAAATTTTTTTTTTATTTAATCCTATTTTTTCAATACTTTTTCGTTGCTCAATATCACACACTTAAATATTTTTTTTTGATAAATTGAAATATATGCATTTTTATGGTACTGTTTTGGACATGATTTGAGCACTTGATATCCGTACGAGTATATCGTATGGAATTATTGATTGCTCGCTGCTGTTTGCACCATTAACGAGTACTTCCATAATTTATTTACATACGCTATGTATATAACTGAAATATTAAGAAATTACTTAAAAAATGTGGATGAAAATTTGGTGCTTTTTTAAATTTCTAAAGAGTTTGCAAATTGCAAATCATTTTCTTACTGGATTATAGGTGTGTATATATGAACGCTAAGACTGTTCTTCTCGAGGGTTCGATTTTTGAGTTAAGGCAGTCTTTTTCAAATAAGCAAAATATTTTTCAACTTATCGGCATGAAAGTAAGCATTTACATCAATGAAATGAGGAATTATTGCAAATGAACGCATTAAAAACATACCAATGTTGATGCATAATATTGAAGAAAAAAATAAATTAATAATCATCATATTTTATTTGACTTATGTACTTCTCCGCTGACCGCCGATTCTATTCGTTTAAGTGGAAGCTACCCAAAAAAAAAAAACAACTTTAAATAAGCAGAAAGAGCAATGCATAACTGAGTAAAATGAAATGATAATGATTATTATTTTTATTACAGCAGAAGTGAGGAAAGAAAGAAAAGATAAAACTATAGCCGACGAGCACGCATAAAAGCAGCACAAGCTTAATGAAATACGTATGTACATACATATGTACATATTTACTTAAGCATATGCATGTACTTTGGTCATATTTTTTTTTTTATTCGTGTATTTAAAGAGAAGCGCAACAAATTTATTTGCATAAGAAGGGCGTGAGGCAAGCAGCGTGAGGTAAGTAGCAAGTGGCATGTGGCAAGTAGCATGTAACGCAAAATGTTAAGCAAAGAAACAGCGTAGCATTTTCATAATTAAAATTGCGCATACGCACTGTTGCACAGGCAAAAGAAACTTCTTCTAAGTGTAGGTTGGTGGAACAGCAGCGTCGTAATACTTATTTGTTGCTCACGTTTATGTCGGTTGAGTGCAAGCGTCCGCTGTTATGGCAGTGAGTGGAGTGCCAGTGCAGATTGCCAATAGCAAGAGTTCTTTATTTTTTTTGTTGCTTCAATTAATTTTCTACACACATTCTCACTCGCGGCAAATGTTATGTTATGTATGCATACATATGTATACTTATACTCTATGTATGCACGCCAGCCACAAGTAGCGACTTCACTTTTGAATGGTCGCACAATTTGCAAGCATCCACACATACAAATTTACAAATATTTATTTTGCATACTTTCGTTCGCATTGTGAATTCACACGCTTTTTACTTGCTCGTTTCAAGCCAATTGAGGCAATGCAGTTGAAAATGAATGACTGCACTTCGTTTGTCTGGCAGTTTGACTGCTGTGCGTCTAAATGACTCTATGGCTCTGCGGCCGCATGAGCAACTTGCAGAGTTGAGCTGCCAATTTTGTTTCGTTGTATTAATAGTAATTATACCAAAATACTACTAAGCTGCATGTATGTGCATTGATATGTGCCTGTGTTTGGAAACTAAGCACTGCAACTAATTGATAAATTCAGAAATTTGTTCACTCACTCAATTTTCATTTGCTTTTAGTTTTTTAAAAACAGCCCTTTAAAATGAAATCCATATAAAATTAAATGTAAAAATTTTAGAAA
Source organism: Philophylla caesio (assembly GCA_963971545.1). Taxonomy (NCBI): domain Eukaryota; kingdom Metazoa; phylum Arthropoda; class Insecta; order Diptera; family Tephritidae; genus Philophylla; species Philophylla caesio. The sequence goes on from OZ020607.1 coordinate 50,670,353, forward strand.
ATTATACAAATTTTAGGAAATTATAATTTTTTTTAAATTTATTAAATACTCCAAAACTCTCAAATTCAAAAACATTAAAAATTTAAATAAAATTCAACAACGAGAAAGAAAAAAATTTTTAAATTTGGCAAAACATTTAATTTTTTTGAAAATGATAAAACTACGTAAGTTTTTAGAAAACAAAAGAATTCGAATGTTTTAATAAAAATTTCAAACTTAAAAAAACTTCGAATTTTTTTTTTATATTTAATTTTGATTGTTTAGACTTTTTTGCTAACGATTTATAAAAACAAAATTTGAAAAGAAAATCTTTTTACTAACGGTATTTTTTTAACCACTTGAATTTTGCATTTTTTTGTAATAAAAATACGAATAAAAAATTAAAATTTTGATGAAATATTGTAAAATTTAATTTTAAATTTCGATCAGGGTCGTTATTATAAGAAAATGAACAGCATATCAATTTCTTCTTAAATGTCAATTTCTATAAAATTTAAAACTTGGTTAAATTTTTTGCTTGTAAGATAATCTAATTAAAAAATTAACAAATGGAAACAAATTTCCAAATTGTTGCATTGCTATTATTTTAATCACATCTGTATATGCATATTTACATATATACATAGATATATACAATGTTGGGTTTTACAAGCGGTTTGAGGCAATTAAAAGCAGTAAATTATTTGTATATCAACGTACGGCAACCTGTGTTTTAATATTGTCTTAATGTGCGATTATAAAAGTAAATAGGAGTTGGGTTGACGGAAGTCCGCTAAGGACTGGTTTTTAAAATTCTTCTTGAGCCGAAGGACCTGGCAGCGAGTGCTCCTATTTTTAAGTAAAATTTTAATTGTACATATTGTTTAACTTTTGATAATAAATAAATAAAATTTATTTTACGTTGAAGTAGCCGGTACAGTGTTTGGAAAAGTGTAACGCTCAATCAGTCCCTATATCTGTATATGTATGCAAGAGATTGTTTCATTCAAACACTAAAATTCGTTAACTTTATAAAAAAATAGCTTTTCAAATAAAAGTCTAATAAAATTGACCAAACGTGAAAATATTTAAAGCATTTTGAGTCACAATGATTGCCTTTAGCATCTCCTGTGAAAAAATTAGCAGTGCTATAACTATTATAAACGGATATAAGTCAAGCAATGATTATTAAAGTAAGATATAATTTTTTCGAGTTATCAATAACTAGATATTATTCAAAAACTTATATATTCATAATAAGTATCAGCGAGATAAATACTTTTAAATCTTCAAAGACTTTTATTCTGAGACTAATATTATAAAACTCTTTCCACTCCTTCGGCATCATTTCTGAACTATTTCGGGACTAGTTTGGGATTCTGCGCACTTAGTTTTTTATTGTTTTTCGACGTAAAGCTGTGACTGTGCTAAATTCAAAGTTCGAAATATTATAAAGTACTTGAAATTAAAAGAAAGTGAATTGGAAAAAGTCCCGAAAAGCTGTCATCACAGTCCCGAGATTGTGCCGAAGGAGTGAAAAGTTCCAAGCTAATCCCGAAATGGTTCCGAATAAGTATCGTTCTTCAAGACTAAAACATTTTTTTCTTACACACAAGTATGCTCCATACAGGGTGGCTGATGAGGCCCATTTTGATCTAAACGAAAATGTAAACAAGCGAAATTGCCGTATGTGGAGTGAATCAAATCCATAAATAAACCATCAGACGGAACTTCACCCAGAACGAGTCACTATGTGGTGCGCAGTTTCATCAAGGTGCATTATCGGGCCATACTTCTTTAAAGAAAAC